>CM035775.1:30645097-31984099 GCA_020466155.1 Pachypeltis micranthus
ACTTACGTTGAATCCAGTCGAATGATGTGTTACGTCTTAATCACCTCAACTCTCACAATCTTCAGTACTTAATTAACTAAGGAGGCTGTTGGCAGAAATTACTCCTCTGAGAGTGAACACCCGCATTTACTCCGTAGTACGTAATTAACTAGGGGAGCTGGTTGTCTGAGGTAATGCTAAAAGATGTTCTCCACTCTAAAATACGTCTCTTGGGTCAAAACACATATTCCATGGTAGGGCTTTCTCTTGACTCAGTAGATTTGATCAATCTTATTGAGTCTTCTAGCAACCTATTCCCATACATTGTTCTCAGCAGTTATTTCTGTATTTATCTGTTGAATGGAAGTGTAAGCCACGTTAGCTCAGAAAACGAAAGTTGGCGAACCATTTCCATAAAACTTTGGGGGTTCTCTTAACTTACTTGTTCTTACATTTTGTTCTCCATAAATGATTCCATATAAATGCCTTGAACGAAGATACAGAGCTCGTATATATAACCTGGAATGTTATGTGTCGCTATGCACCAGATATTTTGTCAGACCGCCTCTGGTAGTTTCAAGGCCCTGATAAGTTGGAAAAAATAACGGTAACTGCAGGGGTAGGTTGCTCCTCTTTCATGGCTAGTAACTCTGAGCCACAGTCAAGGCCTCGTCCACACACCCCCATTAAACTTAACTCGTTTTGTCTACTTTATTACAGTCTGATTTCAGTTCCAAAATAATAATATCGAAACGTTTTACGCTGCTCATTGCACTACACATAACGTTACCCATCAACCTTCAGTACTGCATGTATGCTAGAATTGCTTTTAATTTTAGCCTATTAGTACGAACCATTGAAGTATCTTGTACAGAACATCACACGACTCAACACCCTCATAAATTGAATGAGATGCTAATATCTCTGTTCTACGGTAGGCTACCGAAATCATTGCCAGCGGAAACTGGAGTTATAGGTTGCTATAAGATTGGTGGCTTGTAGTTTGGCATTTTTTTGCACACTATTTATTTCCGCTCGACTGTCAGAGAAATATATAAGTTAAGTAACACGACACGGAGTTTGAGTTTTTAAAAACTGTTTATTTACAATCACACGACACGGGGATGTTGACGGTAGCAACTACGGATCAAGACTAACTGATGAGGCGCTGAAGGCGCTCCCTTTTATAGGTTACTATGTGCTGACATAAGCAGTCTTGTATATAAAAAGGTTATGTGGGATGCGTTATACATAACTTATATACACTATATGTATGAGATTGACTAGTTAAAGAAGCCTTGTTAAGCCATTTTTGCTCAAACTCGTTGAAGTTTCTAGAAGTATTTATGGAAAAAGAAAAATTAGGTATTGGAGAGACATTTTTTGTTAAAGCCGTTTTGAGAAGAAGTAAAAAACGCTCGTTTTTCGTTAACTTTGCCCTCCTTCTTCTCGTCAATGGACCATCTTTATTATAGTTCCAATAAATTACGAACAAAACAAAAAACAACTAGTTTGTTCGGTTCAGCTTTCTTTGTTTAAGTGATTCAGGACATGGACTTCTGCTTTTACATTAAATAATGAGTTGAAGGAAATAGTTTCTAATATTCTAAAAGATCTGGTGTGACGCATCGTAAAACTTTTCAAATCTAGCATCATTATAAATGTTTATCGCTTTATCAACTAATCCAACCTCCTTAACATTGACTCGATATGCAGCTGTTAGAATTTTCCGAAAAACGCCAAAGAGACTACCACTAGTTTAAATTTTAGAATATGACGGGACGTTACCTATTATTTTATAACCACTATTCAATTTTAAAAGTGTAGGTAGCTTATTGGACTACCATACTGATTTTCGCTAGAACGCTAGAGTTGTATAAATAAACAGAATTTTTTTAAAGGAAAACTGTACCAAAAACGAAGATCATCGATATTTTAGACCTTTCTGTACTGTTTTCATAAGTGTTCAATTATTTGGAATTCTTCGCTTAAACTATTTAATTGAAAGAGAAAGATACCTTTTGATCACTACGGCAACTAGTTAGTTTGAACCGATTCTACTCTTTCTTAATAGGCATTTCATGTTGATGTACAGGCTGAATACCAAATTTGAGAAATTCAGTGTTGCCGTTCTCTCAATTGTTTTTACACACAAATGGTTTTCTCAAGTGAGGTTTCTTGTTCGGAAACTTTGAAACATAAAGACTCCAAGAAAACTCGAAACCGTTTTCTGAGGAAAAGCAGAAGTTCACTCAGAAATGTCGATATCCGTGCGTTTAGTTTTCAGGAAGGAACACTGGTTCGTGCGAAAAGAACATGTGACGGAGGAGCAGCTCACAAAAGGAGCGGCTCAACAGGCGGCGGAGGGGCGCATGCGCATTTGAAGAACGATCCATACGGACGTAGGAGCGCTAGCGACGAGAAATTCTCACTCTTCAGTCTTTTCCTCCATCTTGAGTAGTCAAAAGATGGCGACGGACGTGGGCCTCCCTGTTTGTGTACCGTTTTCTATTCTTTTTACGCTAACAAGTGCTTTATAATGATTTGAAGAAAATCGCTGTGATCCGGATATCGTAGCGGAAAACCGTAGTTACCATCCCGTCGCGTCGAAATAACGAATAAACCTCTGTTTTTGTAGTGAGAAAGTTGACAAAGTTTGTGATCGCAAAGATTTCTACGGAAAGGCCACCATGCGCGAGTTCAAAGTGGTTGTGTTGGGGTCTGGCGGGGTCGGTAAAAGTGCTCTGACCGTGCAGTTCGTGTCCGGTTGTTTTATGGAAAAATACGACCCGACGATAGAAGATTTCTACAGAAAAGAAATCGAAGTGGACAATTCTCCCTGCGTTTTGGAAATACTCGACACCGCCGGGACTGAGCAATTCGCGAGTATGCGCGATTTATACATCAAAAATGGCCAAGGCTTCGTCGTCGTTTACAGCCTGACGAATCACCAGACTTTTCAAGATATTAAAACGATGAAAGAGCTGATAACGAGGGTCAAAGGGAACGAGCGAGTCCCGATCCTTCTCGTCGGCAACAAAGTGGATTTGGAACACCAAAGGGAGGTGCCGACGAGAGAGGGGAACAACCTGGCTCAAATATGGGGTTGCCCTTTCGTTGAAGCGAGTGCCAAAAACAGGACCAACGTGAACGAAGTGTTCGCGGAAATCGTACGAGAAATGAATTTCAGTCCCGAGAAAGAAAAGGGGAGCTATTGTTGCTGTACGGTGCTGTAAAATATGGTCTCGTAGTCAAAAGAATTTTCAACATCCCACAACAAAACAACAACAAAAAAGGCACTTTCGACACCAAAAGTCGAATGGTTTTCGCATCCTCCAGAAATCATTTGTGGTCTCCAGGCTCTGGCTGTAGTCGATCAATCAGCGTCACCGAGCACGTCCTCAGTCATTGGTTTGTATTCATCGGTCAGCCTTCCTGTCACCGCACCAACGCCTTTTTCGCCGGATAACCGATCTCTTTTTTTTCTTCTGTAAGTTGACGAACGAATTTAATCGCACCAATTTGTTGAGGAAAACGTAGAAATAATTTTTTGAATCGATTTTGTACAAATGAGCTGGAAAACTACTAGACGTCACTTTCACCGTTAGCCGATGGTTTTGTTTTAATTGTTGGAAGAAGTTCCTGTCAAAGATGTGCCTCAACTTTCTTCGCCCACGCATTTGAGTTGCAGTTACGAATATGACTTGGTGCCGGTTCAAATATTAACACATCGTCTGAAATAGGTTATCAAACGTCAAATACGGCCAAATATTATCCGAACTTTGAGAACGTTGGAAATCGCTATAATTCGACTCGAGCGTGTCGATATCAAACTCTGCTGATCTCGTGGTTGATCCGTAGACTTGTGTACACGCACAATGTATTTTAATTGAAACCATCCATATCTTTTATCTAAAAATGGTTCAGTCGACTGATGCCTTCAGTTAAGGCGCGTATTGAGCAGATATTCGTTGCGAAGCAATAGCAGTGCTTTCCTCACCCGGCACGCCAATTCAACGATTGTTCGAGCCTAACCGAGTGGCTTAATATTTGTGTGTCTGTCTAGTTAAGGTTGATAACGACCGGTGCCAGTACACCTTTTCATCGTGTTCGAGCTTTTCTCCTAGTTTGTTAAAACTCTTTTGGACCGATGAATTGTTAGAGAGAGGTTAGAGGGGTTCGAATTATAAACATTGTCTATTAGACCTTTGTGAATTTAATCCAAAGTTTCAATCATTTTCGAGTAGTTCAACGAAATTACAGTTTCATTTACTCCCCATAAAAAAGGTACAACAGATATTCGCTATAGGAGGCCTGCTGCTCCAAAACACGCAATCATTTTTCCGAAAAGTTCGGAAATTGTTGTTTTTAAATATGACTTCAACGGGATGTGAAAAGAAACTTTTATGCGACTAATGATGGGCGTTGGCTGATACCAGATATCTTTAATCTAAATTGTTATTCTATTTATACGGTCAGTCGGATAAAAATCTTACGACATTTTCGAAGAAATTTTTGGTACGGTTCGTTTTCAAATCGTGGTGGTAGTTTTCAAACTGATTCGAGCTTCCTTGTTGGTCCATTGAAGCTCGCTTCTGGTATAACCTTTTCAAAATTCTCGATGGATGAGTAAGTGCACAGATGAGAGCGATACAAGCTGAATGTGAACCCTTTATAAGCCTGCATATTCCTTCGAATTGGCTAATTTCGAAATGGGTGTTGAAAAACCACTAACAGAACTGGTCTTTCCCCTAATGACCTTGAAGCGTGACGCAAGCTGGGGTTAAATACTCCATTAACTCACAAACCCTTTCCTCCGCGATAAGGTAGAAGCAATCTAAAGGGCCGTTCGGCAAACAGCCTCCGGCTCAACTCGTCACTGTCGTCCTGGACGAGGCATGTACACGATTTTAAATTAGGATGACTGCCAAGAGAGACGTCAAGTCGAGGGGGCACACTAATTAGATCTGAGTAACGTAATTGGCTGAAAAATTCAACCTCTCCGTTTCAGAGAAACCCCCTTCCACCATCCAAATCAGAAAATTGCGTTTTAGGATAATGAGGCGTGTTCGTGAACGGCCTAAACCAATTCGGCCTCCGTTGAAATGAGACACTACAGTCTGGTTTTGAGTGAAGACAAACTAAAATTTGTTAAAGTTATCTACGCAAATAAAATATAGTTTTAAACGAGAATTGAAACGTTATGAGATTCATCAAATTTGTTGAGTGGGCAAATCTGAAGTGTTGTGTAGCGCTGCACACATTTTAATCGCGTCACAATAATTATTCAACATTTTAAACAATACCAAGTTTTTACTGCATTTTTTGTCCTAAATCCTCCCTTCTTTAAAAAATAACGTTGGTAGTAGATTAAATTACTTAGTCGGTTGTTCATTGAAAGCAATGAGATAATTTGGGGTAACCCAATGAATTCCGTGATGTTCACCTCTACAGGTTTTGTGGTACAGCTTTTTCCGTTTCTTTTTGACTGGCGTATCTTTTCCAAGAGCCATATGGAACTCTGGACATCTCATTGTAACAAGAACATTTCAAGTCGAAGCTATAGCCTGACGTTTCACATTGGTATACTACTCAAACCTTCTTGCTGTTTCCAACATAAACTTTCTAGTTCTCTAGGCCTGTCATGACCCTGTTTCTAGGCGTTCTGCCGCGAAAAAATACCCTTCACTGTGTTGGAAGCGACCTGGGAGTCCTTTCATAGTCGCTGCTCGAGGCCTTACTCAGGAAAGAATTGATCAAAGCCCTCCTAGACGGTAAAGCGCCCTATCCACCCATTTGCGCCAGTTAGACCTTCCTTCAGCCTCCCTCAATGATTGAGTCGAGCGTCGAATGGGTTTCTAAATGGTTAATCATGCCATCAGGGGCCACTTCACGGACCTCCGCTCTTGTCCAAACGCTAGATTCGACTGGAGATTGAAAGGGAAGCCAGTCGAAAATCAATCGTGGGTTTTGAGTGCAGTGATTGAAATCCAGGGACACGACGAATGGCAACACCACTGGCCAATTGCCCTTTAAAAGAAACTTAGGGGACAAACAAATAAATCTTAGACTCAGGGGAGCAAACATTAACTGCCAGATGCCAGAATGCGACCATTATAATCGCCCGGGTAATTAAATAAAGAAATTGGAATATAAATACAGTAAAGACTGAATCTATTAGTACCGCACGGAAATAGTATTCTTTCTAAAATAAATATAAAAAACGATTGGTTCATTGTGGAGGAGAAATTTTCAATCATAGTTATAAATCCAAACTCTGACAGTCTCCTTTTGTTTTTGCGACAATGCGCGAGGTACAATGTGGTACTGAAGCAGTCGTACTACATTGCTAAAAATATCCTCCGTAAACAATGAATGTGATTTCCACAATTTTCGCTAACATAATCAGATTTTAATATCTTTCCTTTTCTTTGTGGTTTCAAGTAAAGTAACAACAAAAATAATTTTAAAATTACTTTTAAACGCCTTTTTTTAAGGGAGAAGAGCTATGTTTTAGTGGGGGGGGGGGGGAGTATTAAATGTTTATCACTGTAGCGTCAATGGGTTGATTGTGTTTGAAGTCTAATAATTCTGTACGTCTGACGATTGCGATATTCCTCATCCAGTCCACATGTGGTTTCGGTGTGTACAAGGTCATAGCGTCCTTGAAATAGTAGTCGCATTTCTTCTTCCTGCCAACTTCTGTGATGTGCCTTGTTACTGCCTCACAGCTTCCAGATTGTCGTGAGTTCCAGAGTGAAACTTAGCTCGTGCCCAGCATCGCACAATTGCACAGCTGGTAAGGGCTTTGTTAGAAATGGTGGTACAAAAAAAATAAAATAAGAATTTTAGTTAACATTGATTTTTTTCTTACCCGTTCAGGTCGAATACCTCGATAGTCATTTTATTTTTGTTAGAGGCAACTTTTCCTATACGCGTTCTTCTAATCAATTAAGAAGAACATTTTGCGGTCCCATCAAATTCCGAATAATACTAAAACTCGTCTTTCAGCCGCATTTATTACGGTAATATTGAAGCCATTCCCCTGTACGATACTTTCTACTTTCTTCAAGTCGAAGGGTCTGCGATGAAGTAGAATATTCGACGGTCCTTAAACTTCGTTGTATTGATTGCTAGAACCAACATTTACGGAAGACGTCAGACCTTGGACGTTTGAAATGCCTATAACGTTGCGTTTATTTTTTTTTAATGTGACTCCGGATGACTATTTTGGTAGTGCAATGGTAGGCTATGAAATATAATAGAAAGCGGCTTTTCGAGTTATTAAGATTATGGTGGAAGACGTTTCGCATTTATCGTCAGTCATAAACTGTCAAAGGTGTGCACGCAGTACCCAAGTTATGGGTTCGTACTTTCATGCGAAACTTACCTTCATAACCAGCCATATGGGGCGTCCAATCGATGATTCATCTGAACTGCAGACATACTGAACTCAACTACGGTATAAAATGAGTGGGCGTTGAACGCGGAGGAGGGTATCCCAATATAAAGCAATGAGACGGTTGTATGAAGCGTTGATTAGTTGTTCGAATTTCGCATTTGGCTCATTTAAGAATTCAAGTAGAGATGCAAGAAAGACGGTGATTCGAATTTCTTCACAATTTTGGAACGAGACACAGTTAATCCAGGCAGAATTAAATACCAGCCAGTAACGCTAGTCACAGCTTTAGTAGATTCCATTGGGAAATTTCTTGCTGTGAGCAAGGACCCCCTCCAATCTCAGCACTCAGGGTGGTGTGTAGCCCAAAGGGCCCAGGTGTTATACAGGAAGTCAGGATAGGTTTTAGAGCTTCTGGGGATTGATTTAATTGGATATCAGTACTCTCTGTCAGGAATATACTAGGATCGGAAGTACTGCACACTGTCAGATCTCAGAGTGGTTGAGGAGTAGCCAATTCAAATGCTGTTTGAATGAAGTTTTACCAGGTGTTAAGACAAGCATCCCTCCTAGGAAATAGGAGCACCCAATTTTCCCATGATTCTTTCGATTAGTGTAGGGCCAATCATCTGGAGGCAGAAAGACTTGCTCGTCCTACCACCCTTAGACTTCATCACCCCCAGCACATTCTCAACAGGCTGTCGATTCTACGTCATCTCCATGACTGATTTAGATCACTCAAGATCGGTCGTTTTGAAAACGGCGGCCGCCAGCTGTAAATATTAACGTATAAAACTGATGATGCACAGGTGTGTCAATAAGAATATTACATTTGATGGACTCATACAATAAAATTAAAAAAAAGAAGAAAAACAAGTTTGATAAAGTGAAATTTCTCGTTGGCTAATTTCAAAAGATATGGGCTTTTGCGATAGCTAGAAAGAAATCCAATGATTCTCATCAGAGAATACTTGTTCGTGACAGATAGGGACGACAAAGGACCTTTGAGTCATAAACGGGAGGTTAATGACAAATTCAATACGCCACAATGTGTGTGGCAAAGGAACTGTCGCTGAGTGGGGTTTGACGTTTCTCCCTGGGAGCGCTGCAATGGATTTTGCGGTAACAGAGAACCTCGTTGTTTCCTCTTTCGGTAAAGAGCGAGTTTTAGGTAAACCCCTGATTTCATGTACGCATGTTCCGTATTCTTCGCGATAATGAAGATACTTTGGGGTACTGCCGAAAATAACGTAATACTTACTTCTTCCCCCTAACTTTCCAATATAATTCAGGGAGCATCCGCGAAATTATGAGCAACATCGAACAAACGTTGTGAAAGTCGTCTGCTCGACACTGCATGCATGGTTTGTAACACACAAATGAAACTACAGCAACAGTTAGTTCAGCTCTACACCAAAATTTCCGAAAAGAAGCCTCAACTATGTAAAGTCAACAAGAGCTAACAAAATATTAACAGTGTTACTTTTCTTGGCCCTACGAAGTAGAAAGGAAAGTTGTGTAATCGGGAGCAAAACAAATGTTCTTCAGTTTCTCAGAGTTTTCTTCAAGCTCTACTCTGAGTCCGGAAAACACCATTTGGGGAAATGGCCTGTGGGTGTGTCTGTGAACGAAATTGAGAGAAATCGCCCGAACCAAATCCGCTCAACAGTCTCTACAGCAAAGGTATGAGTAAAAACGATCAAAAACTAAACTAAAACTATAGTTATCGTCGTGATCAAAACAGAAAATATTTTTTCTCAAAAATGGCTCTTACGATTTTATTAAATTTTTGCGTGGACCTACAACTATCCACAGTACCGCACAGTTCTCATCTGAGGGAAAATCACGATTGCAGCACAATAAATGATCGAATTTACGACATTTCGAAGAATATTAGCGTAGCTTTTTCCTCATAAATCGTGCATTCTCAGAAAAATCGTTGTAACACTCATAAAATAATTGGGTGCAACCCTGGAAATTTTAAAATCCCAATCATCGTCGTTTCGCTTGCTACTATTGTGAAACTGAGAACTGTCCTAAAATAAAAATCTTCTTGACAATCTCACGAGTTGTCTGCGTAATAATTGCTCAATAATGATCGTGGCAAAAGTAGGAGCACCAAAATAAATTCTGGAACTGTAAGCTACCACTTTCCACTAGTGAAGGGATGTTTTACCAAGCGTTATAAAATTTCCAGTTTAAAACGTTGTGTTCTCAAATGAACCAAGTGGACAATTGATTAGACTAGCGAAAAAACAGGAAATCCAGTGAACGTACTAGGGCTAAGGAAAGTGACGTGATACTTTTCCCCAAATATTTTTAGGAGGTAGACACTTTTTAGAGAGCTAGGCGAAGGAGCATGCGATTTTGTAGAGTCAACGCATTTCAATTTAAGCAAATGCATTTCTAATAGCATGGGCAAGGAAAGTTGAGTGATACCATTCATCGATATTCAAGTTCTAGGGAACTTGTTTTCATTTCACGTAGGTGTTGTTTGTATTTCGTGTACCTCATCGGCCTACGACGGCTCCGTCAATTCACAAATACGTGTCCCCAGATTCTCTAATGAGACTCCCAATTAGCTTTAGTACCATCGTCACTTTTACAATTCAATTTATAGCTCGATGAAAATAATTTCCTAGTATGTACTTCAATCAAGACCCAGCCTCGCAAGTTTGACGTCGTTTTGTGACATATCTTGAAACTAACGTCGGCACATGTTTTCCGGTACCGGCCTATCTTTAAGCCAATAATTGCGTCGCCTCACTTAATTTGTCTACTGCAAAAGCTGGCGGAGCGTAATAAAATGTGATTAATTCAGAAGCATTTGTAGTATGAAGTTTTACAAATCGTTTCGTGCGTTGAATGGAAAATTACCGTTTTAAATTTTTTACTTAATGATGCAGCCACACTACGTTACATTTCACTAATATCCCAATATTACTTGAAAACCATCCCAGGTTATGAAATTATTCGAAAAGCCAGCCAATCGGGATAATCACGTTAAACCAAACGAATAAGCTATCGATAGTGGTAAAAACGTGTAAATATTTTGTATTAAAAATCACACTTTCAACGCAGCCGTCGAGAAGCCCACATTGAAGATTTCAACCAGTAGAAATCGCACCATGCATAAGAAACGTCTCACTCAAACCGTTTTGATTTGAATCATCGAGTAGGTATCTGCTACGTAATAATCGAATAGAGAAATTATCGAATCTGTTTAGGAAGTTGGTACCTGCATAAAGAAGTTTTTGTACAGATCCGTGAAATGTGAAGTAACGACTAAAATGTTGGAAAAATGTTCGTGTTAGAACTCAAACTCTTCAACTCTAACTAGCTCGAATGTTCATTTTGGTGAACCCGCACAAACGTATCGATATTGATTATTCTTTCTTATTTAGATGCCTTCCCATGATGTCGAGTATAATTACTTATTCATAGTCCCAATCAGAGTAGTTAGGGTTGTTATCAGGCAATTTCAGAACGCAAAAATTCTAGCGAACTGGCGATTTGACTAACCTTGCTATGTTTTTGAATCATTCAGAGAAAGGTGAGCCATTTACTTGTTAGTTCACTTGTTGAATTCTACGTACCCCGTTATGACTTGAATTCATTTCAGTTTCCGTATTATGTTAACAAAAGTAAAAGATTAAAGTTGAAAGCTTTCTCATATGCTATTTGTTCGGTTGCTGACCGGTCGAAGCGTCGATAGCCGGAGGGATGTCGCAGTTATACAAGATAATGAACCTCGTGCTTATCTTATCAACGGCGGCTGACTTCCTTCTAGAGATTTCAAATGCTCTTCACAACTAATCTCACCGTTATTTGTTTGTTCCCCTTCCTCCGACAGAGTTGACCACAATGAGAACCTGTTGATTTCGAAATGGTTTGGGAGAGCTTCGACATTTTTTGAATTGTCGATGGGTTTATTTGTAGAAACTTCGAACGTTGATCTGTGGTTCGTTCAGAAGAGGTCACGTTCAGCGATCCTTGTCGATTTACGACAAAGCCGTACCTGTTGAGTGCCCGTATTCTCGGGGCGGTGTTGTGCTGTAGATGAGTGTTTTCGATGTAAACACATCGTTGAACCTAGATCTTGAACCAATTAGTAAAACAGCTAGAATTGCGTTGCATTGTGTACCAAGCCGTGGTACTTCGGCAGAAGGGTTCCACGTTATTGTTTTTCCCGTGACATTTCAAGGGATTTTCAAAAACAGTCCGTTTTGGTTTTGATTCAACGACCAATTAATCCAAGCTTAACCTTCTAAAAGCCTTAAACGGTACATTTGTAAAGAAATCGAAACTGAAATAACGAAATTTGAGAGCTGGAAATCTAAACAAAGACCACCCGGTTCTTTGTTTTTCAAATGTCAGGGGTAATTCTCTTTAACGGGGCACAAGACGGTTTGTGTCGCCCAGATGTGCGCTCCTCTCCTACGTTTATTTTTTTGTTCGTTGCCTCGTCTCAGCTTGTTCTTTAAAATTCTGATGCCAGTTTGAAAGATATCGTTCCAAATTATTCTGACTGGGAAGCAAAACAGTTTCCTAGACAGGTTCTTGATAATGTTAGGGATCTCAGGGTCGAACGCGCCAATCGGGTCGACCTTCGATGCCCCTCTGAGTCACAATTACTCAAACACTGTGACGCAGATTGGTTCATCCCATGTGTTTTCTTCCCTCCTTGAAGCTTATATCAACAGACCGTCTTGATTCTCATCGAGCTTACTTCCTTAATATTTCAGACTTATCACGCAGTAGGTGTTCATTTTTCAACTTTTCGCTACCCCAAGGGTAAGGAAAGTATTGTAAACGATAAAAAATACAGTTTTCATTAGATCTCCGCTGTGTGTGTGGTATTTGAATGTTGACTGGCCACTATCGTGTTGACTGCTACCTTCACCGGATTGAAAACTGTTACGTTTCTTATCTTCCCATATCTCTATTCCATAAGTTAAGATCCGGTGTATAAACTCAAAACCTGAATTTCTGCGTTTGGTCTGGAGTTAGCTTAGGTAGAACGGCTGAACCGATTAAAATGATTTTTGTTTGATTTATGGAGGCGCAAAATCATGCTAGCTCCAGGTTCATCGAATCACTCTGGAATGTCGGTCTCACGTCACCAAATGACATGTCATTTGTGTGTTTCAACACTTTGTCTGTTGGGTTCCCTCAATTTCCTTGTTGGGTTGCTGTCAAACTACCATAAACCTCCCAACCAAGAATGCTAAGCAACCATGTAACAATCCAGTGATTAGAAGTCCTCCTCCCCTCTTATTCTCCCTTGTAATTTTTTTTAAAACCCCTGAGCAGTGACGCGAATTATCGAAAGAAGCGAAATAATTTAGTATTTTCTTCCTTCCCTGAGTCATACGAAACTGTGGGTTTCTCACTACTCTATCGCAGGAAGTTGGCGAGATAAGACCATTAATCGAGTGACAGGTTTATGATAAGACTTGGAAAGAAAATACACTTTTTACTTCAAGAGAGCCGTGTGGTATAACAACTACAGGTCCCCTTCGTATTACTCAGACGCTCGTTCTACGTTCTCATTTCATTCATTTTTTACCTCTGCGCAGTACGGGCCACTAAGTAGTATTAACCATGTGCCGTCAAGTTAAGACTCCTCGCGGGGAGGAACCCATGAGCCTTCGTAAATTTTAACAAATAAAAATTATACGGGTAAATAAAATAAATGAAGCTAATTTAATTAAACAAAAAAAGGAATATTACTCTGTTTGACGAGTAAAAGAAATGGCACTAATAATAAAAATATAAATGAAAGTGAGCAACTGATAATGAAATGAAAACAAACAAACGGCTTAGAAATTAAATGTCTTTTTGGCCCTACTTATTTGGCATGCCAATAAAATAAACACCTCACCGGAGTCGTAGTGTCGGTACCAGACGAAATTTTATAAATTCGGGATGCAGGGAACTGGAGGATTTGTTCCGACGGAATTGTTATAACGCACGAAAGCAGAATAATCGGACGACAAGCGAAAGATGATCCGTTATCGCCCGGTTTTTGCGGCAAATAGCTTGGTGGGTTTTGAAGAGCTACCGTGGACGACTGAAAGCTCCAAGACGCTCTGTGACGCTAGCGATTTGCTGCCCACCGAACCGCGCATTCGTCCTGAGCCTTTAATTTCACGTTACAACCATTACCCCAGAAAGCGTTTTGAGAATTGGTTATGACTTTCTGCTGGTTGCTCAGTAATCAAGTAATACAGAGTTTAGTGTTCACACGCGGGGAAAACGCAAACACATTACTTAGCTGCTCATTCAGGTGTCCAGTCCATCAAAAATATTGAAGCTGAGTTGTGTTGATAACTTCGAGTCGCCTCCTATTTCAATCCCGTTCAACAGGAAAAATAATCAATAGTTTCCGACTGAAATGTATTTTAAATACTATATCTGATACCAATATAGTCCACCAGGGTTGTTTCTTCAGGGCGTCATTCTCTGCTCGTTTGTAAGACTGCATACAACTAGAGTCGCTGCAACTTCAAATAAAGTGTTCATCCAAAAGGCATTTGTAACTTCCATCGGCTAGTCAACTTCCAGCTCATATCTTAGCAATAAATTTCATGCACTCGTTTTCGAACAAGCACCAGATGTACTCTAAAACACTTTTCATCGAGCTGTAAATTTACTCCATTTTGTGTCTTTGAGTAAGTTGTTGTTGATTGATTAATATAAAACGATTTGGCTTTTGAACGTTTCACGACAGCATTTAGCAATTTTGCAAACAAACCGTTGGATTTGATATTTTCAAATAGCCTGTTAAGTGTTTTTAAGGCTCAGAGTTAATGTTGTACACATGCGAACTGTATTACCTACCTAACTAAACAAACCAGTTACTTGTGTAAGTATCGACGTTTTTATTTGTATACGCGTGTGACAAAATGTGTTTAACAGAAGAATTACAGTAGAATCTTGTTTGTTTTGGGATGTTTGAAAGAGGTTTGGTGTTGCAGGTCATACGAAGGAGTTTCTAATTAAGGAAATTGCTGAGCCGTTGATGAAGTTTGCATCTGAGGTCCCTTAGTGGGTGTCAAGTCGTGTGTTTGCTAACAATCTCGAGGTTTGACGCGTAGTTGAGAATGGACCTGTGTAGGCCTATGTGTCCATTCGTGCTTGATTCCTTGAGTTCCTTTATTTCGTAGCTCGAACACTTCTGCACGTTGCAGTGATCTCGGTGGTGACAACCTACTTCCTCCTAATCTTCAGCTCCCCAAAGGACACTGGGTAAATGAGTGTTTAACTGGGACTGTGGTTTTTGACGATTGCTCTTCCCCTAAAACGACTGGACGAAGTCGGCTTAATAAATCATTTTTAGAGAAATGACAGTCACCGTTCAATCGAGTAGAGTGCATTCACAATATTTTGTTTCTACGATGATCAGTCACACTGCACCATAACAACTAGAAGAAGAACTAGATTTATCTATTTTCTCTGCCTATTTTGACAAAATATCATTCGTGATGGGTTCAGTGAATATATAGCTCCGAAGCCAGACAGTGGACATTTTTGAATCGTCTTTCAGTAGGACGTGAATCGAACCATCAGCTGTCTTTAATAGGACACCTGGTTCCGTTCGAAGCAAGAGCCTAAAACTAACATTGGAGCTACTGCAACGGTCTTAGATGGTGACACTCGTTAGGTCCTGCACTTTTATCTCCACTGCGTACCATCTAAGGAAAAAGCGTCTCCTGCTCTCAACACAGCATTAGCCCTCGCTATAAGGTTGCATTATATTATTAGGAACTAGGTTTCGGTGCACCGTCTACGTGTGAGAATTTGAACCTTGATTGTGGAAAATTCATCCTATGCCAATGACATGTTACACTCTAACCCCTCAATTTCATGGTAAGTTGAGCCCGATGTATTTCAGTGTTTCTCAAAGTACATTTTATATTTCCAGTTGGAAGCTTTGACTGGCACGGTCAATCCTCATGACCACCATTCTCTTAGGTAGAGCAGCACGAACTTCTTGAACCCTATTTCCCCGCTCGAACCAAACAAACCAGGTTCTACTGTGCGAGTGCTTGTCAATCCTCACGTTACATTTTAAAACATTGTGTACAGTCACTCGTTCAATTCGTCACTAAATAATCTCCGGCCAAACAAATACTTCTCGAAGACGGTAATAAAGAAGATTGTTTTATATTCTTTAGCCTAGTTGACTGTTTAGATAGGCCTAATATGAAGGGCCCTCTGAAGCCCCCACCCCACCTTTGACGACCTACTACCCCAACTCCCCCCCCCCCCTCAATTGGATACGTTTAATTGAATGGCCTAGCTATGTGTGGTATTGTTTCCGCAATTTTTTTCTTCAAAATGTTAATTGGTATTTCAATTGTCTTGAGAAAACCAATGGAAGAACCGTTCTAGACGTTTGGTCGCTGTTGTTGTTTTGTGCTTATTTTTTTGTCTGCGGTGGTCGGTGATTTGTCTCTAGATTTATTTTTTATTTTTTATTAAAAAATTTTGAACTGTGATATGAAAGACCGCTGTAATGGTCCTTTTTGAAAGTGGTCTTTATTTTTGAGGAAGTACAATTTTTCCTTTTTGAATTTTTACATTTGTTGTAAATCGCACCACTGAACGAAAAATTGGATGTAATAGGCATTTAAAGATTGGACATTCTCAAATTTTTGTTAGACTTGAGAAGTAACTCGTAATAATTGTGTAATAAATATTTGTGCTTTTTACCATTTTAAAACAAAAAGAAAGTCTATTTTAGTTTTTAATTACGCGATTTTTTTGGTTTATATTTTCAACGGTTTTCATGAGATTTTCTTGATTTTTATTATCATTTTGTTGTTTGATTCTGTCCTTTTGCGTTTAAGCTGAGTTGGGCAGTGAGTAGGGGTCGAGGCTGCAGTTGACTCCCTGGGGGGTTATGGAGAACAAATTGTTCACTTCATTAATCATTTTCAGTACGTAATTTTCCCTCTTTGAAGGGCGTGATGTAGATATGATTATGTACGTGTTGTAGGGCCTACTAGTCATTACCACGCTGAAATATTGCCTCATACGCGCATAATGTTATTTATGTGGATGAAATGGAGCCGTCGGGTGTATGAGTCATGTAAAATGTAGGTGCCTTCGTATATCGATGCGTTAGTTATGGCTTGTAGATACGCTTTGCGTTGCAGAAAGATCTCTCGAAGTTGTACTACCGCAGGAAGCTTGATATCTTCTAGCAATCGCAAGTAGTAAGTAAGCACCCGTCGGGAGTAAATGGGGTAATATGTGCACGCCAGAGTTTATTAATGATGCTAGGGGTAGGGGTCCTGTTGGTGGGTTCAATAATTAGGCGGTTGGCAGCCCCAAACCACCTCATCACCAAACCGAGTGTAAGTTGAGAAGAGAGAAACTGCGAGGGCAAGTAATAGGCTGCCTCTTGGGCTGGGTGTTTACTTTAGTGAGTTCCTAATTACTCACAGAGCACGACTGCTGCCAAACAACCCAGTTGTGCTCAATGAACGAAAAACCACCGTTATCCTGTAGCTCACCATGTAACTGCAACATAAAAAGCAAGTTGGTTGAAGATAAATCACTTAATGGTCCAGAAACTCTTGATGCGGCGAGGAAATACAGAATTGTAACAATTTATGTAGTTGTAGGAAGTTGCTGCTTCCTGGAATCCCCAACCCACTGCCCCGTTCGGCTATTATTATTTAATTGTATATGGCTCAATTTCGAGGTGCCGCGTCGTAATACTTTATCCGAGGATTATGTTTTGCTCCTAACATATCTCAATGCTTTGATTTGTATTGTTATCCTATGAAATTTGAATGTTTTTTGTCCGTGATTGAATTTATAGAAAATGTATATTTTATTCCTCGTGTGTTCATTTAAAAGAAAAGAAATATTCGAGCGTCTCACGAATGTTTTCGCCTAAATTCAGGTTTCGTTACTTTCGCCCACGCAACTCAAAATGTTTATGAACGAAGCTGATAAAATAATAAATTACAAACCGCACAAAAACAAAAGTTTGTCTCTCACTTTTGCTGTCATTTTCACGAAAACACCCCGCATAATTTGGAAATGAGCTTTATGTGTGAGGGTAAACGAGATTTCTAGTCGAAAATGTGTTTTTATTATTTGTTGGAATCGTAGGCAAGGCAATATTGTTCTTCTTTTGCCTGTCCGAATATACTCGCCTGGCTGTCAAATTTTTGGTGTCTAATCCCTCATTTTGGTTTTGGTTGTTTGAAATGAAACCGATATTACCTTCTGTGTTATGAGTTCAGTTTTTGTCAAAAACTAGGATCAATCGATTTTTTCAGGCTTTTTGAACTGTCACTGCTTGTCAGTGCCTCGTTGACGTCGGACGCATCGTCTTAAATTCAGGTGCTACAACCAAATGGCCTCAACCTGTGATGGTACTACGCACAGCTGCAGTTCTATCCAGGGCTCTACACTGTTCGCATTGTTGGATTCTGAAGATCACCGTTAAGTGCAGCGTTGCGCTGCTCCTTGAACTCAAATTTCTACATCTATTACTGCAAAACGATATATTGCACTTTCTGAAGCACCTACCACAGTATTATCAGTAATTGCAAATCATCATCGTACTCTATGGAAAATCAAATAGAAATTATGGCGCTAGACTTGGAAATTAACGCCGCTGAAGTACTCTGCAGTAGTGCGTTGTCACCAAGGACGCCTCAATGTGCAGCATCGTTTCAAGATCTATGAAGACATTGCCAACACCTTCTGTCGAGCCGAATGTACCACGTACGAATTATTCTCTCTAAATCGCAACGAAATATGGCTGAACTATTTCAGTGATAGTCCCAGCACGAGAGAGTTATCAAAAACTAGAAACGTTTCTGTCAAGTTCAAGGCATCTTGTAAAGCAATCGAGCGTTCAGCCGTGAATCGTTCCATTCGGCATTCCAATTGTATCATCTCTGCACTGTAACATGGCCGTGTAAAAACTGAAGACATTCCAATAATCGAAACTGGCATTATGAAGCAACATTTTTAAGGTTGGGTCAGGAGGAGAGAGTGCAACTTGTTCGTTCCGTCAATTTCGATGCTTTCGGCAGCCAAACTGTAAAGTCAAAGTGGTTATACTGCGTTTATCGCGCGCTTGACATCTTATCAGACGCCTATTGAAGTATCCTTTCGCTTCACTCACTAGATCTTTCAACCTGTCAGAGAGTCACGTGCTGAACTCGGTTTTCATGAGTTGCGAAACAACGTTTTGTTGCCCAAAAGCGAGTACTGCTTATTCTTCACTGCACGATGGCAAAAGTAATAGAAAAAACTCGTTTTTGACATCTTGGAAATAATCTTCACCAAGCGACAGAAGAGAAAAGTCAGCTTTATCACGGGACTCCAAGCCAGGTATCAACTTACCAGGGCATCCACCTGGGAGCACACCCTCGAAAGAACTTCCCCAACCATCCTACTGCAAGACGTATCTGAGATCAATGTGCACCGACCAACCCACCATTTTTCTGAACTTGGACAGAAAGCATTATTCTCACAACTCGTTTAAAGCTGTAACCTTTTCGGTTTTTGACAAAAACAAAATCTGAACTCCGCACGATAATGAACTCAATTTCGCCGTACTGTCGTTGAAATCTTGATTGTATTCTAATTGAGGTTTCCGTGTAATTTCTCGAGAAATCCTCCTTTATGTACATACTTTTAGTATTTAAATTTATGTATCATGTGCTCTAAAAAAAGGTATTCGTTGTAACTAATTTGGTGCGATAAGTTAGTTGTGAAAGAACACGAAAAGCGACGTATGCAACTGACGCGATTGCGTCACCTGTTATGACGGCGCCGGGTCCTACCTTCTTGTAATAGATTAGTAACCTTTATTGTAATTATTGTTCATCACCTTCCGTTACTAATTATCATTGTACAATAATGTAAAGTCCTAATCATTAATTATAAAATGCGGCAAAATCGTTTCTTGATGTACGATGAATGTACCTTAGGGAAAAAAAAGAGAGAAAGTCGACAAATGGTACCCGTTGGACCTCTCCCCCCCTTTAGACTGTGTTCCCTCCCCTCCCCCTCTTTAAAGACGATTGGTTTTAATTGGGTTTAGCATGTTTTTTCATGAAAAAAAAGAAAAAAAATGAAATTTAAAAGGAGGAAAAAAAATAATTTGGAGATGAACATTATATGTGTATTGTAACATAAATATGAACTACTGAGAGTATTATGTTTTAATACATGATTTTGTAATACGAAAATTCACCCTGGCTTTTCTTTAATGTTCCAGAACTCTCGACATTCAGTCACTAGTTGCGTGCAGAAGGTGAAGTTATTCAGATCTTTCGACGAAATTTGTGACTTTTAGGGCCGTTTTATAAATACTTCGGTCAAAACGTCGAATTGGCAGGCGTCTGAGAATGGAAATAACGGGAGTATAAAACGCCGATGACTGATTACCACAAGCTGGCCGCCAAAGCGAATTGATGAACGTTGGGAGTTATGCGAAGACTTAACTTATCAAGTCTGCATATGAGTCACCGAAGTTTTTGCCTTTTCGTGACACACTGATAGTTGAGCTAACTTGAAAGCAGTGATCTGGTAGGTAGAGAAGAAGGAAGGTTCTATTTAGCTAACTCTGAATGAAGAGATGTGTCTGCGAACTGATAATTCAGAAGTATAGAAGGAATGTTCTATTCGCTCATGCTGACTCTAAAAAGTAACCCTGAAAATGGATAGGAGAAGTATGGACGAACTAAATTTATGTTTGCTATTAGTATTAAGTAAGGAGTTTCGTGTGAAAGAAGTAATAGTAAAAGGGGGTTTTATGCACTGTTTGCTTGTCCTAATGCTGAATTGGGATGGAGGAATGATCTATTTGCTTGTGTTAACTCTGGAAGAGGATCTTTGTTTGAAAATGGGCAGGTAGAGGGAGAAAGCCATTTTGTACTCATTCCTCAGTTGTGCTAACTCAATATTAAGAGCTCAGGTTAGATATAGCGGCAGACGCGTTACATACCCTATCGGAAACGTCGGCCTAGAGAAAGCTACGAGCGAAATGCGTAAAGAAAAAAGTTGTCGTCACCGAACAGTCCCTCGCGTTCTTTTACGTTATCTACTCCATCAGTATCGCTTTCTTCGCTAAAATTGAAGGAGCAAGCGGCGGATGAGGTTCACATCTTGAAGGTGCGCGAATGTGAAGAAACTTTTAGAGGCTCGACGGCCTAGATTTACGGATGAGTCAGACTTGAGACGTGTGTTTGGCGATTCTCGAAGCCAATTCCTGAATCGGTTCACGTTGAAATGAGCGAGAGTGGCAGTGAAGTTGGAAGCCATCTAAAGATATCAACACCCACGTTGATGTCCAGTGACACATCCAACTTACCACGATAAGGTGAAAAGGACTATTTTCTTTCTCTACTCAATCCGTTTCCAATTGAGAAGAAGTTTGAGAGAAAAGTTCGTTTAACAAAGAATGAAGAAAGGTAAGTCGTTTATTGTATTGAAAATGTTACTGCAATACGTCTAATACGCTGCACCAGTAATACTAGCTAAACTAGGTAGTAATGTCATCAATTACGATTAGGGTTGCCAGATTATTTTGTGCAAGGCGCTGGAAAATACGGGTTTAATCTTAAAAGTACGGGATGCGTTTGAATAAAGTGAAACTCGTAAGAAACGATATAAACATATCGTGGCATAACAATAAATTACGGGCGATTATGAATTGAATCTAAATTTTAACCAAGCGGCGTTCGGGCAGTGTTGGGGTCCAATTTTTATTAAAAATTTATTTTTCTAAAAAAAAAATAAACGAAAGTACCGCATAATGATCTGACTGATACAGACCATCTGATGGCCTGCCATTATCCCAGAAATTAATCCCCTATACAGGCAATTGCCCGTGGCAGGGGATGAGCAGCCGATGTGACTCCCTCACATCACGGAAACTTCGAAGATTTGCAAATTGAGGAGAGCAATAGATCTAGAAAATATTTTCTCTCCAACAATGATTCGTCATTACTGTTAATGATATCTAAAACTGAATACCCATGCCCATACATATACCCCTCCATACAAAATATCTGGTGCGCTGCAACACACAACTTTCCTAAGCTCTACGTCAATTCACTTTGTACATGGCTTTTTCTACTTACTCAATTCATTTATCACTCAGTTAATTTGAACTTGGTCAAACAACGCTTTAAGGCAGCAGGAAGCGGTAACGCTTACAGTTACGGAATTTATTGTGCTGCTCGTACTCATTCCAGGACCATTATTGAGCAATTGGTACAAAGCAAATTAATGAGGCTGTAAACACGATTTTTTGAAGAAGGATAGTAATCACTTTTGCAGGAGTATTGGGTAAAATGTTTTAGAACTCCGGAATTTCTGGAGTGGCCCCTGTATATTTCTAAGGTTTTTTAAACATTCACCCTATTGGACTACTACACCAATTTTCTTGAACATTCTAGTCACATTTCAGCGAATATAAGGAAATGACCGCGCTTAAAGCCATTTTCGTCGAAAATTGTGGTAATTTATTGTGCTGCTCTCGTCATTTTCCCACAAATGGGAATTTCATGGTATAGTTGCTTTATTAGGAGCTATCAATATAAAAAATCTAATCAAAATCGTTACACCCGTTTTTAAGAAAAAAAAAAGTGGTGTTTTGATCACTATGATAACTATAGTTAACTTTCGGGGGATTTTGCTCATTCCCTTATTTTGGCGTCCCATGGTAACCTACGGGCTGGATATCAAGTTTGAGCTGATTTGGTACGGTCGTTTTCTCTAAAAATCGTTCACAGACACACACAGACCATTTTCCCAAAGAGTTTGTTTCGGACTCACTCAGTAGCGTCTGATACGTAAAGATCTGAAAAAAACTCACAATTTTTTTTTTCTTCAGCCGATTACTTAACTTTCCATTCTACTTTGTAGAGCCAAGGTAAGTAAAAACGAAAAGAATACATTATTCCGACTCTAGTCGTCCCAAGTAATGCCATTTCAATTTATAGCAACTTGTTTAAAATTAAAGTAAATAATTTAACTGGTGGTTAGTTCCAACAGTAGATAAATTACTAAAGTTAACGTACCTGTTAAGTGAGTCCATTTCCTCTGGCTGGTGACATACTGTGGCGGGCGAGCGCTTTCGATGTAAAAAGACATCATCGTCGGACCGTTTGGTCAGTACTCCTTAATAGCCAGACGATGATGTCTTTACATCGAAAGCGCTCGCCCGCCACAGTCTCTCACCAGCCAGAGGAGACTCACCTAACAGGTACGTTATCTTTAGTTGTTGAAAATTGTTCGACGCCGAACAGATGAACGACCTCCGCTGGACTACCATTGACAATCCCAACTGAACAAGACTCACAGAAACATTTCTCCTGTGGTGTCGTATTATGGGGAACTGCAATGCTACATTTCGTTCTAAACCAAGTACAAATATCGTGTGACGGGTAAGCAGGATGTTGACATTTCAAATTAGCTCTTTATGCATAAAGAATGGCAACATTCTTATTTTAAAAAAACATCGTGTGAGAACTTTCCCTGGAGGTTATTTTCACTATGGCCTTCTGGACGGCGATTAACGGGGTTAAATTAAGAGTAATAAATCCAACGACGGCGTATCAATTGCCTGGCTCCCGAAGTACGTGGGGGCGTAGCTCCTACAGATCTCCTAAGGGGAAGAAATGGTGGTCGAGGGTCACGATGAAAGGCAGAGGAAACTAATCGAAGATCCGATCGGACACAGACACGACCAACTGTTATGATTTAACAAATATCAGGTGGCACGAATCACATCAATTCACTGGTCACCGCTTTCCCTACTAATTCAATTTATTGTTCAGTTCATTTAAACTTTGCACCGCACGATGAGTAATTGGTAAACGAGGATTGATGATGCTTTAGGCACGATTTTTTTGAGAAGGATAATAACCACTTATCCAGAGTTATCGGGAGACAACGTGTTGAAATAGTAGAAAGTGCGGGGGTTGGAAGTCCGCAATTTCTGGAGTAGCCCAGCACGTTATGAGCGTTATTAAAAGCTCATTATGTTGGTAATTGATTTGTCTATTCGCTCAATTTATCTGAAGATTCCAATAACATTGTAGCGGAGTTTATAACAAAACCTTAGCTTGTCACGTCAGCCGTAGTACCAGCGTCCTTAATAGATGTAGTTTTTAAATATTATCACGCCATTCTCGGTTCGCACTGGGGAATAAAGCTATCAAGGATTTTACTGGACAAATTTATACAAAACGGTAAAATCACGGATACAATTTTGCGAATCATGCCTCGTAAATAAAACTGATCGTTCTCTCCCGAAGGGTCACCTTTCTTCAACCCCAGCTACTCGTATTGGTCAAACCTTGTACATTGACACAGCAGGGGAATTACCCAAATCCTCCTCCTACAAGCACGTTCTTATTGCAGTCGACGGAATGTCTAGGTACACGATTCTAGTGCCACTCACACGAACCACTTCCGACTCAATAATTAATGCCCTCACGAACCCCGTTCTGCTACCAATTGTCACGTAACTCTTTGGGATTACGTGGCGTAGTTAGAAAAATAGGGAAAGAAAAAGTTTAAAAATGAATAAATCTTATTAAATCAAAAATTATGTCCTACCTCAAAGAAAAAAGGGGAAACTCGCTTTTAAAAAAACTAAATAAAGGCAGCCCTAAACTGTAAATGCGCGGTGACCACCTCGACTAAAACCACACCGTATATAGAAAACTTAACGCACACGAAACGCACCGATCGCTTTAATGTTAAGGAACAACTGACGATTTGCCCGAGAGCGACCGAGCTTCGGCTAAAGCGGGAGCTTATATTTTACTGCACCAGAAGGGCTCCTGCTCATTCGTGATCAACCTGACAAGCTCTACGTCAATTCACTTTGTACAGGCTTTTTCTACTTACTCAATTCATTTATCACTCAGTTCATTTGAACTTGGCCAAACAACACTTCACGGCAGCAGGAAGCGGTAGAGCTCACAGTTACGGAATTTATTGTGCTGCTCGTACTCATTCCTGTACAATTATTGAGCAATCGGTACACAGAGAACTAATGAGACTGTAAACATGGTGTTTTTAAAAAGGGTAGGATAATCACTTTTGCAGAGTTATTGGGTGACAACTTTAAGAACTAGTAGTAAGCGAAACGGCGGTAGTTGAAATTCCGGAATTTCTAGAATTTTCCCTGTAAATCTTATGAGCGTTTTTAAACGCTCACCCTATAGGTATTGGATTGGACTACTACACCAATTTTTTTGAACATTCTAGTCACATTTCAGCGGAGAATATAAGGATATAACCGCCGTCGAAAATTGTGATAATTTATTGTGCTGCTCTCGTCATTTTCCCACAAATAGGAATTTTATGGCATAGTTGCTTTATTAGGAGCTATCAATATAAAAAATTTAATCAAAATCGTTAAAGCCGTTTTCGAGAATAAAATAGTTGGTGTCTGGATCACTATGATAACTATAGTTAACTTTCGGCGAATTTTGCTCATACTTTTCTTTTGGCGTCCCATGACAACCTGCTGGGTAGATATCAAGTTAAAGCTAATTTAATTCAGCCGTTTTTACACACGCCATTTTCCCAAATAGTGTTTTTCGGACTCTGAGAACTGTACACTGTACTTCGTACACAACTTGTACACAACGTTCTTGTTTTTAGAGCCAAGGAAAGTATAAAGTTGTTGGAGAACGATAATTAAGAGTACTTCTTCTGTTCGATTGGAATTGGAAAGTTAGGTACCGATTAGTAAAAGATAATTTGAAAGAGCTAAGTTAATCACTATGGTCACAGTCGTTTTTAAGAAAAATGCTAATGTTTTCGGTACATTAATGTCCACCACACCCCTTTCTCATCAATGGAAATCGCTCATAATCTTATTTTCTAGATGTCAAAAACCCACGAACCCAACAAAATTGAAGCATCCTAATTGGTTTAGCAGTCCTACCTCACATTGTAATACGAACACACAGACGCCAGGGATGGAAAGATTGGGAGAGGGAAGGAAAGAAGGCTGTTCCACGACAGAATGGCCACCAGTTAAGATACAACTCAAGCCAGACACGGGTGGTGATACCTCGGAGAACGTCTGATGACACACCCAGCCGACGCATCTCCTCAGCACTTTTCTTGCACCAGACACCATGCCTGGACACAGTCAATGCTGCAACACTGATGTTACCTGCCTCCAATCCACAACCTTCTGACACGGCCATACGAAGATTCATTCTGTCGTATTTGGGCTTCTTGGGTTGCCAAATTAGCGCAAGGTCCCAGCTGCCAGATACTACCTGGAAATCCTGGATTACTGTAGACTGGTAGGCACCAACAGCGACGATGTCAGGCCTCAGTCGTTCTTCAGAGACAACCCAGTAGTGCTCTCTCTCCACTTCTCAGATGACAATGTACCAGCAACCTGCTTGCAGATCGCGTCATGACGCTTGACATGGCCCCCATGAGTACGCGGACACACCTGCACCACATGATTCAGTGACCCAAACAGGCTACTACAGGCACGACAGCGAGCATTCACAACATTATGATCATGGTCTCTTGTACACCTCATCGCTGTAGGTAGTGAGGCTACTCGAATGGCGGGAAAGCGCTGGTAATCCTTCACATGAATGCCCTCAGAAGCCCATTCCACCCACGCAGAAAAGTAGAGGGAGTCAGGGCACTGCCTGAGTTTCCATCCGTCAATCGAACCATGCAGAGCTGCCACAAACTCTGAAGGCTCACTGGGCTCAGGGGCAGATAGAGTCGCCATGTCACAACACCCCAGCTGATCCTGGACGAATTCAAGACCAGCCATAGCGCGTGCGACATCCCAACCAGATGCCTGCAAAGCAGTAGAGAGAGATGGAACATCAACAGAACTTGACCAGACTAAACCAAGTTCAAATGAACTAAGCGAAAATAGAACCACAAAAATTAATGAATTGGGGCTGAAGAAAGTTGGTTGATGCGTCGCTATCATTGTTAACATCTTCCTTAGGCGCATCCATTCATCTGGACATGTCCACGTCATCACAGTCACAGTTTCTTCAAGGGATTTGGCATGTCTGTTCATGTCAACCGACAGCAAAAGTGCAGGCGAGTCCAACCCCCCCCCCCCCTGCTACGTGCTACGCTGTGGATTGTAACAAGCGAGAGGCTGACGGAAACTCCGCTGCACAACGTGCGGAGCACATCTTGCGAAGATCTTCGAGCAGACGATCAACAGGCTGATAGCGCTCGTGCGTAGTTTCAGACATCTCTCAAATTGTCTTTACGACGGCACAACGGGACGTAATTAACGGATTACTCCCCCTCCCCTACCCCCATTCCTCAAGGCATCAAGAATTACAGAACCGGTCAGGTCGTCGCGACGGCTCGTTCCGTCAATTCATCGACAGAACCGACCGACGACGCCGCCGGCAGGTGGCCCCGCCCACGAGGCACCGACGCGTCGCGTCCAAACAATTGACCGCCCCGCGTTCATTGGACTGACTCACGGCATCTTTTGGGTTCGCAGTAACGATTTGCAGTTCGGCGTCGACCCGATTATTGGACCCTGTTCAGCCCCCCCCCCCTCCCTACCGGGGTCGGCCGCGGCCTTTCATTTTAAACGAGGGCGTCGATTTGGTGGAAAGAGCGGACGCGTAATATCCGAAGCGGTAATCCCTAATTACCAACCACTCCCCCCCCCACCATGCCCGACTCACCACCTAACCATTCACCGACCTCGTCGCATCACGGGCCGTCGCCTTCGCTGGGCGTTCTCGTAAATTTTAAACCTCTCGCCACACTCCCCCCCACCCCCCACCCATCATCATTCCACCCTCCACCACCAACCCGTCGTCTGTTGTCGTCAGCCACCGTCGTCGGCTCCCGAGAATCGAATTGACTCGCCGCAAATATTCCGAACGAGGCTGAGCGAACATCCGGCCGTAAATTCCAATCTTCCTCATCTCCGCTTATTCGTCGAACCGTCCTCGACAATCTCGACGGAAAAGCGGCGGATTACATCCGTTGCGAAACTGTGTTTGTCCCGTAGCACCTCTCCCCCCAACCTACCCGCACCCCATACCTTAGAGGAGGAGGGGGCAGCCCGAATGACGAAGACTTCATTCAAAGGAATCGCCGGTGATTTGATAATAACTTCGCGTTAAAAACTGACTCAATACAAAAATATCCGACGCAACACACAACTTTCCTCGACCCCACGTGCATTCAGTCCTCGATTCCAGCAACTAAACTAGTTCATACACGATTAGGGATTAATTGTGCTGCTTCTACTTGTGCCCCGACCATTATTGAGCAGTCACTTCTCAGGCAATTTAAGAGAAAAAAAAAGTCTCCAGTAGGATTTATCACATCTGGTGAAGAAGTTACCCTGAAATTTACGGAAATGTTCGAAGAAACGTTATTTTCGACACATTTGGAAGTTTATCTCTGTTCAATGGACTGTCAGAGCAACATTTATCGAGGACAATATGTAGGCATTAACTATTCGAAAACATCTCCAAAGTTTGGTGATAATCGCGAAGCCGTTTTGCCAAAAAGCGTAAAAAACCTATTTTTGCTTCATGGGCCTATGTCTCCGTTCACCGTATTTTCATGGAGATATGTATGGAGAAGAAAAGTTAGGTATTGATTAGTAAAACATAATTCGAAAGTTTAATCAAAATCGTTAGAGCCGTTTTCGAGAAAAATGCGAAAAACCCTAGTTTTTGGTACATTTTCGTCCCCCACCCCATTTCCCATCGCTCGAAATCGTCCATAACCTTATTTTGGTGTCTACAAAAAATAACGAACAAAACAAAAAAAGAACCAACTCAATCGGATCAGCCGTTCTCCCGCAAATCGAACTACAGACACACACACACACACACACACACACACACACACGCACGGACCACGCGCCGAAATTAGGTTTTTTAGACTCAGTAGGCCTCAAAACGTAAAGATCTGAAGAAAACCCAATTTTTTTTGACCCGATTACTATACTTTCCTTCCCTTCGGGTAGCGGAAAGTAAAAAACCCTGCAAATTATTACACAATGGTTTATTATTCTCATGAACAGCTTGACCTAGTATTAGTGCTCCCCCATCCCATTCGATTCAGCATCGAATACTAGTAAACCATACGAAACATGTCCTGGCTACAATGGAACTACGGAAACAAAACGTCTGATGATTTGGCCCCGTCGTCGGGGAAATTGGAACGGGGGCGCTTGAAGCGAACCCGGGGGGAGTTGAGTGGCTCAGAGGGAAGCGAGCGGGAGGCCGCGCACGCTCGCCTCGAGAGCGGTTGCTTTTTTAATGAGACAGGCGGGGTGGGAGAGAGTTCAAACGACGAAACGCTGTAGCTCCTGCGTTGTACTGCGTTTCGTTAATTTTTTTAACCGTGTTTTGCCCATTACAACCACGGGCTTCGTCCGATCGGATTGCCGAGATGGCGGGCACAACTAGATACCAAATCGGATTTTCGGGCGAAAGTACGAATTTTTTAGACCACGTTAAAGGCACAAAACGGCCCGGACGGGGGACGGCGGACGGACATTGCAAATTTGGAATCTCCAAGTCTTGAAACGTAAAGTATCACATTTTGAGGGGGGGTTGTAAAAAAGTTTTCGTGACCGAAAACATAGGGATATTATTCAGAATGAATAATAAACCAAAACGCGCTAAAATCGGTTCGGTAATTTATTGTGCTGCTCTCATCATTTTCCCATTAACGAGACTTTAACAGTATTGTCGTCTCATTTGGCGCTATCTGTGCAAAAAAATCACCAAAATCGTTAGAGCCATTGTTGAGAAAAAAAATTTAGTGTTTTGTTCACTATGATAACTATAGATAGTTTTGAGCGGATCATTTTGCCGCATTATGGTAACCTGCGGGCTAGGTACCATGTTTGAGCTGATTTTGGTTCTGCCGTTCTCGCTCAATCGCGTTCACAGACAGACATACGCTCAGAGCATTTTACCAAATAGCGTTTTTCGGACTTGAAACGTAAAGATCTGCCGAGAATCACAAATATTCATTCCACTGATAACATAACTTTCCTTTCTACTTTAGCCAAGGAGCCAGCAAAACCCCACGAGTTACAAATATTTGAATACCTAAAGCCAATATTCAAAAATAGAAGAACAGGAAAACACTGGGTTCAAAACATTCTATTCCTTGGCTAATCTGGCCTGGTGCTATCAAGACTCTCAACTAACTAGCCCCTACATCGCGTTCATCTTATTCGAGCAATCCGGTAGAAAATGTAAGAAATGGTAGTAGGCGAATTGGAACATACAAAATACACTTTTATTTATACTGAATTATTTCGCGACATGGAGTACTTTCCCTGCAAGGACCAATGATTTCTGGAGTAACACTTACATATCTTATGAGCGTTATCAAATGTCCGTCGTGTAGGTGAAAAACGTTGCAAATTATTACGCATTGTATTGTCTTGCACAGTGTGACGTAGTGCCACGCCCCTGAGACCCATCCCATAAGATTCAGCATCTGAATAACGAGTGGTAAATGATGAAACGGTTACTTGCGCTGTATTGTTCCGCGAGTTCGTTCAATTAGTATAATTACTGTGAGTCGACCGTTTTCCGTCTAGAAACCGTCGGCCCGCAGTCGCACACCTCTGAGGCTCGTTTCAATCTACCCAGCATCGAAAAAGATACTTTTTTTAAAAATTCTCCTTGGTGGCACTGGGAAAGCCTCCACTGTGGCCACAACTGGGCCTATTGTGTGAGCGAGTATAAGCCCCCCTCATGCTTTCCCAGTTTCACCCCAGTGGCGTCCAAATACGTCCCCACCATTCTCGCACAAAAACGTAAGGCAACCTTGAGATCCATCGCTGCAATCTCCTCTGGCTGCAGCTGATCAACCCCAAGCACTCTGTGGCGTGCTGCAGCCAGCCCCCCACACCTACGCAGTACATGCTCTGCTGTCTCCAGCTCCACCTTGCACAATCTTCAATTCTGTACTTCTGCCTTGGCCAGGTGGTACCTTAGCGGACACTGACCTGTAAACAGGCCACGTACCATCAGTATACTATCGCTCTCCAGGCAGAGGATCTCTCTTGTTCACTCCCTAGAGAGTCTGATAAGCAGCCTTGACTGCCTTTTGGCCAAGCACATCCCGCCAATAGGCAGCCCTTCACTTCTTCTTCCACTTACCAACCTCCTTGATCAAGTGGCTCTTGGTGGTTCCTCATACCTCCATGGAACCTCATCTGACCATGACTTTGCCGCTGTTTCCATACCTTGGCTGACTTCCTCTGTTCATCATCATGATGACGCCCTCCAGAGGCAACCACCTTCACTTGGTATCCACCAGTTTGGGTAAAATATCCCCTCCAGGCTAGAATTATTACTTCCACACCTGGAAATACGTCTTACGGCTTCAGCTTCAATCACTTTAGCTAGGTTTGAACTCGTTCGGCATTGCCAGAATTTGTGCTCTCAGGCAGACTTCCTTCCATTTCCTTCTCTCTTGCTCTAGCGCCCCTTGAAGGTGAAATATCCAGAAGTGTAGATGGCCATTCTTTTGCGTACACTGTCGTGTCACTGTCAAACGAAACGGGCCCATGTTGCAGCTCTGCTCACAAAGGCCTACAAAGACTGCATTCACTGGAGCACTCCAACTGACCACTGGACAGTTGCTCGTTGGCTCGGGCACTGAGTGCATGGTGGACTCGTGAAGAAGGAATCATGGTTCCTACAACAGTGAGTGATGGTTGTTGGAGGAGTATCCAAATCTTCCTTGACTGCTATTAAACAAGCTTATAAATAAATAATTAGATCTGGGGGGCGGGGGAACCAGACAAAGAACTCCTCCCAGATGCTACGGATTCCCTTGGGTCAGTCTTCCGCCTGGTAGCAGCTCTCCTCTGTAAGGCTGGACAAACGAAAACATAGGTCTGGGTTCGGTGGATGCTGAGCGGGTGCATGGGCTCTCAAATGATAAGGAAACAAGCGATCGATGTTGAGTTAGTGAATTATAGCGCGGAGACCACAAACCGACGGCCACATGGCGTCGAGAGTCGGCCCTGAAGTTTATTGCTGATGGCTGCTGTGACGCACCTGCTCAAGATTCATTTGTCGCCATACGTACCAATTTCTCTCGTATTTTTCTTCCTCCGACTCGCACGTAGCCGGAGCGGGTCTGGCAGCCGATGCTCCGTTTCGAGGCCGGCAGTGGGCGTTCAGCTCAGCATTCCCAGCTCGGAGACCGGCTCTTCAACCTCGTAATTTTTGTCGCGTTTTCCAACCAACTCCCCGCGCGACCATTCCCACCGCGAGGTTCGCTTTGGAGCTCTTCGGACGAGACAGGATAATTAATGAAACGCGACGAAACAATCGGACGGTTATTATTGTTATTACGCGAGAGAGGGAACTGCTTCCTAATTCAGAAGCTAATCTCCGCCTTCTTCAGGACGAACATAATTATAACGCTGCCTCCCTCCACTCCTATACGCTCTGACATGACATGTCCTCCAGACGGATCCCTCAAACCCTCAACCTTTTCTTTTCCCTCGTAAAGATTTACTTTTAAAATTTCGTCGCTTTTGTGTCTCACGGTTTATCAATCTGGTGAAGGCGAGCGACAAAGACGACATTCTGGCGTTAGGATGGACAATACAATTCCAGCTTCAAACGAACTCCACGCTGAACCTGCATCACCTGCTCCTTCATCATTTCCCAACTATCTGGAGCTACCTATCACGCAACTTTCCTCAGCCCAATGTGCATTCAGGGATTTTGATCACTAGTAACGAACTCCTTATATTTTACCACTCAGTTAATATGAACTTGGCTCAATGGTCGTTCTAAGTTCCGGAATGTATTGAGTTGCTACTATTTATGTAACGACCTCTTTACTTTATTTGGCTTTACGAAGTAGAAAGGGAAGTTATGTTATCCACCGAAGAGAAGAAAATTCTCAGCAGACCTTCACGTTCAGTTTTCTACGGAGTCCGAGAAACACTATTTGAAGAGAAGGTAAGTGTATGTGAATGGTGGTCACAATGACACGCCAAAATAAGGGTATGAGCAAAATTCACCCGAACCTAACTACAGTTATCATTGTAATCAAAACACCACATTTTTTCTCAAAAACTGCAATAACAATTTCGATTACATTTTTTATATTGACAGCTCTCAATATGGCAATTATACCATAAAATTCCCATTCGTGGGAAAATGACGAGAGCAGCACAATAAATTACTAAACATTTCGACGAAAATCGAGTTTATTGTAGTTTTTTCCTCAAAAACTCCGCTAAAATGTTACTAGGATCTTTAGAAAAATTCAGGCGGTACTCCAACCAAGTACATATACGACGAGTTTCTAATAACGCTCATAAGACGTACAGGGGCCACTCTAGAAATTCTGAAATTTCAATCACCTCCGTTCACTTACTAACATTTCTAAAAGCTTTTACCCGATAACTATGAAAAAAACTTTTCAAAGAAGTCGTGTTTACAGCCTCCTTCATTCTCTGTGAACCGATTGTTCAATAAAGGTCAGGGCATGAGTACGAGCAGAAAATACATTCCGGAACTGTAAGCGCTACTGCATTCTGTCGCCGTGAAGTGATGTTTCAAATAAATTGAAAACACACGAATTGACGTAGAGCTAATGAAAGTTGTGCGCTGCGGCGCACCTGATATTTTTCTTCTTACATCGCCGCTCTCTGAATTTCTATCAAGGTACTAATGTTAACTATTGATTAATTTTAAGACATTTCGAGAAAAAAGTGAAAAACTTCCATTTTTACTTCAGTATTCTTTAGATCTTTACGTTTTGAGGGCTACTGAATCCAAAACTCCTACACGTAATTTTGGCGCGTGGTCCGTGTGTTTCTGTCCATAGTTCAATTCGCGGGAGAACGGTTGAACCGATTGAGCTAGTTCTTTTTTTCCGTTTTGTTCGTGATTTTTCGTAGACACGAAAATAAGGTTAAGGGCGATGTCCATCGATTGAAGAGGTGGTTGGGAAACAAAATGAATCAAAAACTAGGGTTTTTCGCATTTATCCCAAAAGTGGCTTCAACAATATTGATAAAGTTTCCAATTATCTTCTACTGGTCAGTCCCAATTGTCTATAAATATCTCCATGGAAATAAGATGATCATAGCGTTCTTACGTTTTTTGGCTAAACGGCTTCAACGATTTTCACCAAACTCAGAATGTTTTCAAATATATTGTTCTCAATAACTGTTCTTTCGAGAGTCCATTGAATAGAAATACAAATCACACTGTGTCGGAAAGAATGTTTTTTTAAACATTTTAGTAATTTTCCGAGTAATAACGTCTCTGGATTTCATCAATCTTAAGAAGTGACTTTCAGCAACCTATACATTTCTTCTCCGTAATTATTTCTGTATCTACCTGTTGAACGGAGATATAAGCCATGATAACTCGGAAAAAGAGATTTGTCGAGTATTAATTTATCGGCTGCAACGATTTCGATCAAGCTTCCGGAGTTCTCTCAACTAACTAGTACCTACATTTGGTTCGCCATATATCTATCGTGGAACATCCTCTTATCCTTCTTTCCTTCCCCGTCCCAATCCTTCTATCCCTAGAGCCGGCGTAGGGTAGTCTGGGCGCCCTCCCCATTTTTGCACTTATTATTTATTTAGTTCCTCCTTTTTTTGGGTGCCACAGTCCCATTTACGGTGAGCTTTGAAAAAATAAATTAATTTAAAAAATGTGTGTGTCTGTAGTTCGATTTGCGGGAGAACGGCTGAACCGATTGAGCTGGTTCTTCTTATGTTTAGATAATTATCTTTTGTAGACACCAAGTTAGGTTATGGGCGATTTCGGTCGATTAGAAAGGGGAGTGGGGGACGACAGTGTACCAAAAACTAGCGCTTTTCGAATTTTTCTAAAAAATGGCTTTAACGATTTTGATTAAACTTTCAAATTATCTTCTACTAATTAGTGCAAAACTTTTATTCTACATAAATATCTTCACGAAAATACGGGGAACGGAGATATATGCCAAGGATGCAAAAATAGGGTTTTTATGTTTTTTCGCAAAATGTTTTCAACGATGTTCACCAAACTCACAGGATGTTTTTGAATAATTAATACTTACGTATTGTTATCGATAAATGTTCCTCTAACGATCCATTGAACAGAGATAAAAATTGAAATGTGTCGAAAATAACGTTTTTTCGAACATTTCCGTAAATTGTGGTGAAACTGCTTAAACAGATGTGATCAATCTTACAGAGTGTCTTTTAGCCACACATACCCCCAATTTGTTCTTTATAATTATTTCTGCATATATATGTTGAACGGAGATATAAACCAAGTTAACTCAGAAAAGGAGATTTGTCGAATAATAATTTATCGGCATTCCAATTTTCTCAAAAACGGCACTAACGATTTCGGTCAAACTTACGAAGAACTCTCAACTAACTAGTACCTACATTTTCTTTTGTATAAATATTTCTGTAGAAATACGTTGAACGGAGATATAGTCCCCTCATGTGTAGCTGGTGGCGTTCGAACTTACGGGAGTGGCAGAAAGTTGGGTTTAGCTACGCAACAGATATTTTTTAGAACTGTAATCCCCCTTCCCCGACCAACTCCCTCCCATCGATGAGATTTGGGCTTAACCTTTTTTCCCCACAAGTCTGCATGCAGGCTAACAAAAAGACCATTCGCCAATGTGCAAACCATTAGTGCTGGATTCGTGTTAAAAAAGTTTAGTTGTCTTCAGATCTTAGCGTTTTCCGCCGAATTTAATTATTCAATCAAACTTCCGAATTATCTACAAGCTCAATGTTTTACGTAGAAACGGGCAAAGCTGAAGGTTCTCGAATTTATTTAGTCGCTCCTACTTATGCCACAGCCATTATTGATTAATCAGAGTATAGGAACACGAGAAGCGAAGTTTTCTCTTTTGGACTCATCTGGCAAAAACTCTGAAAAATAGCAGTGGTTGGAACTCCCTAAATTCCGGTGTTGCTCCTAATTATCTTACGAGCGTTATTAAACTTTCATCGGATAGGTAGTTTATAACCTACAGAGTATGCCGATATCATATGAGCGTGATTTATAAGCAAAAAAACTGCGCTACTGTCTGTGCTGCTCCTACTCGTTCGGGAATAAGTAAGAGCAGCCCTAAAATTCCTGAACTGTAAGCGCTACCGTTTCCTGCTGCCGCAAAGCGTTGTTTGATCAAGTTCAAATGAACTGAGTGATAAATGAATTGAGTGAGGAGAAAAAAAGCCATGTACCCGAGTGAATTGACATAGAGCTAAGGAAAGTTGTGTGTTGCAACGCATCAGATATATATATTTTTTTAAACATTCTAGTAACATTTCAGCGGAGTTAAAAAGGAAAAAAACAGCGCTAAAACCGAATTTCGTAGAAAATTTTGATAATTTATTGTGCTGCTCTCGTCATTTTCCCACGAATGAGAATTTTATGGTATAATTCCCTTATTTAGAGCTATGAATATAAAAAATTTAATCAAAATCGTTAGAGCTATTTTTGAGAAAAAAATTAGGTGTTTTGATCACTATGATAACTATAGTTAACTTTCGATGGGTTTTGCTCATACCCTTATTTTTGCGTCCCATGGTAACCTGCGGGCTAGATATCAAGTTTCAGCTGATTTGGTTCGGTCGTGTTCTCTAAAAACCACTCTAAAAGCGAATACGTCGAAAATTTTGGTAATTTATTGTGCTGCTCTCGTCACTTTCCCACAAATGGGAATTTCATGGTATAGTTACCATATTGGAAGCTACCAATATACAAAATTTAATCAAGATCGTTAGAGCCGTTTTTGAGAAACAAAATATTTGGTGTCTTGATCACTGTGATAACTATAGTTAACTTTCGGTCGACTTTGTTCATACCCTTATTTTGGGGTCCCAGGGTAACGTGCGGGCGAGATATCAAGTTTGAGCTGATTTGATATGGTCGTTTTCTCTAAAAATCGTTCACAGACAGACACAGGTCTGTTTCCGTATTTGATGACTGTTCCTAAACCCTCGACGAGGGTTATATCAGTCGTGCATACACACACGCACACACACACACACACAGAACATTTTCCCAAATAGTGTTTTTCGGACTCAGGAGGGTCTGAAACGTAAAGATCTGAAGAAAACTCAAAATTTTTTTTTCAGCCGATTACATAACTTTCCTTTCTATTTTGTAGAGCCAAGGAAAGTAAAAAACTGCGTTACTGTCTATTTCCATTGAAATGTTTGATAAGTTATTGTGCTGCGCTCGTAATTTTCCCAAGGATGAGACTTTTATGGTACCGTCGTGTTATTTGAAACTGTCGATAGGAAAAATATGACCAAAACCGTTGTAGCCGTTTTTGAGAAAAAAAGACAAGTTTTGCGTTCTGTTTACTATGATAACTGTATTTAGTTTTGGGTCGATTTTGTTCATACTGTTAATTTGGCGTCCGGCAATAAATAGCAGGCTAAATATCAAATTTGAGTCGATTCGGGTCTCTTTCAATCGCGTTCAGAGTCACGCAAAACATTTTCCAAAATGGTATTTTTCGGACTTGAAAGCCTTTGGAACGTAAAGAATTGAAGAGAACGCCAATTTTTTTCAGCCGATTACATAACCTTATTCTCTCTCCTTCTCATTGACGGGAACGAAACCTCATTTAGAGTCCTTACAAAAATAACGACCAAAAACACACGAAGTCGAGGGCTTTCAGTTCAGGAGCCTTAAAAAACACGAAGACGTGAAAAAAAACTCCCTTTTTGAGGGATCGGAGTACTTTTCTAACCCTTTCGGGTCGCGAAAAGTAATACGAACGATGAACCAAACTCAGGAATGAAGTCTCCCTCATCAGAATTTCTCATTCACGGAGCGAGAGGCCCACGCGGAGAGCCGAAACCGGCTATTTATACTTCGTATACACGACGTCGCCCATTACCCCGACCAAGTTCTCGTTCCGCGATAAAAGCCGCGACGGAATTGTCATTAAAACGCGAGCGTGAGCGGCTTTTAATTCCTAAGAGCTCGTCAATCAACGGGAATTGAGTTAAATGGGTTTTTGAAAAAGTAGAAAATAGAACCGGCTCCTTGTAAACAACGACGACTGTTGACCGCCACCGGCCCACGCTTGGCAGAAGTAGCTGTCTGGACAAAAAGTTAGATCCCGAAAAATAAATACGAAACCCTGGGCCAGTGGGTGTGGTACATCGCTTCTTGACATCCGTAACACGACGGTAAAGATAACCCAAATGCCGTGTTCATGGTAAGTTATCTGCCACGCTATTGGATTTTCTTATTTTTATATATTCCTTCAGATACCACAAAAAGCTGATTATGGTCTACTGAATAAAAATAGTGGTTCTTCATGGTCTTTTCAAATTAAAAGAATAAAAATGAACACTCAACGTTTCGGTTTATTTATAAATCATTCTTAAATTCGATTTTTGTCGACATCCAAGCTGGACAGTTACAATTCTGCATTTGGGGATGTCTGGGGGAGTGCCCCCCCCCCCCGACCTCCACGATTTCTGCAGAGCAAGCATATTTTCCAGCATTGTCAGTCCTTGCCCTGGGTAGGAGTTGGGTTGCTCCGTTCTATCTACTTTGCCCTGTAGAGGCAGCCACCTGTTGTGGCCCTAACTCATAATGCACTAGCGCAATGCTGCAGGCAGGCCCTCCCCATCTTTCGATGGCACCGACAGCTGTTCCCCCTCCCGGGACAAGACAGTTGGGACTTTCTGCCCTCCCTGAGGCTTCGAATGACCCCAATAAACCGCAGAAGAGGTCCCCCAAGCTTCCACCCACTGCTCAGGGGCTCACTCGCCGCGCATCTGGTTTTTCGTCCCCTATCTGAGCTTGACAGGCAGCACGCCAGGACGCTTCAGCGGGACACGCCACTTGTGGTCTTTTTGGCGTATCGCACGCATTCCTACCTTGCAGGCACTCCGTAGTTGGACCTGCAGTTGGATTACGACGCCATGTGCCACCACATCAGGACCAACAGCCTAGCGTTGTACCAAGGTCTGCTGGCAGACCTGTTCCCATAGATGCTCCATGAGGACCACACGATTGCACGGGCCAAAGAGCGGTTTTTGACTGGTGGCATGCGGGGTAGGCTGCACATGAAGTGGTAGCGCCCCACATTTGCCACACCAAAGGGGCTGTCTGTGCATGGAGGCGTGGGAGCCTCCAGGATTTGGACAGGCGTCCCTGAACCCAGACAGCAGGATGGACATCCACGACGCCCTACGTCTACCCTGACCTACATTCCCCCGGCTTAGTCGCTGACAATAAATATTAAAGTTCCCTTCGGATCTTGACATTTGGTAAGAAAAGATTAAAATTATTTACTATTTTCAAGAAGTTTTTCTATAACCCACCCCTCCCACCATCAACGTTATTAACATTGTTTTCTGGTAGCCTAGTGCCATTAAACTTTTTCTACCAGAATGTCCAATCTAGCTAAACAATTCAAAATTCCATTAATAGCTCTAACACTGGAACCTGTCTGTCTGATGAAGTTCATTCTTCTGAGCTCGGTTCCTTAGTCAGCGCCTCTGCAGTATTGTATTGTCTGCAGTATTGCAGGCGCTCGGAGCCATTCTGTATTTCTTGTTTTCGTTTCTGCCAATAACATGTGTTACTATTTTTATTCTGATCGCTCTTCCGACGTCTCTCGTTCATATTTAAGACGATATTATCGTAAGGTTTCCTAATGAATTTTTCTTCTTTGTTTAATATGTTCATTAATTATTTAAGTAGAAGTATTTGTTTGTTACTATGTATAACCCGCGTTTCATAAAATAAAAGCCGATTCATACAATACGAGTAGAGACGCTTGGTACGAAAGCTTGTTTTGATCGTACTAATGGATAAATAATTCTCTGGTTCATTCTCAACGCGAATGGTCCGTTTCTTTTCACTAACTTTGCTCTTTGATCTATCGAAATTAAAACTATTTCTGTGACTACCTGTTGAATGGAAATGTTAACCGTGTTAGTTCGAAAATGCGGTCTGCCCAATATTTTTCTAATTTTATCATAAACGGCAACAAGCTGCTTATGGGGTAATTTCAGCTAATTAGTTCTGTATTAGCTAAAAGTATTCCTATGACTATCCATCGAATGGATATATCGATTTTTTTTATCGAATGTTATCAAAAATGAGCGGAACGATCGAATTTATTTAGTAACAGCTAACGAAATGTTGTAATTCCTTCTCATAATTTTAGCGTTTGAATAGAAACGACTAAGCGGCAATAAAATGAATAGATTCTGTGGAATAACAACATTTGTGCTTTTCGATGTGGTAAATCGTCGGTTTAGGTCGCAGAACGCCTGAAAATCGGCCGGTTAATTTAATATTTGGTATTTTCCGTTTGATCGTCGATTTATGTTGAGCGGCGCTCCCTCGACGCTGCCCTTAACCAAATGAAATCCCCTGTTTAATAGCTGCGCGTTGATTAAAAAGGACGGTGAAACCGGCCGTTAGTTGGCGAACCACATGCCCCACGGGCCATCTGGATGAGGTGACAGTTCACTGAAGGGTACTCCAGGCCCAACCTGATCTCCACGATGAGCCTCCCGGCACAGCATCCTCCGCTTGTCATTCTCTGAACTACGTTTAGGGAGGTTCGGCGTTCTGCCTTCGCTCGATGGCACCCGGGCGATCCCTCGAAGATTGCTCTTTGTGCGATAATTACGCAGAATTATTCTCGAGTCGTTCGGCGCATAAAGCGAATTTAAAAAGTCGTGTCACGCGGTAGGGAATGAAGTTGTGACTCTCAAACGTTTCTACCTTCATTTTCCTGAGCAACCCTTGAAGATTTATTGACATTAACAAGTTCGTGGGATTTGGTCGGTGGAGCGTAGGAGGAAATAGGGCGTTCCAGGGATTCTCTGATTTCCGTGAATCCTCCCTCGTTGGAATAAACGTGAAATGGCAGCGTAACCCCCAACTTTTCTAGAAATACTTGAATTCAACCGGCGTGGGAGGCTGGAGCCAAATAATGGGATAAAAGTTTCGTAGTCCTCTTCTCGTTCGTTGGGATTCGTTATTTTGCGAACTGCGGCAGCTGCATTTTGTGAAGCTGACGAGAACGTAATTGGCAGAATCGCAAGGAATTCGCCGCCGCGTCGTATTTATTTATGCAACTCTTCCAAAGGGCGTGTTGCAATTCAATACTTCTGATACCGCAGTTACAGTAGCGGGAAAGGATGGTGATATGGCATGCAACTCGCTACCCATCTCCTGAACACCCTCATCAAACCAAACTATCAGCCATTATCAAACTCAATCCAGTTGTGGTAGCGCCAGCCGAGTTGTAGTCTTGCAAATATCCTAGTATCCAGTCCACCGAGTATTCCTCAAGACCCATTTTGGAGTATAATTCATCCCCCCCCCCCTCCACCAACCAAAAGCGTGGGAATTCAAAATCTGCAATTTCCGTCCGCCATCCGGGCCGTATTTTACCTTTAGCGGTCTAAAAAATCTTCTTGCCCTACAAAAATTCAATTTATGATATAGTTCTGCGCGTATATTGGGCAATCCACGGTTGTTATGAGCAAACAATGGTTTAAAAATTAGCCAATAACGAAATTTTGACAGTTTCGTAGCAATTACGGCGTGTTCACTGGGTATTTTTCAATGCGGAGCCAAATAACATTTTTCAAGATTTATTTTATGACAAACAACGGGACAATACCTGTTGGGCTGATGGGGGAGCTTGAAACTGAGACATAAATGAACGGAGATGAGCGTGAGTGAGGACTGTATTACACTTGACAAAATAGCGATATCTGGTTGAGTATGAGTATATAAACGCGAACAAGGGACTCTCAATACATTCCAAATGGTTGTGACACGCTAAATGGATGGAGTGGGGGGGGGGATATAGAGTAGCGTAAGCTGAGAGACAAATTCGTTTGGTAACGAAGAGAACTGGGAGACGAGTGTATCGCGAGAACTGTGTGTTGCGAGAAATAGAAGACAATCGACTTTCGCGAGAACTCGTAGGTCAATGAGTTTGGGAGGAGCTGTCTGTTGTGGAGAGGAAAGTAAATTGATAGGAGGGAAAAGGAAATTCCCAGAAGAAAGGGGGAAATCCGTAGTCATTTGGAAGAGATAAATTTTCACAAATGGGCTTGAGGACGAAGGTGTTCGCAGAAATAATGACTTTCCGTTAAGGCTAGTGCAGATATTTTGTCAGCACGTCGAACAAGACCTACGCGCTTTTTGTGTTTTTAAATTAATAGATAAGTATGTATATTATAGTTAGATACTACAGTTGGGAACGTTCGGTATACAGAAACGCACGCAGACATTCAATGTTTATATGTGGAATTCCTTTGCTAGTTTATACGTGGAATTTCCTTTGCTAGTAGGCTTTGCTATTTTTGAAAGTTGGACGATTTTCCATTAAATTCACTTGCATTTCACATTATTGCAAGTTTCTGATAGTCCAAAACCTACTAATAAAACCAGCAGTCTTCAAAAGGGGCAGATCAACTGTGACCATGTTCCTTAGCCATAACCTTCTTTCCAAACTGGGCAAAATATATAAAAGCTTGCCAGGTAGCAGTCAAAGTTGTGGTTGTTATAGGAACTATAATGGAGCAGCACGTGGCTTCTTCTGGAAGTTCTAGTAGTGCAGGATAGTGAGTGATGAAGTGGCCATGTCTCGTAAAAAACTGGCTCGTTCAATGGTCGCTACTCAGCTATCCGTTCAGAGGGCCAAATTGATGCTGCTGAATGAAACCAATAGTAGGCAGTGTGTGAGTGAACAACATTACAGTACAGTAGGTTGGACGTTATCCCACTAAATGGAGCTGAGCCCCCGCCACCTTCACATGATTGCAAGTTGCAGATAGTATGTGCACTCACACCATATGTTTACGAATCAAATTGGTACAGTGGGAGAGAAGATGCCAGTGGTAAATACAGGAGCTGAGGAAGCAAATCACTAACGACTGGACGCAGGAGGTCATAGATGTTGAATGGCGATTCATAGTTGCACAATTAGTATTTGTCTAATTATAAAGAAAGTAAGCCGCATAACGTTGACTGTGAAAGTGAATCCACAACACACCACGTTCTGTATTAATGTTCCACAATTTATTGGGTTACCCCTACTTACGTCATGATGGTTTGGTTCATTATTCATTCACAATAATACATCTTTGTCTTCATTCAGGCAAATTGTTTTACAGCCCTTAGGGCCTCCCAGGCCCTTTAAAGTGGTCTTTAAAAAAATTCCATTTGGGATCTAGTTGTTGTGATTACTCCAAGCTATTACTTCTAGTTTGGTATCGTTTCCCAGGTTTTTTTCAGCGCTGAGTCGAATAGGACGGGTCATCGAGGTCCATGGAAATTTTTCATCGTCCAGATGGAAAACAATGAAATAACAGTATATACAGAAAGGCAATTCTAGTACTTGAAACAACTCTCTCTCTTGAAGGATCTTTTCTCCGTGGCTTTCGCTCTTTTTGTGCACTGCCATCTGTCTCACTCCAACCACCCCTCAGTTCAGCTTGTCGAGTCATGTCTGTTGTTTAGCGCCGTCTAGGAAATGTCAATTATCGGGATGGGTCTCGGTAGAGCTCTACAAACATAGTCATTTACATATGAGCTGTCGTTTTCCATTTTGTTGATATATAGCCTGGTTATATTCCTAATATTTATCGACGTTTAATAAAATAGGATAGGTTACAATCATGTTATGAAAGAGAGTAATAAACCGTAGTGTAATAATTTGCAGCGGTTTGTAGACCAACATGGGACGTCAAAATTAGGTTACAGACACAATCGCTCATAAACAAACTATAGCTATCGCACCGATGAAAATGCTAAGCATTTTTTCCTCCGAAATGGCACAATTTGTGAGGGTAATCGGCGAAATCGATTTTAGTGCTCATAAATCGTTTGACTCCACCGTTCCAAAAATCGTATTGTTAGTGCAATACTTACACGATGATAAAATAATTAGGAGCATTCCACAAAATTCGAGGATTCTAATTGGAAACTGATGTTTTCGTCGACTTTTTTCACCGTGTTTTCCTTTTAATTCCAAAACTGTAAACATGAGCCCTCCCAAAACAAATCGTGTTGACAGTACTATGAATTATCTAAAATTAACTACAGTGAACAGGAAAACATGAATTTTCTTTTCAAACACGGCTTTTGATTAAAATGTGATAAGCAACTTAACGGTATTATAACATTTTCATGTGTGATAAAATGACGAGAAGTGTAATGAACTCATACGAATTTGGACGAAATTGATTTCAGCACGATTCTCTCCTGATACATCCTGGTCATACGACACCAGACCACTTGGGACGTTAATACTTGCTCCACTGCCGCAATAAAAACCCTCTTCCCATGTACAAAGCGCATAACTGGGAGCGGTAAGGCATTTGCAGACCAGTAATGTTTCGACCAGGGTTAAGGCAAGCCTCCAGCGTCCAGCGGTCCTTGCTATTGATGTTATGGCAGAGGGGAAGAACTTTCAGTTGTCATTCCGCGGCACTCACGGGAACGGTGGGAGAGAGGGCCGTTCCAGACTGAGGTGGACGCACTGTCGTGGTACACTGTGGGCAGAGCTGGTCTGGGCATATTAGGATCCAACTTCAACCTTGCCAAGCTGCTGGGAGAGCTGGATTAGGAGACACAGGAAAACTACACCCGTTGGGAATGCCAGCCTCGACTAAGACAGGCAAAAAGGCTCATTATTATGAACTAAGCGTCCTTACTAGCCTCCTCACCAGACACTGCCCACTTAGGTATCATCTCAACAAGATGGGCATTTAAGAAGGAAGTTGAGTGCCGATTGTGCAGTGAGGAGGACGAAACGGCCGAGCACATCCTGTGTGACTGCCCTTAGTAGCCAGGCACTTTGAATATTTTAACCAGAAGTTCATCGACGAAGGACATTCTCGTCTTCCTAAAAGGGGCTGGTACGCACAACGTCTTTTTATTAAGCAAGGGACAACGCTTCAATAGGAACATATGCAGCTACAGTTACGAAGTGACTCGGTCCCGTGTGCCCTCGAACACATAAAAAGACACCTGCCGTTTCGACAAAAATCGAGTACTTAGTACAATAAACTACCTACTCGTAGGAAGTTGATTAACCATCGTACGATGAATAAGAGTAACCTCAGAACTTACGGAATTCAAACTACCGTCGCGTCTTTTATTCGTATTAGTCGTTACCTCATTAATTTCAAGCTTCGTGAGCATTTTGGAAAATGTCGAACTTTTAAAACCCTGATTATTGTCACGGGGTATAATTCTGGTTGACTGGACACAGTTGGGCTTCTATGAACCATGTACTAATTTAGGAGTGAATTCGCCAAGTTAATTTCGAGTGAAATGTATTGTGTCCTTACTTATTAATTAAGTTGGTTCACACTAATTAAGAAGCGAATTTCCTCCCTTCGAGTTAATCATTAGTAGCTCTTTTGTTGGTGGCTCTATTGTGATTTGAGGGAAAACCAGCTAAAACTTAATAATTGACTATTGAATTATTGTTCCATTGCAGGGGTTTGATCCTTGGAGGGCACCAGGAAAGAGAGGCGAGGTGTCAGAAAACGAGAAAAAGGAAATATTTTTTTGCTCAAAAACACGCCACACAACAATTGGTAAATTGCTTGAAAAGCACGATTACACGTTGCTGTGACCTGCGCATCCCATGAGACTGTGCTCTGGATAGTAATCCCCAGGACTTTAGCACTCTCGACATATTCCAAGGGAGTACCACCCAGAGACACGCATTTCGCTACAGTCTGATCTATTTTAGTTAACAGTTTTTGGTAGCCCATAAGCATTGCTTTGGTTTTCCCAACGTTGATTTCCATTCCGTGTTCTTCACACCAAATCGCTACTCGTGACAATTCGGAGCTCAAAATATCTACCGTCTCATCGAAGCTCCCGATGTTACAGGACCTATAAAATTGAAGATCGTCAGCGTATGTTATGTGCCTTGTGCCTTCTGAAAATACGAGGTACAAAGATGTAGTGTAGAGGATGAAGCATAGCGCCGACAACACCGACCCTTGGGGTGCTCCTACATCAAGATCTCCCCATCTCGACAACTCGCCATTATTTCCTTTCACCGCCAGAAGCCTTCCTGACAAATACGATTCAAACCACACCAAGAGTGAGCCCGACACGCCGACAGATCGCAGTATAGACACAAGTATATCTCTTCGGATAAGGTCGAACGCTGCTGAGAAATCTACAAGTACCATAATAATCAGTTTCTTCGAGTCCATCGCCAATCTAATGTTATCCGACATTCCAACGAGCACCGTATCCGTACTGAAACCATTCCTATAAGCTGACTGGAAAGGATCTAGAATGTTGTGCCGATCTACGTATGCCCGCAGCTCCTGATACACCAGCTTGTCGAGAACTTTACCCATCGCACAAAGCAGTGATATTGCACGAAAATCATTAACAGAGCTCAAAGATTTCGATTTTGGAATGGGTTTAATTATGGCTTTTTTCCATAAGTCCGGGTATACGCCAGTCTACAGTGATTGATTAAAGATATGTGTGAGGGTGGGGATGATTGCATCTGCTAGTATCTGAAGGACTTCAACTGAGATCCCATCGGCACCAACTGCTTTTGATTTCACGTTGAAGAGATTTCTTCTAACGATTTCCTCCGAAAGGGTAGGCATTACGAGGGGCTCGCGCAGTGGCTTCTGGTTGTCGTACCGATTGATGATGTCAAGAGAGGCTGGTCTATTCGAGAAACGGCAAAAATGCTGGCACAGTTCGTCGGGCGAGACTGGAAGTTCAGTCTCTACCTCCTTCACCCCGATACCAATGTTGCGCACGATCTTCCAGAACTCCTTGGAATCTTTGTTTGTTTTGAAACTGAAGCTGCGAAAAATTATTGACAATATTCACATCATCAACGATGATGAGGTCAAGAAGCGTACTGGAGTTGGCCGTGTGATGGGTTGCGCTAAGAGGAAGATGTTCCAACGAGTGTATTTTTAAAATTCCACGAAACTGGCAGCTGTAGGCGGAGAGAGAGAGAGAGAGAGAGAGAGAGAGAGAGAGAGAGAGAGAGAGAGATTGATTGAAGGTTTTTATTTTACAATCAGGGTAGGTTAGGGCCTTAGGGCCCTCTCTTCCACTTACCCTGAAACAATGTACAAGTTTTTCCTCTTGAGTACTTCAATTAATAACTAGTAAGAATTCTTGCGTAAAAACAAAATAATTTCTCATCTTAATACTACTTTTGGTACTTTTCCAATAACATTGTTTTGAAATTGTTCTTGAAAACATCAACATTCAAATTGAGGTCAAACATTCCGAGGTTCTCATCGTATAATTTTGATGCTGAGAGAGAGAGAGGGGGGGGGGGAAGCGCGAGATAAAAAGATAAATATATAATATGAGAGGCGACGGAAAACTCAGAAATAATGTCAAAAACGTATCTGGAGGCAGACAATAAAAAAGGCCAAATTTTAGGTTTCGCGATGATCCACAGATATTCAGATCAAGGAGTTGGCACTACCGTAATTTCATCTCACTGTCGCCGGGAGGCTATTGCGAATTTCGCTTAGTTAGGGCGTGGCCTGTGTGTGCGATAGGAACGTCTCGAGACGTCCGAGGGAACCCGAGTGGAATTTTTATTAAGCTCAAAAGGCAGTATAGTAGGACCGACGTCCCACTTTGTCCTTTTGACATTCAAAATCTAGGATGTGGCTTGATGAGGCGGCGGAAGCACCGACCTGCGTGACCCCAAACTGCCTCCGCCCCGAAGGAACAAACGTCTGGTGCGAGGTATTGCACAACTTTCTTGGCCTCGCTCCTAGTAAAACGTTCGAACGTTGATAAAGGATTGTTAGGTGATTTTAAGCGGGATCATGAAGTCTTCTGAGAGCTGCTGGAAGTAACTTAAACCTGGATTAGATTTCTGTTATCTTCTTCCCTCGGCGCTAAAACCCAGTAGAAGCCCTGGTCTCCGGCATTTCCAGTTTCGTAACTTATTTCCTACGAGACTTTGTTTTGGCTTACTGCATGAAACGTCAATGGTTTGTCGTGCTATTCCTCTGTGCAGCTTTCACATAAGTTGGTGCAGCCGTGTTTATTGAACTATTCCACGTTCTCCGTTCATTCATGGTAGAGCTGCGTGAAGGTACCGTCCGTTTCCTCCGAATAGACTTTCCGGAATTGGCGTTGAAATCACATCAGTCCAGTTTCTTCACGCTCTGAACAATGAGTAGCAAAGATAAAGGGTAAGCAAATGGAGAACGAATGAGCGGAGAATCTCAATTTTAGCGCAGTTTTTTCCACATAAATCCACTTGTATGATATTAGCGTTGTCAACAAAATTAGGGTGGTCGTCCAATCAGGTACCTACAGTATGGAGGTTTAGTAATGACCATAACAACCATCGTCGTTTTTTGTCTAACTGTTTACTTTCCGTAGCTGTACGTAGTACAAAAAGAAGTAACGTAATCGGGTGCAATTTGATTTTTCAGTGTTATTCAGATCTTTAACTTTTATGGGCTACTGAGTACGAAATCTCCCGTTTTGAGAAACGCCTTGCGTGGGTCTGTCAACTCGTTTGAGGGAAACGATTCAAATCTGCTCGAATTTGATATTTAGCCTGCAGATCAACATGAGACGCCAAAATAAGCGCACGAACGAAATCAGTTTAAAATTAACTGTAGTTCGAAACACCAAATATGTTTTCCCTCAAATGCGGCTTTAACAATTTTGATTAAATACACCTAAGGCCAGTTCTGTGTGACATAACAGTAACATAATTAATGGAAAATAAGAGCAGCACAATAAATTATCAAAACTTTCTCCGTCATGATTTGTTTTAGCGCAGTTTTTCCCTGGTAAAGTCCGATCATATGATAATAGCGATCTCAGAAAAACCACGTTGATAGTATAATGAATCTATGCACTCATTGCTCGATAATGGTCGTGGTATAAGTATGAGCAATTCAATGAATTCTTGAACCTCAAGTGCTACCAGTTTCTATGTTCAACGTTGAGCTTTAGAAAATGGTCTTTTTCATTCACGTAGATTTTATGAGTTGCTGAAATGATAAAAATAGTTGGCAATAACGTGAGTAGCGCAATAAATTATCAAAAATATCAGCGAGTAGCGGCTTTAGTACAGGTTTTTCATCGTAAATCTAGCTCATTGAACTAGCATTTCCAAAAACATTAGAATGATAGTCTAATAAGCCTATGGAGTGGTATTTCGATAATGGTCATCAGATGAGCGGCAAATTTCGGAATTCAAACCAACGTTGATTGTTTCACTAACACTTCTCGCGTGGTTTCCCTATAACTTGTAAACTCTAAACCCAAATCCCCCCCACCCTGTTGATAGCCACGTCAATTACCTATAACTCAATGAAGGCCGTGGCATAAGTAGCCGCAGCGCATTCAATTTTGGAACTTTACCCTCCACGAGTTTCTTCGTAGAACTTCAATTTTTTATTATTTTACAAGTACGTACGAAATGAGTGAAAAACGGACCAGTAGCTAAGACGTGGGGTCGAGGAAAGTTTTGTGATTCGTTGCACGAGATTTTTTTTCAGTGTTTTCCCTGCAATTCTAGAACTGTTCCTCGCACAAAAAAGTTTAATCGTCGCCGCAGTTCGTTAATAATTCAACGAATGTCATGGGATAATTAGGGGCAACCTAATAAATTCGGGATTTGTGTATAAAACGTCAAGTGGGGCGTTTGGAAACTCGTCTCGTATTTCTACAACGCGTTTATTTCGAGATTAAGAGATTTTTGTCCAAATTTGGCCGTTGATGAGTTTCAATTGAACAGACACTTCTACCGAGTTCGAAGCAGCCTCTAACAGAGACAGCTGGTTTCTTGGATGTTCCGTTGTTGAACATGTGGTTCACTCAGTTGAGGGAGGTCGGGCGAGTTGTGAGGTTGTAAACGCCAACCGCTCCTGCCCAACCATCTTCCACTTGTTACTCTGTTTATGGAAAGGAACAACACGTGCGGCAAACACATTTCTCGACACTTGTCCTCCCTAATTCCGAAGAATTTCGTTCGCGCTGTTGTTTGACGGCGAATTATTCTTAGCCTTAGAAAGCGCATGCGGATTGCTATACGAACGTAACTCAACGGCGATCCCAAATCAATTGGCGAGACTCGTTTTGACTATCGACAGTCAAATCAGTAAATAGATGGTCGAATCTCGAAGTCGCTAAACTCAGCTCTTTCTCATGAATTACTGAATTCATTTGAGCGCAAACACCGACGATGAGCCATGTAAACACAAAATTAATACCTACTTTCTTTGAAATTAGAAATATAATGGATAATGAAGCAAAACGAATGATTTACAATCCTCCGGCGCAATTTTAATTAAATTATTGTATTGTAGCGTGCGGAAATGCATACTCGAATAATATAAAGAATATACTGGCTACCCAAAAATTACTAATAAACATTCTGTATAATAAACCTCGAAGATGTCCATCAAATGAATTATTCAGAGAAACTAATGTAGTAACTTTTGAAAACTACCACAACCATTATTTACAAACAACTACTAGCAGGCAAACTTAAAAAAGTAAGCAGTGTTACCAGAGCAGCTAATAAAACCCAAATTGAGATACTTAGACGGATAACAACTGCAGGTCTTAGAAGTTACGACTACTGGGTCATAATTAAACTAAATGAACAACTGTTTGTAGAGCTTGTGTCACCGACGAGCTAGGTGAGATGAAAGTTGGAATTTACAAAAAAGAAAAATTACAGACAGCATAAATTAATAAATGAGAATGGATAAGCAGGAAGATGGGTATTGTGAATAAAAAGAGGTAAAGATAAATAGTTTTATGTCGTAATTCTGAAGTGAGTATTCATTTTGGTATTTTGTTTTCAGCGAGTGTTTATTTTTGGATTTTTCAGTGCGGATAACGGGTCCACCCCCTACACACATTCACTTAAAGGAGTTGTTGCATTCAAGATATATGTAAAATATATCTATATTTTTTTAAATTATGAAGTCAGATGGGGACACTTCCATTGTTGCAAGTCATCTAGAGATAGGTACGAGCTCAGCTCAATAATTTATTTTTACTTTCCGCGGAAAAAGTAAAGAAACTATTTCAACCAACAAACAAACAAATTGAGTTTTCTACGAACGAACTTACAGAATCGAAAACCCTGTGTTGGGCGCACGAGAGGGGGAGTTCCGTCGAAATAAAAAGGAATTCGGTTCCGTTGTTTTATTTTATGTTCCCAGGTTTCACCCCGTAAGTCCCTATTCTTTAAAAACTCAAACTGACAATCTACCGCTTACGAACCGGTAATTAGGTGCAGGTGTCGTGATGAATAGAAGCAACCCAATTATTGCTGAAGAGAAGCGAAGAAAAACGGATTGAATTAGTTCTCAACGCGTCGAATACACGTGGAGCTGAGGAAAGATGTTAAATGCGTACTACCACATTTTTCTTACGCGTGCTCAAAAGTGTCAAAATATTCGAACCGAAGAACCGAGGAATTTCATTTTCCACAAACGCAGAACGACGGATAAACGCGATGGACCAACTTTCCACGCTAACGGGACTAAAATTTGGTTCTAGAGAGTCACTTTCAGACGGCAAACTGGAGATGTGAATGTGAAGGTTTGAATGTACTGAATTGGTAGTCATTGAACTGACAGTACGAGTGTAATATTTCCCTTCACTTTAGAAGAAAATGTAAAGAACGACGACAAAATGTATCAAGACGTAACGAAATCTAATTTTGATGTTGGGCGCTGATAGCTAACAGACGAGAGATGAACACACAGATGTTGCACGCCCTTAGAATATTTATTATTCTGCCAGCATCAAAATACTCTGTTCTCTGATCCACCGGGGACGGGGAATTGTGAAGTTTCCATCCTCACAATAGCAACCAAAATAAGCTCCTCTCACAACAGCCTCTCATGGCTCATTTTCGTCGATCTGAAATAGAAATACAGGAATAAGCTTCACGCGCATGTATTCAGAAATTTCGCGAATGCTAACATACTGCAGATACTAGCAGATAGGGGTTAGTCGATTTAAGACAGTGACAGCCTAAGATCGACTGGTTTAATAGGGTAATTTTAGTTGACTTAATTTGTCGTTTTAAGGGCTTCCAACCAGTTTTCAGTTTCTTTAAACATTTTATTTATTTCCACGAAAAAAAAGTGTGTTGGAATACAGAGGAAGGTACATAAAACAGCAGTAATACAGATTACAATAAAGTAAGATACATTTTTGCCGACATCAAAGTGTCATCCTAATTCTTGATTAGACGTTACTTTAAGAAAAAAAGTCCTTAGATTTAAAAATAATATTGTTAGAAGGACAGCTTGTTACGTAAACCAGAGGAGAAAGTAATTACACGATCGACTGATGAATATAATAGTTTTGTGCGGATATGGTGTGGTATCTTGGGATTGTCAGCACCCCAGATTTCAGAGTACGCGTAGAAACAGAATGTTCCGGAAACAACAGGCTGATGGATGTTCAAATACCGTTTAACTGACCCCCAGCTCAAATAAGAGTAGGAAAGGCAGTGCCCGCAATTCCAGAAAAACGGGCTTAGTATGGGCCAGATAGTGTAGGCAAGGCCGTACAGCAGAAGGCCATAAAGCAGCAATGATTGAACGAGGATAACTGAAGGAGGTAGGTGAATTTCAAGTTTGGTGAAAACCTAGGTTAACTTTCTTAGCTTAAACCCCAAACTAGATTCGTGTTTATCTCATTTCAAGTGGACATCAAGAATCCACCAGATAGATAGAGTAACCACATAATTTTCGGAATTCTAACCAACGTCGATTTTTACTTTCCGCTATCCTAAAGGAATAGGAAAGTATAGTAAGCGTGTCAACAACAACAAAATGTGGGTTTTCTTCAGATCTTTACGTTTTGAGGCCTACTGAGTCGAAAAAACCTATTTTCGGCGCGTGGTCCGTGTGGACCGTGGTAATTCTCTTCGGAAAGTCTCAATTACCAAGCCATGAGTTGGCGTAGGGTAGTCTGGGCGCCCTTCCCATTTCCTTACTTATTATTTATTTAGTTTTCCCTTTTTGGGAGACACCCCTCCATTAACGGGGAGCTTTGGAAAAGAAAGTGTATAGTTCGATTTGCGGGAAAACAGCTGAGCCGATTGAATTGGTTTTTGTTCGTTTTGTTCTTCATCTTTTGTTGACACCAAAATAAGGTTATGGATGATTTCGGTAGATGGGAAAGGGGGGAGGGGGACGAAATTGTTCTTCACATTTTTCTCCAAAATGGCTCCAACGATTTTGATCAAACTTTCAAATTATCTTCAACTAGTTAGTACAAAACTTTTCTTCGCCAGATATTTAAGTTCATAAGGAAGATTCTTCGCTCAAGACTCAGATTGATGAGCTTGACCAAAGACTTTAAAATAATGTGGTCTTAAGGGTTCCTATTGCTATTACATCGATACCCTTTTCAGCAACTATTTTGAAGAACTTGTCACCCGGGTATTTAGGAACTTCATTGAAATGACGAGCCGGAACAGCAGAACAAACGATTTCATCAACCAGGCGTTTTCCAACACTTGCAAAATAATTATCAAAGGCGTTAGCACATATTCTTGCATTGGTCGGACCGATTTCTGTTACATCCAATAATTTTAGTGCTTTAATTTTAATCATTTTTTATCCTTACCAGATTCCTCCCACCAAATTCCAAGTTTCCCGGCCTTAATAGTTGATTTTTTACTGTTTAATTGTCGATTTACCTTAATGACGGCACTGCACGACGTCGCTGTTCAACAACTGACTTCGCCAGTTTAACAAGAGAGCGTTGATTAACAATTTCGGTGAAACCGGGCGTTAATTGAAGAAGATTCCTTAATAGCATCAGGACCATTCATCGAGAGGCAGAACGCTCCTACTCAGCGGAATCGATAGAGTAAGGTGTTTCTCATTTACGTCTCCGAGGACAATCGCGCTTTGGACAAATAGCTCAAAATGTTCACCCAAAACTCAAAGACAGCTCCGATTAAACAATGCGCTGACTCTCTGATAACTCCCGGGGATGATGAATTAATTACGTCACATTAAACTAGAAAGGACCCGCTGCGTGAAATCTCTCATCGCCATTTATATTGACAGAAGGAAGACTCCTGAGAACACGACGACGCTTCGACGGTATTAAAAGGATGGATATTTCATAATGCGCCGTCCTTCGTGAATCAGAGAACAGAGTTATTTTGATGCCAGCAGAATAATAAACATCCTGAGTGAGCGCTACGCCTGAGTGTTCACCTCTCGTTTCTTCCCGATCAGCGTCCAACGTCAAAATTACATTTCGGTACGTCTTAGTACATTTTTTGGATATTTGGATTACGGATTTTTAAAATTTTTCGTAAAAAGTTGCTGGACTTTTTTTTTACTTTCTTGGTCGACGTAGTAAGAAGAAAAGTTACATCATCGGGTAAAATCTTGACGTTTCAAGGGCTACTGTTGGAGAAAATGGTCTGTGTGTGTGTGTGTGTGCGTGTCTGTGAACGCGATTGGGAGAAAACTGAACCAAATCGACTCAAATTTCATATATAGCTTGTTGATCAGTACAAAACTAAGTATTTTTGACTAATACTAATATCACTCTTGTGCATGGCTACAAATGATGTGACAGAAGCCTTTCGATCCCTGAGAAAATGACGGGACTAGCGTAATAAATTATAAAAAATTTCGAAGGTATTCGATTTTAGCGCCAGTTTTTACAAATTTCGCTCAAATGGTACTAAAACTCTGGAAAATTGGGGTGGTACTTTTGGTGACGCTCATAAAAAAACTTTTAATAATTAGGAGCAACCAGAAATTCCGGAAGTCCAACCACTTCACAAAAAGGTGAACAAGGACGTTCTCAGAAAATCATAAAGCACTTATGCGTTGATCACTAATAAATTCCGGAAAATAAGTAAATTCCGGACACTGTACCGCCACCAGTTTTTATGTACAACGTTGATCTACCAACTTTGAACAAACCGGATGAATGATAAATATTGCTGAATGCATTTGGGGCTGAGGAAAGTAAGATGCGTCGTACCGGATATATTTTTTAAATTAAAGAGCTAATAAAACGGAACAAGACTAAAGGTTTTCCCAACATCGAATTTTTCAGTACATCTACAAATAACATTTGACGGTTACCTCAAAATAAACGAAGGTACGACTTTCGCGTACGATGAAGATCTTCCGACGTGTCCAAAAAATATTTTCGAATATAATAGCGACGGCAGTGGATTTATCGACTGTTGGTGAGCGCTTTACTGATGAGATACCAAGTTCATAAGTAATGCTAGTTTATGCCAAAGGTTCGAAGTCACAACCGAGGCTTGCGGAGAAAAAAATATCAGTTGCGACGCATCACACAACTTCCCTTAGCTCTACGGCAAATTCATTGGTTTTCGTGGCTTTTGATCCTAATTCATTATTTTCGCTCTGTTCAATTGAGCTAGGTAAAACATAACTTTGTGGCAGAAAATGGTAACGCTGTAAGTTCGGGAATTTATTGTGCTGCACCTACTCGTACCCTGATCGTTATTGAGCAATTAGTACACAAACGATTAACGAGGATGTAAAAATGTTTTTTTTTGAGAAGGATAATCAATTTTCCAGAGTTATGGAGCTGTGAGAAAAGGTACGTGAAACGGCGGTGGTTATTGTGCGCTGCTCTAGTCATTTTCCGACAGGTGAGAATTTCATGGCATACGAAAGATTTAATAAAAAAATATTTAGTGTTTTGATCACTACGGTAGTTTATACTTTCCTTGGCTGTTCAAAGTCGAAAGGAAAGTTATGTCTTTCGATGGATTCGGCTTACACCCTTATTTAGGCGTTCCTGGGTGATCTATGGGCTAGATATCAACTTTGAGTTGATTTGGTTAAGCTATTTTCTCACAATCGCGTTCATATAAACAGTTTTTTTTTGTTCAAAGCACACCGTAAATGGGACGGTGGCACCCAAAAAGGAAACACTAAATAAACAATAAGTAAGGAAATGGGAAGGGCGCCCAGACTACGCCGGGTGTAGGGATAGAAGGATTGGGACGGGGAAGGAAAGGAGGATAAGATGATGTTCCACGATGGAACGACCACCAGTTTAGATACGACCCAAGCAATACGCGAGTGGTGATACCGTGGAGAACGCCTGATGACACACCCAGCCGACGCATCCCCTCAGCACTTTTCTTGCACCAGACCACGCCAGGATGCAGCCTACGCTGCAACCCTAATGTTACCTGGCTCCAATCCACAAGCTTCCGACACCGCCATACGACGATCCACCCTGTCGTATTTGCGCTTCTTGGCTTGCCAAGTTAGCGCAAGATGCCGCCGGCCAGACACCTGGACATCCAAGATCACCGCAGACTGGTTGGGATGTCAGGCCTCAGGTCGTTCTCCAGAGGCAACCCGGTGGCGCCGTTCTCTCTCTCTTCACTTCTCAGCCCTCAGATGACAATGCACCTGCTTGCACAGCACGTCATAACGCTTGATACGGCCCCAATGAGTACGCGGACACACCTGCATCACACGATTCAGCGACTCAAACAGGCTGCGAGCATTCACAACATTACGATCCCGGTCTCCTGTACACCTCGGAGTGACGCCACACACACACTGATCATTTCCCCAAATAGAGTTTTTAGGACTCAGTAGGCCTTAAACCGTGAAGATCAGAAGGGAACCTTTTTTTCAGCCGATCTCTACTGAAATTTCCACTTCCTAGCGCCAAGGAAAGTAAAAAGTGAATGGGATTTAGTGTTAGCTTAACGCGACTGATTCCTATCACTATGTTAGCACATACTGGGCTCAATTATAAGCTCCATTAGACATTATCAGGTTACTTGCTAACGGTATTTTGTTTTTCACCTCAACAGTTGAAGTGAAACGGTTGGGATTTGAACGAGTGGTTTTCCGAGTGTCGTTTTTTTGAAAAAGAGACGAGGAGATTAAAAGACGGACGAAGAGACTGAACTTGTTACACGTTATTGATAACGCAACGCGGTTGACACAGGGATTTAACTCTGCTCAGCGGAAAACACTTAATTTGGAAATCGTAAATTTTGTGTGTAAGGCACGAGTAAGTATGACGTCGGTTTTCTTGTTAACTACTTTCCCTTTGTTTCTTTTTATACGAATTACTCATGCTAGTTAAATTTTAAAAAAATGTTTAATTCGTACCATTCATCGTCAGATGGAAACTTGTGGGCAATGAGTAGCCAGAGCAGAGAGTTTTCATTTATTCAGGGTTTTCTGGAATAAATCACAACTACATAGAGTTCTTCGGTAGTTGCATCTTTCGTTTTGACGAAAAGAGCTTTCAGTTTGTTGGGCGATTAGAATGCTATTTAGTTCCTCCGGAGGTGAAAGTTGCGGAATACCTGAATTTCCCAAATGACATGTTTCCCGCTCAATAGAGTTAAATCCTATCGCCCACCGCGTTCTGTTTTCAACGAAACCTAAATCCTTCTATCTCTTTGTTGCCTTTTAATCTTCACTATACCCTTATGTGGCCCTTATTTTGGCGTTAAATTTGAGCTGATTTGGTCACAGACCATTTCCTCGAAAGGCTTCGAAACATTACGACCTCTCTTCTTCCTTGAATGTAACAAACTGCTTCGAATGCCCTCTTATGAAACTGCCGAATACTGAAACCTTATTTTATAACGTAATAATAACAAACTGCGAAGGTTGACAAGGTCGTTTTACAACAATTTTAATAAAAAATAGGGAAGTATTGTTAGGCGAACGTAGTGCAGAGTGATGTGTGACGGGTTTAGAAGAGGTATGTTTCGTTTTACGTTTCGACCAGGTTTGTAGGTCCATCTACTAGATTCATGAAGACATTGTGGGCTCCTCTAATTGCCATTTCCGTGCTATTTGGCAGAGCTCCGTTGCCACCTCATCGACAAAACGAAGAATTGATCAATTAATCTCCTCTGCCCTTAAAGCTCTCTTCGAAAAATTCTCGCGACCCACAGAAGTCCTTGTCACCGTCAAAGGCCTTTGATCGGGCCTCAACCCCGCACTGGGCTGGTCTCGAGTCGAGTCCCTCTCCTCAACTCCTCGCGTTGCACCAGATGTTTACGTCCAGCAGGGCTGGGCGAGTCTGACTGGTTTGGTTCTGAGCGAATTGAATCACCAAGCGAGAGCTCTTGGGAAGAAGTTGAATGAAGAAAAGAATTGTGTGAGATTCGCCGGGTTGTGAAACTTCAACAGTGACCCACATCGGGGAATACTGCGACGGCTGGCTCAGTGGGTTCAGGCAGGTTGTGGAAGAGGAGAGAGAAGGAGAGAGAGAGACTGAGTGAGTGAGTGAGGAGAAGAGAACGTCCTTGACGGTGCTGGGGATCGTGTTAGTGTGTCAAGAATATAACGAGCGGCTGATAATATTAGAAATAAATGAAAAAGAGGACAGGAAAACGGTCAACATTCCGCAGAAGCTCCGAATTAATTGGGAACCTCGCGGAGTCATTCGTCCTCCAACTCGCTGGGAAACTTTCAGATGGGAAACAGATACTCGACAAAATTCCTGAAATTATTTTACAGCTCAGCTTTCGTTTTTGCCCCTTCGATGACCATTTGTCTTTTATCACAACAACTTATCGTGTAACTTACCTCAGCTCCAGCTACATTTTTATCGTTTAGCCAATCTACTCTGTTTTTCGCTCAGTTTATACGGACGCGATAGTTGCTCAACTCTTAGCCACCAGCAGGACAACATCCGATTACTCTGAGCTCTGTTAGAGTGTCCATCTCAAGTTTACCTCAATTTTTACTTTGCCGAATATAAAACTCTTCTTCAGCTCCGAAAAACACCGCTTAAGCGAATGGTGCTCGTCTGTGGTTACTTTGCATCAAAAACGACTCAACCACACAAACATGAGGTGCCATCATAAGAGTATGAGCAAAATCGACCAATGAATCGATCACTATGAATTTTTGTCTACGAACTTCTCTAACGATTTGGATTAAATATTTTGGGTAAACAGCTCCAACAAATGAAGTTTGACTGTTAGAAAAATTGAGAGAGCAGCACAATACGTTATCAACACTCACGACGAAAATTGATTTTCGTGCGGTTTTTACTTCCTCCGATCCAAAGGGTGATGAGAGAATAGTGATTGCGTAAAAATAGTCGAGTTCTCTTCCGATCAGTCCGTTTTGAGGCCTACTGAACCCAAAACACCTGATTTGCGGGCGTGGTGCGTGTGTGTGTGTCGGTAGTTCGATTTGCGGAAGAACGGCTGAATCGATTGACCTGGATCTTTTTTTGTTTTGTTCGTTATATTTTGTAGACGCGAAAATAAGGTTTTCAAATATTTCCGTGGAAGGGAAAGGGGGTGGGGGACGATAATGTAGCAAAAACTAGGTAAAGTGTGAAAACACTTTTCTCGAAAACGGCTGTTACGATTTGGATTAAACTTTCAAATTATCTTCTACTTATTAGTACAAAACTTTTCTTCTCTGTCTCTTCTATATCTCCACGAAAACACGGTGAATGGAAATATAGGCCTACTAACGAAAAATTGTTTTTTTAAAATGTTTTTTGCCAAAACGGCTTCGACGATTTTTACGAAATTCACAAAATCTTTTTAAAAGTGCTTATCTATATTTTGTTGTGAATAAATGTTCCTCTGAAAGTCTATTGAGCAGAGATAAAAATGAATGTGTCGAAAAAAGTGTTTTTTTGAAAATTTTTGTTATGTGCCGAGTAACTGTCTCACTGGATTTCAGCTATCTTGTGGAGTGTCTTCTAGCAACCAATACCCACATTTTGTTCTCCATAATTATTTCTGTATCTAAATGTTGAATGGAGATATACGCCATGATACCTCGGAAAACGAGATTTGTTGAACGTTAATGTTAATTCAATTTCCAAAAAAGGCTCTAACGATTTCAATCAAACGTACGGAGTACTCTCAACTGACTCGTACTTACATTTTATTCTCCATAAATATTCCTGTTGTAACGCGTTGAACGATGATATAGTGCGCCCGTAGTAGACGTAGCGGGTAGCGGAAAGTTGGGGTATATTTTCACCAGAAATCTGGGTTACGTGATACTAGTGTTTAAAAAAAAAATCAGGTTGGTAGTGCAATAAGCTACACACACCGTAGAAGTTTATTAATGTTCATAAAATAACCAGGAACAGCCTCAGAAATTCCGTTATTCAACTTACTTTTTGTCACAGTGTTTCCCCAATAATTCCAAAGCCGTACACACGAAGACAGTCCCGTTAATTACCAACACGATGGTGTTTAACAAAAGGTGTGACTTACGTAGCAGTAGCTCAATAAAATCCGGAACGTAGTGCTACCAGTTTCTACGCGAAAAGTTACGTTACGATATATTATGTTCGTTTGAACTAAGTGAAAAATGGATACCATTAATTGTTAATTAATGTACATCGGGCTGAGGGTAGTTATGTGATGAGTCATACCAGCTTTTTTTTGGTTGGTTAAATTTTGTGTGTGTACAATGCCAATTGACACTAATGTACTTACATTTTTTATTTGTGAGAAAATAACGAGAGCAGCGCAATAAATTACGAAACATTTCGAAAAAAGTGGTTTATTGCAATTTTTCCTTATAAAATCCGCTCATGTGGAGTTGTTTTTTAAAAAAATTGTGCTTTTAATCCAATGTTATATATATTTATTTCGTGACGTGATTTCATTCCCTCTCAACGTGACGCTTTCTAGTAGTGAGTTGAAGGCTAAAGCCTCCTTTCTACTGATGTGCGTGTAGTTAATTTATATGAATGTCAACATGAATTGTTTGGGAAGGTTCGTATTTACCGTTTAGATTCTAATTATCTTATGGCTATCATTCAACTTTCACCACATAAGTGGCTCATTGTAGTACTAACTTCAGTTTTGTGAGTATTACATGACCGATATGTATTAAATGAAGTATTAACCGACGTATTTAATCATTTATTGCGCTGTTTCTAAACAAAACTTTCGTATTATGGTTTAGTTGTTCGGAACTGTCAACTCCACAAATTTAATGAAAACTCTTCAGGCCATGAGAAAATAAGTTTGGCGTTTTGATCGCTACGATAACTATAGTTTGTTTTGAACTGATTTAGCTCATAATCACCTGTTTACTACTCGCTGAATATAAAATTTGCTCTGATTTGCTTCACCGCTATATTTTCTTTTATCAGGTGAAATCGACAATTTTCGAAGATCATTTTCCATACACTTATCCGTGGCGTTGCTGCAGAGGGTGTTTATGCTTTTGTTAGGTGAATGAGCTCTTAAACTTAACCTATCAGGCGTGAATATGACAACGACCTTGGGATGCAGTGCAAGGCTGCCCATGTAATTTTACGCTTCATCGGCCAACTGAGTATGGGATAAAATTGTTACTGATTCATCAACAAGACTTACGAATTTACTACTCCTTTCAATGATCTGCTGGGGAAGCCCTCACGCTCATTTGGAATGAAGCTATTGTGGAAGCGGTGGGTATAAATGACGAATTTGATTTCTTTCCTTTTGAATCTACCAAGCTCCAATTTGGAATTAACTTCAAGAGGAATGCTGAACGAGAAAGGGCAAGCGAATCTCTGCTTCGACCAACAGAGTGAGCTTTCATGTTAATTTCTTTCCTCTTCGATTTAACAGGCTCAAATTTGGAATCCAATATTTCAAACGATGGCCTTTTTGCCAAGTGCGGATTGGCAAAGTGGCTCTTGCCCTAATTCGGTGGGAGAGCTCTGAGGCCAATTTCTGTCCTTTTAACCTGTCAGGTTTCAATTTGGTATGGTCCTTTTATGGGAATCCAGCTCAAGGATGATGTGGTTTTCCGATCAGCTCAGTAAGCGGTCTGTAATTCGTTCTTTTTTTATCCTCCTTAGCGTCCGTTGTATGTAAAACAACGGGAATTGCTGCTAACTGCATTGCACTGCAACTCAAATTGCAGATCAACAGGGAACGCCACTTTTTAAAAATTGAATTTGATTAAATTGTGTGTGTGTGTGTGTGTGTGTGTGGACAGTTCCCACCAACTGGAGAATAACGTAAAAGTTTCGTTTTTGAGAAAATAACGAGAACCGCTGAATAAATTATGAAAATCACGACAAAATGCGATTTTAATGCACATTTGTCCTAGCGAATCCTATTTATACGTGTCTAGACTTCTCACAAAATTAAGGATAGTAGTTAAATTAAATGATGGACGTTTAATAACGGTCATGAAACAAATTAGGAACATCTTAACGAAATTTTGCTATGTAGTTGCGGTCAGTTCTTTAAATAACTTGTTAAGGAGGAAAGAAAGTTATGTAATCGGCAGGCCATTTTTTTCTTTAGTTTTCTTCTGATCACTACGTTTCGTGAACGTTTCGAATTCGATAAACACCATTTAAATTTTGGGAGTATGACAGAACTCAAATGTGGTATTTAGCCTGCAGGTTAACATAAGACGAAAAAATAAGAGTACGAGAAAAATCAGTTCGACACTAACTATAGTTATCATAGTGATCTAAACTTGTTTGGGTCAAACACTGTTTTAACGATTTTGGTTACTTTTTCTGTGTGGGCAACTCCAAATGATGTAACGGTAATATACGGGGAGATTACGAAAGCGGCACAATTGATTGTGCATATTTTGATTTTAGTACAGTTTTTTTGCTCATAAATTACGGTAATATATAGCTAAGGGATATATGCGCTCCTGTGGATCACCACGGCCTATAAGGTAGTGTCAACAGAAGCACTCCAAGTGTTCACTGGTCTGTTACCAGTTGATTTGGTCATTGAGTGCATGGATGACAACTGGAGAGTAAAAATGAAGCTTACCACACTCTGGGCCGAACGCTACATAGACCTCACTTGCTGCCATCGATGGATGGGCGTTAGAGAAATGGCGAGCAAGATGGGAATCCTTTTCAACGGGATGTGGCAATTATCATTTTTTCCCCAACACCCCTGAACGTCTTGGGAGAGAGTGAGTTGAGCCAGGCCACTGGACGAGCCAGTTCCTTATGCGTGGCTCCACTTCTTTTCTCTCTAAGACTCTCCATCCTGCACGTCTCGCGCCTCCAGTGCGGAGGAAACAGGAAACCATATACTGCTCGACTGGGGTTCCTTGCAAGCAAGCTTATAACTATTTCCCCCAGTTTGAGAATAAGTTCATGACAAAGAAACGTGGTAACAGTTGATCTGCCGCTTTAAAAGTTGCCACCCAAGTAAATAGTTAGATCAGGTGGGAAACCAGATTAAGAATTCCTCCCAGATGGTAAGGGGGTAACCACCGGGATAAAGATAGTAAAGATCTGCCGACCCCCCCACAGGTACGGATTCAGTGGATGCTGAGCGAGTGGCTGGCGTCTTGCACGATAGCGAAACTGCAACCTCCATGAGAGTCGACTTATTTACCTCTCTCCGAGACCTGTCGTTTCCTTGACTTTTCCACAGTGTCAACCCCTACTACTCCAGTACAATGAACGATATCCTCCACACAAAAATTACATAAGCATTTCTATAAATAAATTACCCTTACTCTGGTCACTCGATAAAGATTGTGACATAAGTAGAAGCAACTTAGTAAATTCGTGAACGTTCAGCACCTCCAGTTCCTTTCTACAAAACGTTGCTGAAAGGACGTGGGACTGCGTTAAGTCATGTGATGCGTCGCACTAGGCATTTTTTGACGTTGTCCTTATAATTCCAGTGAACTCTGGACTAAATCACGAACCTTTTCTTCCGAAAAATCATTTTTACAGGGGCATAAATCGGCAGCTATGCACTCGATAGTCAATAAATGCGTTTATGTAGAGGGCAACTCAATAAATTTGTAACCGTAAGCACCGATAGTTTCGCTATGGAGTTAATTTCTGCCAAGTTCGCATAAACCGAGTGAAGAACAGGTTTTGAGCGATAAAAATTGTTGTGTGATGCGTCGTACATGATATTTTCATATAAATCCCGCTAAATTGGCACTAGCGTTTTAATACTTATTGACGTGCAAATAAGCTTCCTAACCTATTCAGTGGCGATCGCAAGATAAGCGGCGGCAACCCAATAAATTCCGGAACGTTAATCACTACCGCCTTCGTGGCAAAACTTCTTCCGTCCTAGAATTATCGTCAGCATTTAATGACCTGCAATATAAGTGTAATTTGGAATAGACCTCCTCCGAGTACTAAAAACGTTAATTTTGGGGCGTTTACATCGTTCATGTGGGCTCAACGATGATTAGTTTACGCAGCTATATAAATCCAGGAATGGACGCGGGGCTGAGAAAACTGTCGAGGTGTATCGCGTTTTGTGTTCCTGATATTTCAACGTAGCTGTAAATGCGGGTTGTTTACAGTACTTCCAGTGAACGACCCGTTAGTTTTAATTTTGCGTGATTGCTTCGCTCGAACGTTTCAATTAAACGGCGGAGCCGGTTGTTTTGCTATTACCAACAACAGCGCTCAGCTCGAAAAGGCTCGACAGATTTGTTAGATTATTTGAAACGCTCAGAGTGAGGGAGAGAGCGATAAAATGGCGAAGAGGGTTTCAGATAAGGAAAAACAGCTGGACACTCAAGTGAGGGACAATGGGCTCTGGAGATAACAAACGTCGCGTAATCAAATGTTACAAGGACGTTCTCCTATCCCGTTACAACAATATCCAACTAGCCGCTCTGCACGTCGTAAAATTCTGTTACGCTCGAACTTACTGGACGTTTCGAAATTTCCTTGCCAATAGGAGAAAATGACTCACAACACGAACTCAGGGAAGACATGGCGGGAAGATCGCGACGGTGGATCAATTTAAACTCGCAAAAATTCAATACATGAAAATCAGCTTACGTGAAACTAACGAGGGACAGCGGCTCAGATGTTTAACGTATTGCTTTAGTACATTTCAAGATTTATTTATTCACAAACAGCGAGACCGGTCCTACTACCAATGTGATTAATTAAATTAATAGATAAGATGTTTACTATAAATTCTACAGATAGGAACGTTCGGTATATAACCCACGGAAACACACACATTCAACGCTTAAAGGTGGAATTTTCATACGATGTTTGCTAATTTTGGAGGTTGGACGATTTCCCACTAGATGCACCCGACCAACCTCCTGTCACATTATTGTGAGTTGCTGATAGTACAAATTGGCCCTACTGAATGAAATCAACAGTGTAAAGAAGGGGCGCTTTCTTTGCCATAACCTTCTCCACAAACTGGCCGAAGCGGTTAAAAGCTTGCTTAGCAGCAGTCAAAGGTTTCAGCAGCTCTTCCAACAACTGTCCCTCGCTGTCGTAAAAACTACAGCAGAGCAGTACGTGGCTTCTCCTTTCCTTCGGACTGGATGTTCAAGTAGTGCAGAATGGTGAGTATTTGAGAGAAACGAAGAGAAGCCACTCACAGTTGTCGTCATGTTTTGTAAGGAGCCGGCTCGTCCAATAGTTGCTACTCGGTAATCCGTTTGGAAGTCAAATTGATGCTGCTGAATGAAACCAATAGTCTAAATAGTAGGCGGTGGGTGAGTGAGCAACATTTAAAGGAGGGATTCCTACAGGAGGTTGGGTTGGACGTTATCCCACTAAATGGAGCTGAGCCTGAGACATGGATGTTGAATTCTCTTTAATGGCAGTTCATAGTTGCACAGTTATGAAGTATTTGTCTAATTATAAAGAAAGTAAGCCGTGTAACCTTGGCTGTGAAAGTGAATCCACAACACATCACGTTCTGTATTAATGTTCCACGATATATTGGGTTACCCCTACTTACCTCATGATGGTTTGGTTCATTATTCATTCTCGATAATATACCTGTTCGGCAGGCCAAATTAGCTGGGTCTTTGACCTCCAAATCTCAGCACTTGCCCTAACGGCCAAGTCCTGGTTACCTCGAGCACCTTTGTTCATACCTGTGGGAAGTCCCGCTCCACAGTTATTTCTGATTGACAACAGATATCTCCCTTCTTCTAGACATTCACAAATATCCTTTTCCCCTCCCCTCAATATACATTCCTCTCCACAACAGACAGCTCCTCCCAGTTCTCCCAAGATACTCAGTCATCCATCAGCACTCGAACGACAATCGTCTCCCAACACTTCTAACGATTATCGTCTCTCTCTCTCTGACTCTCTCTCTGACTCTTCCCTCCCTCCACTTAGTGTCTCACAACCAGTTCACATGTATTTAGAGTCCCTTGTTGCGTTTACATACTCACACTCAAACTGATATCGCTGTTCTGTTTTTAATTCAGGCAAATTGTTTTACAACCCGACACAACATTTTAAAGCTCTGGATTTCCAATCTGTAATGTCTATCCACCGCCCAGACCCTTTAAGGGGATCTTTCCAAAAATATCTGGTGCGTTGCAACACACAACTTTCCTTAGCTCTACGTCAATTCACTTTGTACATGGCCTTTGAACTTGGTCAAACAACACGTCACAGCAGCAGGAAACGGTAGCGCCTACAGTTCTGGAATTTATTGTGCTGCTCGTACTCATTCCAGGATCTTTATTGAGCAATTGGTACACAGATAATTAATGAGGCTGTAAACACGAATTTTTTGAAGAAGGATAGTAATTACTTTTGCAGAGCTATTAGGTAATAACTGTTAGAACTGGTAGTAAGCGAAACGGCAGTAGTTGAAATTCAGGAATTTCTGGAGTAACCCCCGTTTTTAAACACTCACCCTTTAGGTATTGGATTGGACTACAATACCAATTTTCTTCAACATTCTACTATCAATACCAATTTTCTACTAACATTCCAGCGGAGGTTATAAGAAAAAAATCGCGCTAAAAACGCTTCTCGTCGAAAATTTTGATAATTTATTGTGCTGCTCTCGTCATTTTCCCACGAATGGGAATTTTATGGTATCATTGCCTTATTGAGAGCTATCAATATAAAAAATGTAATCAAAGTCGTTAGAGCCGTTTTTGAGAAAACAATTTGGTGTTTTGATCACTATGATAACTATAGTTAACTTTCGGTGAATTTTATTCACACCCTTATTGTGGCGTCCCATGGTTGATTTGCTACGGTTGTTTTCTCTAAAAACCGCGCTGAAATCGATTTCGTAGAAAGTTTCGTTAATTTATTGTGCTGCTCTCGTGATTTTCCCACTAATGAGAATTTTATGGTATAGTTTCCATATTGGGAGCTACCAATATAAAAAATTTAATCAAAATCGTTTTTGAGAAAAAAAATATTTGGTGTTTTGATCACTATGATAACTATAGTTAACTTTCGGTGGATTTCGTTCAAACCCTTATGCGTCCCATGGTGATTTGCGAGCGAGATATCAAGTTTGAGCTGATTTGGTACGGCGGATTTCTCTAAAAATCGTTCACAGACACACAGACCATTTTCCCAAATAGTGTTTTTCGGACTCAAGAGGGTCTGAAACGTAAAGATCTGGAGAAAACTCAAAAAAAAAATTTTCAGCCGATTACATAACTTTCCTTTCTACTTCGTAGAGCCAAGGAAAGTAAAAACCGTTTGGGATCTAGTTGTGCTTGATTCGCAATCTGCTTGAAAAACCAAGGTTGTTATTGGCAAAAAATGAATTAAAAATTTAGTCAATAACGAAATTGTAGCAATTATGCCTTGTTCGGTATCGTTTTCCAGGTATTTTTCGATTCTGAGTCGAATTAGGATGGGTTGCTGAGGTGTAGGGTTGCGTATCGATGGACAGTGAAATAACGGTAAATACAGTGAGGCAAATTCTACCCCTCATTTCTACCCTGCCTTCCATCTCACTCCACCCACCCAGCAGTTCGACTCGTCTCGTCTTGCCTATTGCTGACCGTCGCCTAGAAAATGCCAATTTTCGTTGTTCCGTAGTAGTCAGGCCATGTTTTGTATCGTTTATTAGTATTTTTATTCGGGAGTCTCGTTAGTGCTCTACAAACATGACCGTTTGCATATGAGTTGTCGTTTTTCATATTGTTGACATAGCCATGTTACATTCTCAATATTTTTCGACGTTTGATAAAATATAATAGGTCACCGAATAATAAATAGAGTCCAATAATTTGCAGCGATTTGTGAGTAAAGATAATTTATGAGGACTTTTTCCTGAAAAATACTAGAAAATAATACCAAAAAAAATTATTTCGTCTTATTTTTAAAAGGTAAAATAGGTATCCTGCGTTCGTGTTATGTGCATTGATACTCTCAGAGCGTCGAGTTGAACGAGCTCCGTTCGAGAAAATGACTCTCATTCTTACGAAATTTGCTAAAATCATTCGCTCAAGAGGACCATTGCCGTTATGCAAACCACAACCGTTTCGTTCGTTTTTCGTTGTGTAACGCGGTAGCAACGTTCATAGAACACAGTTCATTACTTCCTTCTAGACGGATTCCCACTTGCGTTTACTTCTGATTGTTTCCAGTCTCGGCGAAGCGGAATCAATTTCATTTCCCATATTGGCCTCGCTCGTCATCTTCCGCTAATGACTCGATACGATACGCCTCACTAGCGGAAAACAAAATGCTAGGAGTGTCATCGCGCTTTTGTACATCATTAGTCATTTCTTTTAACATCAATGTTCGATGTAGAATAAAGAAATTGGTCGATTTACTTGAGGGGGTGTTCGTTAGAGCGATGTAGCCTTCCCTACCGTCATAAACCAAAAATACTCGAAGGAGACTCAAGGAAAACGTAGAAAGTAATTGAAGACGTAGTTGATCACCCGAAATCTACAGCGAATCCGCCAGTGGCTTGAGTGCCTGATCTCGTACTGCCTGTGCATTTAGCAAACATTTCGTGTCCGTATGGGAAAAACTATTTAACGAACTCCCAAAAGTTGAGCGAAGTTCGACGATGTTCCAGGAAGTTACTCCGGAGGGTATCACGACAAATTATGTTTGATCTTAAAGGTCTTGAAAAATTACACAAATATTTATCGACGCCTCTAGCATACTTAATTAACGTTAGTTTTAGCTGCTTCAAACGAGCCGTTATTGTGCTTTTATTTAAAGGTGGCGATGGCCTAAATAACTTCAGACCGATGTCATTACTCAGTAACCTTGCCGAGATTTTATAAAGTGTTGTAAGTCCTACATCGTGCACCACTTGAATGGGAACAGTTTTCTGGCAGACTCTCCATTAGGTTTTGTTGAAAGCAGGGATACTCAGGATGCTAAGGAGATAGACTCAGGAATTGATAGTCGTCCATCTAGACTTGGCCAAGGCTTTCGACTCCATATCTCATGGGGTGTTAGACTGCCTCACTATGGGTTCAAGTCGTATGCTCTGGATTGGATAAACAGTTATTTAAGTGAGCCGTCACAAAGAGTCAGATTTAAGGAAGTCGGAAGCCTCCCAGAACCTCTGAAATGTGTGGTGTTCCGCAGGGGGCCTGTGTGGGGTGTATTGGGGCCTTTATGGTTTCTGATATTTTTGGATAGCAATGCGCAATTGAAAATCGCTGGAGAGCTCGTGTGTTGTGCTGACGATACGGCTTCACAGAGGCGCGACAGGGCGTAATATATAGTTCAAATCTGGCTGGACGAGAATATTATCGAACTAAACGTGAAAAAAACTAAATTCGGTACCTACACGCTCAATTCCTCTACTCAGCCATTCCGTAGCATGATGCCCATTCATCGAGCATGTTGTGCCTCCCATTTGAGTCATCCTGGTCCTGGGATAGAGAAAGATTCATCTTTCAAATGTTTTGGTAGACGTGCATCAGTACTTGAAATGGAATGTCCAAATTAATAATGCGGTTAGAAACACATGTAAGCTGCTTTATATATTTGCTCGGTTGCGGAATTGCTTCCACGTCATCACTTCGAGGGCTGTTTATTTTGCCTTAGGACAATCCATCCTGCAATATGGAATCGTAGGCTGCGCTGCCACTTATCAAGGCTCAAAAGGCGCTCATTCGAGCCCTAAAAAGTGTACCTTGTATGACGCATACTGCTCCACTGTTCAAGAATCTTGAATTCCGTACAACGAACCAATTTTTTCTAAAGGCGTCCTTCTAGCAAATTAAGAAACAAAAAAGATTATTGCAGTTAGCCAAGCAAAATGCACCAGAGCGCAGGTTGGATTGATGTGACAAATCCCAAAATGTACTACCAGTTTCTATCAAAGGGATTACAATTATGTGATGGTACTCTTCCAACGAGTTCCTTCATTTAATGGTTCAGGTTAGATGAAGGTCACAACACATTTCATACACAATAATGTTGAACTCCACTAGCTTCGTGGTACCTACGTAGCGCTAATAATAATTTTCCCAATATCGTGCATATTATTATATTTTCTTTTCTTGAATAAGCAGGCAAGTAGAAGGTTTTTTAGCAATGTATTTGTCGACTCATCTCTACGCACGGGTTTCAATCTTTCAGAAAGTAATTTTTCCAGCCTGCCGCATCACATTCAACTACGATTTCATTTGATGATTATGCGTATTTAGTTTGCATCGGGTGCGCGACCATCACACAACTTTCCTTAGCTCTACATCAATTCACTCGTGTTCATGGCTTATTATACCAACTATTAATTCCTTTTTCACTCAGATCATTCGCAACAACATTTCACGGCGGCAGAAAAAGGTAGCGCTTACAGATCCGGGATTTATTGTACTACTCGTACTCATTATTGTTCCCCGACCATTGTTGAGCAGTTGGTGCTCAGAGAATTAATTAGGTTGTAAAGTAGGTTTTAGAGTAGCCCCTATACATCTTATGAGCGTTGTTAAAGACGCATCGTATATGTACTTGGTTGGAGTACTACCTGAATTTTTCTAAAGATCCTAGTAACATTTGAGCGGAGTTAATGAAGAAAAACTGCGCTAAAATTTTGGGTAATTTATTGTGCTGCTCTCGGAATTTTCCCACAGATGGGAGTTTTATCGTATTGCCATCTTATTAGTAGCGGTCTACATAAAATAATTATTCAAAATCGTTATAGCCGTTTTTGAGAAAGAAATTTAGTGTTTCGATCAACATGAACATTTGGGGGAATCTGGCTCATACCCTTATTTTGGCGTTCCATGGTGACCTGCGGGCTAGATGTACAGCTTGTGCTGATTTAGTGCAACCGTTTTCTCTAAAATCCGTTCACAGACACACACGCACCTTCCCGAATAGCGTTTCTTTGACTCAGGGGGTATCAAAACGTTAAGATCTGAAGAGAACGCAGAATTTTTTTCCAGCCAATTACATATCTTCCCTTTTTACTTCGTAGAGGAAAGTGAAAGTAAAAAATTAAACGAATCAAAGAAAAATAAAAGGTGTTGGATCTTTATTAAAGTTTAAATGTAACCGAATGCAACAAAAATGCGTTTACATCCGCCGTCAAAAAGTTGTGGAGAGCCATCATCAAAAGCGATAGAAACTCAGTTTTGTTAAAGGCATATAAGTTTCAGCGATTAAACCATCATCAGTTTTTTAGTTCCGTTGGGGTTTTCGGCCTTTTAACAAAAACAGTTTTATCACGAATTCGATGAGGACTCGTCAGTATAAGGCGACACAGGGATGCAGTCCGTTGATGTGTTTCTCCGAATGCCGACGGAGAAATATCAAGTTGTGCGACTGTTGCAATTCTCGCTGTCCCACCACCACAACAAGGTGCCGCTACAGAGGAGCAACAGCCGCAGAGTAGTCCGTCCCAGAAGTGATCGAGGAAACCAGGGCGAATCTAACACATTAGATAATGTTGGTCATTGTACAAAAAATTGGTCAGTTGGACTGGTTTTGATTGGAGATGGCATAATCACACTCACGGCAACTGAACTGGTAGTTCAGGGGCGCTCCTGGTCCTAGGAATGCGCTTCGACGATGGATTGTAAATTCAGCACAATATGACTAGTTACAACTGCTAAAAACAACCCAAAAGCGACTGTTTGTCGAATTTTTTTTCCAAAAAATGCTCCCTTAGCTGTCTTGTTTAGCGTTATTATTCAATAGTTTTTATTTTCAAATTTTCTGCGGATGGACGTTCATCGCGTGTTCGCCAAGCTATCGAAAGATGATCGTTACGCTTCAAGATTCATTATTTGCGTTCATATCTCCCAGTTTGAATCGCCAAATTTATTCAAATGGTCGCGAACCTCTTTCCGTTCGTTCGTTTTGACAAATAATGAGGAATATCAATAAACTACTCTTTAGGGAAGCTCCCTCGCTGCGGTAGATGTTTGTCAAGGTAACGTTGGGCAGTTTGTTATTCGTTTTAATTCTGGCGGGAAATTATCACAATCAATTCCATGCGCTTTCAAGTCATTTCTGTTTCATCTGGCACAATATAACTTCAGGCCGCGGTGTTTATCCCAAAAGGAACGGTCGAACTTCAATAATGAAATGTTTCATGAACCAAATCGAGGAGTTTTTTCTCAGTCTTTTGAATTTCCACCGTAACACACTCGAATTTGATCAACCTGCCGTAACTTTCCGTCTCCTATCACCCTATACCCTCATTTTCGTCTCTGCACTTATTCCTGTAACCATCCGCCAAAATACACCGAAAAATGTGATTTGCTGAGCAAATCGTGGTCGTTTTGCTAATTTTCTATAAAACGGCTTCATTAGCTGATACATTTTGTTTCTTATAAACGCTGACGTAAAAATGAGTTGCACGAACATACGGCAGTCGAATCAAATTTACGGGTGGTTGCGGAAAGATGTGATGTTACGCAGATATCTATATTACATAAACATTCCTTTGGGTATCTTACGTAGGTTAAATAGGTTTTATCTAAGCCCCCCCCCCCTCCTGTAAGGACGGACCGTCCCACTTTCAGAGGAAGCCTTGAAAATATGGCTTAGCTTCTGAGGGACGTCCAAAAGAAAATATCTCGGTGAAGTTGTCATTGAGACATGGCAGCTATTTGCTAGATGCAGCCGTTCGAAGAAACCCGGTTGAGCCCTCAACGACTGCCAAAGTGGATAAGAAACCCAGGCACCTTGACAGGTAAAAACGGTAGGCGAGACGGTCAGAGCTCGTATCGACCTGACGATGGTTTCACTAGTAGAAAGTTATAAACGCGCCCTTAGGCCCGTAGCCCGCCGTTTCAAGCCTAATTTCTCCGAGTTGAGCGAATGAAGCAGTCAATACCGCACGTACAATAAAAGTGAAAGCCGAAAGAAAATTCAATTGTTTTCCAGATTATGACGCCGAATCCGCCGCGGAGCTTGAACGTGACTTAGCTCGAGTTTTCCAAGCACCGGGAAGTCACGAAATCGCATTAGCAAACACTCGGAAGGGGACTGAGCTAATAAACCAACAATTAGCTCCTTCGCCCTCACAACACCATAACTCCCCTGCTAATAGTTTGGTTCACTGAAATGCACGTAAATGACTGAAAGGTCCTCAATTTTAATCTAGAAGTATTCGTACATTTGCACGATTTTTGTGTTTTTCTTCTAACCTAATGCATCTGGAGCCACTTCATGTCCTCAGAGTTCTGTGGAGCTGGTGTTCCCGGATGCGTCCCCGACACGTCCTCGCCTCTCACAAAACGCAAGATCCATCCCTGCAACTTCCTCTGGACGCAGCTGATGAACCCCAAGCACTCTGAGGCGCATTGCAGCCCCCCCCCCCCCACACGCACAATCTGCAACTCTGTACCTCTTCTTTGAGCAATCAAAGAACAGGCTACATACCATTCGTATACTTTCTCTCTCCAGACTGAGGACCTGTCTTCTTCGCTTCCCTCGGGAGTTCGATAAACAGCCTTGGCTGCCTTTGGCCTGGCACACCCCGTCAATTGGCAGCCGTGCGCTATTCCTCCCATTTGCCAACCTCTCTGAGGGCTTCAAGTGACTCTTGGTGGTTCCTACGAAGGGCTCAGGTCCCATACAAATATCATACCACTTCCCTCAGTCCCACTTGCACTTGAAGGATTTACTGGGTTGCTTCTAATTATTTTACGACTTTCGTTGGCATAGATGATTCATGTTATCTTATGAGCTTTATTAAACGTTCATTGTATAGGTAGTACCCTGATTTCTCTGAGTACGCTTATATCATATTAGCGCGATTTACAACTGTGCCGAAGTAAATTTTCTTCGCGATTTTTGAAGATTTATTGCGCTACTCTCGTCACTTTCTCAAGAATGATAACTTTATGGAACTGTGGCGTTATTTCGAACTGTTGATACGACAAATATAATCAAAATCGCCGATACAAAAACACAGAAATCATTTATTTAATTAAACTCTCAATGTTTTACTTCGAAACTGGTAGAGCTTGTGGTTCTCGAATTTATTAAGCTGCTCCTACTTATGCCACAGCCATTATTCATTGATCAGTGCGTAGGTGATTCATGGGGCCCCCAACACGGTTTTTCAGAGAAGGTTTCTGTTTACTGTTGTGGAATTACCGGTTAAAACTGTGAGAAATGGTAGCAAGTGGAACGGCAATTGAACGGAATTTATAGGAAAAATAACAGCGCTCACGTTTTTGTTAACGGTTTGAAAATGTATTGTGTTGCTCTTGTCATTTTTCCACGGATCCGAATTTTACAGTAATGTGTTATTTGTAGCTGTAACGAAAAATGTAATCAAAACGATGGGGTGCCGAGAGAGAAAAAATTGACGTTTGATTACTATGATAATTATAGTTAGTTGTAGATGTTGCTCATACTCTAATTTTGGCGGTTAAATGAGAAATATGGCGCAGCCGTTTCCTCGCAGACACGGACCATTTTTGGTTTATTATTCATTCTGAATAATAACCCTATGTTTTCGGTCACGAAAAATTTTTTACAACCCCCCCTCAAAATTTGATACTTTACGTTTCAAGACATGGAGATTCCAAATTTGCAATGTCCGTCCGCCGTCCGGGCCGTTTTGTGCCTTTAACGTGGTCTAAAAAATTCGTTCTTTCCCCCAAAAATCCGATTTGGTATCTAGTTGTGCCCGCCATCTCGGCAATCCGATCGAACGAAGCCTGTGGTTGTAATGGGCAAAAAACGGTTAAAAAAATTAACGAAATGCAGTACAACGCGGGAGCTACAGCGTTTCGTCGTTTGAACTCCCTCCCGCCCCGCCCGTCTCATTAAAAAAGCCACCGCTTGCTTCCCTCCCAACCCTCAACTCCCCCCGGGTTCGCTTCGAGCGCCCCCGTTGCAATTTCCCCGACGTTTTGGCATTAATACGATTCAATTTTTTTAGATTCTTTCGTTTCATTCTCATTTTGTTTTTTTTCATAGATTTTTGGTTAAATTTTGATATTAGTATTTAGCATGCATGTTTTCACGTGCAGCTTTTTCTAGATACTTTCGTTTTTTTATTTTTTTTATTTTAATATTACGATTCAGTTCTTTTCGACCTTTTTTGGGTTTCATTATGATATTTTTTGATGCTGAATCGAACAGGATGGGTCTCGGAGCATTAATGGCTAGGTCAAGCTGATTATCTGAATAATAAACCGTTGTGTAATAATTTGCATCTCTGAAATCAACAAAACTTAACGATTTGAAGAAAACTCAAACATTTCTGTTTTCATCTGATTACGTAGCATTAGTCGGGGCAGCTCAATAAATTTGACGTTATCCACGTTCAGTTTCTATATACAACGTTAAGTTCTAGCAGGGTCGTATAAATAGTTTAGATTACGGTCGCTGCACGAACGTGTAACGCGGTTCCTGACGGTTTTCGAGGCTTTTTAAGTTACCTGCTAACAATTTTAGGAATTATTCTTCTGATAAGAACTCATGGGATTTGATAGGGGCTGTAGACAATTCTTCTTCTTTAAAAATGTTGAAGATTTGGAAACATAAGATGTAGAGATATGATCGTCTAACATTGTAACTGAAGTTGTAATCGTACTTCAGTGAACGGTACTGAACGTGTTTCGAATTTCTTGGCAAGCGACGTAATTCCTTCAGTACGATCTTGCCATTCAGCTGAAAACGCCACTTTTCCCGCATTCTGCTGTTACAAACTGTAGAGATCTCGCGGAGGGTAAGTTTCAGCAGCTAAACGAGCAGTAGTAACTAGGCTTGGAGTAGCTTAGGCGTCTTAGACTAGTAATGGGCGCCTGGCTGTAGTCAGGAACTTTGAAATGTCTACGATCACTGATATCATTGTGCCCAGGTACGAGTTCGCCAGGAAACGCAAAGCGCAACCAGAAGGGAGCCTAAGGAACAGCGAAAGAGGTCGGTTTCGGCCTTCAAATGGTATAGACCCTGGGGGGGCACAGGCACAGGCTGGGGTGTGGATAAGTGGCTCTGGGAGGAGTGGCTCCAACGATTTTACAAGCTGGGATTTATGCTATCGTCGCTGAGGCCGTCATAATGCACGATGAAGCAATAAAACGCAACATAATGAGTCACTGCACAATGTCAAAACTGGAAAGGGGGAGCACAACGCGGCTCAACTCTTCAGAAAACTCTAGGGGCCTACTGGATTCCTGGGCATAAAGGGATCGCTAGAAATGAACCACTTCCCCGGGGGGCATCTCTGTCACTAGTCAAGAGGACAGTAAAAGAATGGAACGCTGTGGGAGTGAGGTACTTCAATCGCTTCATCTCAGGAACAACACACGAGTTAAGACGTAGCCTACTGACGATGAAGAGGAAGGATTTTGGGAAGATAGTGGAAATCATTACGGGACACTGCAAAGTGAACATACCATGTAATAGGTATAATCGACTCCCCTCAGTGCAGGTGGTACGGTACGGATGAGGAAACTACCCATCATGTCCTGGCCTAGTGCTAGAGACTTGGGGTCTTCGGTACAACGTTAAAGAAGACTCTCACAGGAAATACCTGGCGTTCCTTGGGAATCTAGGCATCAGGAATGGCGCAAAAGGACTTCAGGCCGAGGTGCTCATCGCAAATAAGGGACAGTCAGAGTTACGGTAACTTGTTTATCATGTGAGGTGCACGCAGGGTTGATCGCGATCTCCCACAGCCTCGCGATTAATAATGAACTCCGGGGTTGCCGAGTCATCGCGTCGATTGCGTCAAACGCAACTTGGCTTTTTGCGGACAATCGCGAAACGTAATGTGCTGCAATCACTCAACTTCTGGTTATTTCTTTAACAGTCCGTCCGGAGGTCAGCCAGAGAAGAGATCATGCGAACAAGGGGTTTTTGATCGAGAAGGTGAAATAATGGACGGATGAAACGGACGGACGGTGGACGTAGAAGGAGATGGCGGTCTCAGCGCATTGCTATTCGTCCTTGAGATTCTCACTTGCTCGCTCTCTCTCTCTCTCTCTCTCTCTCTCTCTCTCTTTCTCTCTCGTGTGTCATCTTCTGAATACCTGAGCGGACGAAGAGGATGGAAAGGACGTGTAACGTCTGTTACCGAGAACTGCAACTGTTGAGCCAGCGCTTCGACTATCTGAAGAGCGACGCAGAGGTGCTGGTTCAACCCTTTGGAGGAGCGAAGATGGCGACCACATCTTTTTGCCGCATTCGATTGACACACTTCTTTCATAGCAATTGTTTACACGTTACGACGCCGGATACGAGGCATCTCTCAACTTTCCACGCCCCTCGTAAATTACGCTATTTTTACTTTCCTTGGCCCAACGAAGAAGTTAAGAATGTTATGTAATCGACTAAAGAAAGAGTTGAGTTTTCTTCAGATCTTTACGTTTAAAGTATTCTTAGAACAAATGCCTATTCAGAAAATGATCGATGCGTGTGAATGCTATGGAGTGATAACGGCTGGCCCAAATTACCTCAACTTAGATATTCGGCCTGCTGGTCAACGTGGGATCAGAATAAGATTAAAATCTAAGTCGGCCCAATACTATCTACAGTGATCTAAACAACAAATATTCGTATTTCTGTTTTCATTAACGGCTATCACGATTCGATTACGTTGTTTGCTCTAAGAGTCCTAAACGGCTAAAGGGTGACATTAAAGTGTCCTCCACGGGAAAATGACGATAGCAGCACAATAAATTATCGTTAATTTGGATAATAATACATTTTTAATGACCTCTACAAAGTAAAAAGGTTAAGTTATGTAATCGGCTGAAAAAAACATTTTGAGTTCTCCGTAGATCATTGAGTCCGAAAAACACTATTTGGGAAAATGGTCTGTGTGAGTCGGTCTGTGTATGTGTGTGCGTGTCTGTGAACAAATTTTGAGAAAACGACCGTATGAAATCCACTCAAACTTGATATCTCGCCCGCCGGTTATCAAGGGACGCCAAAATAAGGGTATGATCAAAATCCATCGAAAGTTAACCATGGTTATCACGGTGATCAAAACACCAAATATTTTTTTTTCTCAGAAACGGCTCTGACGATTTTGATTACATTTTTTATATTGATAGCTCTCAATAAGCCAATTATACCATAAAATTCCCATTTGTGGAAAAATGACGAGAGCAGCACAATAAATTATCAAAAGTTTTGACGAAAAGCGTTTTTAGCGCTGTTTTTTCCTTATAAACACCGCTGAAATGTTAGTAGAATGTTGAAGAAAATTGGTATTGTAGTCCAATCCAATACCTATAGGGTGAGTATTTAAAAACGCTCTTGAGATACATGGGGCTCACTCCAGAAATTTCAACTACCGCCGTTTCGCTTAATACCAGTTCTAACACTTATTATCCAATAACTCTGCAAAAATGATTACTATCCTTCTTCAAAAAAATCGAGTTTACAGCCTCATTAATTTGCTTTGTACCAATTGCTCAATAATGGTCCTGGAATGAGTACGAGCAGCACAATAAATTCCGTAACTGTAAGCGCTACCGCTTCCTGCTGCTGTGAAGTGTTGTTTGACCAAGTTCAAAAGAACTGAGTGATAAATGAATTGATTAAATAGAATTAGCCATGTAAACGAGAAAATTGACATAGAGCTAAGGAAAGTGGTGTGTTGCAACGCACCAGATATTTTACATAAAAATGACGTTGGTAGTACAACTTTTGTTTGGTGAATTTACCTCTAACCCACACACGCCAAGGTGCCTTATAAACCTGTTAGAGCTATCTGCAAGCCCTGTTTGGTACCAGCAAGGAGGACCAAATCATCCACAGAGGCCAGTGCACACACGTGAGGCGAGATCCAGATCACCCAGTGCACAATTAATCACAAGATTGAAGAGCGTAGGAGATAGAGGGTACCTTTGCTACCCCAATGGTACTGAGAGTTCACGGAATTGACAAGTCAGGCGTGCACCCTTCAGCATTTGGGCGTAAGAAACAACATCCTGCCACAGTACCGGCACGAGCAGTTGTTTATTGCGGTGGAGACGGAGGAAGGGTCGAAAGAAAAAGAGAAAGAACATTAGGAAGGGGAAGGCCCCGTCTTTTTTTAAAAAATTCATTCATTTAGAGACCAATACATGTTAAAGTATCTATATTGATATGTGCACCACTGGCATTAAAAATAATGTGTTGGCTCTTCACACCCACTCGTGAGGGTTGTTTTGTGTGATGATATGACTGAGTGCGACTATTTTGAAAGGTCGCAGTCTGCGTAATCGTCGGTTACCAGGAGAGTTGAATCTTTCATTAGCTGCCGAGTTTTTCTGTTGGATGTTGTAGGAAACAAATCTGTTATTGGCTTCTTGGAGGGCGCAAGAAGGTGTTTTCAGGCTGAAGTCGTCGTAAATGGTGTCGTTTCGGATGAAGGGCGGGGCATGAATGATGCTGCGTTGCAACGTTCTATATTGAAGTTGTTCTATCTGGCGGAAGACAGTTTCAGAACATGTGCCGTATATCTAGAGCGGACGGATGAATACCGTGTAAATGAGCATTTTATTATGTAGTGAGATGTGGGGTACCAAAAAGTACTTCAATTGTGACGTTCTAGTTTGAAGACGTTTTTTAGGTCGGCAACGTGATCTCGAAACGTCAGGCTCCGAGGTGATCTCGTCACTCCGAGGTACGAGAGTTTGAATTCGGAAATCCCATTAAAGAAGAGGTGACAGCGCATGACTTTGTAGGGTTGATTTTTAGTTTCCAGAGATTACACCTCTGGGTGAGCTGATCAAAAAATGTCTGCAATCGTCGCGAATCGCAAACAGCGTAGACGAGGTCGTCGGCAAAGAGACTCGAGAAGTCTGGACTGTCAGGTAGAGGTATATCACGGCAGTAGAGCGTGTACAGGAATGATCCCCATTCGCTCCCTGCACACTGCCTGTGAGAGGACAGTTGACTCTGGACATTTACCTGAAGCGTCCTTGCGCTGAGGTAACTGGAAACGAGGTTGTGCAAGCTGTTCGATAGATGGGGTCTCAGCTTTGAATTAGGCCACCATGCCAAACCCAATCAAATGACTGTTCAGTGTCGAAAAAAGCTGCGCGGCACGTGTTTTGGTTGTGGAAAGCTTGTTTGATGTAAGTTGTAAAGCGCTGTAGTAGGAGAAGGCAGGAGAGGCTTTCTAAGAACCTGAACTGTACTTCAGGAAGAAGATGTTCAGTGATGTTCGGCAAGTGAGGCAGGGCTAGTACCTCAAATATTTTGGAGAGAGCGGGAAGCTAGCTGATTGGTTGGTATGATGCAATTTCATTCGCAAAGTCCCTGGGTTTGGGTATCGTGACTATGTGGGCGTGTTTCCAAGTATTGGGAAAGTAACCAACACGTACAGCTGCTGAGTAGACGAGGGTCAGATAAGCCCTGCCTGGGGCGCCGCTTCTAAAACTCCACGTGTTAATGGGCAACCAGGGGATGTGAGGCTGTGAGCATAAATGAGGAAAGGTGACCTTTTGAGAAGCCCCCGCCACCACGCCTCGTTCCACACAGCCTCAGCCAACCACCCTAGAGAGAGAGCAGGACCTCCTGCATGAACGTCCGTTTGTACGTGGCTTGTACCCCTTGATGGTGTTACTATCGACGTCCACGAGGAGGTTGGTGATAGCTAGGGCCGCCTAGACTGACCAAGACGTGCCTTACCCTCTCACAACTGACATACACATACCATTTTATCCAGTTGGTGTTTTTCTGACTCAGAAGCCCTCAAAACGTCATCTGGAATAGGGAACCGACGGAGGAAACAACAATCGTGCTTTTTACTTGTTTACTTTCCTTATGAATAGCTCCAAATGACCCACAAATATAATAAAATTCTCATCTGTGAGACAGTGACGGGAGTAACCCAATCAATTACCAAACATTTCGACGAAAATCGATTTCGTTGTCTGTCAGTTTTTCCTTTATAAACTCTGCTCAAACGTTACTAGGATGTTCAGAAAGACTGATACGAAGTCAATCAAGGACCTATACGACGAGCGTTTGATAATGCTAATAAGATACTTAGGAACCACTCCAAAAATACCATTTCTCTCAGTTCATACCCGATAATTCTTAAACAGTGATCATTATCGTTCTCAAAAAAAATCGAGTTTAGTTAGCATTCTGACTGTCCCTCAGGTGGGATATGCACCGCGGCCAAACGACCTATTGCGCCAGTCCTAATGTCTCACAGGACATTTCCAGCAAGAGTCTTCATTGATGTCCACCCTGGGAAAAGTTCTACCAAAGACCAGAAATCTCCGGCACTGGGCCAGGACATGGTAGGGAGTGTTCTCATCTGTGCCACACCACCTACATCGAGGGGTGTCGACTATGCCCATAACATGCATGTGTTTGTTCACTTTGCAGTGCCCGGTGATGATCCCGACAATCTGCCTTAAGTCCTTCCTCTCCATTCTCAGAAGAGAAGTTCTGTCTTATCTCACGTGTTTGGCCTCACTAGTGCCTCACTCTCGCAGCATTTCAGGCTGTCTGATGCATTCTTCTGGCGTATTCTCCGACAGTCCTCTTGACTAGTGTCAGAGGTGGCTCAATAGGTGTTTACATTCTGTGAACCGACTGCTCAATAATGGTCGTCGTACAAGTAAGAGCACCACAATAAATTCCGGAACCGTAAGCAAATGAAATGAGTTAAAAAGCAATTGAGTTCAAAATCAAAAGCCGTGAACACAAGTGAATTGACGTAGAGCTAAGGAAGTTGTGTGATGCGGCGCACCTGATATTTTTTCAGCCAATTACTTCATTTTCCTTTCTACTTCGTAGAGCCAAGGAACGTAAGAAGGTTACAGTCGCAAATTGTTGGTACACTCTTAAATGATTTTCAAGTTCGTGGGGTGAGGAAAGTTGTGCGTTTAGTGTGGGATGAGTAACTTATCGAGTCCTGAAATTGAGACGGTCGAAATTGCTCGAAGTTGTCAAGGCCGTTTTGAAAAGCTCAGTTGGCTGAGTTACGTGTCCGCGTTAAGGTCGATTTCGCGGTTTGAAACTTGACTTTGACATTTTGCCGGAAGAAAGTGGCGCGGCACGACGAGAATGAAGTCGAAGAATAATAATAAGAAGACGAAGAAGGAGAAGTTGAAAGGGTGAGGAAGAAGACGAAGAAGCTTTCAATTTTTCTTGTCCGACTGAACCAACCGAAGGAAGGAACAAAAGGTCGGGTCGGGAGAAGAGAGCAGTTGCGGGAGCGAGAAAGGCGATGTAGTAACACGAGCGGAACTCTTGATTTTCTAGCCCAACGGTCCGAAAGAGCCGCGGTACTGTACAGACGGGGCCCTCGGGAGCTGATTATATTATTGGCCGACCCATCCGTCTGTATAGTTGAAACAATCCGATTGCGGCGAAGCTCAAAACTCCCCCCTCCCCTTCTATAAACCGCCGCCGCCCCCGACGCTTCCCGCCTCCGCCCTTCGGAACAATACCCCGCCGTTCGTCTTGACGGTCCAACGGCCTCCGAAGGGCCGTTCGAATGCCAAGAAAAAGAAGGGAAATAGAAATTCATTTGACCGGAGCCGGGACCGTCACCCGCGGAATTGGAACGGAACAATCGATCAGGAGCTCAGCTCAGGCTTCACACATCAGCCGGCGCAAAGTTCGCTTCACGCGTCAAATTTGATTAGTTTGAACGGATTCGGAGCTCAGCTGCGTCTATTCGCCCGTCTAACTCCATTTGGACCTTCCTCGACTCCGACTGAACTTCGTCTCTGCGCAAACCGGATTTTACGAGGACGAGCCAATAATTATGCCGCGCTAGAAATATCTGCGCGTCGCACAATTTTCCTCAGCCCCACGTCAACTCAGCAATTTTATTCGCGTTGCAGACTATTACAGTTTGAATTTTATTCACATTATGTAAACCTGGGCAAATTTAATGTTCTGTCGAGAACGCTAGCTTATTAGGTTTATTTATAGAATAGTTAACTTGATATTTGTTAGTATTTTTAATTTTTTGTCAAAATTTTCCTTTGTTTTAAAGATTTTAAATTTAACTTGGCGTATAATTTTAAGATTAACTTACGAATTCATAAGGGTAATTTTTGAAACAGTTGACTTCATTTTTGTTAAGATTTAATTTTTAGTGTTTACTTTCCGCTACCCAAAGGTTAAGGAAAGTATAGTGATCGAGTGAAAAAGCAATTTTCATTACGTTCCTTTACGTTCACTGAATTAGAAAACGCTGCAAATTACTACACAACGGTTTATTGTTCTCTTGAACATGTTGAAGGCGTCTGACACCTCCGAGACCCATTCCATTCGATTCAGCATCGAAAAATACCAGTTAACCATACGAAACATGACCTGACTAAAACGGAACGACGAAAACTAAATATTCGAGGCGCCCATAAGCGCCTTCAGGCAATTGGTACGACGTTGCGAATCGAGCTGGCGGGTGGAAGTACGAACGATGAAACGATTAGTTTTCTCAGTAGTTAATGTCCCGCGAGTTCTTTCAATTAGTAGACTTCTCACTCTAGGCTCACTATAATTATTGTAATTTCACTATACGCACTTGTACGCGTCTGATACTCATTCCATTCGACCCACGATCTTGAAATACCTCGAATACTACACCAAACACGGGGTATTTGCGATAAAACTGCCAAAATTGCGTTTTTGTTAATTTTTATAAACCAGTTTTTTGCCCATAACAGCCATGGGCTTCGTCCGATCGGATTGCCGAGATGGCGGACACAACTAGTTAGCAAATGAGACTTTCGTACGGAAGAACGGACTTTTTAGACAACGTTAAAGGCACATAATAACGGCGGACGGACATTGCAGATTCTAAACATTTTTCCAGACCGAAAACATAGGGTTATTATTCGGAATGAATAATAAACCAAAACCTAATTTCCGCGCGTGGTCCGTGTGCGTGTATCTGTAGTTCAATTTGAGGGGGAACGGCACTGATTGAGCTAGTTCTTTTTTTGTTTTAGGGGGAATTTTCATAGCTGTGAAGGGAAGGGCCACCAAGTCACAGATGATGAGACTCCCTACAACGCCCTGGCCCAGTGCCGGGGACCAAAATAAACCAAAAACTAAGGGGTTTTCGTGTTATCCTCAAAAACGGCTCTAACGGAGATACAAGCACACTCACAGGATGTTTTCAATGAACACCTACGTATTGTTCCTTTTTGTTGTGTTTGTTTTTTGTAATTTTTAATTTTCTATTTAATTATTGATTGGTTGCGGTGTTCAAAATGTTCACGTCCACATAAAGGCAAATTTTTCGATCCCCAGTGTGTAACGTTTTGATTTGATGCGTGTACACTCCGCATGCCCTATTGGATTCCTAGGCATAAGGAGGCCGCGGGAGCTGATTATCCGCTCCACACTTGTCCGCTGCGCTTATTGGATTCCTAGGCATAAGGGGATCATTGGAAATGAGACGGCGGACCATCCATCCCCGGCCAGACTCGGTTCGTTTACTGTACGTATAGGGCCATCTCCCAACTGTGGGACTTTCACTAGTCAAGAGGACTGTGGGAGAACATGCCAGAAGAATGCATCAGACTAGCGGGAATGCTGCGGGAGTGAGGCACTCTCCAAACGCTCAGGGAAAACTCACGAAATAAGACGAAGTCACAGATGAAGAGACTCCCCCTACAACGCCCTGGCCCAGTGCCGGGAACGATTACGAGGGGCACAAATCAAATCTATGGCGTTCTTATTGTGCTTCCTTTGAAGAGCTGGGGGTGGTTTGGTGAAGGAGAGGTACAATGGACGAAACTTCGTTCATTCTTCTCTTGCGGCTTGATCACGAATGGCTCACAACTTGAAATTTTCCAATAGATTTGATTACCCCTCCCCAAGAGAACAAGCAGTAGTAGCAGCCAAGCCAAAGTATGATGGGGGGTGGGGGTGGGGGGGGGAGTTGAAAACCACACCCACCAGTAGCACGTAGAAAATGTTCGACCTTCTTCCCCTTAACGTCAAATCAGAGGCTATGAAGGTGGCGTAACGACTCACCAAGCTTGGAATAAGGTGCCACAGGTGATTGACGGGCACCTGTTTGTAGTCAGGAATTTGGAAACTCGGAGTGGAGGTTGTAATGGTGCCCACGGATGAATTCGATAGGAAATACAACACGTAACCAGAAGGAAGCCTATGGGCCTGCGAAAGCAGTCGGTTTCGGCCGACCACCGATGGCTCTGGGAGGAGTGTGACCTAGGGGAATGTTCCAGGGGGTTTTTTTACTATCAACGTAATGACTGATAGCCAAGCGCTCAAGAATTACTGCACAACGTCAAAACCAACGTCAATGGTAGTGCAGGATGCGGCTCAACTCCCGCGCAGTGCGGGGCGGACCATCTAGCTAGGGTTCGTCTGCTGTACCTATAGGGCCATCTCCTCACTGTGAGACTTCTCTAACACTAGTCAAGAGGACTGCGGGAGAATATGCTAGAAGAATATACCAGACAGCCTGGAATGCTGATAAGTTAAGACAAAGCCTTCTGAGATGGAGAGGAAGGACCTAAAGCAGACTGTGAGAATCATCACAGAGCACTGCAAAATGAACAAACAAATGTTATGGGCATAGTCGACACCCTTAAGTGTATGTGGAGCGGCACACCCTACCATGTCCTGGCCCAGAGCTGGAGACTTGAGAAGGAGCGATTTCTGGTATTTGGAACTATTTCTCCTTAGGCGGATATCAAAGAAGACTCTTGCACGAAATACCTGGCATTCCTTAAAAGGCTAGGCACCCACCTGAGGCACAAATGGTCTTTAGGCCGCGGTTCTCATCCCAATGTTGGAACAATCAGAGAGCTACATATATATTGTCCGCAGCTGAGATGAGGAGGAACATAACGAGTTTAATTATTTTGGGTTGAATGCAGATTAATGTTTTTTGGAACGGTTGTAATTTATTTTGGAATGAACGGTAGTTATTTCGTGTTAGGAAGAAACATTTATTACTCGAGCCAATTATTGATCGTAAGACTCAGAGACGTAAAATAAGAGGATGTTGTTGATTTCGAGGGGGGGGATTGTAGAGAGACTTTCCCCGAATTTTCTCTAATAGATAAGTAAACGTTCAATCAATACCTCCCTCGCTCACTCTCTCTGCCTCTCTCTTCTGTCCAGAATCCCAAGCTCCGCAACGTCCTCGGTCGGGTTGTGGGAACCGCAGTTAACTGCCACCTGTAGCGGTGATATTAGGGATATGCACCAATTGCGCCGTTTGGCGGTGGCCTTCCCTAGACGTGTGCTCCTCCACCTCGTTCAGTCTCGTCCTGTCATACATCGATTATACGGCTGGGATTTGAAGTGTGGTGAGCTTGACCGACTCCAGTAAGCTGAGCGTGCTCCGTTTCGATGTCGTTATAGCGCTTTATGAATTGCTATATTGGTTGAAGATAAGAGAGTGTAAGTCGGTGCATGTTGCTGTTCTTGCCTTCAGCACTTGAAAATATCGAAGACTTTCAGCGGTCTTTGAAGTTTCCACCGTATCGCCCGACTCGAAGACGTTCCCGGCTATCAAACAACTGTGTCGGTAGTTCAGGAGGTAGAAGGCATACTATGAGTACATCTACATGTTAGCAATTTTCGGAAAAATAGGGGTTTTCAAGGATAAATACAAGACGATGTTGGTTGGCAGTTATCAGGAATAGTCTATCTATGTCATGTCGATAGCGGATTTTAGTGGAAATGTAACCGTACGTTGGAGCCAAGGCGACTGGAAAAAGAACGCCTGATGGACCCAATTCTCCTTGGTTGTTAAATAAAAACATTCGTCCTCTTCTGTTCGACCCATGCAACATCTATCTCTAAATGCAGAAACAGGCTGTAACAGTCGTGACTGACTTTCGTGACAAGCGTCCTCCACCTAACCGATTAAATCAGTTTCGTAGTCTCGACTGTTTGTTTCTGTTTCTTGTACCCCGAATATTAAACTTATAACAACAGGCAATCACAAGTATAAGTTCAAGGACGACGAATCCCACATTGAGACAGGAGAAACTGCTCTTTGTGGACAGATATTGAGTTCCAGAAGCTAACACGGGTTCTTGCTAAGGCAAAAAACGGGAAGGCACCTGAGTACGATCGTATACCGTACGAACATTATAAGACTATGCCGGAAGTAGGTTTGAAAAAAATTGTGGAAATATTCAATCACATTACGGAGACGGGGAACGTTCCTCAATCGTTTGGTAAATCAATTATTTTCCCGATTTTCAAAAAATGGAAGGTGGAAGAAGCAAGTAATATAGAGGCATGTGGTTGCGTATAGGATTAGTAAATTATTCACCGGCATTCTTAATGATCGATTAAATTGTCTAGAACCAGGCGGGCTTGCGCCAGAAATATAGCACAGTGGAAAATCTACATAATATTATGAGCTTAGCTAAAATTAAAACATCGGTGAAAAGGGGAAAATTATATTGTTTTTACGTCGATCTTAAGGTCGCCTTTGATTCGTTAGATAGGCAGTCACTTTATTGTAAACTCTACAACATAGGAGTCTCAACTAAAATGGTCGAGGAGTTACGGGGACTCTACGCGGATACCACCGATAGATAACACCGATAGAAATATCCCGAGACCTAAAACAGGGATGTTTGCTCACGCCATTGTTATATTCCCTATATGTAAACGATTTGGGGGATTATGTGGTGTGGTGGAATCAGGATTGAGGGTCGGGTTACGCTCCAACTGATGATCAGGAGGCTCGCAGAATACTGTGACGGGTGGAATTTGACAGTGAACCTTGCCAAATCAAAGATAATGATTTTCAAAAATGGGGGGAGATTGGCAAAGAATGAACAGCTGGAACTAGGCTCAGAAAACATTGAAATAGTCAATTACTACAAGTATTTGGGGGTTGGGTTGATAATGACTGAATAAACATTTGGAGGAGAAGTTGGCAGCAGCGAAACTTCGCACAAATATTTTCTGGTCAACGATGATGAGGAAGAGTGAATTGGGTAATTTTTTATTCAATTGCTAGAGCTATAATGACTTACGAAGCGCAGAACACGATTTGGTGGGAAAGGCTCAAAGATCCTATTTTAAGTTTAACGTCTATTTTCACGATTCGCCGAACATACGTTTAACATCATTTGATTATCCTCTTCGTTGCATTCAAAACAAATATTACCATTTCGTAGTCTAACCCCACAATTTTTGCAAACGTTCATAATCGGACTGCAAAATTAATCGGACTAGATGAATGCTTGCCAAACAGTCTGGTAGTTTTCGATGGTTGTGTGAATGAACAGCAACAGCGAATTATAAAGGATTACTATGTAAAAGGTAGACATAAAAACATTTCGTGCATTTATTTGTCACAATCCTATACTAAAGTTGATAAACAGTTGATTAGAAATAACGTGAATTTTCTTTGTATTTTTACTCAGTCCGACGATTACATTAAAACAATTTACGGTGATTTTTTAGGATCAGATTTTACTTTTAGACGCTTCAAAGAAGTTTGTTGCGAATGTTGGAAGGTTTGGTTTTCTAACGATAGACGCGACGAGAAAAAAAGGGGATGGACGATACGGAAAGAATTTTCAGCTAGAAATAACAAAATAGACGTTAAACGTATGTTTGGCGAATCGTGAAAATAGACGTGAAAATAGTCGTTAAACGTACGTTCGGCGAATCGTGAAAATAGACGTTAAACGTACGTTCGGCGAATCGTTGAAAAAATAATTTTTCTATTAATAAATAACTATGATTACGAAAAAAATAGATTTAACCGAAAATCAACTAACGAAAATGCGAGCCGCTTACAAAAAGCGCAGATCCGTTACAATTCGTTTGACGGAGAAACAAATTTCGGGAAACGGAAAACATAAAATCAGTCTGTGGGGAAACTCAATCAAAAACATTTGAAAAAGCTAAAGGAGAAAAAAAAGGAATTACGTGAACTTTGTATTACGAACAAACACATTTGAATCACACAGGCGGATTCTTACTATTGTTAATTGCAGGAATAGGAGCAGTCGGGACGTTATTGGGTGGAGGTGCAGCAGTAGCATCTTCAGTAATAGATTCGAACCCTAAATTGTTAAAAAATTGCAATTTTATTTACCATTGACAAATTTTTAGAGTTTGACTAGAGTTTCTGATGAAAAAATATTTTTTTTTAAAAGTCGCTAAACCGAAAAAGTCATTGGTTCTGATGTTTTGTGCTTAAAAAGTTTTATCAGGGATTTAAGTCACTAAATGAAAAAGTCACTGGTTCTGATGTTTTGTGATAAAAAAGGTGTTCTGATGTTTTGTGGTAAAAAGTTTTATCAGGGATTTAAGTCGGTGAGCCAGAAAGTACATATATATACTACTATTGGGTGACATATACGGGATTGAATTTGAGGAGATCACTAAAGAAAATGTTAGGTGTCAGGGTGCACACGTTTTGGCTGAATTGGAGCAAGTGCTACACAATAAATCTCTTAGGGAACGAGAAAGCTCTTCTTTCGGGAATGTGTCAAAGTCACTCAGAATCAATCATCATATTATGCACTATATTCATGATAAAAATAAGCTTCAGATGATCAGTTTGATATTTTGGATGAGGTGTGAGTTATTGGGTCTTAACGCCGTTCCGAGGAGAGAAGTAGAAAGGTAAAATTGTGCATTGTGTAACGGGGGTGAAAAGGAGGACATGTTTCACTTTATTGCGGTTTGTCCAATACTCGGAGAGTTCAGACTTCAGTGGATGTACATAACGGAAATGGATAGACAAACATTCTCGTTATATCTTGATGGAATGAATTGGAATGCATTACATAGTTATGCCAGAGTGACGATAAAATATCGCAAGATGTTGATTGATGAATCCAATTATTTGATAGATTGATTACTTAAAATAATTCATTTGCAATGTGTATCTTTTTTATAAAAGTTCCTATTTGTTTGCCTATTAACTTGTATTGTTGTTTCCTGTAACATAATATTAAGGATTAGTGGAAAGTTATCCCCGGCAAAACGGGCATGTCCCATTGCCTAAATGTGTATGTTATCACAGAATTATTTTATTTTTGTAATTTTTAGGAAAATATACACTCTATTGATTGACTACGAACGATTAAAATTGTAACGAATCTAAAGGCAAATTAGATGGTTCGACATTTCGTTAGATTTTGGAGGTCTGACCAGAGCGTGTGCAGGTCCTTCGGTGCTTCCTGTGGACCAACCCGAACTGTTATTGACGAGTTCATCGCGTGACGTGCCGTCCAAACTTGGCGAAACTTCCGGATGTACCAGCCGATGGAGGATTTTGATTTCCTTGAAATAAAAACATTATAAAAAAAAAAAAAAAACCAATGCCTTTTTGCAATCCGGCGTTACACGAAGGAAGGCGCTTTCTATTCGCGGAGGTGGCACTTAAAAGAGGGGAATATGAGGTCTGATGAGCTTCCCTCGATTTACTTTGTAATCGCCAGCTCACGCTCTGACTACTCGGTAAAATGTTTGGAGTCACACGAAGTATTTTTGCTTTCACTGCTTAAAGGCCTTTGAGAGGAAAGAGAAAAAAAAAAAGAAAAAAAGTTGAGCTGTCGAACTCCCCGTAGTAAAACAACCTTAACGTGTGTGAATAACTTCTCGTTTGAAATGTCAAGAAACTGAAACTCCCCATTGAAGTGGCGAGTGAGTGGCCTGTAAAATTATTAACTTTAGCACAGCTCATCTAGGCAATGTGTGACTGTTGGGCACTTACAGTTTTGCTGTTCCTTGTCTTCGTTACTTCGGCCAACACCATAGAGGTTCTTACCGTATTGCTACAGCATGTGCCAATAATGTCGTTTACAGCAACCAAGCTAAAGAAAGGCTACGCACGTTTTCTTAATATAGAGAGTGCATACATTTAAAGAGCGACAATATCTTTTTTGAGCGCGAGCAAAACAACAACGGGTAGAGAGAAGGTTATATAGGGTTATCCTCTCACGAGCTCAGGCGATAGATCGATTCAAACGGAAGAAACGCGTACTGTCCTTCTTAATAATTCACTCGTAGTAATACTCTTAAACACATGATTCCACTAATTCACGTACAACTAAATCCATTTTTTCGAAAAACCGTCAGCACTGTGAACCACAGTTCACTTCAAACTTCTGGTTGTTACGCCCACAACAAGCACCAACGCGAGTAAGTTATGTGTACAGCCCCGTAAATTCCGCCAAGCTGATAAAATTCAGACTTGTACTGAAAATGATTTAAAAAAAATTAAATCTTTCAGTACTTATGAACCTTTGGTAGGTCACGCCTTGTCGCCAAGGTATTTATTTTATTGTGGATGGTAGTTCGCGCCCAAGACGTGGAAATCCATTTCTTCCCATACGTTGCATACATAATTTGTTATCGAATTACAAATGAGAGAAACGTACGGATTCTTTTCCCTGGGTGCAACATGGGCCTCATTTATCTTGGAATATTATGACAGTTATTGGGTCTTCCTTGGCTCTACGCTGTAGAAAGGAAAGTTACGTAATCGGCTGAAACAAAAATTTTGACTTCTCTTCTGATATTTACGCGATTAAGAAAAAACGGGTTAACCAAATCAGCTTAAACTTGATATCTAATCCGCAGTTAGTAGAAAAAGCAATGAACACTAGTGAATTGACGTAGATCTAAGGAAAGTTGTGTGACGCCGCGCACCTGATATTTTTGTGGTGATGTGCCCATTGATTCAAGTTTAGTTGTGGTTTCGAGTGTGATCTTTACATGTTATTTATTTAATTTTTTATAACTCTGAATGTCCTTATTTGGGATGAGCCTCGAGGCCTAAAGTGCTATCGTGCCGGTCCTAATGCCTGACAAGTCCATTCCTGAAGAATGCCAACTATTTCCTGCACGAAAATCGCTCTCTTTCAAGTCTTTCGCTCAGAGGTTGGGAGTCTCCTCATCTTCCCTGCACCACCTGTACCGGAGGGTGCCGACTATGCTCATAATATTCATTTGTTTGTTTTGCAGTGTACCTTGATGATTCCCACTATTGCACTATCTTCTGATTCCTTCTTCCTCTCCATCATCAGAAGGCTACGTCTTATTTCGTGTACTGGTCCTGGGATGCAGCGTTTGGTGTGCCTACAAGATCTGAAGAAAACCCAACTTTTGTTTTACTTTCCGCTACCACAAGGGCGAGGACGCAAAAATACAAAAACTCTAATTTCCACGCGTGGTCCGTGTGTGTGCTTTTTGGAAGTGAGGCCACAGATGACACTGAAATCGGTCTGTAGCGCCCAGGCCCATCGCCACTTTTCTTGGTCACAAAGACAGTTCAGGTGCGCGACAATACAGCAGAAGGTTTTCCCATGAAGAGAAGGAAGTTGAGAACCAACTGCTTAACAGCCTTCGGGGCCATATTCCATCTAAGGGGTGAAATACCATGAGGCCCAACTGAAGTAGAGTTACTGACACGGTACTTTTGTCCATCGTCCTCAAGGACCGAGGAACACATGATGAGGACTAAGGAGGCAAAGGACTCCCTAGAGTGAGCAGGGGACGCCACACACTCTTCAGGGATGTGGCTGGGAGGTTGATAAGCCTTGATAGAATGGTGCGCTCTGCAATTCATGCTTGGCTAGACCTCCCACATAGCGTCTCATGTGAGTATATTCACTATTCACGCTCCGATTCGATCTGGGAGACTCGGTGTTCCATATCTTTCTACCACTATTCCGTTCTGGCGCCGTAAGTGCCTGCTTGCTTTGCAGGCATCTGGCAGGGATGTTGCACATGCTGTGGCTGGTCTTGGTTTCTTTCAGGATCAGCTGCAGTGGTGTGATATACTCGTACCTACCCCAAGCCCAGGAAGCCTTCAAAATTTGCGGCTGCTCTGCATGGCTTGGTTGATGGACGGGAACTCAGGTACTCTTAAGCGTGGGTAGAGTGGGCTTCAGAGGGCATTCATGGGAAGGATTACCGGCGTTTTCACGCCATTTGTGTGGTGTCGCTGCCTACAGATATGAGGCTGGGATCGTAACGTTGTGAATGCTCGCTGTTGTGGCTGTGGTAACCAGTTTGAGTCACTGGGATCATGTGATGCAGGTGTGTTTGTCTACTCATGGGGCCACGTTAAGCGTCATTACGCGGTATGCAAGCAGGTTGCAGGTGCATTGTCAGCTGATGGCTAAGAAATGTAGAGAAAGCGGCACTACCGGGTTGTCTCTGGAGAAAGACTGAGGCCTGACATCGTTGCCGGTGGTCTTGACCAGTCTGCAGTGATCCTGAATGTCCAGGTAGTATCTAACTTGACAAGCCATGAAGCGCAAATACAACAGGATGGATCTTCGTATGGCAGTGTCGGGAACTCATGGAGTGCAGGCAGGTAACATCAGGGTTGGAGCATTGACTGTGTCTTGGCGGCGTGTGGTGCAACAAACAAAAGTGTTGTGGAGTCGCGTCGACTGGGCGTGTCAACAGGCGTTCACCGAATTACCACTCGCGTGTTGCTCGGTACACATCTAAACTGGTGGTCGTTCTATCGTGGAACATCCTCTTATCCTTCTTTCCCTCCCTGTCCCAATCCTTCTATCCCTAGACCGGCGTAGGGTAATCTGGGCGCCCTCCATATTTCCTTACTTATTACTTAACTAGTTTCGCTTTTTTTGGGTGTCACCGCCCCATTTACGGTGAGTTTTGAAAAAAATACATTCTTCCATTGTTTTGTCTGTGATTTTTCGGAGACGCAAAAATAAGGTTAAGGGCGATTTCTGCCGATAGCAAAGGGGGTTGCGGGACGAAAATGTACCAAGAACTAGGGTTTTTTAACATTTTGTCCGCATCTTTTTTTAATGATTTTAATTACATTTTCAAATTACCTTTTACTAGTCAGTAGCCAACTTTTCTTCTTCGTAAATACCTCCATGAAAACTCGGTGAATGGAGATAGAATGTTTTTAAGTACGATAGTTAATACCTATATATTGTTCCCAATAAATGTTCTTCTGACAGTCCATTGAACAAAGATAAAAATCAAAATGTGTTTGTATGTTTTTTAACATTTTCGTAATTTCCAGAGTTTTTCGTGAGTTCCACTAGATTTAATAAATCTTACAGCGCGTCTTTAACAAACCAATATCCCCATTTCGTTCTACGTAATTATTTCTGTATCTATCTGTTGAACGGAGATATACCCCATGTTAGCTCGAATTAGTCGAATACCTACATTTTTTCTCCGTGATTGTTTCTTTGGAAATGCGTTGAACGAAACGTATGTACGGCTGGAAGCGGTTGCGGAAAGATGTGTGTTGCTCTGCACCAGATATCGATGACACGATTACAATACTTTCTTTGGTAAAAAAAAGGAGTGGTTGTCAAATAAACAGCCTATACGATGGACGTTGTTTAACGGTCATTAGACAATCGAGGCCGCCTTAGATATTCCGGAATTACAACATACGTCGTTTTTTTTGGTAACTTTTTTCGTCGCTTTTCCCTTTTAATTCAGAACTCTAGTTCACGCCTTTCCAAAAAGGTCGTCAATCATCCACGTTGGGTTTCAATTGTCGATCGTGGCGTAAGTGGTAGCAGCTCAGACGTTTCAGTTACCGGTATCTATTAACGTTCTGTTTTACGGGTTCAAGAGAATGCGTGGGGCTGAGGGAAGTTGTGCGATGAGTCGTTTTTAACGTCGTTGACCTGTAAATCAGCAATTTATTAAAAGTGTAGAGCGGAGATTGAGCTTTCCGACGGATAGCGTTGGTTTGGAAGGCCCACGAGAGATTGTGCCGTTAGGTGACCCCAAGGCATTTTATTTCATCCCTATTTTCGATAGTTTCATCGTTAATAACAAGTTTGGGCACCAGTAACCTCCAGAAATGGGATTACATTCATTTTAGAGACTCAAATCTATCTGAATTGTTATTACATGACCTGTTTTATGATTTCAAGTTCGAGTTCAAATTGGCAACTGAATTTAATCGTTAAATAAAAACAAATAAAATGAAGGTTTCGTTGACCGATGTCCTTAGTCACTTTAGTTGGCAATATTTTACGTTTTCGTGGTCGTCAACGGCGTCTCGTTCGCTTTCGTCGTTCGTCACAGTTAGAAAACGAACTAAACCAACTCTCGAGCTCGTCTGGTAATTTTCGTTAATTGTCGCCTTCTGTGCCACGAAATGGGATGTGAATCGTCAAGAGATGCGGGCTGCCTTCCTTCATTTCGGTGACTCAAACCCCTCTCCTCCAACCAACTATAGTTGGCCTGTCTCACGATTCGGGCAGATGATGTCACATGAGACCCGTTCGCCGGAGGTTTTCACTTAACCCAGAGCGTTCGGATCCTCCGCTCGCTAGTAAAATTATTTTGATTCGTTCGAAGAATAAAGTGCGGAAAGTGGATCGCTCGGTGAGTTGTGGGTAGTACACGTAACTCATTGCATTTGAGATATCACGTTGTGATTCAAATTAGTAGATGTTGACTGAATTTCAACGCCTGAACTTAGTAGCACCGCTAAATAAATATCAAGCATTCGGTAATGTGAAACGTGCAGAAGCTGCATCTTCGTTCAACGTATTTCTACGAAAATATTTACATAGAAAAAAATATAGATACCGCTTAGCTGCAATTGATGAAAATAGAAAAAACAACCACCTAATTGGCAAATCTCCAATTTGGCTTATATCTCCGTTCGACGGATGGTTACAGGGACAGTTGCAAAGAACCTCATCTCCCTCATAATCTCTTCGCCATATAAACGAGCTACCTTCACAACAGAACCTTCTTTGTCAATATACACAATGAATGATCTACACTTCGACCTATAAAAGCGTCTGTCCCGCAAGGTAGCATTGTAGGTCTGTATCTTAAACTATCTTCTGCCCCTCCCCGAGCCTCCTGACTTCTCTGGTTTATACACCGATGATTTGGTCCACGATGTAAGCCGTAAAGACCCTGCAGAGGCTGCACAAATCCGGCAAATATACATAGAAAAGTTGGGTCAAAGGTGTACCAAATGGCGCTTGAAGGTTAATATAACAAATTTACAGCCGCAACGTATTTCTTTCTTAGGAACTTCCACGATGACGACATCTATTTTAATGGCTCAGTTCTTTCTTCCCAAAATACTTACAAGTATCTAGGAGTTACTCTAGATTGCCGCCTTACCGCAATCATTGTTTTGACCACGATTGACTTGAATGAATCTCGGAGACGGGTTTGAGTTGAGCAAGAACTTGTAATTGAAGAGTTGGTATATCACAATATTTGAAGACTTAGACGTACAAAGAAGAGGTGACTTGAACAGGATACGATTTGAGTATATAAGCGCGAACAAGGGGGCCTCTGAAGGCGTAAAACTGGTTGTACGGGGAAGGAAGGAGAAATCCGAATTAGGTGTTGGTGAGAGGTGAAACAAGTGTCAATTGAACAAGTGTGTGGATTGGGAGACGACTGTATCGCGAAAAATGTTAGACGACTGGGTGGAGAATGGGTTTGAGAGGAGCAGTCTGTTGTGGAGTGGGAATGATATTACGGAATGTCCAGATGAAGGGGAAATCCGTCGTCAATTGGAAATAATCTCAGGGAGTCAAAAATGGCTACCTTAGAGCCATCTATATACACCTCTCCTGGTCCTAAATATGTTTCATATTCATGTTTTTGACAAGCCATTACGTCAGGGCAAACGGTCAAAATCATAGGTAGCCAATTTTGAAGTAGGCCAAATTTCAAAAAACTGAAAAAGAGCCATTGCTGAATCTAAATATGTTTCGGGCAAAAGGTAAAACTTTCGATTATGAATACCTAGCTAACTTCAGCCCAGTGTTCCGTTAGGGCAGGGCGGGAATTCCGAGGTGACAAAAAACCTATACTGATTCGGCGTTTTGCGCGGAACAATCATATTTCTGATTTGATTGTTAGAACCAGAAATCGAACAAATCAACAATCTTTATACCTAAATATACAAACCTGTGATCCGTCCTGTCTGTGGCATGCTCTACCGGCACGGGGCACGTGTTCCAACTCACAATTTAAGCGACTAGACAGCTAACAAAATAGCCTACTTCAATGTAACATCGTTCATGCTCCTCCAATCGTACGAAATCCGTCTATATATAAAGACTTGTGCTTGTACTCACTTTCGACGACTAGTGCATGGAGAAATTTGTTTCGAGGAGGAAGAGGAGAAATTTGCTGCTGGAGGATTCGCTCCATTCCTCACTCCACGACTGAAACGTCCTCGGCACATTTAGCAGCTCGTCCCTCTAGAAATCCACCAGCTTAACGGAATTATTCATTGTGTTCAATACATTCTTTCCCGCAATAAGGATATTACTGTTGCAATTGTCTTATGCCATTAAAGTTTTCCTAAGAGATAAAAACAAAAGATATAACAGAAATTGGGTGTAGGTTGCTACAAGACAATCCGTCTGATTGACCCCTTATTATTCAGTTATGCACTTACAACGAACAATTCGAAAAAACACGGTTTTTGGTACATTTTAGTTATCCGTTCCAGAAATTTGCCGAAAGTCCTCATGTCGGTACTTATTTTGTTGTGAGGCGCGAAAATGAGGTTATGAGCAATTTCCATCGATGAGAAAGCAAAACGCGTTTTTGAGAGTTTTTGTGTATTTTTCTTGAAAACGGCTGTAACGATTTTGTTTACATTTTCAAAATATCAAATCGGTACCTAACTTTTCCTTACTATAAATATGTGTGAAAACCAAAAAGGAGCTTATGGAATGACGAAAGCCGTCAGTTTCCGTCTGCGAATGGTATCAACGTGTATACGAAGTCCCATGAACTCACCCAGCGTCTTGAGATACAACCCTGAATGGACTAGCTCATAGGATCGGGCTGGCCCTCACTCTTCTCAGCTTTTCTTTCTTGGATTCTTCACCCTGACTAGAATCTTGGAGCGTACCACACATCCTTGCGCACTGCCCGGATGTTTGAAAGGTTCTTCATTCTTCATCCCTGCGAAATACTGGTCTTTGATCAGCCAGCGCCATGTTCTGTTAGATAATTACTGCCCGGGCTAATTGAGAAATGGGCCTTCAAGTTTCATCGGAATTCAATGTAGGGACGGACAAATGCCTCTGGTGGGAACCGTTCGACTGCCCAACTTTGGCACGAGATAACATGAAAATTATCATCCACGGTTACCCTGCAGTGAAGGCAGCTTGGACTTGCAGCCTTACCAATTCGGTGCAAGTACGCCTTAAATGCTCTGTGTCCCATGAGGAATTGGGTATGTTAGAAATCTACCTCACTGAGACATTGGACTTGCCACATCCCAAGGGTCCCCCTTGTCCTTTCTTTCCTTTATAGGTACTGCTGCTTATGCTTGGCTGCCAGAAGGGGGATAGGGATAATAACCGGTACCAAGCACCACCCACACTGCCTACTGAGAACCTGTGCGACACGAGTTAGCAATGCAGAGGGCGTACCTCCTCTACAACGCTGCCATCCGCAATGCTCTGCATTATATAAGAGGTTGGAGTGTACAACGCCCGTCTCGTGCTTGCTCGTGGCGCTCTCGTGTCGTCTATCAGACAAGAAAGAGACTTTGTTACTGTGCCAGCTTCCTCTGTTCTTTGCAGGCTGTGAACATCGAACGACAAATCGGAATTCACCATCACGCCAAAATGTCGAACTGCTTCCCTTGTTTGTGGCCTGTGGTCTTCTCAAGGATGTGGATAAAGAATCTTCATTCTTCGCATGTCTTCTGTTGTGCGAAGGACATCTATACACACGACTCTAGAACTCTTGGTACTCTTGGCAGAACTCCGGGAGTTGTGAAACGTTGATCACACTGCAACGGGTTTTCAAGCGAAGATTCATGCTATAATCGCTGGGGCCATCATGGTGCACGAAAAAAATAGCAGTAAAATATACAACGTAATGACGCAAGTCCTACAAGCTAAGGAATTACTGCACAACGCCAAAACTGGTGATGGACTGCAGGATGCGGCTCGACTGATCTGTTTCTTTATTTCATGACTGTACCTAAACCCTCGACGAGGGTTATATCAGTCATAGAAGTTGCGGTTTCGCTAATATGCAAGAGGCCGGCCCTTGCAGCATCCACCGAACTCAGACCTGTGGAGGTACGGCAGGTATGTGGTCGTTAGCCAGTCTCACCGTAGAGAGCTGTTGCCCGTGTGTTACCGCGCGGAGGTGACCACCTGAGGAATCCCGTACCATCTGGGAGTAGTTCTTAATCTGGTTCCCTACCTGATCTTACTGTTTACTTGGGTGGCAAGTTTCAAAAGGACTGATCAACTATAACCACGTTTCTTAGCCATTACCTTCTTTGCGAACTTTGCAAAATGGTTATAGGCTTCCTTTGTAGCAGTCAAAGCTGCTAAGTTCGTTTGCCCTCTCAACAACCGTCGCTCACTGTTGTAGAAACTACAGTGGAGCAGCACATGGTTTCTTGTTTCCTCCGCACTGGAGGCACAAGACGTGCATAATGGAGAGTCTTTCAGAGAAAAGAAGTGGAGCCGCGCATTGAAGTCACCATGTCCCGTGAGGAACTGGCTCGTCCAGTGGTCTGGCTCAACCCATTTTCTAGAAAGACGTTCACGGATGTTGGGGAAGAACTCATACGTATCACGTCCCTTTGACGAGGATTCCCATCTCGCTTGCCATTTCTCTAGAGCCCATTCATTGATGGCGGCAAGTTTCTGTTCTGTGGTGAGATCCGCACGGAGTTCAGCCCAAAGCGGGGGAAGCTCCTGTTTCACTCTCCACTTGTCAATCATGCACTCAACAGCCAAATCAACTGGTAACTGACCAGTGATCACCTGGAGTGCTTCCGTTGATACAGTCTTGTAGGCCTTGGTGATCCACAGGAGCGCGGCTCTCTGGGATTGGGCCAATACTCTCTTTTGATTGACTGTTAGTTTGCTACCCCAGACAACAGGGCAGTAGCCAATCACACCTAAATAGATGGCCTTATACATGAGGATGGTGTCGTGGTAACACACACCCCAAGTGGCCTTAGTAATGGCACGCAGTGAGGCAAACCTTGCAATGGTAGTGCCTTTAAGGGACTGGAGGTGTTGGTTGAAACCCCACCTCTCACCTATATTCACTCCTAAATACTTGACGTGCTTTTCAAGAAGGAGCCTGTGGCCGCCAAAGCGTATTGTGGGTGGATTATTCACTTTCCCCTTCAAGAGGATTAGCTGGGTTTTTTCCTCAGCCACCTGCATCTTGACGTGCTCGCACCATTGGTTGACAGTGCGGAGCACGTGGTGGGTTTGTTCGTTGTAAGTGCATAACTGAATAATAAGGGGTCAATCAGACGGATTGTCTTGTAGCAACCTACACCCAATTTCTGTTATATCTTTGTTTTTATCTCTTAGGAAAACTTTAATGGCATAAGACAATTGCAACAGTAATATCCTTATTGCGGGAAAGAATGTATTGAACACAATGAATAATTCCGTTAAGCTGGTGGATTTCTAGAGGGACGAGCTGCTAAATGTGCCGAGGACGTTTCAGTCGTGGAGTGAGGAATGGAGCGAATCCTCCAGCAGCAAATTTCTCCTCTTCCTCCTCGAAACAAATTTCTCCATGCACTAGTCGTCGAAAGTGAGTACAAGCACAAGTCTTTATATATAGACGGATTTCGTACGATTGGAGGAGCATGAACGATGTTACATTGAAGTAGGCTATTTTGTTAGCTGTCTAGTCGCTTAAATTGTGAGTTGGAACACGTGCCCCGTGCCGGTAGAGCATGCCACAGACAGGACGGATCACAGGTTTGTATATTTAGGTATAGAGATTGTTGATTTGTTCGATTTCTGGTTCTAACAATCAAATCAGAAATATGATTGTTCCGCGCAAAACGCCGAATCAGTATAGGTTTTTTGTCACCTCGGAATTCCCGCCCTGCCCTAACGGAACACTGGGCTGAAGTTAGCTAGGTATTCATAATCGAAAGTTTTACCTTTTGCCCGAAACATATTTAGATTCAGCAATGGCTCTTTTTCAGTTTTTTGAAATTTGGCCTACTTCAAAATTGGCTACCTATGATTTTGACCGTTTGCCCTGACGTAATGGCTTGTCAAAAACATGAATATGAAACATATTTAGGACCAGGAGAGGTGTATATAGATGGCTCTAAGGTAGCCATTTTTGACTCCTGAGATTATTTCCAATTGACGACGGATTTCCCCTTCATCTGGACATTCCGTAATATCATTCCCACTCCACAACAGACTGCTCCTCTCAAACCCATTCTCCACCCAGTCGTCTAACATTTTTCGCGATACAGTCGTCTCCCAATCCACACACTTGTTCAATTGACACTTGTTTCACCTCTCACCAACACCTAATTCGGGTTTCTCCTTCCTTCCCGTACAACCAGTTTTAGGTGTGATTGGCCCGTACCATCTATTTAGGTGTGATTGGCTACTGCCCTGTTGTCTGGGGTAGCAAACTAACAGTCAATCAAAAGAGAGTATTGGCCCAATCCCAGAGAGCCGCGCTCCTGTGGATCACCAAGGCCTACAAGACTGTATCAACGGAAGCACTCCAGGTGATCACTGGTCAGTTACCAGTTGATTTGGCTGTTGAGTGCATGATTGACAAGTGGAGAGTGAAACGGGAGCTTCCCCCGCTTTGGGCTGAACTCCGTGCGGATCTCACCACAGAACAGAAACTTGCCGCCATCGATGAATGGGCTCTAGAGAAATGGCAAGCGAGATGGGAATCCTCGTCAAAGGGACGTGATACGTATGAGTTCTTCCCCAACATCCGTGAACGTCTTTCTAGAAAATGGGTTGAGCCAGACCACTGGACGAGCCAGTTCCTCACGGGACATGGTGACTTCAATGCGCGGCTCCACTTCTTTTCTCTGAAAGACTCTCCATTATGCACGTCTTGTGCCTCCAGTGCGGAGGAAACAAGAAACCATGTGCTGCTCCACTGTAGTTTCTACAACAGTGAGCGACGGTTGTTGAGAGGGCAAACGAACTTAGCAGCTTTGACTGCTACAAAGGAAGCCTATAACCATTTTGCAAAGTTCGCAAAGAAGGTAATGGCTAAGAAACGTGGTTATAGTTGATCAGTCCTTGAAACTTGCCACCCAAGTAAACAGTAAGATCAGGTAGGGAACCAGATTAAGAACTACTCCCAGATGGTACGGGATTCTCAGGTGGTCACCTCCGCTGCGGTAACACACGGGCAACAGCTCTCTACGGTGAGACTGGCTAACGACCACATACCTGCCGTACCTCCACAGGTCTGAGTTCGGTGGATGCTGCAGGGGCCGGCCTCTTGCATATTAGCGAAACCGCAACTTCTATGACTGATATAACCCTCGTCGAGGGTTTAGGTACAGTCATGAAATAAAGAAACAGATCTGACATGCTCGCACTCACTCACCTGAACAGCCAGCACTTGGCCGCTGTGCTCATCCGAGCCGGTGGCTTTGAGCTGGTTGTAATATCATTTTACAGGCAATTTGGCGCACCAGTTGCCAACAGCCTTGAACCACTCGAGCGGGCTCTAGCAGGCCTATCAGGACGACCCTGCGTAGTCTGTGCTGATGCAAACGCCAGATCACCATTGTGGGGATCCCCAACCCTGGATGGGGCGGGCGAGGCGTATATAGAGCTGCTCACCAGGTACAACTTGGTTGTTGCCAACGACCCCATGACTGAGGCGACCTATGATGGCCCGGGAGGAAGGTCGTGTATAGACGTCACAGCCGTGTCCCACACCCTGCTACTCAAATTGAAGGGTTGGCGAGTCGTACCAGGTGCAACGCAGAGCGATCACATGGTTATTGACTTTGCCATTACGGATGATAACATCCTCTGCAAAGACACGCCTGAAAAGCGATTCCGCACACAAAATGCTGACTGGCCGCAATTCTTTAGGGTACTGGAAGGTGAACTGCGTGCCGCAGACACCGACCTAATAGTGCAAGCATCCACACCTGAAGAGGTGGACAGCAAAGTGGACACATTTACCACAGCACTGCACTCTGCTGGGCTCTCTGTACTTGGCCAACAGAAGCACAGGGCGATCAAAGTCCCATGGTGGACTGAGGAACTTAATCCCCTCAAGCAAAGTGCAAATAGAGCCAGAAGGATGTACCAAAACACTCGTGACCCTGATGCCAGAGCAACACTCCGAACTGCCTTCATCCAAGAGAAGAAGGCCTTCCACCGCGCCATCAAACGAGCCAAACGGCAAGGCTGGCGAAATTTTGTGGAAGCGGAGAGCTCTGAGAACCCCTGGGGCAGACACTACAAGTCCTCCATAGGAAAAGCAAATGTAGAGCAGGTCTTAGCTGCGATGCAAAATGAGTCAGGCTGGGCCTGCAGTATCGAACGTTCACTGGAAACCCTCCTTGAGAAGGCGTTCCCAGATGACCAACTAGCTCGAGACACTGAAGCCCAGAGGGCAGCAAGGGAGCTGATCATGGACCCTCCGAACGAGCCCGACATCCCATTGTGGACAACAGGCGACCTCGGCAGGGCTCTTGCGACCTTAAAGCCCAACAAATCTCCTGGGCCAGATAAAATAGAAAGTAATATGCTAAGGAAGGCTGAGCGGACAATCTCCAGCGGTCTCCTTAATTTATTTAATGACTGTCTGCAGGTCGGACAGTTCCCCACTTCAGTGGAAGTCTGCGCGCGTTGTCACTCTTCAAAAGGGAGGCGACCGCAATCAGTCGGACCCGCGATCATGGAGACCACTCAGCCTTCTTTCCATATTAGGCAAAACACTAGAAATCTTGATGTTGCAGTCCCTCGAAGGAGTCTTTGGCCGCAACCTCACAGGCAGGCAATACGGGTGTACCAAAGGAAGGTCCACGCAGGATGTCATTGTCGAGATTCGGCGTGTTTCCCTGCTGGCACCGGCTAAGTACGTCGTAGCAGTTCTGATTGACATCAGAGGAGCGTTTGACAACCTTTGGTGGCCAGCGCTCCTTAATGAACTCAAAGGTAGGGAATCCCCGCACCCTGTACTCGCTCGTCAGAAGTTACCTGACAGACAGAACTGCTACGATCGAAAGTAGACATGTCTCCGTCCGGAGAAAGATTGAGAAGGGGTGCCCACAGGGCTCGGTCCTAGGACCAGCACTCTGGAATGCCTTCTTCGAAGGTCTTCTCAGGAAACTCATGGAGACTGACTGCGAGCCGTACGCCTATGTGGATGACTTGACTGTGCTGATCTTTGCAGAGTCAGTCCGCCAAATTGAAGAAAAACCCACCACGTGCTCCGCACTGTCAACCAATGGTGCGAGCACGTCAAGATGCAGGTGGCTGAGGAAAAACCCAGCTAATCCTCTTGAAGGGGAAAGTGAATAATCCACCCACAATACGCTTTGGCGGCCACAGGCTCCTTCTTGAAAAGCACGTCAAGTATTTAGGAGTGAATATAGGTGAGAGGTGGGGTTTCAACCAACACCTCCAGTCCCTTAAAGGCACTACCATTGCAAGGTTTGCCTCACTGCGTGCCATTACTAAGGCCACTTGGGGTGTGTGTTACCACGACACCATCCTCATGTATAAGGCCATCTATTTAGGTGTGATTGGCTACTGCCCTGTTGTCTGGGGTAGCAAACTAACAGTCAATCAAAAGAGAGTATTGGCCCAATCCCAGAGAGCCGCGCTCCTGTGGATCACCAAGGCCTACAAGACTGTATCAACGGAAGCACTCCAGGTGATCACTGGTCAGTTACCAGTTGATTTGGCTGTTGAGTGCATGATTGACAAGTGGAGAGTGAAACGGGAGCTTCCCCCGCTTTGGGCTGAACTCCGTGCGGATCTCACCACAGAACAGAAACTTGCCGCCATCGATGAATGGGCTCTAGAGAAAAAAATTGCCTGTAAAATGATATTACAACCAGCTCAAAGCCACCGGCTCGGATGAGCACAGCGGCCAAGTGCTGGCTGTTCAGGTGAGTGAGTGCGAGCATGTCAGATCTGTTTCTTTATTTCATGACTGTACCTAAACCCTCGACGAGGGTTATATCAGTCATAGAAGTTGCGGTTTCGCTAATATGCAAGAGGCCGGCCCCTGCAGCATCCACCGAACTCAGACCTGTGGAGGTACGGCAGGTATGTGGTCGTTAGCCAGTCTCACCGTAGAGAGCTGTTGCCCGTGTGTTACCGCGCGGAGGTGACCACCTGAGGAATCCCGTACCATCTGGGAGTAGTTCTTAATCTGGTTCCCTACCTGATCTTACTGTTTACTTGGGTGGCAAGTTTCAAAAGGACTGATCAACTATAACCACGTTTCTTAGCCATTACCTTCTTTGCGAACTTTGCAAAATGGTTATAGGCTTCCTTTGTAGCAGTCAAAGCTGCTAAGTTCGTTTGCCCTCTCAACAACCGTCGCTCACTGTTGTAGAAACTACAGTGGAGCAGCACATGGTTTCTTGTTTCCTCCGCACTGGAGGCACAAGACGTGCATAATGGAGAGTCTTTCAGAGAAAAGAAGTGGAGCCGCGCATTGAAGTCACCATGTCCCGTGAGGAACTGGCTCGTCCAGTGGTCTGGCTCAACCCATTTTCTAGAAAGACGTTCACGGATGTTGGGGAAGAACTCATACGTATCACGTCCCTTTGACGAGGATTCCCATCTCGCTTGCCATTTCTCTAGAGCCCATTCATCGATGGCGGCAAGTTTCTGTTCTGTGGTGAGATCCGCACGGAGTTCAGCCCAAAGCGGGGAAGCTCCTGTTTCACTCTCCACTTGTCAATCATGCACTCAACAGCCAAATCAACTGGTAACTGACCAGTGATCACCTGGAGTGCTTCCGTTGATACAGTCTTGTAGGCCTTGGTGATCCACAGGAGCGCGGCTCTCTGGGATTGGGCCAATACTCTCTTTTGATTGACTGTTAGTTTGCTACCCCAGACAACAGGGCAGTAGCCAATCACACCTAAATAGATGGTACGGGCCAATCACACCTAAAACTGGTTGTACGGGGAAGGAAGGAGAAATCCGAATTAGGTGTTGGTGAGAGGTGAAACAAGTGTCAATTGAACAAGTGTGTGGATTGGGAGACGACTGTATCGCGAAAAATGTTAGACGACTGGGTGGAGAATGGGTTTGAGAGGAGCAGTCTGTTGTGGAGTGGGAATGATATTACGGAATGTCCAGATGAAGGGGAAATCCGTCGTCAATTGGAAATAATCTCAGGGAGTCAAAAATGGCTACCTTAGAGCCATCTATATACACCTCTCCTGGTCCTAAATATGTTTCATATTCATGTTTTTGACAAGCCATTACGTCAGGGCAAACGGTCAAAATCATAGGTAGCCAATTTTGAAGTAGGCCAAATTTCAAAACTGAAAAAGAGCCATTGCTGAATCTAAATATGTTTCGGGCAAAAGGTAAAACTTTCGATTATGAATACCTAGCTAACTTCAGCCCAGTGTTCCGTTAGGGCAGGGCGGGAATTCCGAGGTGACAAAAAACCTATACTGATTCGGCGTTTTGCGCGGAACAATCATATTTCTGATTTGATTGTTAGAACCAGAAATCGAACAAATCAACAATCTCTATACCTAAATATACAAACCTGTGATCCGTCCTGTCTGTGGCATGCTCTACCGGCACGGGGCACGTGTTCCAACTCACAATTTAAGCGACTAGACAGCTAACAAAATAGCCTACTTCAATGTAACATCGTTCATGCTCCTCCAATCGTACGAAATCCGTCTATATATAAAGACTTGTGCTTGTACTCACTTTCGACGACTAGTGCATGGAGAAATTTGTTTCGAGGAGGAAGAGGAGAAATTTGCTGCTGGAGGATTCGCTCCATTCCTCACTCCACGACTGAAACGTCCTCGGCACATTTAGCAGCTCGTCCCTCTAGAAATCCACCAGCTTAACGGAATTATTCATTGTGTTCAATACATTCTTTCCCGCAATAAGGATATTACTGTTGCAATTGTCTTATGCCATTAAAGTTTTCCTAAGAGATAAAAACAAAAGATATAACAGAAATTGGGTGTAGGTTGCTACAAGACAATCCGTCTGATTGACCCCTTATTATTCAGTTATGCACTTACAACGAACAAACCCACCACGTGCTCCGCACTGTCAACCAATGGTGCGAGCACGTCAAGATGCAGGTGGCTGAGGAAAAAACCCAGCTAATCCTCTTGAAGGGGAAAGTGAATAATCCACCCACAATACGCTTTGGCGGCCACAGGCTCCTTCTTGAAAAGCACGTCAAGTATTTAGGAGTGAATATAGGTGAGAGGTGGGGTTTCAACCAACACCTCCAGTCCCTTAAAGGCACTACCATTGCAAGGTTTGCCTCACTGCGTGCCATTACTAAGGCCACTTGGGGTGTGTGTTACCACGACACCATCCTCATGTATAAGGCCATCTATTTAGGTGTGATTGGCTACTGCCCTGTTGTCTGGGGTAGCAAACTAACAGTCAATCAAAAGAGAGTATTGGCCCAATCCCAGAGAGCCGCGCTCCTGTGGATCACCAAGGCCTACAAGATCTGTATCAACGGAAGCACTCCAGGTGATCACTGGTCAGTTACCAGTTGATTTGGCTGTTGAGTGCATGATTGACAAGTGGAGAGTGAAACGGGAGCTTCCCCCGCTTTGGGCTGAACTCCGTGCGGATCTCACCACAGAACAGAAACTTGCCGCCATCAATGAATGGGCTCTAGAGAAAAAAATTGCCTGTAAAATGATATTACAACCAGCTCAAAGCCACCGGCTCGGATGAGCACAGCGGCCAAGTGCTGGCTGTTCAGGTGAGTGAGTGCGAGCATGTCAGATCTGTTTCTTTATTTCATGACTGTACCTAAACCCTCGACGAGGGTTATATCAGTCATAGAAGTTGCGGTTTCGCTAATATGCAAGAGGCCGGCCCCTGCAGCATCCACCGAACTCAGACCTGTGGAGGTACGGCAGGTATGTGGTCGTTAGCCAGTCTCACCGTAGAGAGCTGTTGCCCGTGTGTTACCGCGCGGAGGTGACCACCTGAGGAATCCCGTACCATCTGGGAGTAGTTCTTAATCTGGTTCCCTACCTGATCTTACTGTTTACTTGGGTGGCAAGTTTCAAAAGGACTGATCAACTATAACCACGTTTCTTAGCCATTACCTTCTTTGCGAACTTTGCAAAATGGTTATAGGCTTCCTTTGTAGCAGTCAAAGCTGCTAAGTTCGTTTGCCCTCTCAACAACCGTCGCTCACTGTTGTAGAAACTACAGTGGAGCAGCACATGGTTTCTTGTTTCCTCCGCACTGGAGGCACAAGACGTGCATAATGGAGAGTCTTTCAGAGAAAAGAAGTGGAGCCGCGCATTGAAGTCACCATGTCCCGTGAGGAACTGGCTCGTCCAGTGGTCTGGCTCAACCCATTTTCTAGAAAGACGTTCACGGATGTTGGGGAAGAACTCATACGTATCACGTCCCTTTGACGAGGATTCCCATCTCGCTTGCCATTTCTCTAGAGCCCATTCATCGATGGCGGCAAGTTTCTGTTCTGTGGTGAGATCCGCACGGAGTTCAGCCCAAAGCGGGGAAGCTCCGTTTCACTCTCCACTTGTCAATCATGCACTCAACAGCCAAATCAACTGGTAACTGACCAGTGATCACCTGGAGTGCTTCCGTTGATACAGTCTTGTAGGCCTTGGTGATCCACAGGAGCGCGGCTCTCTGGGATTGGGCCAATACTCTCTTTTGATTGACTGTTAGTTTGCTACCCCAGACAACAGGGCAGTAGCCAATCACACCTAAATAGATGGTACGGGCCAATCACACCTAAAACTGGTTGTACGGGAAGGAAGGAGAAATCCGAATTAGGTGTTGGTGAGAGGTGAAACAAGTGTCAATTGAACAAGTGTGTGGATTGGGAGACGACTGTATCGCGAAAAATGTTAGACGACTGGGTGGAGAATGGGTTTGAGAGGAGCAGTCTGTTGTGGAGTGGGAATGATATTACGGAATGTCCAGATGAAGGGAAATCCGTCGTCAATTGGAAATAATCTCAGGGAGTCAAAAATGGCTACCTTAGAGCCATCTATATACACCTCTCCTGGTCCTAAATATGTTTCATATTCATGTTTTTGACAAGCCATTACGTCAGGGCAAACGGTCAAAATCATAGGTAGCCAATTTTGAAGTAGGCCAAATTTCAAAAACTGAAAAAGAGCCATTGCTGAATCTAAATATGTTTCGGGCAAAAGGTAAAACTTTCGATTATGAATACCTAGCTAACTTCAGCCCAGTGTTCCGTTAGGGCAGGGCGGGAATTCCGAGGTGACAAAAAACCTATACTGATTCGGCGTTTTGCGCGGAACAATCATATTTCTGATTTGATTGTTAGAACCAGAAATCGAACAAATCAACAATCTCTATACCTAAATATACAAACCTGTGATCCGTCCTGTCTGTGGCATGCTCTACCGGCACGGGGCACGTGTTCCAACTCACAATTTAAGCGACTAGACAGCTAACAAAATAGCCTACTTCAATGTAACATCGTTCATGCTCCTCCAATCGTACGAAATCCGTCTATATATAAAGACTTGTGCTTGTACTCACTTTCGACGACTAGTGCATGGAGAAATTTGTTTCGAGGAGGAAGAGGAGAAATTTGCTGCTGGAGGATTCGCTCCATTCCTCACTCCACGACTGAAACGTCCTCGGCACATTTAGCAGCTCGTCCCTCTAGAAATCCACCAGCTTAACGGAATTATTCATTGTGTTCAATACATTCTTTCCCGCAATAAGGATATTACTGTTGCAATTGTCTTATGCCATTAAAGTTTTCCTAAGAGATAAAAACAAAAGATATAACAGAAATTGGGTGTAGGTTGCTACAAGACAATCCGTCTGATTGACCCCTTATTATTCAGTTATGCACTTACAACGAACAAACCCACCACGTGCTCCGCACTGTCAACCAATGGTGCGAGCACGTCAAGATGCAGGTGGCTGAGGAAAAACCCAGCTAATCCTCTTGAAGGGGAAAGTGAATAATCCACCCACAATACGCTTTGGCGGCCACAGGCTCCTTCTTGAAAAGCACGTCAAGTATTTAGGAGTGAATATAGGTGAGAGGTGGGGTTTCAACCAACACCTCCAGTCCCTTAAAGGCACTACCATTGCAAGGTTTGCCTCACTGCGTGCCATTACTAAGGCCACTTGGGGTGTGTGTTACCACGACACCATCCTCATGTATAAGGCCATCTATTTAGGTGTGATTGGCTACTGCCCTGTTGTCTGGGGTAGCAAACTAACAGTCAATCAAAAGAGAGTATTGGCCCAATCCCAGAGAGCCGCGCTCCTGTGGATCACCAAGGCCTACAAGACTGTATCAACGGAAGCACTCCAGGTGATCACTGGTCAGTTACCAGTTGATTTGGCTGTTGAGTGCATGATTGACAAGTGGAGAGTGAAACGGGAGCTTCCCCCGCTTTGGGCTGAACTCCGTGCGGATCTCACCACAGAACAGAAACTTGCCGCCATCAATGAATGGGCTCTAGAGAAATGGCAAGCGAGATGGGAATCCTCGTCAAAGGGACGTGATACGTATGAGTTCTTCCCCAACATCCGTGAACGTCTTTCTAGAAAATGGGTTGAGCCAGACCACTGGACGAGCCAGTTCCTCACGGGACATGGTGACTTCAATGCGCGGCTCCACTTCTTTTCTCTGAAAGACTCTCCATTATGCACGTCTTGTGCCTCCAGTGCGGAGGAAACAAGAAACCATGTGCTGCTCCACTGTAGTTTCTACAACAGTGAGCGACGGTTGTTGAGAGGGCAAACGAACTTAGCAGCTTTGACTGCTACAAAGGAAGCCTATAACCATTTTGCAAAGTTCGCAAAGAAGGTAATGGCTAAGAAACGTGGTTATAGTTGATCAGTCCTTTTGAAACTTGCCACCCAAGTAAACAGTAAGATCAGGTAGGGAACCAGATTAAGAACTACTCCCAGATGGTACGGGATTCCTCAGGTGGTCACCTCCGCGCGGTAACACACGGGCAACAGCTCTCTACGGTGAGACTGGCTAACGACCACATACCTGCCGTACCTCCACAGGTCTGAGTTCGGTGGATGCTGCAGGGGCCGGCCTCTTGCATATTAGCGAAACCGCAACTTCTATGACTGATATAACCCTCGTCGAGGGTTTAGGTACAGTCATGAAATAAAGAAACAGATCAGTCGAGCCGCATCCTGCAGTCCATCACCAGTTTTGGCGTTGTGCAGTAATTCCTTAGCTTGTAGGACTTGCGTCATTACGTTGTATATTTTACTGCTATTTTTTTCGTGCACCATGATGGCCCCAGCGATTATAGCATGAATCTTCGCTTGAAAACCCGTTGCAGTGTGATCAACGTTTCACAACTCCCGGAGTTCTGCCAAGAGTACCAAGAGTTCTAGAGTCGTGTGTATAGATGTCCTTCGCACAACAGAAGACATGCGAAGAATGAAGATTCTTTATCCACATCCTTGAGAAGACCACGGGCCACAAACAAGGGAAGCAGTTCGACATTTTGGCGTGATGGTGAATTCCGATTTGTCGTTCGATGTTCACAGCCTGCAAAGAACAGAGGAAGCTGGCACAGTAACAAAGTCTCTTTCTTGTCTGATAGACGACACGAGAGCGCCACGAGCAAGCACGAGACGGGCGTTGTACACTCCAACCTCTTATATAATGCAGAGCATTGCGGATGGCAGCGTTGTAGAGGAGGTACGCCCTCTGCATTGCTAACTCGTGTCGCACAGGTTCTCAGTAGGCAGTGTGGGTGGTGCTTGGTACCGGTTATTATCCCTATCCCCCTTCTGGCAGCCAAGCATAAGCAGCAGTACCTATAAAGGAAAGAAAGGACAAGGGGGACCCTTGGGATGTGGCAAGTCCAATGTCTCAGTGAGGTAGATTTCTAACATACCCAATTCCTCATGGGACACAGAGCATTTAAGGCGTACTTGCACCGAATTGGTAAGGCTGCAAGTCCAAGCTGCCTTCACTGCAGGGTAACCGTGGATGATAATTTTCATGTTATCTCGTGCCAAAGTTGGGCAGTCGAACGGTTCCCACCAGAGGCATTTGTCCGTCCCTACATTGAATTCGATGAAACTTGAAGGCCCATTTCTCAATTAGCCCGGGCAGTAATTATCTAACAGAACATGGCGCTGGCTGATCAAAGACCAGTATTTCGCAGGGCACACTACTACAAGCACACGACACAGCGTGGACCCTAAACTGTCGGACATGGAGCAAATTTGCGCATACGTCCAAATCATCCACGCCAGCTGGCACGGATGAGGGCCAACGCGACAGGACCTATGCGGGACCTCGTAACTAGTTGCCTCTTCGAAATTTCGAAGCTGGCTATAAAAGCTAATGCCCCCAACGACATCGCCCCTGCCACTCCCCCCCCGCGGGAAACTGTGGCGGCTGGCGTGGGGGGAGAGCTGCGTAGGGCAATTGCCCGGCAGCCAGTGCCACCAGCCCCCCACACTCGAGGAGCAACAACGAGCCAGGGGAGCGACTGCGCCTTCCTCCCCCCCTCATGGAGCTGAGGCGGAATGGCAGCCTGCCAGGGCCAGGAAGCGCAGAGGGAAGCAGAAACAGGCCCCAACTAAGCAGGAAGTGCAGGCCGAGGGCAGCGCCCCGCCTATGCCTCCGCCCAAAAACAAGGGCAAAAATAAAAATAAAAACCAAAATAAAAAGCCTCCACCGCTTGCCAAACTCCCCCCTAAAAACCCACGACAAAACGTGGTAGTGGTTAGGCGGACATGTGAGGAAGGAGAGGCTGGTCCCTCCAACCCTGACGCAATGGAAGCGCTTATGCGCGGGTGTCCCTGCTACGGACCTCCAAGCTCTGAGTGTCCGAGTGCTAAACATCCGCACCGCAGTAGGAGGTGGCGCCGTCATTGTGACGGAAACGCCAGAAATGGCCAAGGCGCTCACGAGCCACATTTCCACAAAAAAGGAGTTGAAGCTCCAAGCGTCAGCCCCCCTGGGTCGTTTCCCACGCCTGCTGCTGTGCGACGTGCGGACCGACCTTCAAAAAGAGGACTTGGCCCAACAAGTTGTTGAGCACAACCCTGCGTTAGGCTTGCAGCCGCAGGATGTCAGGCCTCTCTTCACCAAAAAGCGTGGCAGACAGAAGGATTGGGTGATTGAGGTATCACCCAGCCTGTACAAAAAACTAGAGGGGGCAAGGCACCTCCAAATAGCCTGGCAGCGGTGCGCCATACGAAAGTACCAAGCCCCCACTCAGTGCTACAAATGCCAGCGCTATGGCCACCTGGCAGTGGCCTGTACAAGACCTGTTGTGTGCGCCTGGTGCGCCTTGCCACATCTGAGTAAGGAATGCAAGCGTGATGCTCCTCAAGTGTGCCAATTGCGTCGAACGCAAAATCCAACAGGTCGCACACTCTACACGAGACGCACGCTGTACCATTCGTCAGCGAGCGATTGCCCTCCAGGAGTCACGAGTGGATTATGAATAGGTCAAAAACAGTTCGAATCCTTCAGCACAACACAAATAAGAGTTGCCCAGTTATGGCTGAGTTGCTGCAAAATGCACTCAAGAAACGCTGCAGTGTCCTCGCCATACAGGAACCGTACATAGGATCCAAAACTCTTGGTCTCGGATCGCAGGCACGCGTGGTGGCTGGAGCAAGAACGGGAGCCAAGGCAGCAGTAGCCTGCATCGACCCGTCCATTGACATGCTCGCACTCACTCACCTGAACAGCCAGCACTTGGCCGCTGTGCTCATCCGAGCCGGTGGCTTTGAGCTGGTTGTAATATCATTTTACAGGCAATTTGGCGCACCAGTTGCCAACAGCCTTGAACCACTCGAGCGGGCTCTAGCAGGCCTATCAGGACGACCCTGCGTAGTCTGTGCTGATGCAAACGCCAGATCACCATTGTGGGGATCCCCAACCCTGGATGGGGCGGGCGAGGCGTATATAGAGCTGCTCACCAGGTACAACTTGGATTTGTTGCCAACGACCCCATGACTGAGGCGACCTATGATGGCCCGGGAGGAAGGTCGTGTATAGACGTCACAGCCGTGTCCCACACCCTGCTACTCAAATTGAAGGGTTGGCGAGTCGTACCAGGTGCAACGCAGAGCGATCACATGGTTATTGACTTTGCCATTACGGATGATAACATCCTCTGCAAAGACACGCGTGAAAAGCGATTCCGCACAAAAATGCTGACTGGCCGCAATTCTTTAGGGTACTGGAAGGTGAACTGCGTGCCGCAGACACCGACCTAATAGTGCAAGCATCCACACCTGAAGAGGTGGACAGCAAAGTGGACACATTTACCACAGCACTGCACTCTGCTGGGCTCTCTGTACTTGGCCAACAGAAGCACAGGGCGATCAAAGTCCCATGGTGGACTGAGGAACTTAATCCCCTCAAGCAAAGTGCAAATAGAGCCAGAAGGATGTACCAAAACACTCGTGACCCTGATGCCAGAGCAACACTCCGAACTGCCTTCATCCAAGAGAAGAAGGCCTTCCACCGCGCCATCAAACGAGCCAAACGGCAAGGCTGGCGAAATTTTGTGGAAGCGGAGAGCTCTGAGAACCCCTGGGGCAGACACTACAAGTCCTCCATAGGAAAAGCAAATGTAGAGCAGGTCTTAGCTGCGATGCAAAATGAGTCAGGCTGGGCCTGCAGTATCGAACGTTCACTGGAAACCCTCCTTGAGAAGGCGTTCCCAGATGACCAACTAGCTCGAGACACTGAAGCCCAGAGGGCAGCAAGGAGCTGATCATGGACCCTCCGAACGAGCCCGACATCCCATTGTGGACAACAGGCGACCTCGGCAGGGCTCTTGCGACCTTAAAGCCCAACAAATCTCCTGGGCCAGATAAAATAGAAAGTAATATGCTAAGGAAGGCTGAGCGGACAATCTCCAGCGGTCTCCTTAATTTATTTAATGACTGTCTGCAGGTCGGACAGTTCCCCACTCAGTGGAAGTCTGCGCGCGTTGTCACTCTTCAAAAGGGAGGCGACCGCAATCAGTCGGACCCGCGATCATGGAGACCACTCAGCCTTCTTTCCATATTAGGCAAAACACTAGAAATCTTGATGTTGCAGTCCCTCGAAGGAGTCTTTGGCCGCAACCTCACAGGCAGGCAATACGGGTGTACCAAAGGAAGGTCCACGCAGGATGTCATTGTCGAGATTCGGCGTGTTTCCTGCTGGCACCGGCTAAGTACGTCGTAGCAGTTCTGATTGACATCAGAGGAGCGTTTGACAACCTTTGGTGGCCAGCGCTCCTTAATGAACTCAAAGGTAGGGGAATCCCCCGCAACCTGTACTCGCTCGTCAGAAGTTACCTGACAGACAGAACTGCTACGATCGAAAGTAGACATGTCTCCGTCCAGAGAAAGATTGAGAAGGGGTGCCCACAGGGCTCGGTCCTAGGACCAGCACTCTGGAATGCCTTCTTCGAAGGTCTTCTCAGGAAACTCATGGAGACTGACTGCGAGCCGTACGCCTATGTGGATGACTTGACTGTGCTGATCTTTGCAGAGTCAGTCCGCCAAATTGAAGAAAAAACCCACCACGTGCTCCGCACTGTCAACCAATGGTGCGAGCACGTCAAGATGCAGGTGGCTGAGGAAAAAACCCAGCTAATCCTCTTGAAGGGGAAAGTGAATAATCCACCCACAATACGCTTTGGCGGCCACAGGCTCCTTCTTGAAAAGCACGTCAAGTATTTAGGAGTGAATATAGGTGAGAGGTGGGGTTTCAACCAACACCTCCAGTCCCTTAAAGGCACTACCATTGCAAGGTTTGCCTCACTGCGTGCCATTACTAAGGCCACTTGGGGTGTGTGTTACCACGACACCATCCTCATGTATAAGGCCATCTATTTAGGTGTGATTGGCTACTGCCCTGTTGTCTGGGGTAGCAAACTAACAGTCAATCAAAAGAGAGTATTGGCCCAATCCCAGAGAGCCGCGCTCCTGTGGATCACCAAGGCCTACAAGACTGTATCAACGGAAGCACTCCAGGTGATCACTGGTCAGTTACCAGTTGATTTGGCTGTTGAGTGCATGATTGACAAGTGGAGAGTGAAACGGGAGCTTCCCCGCTTTGGGCTGAACTCCGTGCGGATCTCACCACAGAACAGAAACTTGCCGCCATCGATGAATGGGCTCTAGAGAAAAAATTGCCTGTAAAATGATCTTACAACCAGCTCAAAGCCACCGGCTCGGATGAGCACAGCGGCCAAGTGCTGGCTGTTCAGGTGAGTGAGTGCGAGCATGTCAGATCTGTTTCTTTATTTCATGACTGTACCTAAACCCTCGACGAGGGTTATATCAGTCATAGAAGTTGCGGTTTCGCTAATATGCAAGAGGCCGGCCCTGCAGCATCCACCGAACTCAGACCTGTGGAGGTACGGCAGGTATGTGGTCGTTAGCCAGTCTCACCGTGAGAGCTGTTGCCCGTGTGTTACCGCGCGGAGGTGACCACCTGAGGAATCCCGTACCATCTGGGAGTAGTTCTTAATCTGGTTCCCTACCTGATCTTACTGTTTACTTGGGTGGCAAGTTTCAAAAGGACTGATCAACTATAACCACGTTTCTTAGCCATTACCTTCTTTGCGAACTTTGCAAAATGGTTATAGGCTTCCTTTGTAGCAGTCAAAGCTGCTAAGTTCGTTTGCCCTCTCAACAACCGTCGCTCACTGTTGTAGAAACTACAGTGGAGCAGCACATGGTTTCTTGTTTCCTCCGCACTGGAGGCACAAGACGTGCATAATGGAGAGTCTTTCAGAGAGAAAGAAGTGGAGCCGCGCATTGAAGTCACCATGTCCCGTGAGGAACTGGCTCGTCCAGTGGTCTGGCTCAACCCATTTTCTAGAAAGACGTTCACGGATGTTGGGGAAGAACTCATACGTATCACGTCCCTTTGACGAGGATTCCCATCTCGCTTGCCATTTCTCTAGAGCCCATTCATCGATGGCGGCAAGTTTCTGTTCTGTGGTGAGATCCGCACGGAGTTCAGCCCAAAGCGGGGGAAGCTCCCGTTTCACTCTCCACTTGTCAATCATGCACTCAACAGCCAAATCAACTGGTAACTGACCAGTGATCACCTGGAGTGCTTCCGTTGATACAGTCTTGTAGGCCTTGGTGATCCACAGGAGCGCGGCTCTCTGGGATTGGGCCAATACTCTCTTTTGATTGACTGTTAGTTTGCTACCCCAGACAACAGGGCAGTAGCCAATCACACCTAAATAGATGGTACGGGCCAATCACACCTAAAACTGGTTGTACGGGGAAGGAAGGAGAAATCCGAATTAGGTGTTGGTGAGAGGTGAAACAAGTGTCAATTGAACAAGTGTGTGGATTGGGAGACGACTGTATCGCGAAAAATGTTAGACGACTGGGTGGAGAATGGGTTTGAGAGGAGCAGTCTGTTGTGGAGTGGGAATGATATTACGGAATGTCCAGATGAAGGGGAAATCCGTCGTCAATTGGAAATAATCTCAGGGAGTCAAAAATGGCTACCTTAGAGCCATCTATATACACCTCTCCTGGTCCTAAATATGTTTCATATTCATGTTTTTGACAAGCCATTACGTCAGGGCAAACGGTCAAAATCATAGGTAGCCAATTTTGAAGTAGGCCAAATTTCAAAAAACTGAAAAAGAGCCATTGCTGAATCTAAATATGTTTCGGGCAAAAGGTAAAACTTTCGATTATGAATACCTAGCTAACTTCAGCCCAGTGTTCCGTTAGGGCAGGGCGGGAATTCCGAGGTGACAAAAAACCTATACTGATTCGGCGTTTTGCGCGGAACAATCATATTTCTGATTTGATTGTTAGAACCAGAAATCGAACAAATCAACAATCTCTATACCTAAATATACAAACCTGTGATCCGTCCTGTCTGTGGCATGCTCTACCGGCACGGGGCACGTGTTCCAACTCACAATTTAAGCGACTAGACAGCTAACAAAATAGCCTACTTCAATGTAACATCGTTCATGCTCCTCCAATCGTACGAAATCCGTCTATATATAAAGACTTGTGCTTGTACTCACTTTCGACGACTAGTGCATGGAGAAATTTGTTTCGAGGAGGAAGAGGAGAAATTTGCTGCTGGAGGATTCGCTCCATTCCTCACTCCACGACTGAAACGTCCTCGGCACATTTAGCAGCTCGTCCCTCTAGAAATCCACCAGCTTAACGGAATTATTCATTGTGTTCAATACATTCTTTCCCGCAATAAGGATATTACTGTTGCAATTGTCTTATGCCATTAAAGTTTTCCTAAGAGATAAAAACAAAAGATATAACAGAAATTGGGTGTAGGTTGCTACAAGACAATCCGTCTGATTGACCCCTTATTATTCAGTTATGCACTTACAACGAACAAACCCACCACGTGCTCCGCACTGTCAACCAATGGTGCGAGCACGTCAAGATGCAGGTGGCTGAGGAAAAACCCAGCTAATCCTCTTGAAGGGGAAAGTGAATAATCCACCCACAATACGCTTTGGCGGCCACAGGCTCCTTCTTGAAAAGCACGTCAAGTATTTAGGAGTGAATATAGGTGAGAGGTGGGGTTTCAACCAACACCTCCAGTCCCTTAAAGGCACTACCATTGCAAGGTTTGCCTCACTGCGTGCCATTACTAAGGCCACTTGGGGTGTGTGTTACCACGACACCATCCTCATGTATAAGGCCATCTATTTAGGTGTGATTGGCTACTGCCCTGTTGTCTGGGGTAGCAAACTAACAGTCAATCAAAAGAGAGTATTGGCCCAATCCCAGAGAGCCGCGCTCCTGTGGATCACCAAGGCCTACAAGATCTGTATCAACGGAAGCACTCCAGGTGATCACTGGTCAGTTACCAGTTGATTTGGCTGTTGAGTGCATGATTGACAAGTGGAGAGTGAAACAAGAGCTTCCCCGGTTTGGGCTGAACTCCGTGCGGATCTCACCACAGAACAGAAACTTGCCGCCATCAATGAATGGGCTCTAGAGAAATGGCAAGCGAGATGGGAATCCTCGTCAAAGGGACGTGATACGTATGAGTTCTTCCCCAACATCCGTGAACGTCTTTCTAGAAAATGGGTTGAGCCAGACCACTGGACGAGCCAGTTCCTCACGGGACATGGTGACTTCAATGCGCGGCTCCACTTCTTTTCTCTGAAAGACTCTCCATTATGCACGTCTTGTGCCTCCAGTGCGGAGGAAACAAGAAACCATGTGCTGCTCCACTGTAGTTTCTACAACAGTGAGCGACGGTTGTTGAGAGGGCAAACGAACTTAGCAGCTTTGACTGCTACAAAGGAAGCCTATAACCATTTTGCAAAGTTCGCAAAGAAGGTAATGGCTAAGAAACGTGGTTATAGTTGATCAGTCCTTTTGAAACTTGCCACCCAAGTAAACAGTAAGATCAGGTAGGGAACCAGATTAAGAACTACTCCCAGATGGTACGGGATTCCTCAGGTGGTCACCTCCGCGCGGTAACACACGGGCAACAGCTCTCTACGGTGAGACTGGCTAACGACCACATACCTGCCGTACCTCCACAGGTCTGAGTTCGGTGGATGCTGCAGGGGCCGGCCTCTTGCATATTAGCGAAACCGCAACTTCTATGACTGATATAACCCTCGTCGAGGGTTTAGGTACAGTCATGAAATAAAGAAACAGATCAGTCGAGCCGCATCCTGCAGTCCATCACCAGTTTTGGCGTTGTGCAGTAATTCCTTAGCTTGTAGGACTTGCGTCATTACGTTGTATATTTTACTGCTATTTTTTTCGTGCACCATGATGGCCCCAGCGATTATAGCATGAATCTTCGCTTGAAAACCCGTTGCAGTGTGATCAACGTTTCACAACTCCCGGAGTTCTGCCAAGAGTACCAAGAGTTCTAGAGTCGTGTGTATAGATGTCCTTCGCACAACAGAAGACATGCGAAGAATGAAGATTCTTTATCCACATCCTTGAGAAGACCACGGGCCACAAACAAGGGAAGCAGTTCGACATTTTGGCGTGATGGTGAATTCCGATTTGTCGTTCGATGTTCACAGCCTGCAAAGAACAGAGGAAGCTGGCACAGTAACAAAGTCTCTTTCTTGTCTGATAGACGACACGAGAGCGCCACGAGCAAGCACGAGACGGGCGTTGTACACTCCAACCTCTTATATAATGCAGAGCATTGCGGATGGCAGCGTTGTAGAGGAGGTACGCCCTCTGCATTGCTAACTCGTGTCGCACAGGTTCTCAGTAGGCAGTGTGGGTGGTGCTTGGTACCGGTTATTATCCCTATCCCCTTCTGGCAGCCAAGCATAAGCAGCAGTACCTATAAAGGAAAGAAAGGACAAGGGGGACCCTTGGGATGTGGCAAGTCCAATGTCTCAGTGAGGTAGATTTCTAACATACCCAATTCCTCATGGGACACAGAGCATTTAAGGCGTACTTGCACCGAATTGGTAAGGCTGCAAGTCCAAGCTGCCTTCACTGCAGGGTAACCGTGGATGATAATTTTCATGTTATCTCGTGCCAAAGTTGGGCAGTCGAACGGTTCCCACCAGAGGCATTTGTCCGTCCCTACATTGAATTCCGATGAAACTTGAAGGCCCATTTCTCAATTAGCCCGGGCAGTAATTATCTAACAGAACATGGCGCTGGCTGATCAAAGACCAGTATTTCGCAGGGCACACTACTACAAGCACACGACACAGCGTGGACCCTAAACTGTCGGACATGGAGCAAATTTGCGCATACGTCCAAATCATCCACGGCCAGCTGGCACGGATGAGGGCCAACGCGACAGGACCTATGCGGGACCTCGTAACTAGTTGCCTCTTCGAAATTTCGAAGCTGGCTATAAAAGCTAATGCCCCCCCAACGACATCGCCCCCTGCCACTCCCCCCCTGCGGGAAACTGTGGCGGCTGTCGTGAGGGAAGAGCTGCGTAGGGCAATTGCCCAGCAGCCAGTGCCACCAGCCCCCCAAACTCGAGGAGCAACAACGAGCCAGGGTAGCTACTGCGCCTTCCTCCCCCCCTCATGGAGCTGAGGCGGAATGGCAGCCTGCCAGGGCCAGGAAGCGCAGAGGGAAGCAGAAACAGGCCCCAACTAAGCAGGAAGTGCAGGCCGAGGGCAGCGCCCCGCCTATGCCTCCGCCCAAAACAAGGGCAAAAATAAAAATAAGAAGCCTCCACCGCTTGCCAATCTCCCCCCTAAAAACCCACGACAAAACGTGGTAGTGGTTTGGCGGACAAGTGAGGAAGGAGAGGCTGCTCCCTCCAACCCTGACGCAATGGAAGCGCTTATGCGGGTGTCCCTGCTACGGACCTCCAAGCTCTGAGTGTCCGAGTGCTAGACATCCGCACCGCAGTAGGAGGTGGCGCCGTCATTGTGACGGAAACGCCAGAAATGGCCAAGGCGCTCACGAGCCACATTTCCACAAAAGGAGTTGAAGCTCCAAGCGTCAGCCCTGGGTCGTTTCCCACGCCTGCTGCTGTGCGACGTGCGGACCGACCTTCAAAGAGGACTTGGCCCAACAAGTTGTTGAGCACAACCCTGCGTTAGGCTTGCAGCCGCAGGATGTCAGGCCTCTCTTCACCAAAAGCGTGGCAGACAGAAGGATTGGGCGATTGAGGTATCACCCAGCCAGTACAAAAACTAGAGGGGGCAAGGCACCTCCAAATAGCCTGGCAGCGGTGCGCCATACGAAAGTACCAAGCCCCCACTCAGTGCTACAAATGCCAGCGCTATGGCCACCTGGCAGTGGCCTGTACAAGACCTGTTGTGTGCGCCTGGTGCGCCTTGCCACATCTGAGTAAGGAATGCAAGCGTGATGCTCCCCTCAAGTTATTGCCAATTGCGTCGAACGCAAAATCCAACAGGTCGCACACTCTACACGAGACGCACGCTGTACCATTCGTCAGCGAGCGATTGCCCTCCAGGAGTCACGAGTGGATTATGAATAGGTCAAAAACAGTTCGAATCCTTCAGCACAACACAAATAAGAGTTGCCCAGTTATGGCTGAGTTGCTGCAAAATGCACTCAAGAAACGCTGCAGTGTCCTCGCCATACAGGAACCGTACATAGGATCCAAAACTCTTGGTCTCGGATCGCAGGCACGAGTGGTGGCTGGAGCAAGAACGGAGCCAAGGCAGCAGTAGCCTGCATTGCCATTGACATGCTCGCACTCACTCACCTGAACAGCCAGCACTTGGCCGCTGTGCTCATCCGAGCCGGTGGCTTTGAGCTGGTTGTAATATCATTTTACAGGCAATTTGGCGCACCAGTTGCCAACAGCCTTGAACCACTCGAGCGGGCTCTAGCAGGCCTATCAGGACGACCCTGCGTAGTCTGTGCTGATGCAAACGCCAGATCACCATTGTGGGGATCCCCAACCCTGGATGGGGCGGGCGAGGCGTATATAGAGCTGCTCACCAGGTACAACTTGGTTGTTGCCAACGACCCCATGACTGAGGCGACCTATGATGGCCCGGGAGGAAGGTCGTGTATAGACGTCACAGCCGTGTCCCACACCCTGCTACTCAAATTGAAGGGTTGGCGAGTCGTACCAGGTGCAACGCAGAGCGATCACATGGTTATTGACTTTGCCATTACGGATGATAACATCCTCTGCAAAGACACGCGTGAAAAGCGATTCCGCACAAAAAATGCTGACTGGCCGCAATTCTTTAGGGTACTGGAAGGTGAACTGCGTGCCGCAGACACCGACCTAATAGTGCAAGCATCCACACCTGAAGAGGTGGACAGCAAAGTGGACACATTTACCACAGCACTGCACTCTGCTGGGCTCTCTGTACTTGGCCAACAGAAGCACAGGGCGATCAAAGTCCCATGGTGGACTGAGGAACTTAATCCCCTCAAGCAAAGTGCAAATAGAGCCAGAAGGATGTACCAAAACACTCGTGACCCTGATGCCAGAGCAACACTCCGAACTGCCTTCATCCAAGAGAAGAAGGCCTTCCACCGCGCCATCAAACGAGCCAAACGGCAAGGCTGGCGAAATTTTTTGGAAGCGGAGAGCTCTGAGAACCCCTGGGGCAGACACTACAAGTCCTCCATAGGAAAAGCAAATGTAGAGCAGGTCTTAGCTGCGATGCAAAATGAGTCAGGCTGGGCCTGCAGTATCGAACGTTCACTGGAAACCCTCCTTGAGAAGGCGTTCCCAGATGACCAACTAGCTCGAGACACTGAAGCCCAGAGGGCAGCAAGGGAGCTGATCATGGACCCTCCGAACGAGCCCGACATCCCATTGTGGACAACAGGCGACCTCGGCAGGGCTCTTGCGACCTTAAAGCCCAACAAATCTCCTGGGCCAGATAAAATAGAAAGTAATATGCTAAGGGAAGGCTGAGCGGACAATCTCCAGCGGTCTCCTTAATTTATTTAATGACTGTCTGCAGGTCGGACAGTTCCCCACTCAGTGGAAGTCTGCGCGCGTTGTCACTCTTCAAAAGGGAGGCGACCGCAATCAGTCGGACCCGCGATCATGGAGACCACTCAGCCTTCTTTCCATATTAGGCAAAACACTAGAAATCTTGATGTTGCAGTCCCTCGAAGGAGTCTTTGGCCGCAACCTCACAGGCAGGCAATACGGGTGTACCAAAGGAAGGTCCACGCAGGATGTCATTGTCGAGATTCGGCGTGTTTCCCTGCTGGCACCGGCTAAGTACGTCGTAGCAGTTCTGATTGACATCAGAGGAGCGTTTGACAACCTTTGGTGGCCAGCGCTCCTTAATGAACTCAAAGGTAGGGGAATCCCCCGCAACCTGTACTCGCTCGTCAGAAGTTACCTGACAGACAGAACTGCTACGATCGAAAGTAGACATGTCTCCGTCCGGAGAAAGATTGAGAAGGGGTGCCCACAGGGCTCGGTCCTAGGACCAGCACTCTGGAATGCCTTCTTCGAAGGTCTTCTCAGGAAACTCATGGAGACTGACTGCGAGCCGTACGCCTATGTGGATGACTTGACTGTGCTGATCTTTGCAGAGTCAGTCCGCCAAATTGAAGAAAAAACCCACCACGTGCTCCGCACTGTCAACCAATGGTGCGAGCACGTCAAGATGCAGGTGGCTGAGGAAAAAACCCAGCTAATCCTCTTGAAGGGGAAAGTGAATAATCCACCCACAATACGCTTTGGCGGCCACAGGCTCCTTCTTGAAAAGCACGTCAAGTATTTAGGGGTGAATATAGGTGAGAGGTGGGGTTTCAACCAACACCTCCAGTCCCTTAAAGGCACTACCATTGCAAGGTTTGCCTCACTGCGTGCCATTACTAAGGCCACTTGGGGTGTGTGTTACCACGACACCATCCTCATGTATAAGGCCATCTATTTAGGTGTGATTGGCTACTGCCCTGTTGTCTGGGGTAGCAAACTAACAGTCAATCAAAAGAGAGTATTGGCCCAATCCCAGAGAGCCGCGCTCCTGTGGATCACCAAGGCCTACAAGACTGTATCAACGGAAGCACTCCAGGTGATCACTGGTCAGTTACCAGTTGATTTGGCTGTTGAGTGCATGATTGACAAGTGGAGAGTGAAACAGGAGCTTCCCCGCTTTGGGCTGAACTCCGTGCGGATCTCACCACAGAACAGAAACTTGCCGCCATCGATGAATGGGCTCTAGAGAAATGGCAAGCGAGATGGGAATCCTCGTCAAAGGGACGTGATACGTATGAGTTCTTCCCCAACATCCGTGAACGTCTTTCTAGAAAATGGGTTGAGCCAGACCACTGGACGAGCCAGTTCCTCACGGGACATGGTGACTTCAATGCGCGGCTCCACTTCTTTTCTCTGAAAGACTCTCCATTATGCACGTCTTGTGCCTCCAGTGCGGAGGAAACAAGAAACCATGTGCTGCTCCACTGTAGTTTCTACAACAGTGAGCGACGGTTGTTGAGAGGGCAAACGAACTTAGCAGCTTTGACTGCTACAAAGGAAGCCTATAACCATTTTGCAAAGTTCGCAAAGAAGGTAATGGCTAAGAAACGTGGTTATAGTTGATCAGTCCTTTTTGAAACTTGGCACCCAAGTAAACAGTAAGATCAGGTAGGGAACCAGATTAAGAACTACTCCCAGATGGTACGGGATTCCTCAGGTGGTCACCTCCGCGCGGTAACACACGGGCAACAGCTCTCAACGGTGAGACTGGCTAACGACCACATACCTGCCGTACCTCCACAGGTCTGAGTTCGGTGGATGCTGCAGGGGCCGGCCTCTTGCATATTAGCGAAACCGCAACTTCTATGACTGATATAACCCTCGTCGAGGGTTTAGGTACAGTCATGAAATAAAGAAACAGATCTGACATGCTCGCACTCACTCACCTGAACAGCCAGCACTTGGCCGCTGTGCTCATCCGAGCCGGTGGCTTTGAGCTGGTTGTAATATCATTTTACAGGCAATTTTTTTCTCTAGAGCCCATTCATCGATGGCGGCAAGTTTCTGTTCTGTGGTGAGATCCGCACGGAGTTCAGCCCAAAGCGGGGGAAGCTCCCGTTTCACTCTCCACTTGTCAATCATGCACTCAACAGCCAAATCAACTGGTAACTGACCAGTGATCACCTGGAGTGCTTCCGTTGATACAGTCTTGTAGGCCTTGGTGATCCACAGGAGCGCGGCTCTCTGGGATTGGGCCAATACTCTCTTTTGATTGACTGTTAGTTTGCTACCCCAGACAACAGGGCAGTAGCCAATCACACCTAAATAGATGGCCTTATACATGAGGATGGTGTCGTGGTAACACACACCCCAAGTGGCCTTAGTAATGGCACGCAGTGAGGCAAACCTTGCAATGGTAGTGCCTTTAAGGGACTGGAGGTGTTGGTTGAAACCCCACCTCTCACCTATATTCACTCCTAAATACTTGACGTGCTTTTCAAGAAGGAGCCTGTGGCCGCCAAAGCGTATTGTGGGTGGATTATTCACTTTCCCCTTCAAGAGGATTAGCTGGGTTTTTTCCTCAGCCACCTGCATCTTGACGTGCTCGCACCATTGGTTGACAGTGCGGAGCACGTGGTGGGTTTTTTGTTCAATTTGGCGGACTGACTCTGCAAAGATCAGCACAGTCAAGTCATCCACATAGGCGTACGGCTCGCAGTCAGTCTCCATGAGTTTCCTGAGAAGACCTTCGAAGAAGGCATTCCAGAGTGCTGGTCCTAGGACCGAGCCCTGTGGGCACCCCTTCTCAATCTTTCTCTGGACGGAGACATGCCTACTTTCGATCGTAGCAGTTCTGTCTGTCAGGTAACTTCTGACGAGCGAGTACAGGTTGCGGGGATTCCCTACCTTTGAGTTCATTAAGGAGCGCTGGCCACCAAAGGTTGTCAAACGCTCCTCTGATGTCAATCAGAACTGCTACGACGTACTTAGCCGGTGCCAGCAGGGAAACACGCCGAATCTCGACAATGACATCCTGCGTGGACCTTCCTTTGGTACACCCGTATTGCCTGCCTGTGAGGTTGCGGCCAAAGACTCCTTCGAGGGACTGCAACATCAAGATTTCTAGTGTTTTGCCTAATATGGAAAGAAGGCTGAGTGGTCTCCATGATCGCGGGTCCGACTGATTGCGGTCGCCTCCCTTTGAAGAGTGACAACGCGCGCAGACTTCCACTGAGTGGGGAACTGTCCGACCTGCAGACAGTCATTAAATAAATTAAGGAGACCGCTGGAGATTGTCCGCTCAGCCTTCCTTAGCATATTGCTTTCTATTTTATCTGGCCCAGGAGATTTGTTGGGCTTTAAGGTCGCAAGAGCCCTGCCGAGGTCGCCTGTTGTCCACAATGGGATGTCGGGCTCCTTCGGAGGTCCATGATCAGCTCCCTTGCTGCCCTCTGGGCTTCAGTGTCTCGAGCTAGTTGGTCATCTGGGAACGCCTTCTCAAGGAGGGTTTCCAGTGAACGTTCGATACTGCAGGCCCAGCCTGACTCATTTTGCATCGCAGCTAAGACCTGCTCTACATTTGCTTTTCCTATGGAGGACTTGTAGTGTCTGCCCCAGGGGTTCTCAGAGCTCTCCGCTTCCACAAAATTTCGCCAGCCTTGCCGTTTGGCTCGTTTGATGGCGCGGTGGAAGGCCTTCTTCTCTTGGATGAAGGCAGTTCGGAGTGTTGCTCTGGCATCAGGGTCACGAGTGTTTTGGTACATCCTTCTGGCTCTATTTGCACTTTGCTTGAGGGGATTAAGTTCCTCAGTCCACCATGGGACTTTGATCGCCCTGTGCTTCTGTTGGCCAAGTACAGAGAGCCCAGCAGAGTGCAGTGCTGTGGTAAATGTGTCCACTTTGCTGTCCACCTCTTCAGGTGTGGATGCTTGCACTATTAGGTCGGTGTCTGCGGCACGCAGTTCACCTTCCAGTACCCTAAAGAATTGCGGCCAGTCAGCATTTTTTGTGCGGAATCGCTTTTCACGCGTGTCTTTGCAGAGGATGTTATCATCCGTAATGGCAAAGTCAATAACCATGTGATCGCTCTGCGTTGCACCTGGTACGACTCGCCAACCCTTCAATTTGAGTAGCAGGGTGTGGGACACGGCTGTGACGTCTATACACGACCTTCCTCCCGGGCCATCATAGGTCGCCTCAGTCATGGGGTCGTTGGCAACAACCAAGTTGTACCTGGTGAGCAGCTCTATATACGCCTCGCCCGCCCCATCCAGGGTTGGGGATCCCCACAATGGTGATCTGGCGTTTGCATCAGCACAGACTACGCAGGGTCGTCCTGATAGGCCTGCTAGAGCCCGCTCGAGTGGTTCAAGGCTGTTGGCAACTGGTGCGCCAAATTGCCTGTAAAATGATATTACAACCAGCTCAAAGCCACCGGCTCGGATGAGCACAGCGGCCAAGTGCTGGCTGTTCAGGTGAGTGAGTGCGAGCATGTCAATGGACGGGTCGATGCAGGCTACTGCTGCCTTGGCTCCCGTTCTTGCTCCAGCCACCACTCGTGCCTGCGATCCGAGACCAAGAGTTTTGGATCCTATGTACGGTTCCTGTATGGCGAGGACACTGCAGCGTTTCTTGAGTGCATTTTGCAGCAACTCAGCCATAACTGGGCAACTCTTATTTGTGTTGTGCTGAAGGATTCGAACTGTTTTTGACCTATTCATAATCCACTCGTGACTCCTGGAGGGCAATCGCTCGCTGACGAATGGTACAGCGTGCGTCTCGTGTAGAGTGTGCGACCTGTTGGATTTTGCGTTCGACGCAATTGGCACACTTGAGGGGAGCATCACGCTTGCATTCGTTACTCAGATGTGGCAAGGCGCACCAGGCGCACACAACAGGTCTTGTACAGGCCACTGCCAGGTGGCCATAGCGCTGGCATTTGTAGCACTGAGTGGGGGCTTGGTACTTTCGTATGGCGCACCGCTGCCAGGCTATTTGGAGGTGCCTTGCCCCCTCTAGTTTTTTGTACAGGCTGGGTGATACCTCAATCACCCAATCCTTCTGTCTGCCACGCTTTTTGGTGAAGAGAGGCCTGACATCCTGCGGCTGCAAGCCTAACGCAGGGTTGTGCTCAACAACTTGTTGGGCCAAGTCCTCTTTTGGAAGGTCGGTCCGCACGTCGCACAGCAGCAGGCGTGGGAAACGACCCAGGGGGGCTGACGCTTGGAGCTTCAACTCCTTTTTTGTGGAAATGTGGCTCGTGAGCGCCTTGGCCATTTCTGGCGTTTCCGTCACAATGACGGCGCCACCTCCTACTGCAGTGCGGATGTCTAGCACTCGGACACTCAGAGCTTGGAGGTCCGTAGCAGGGACACCCCGCATAAGCGCTTCCATTGCGTCAGGGTTGGAGGGACCAGCCTCTCCTTCCTCACATGTCCGCCTAACCACTACCACGTTTTGTCGTGGGTTTTTAGGGGGGAGTTTGGCAAGCGGTGGAGGCTTTTTATTTTGGTTTTTATTTTTATTTTTGCCCTTGTTTTTGGGCGGAGGCATAGGCGGGGCGCTGCCCTCGGCCTGCACTTCCTGCTTAGTTGGGGCCTGTTTCTGCTTCCCTCTGCGCTTCCTGGCCCTGGCAGGCTGCCATTCCGCCTCAGCTCCATGAGGGAGGAAGGCGCAGTAGCGGCTACTGCCGCATATGAGGGGCCTGGGGTACTACCTGGCTCGTTGTTGCTCCTCGAGTTTGGGGGCTGGTAGCACTGGCTGCTGGGCAATTGCCCTACGCAGCTCTTCCTCACGACAGCCGCCACAGTTTCCCGCAGGGGAGTGGCAGGGGCGATGTCGTTGGGGGCATTAGCTTTTATAGCCAGCTTCGAAATTTCGAAGAGGCAACTAGTTACGAGGTCCCGCATAGGTCCTGTCGCGTTGGCCCTCATCCGTGCCAGCTGGCCGTGGATGATTTGGACGTATGCGCAAATTTGCTCCATGTCCGACAGTTTAGGGTCCACGCTGTGTCGTGTGCTTGTAGTAGCCGGGTTGCCCGGGCTACTAGGGGGGAAGGGGGAGATGAGCGCGGTTTGCCCGGTTCTTTCCGCCCTTGTTTGTTTGGACGACGAGTAGGTTGCTCATCGTCCGAAGAGGGAGGGGTCGAGCTTGGCGAGCCTGAGGAAGAGGCGCAGGTGGCGTTTTTATTACCTGCTGAAGTTTTAGTTGACTTTGTCATGTTTTTACTTATTTGGGGGTGATTAAAGAAGCGGACTGGTGTAGTGTATCCTTGTGAGTTCATTTGTTGTGTGTGTTCGTGGTATGAGCGAGAGGTGCTCGAGGCAGTGTCCTGGAAGCTCCCCTCAGGCATATTGATTCTAGCCCCTTTCGCTGGTCCGTTGAGGGTCAAAGGGAGGCCCCCACATGCGCCGCAGCTGCCAGTCCGGCCACCCACCGGGACTAAGACGCATGAGGATTTTTCGGCTGCTGCTCAGAGTCAGCCCTCGGCCACTAGTGATGTGGTGAGCGGGACACACGCTATCAGCCGCCCCAGGAACGCTCAAACCTGGTTTTTCCTCCTCATTCCGAAGGCCGCACCTATATAGGGGATCGCTCAAAGGTGTTAGTGAGCTACTTCCAGGACTGTCTTTCGCTCATTATGAGTGTTTCAAGTGAGTGTGTTCTGCCACGCAAGCCGTTGCAGTGTATTTAGTATCTGGAATATGTTGTGTATGTCAGTGTCGTGAGCTTTAAGCCCCTTTAAGGCCGGTTTTAACGACCACGCAGAGGATACGGCAGGAGAATTCTGTACCCCTTCCTGCGGGGGGTGTGTTCTGCGATCCCAGCTAAAGGTAGGGGGTTCCCAGTGTGTCATGTATGTGAATGAAGTGTAAGTTGTGTCCCTTTTAGTCCGGCTTATACGAACACGCAGGGAGTACGGCAGTGGAATTCTGGACCCCCTACTGCAGGGTGAGCACAGTGTGGCGACAGAGTACACTGTGACGCCCAGAGACACGTGGCCTGACTTAGTTGATCTACTGTATTTTGGGGAATCCGCGTCACTAGTTTGACAAGTGAAAGAATATGCCAGGAAGATGCATCACACTGTTTGGAACAGGAGTAGGGGCAAACGTTTTGTTTTAGGTCTAACGCTAGAGATATTACCAAGTTCTGATGATGACAAGGACGGACTCGGCGATTTTTGTTCTTAGGTACTTCTCCAAGGGTAAACATCAAGGAAGACTCGTGCTGAAGATTCAGGGCGTCCCTGGCGAATCTTGCCACTGGCACAATAAAACTTCAAACTGCGGGCTTATCCGAGAAGAAATAGTCGGAGCTCAAAAAAAAAAATCTGAAAATTCGGAGATGTACGACATGAAGCGAAATGAGGTTTTTTAACTACTCAAAACCTATTCCTACGTCTTCCATTAAACTCACAGGGTGTCTACGATGGTTCTTCTGATATGTTTCTCTTCTCGTTAAATGCTCCTGTGTCCGTCGTCCTGTAATCATACGATAAACAAGAGTAATCAAAGAAATTTCGGAATTTTCGAATTGTTGCAACGTTCATGGCCTTTATATAAAAACGATTCCAACGTCTTCTGGAGTCGCAGCTCTTCAGTGCTAAATATCAAGCTTGAGTCGATATGGTTCAGCCGTTTTCTCTCAATCGCGTTCGTAGACTCACGTAGATCATTTTCCAAATTAGAGTTTTTGAACTCAGAAGTTCTTAAACCGTGAAGATCTGAGGAATACTAAAAAATGAATTTTTTCGGCCGATTACGCATGCGTATATAAAGATGTCACGACCAACAGACTGACTCCAGTACTGACTTAACGGCCAGACGATGATGTCTTTACATCGAAAGCGCTTGCCCACAGCAACTCACCAGCCAGAGGAGACGGACTCACCTAACAGATACGTTAACTTTATTGATGAAAGTAAAAATACCCGGCTTTAATTTGAAATGGTGAATCGGTGGCGTCTGGGGTGAGAGAGCCGTTGAAAGTTACTTTTAATTAGCGTCGTAGTGCATAGTCGTTTAAAGCGTGCTGTAAAATATTTCAACCTTGGAACTCTCGTATTTCGACAAGGGAGCAACAGAGAACAATTACTCGAATAAAAACGCGTAAATTGAACTTACCTATGGCGTGTTATCGATTGGATTTCAACAGTTAGCAGTAGAATTAATTCTGCATTGATGGCATCTGTTGGTTGTCTCCCACTTTCAGTCTCAGTGCCTCGACCATGCTCCCGTTAATGAGCGTTTCTAAAGAGCATTCAGAAATTCTCTCTGGAATTTCGGCAACTGCGCTACTGTAAGCTATGAAAATTTGAAGAACGTACCGCGGAGCTATGTAGGGGAGCTTTGAGCAATATGTGTCGACAATCGCTCGGATATACGCGAATTGTGCTTCGAACAGCTAGCAATTAGTTGGTCGCATTACATACGAGCGGGCTCGTGAATCATTACCAATCTCTCTCTGAACAAGATGGAGGCTTCGGGAGCCATTGTCATTCCCCGGTATTCCATCCAGAACAATTGAGTTCAGTCGCCTCGAGACGGCGAGGGCAACGGGGATCATGCAGACAAGGATGAGATGGAGATGAATCAAGGGAGGAGGAGACGTAATTGTAATTAGGAAAGGGCTCGTTCAAGTTCATAGACCTCTCTCCATTTCTCCTTCCTAGGACCTCCAAGTCACCTGCGGCGACTTTATAGACACGTCACGTCAAGTCACGTACTCCTCCGTCTTCCTGTTTTTTTTCTGATTAACGACGACCTCTTCGCCTTTTTTACGCCTCGGCCTCGAATCGGTTGCAAGAGGAGCCAGAGTCAGATGATAGTGGCAGAACCGACGAGGCAAAGGAGTTACGTAAGGCGAGCGTTCAACAAAATAACCCCCCGCCCCACCATACCTCACGACCGCCGCACCAATTCATACTGAACCAGCAGCAGTAATTGAACAAATTACAAATCACACACTGCAGTCCATCGCATTCCTACAAAAACACTTCGTAGGAGCAAACTGTGGGTATTACTTTGTTGAAAGTACCCTGCAACCTAAATTGATTGCTATAAATAATACTGTTTAGGAGCAAATGCGAATTACGATGACTATGACCCTCGGGAGGTAGGAAGATGAGTGGGACACAGCACAGAAGGAGCGGTGGACCAGGCGGCTGATTCCAGCACTTGCTCCATGGCTCGGGCGACGCGTCGGTGAGGTGTATTTCTACCTCACTCAGATCCTAACAGGGCATGGGGCATTTCGGTCCTACTTGCACCGAATTGGAAAGACTGCGAGCCCAAACTGCCTATGTATCATGCTTCCCATGCCAGAGGTGGGCAGGCTAGCAGCGTACATTGGAAGATGCAGTTGGTCAGGTCACGTCAGAGGCATTCGTGCACACCATACTACTTCCAGAGAAAAACGGGGCAGTGTTCAGTCAGAAGAGGATGGAGCTTGCTGATCTGGGGCCAGTATCTCGCAAGGATCAAGAATGAAGACACAGATGAAAGCCTCGCGGTTTGGGGGGACGTATAGGAATGGCTGCGCGGTACAAGGTTCTCGCGAGAATCTCTTCCCAAGGTCCTTATAAATGTAAAACAATTTAATCAATTTAGAAATCAAAGAATAAATATGGAAATTAAAATTTCAACTTATCTAATGTGACCTCGAGATATTCTAGCGAATTTTAAGAAAGGACAATTAGAAGGTTTCCTACTACGAAAACATGAGATGATAACTGGTTTACAAGTTTCCATCTTCTGATGTTGACTATTTTGAAAGCAAATTTTACTACTTTCAGCACTCTTCATTGATCACATACGCACTCATAACGTTAGGCACGTGGTGGCTCGAACTATTTTATATAATTTTGCGCTAATAATAAGTTTCGAAGTAATTGGAAATTGTGGTTCGGTTTAAGCTGTGGGCTAAAGAGGAATTGTGTCGTACAATTGGGGTACAGAACCGTTCAAGCGAGTTTGTCCCCTTTTCGAAAGAACAACTCCGATCCGACTCTGTTGATAAAATATTATTATTTTTGCAGTAGCGCACGTCCGCGTAGGTCCTCCCGGTCTATTATTACCGGTAAATGCGCGACCCTCATTCTCGAGCTATGGAACGACCACAGGTGTACGACAGACCAGTCGTGCGGCGGGCAACTAGGGAATTTCATCGGGAAGTATCGCGGAGTAAGGTGAAGGTTGACTTGCTTCTGAGGCTACCGCAGCTATTAAAGCGAAGGTTTCTTTTTTTCCCTCCCCGCGAACATTTTCCTTCGGATTTCGCGCAATAGATGGCTCAGATCGAAGAACCCGCGTATTAACCGAAAATTGCCCTAAGGATAACATTTTCAACAAAACCGACGAAAGCATCACACTTTCCTTGACCTAATTCTTCCCGCTCGTTTTTTTTTTGAGCCAACGTTGCTACGGACTTCTTAATAATTATTAATGGATCCATAGAGCGTAGGACCTTTAACAAACTGCAGTTATTACTTTCCTTGAATCTACGAAGTCGAAAAGAAAGTCATGTAATCGCCTAACAAACAACTTTGAGTTTTCTTCAGATTACAGGTTACATTTCAAGGGCTACTGAGCACTAACAACACCATTTGGAAAACAGGTCGGTGAGAGCGCGTGTGTATTTAGCCTAATGATCACCGTGGACCGCCAAAGTGAGGAAATGAGCAAAATCGGCCCAAAACTAACTATAGTTATCATAATGATCAAAACACCAATTTTTTTCTCTTAAAAACGGCACAAACGAAGTTGATTACTTTTTGTTATGGACACGCCCAAATGACCTGACAGAACCCTTAAAATTCTTATTCGTAAAAAAATGACGAGAAGCACAATTAATTATCAGAAACGCCGACGGTATGCAATTTTAGATCAGTTTTGTTCTCATAAATCCCGCTAATATGATACTAACGTGCTCTGAAAAATTAAGAGGGCAGTTCAATGAAGTAGCTATACGATGAAAGTTTAGTTGCACTCATCAAATAATTAGGAGCAACCCCAGAAATTCAGTCGTTTCATTAACCGCAATTTCTCCCAGTTTTTACTCGATAGTGCCAAAACAGACGTGGTTGTTGTGGCAAAAGGCGGTGACGTAGTTATCAAAACCAAATTTTGTACTCGGGGTTAAACACATGAAGGAAAAGGGCCTAATTGTTGAGCTCGAACGTGTGAGAAATAAAAATCAAAAGAAAGTGAAAATAAATCAGTACGTGTAGTAAAGTGGTTGCTTTACACAAGTTTTCGTATTACAGTCTTTCAGGTATAGCGCTGGCCGATCAATGCAAGGCGACGCTGTCCAATTGTGTGGCCATCACAGTGACTTCCGGAATACTGAGACCCGAATTGAATGGCAAATTCTTGCACCAGGCAGACTGCATGCACTAGTCTGGAAACTAGAAGAGTCAGTAGGGAATAAGGAGGTTACCTCAGGGGCCTTTCTGGATATTGAGGGAGCCTTTAACAATACCTTCATATTCACCTGTTGGGCGCACGAATGGGGGAGCTTGAAACTGAGAAATAAATTAACATGAGTGAGGACAGTATTACACTTGACAGAATAGCGCTATCTGGTTGAGAATGAGTATATAAACGCACACAAGGGACTCTCAATACATTTGAAACTGGTTGTGATCAGTGAAGTGGAGTGGGGGGGGGAGACGGTGGGAGAGGGAGTTGAATTGGAAGTAATGCGAGCTGAGAGACAAATCGTTGGGAGAACTGGGAGACGACTTTATCTCGAGAGCTGACTGCTGACTTACGTGGAAGGAGCTTTCCGATGAGAAGAGGGATCTAGAATTGAGGGGTGAGAAAGGTAGATGGAAAAGTCCAGGACAGGGGAAATCCGTTGTCAATTGGAAATAACTGAAGAGGTAGCCTTTCCATAGGTATAAAAGGAATTGAGGACGAAGGTGTTTGGGGTAACAATGATTTTCTGTAGGGCCAGTGATTCTGAGGTTAAAAACCCATCTAATTCGGCTTGTTCCAAACACACCATTAAAATGGCATTGGAAAGATTTAATGTCAATAGGAATGCAATAAGATGGACTGTTCCAGTGATGAACAGCAGAGAGATTCAGACTTCGTTGGGAAACTGCTCACTTAGGGCGATGACTGTGAGGGGATGCGCTCAGGGAGGGATCCTATCTCTGCTCCTATGGAATCTGGCGGGCGGGGCTTTTCGCTCAAGGATGCTTGAACTCATTCGGAGCAAAGTTCAGTATTTGCTATCTGACCTAATGGCTTTACAGATAAATGCTCGTGGTGCTGGGACCCGTCATAGTGCCATTTACAAGGCAGACAACTGTCGGGACAGTGACCTCAGGAAGTTATGGGCAAAGCAGTTGAGCTCAGTCAGCAGGTCAAGTTCGAGGGTGGGTGTTATTCTGGATTGGAAACTAACCTGGAAAGAGCAGATCAGATATACGACCAAGCAGGCGAAAATGGCCCTGTGGATGCGTCAAAGAATGTGTAGGAGGGGGGGGGGGACATGGGGCATCAAGCCTAGAATGGTCTGCTGGTTTTAAGAGACCATTCACACCACGCTGCCATCGGAGAGAACTGTAGCGTGACCAAAGTACAAAGGCTGTGATGCTTACTAATAGCAGGCTTCTTTCTCTCGATATATTTGTTAAGGCAGAGGCTATGAAGGTGATGTGCAGATTCATCAGGCTTGATATTTGTGTAGCTCAGCATGAGTTTGTCAGGAAATATAACGTGCCACCAAAAGGAGGCCTATGATACCGCGAGAGCTGTCACTTTCGGCCTCCTAATCGTACCAACATCTACACAGATGAATTGAAGACTCTGGAGGGTACAGGCTCTAGGCTGTGTAGATAAGAAACTCTTGGTGGAGTGGGGCGTACATTTCCCTTGGTCGCACTCCAATGGTATTTCAAGCAGAGATTTATGACTGATAGTCAAGCGTTGTGAAAGGCGCTGAAAATTTACTGCACAATGTCAAAACTGATAAGGGAGTGCAGGATGTGGCTCAACTCCTTAGCTAACACGAATAGCGTTAAGGTGTATTGGATTTCTGGGCCTAAAGGGATCATTAGGAATGAGAGTCAAGGCGTGGTTCGTCAACTAGTCCACTTCCTGGTTCAGTACTGGAGCCTTGGGAGGGAGCTTGCTTACTAGGCCAGCAAGCCATCATCACTGATGAGACACTTCGACCGGCACAATAGGTTCATCTGGCCGCGGTACTCAACCTTGCTTCGGGACAGCCAAAGAGCTATATGTATATTGCCCTACAAACAAATGGTAGGTCTTGAAAAAGATCAGCGTGAAGAAATATATCCTACAGCAACTTTCACAAGTCACACTGAATGGCAATAGATGATGGCGGACGGAGCAACCGATGACGTCAAACACATTAAAAGTAATCAAATAAAACGCTTTTGAATGAAATAAAATAAAATACTCGTGATGTAGCTGCCTGAACATTTTTTTCATAAAAACGTGTTGACAGTCTCATAAATTTCCTAGTCGCCATACATTGTGGTAATGTAGCGCCATAATAAATTTCAGAACTTTAAGCGCTACCACTTTGTTCGTGAAACGCCAAGTTATGTTCTACCAAGTTCAAATGAACTGAAAATCGCTGAATGTGCGTGGGGCTAAGGAATGCTGTGTGAAGCGTCGCTCCAGATATTTTTCAATAACTGCTGCGTTGTATTTCAATTGAAACACCTCACGAAAACAGAAATAAATAAAGGAGTCAGCTCGATGAATTCTGCATCTGCGGTTTTGGCAGTTTGATTGAATTTTATAGCAGATTCAGATCAATCGCCAGCCGCGATTAACTAATCATGTGAGGCCGGAGAGCCGGTTGACCGCTAGCTCCCAATTATGTGCCAGTTCGCGCTGCGTTTTTTGAAAGTCTCCACGTAAGAACTCGCAGTTTCATCGACAGCGGTCGAGATTCTTAATTAAAACCATGGCTTTGACGCTGTTTTATTGCACTGTGCTCGAGATAAAGGCAATTGCTTCCCTAATACAAAACCTGTACTGGAGTAGTTATGTTCTTTACTTTCCGCTACCGAAGGGGTAAGAAAAGTATTGCGAATCGTGCGTTTTTATCAGCCTTTTTTCGTTTCCCAGGTTGCTAACAACACATACGCAAACCACAATGTTTGCAGAGCACTTCCGACACCCATCCCATTCAACTCAGCATCGAAAAATACGAGTAAACGATGTGAAACATGAGCTGACTACAATGGAACGACGAACATTGACATTTTCTAGGCGACGCTAGGCAATTGGCAAGACGAGACTCGATCTACATCTACGCGACCCGTCCTATTCTATCCAGCACCTGAAATACCTAGGAAACGATGCCAAGCAAGTAATTGAAATGAAACCAAAATGTCGTATTTCTTTTTATTGTCCGATTGGATTGCCGAGTAGCTACCACTGAACGAACCAGTTCCTTACTGGACATTGCGACTTTAATGCGCTGCTTCATTTTTTTTTCTCTCAAAGACTCGCCATCCTGCACATCTTACGCCTCCGATGTGGGGGAAACATGGTACCACATGCTGCTCTACTAGTTCCTAGAACAGTGAGCCACAGTTGTTGGAAGGGCAACCAAACCTACCAGCTTTGACGGCTACTAAGCAAGTTTGTAACCGTTTCGCGCAGTTTGCTAAGGTTATGGCTAAGAAACGCGGTCATAGTTGATCTGTCCCATTGAAACTTGCGACTCAAGTAAATAGTTAGATCAGGTAGGCAACTGGTAAAATTACAACCTGCCATATCTCCACAGGTCTGGGTCCAGTGGATTTCGACTGATATAACTCTTTTGTGAGCGTTAAGGAACAGTAATTTTGTTTTTTAAAAACAGACCTGTAATTGGTGAGAGGAGCCGTTGACGCATTTATTATTGCAGAAATGCCCATGCTCCGAAATGTAAAGTGTCAAATTTTGACGTTTTTTCTTACACAATTTTTCGTAAATTTCTGAAAAATATTGAGCAATTCGACAGAAAGTCGATGAAGGGCGAACTAGACAAACACGCATCTATTTGAACAAGCTCTTTCATTCAATACCTCTTTATATGGGCTCGAACGTACGAGTATTAATTTTGAATACTAAGTAATTACATTGTTACTGTCACAGTTCACTTCCTATTTGGACAGAACACTCAAACCACTTCGTTTCAACCGCGTTGTCGACAAATCGCATTTCGCTTTTGCAGCTCACAACTAATGAAACTCTATTGATATTTTGAATGTTGAATTGAGCTTTTAATTGAAGCTCGTCGTCGAATTATTAACTCATATTGGCTACGTAACTGATAACCCTACCAAAGGTTGGTGCAGTGGACAATCCGCTAATAGTTTGTGACGTCACGTTCAACATTATAGTAAATTCTAACGAGCCCTGAGTATTACAAACAAGCGTCTTAGTTCACGGCTCCTTTAAGATTCGAGCGTCCTTCAAAACAGCATACGCTTTGAGAAACCTGAACGTTTTCTTAGGCCCTTGACATAACACCGGAAAATTTCTGTGCTTTTTCAGGGAGCCAAACAAATTATGTTGTCCGCTGCCTCATCAATATCCTCCACAGTCAGATCTTAAACATGAAGCAGTTTACTTTATTGTACATTCTAATTAGGCTTCAAGTTTCGAAATTGTTTCCATTCATTCGAAATATGTAATTTTCATGACCCCCGAACCTTTAAAATGGATGGTAACGGTGATGCTCAATCTGCAGCGACGATTCAAAACAAACCAGTCTCTAAAGTTAACTTACCTGTTAGGTGAGTGCGTCTCCTCTGACTGGTGAGATACTGTGGGCGAGCGCTTTCGATGTAAAGACATCATCGTCTCGTTAAGTCAGAACTAAAGTCACTTCCACCATCTTGTTAACATTTCTCTTTGTATGTAAGGACCACGAACAACTCACTAACTAACGGACTCACAAAACAGGTACGTTAACTTTAGTAATTTACCTACAGGCGGAGCTCACCCAATTACTTTAATACCAGACCAGTTTCTTCTCTAAGGTTAATGAACTTCCAACCTCCACCTTTTTGGAAGACTAATGTTGCTATCTCCATCCGTCAAAGTCAAGACAAGTACGATCTGGTCATCAGTGCTATCGATGTGCTAAGTAAGCGATTTGATTGTCAACCCAGCTGAGGTTGACAAATACGAATTCTTGAAAGAACAAATCATTGGCTGTTGGTGAATCTGAGGAGAGGAAATTACAGAAGCTCTTGAAAGAAACCCACACTCGGGGACGAGAAGCCAAGCCATCTTCTGAGGAAGATGCTGAAACGAAGATCAAAGAAGAAGAAATAGGGTTAGGTCCGCCAGTAGGCAAATTACTTAAGATAACGTATCTGTTAGGTGAGTCCGTTTCCTCTGGCTGGTGAGATACTGCGGGCGAGGGGACGGACTCACCTAACAGGTACGTTAACTTTAGTAGAAGAATTTCTAAAACCTCTCTGGCTCCAGAAACTGCCTTCAACGATTCGCAGCGTATTGTCAGTAAGTGTTGTGTTGTGCCAGCTGGTTTGGTGGATAAGTTAAGAGCTTCACACTAGCTCTGGTGAAGAGGTTAAAGCGTATGAACGAATGCTCAATACCCTACAAAAATTATCAGAACAAGTAGAAGTTTTTCCTGCAGAGGGAGAGGCACATTAACGCTTAGGCCGTAGAAAGTCAAAATCCAGGGATCCTAAACAGAAGGCATGTGGAATTGCAAGTATAACGAAAAAGTATTAAGCGTGAGCCTCCCTGCAATAATGAGAATAAGAGCAACAATACGACTTCGGTAAACATCAGGCCACTAAGGTGACTAAACTGTTACTCCTAGTTGATACACGTGCTGATGTTTCTGCAATTCCTCCTACAGAAGAAGAAAAATCCAAAAATGGATCATTTACACTTTATGCTGCTAATGTAACAGATATATGGAGCCAGATTTCTCACTCTCTACCTCAGTTTGCACAGACGACATCCTTGGACTTTCTTTGTAGCTTAAGCGTCAAAACCAATAATTAGAGCGGGTTTCGAGGCTCTTTCGATTCCCTTCCTTACCTTCGTTCCCAAGGAACGTTAGCAAGCAATGCTACATGGTACAGAACTGTATGTATCACGACTTATTGAAGGTGTATCGAGACATCACTAAACCAAACCTCAATCGAACACTGAAAGGTCACCGATGCATTCAAGATTTAGAAGATTAGATCCTATTAAATATTGGATAGCTTAAAAGGAGTTTGAATTCATGGTTGAGCGAGGTGTGTGTAGACCTTCGAAGAGCCCTTTGGTCCACAAACAGACAGGAGACTAGAGGCCATGTGGGATCTATAGAGCCTCGAAGTAAGTCACTGCCGCTTCTGTATGTCTTTGCCAGTTCGTTTCCAGGACTATGTACTGGATTGAGATGGAAGATGATTTGTGGCAGTTTATTGTATTCTAAATTCTATTTTGGCTTAATGTTTTGAAATTATCTCCACTCACTCGAGATATTTAGTTGTCACAACAAGTTTTTGTAATAAAGAATTCAGTTATTCATTGGTGTTTGTTCAAGTCGTTCCTAAAATTTTCTTTTTATAAAATCCCCGCTAAACCCACACCAAATACTCGTGTGTACAGCTCACACCGCGCTCACACGCAAACGTCAACATATCATTCATAACAAATGTTTACATAACTTCCATCATCTAATCATGCCCCCTCTCATGAGTTTTCTAGTCCTATTTTATCGTTCGCATGGTCAATTCAGCTCCAATTTTGAGATCCTCCTTGACTGCTCGCGAGTTATGTAGCTTTAGGTTGTCCGTCACCTAATTCAAATGTTTCAAGGTCACTCGAGCGGTTATAACTGGTTTCGACGATGCGAAGCGGTTAACAAGCATAATCGCCTCTGTAGTCGCCCCTAAATTCGACGTCTACGTTTCAACTCGACTAATTTCAACGGAGCCCGTTGAACAATTTCCGAGTCGACATCTGCGAACTTGAGGTCACGGTGCAGCCGGGCAATATCTGCCGAATCATCGGTTGTAGCGGCAGTTTATTTCCGGTCTGATACCGCAGGCGCACAGTCGCATTACCTCCATGCGGAATTGCCTGGAATTGCTCCCTCCGGACCCTCTCTCCATCTCGCCATATCTCTGTTTTCCTCATTTGATCCGTTATGCGCCCAAGTTATTAAAAAAGTAGGAAACTAACTTGTACCTTCTTGACGCCAACGTGACAAGCATCTGATAAGTGGAACCGGTGGCGTTATGAAAACCGAGCGGGCTTCATTAGCAGTTGTCATTTACTCTTGCAGTGGGAAAAATCCATCGTTCGTTTCGCCGTTGTGTAACTCCGTCTAATTGAGCGGATTGCGAGCCAGGAACCAGGATGAAGGTGATCAATGTTGGAACCTACAATTTGGCTGCATCACTGTGTACCTATCTTTATAATTGTCAACTACGTGAGAGAATTGAGCTGAATAGAACGCTCTGAACTTCTGACATTTTAGATTAGAAATTAGAAAGATTTTTACTTTCCTCGGCCCTACGGAGTAGGAAGGACTATGTAATCGTGAAGTTTTGTAAACGTTTTCTCCTCATTATTACGTTTGTGTATGCCAACGCGATTGAGAAAAAGCGGTAAAGCCAAATTTACTCAAATGGCATTTCTATCGGTATGGGACGTCCAAATAAAGGTTCGAGCAAAATAAATTTAAAACTAACTATAGTTATCATAATGATCGATAATGAAACACCAGTTATTTTCTGAAATAGGGTACCAATTTTGCTACATTTTTGTACAGGATTCTTTCTTTTGGGGGTTGCAAGTGACATGACAGAAAATTACAAGGGCAGGTCAATAAATTACTTTATTTAACTTTTTTTGTTATAAATCCCGCTCATACGACACCAGCGTTCTCAGAAAAATTAGTATTCCAATAAACTGCCCGCGCGATGAGAGTTTAATAACGGTCGTAAGATAATTAGGAGCAACCATATAAATTCAAGAGTTCAAACCTCTGCCGTTTCACTAACTACAACTTCTCACAGTTTTTACTCGATAATTCCAAAATAGTGAACACAGAGGTACCCTGAAAAATCGTTTCGATAGTCCCCTGAATGGGTTACATGCTGATTATTCAATCATTGTCGTGGCATAAGCAGGAGCAATTTATTAATTCCGGAACCTTCTGCACCACCTGTTTCTATAATAGAACGTTGTGCCAAATTCGTATAAACCGAAAGATTTGATTAGTCGCCTGAGTGATAAAAATGGTTAAATGAACGAGGACCTGAAGAAAATTTGGCGATGCGTGACATTTCATCCGGTTGCTGTGCCTAGAACCACTCATTTACTCATTTCTAGCAACATTATAAGAAACAAAAGACCACAGACACGTACATTTGCCCTTTCCCACGGCCAAAAGGGGAAGGTAAATACTATTTTAGTAAATACAACTTTTTTAGGGGTTTCTTCGCATCTTCGCGTGTTGAGGGATGGATAGGAACAACAATTTTCTACCCCGGCGCCAGTGTGACATATGCGGGGGAACGGCACAATCGATCCAGCTCGTTCTTTTATTTTTATTTTTTGTTCATTAGAAGGACACGTTAAAGTAAGGTAATGATCAGTTTCGGGTTATTGATGAAAAGGATTAAACGTACCTAAAATGAGTGTGTTTTGCAATTCATTCAAACTGTCATTTCCATTTTTGTTCCTCTCACAATCCACTGATCAAAACTGCCTTGACGTTTTTTTTTGCACATAAAGTTTGGTGAAAATCGTTGAAGCCGTTTTGCCAAAAAGTGGAAAACCCCATTTTTGCTCCTTAGGGTTATGTCTACGTTCACTGAATTTGTGTGGAAATATTTATGGAGAAGAGAAGTTAGGAGCTAATCGGTAGAAGATATTTAAGTTTAAATTCAATTTTAAAGTTTAACCGAAATCATTAGAGCCGTTTTTGAGAAAAATGCGAACCTAGTTTTTGGTACAATTTGATCCCCACCCCCCTTTCCCATCGATGGAAATCGCCCATAACCTAATTTCGCGTCTACGTAAAATCCGAACAAAAAGAACCAGCTCAATCGGTTTAACCATTCACCCGCAAATTGAAGTACAGCCACACACACTACGCATAAACCTTTTTTTTCCTAAGCTCAGCGTATACTTTGGTTTGGGGCTGATGACATCTGAGAAAGGAAACTAAATAAACAATAAGTGTGGAAATGCCCAGACTACCCTAAGCCGGCTCAATGGGTAGAAGGATTGAGACGGGGAAGGAAAGAAGAGTAAGGGGATGTTCCACGATAGAACGACCACCAGTTCAGATACGACCCGAGCAACAAGAGGATGGTACCTTGGAGAAAACCAGCTGACACACCCTGCCGACGCATCTCCACCAGCACGTTTGTTACACCACACACCAGAACATGGCCAATGATGCAACCCTGATGTCACCTGCCTCCACTCCATGAGTTCCCGACACTGACATACGACGATCCGTCCTGTCATATTTGCACCTCTTGGCTTGCCAGGTTAACGCAAGTTCCCGGTTGCCGAGATATTACCTGGGCATTCAGGATCACTGCAGGCTGGTCGAGACCAACGGCGACGATGTCAGGCCTCACAAAAACACAGACACACAATTAAAAAAACTGAGAATTGCCGTACCTTGAATTATCGTTTTTCTGATTTGGTCAAATCACAATTTGACTACGGCTTTGATAACATTTTCGGGGTATTCTGTACTAATACTAGCATTTTGTTCCGCATGAATATTTCTGTAGAAATACGTTGAAAGAAGATACATCACTTAGATATACAAAGTAGATCGTCGAATTCACGGGGATTGTGAGAAGTTGTGATGCGACGCACTAAACACTTTTGCTAACTATCGAGAAAAGGTCCTACTTCATGGGGCTAAGTAAGTGAAACGTGGTAGTCTGATTACTAGCACATACAACTTGTTGATGAGCCAATGTCTGGGTCTCCCCTCTCGGTGATAATTCCGTCATGATGTGACCTTATATCAGTTGTCGCCATTTCATTTAGTTTCAGGAAAACCCGAGTCTTCGTCGGAAATGTTGGTTCATGCCTGGATTTCTCATCTGGACTACGCAGTTTTTCAACAAAGAATCTGTCGTTGTTATGAACAAAGAGCTGACGTCTAATCGAGGAGGGTTTTTTAAACTAATTACTGCGCTTTCTAACGGGGAAGTTGGGTGACTACGCTTACGTCCTTTTTTTCCAACAGGTAGCAGCACTTGTTGGGCACAAAACAGGACCGACCAGCGCCCCGCTCCGGTGACTGAGAACCGGCTGCAGGAGCTGCTCCTTCGACTGCACAAAGTCGGTTTATTTTACATTCCTTAGCCCTACGAGATACTACAAGAATGTTCGTATAATCGGCTGAAAAACATATTTTCGAGTTTTTCTTCATATTTGTATTTAAAAGGGACACTGTTTTAAAGGACACTGTTTGGTAAAATGGCCTGTGTGTCCTTGAACCCACACGACAGAAAACGACTGGACCAAATTGTATCAAATTCAATATTCAGTACGCAGCTCTACATATGACTCCAAAAATAACTAATGAGCTAAATCGAATCACAACTAACTATAGTTATCATAGCAAACAAAACGCCCCACGAATTTGATAACATTTGTTCTATCGGCAGCTCTATACATTTGAACGATAATATAAAATCGAGAGAAAATGGCCAGCATTGCGCAGAAAATTATTGAACGTTTGAATAGTAATCAATATTAACATAAAAATGAAGTTATTTACTGGACCAGAATTTAGTTATGGCATAACGTAATTCGTACAAACAAAAAAATTCCAAACCTCATTCATTTGATTGACTAATTTTTTTTTTTTTTTCACCATATTGTCTCTACAATTTGAGAACAGTACGAAAAAAGCATGCTAAAAAGACTTGCTTGGCAGTTCCATAAATTAGCTGTATGCCCATAACCCAATAGGGGTCTACGACATGAGGAAGTGAGATCCAATAAATACCAAAAACCTATGCACCGCCATTTTTTGAAGGAAATGTTAAGTTATGTTCTACCAAATTCCTATAAACTGAGTGAAAGACAGTTTGGTTCAATTGGTTGAGTGTAAAAAACTTTAAACAGGTGTTTGGAACTTGGTGTCCTCACATGACATGACATGCCAATATATAGGAATTCAAAATATAGCAAAATTTGGAACCCTTAGGGCCGTTTTCGCGAAAACAGCTCTGATCGTGATCCAACTGATCAAGGCTAGCCTGTTTCATTCCCACCACTCTACCTGAGATCACTGTGGAATGTGGTTAGGATAGCCGCTGCGATTAAGCCATATCGAGAAGGCAATGGACTAATGAGATTACAGTAAAGTAAAGAAATTGGACGTATGTTCAACATCCCATCCCATAAACAAGTGTTGCGTAAATGGCCCTGTAACCCTCAACAATCCAGATTTGGTCAAATTATTTATTTAATTTGATAATTGTCAGAAACCAAAGTGGCCTCATTAACCCCAGCCGAAGCTGAAACTGGTGAGGAGTATAAACTGAAAATACGAGTATTCCAACTGCAAGAGCTGCACGGAAAAGCCAACTTAGTCGGGGCTTTGTGTGAATAGGAAACATCGAAAGCGGTATGAGAAAATGAGAGCTGAGCAACAAATAAAAAAAACAAAATTGTGAGACTCATACAAGGAAGGTAGAATTATAGTGTTTAATACGCTAACATGTGTGTAAAAGTGTGTTATTATTTAACATTTCCTATCTGCTTTTAAATCCACCCAGGTAAGCCATTTGCGTTTGGGTTTCTAACACAGCAATATGACGTCTAGAGTGTTTTTCTAAAACTGCTCAACACACATTTTACACGAACAACAACTTGTTTTCGACGATCGCAATACTTTTGGTCACAACAAAATTCAATTCATACATCTTGAAGTCGTCAGGATTCTCTCCTGTTTATTTGGAGCGCCAGGTGAGATGACGATAACCTAATAATTAGATTATCATTTTAGTGGAAAAGCAACTGCAATAACTGCGCACTTGTAAACAGCATCTTTGTTTATTATTATTACTATTCCAAAACAAACGTAAATTATTCGCAATAATAGAAAATAATACTCAACGAAGCACAGTAATGGCGGACAAATACCAGGTTATGATAAAGAAAGATAAGAGCTAACTGGATCTAACCGCCCAATTTTTTGGTGTTAACATTTGATCAGGACTAGAGCTTGACCCAATCTGGTGAAACCTGTTTAAGCATTAGGAGGCGGTTAGGTGCTGTTAACCTTTCTCAACAGGATTAACGCAGTTAGTGAAGAAGGATCTTATCATCATCGTGCTGCTGCAATTTTCGGAACAGCAGTGCAACAAATAATTGCCTTTTTTCACACTAGCTATTTGTTCTTATTAATTGCCAATGATCTTACCCTTTTAGTAAGATCATAACCTCATTATGGGGGATTGGGAAGTTGGTCGTCATTTGGTTATAACACCAAAAACAAATACCAGCCAGTAAAAAAGTAAACAAAATATCTGGTGCGTTGCAACACACAACTTTCCTTAGCTCTACTTCAATTCACTGTTTACGTGGCTTTTCCTACTCAAACAATCCATGGCAGAGTTATTTGGCAGAGTAATTGGGTAAAAAGTTTTAAAACTGGTAGTAAGCGAAACGGCGGTAGTTGAAACTCAGGAATTTCTGGAGTGAGCCCCATGTATCTCATGAGCGTTTTTAAACACTCACCCTTTACGTATTGGATTGGACTACAATACCAATTTTTTTAAAAACATTCTACTAACATTCCAGCGAAGTTTAAAACAAAAAACTGCGCTAAAAACGCTTTTCGTCGAAAATGTTGATAATTTATTGTGCTGCTCTCGTCATTTTCCCACAAATGGGAATTTTATGGTATAATTGTCTTATTAAGAGCTATCTATATAAAAAATGTAATCAAAATCGTTAGAGCCGTTTTTGAGAAAAAAAATTTGGTGTTATGATCACTATGATGACTATAGTTAACTTTCGGTGGATTTGGCCCTTACCCTTATTTTGGCGTCCCATGGTAACCTGCGGGCTAGACATCAAGTTTCAGCTGATTTGGTGCGGTTGTTTCCTCTAAAAACCGCGTTAAAATGGATTTCGTCGAAAGTTTTGGTAATTTATTGTGCTGCTCTCGTCTTTTTCCCACAAATGAGAATTTTATGGTATAGTTGCCATGTTTATAGACAGACGAAAAAGATTCTCTGGATCTCTAAGTTAACCAATTTTTTTTGGACACAACTCTGGTACCTTCGTTAATAAGTTTGGACTTTTTTAAAGTCTAAAATCTTTTTCGTGGTTCCCTAACCTTTTTTCTCAATTTTTTGCAATGCAGACCATTATACTCCCGCCTGCAAGAGCGACCAAACGACTTTTTTGATTTTCGAACCTAGAAGAAAGTGATGAAATGAAGTGGTTGGGAAGTAGCAAGCACAAGAGTTATGCCTTTATGTCGATTAACTCAAGTGAGGTACGTTAATGCAATTTTTAACCGTAGATCCCATACAGAAGGCCAATTTAGACTATTAAATCATTCATTAAGTGTTGAACCCGCGAAGGAACTGGTTCGTATAAAAAGTTTCACTTCAACAAATAAAAGGGCGGCGAAAAGGCGTTACGTCGACGAAGTGCAAATTGACTGGTGGATTCCTGTCTGAAGCCGGCCGTTGGTCGAGCGGAGAGGGAGGTTTCCTCCTTGTTTACCATCTGCTCAGCGGTCGTTTCGACATCCCTCACTCACACCACCTGCGATCGGGCCGTCAATACAATACAGCAAAATCGGCGAGGAGCCACGAAATAACTATCGATTGGCGGAAAATCGATCAGACCGTTTGATGTAGAGAAAACAGTCGACCTACTTAACGAAAATGCGACTCTACTTTATCTCAGGTAGCAACAACTAGACTCTGATATTTCGAAAATATCTCCTACGACTCGTCATTCAACTTTGCTCGCTCTCTCGTAAATTCAATGATACATTCTACATGCAGACTATTTGCATCCAACTTCTACTGCAGTGAAGATCAAAAACGTTACTAGTTAAAAATACTCTGTTAGTCTAATCAAAATTGATATTGCCGATTTTGAGATAACTTGAAGAACGAAATGTTTATTTTAGGGGTATCTCTTTCTTTTAATGCATTTTGGCTCATACCTCCCTTCAGAGGGTATCTACAGGAATGGTTCTGGTGGACAACGTCTAATGCTGAAAAACGCGTTTTTATAGTGCATATTTTGGGTTCGATCTACTTTCAAAGGGCAAACAAAAGCATACTTATGAAGAGCAACATACTCTTGTATTGACTGATATAAGATACGTTGCCAGTTTAATCCAAACCTGCAAAGCCCTTTGGAAAAGCGAAAAATAGTCATTTTTGGTAAATTACCACAATCATCAAATAGGTTTTTTCGCTTATAAAAACTTATTTAGCTTGGTCTGCCAGAGGACGACACACTGGAGGAGAACAAAATGATGTCACTTAATAAGTTTGTAAGAAACTTGAGCTTTCACTCCTCTCATCCCTTTTCTCAAAAACTACTTCAAGTACCATAAAATTCTCATCTGCGAGAAAAAGGAAGAGAGCAGCACAATAAATTTTAACAACTTTTAAAGAACGTTTTTAGTACAATTTTTCTTAAAATTCTGGTCAAATACTACCTAACGCTCTCAGAATAATTAAGGTGTAGTTTAAAAAAAACCTATGTCAAGAGAGTTTAGCAAAGACCCTGAGATAATTAGGAACAACTTCAGAAATTATGGAAATTTGTTTCACTTACTATCATTTCTCACTGTTTGTACCTGATAATTCCAAAAGACTAACCACGATCAAAAAAAAAAAAAAGTGTGGACAAATATCTTGGATCAACCGTGTAATCGTTGTACGTCGTAGGAACTCGTTAGTTTTTTAACTCAATGAAGTAGAAAATAGATTGGATTAGTAGCTGAGCTCATGAAAGTCGCACCATGTTTGCAGAGCCAAGGAAACTTGTGTGATGCGTTGCAACACATATTTTTTGACACTTTTGAGTGCAAAAAACTTCGTTAAAATTAGAACGTAAAGATGTGGATAGAACTCAAACTTTTTTCAGGCGATTATGTAACTTTCTTTCTTACTTTGTAGAGCCAAGGTAAGTAAAAATCGAGCAGATACCTGTTATTTATAAGCATTTTTGTTAAAGTGTACTGAGAGAAGAGTACAGTATAATATAATTCACGGGGAGTGAAGGAAATTGTGCGTTGCTGTTTAGTGAAATCTGAAAGTAGGCGGTTTTGAGGTTGAAAAATCGATAGATGAGGTATCGAGAGTGAGGAGCGAGATATCGATGTTGAGCGGCACCTTCCTTTTTCAGCCGCCTGCCAAGCGAACTAACAGCGGTCGTGCGGTGGTCGGCGCTCCCTTCGGTCCCCCTCGCACACCCCGCGCCATCCCCTTCACTTCCCCACTTCCTCTACATCCACCCCGCTCCCTCAGTGTTCGCCTCCTCGACGATGGGTTCCCCCTATTTCCCGTGGTATTTACAATACGCACCGTATTTCTCTTGAAAGTTTTCGCCGCCCAGTTCTCGCAATTATTTTCTCGGCGGCGTCAAACAAATGTGCAGTGCAGTGAGTGACACAAGAAATGCGTAGAACGAGCGGAAAACGGAGGATGCAGCCGTCACTGTTCTCATAAAGGTGAGCGAACTTGAAAGAGCCCCCTCCGTCGCAACCGTTTTTTTCCGTCTGACCCCGTTTTAAACGATTTATTATTTCGTTCTAACTCATTTATTCGTCTTTTCTTTTTATTTACGAAGGAGGTTTGACGATTTGACGGAGGAAAAGGGATTTTCGGGTCGGAGGAAGACGTACAAGTCGAAGGAGCTCGAGCTCGTTTGGTTAGCTTCACTTCTCTTTGCCTTTTTCCCCCCATCGCCCTGTCCGCTCTCAACGCTTTACTTTTTCGCGAACGAGTCGGCCGTTAAACGTCGTCGAAACGACCGCCGTCGATTTTACGGCCTTTCCCGCCGCCGTCGACTCGACGACGGCGGGTTTCAAATTCAGTGTTTTTGGCTCGCCTTGTTTGGTCTACTACGGGTGGAGGGGGTCGCGGGGAGGGCAGTTTCACTGCCTACTGATAACTTGGCCACTAACGTGGCGTCCCGCCTCGCCTATCACTGCACCTTCACTTTCTTCCTTCGGCTTTTCGACTTCAAAATTTCGCTTCCCCCCCGTCGAAACGTCTAATTATTTCGTCGACGCGTGGTCGACCACGTTTTCGAAATTGCGTCACCCCCAATCAGCCCGTGTCGTCTAATTCAAATCGTGTTTTCACAACTTGTTTACAGTTTCCGCCCCCCCCCTCCCGTACCCGCGGCACTAGCAGCGTACGACGTTCTAATATTTTTGGCGCGACTGACGAATTCGTGCGCTTATGCGTCGATTCGCACGAGCGCGGTGGCAACTAATGTAACCACAAGCACATTCTCCCGGAGCGTATTTTGAAATGTATAACCATATGACTCAGCAACTCAATAATACGAACCGGTTTTCGGGTTTTAAGTTAATTTCGCTACCAAACCGTATAACCTCTACAACACGATCACGTTATGACCTATTCTACGCACTGAGTGTAGATTTAATACACTACACAAAGAGCGACGTTACAGCCCCAACGTGGTTCGTTCTCTAACCCTAAATTAAAGTTTTGAGTCTTATTCCGTGAAAAAGCCCATAGTTATCGAATTACACCAAATCGACTAAATAACGGAAAGTGAAATGCGCGCTAAATGCAATGCATGCCGTTACTCCAAGTGTAAACAGATACGGGTTGATTTTCTATGACCGGGACACGAATAGATAAAGCTGGAACATCCGTTCGGAATCTGAATAGTTGTAACAGTTGAAAATGAAAACAATGCGCGCGAAAATAGCGGGAAGGAATGTAAACAACGACAATGGGCGAAATTGTGGTAAAATCCCAGAACAGTGGCCGCGGGTACATTTGCATGGAACTTCGGTCCCAGATTCGGAACGTTTACTAGCATCCCTGGTGCTGGTGAGCACAACAGTGGCGGTGAGAGTTGAACAAAGCTTTGTCGTAAGAGTGAATGTAAACAACGCACGCGATAGTCGCGGGAAGAATATAAACAGTGGACTGCGCGTGAAACTGACTGAATGTGAACAAACAATGCGCGCCTAACGCAACACACATCGACAACCACAATAATAATAGATATTACTCGCGTAATGCAGCCGAACAGATATTGCTGATCACGTTAATAACTTGAAATATCTCTCCACCTCTCAAGTAACGTATCCGAATTTTTGGGAGAGATAGGCTACTTTGATGGCTTCAAATAACTGTCATTCATTCCTCCTTGCACCACATTCAGGACACGCTTACTCATCAGAGATGAAACTGACAATCCAGAACATTGTGCTGACTGACTCCTATTAAAGGTAACCGGTTGATCGTGGTCTAGTGGTTAAGACAGTTGATTCGTAATTCTCGACGTAAGTTGAGGATTGTGGATCGAATCTCCGGCGCGATAGCCGTAATTTTTGCCTGAGTCAGCAGCTCTTCAAAAAGCATCTCCAAACTTCCTTCCATTTCGTAACAATTCTAGTGTCAACTTGAATAGATTGATGGGTTAGCCGTTTTACAGCAGCAGGATCTAATGCTCCAAGTCTGCGCCAATCAGACTCATATGCACTATCTAAATCAAAAATCAAAATCTTGAAAATTTCGGAAAATTTTGGGTCTTCCCGTCGATTTTCCAACTCTGAGGGCTCTACCTTCGTAGTTAGGTTAACTATTAGAGATTGGTTTGATTTGTATGGTACTGAAGTCAAATAAGCATAAACCCAGATTTCACAATTTATGCATTCTGATCCGGTCCATTCGTTGAGGTCTAGTGGAAATCAGAGAGTTCATCCGTTTTTTGATCTTCTTATTCTTGACTAGCATCACATCCTGGACGTTGGATTTCTTGCAGAAAATTTTCTTAATGGAGTCGTCCACTTCCTCCTCGCCGCCTTCCGCCTCGATAATAATGTTCAAGCAATTGCACGCAAATATCATATCTGAAACTAAAATTGAAATTGACTAATGTGCGAAATTGACTATTAGAGCATCGCGCCCTTTTTCCCAAGCCTTTTTCTCTGAGTCGATGAAACAAAGTCGTATTAATTTGCTTATCCATGGCTGGTCGAATTATAACAAACAAATAAACGCGAAGAAGGCAGTCCTCTGTTAAAGCAGGAGAAGCCAGAAGCGAGACAAAATTGATATGCAACAAACGAATACAGAAAGAAATGGTTACGGCGGCACTTGAAAACTGAAGGTTACAACGGAAAATTGACGAAGTGTGGGTTCCATAGTTCAATGGTTAGTCGAGCGATTGAATTCGTACTTTGTGGAATACTAGTGCTAGACCAGTGATAAAAGTTGTAACTAGCACCAGTATCAGTGACGCTCTTCAATGTTCCGAATCGAAGAACCGGGCAAATGTACCTGTGAGGCGAAACATAAAAATTACTTGAAATATGAGCACCTCTCGAGTTAGTTCAGGACAAGCATACTTGTCTGAGATGAAGCCGACACCACACACACCTCTTTTAGACTTGATGGGTAAATCAAAGCTGGGTTGCTTCCCAATACAACGGCCGCGGCTACATGTGCTTGGAACTTCGATTCAGAACCATTACGAGCGTCACTGTTACTGGTGAGCTCACTCAACAGCAGTTAAGAGTAGAGCAAAGTTTTGTTGTAAAAGTGAATGTAAACAACGCCAACAATGACAATACGTGTGAAATTGAGTCGCCGCAACAGACTGAGAATGTGTACGAACAGTGCGTGGCCTAACGCAACAGGCATTGCCGACCTGTGCAGTTATATGTCTGAATTGTTGGGGGGGGGGGTGGCTGATATGGTGGCTCCTAAAAATTCCTCCATAACAGGTGGAGGCTATCAAATGTACTCATATACTAACATATGTGTCAAAGTCGTATTAATGATATATTGATTAATAATGACTGATCGAAAAATATCAAACAAAATAAACGCACAGAGGGCAGGGGGAAAACCCTTAAGTCGGAGTAGGCGGAGGGGCACAAACAAAAAATTCGTTCGGGTTACAAACACTCGAGCGAGCAGCTACTCTCAACTGAGGGACGATTTTTAGGTTACATTGGAAAAAGACGAAAAATGGGATTCACAAAATGATTCCATAGTTCAACGGTTAGTCTAATGATTTTATTCAAAGTTTGAAGAATGCTAGCGCCTAAGATTGTTGCCAGTGATGAAAGTTGTGAGTAGCTCCAGTATCAGTGATGCTAGTAACAGTTTTGAATCCTGAACTAAAGTTCCAGGCAAATGTACCTGCGGCCATTTCATTGGGAAACAACCCAAAGCTGTATTAATTTGCCTAACAGTGGTGGACAGGTGAGAAGAAAGTGTGGAAATTCCCGTCCTGAATAGCGACCAATCACTTAGTGACTAATCGTGAACTGAAAGACGATATTCAGTATGGAAAATTGACAAAGAGTGGTGTTCACAGTGTGACTCCATAGTTAAACGATTAGTTGAGCGATTCAATTCGAATTCTGAAGAAGTAGAAGTAGCCAGTGATAACAGTTGTAACTAGCAGTTATCAAGTAACAGTTCCCAATGTCATGGCCTGCATGTTGGAAGCCAACCACATCTAGGTCGAGGCTGTTTGACCTAATGTAAACAAACGCACCAAATCGAATAAATAATGGAAAGGGAAATGTGCGCTAAACACCATGAAAATATGTTGTCACCCTAAATGCTCATGCTAAATTTAAAAAACACTCACCTTTATTTCCAGGAGTCGAAAATTGAGGGGGGCCGTTTCGATAATTTCTGTCACATTTGACTTGTTCTGCCACTGCCGAAGGTACTCAAATACCCATCCATCGAATGACTCTTTATCCTCATGGCATTCATGACATAATACTTGTCAAACCAACATTCATACATCACTGACACTACTGTCGGGTGCAAATGAGAGTTATTGATTCAAATTGATTGATAAATGAGATGAATGAGATACAGGACTGTATTCGTACAGTAGGTTTTAAACAGTCACTTGAATAACATGATGGGCCTCTAGGTACATGAACTGATGTTGAGATGAGAGCATACTGTGGGCACTGATTGTGGACTGTATTGGTTTTGAGTTGAAAACCTGTTGTGTTGTGGAAATAATTCTCAAAGCCTTTTGTTAGCAAGAGAGGCTAATTGAACTCCCATCAGGTAAAGAAGAAACCTACGCCCAAGAGGGGTCTTCTCATTACAGCCAAGGGCGGCAAACTAATTCGGCCAGAGCTATCTTGACAACCACTTGCACGAATTCACGGCTCTTCAAAAAATCGCAAAGAACCAAACGACTTTCCAGTGGGGAACGGAGAAGGCAGTATCGCACAGAAAACCCTTGGGGCAAACACCTTGGCAGCAACTCTATAACTGATGTGTATATGATGAAGCGAGGGAATATTCGATATTCATACTATTTGATTCCATAATGCAAAGTTCAATTGTTATTGTGATTCATTTGGACTTAGAAACGACGTTAGAATGAGCTGGCCAAGGAACAGTTGAAAGTGGCAGCTCTCTAGGAGTGAATGTCATGGTCAAGACAATGCAGTTCAGTGTCGTCTTATTTATAATAGCTGAGGTTCAACTTTTTATGATTCGATAGTAACCTATGGTTTTGGGTTTGCATTCTAATGGCTAGGCCATGACATTATGTGTAGATGGAACTGTAATTTGATAACAGGAGTGCTCTACAGTCGAGGTTAGTTTTGTCGTTAAAGTGAATGTAAACAATTACTGAGTGTGAAAGTAGTGTTAAGGGATATATATCAATGACAATGCGCGAAATTGTTGTTGTTGTAATGACAGGGGAATGTGTACAAACAAACTTAAGCTAACCAATATCCTTCACGAACGAAGCGTTAAAAGTTGCGGCCATCCACTTGATATCTCCATTCAAACCCAATTTGTAAACCAGCTTTTGCACACAATATCACCAGGACGACCTTGATCTGAGATGAAACTGACGTACACCAAATCCATAACACTTGTTAGCCTTCTCATTTCTCTTGATGAATGAAAGATGTATTAATTTGCATATTCGTGGCTCGTAGAAACAGAAAAAGAAGCGAAATGGGCAGGCAGACTGGTGCGTCGAAAATGCGCACAATGAGTTAGGGCAAAATGCAGTTTACTGCTGCCTTGGCAACTCTTAACGAGCTACAATGGAACATTGACGAGTGGATTTCAATTTGAAGTTGGAAGTGTAACAGTTGTAACTAGCAGCTATCAACTAACAGCTCCAAATTATCAATGCTTTATGTCTGGACATTGGGATTCAACCCTAGTTTTGTAATTGGCACCTGGCCGTGTTAACTGGGGTTTCCCGCCTTTATTTAAGACACCTTACCGCTATAACTACACCTCTGGCAGGCAACCTTCCTATCCCTCAACTCACATACTTTTTTCTCAATCTACTGACCCTACCACATTAGGTACCATAGACTGCATCTCTCACCCAGTCTCCTTACACCCTAGTACTTTATTAGGTAAGAGACAGCGTCGCAATATGAATTCAAATAAATGAGTAGCAGCAGCAACTTGTTGCTTGTAGAAAAGTAACTTTGAAGTAGCTTTTAGTTGCCAATCACGTTTTCGAAATAATTACGAATGTATTATGATGCTTTTGATCAAGTAGCTGTCGTAGCTACTGTCCAACTCTGGAAGAAACTGAAAAGGGGGTTAGGGATGCAAGACAGAAGAGATGTGCCACCGAACATGTAAGACCCTGCCTCGTCCGCTACTATAGAGTTCTTCTGATGCCTTCTTTTAGAATACTTCCTCTAGACATTACGTCAGTGTTGCCCTAAATAGACTTTGCCATTGTGTCAGACTCCCTAACAACCTCTTCTGTTCTGTCATCCTTAGACCTGTCACCTTAGATTTGGCACAACGAACTGACTCATCTACACCGTGTGAGACTCACATCAGCGTCAGGCCCCCTAGACCTTGCTTCTGAGTGAGTCTCCCTGTGTACCTCCCCTCAATGTCACCCCCTCCCCTCCCAGTCTACTGTCCTCACAGCCTACTGACACATACCTTTTGTATTAGCCTTCCTAACCGGCACCTGTGCCTTACACCCATACATCTAACTTTTGTCTCAATCAATGACTCATTTACTCTGTGTGAGCCCTCAATTCACTCTCTTCAAGTTTAGACCTTGTTTTTCAACCTATTGACACCCAACCTCCTCAACCACCAGAGAACACAGCTGTTACACAGCCCTGAGCCTCGTGTAAGCTGAACTAAACTTCGCCACTGTGTCAGTCTCTCTAATTCCCCTTTTGTCTCAACTAATCGACACATTTCTTATGTCATCCTCCTTTACCTGCTCTTGAGTTTCCTCATTCTTACTTTTGTCTCCATCAACTGACACTTAACATTGTGTGAACCTCAATAACGCTCACGTGACACCTAGTCATGACTTCCTACTCAGTCCATCCTTTGGAGTACTCAACCATAGACATTGCATCAGTGTTGCTCTATATATTCATTAGCCTTTCTAATGCCTGATTCAGTTTTGTCGTTCTGAGACCTCACTTTGTTCGCAGCTCATTGACACATCTCTTTGTGTCTATTGTGACTGGGTAGTCGAGAATAGAATTCGGAAGACTGGTGCATGTGTGATTGATGTTGAATATTGATTTAATAAACGAGATTAAATTGAACATAGCTACCCTAAATGAACTGAAAGAGAAACATGTGTGAGATGGGAGAGCACATAACTACGTAACGATCAATTGTGTAACAAGTTCTTAGTACTGTCCCCCACTTAATTTACAAATACGTTTTTTAGTTTTGATTATTTCCAAACATAGTCATTTAAATAATTTGGCCGATGATGTGGACAAGACGATCTGCGCAGACCTGGTGGCAATGGTGTCGGATGGCCTGAGCTTGACTGTGAGGTCTGTTAGTGGGGAATTGATTGTTGAGGGCTGTCTGATCACTGGTGGTTACCAGATAGGGAATTTCTTGTCTTGGTGACTTCCTTAACACGCTTAAGAGAGTTATATCAGCCAATCTCTTCTGTGTCAGCCTCCCTAAGCCACTCATCAGTATTGTCATCCTTACATCTTACATTGACTGGCATATCTAAATGGTATAATCTCACATCTTTAGACCTCGCTCCTGTGTCAGGCGCTCACTATGTACCTCCTTTACTTTCTTCATTTAAAACCTTACTTTTTAACCAACCTACTGACACCCTACCTCACTAACGACTATAGACAGCACATTATTGGAGTAGTCATCCTGGACTTTGGATCAGTGGTAACCTAAACAGACTTTTATCATTGTGTCAACCTCTCTAATTCTCACTTCATTTTCGTCATTTCTTAGACCTCACTTTTGTCTCAATCAATTGGCACATTTCTTCTGTCTCAGCCTCCCGTACCTCATCATCAGTTTCCTCCAGAGTTGGGCAGTAGCTATTTACAATGACAGCTAAACGATTTTAAGTAACTTACTCCAGTAAATCAAAAGTCGGTACCCGATTACTTTTTTTTTATAAAAAAAAAAAATCGTTACTGGTTATTATTTTGCAGTTCACGTGTTTTCAGATAAAAATAAAATGCTTCTGCACCAAGTAACTCATTTCAATTCAACGTTATAGTAAAATTCGCTTGTGAACTGTCCATCTCTTTCAATCCTGCTGCATCAGTCGTGTGCTATGTCCTTGCAGACTGAAGAACTCTCTGTGAATGCTGTGATTGCAACGCGTGTGGACTTCATCCCTGTTTGTTGATGTGTTCCTTTTTTTGGGGAGAATATCTCGTTTCTGACAGTTCTTTTCCTCTTAGGGTTCATTCTCTTGCAGGGGAGCTTTGTTAAGGGGTGATGTTGAAATGACAGTGACGCCCTTCTTTCTGTTTAATTTCTTTTCCTTTTCCATTGGAGCACGTCGGATTCCCTCAGGGGTAACTAAGAATGGCGAAGATCCTTTGCTAGCTGGCTTGGAAGGGCCCACTCACGTCCCATTGTTGGGGCAGCTTTGACTCATCATACGCTGCACTGATTCAGCTTCTTCAAGTCTCGGTTTCTCTATCAGCTGTGGTGGATGTTCAGTGTGGAAGTGGTTGGAAATAGCGTCACTGCTAAATGGATCCTGTTTCACGGACACATGTATTGCTGAGGGCATGGTAGTTGTCCCAATCCACCCCTCCTTAAATATCTCAGCCACTTCAGCGATGGTTATTGCACAGTGTAGTTGCTTATCTTTACAATTTTAAAAATCAAAAATATTCAGAAATGAAACATTTTAGAAGTAAAAATTCAGTTGTCAGGAGGGTTAGGAGTGGTAAGTTGGGATAATATCCCATCTTGCCCCAAGGGATATCCTCAACAAAAAATGGCCACCAGTTGATTCAGTGCTACATTAGAGAATTCTAATTAGAATCAACGTGGCTTATTAACCTCATCAAGTATTCAGCCGCTTACCTTGAGGTTTTGTATTCTCTGCAAGCTGCGAAGAGGGTCAAAACACCCAGTTACATCAATTTCAATACACCTTTTTGGGAAAAAATCTCCTCACTTGGTAAGAAAAACCGACCTACCAGCATAAAGACTAACTGTGCAGTGGCCTTCCTTTAAATGCAAACTTGTCTAGCCAATCAGTCAACAGATGGCAGCACTAGGGGTGAGAACTGAAGTTATCCCATTTAATGCCACTACCCCGTCTTAATTAATCGCGTTTGGAGAGTTATTAAATTAGTTATTATCAGCGAATTGCTTGGTTTAATGGATACATAGTATATTTAGTTAGTTTTAATTTTGTTTTATAACTACTTTTTACTAGTTTCTGCACAACGGACTAATATCCTTTTTTGGTCTACAAAATGAAATTTTAGAGAAACTTTCGTTTTTTTAAAGAAAACTTAGCTATTGCAATGCTTCAAATTTAGTGGGTTCAAAATTTTAGATGTTGTCATAAAACCTACTCACACTGCAATTAGATGCTGTAGCTACCATTCAATAGACAACTACAGCTGTAGCTCCTCGCTTAAGCTACGTTTCTTTACAGCTATTGTTGCGTCCCCAGAAATGGCTTACGTGAATAGCTACGGGCTACATCATGGAGTGGAAGCTACTATTTACCCATCACTAGGTCGCTCATCCTTACAACTTATTTTTGTCTCAACCAACAGGTTAGAGAGAACTGGTCCAGGGGGTTGGGCTGTCGTTCTGATTGAGTAGGAGCCCTAGACTGCAGACCCAAAAAGGTTTCCTGATCCAAGAGGCCCTTGAGATTATGGATCTTGACACTGCTACAGCCGTGCAGGTAGCTCTACAGCAGGACTTTCGAGGGGGGGGGGTGAAACTGAGGTGTTCCTAACCAGAACTAATATGGAGGAGTAACGAAGAACCATTGTTGTGATAGAAGCTAAGACATCTGCTCTCCTCTTGGGGCAGGGCACAGCAGCACCACAACCAAGGAGCTCATTGGTCCAAGGACAAGCTGTGCACTGCTGCTGTCTGGTTGAACTTCAATGGTAGGGCCCTTGAGAAGACGATGGTTTATTTGGCCCCAGTATCAGCAAGGATGAAAAATGATGTCATGGTGGAAGGACTGCTCTTGAACCCCCCAAACTGAGGGGTGGATGTATGGAAATCACTACGGCACGCTGCAAGATTCTCGTGAGAGTGAAGTGGAAAGAAAGAAAATATGCCTTTGCAGGGAGGTGTGAGGGCCAACCTGATGCAATGCGTCAAATGGTTTCCAGTTGGTTCTCAATACACAACACAAGAGTAAATTCATGGGGCCACTAGGTACAGACCCTCCCTCAAACGTCCCGTAGAAATAAAGCAGACACGTCTGAACTGTGTGAGCCTCAGTTCACGTTCACATCAGGCTCTTTTTAAAATCCCAATGGGCGGCAACACTGCTGTGAGATAAGAGACGGAGTTTCATGATGCAATTTAGGATAACAGTAGTGGTAACAAAGTAAACGAACAACAGCAGAAATGAATATTATGGAATACACTTGCTTCCAAATGTTACTTTGAGGGGGGGGGGGGTGATAGCTTTGAGAAAATATCACACTTCATCCATGCACCACGTTCAACACAAGCAGAACCAGTATCGAAGCCTGGGTGAGTGTTGAGAGCAACTCATGAACTGAGAGGTTAAAGTGATGTGACTCCTTCGTGTGCAGCTCAAGCTGAAACACTTTTTTGTGTAGCCTCTATATTGAAACATTAATTGTTCATGATTTAATGTTGAAATGTAATATTTCAGGAGAAAGGCGATGGGTGATATGAGTCACAACGAAGACTACAGAAGAAAAGAGCGAAGAGAGCAGTTCATCAACGATCTGATGGGTTTCCACGCTGCTATCGGAACTCCGTTGATGCGCATGCCCACAATCGACGGGCATGAAGTGGATTTACTGAGCCTGTATGAATCCGTCACGGGACTCGGAGGTTGGGAACGCGTAAGTGACAACAACCAATGGCCGAGAGTGACTAGGAAATTGTTGCTTCCCAGAGCTTGCGTCAACAGCTCTGTCGCACTGAAGCAAGTTTATCTGAGGTTCTTAGATCGGTACGAAAAGACGCATTTTGTGCACAAAGTGAGGGGTGAAACGGAAGATGAGTGCGACTTCAACATCAAGCGGTTGAACAAATTATCCGCTAGGACTTTGTATACGATCCCGGCTACTTATAATAGAGAGCAGCACAACTTGACTGAAGAACAACGAAGTCTTTTGGGCCTCAACACATTCAGCCATACTGACAAGTATGAGAAGATCCAGCTTTCTCTCGTCTCACCTCTTCCTAATGAGCAAGACTTTGCCATCAACGCCTGCTCGCTCATGTCGCTAAGCGCTCACGACAATCCTATCGATCTGAGAAAGTCCCCTAGACTTATTTATAATCTTCTCGCTCATGCTGGTGTTTTCACCGATGTTTACTTCAAGGATTTTATGTGCGAGCTCTACGAAAAGAAAAGGAGGCACGAAATGAAACATTTTTGGAGGGATTCCTTGAAACATGACGCCCTGGTGTGGCTCACTAACGAGGCCAACTTCACCGGCAAAGTGGATGAAGATTGTCTAATGGCAGATTTACCGGAGAGAAACTATATTACTGAGCATATGGCCAACTATGATTTTTTTGTTGAGCGCGTAGCTCAAATAGGGAAAATAGTGTTGAATTTGACACAACATTCCAACAACGTTGAGTTTCTTGCTCGGGACATGACAGTCGTGCGGTTTATTTTATTGTGTTGTGATTGCCGGTACAAAATGATATCTGAATTGGGTTGGGATATGCTGAATTGTGTAGCTAGTAAGGTGTGCTTGAGAACATTGGGTCTGAAAGAGGTAGCGCTGTTAGTTAAAGAAGGTATTACTTCTGAAGATATTTCTGATGTGCTTTCTTCATTGAGAGTGCTTAGTGAATTAGCCAAAGTAGATATGAATAAAAGAGCCCTTTTGGACTTGATGGATCGAGAGATGTTTTCCAAGTTGTGTACTTATTTAACATTACAGGACATTATCATTATTCTTTGTACGCTAGAGACATTGTACGCTCTGAGTAACCTAGACAAAACCTTCTGTGATAGCATCGTTCACACTGCTGGCTCATTAAGTATTTTAGTGTTACTTTTAAAATTTAGGGTCCCGTTATCCGCAACGTTCGGGACTTGGAAAAACATCAGAGTGTCTGAATCAATACTTTCTGAAGATGGAGCCAAGTGGTTGGGCGATAAAGATCTTGGGGCATTGTCCGTGAGACCCCCTGAAATCCCCATTCCTGTTTATGTGAACAACGAACCTCTTCCGCCGGACATGTACCGAAGGATAGAAAGCATCCCGAATTGTTGCGCCACTGGGGATTGTCGAAGATCTCTGAAAGATGACAGCAGTTTTCCGGCTAGCGACGTCGTCACGTTGACAACTCCTCCGCGAAAGAATTCTCTCCTTTCTCACGCCCTGCGCAACTGCCCTCCAAATGGGGTTAAGCCAGTCACAGTCAGCACTGTGGGTCCTGCAGTCACCTTGAAGGCTCACCTTGAAGAACCAGTTACGAAAATAGTTAAAATAAGCAACCCAGGAAATCAAAGTCTCATCAATACTGTTAAGAGCATGTCTCAAAGCAACCCGTTGTTGTTAAAAAATACGAATTTCGTTACTAAAAAGGTGATGCTCAATGGGAAAGAGTTTGTTGTCGCGACTCAAATTCCATCGTCGTGCAAGTCTGATGAGTCAAGTTCATCGAGCAATGAAGATTCACAGGATAAATTAGTTACCAACCAAATCACCAATTTGGAAGAGCATACGAAACTCGATAAAATGAAAAATGATCTCAATAAAAGTAAAGTTGATGCGAACCAAGTTGAAAGTAAAGAAGGTGAACATGAGAAGGAGTTTGGGAAGACGGCACCTGTCAAGGCTGCAAATGCAGAGTCACCTAGTAAAGAAGTTTCGGTAAATGGAGCTCAAGAAGAAGTTAAAGTAAATGGAGTTCCTGGGGAGCCTGATGATTATCTCTGTGAGTGGCGGGGATGTTTGAGAAAATTCACCACTCCCAGCGGAGTGTTTGTACATATTTGTTCGTCGCATTGCCCTCAGACGATGCTCGAAGGTAAATGCCTTTGGGGAAACTGTACCGCAGGGAAAATGGTTTACCGAATATTAGTGAGGCATATTCATCGAGAACACTGCCATCCAGACGTGATGCTTCCAATCAAAGCTCGAACAGCTGTCAGGCCGAGGCCTCGTCTCCTCAAATCCAGGCTACACCCGCGCACAGCCCCCAACTCGCCTATGGGACCTCCTACTACACCCCCTCCCTCTTGCTGTCCGACGGCCTCGACTGCCCCTCCTCCGGAACTCCCCCCAGGGCTGAACAGTCATGGGAGAACGGCGCCGCCTCATATGCTTCCCCCGCACCCTGGCCCTATACCAATCCCTCAACCACATTCCACCCACATGTACAGTGGGCACCATCTTCCGACCAGATATTTTGGACCGCCTCCCCTCGCCAACACCCTCGCCGGAGATAGAATCGCTGAAAGCGTTCGCCTCACTTCAGCCCTTATCCTTCGGAACCTGGCCCAATCGTGTCCTACTGTCCGAAGAAAACTCCTGGTTTTTGAACAGCAGATCGTCGAAGCGGCAGCGTTGGATTCTGAAGCTTCCAGAGCAGCTGCCGAATGTCTCTCATACCTGTGGACTTGAGTCTCGTTTCCATCTCAAACATGCGAATAGCTCTCAAATTCACGGCTGAAAAGCCTTTTGACAACTTCGCCATTGTAAATGATACTTTTGTAATTCGATGTAAGAACCAGGAAAACATGTGGCATCCTTGTAATGTGTTAATTTATAATTTTGTATCGTGTACGTTAATTTTTGTAGAGTAACTTAAAACTTTACCATGAACAGTATTGTTTTATTGTGTAAAAAAAGGTTTTGAATTTGGATTCAAATTGTAAATTTTGTATTTTAATAAATACTTTTTGTTATCGATTAACGAACAATTCTTGTGCACCTGGGTATTTAATAATTTCTGTTGCGCGCACTCTGCTCTTTGTCACAGGCCCCTTGATATTTCGACAAAAACGTAGTAACATCATTACTTATTACGTCGGCTTTACCAAAAGACTGTAACACACTAGTTGTTTTTATTGTTTGTTCACCTCGATTTTCTGCCAATTGTACTTTAGTTATTTTTAAAAATGGCCAAAATTCACTGTAACACTTCTTTAATTTTGACTTTTTTAATAGTTTGACTCGTGCTTTCATTTTGACACCATACTTTTAGCACAATCACAAACGTTCAAGTTTTGTGAAACATCAACTATGTAAATGACTTCATGTGATGTGAAACTGTTGGTTATCATCAGAAGAAGAGCCGTTGGGCTTTTCTAAAAACAAAATCTCTGTATATAGTGCTGTCTTTTTTTTTCGTACTTTGATGGTAAATAAGAATTAAGACTGACTGGTTTTATTTTCTGAAAATAACGATGGCCTTTTATATGTACATCTCTGTCTATAAGGAAGAATAAGCTCTGAATATATTTCCAAAAAGCTTTCATTTGTGTTTTTTTTTTGTACTGGGGACAACAAGAAGTGACTACAACTCGAGGTGTTCTGCAGCTCTAGCTGTTGATTTGTTACCCCTTTTCTATCCTGTGCATTTGAGAAAGTCGTTGCTGAGGTGGCATGAAGTCCGTATGAACGATATAATGCAACTTTCCAGCCCTAAACTGGTAGTTCCTAACGTTCCGGAATTTATTGAGTTGCCCCTACTTACGTGACGGCGGTTATTGTGTTACCAACGTATAGGTAATTAATGGGAGTGTCAACCAACGTTAATTACGTTCATATTTCTTATTTAGTATTACACGGGAAACATTTTAAAAACCCAAGAAGTGTCGGTAGTTTGCATACCAGAATTTCTGAGAAGGCTCCAAATTATTTTATAATCACTATTATGCGTACATAGTGTATTTGGATACTATTGTGATTTTTTTGACAGCATTAGCTTCGTATAAGCGGAATTCATGAAGAAAAAATATTTCGTAGGCATCTTTTATAATTTATCGAGCTGCTATCTATACATAACATTTAATAAAAATTGTTACAGCGGCTTTTCATCAGCCTCACGTACATTCTAGTTACTTAATATTATATATTTTTCACTCATTAACCTGGTAAAACATAACGTTACACTTGTAAGGCACAAAAAAATCGATGCAGTTCAAATGATGAGGTTGTGTTTGAGAACAATCGTTTCAATAGAATGTCAACAAGTTCATCGTAAATCAGGAGCAAACATTGTTGCATCAAGTTGATAATGTTTACTACCAATCAAGTTCAGTAATACTTCATCCCGTGCAGGGGATTCGAAATTTGTAGCTAGAATGTAATAATCAGACTCTTCAAATTGAATAGCTAGGAAATGAAACGCACCTGTTATGAATTGAAACTAATCGACCTTGACTTGTTGGTACGAGTTTGTCGATATTTATGGCTAGTTGGGCAAATTCCCATTACTTTCCGCTACCCGAAGGGAAGGAAAGTATAGTAATCGGCCCAAAAAAAAAAAATTTGGGTTTTCTTCAGATCTTTACGTTTCAAAAAAACCTAATTTCGGCGCGTGGTCCGTGTGTATGTGTCTGTAGTTCGATTTGCTGGAGAACGGCTCATCCGATTGAGCTGGTTCTTTTTTTGTTTTGTTTGTTATTTTTTGTAGACACCAAAATAAGGTTATGGACGATTTCGGCCGATGGGAAGGGGGGTGGGGGACGAAAATGTACCAAAAACTAGGGTTTTTCGCATTTTTCTCGAAAACAGCTGTAGCGATTTTGATTAAACTTTCAAATTATCTTCTCCTAATCAATACCTAACTTTTCTTCTCCATAAATATCTCCATGAAAATACGGTGAAAGGAGATATGGGCCCCTGAAGCAAAAATGGGTTTTTTACGCTTTTTGGCAAAACGGCTCCAGCGATTTTCACCAAACTCACAGGATGTTTTTAAATAGTTAATACCTACATATTCTTTCAATAAATGTTCCTGTGACGGTTCATTGAATAGAGATAAAAATCAAAATTTGTCAAAAATAACGTTTTTTCTAACATTTCCGTAAATTCCAGGGTAACTTTTTCACCAGATGTGATAAATCTTAATGGAGTGTCTTTTAGTTACCCATACCAACATTTCGTTCTCCATGATTATTTCTGTATATATATGTTGAACGGAGATATAAGCCAAGTTAACTCAGAAACGGAGATTTGTCGAATATTAATTTATCGGTATTCCAATTTTCTCAAAAACGGGTCTAACGATTTCGATCAAACTTTCGGAGTACTCTCAGGTAACTAGTCCCTACATTTTGTTCTGTATAAATGTTCCTGTAAAAATGCGTTGAACGAAGATATAGCGCCCGCCTATGTAGGTGGTGTTCGAACTTGAAGGGGTGGCGGAAAGTTGTGGGTTGCTACGCACCAGATATTTTTTCCTTCTTTTGACGACATTCAGTCATCTCACGCTTAGCTCATATTGCCTCAGTTTAATGTGACAAAGTGGTCTGTAATCAATCATGAACTACATCCGCTGGCAACTCCAAAAACGCGATCCAATCCAAGTCTAAAATTAAACCTCTCGCAAGGTGGTGAACTAGGTATTTAAGTAGTATTATGAACGGGATCATCACGTTTTTCAAGTTTGTTGGGCTATGCAAACCTACAACACGTTTCTATGAGGAGCCTCCGATCCTGAAGCCAAGCAACCCACAACGCTTGTGGGTTCCTTAAAATACTTGGTGTGCAGAACATATCGGCAGTACGCCTGACGTCTAGAAGGCTGCTGTTTGTTTTTAATTTCCTGTTACCTCCGTTTTGCTTACACTTTACGTTTCATACATAAACTGGTAGTACACAGTGGCTGAATTAACAGGAGATTGAAAATGAACTGGAGCTTGCTTGAGAGTGGTGGGTTGTCTTATTTCATACTGGCAGGGTCACTGTTGACTTGATAACTAAATAAACTTGAGGCGACCCCTCTCGCGCAAGCGTTGTCTACCTTCGTTTATTGAGTAACCAACAAATAGATAATTTACTGGGCACAATGTCTACAGAGTGCCTTAACTTGTGAGAGTAGGCAACACGCAATGCTCAAGCAGGCTCTTGTCTGGTTTCGAAATCCTGTTACCTCGCCCTCAGTTTAATGTACTAACGTACGTAACGCTTCAACAGAACAGAGTAACAATATCTGGTGCGTTGCAACACACAACTTTCCTTAGCTCTACAACAATACACTTTGTACATGGCTAATTCTATTTAATCAATTCATTTATCACTCAGTTAATTTGAACTTGGTCAAACAACGATTTACGGCAGCAGGAAGCGGTAGCGCTTACAGTTCCAGATTTTATTGTGCTGCTCGTACTCATTGCAACACCATTATTGAGCAATTGGTACACAGATAATTAATGAGGCTGTAAACCCAAATTTTTTTGAGAAGGATAGTAATTACTTTTGCAGAGTTATTGGGTAAAAAGTTTAGAACTGGTAGTAAGCGAAACGGCAAAAGTTGAAATTCAGGAATTTCTGGAGTGAGCCCCGTGTATCTCATGAGCGTTTTTAAACACTCAATCTTTAGGTATTGGATTGGACTACAACACTAATTTATTTTAGCATTCTACAAAAATTCCAGCGGAGTTTATAATAAAAAAACTGCGCTAAAAACGCTTTTCGTCAAAAATTTTGATAATTTATTGTGCTGCTCTCGTCATTTTCCAACGAATGGGAATTTTATGGTATAATTGTCTTATTGAGAGCTATCTATATAAAAAATTTAATCAAAATCGTTAGAGCCGTTTTTGAGAAAAAAAAATTTGGTGTTTTGATCACTATGATAACTATAGTTAACTTTCGGTAGATTTTGTCCATACCCTTATTTTGGCGTCCCATGGTAACCTGTAGGCTAGACATCAATTTTCAGTTGATTTGGTACGGTTGTTTTCTCTAAAAACCGCGCTAAAACCGATTTCGTCCAAAGTGTTGGTAATTTATTGTGCTGCTCTCGTCATTTTCCCATAGATGGGAATTTTATGGTGTAGTTGCCATATTTGGAGCTACCAATATAAAAAAGTTAATCAAAATCGTTATATCCGTTTTTGAGAAAAAAATATTTGGTGTTTTGATCACTATGATAACTATAGTTAAATTTCGGTGGATTTTGTTCATACCCTTATTTTGGCATCCCATAGTGACTTCCGGGCCAGATATAAAGTTTGAGCTGATTTGGTACGGTGGTTTTCTCTAAAAATCGTTCAGACACACACACACACACACACACAGACCATTTTCCCAAATAGTGTTTTTCGGACTCAGGAGGGTCTGAAACGTAAAGATCTGAAGAGAACTCAAAATTTTTTTTTCAGCCGATTACATAACTTTCCTTTCTACTTCGTAGAGCAAGGAAAGTAACAAGGTTGTAGGATTAATAGAAGGTTGAAAAAAAATGAACTGGAGATCGCTAGAGCATTGCAGATTGCCTACATTCAAACTCAGGCGCATTAGAGACACCTCTCTCGAGTAAAGGTGGCCACTGACGATCGTTCCAACAAGCTAAATGGCGCGGTAGCGCTCCAATGGAACGACGTGAATGGCGAAATTCGGGTTTGGAGTGGAGTGACGGGACGTGATGGAATTCCAACCAGTCCAAAAGCCATCGCGCCGCGCCAAAACAGCATCACTCCAACTGCTCGTGAATGGGGAAACGCGACCCGGCAATGCGGACAGATGGCGCGATGGAACGAACGTGAGTGGGGAAACCGGGCACTTCCTGTGATTTCAAAATCGAACAACTCACTTATAGCCTTTTGCCCTGTGTTTAATCTGTCAGTTCTTTCCCCAATATACGTTTTTTCGCCGCGAAATGAGTGTTTCCAACAAGGATTTCGTAATTTCCATAATTGATTTATACAAGGAACATAGCTGCTTGTGGATAACGACTGACCCAGATTTCAGCTCTTCAAAATTCATCCCAGTTGCCAGAAATCGTAATGTAGAAGCGAGCCTCTCACGGGGAGTAATGCACTGTCTCATGACGGTGTCTTCTTTTTTAATCATTGGTGTAACCAAATGGAGTAATTAAAAGTAGGCCTCTTCATTCATTCGCAAGTAATTTCTCCAGTCAGATGGTTCTAACCGCAGCTCTTGAAGTAATTTCCGTAATTTTTTATTTTCTTCTGTTGAGAAACCATTGTTTCACCCACTACCGTTTGGGTCTTCTTTGTTTGGCGTACAAGCATACAACTGTGGCCAAAAGAAGAGATTCTTCTTCGTCCATCTTGCGGCAAGACGCTTTTCAAACTATCATTAATAAATCAAATGATAATACAGGTAATAGGCAATTTTGATACACCACTTCCTCTTCAAAAGACAGAGCGGTGGATTGGAGTGGAGTGGAGCGATCGTGAATGAACCCCACTTTCGACTCTCCTTTCCGTCATTCCAATATCGCCTGACTTCACGCCGCGCCACTCCACTTGGATCGTCAGTGGCCGCCTTAAGCGTTGCGTATTTCGATGCAAGCAAAGAGCTAAGTAGTTGCGTCCGGTGGGTGTCAGTAGACATTCTTCGATGTATTACCACCAACGTGTTGTTCAGTCAATATTCCAACTGGTCGCCATTATATCGTGGAACTTCCTCCAAATAACACAACGATAACGTAAAATTCCATATCTGGAAAAATGACGAAAGCAGCACAATAAGTTTGCAAAAGTTTCGTCGAAAACCAAGCTTAGTGCAGGTTTAACTCTCCTTAGCCCTACGCAGTAAGAAGGAAAGCTACTAAATCGGCTGGAAACGTTTCAAGGGCTTGTGAGTCTGAAACACGCCATTTAGAAAAATGATTAATCTGCGTCAGAACCGAATCGGCTCAAATTTCATGTGTAGTCTGCCAATCACCAAGGGACGCCAAAACAAGGGTATGAGCCAAATCGGTCAACAACAGACTATTCAACCCAAATATTTAGATCGCAAAACATGGTTATAAGTATTTCGGTTTATGTTTCCGTATAGATATTTCTACATAGCACGCCGGTATCACTAATTCTCATCCGTGGGATAATGATGAGAGCAGGACAATAAATGATCACATACTTCGAAGATTCGTTTTTAGTGCAGTTTTTTCCTCATAAATCCTTATCATATGATTCCAAAATTATATAAAATAATGTGGTAGTCCAATAAACCATCTAGTTGGATCTTTAAGAACGCTCAGAAGATAAGAGCAATTCCATAACTCTAAAGACATGTTGATCATGTTGATAGTCCCATCAATTACCTATACGTTAGTTTTCCAATGATTGTAAGTAGCAAGCAGTTGCCCAATTAATTCCGGAGCTTTGAGCGTTACCAGTTTCTACCTAAAACGTTAAGGTATGTTTTACAAATTAATACGAAAAATTGGTAGCTTGATTGGATCAGTGGCTAGAGTGAGGTGCTTCGTACGAGACGTTTCCCCGAAAAGTCGCACTTTTTTGACACAATTGCAATACCTCCGTTTCCTATACAAATTCGCTAAAAGTGGCGTATGGACCGTGCAAGTGAGCGAAGTGCGCCAGGGCTTAGAAATACGACGAAGAATAGCAAAGTTTTTCTTTTCTGCAGTGAATGTTCACACCTCAGAGCTCATTAAACTTGATGATACGAAAGGTGTTGTCACGACTTGGTATACATTATTTAAGCTCAAAACAAGTCGCATATCAAGTTATTTGGGAGGACAATGAACCCAATGATCGATTGTCATTAATATAGCGGATATCCCTTCGCCAAGTTTTTCGTTGGTAGGTCAGGTCATCATCTTGCCCCCGAGTAAATACGTAATAAACCGGTAGTGGTCAGTCGCTGGCGTAAGTTGAGTGTTGAACCGTCTCTTAGTTGACCGCTACACGGTGGGAACAGGTAAGTTGAGAGTTTTAAGCGTGAATATGGGAGCCCACATAGCAAAATTTCTAATTATTTGTACTCATTTGCTCCGAGGAGGCACAAAATGAAATGTTTCGAAACGATCATGACTAAATTTCCCAACTTTGCGTGAATGGGGAAGGGGACATCTAAACTAAATTTGTGACCTTTACTTCTTCATCAGCTGTTTACGAACGAATTATTTGTAACAAACGAGTTTAAAAAACCAAAACGTGGTTAAACAACTTTCCTCAGCCCTACGTACATGTAGCGCTTTTATCTCGCTCAAGCAACTTCCAGTGCATTTGTACAGATACGAGTAGCTGCTAGGGCGATAAACATCTCTGAACGTGTGATACTTCTTGGAAGCTTTCGCTCAATTTCCTAAGAATTGTACTCTTCTTCTCAAAATTAATACCGGTAATCAACTTGTTCACTTAATTCGCAACCACTACACAATCATCTGTTACTCAACGTGAGTATAAGTAGAAATGTATTCAATTTATATAACAAGTTGATGATTTAGGACTCATTGGAGAACACCTTTTTGCTGAAATTTGCTGCAAAATATGTCGAAAATTAGTTCTCTAATATTTTTGACGCGACTACAATAGCTTCATTTTCTACCAAAATATGCCCAACGCACTTTATGAGATTGCAACAGCGTCCTTATCTCTAGAAATAAAATGAAAATCGCTAAGGGATCCGTGAGGTTTATTGCCTAAAAAGAGTGACGAGGAGGAGGCTTTGAATCGCCTGACTCGGTCTTTTACGGGGCATTCGTGCGATTTAGGTGTTGCGTCAGTCGTCCTATTCGAAAGAGACAGCAGGCTCTTCGGTATGACTCACACCATGCTTCCACGATAAGGCAGCTCGATCTCCTCCCTACGTTCGACCTGATGAGGGAAATAATTTCCATTTCTGGGTCATCCAGTTTCCCTGTTTGCACCTCTCAACTCCCTCGTGACCCTGTCAACTTCAGAATAGTGTGAACCTTTTACGATTTCGAATCTCTAGGCTTAGCGACGTTATTAATTTAGAAATTAGAATCGATGAAGGCTACATTTTATTGTTTTCGTTTTTTTAAAAAAACGATTATTGATAGAAAAGAGATTGAAAATATATTTACTGCAAACATTCGATGTAGAAAATATCAGTGCGCCGAATCACACAATTGTTCTTAGCTTTACATGAATTCGCTGGTTTTCATAGCTTTTGCTAAATCAAAGTGGCAGCATATTATTGAGCAATTGATACAACACAGAGACTTGATGAGATGGACAACAACCGCTTTTCACGAGTTATCGGTTTAAAAATATCTGGTGCGTTGCAACACACAACTTTCCTTAGCTCTACGTCAATTCACTTTGTACATGGCCTTTGAACTTGGTCAAACAACACGTCACAGCAGCAGGAACGGTAGCACCTACAGTTCTGGAATTTATAATGCTGCTCGTACTCATTCCAGGACCTTTATTGAGCCATTGGTACACAGGAAATTAATGAGGCGGTAAACACGAATTTTTTGAAGAACGATAGTAATTACTTTTGCAGAGTTATTGGGTAATAACTGTTGGAACTGGTAGTAAGCGAAACGGCAGTAGTTGAAATTCAGGAATTTCTGGAGTGAGCCCCATGTATCTCATGAGCGTTTTTAAACACTCACCCTTTAGGTAGTGGATTGGACAACACGACTTTTTTTTAACATTCTAGTAACATTCCAGCGAGGTTTAAAAGGATAAAACCGCGGCAAAAACGCTTTTCGTCGAAAATTTTGATAATTTATTGTGCTGCTCTCGTTATTTTCCCACGAATGGGAATTTTATGGTATAATTCCCTTATTGAGAGCTATAAATACAAAAAATGTAATCAAAATCGTTAGAGCCGTTTTTGAGAAAAAAATTATTTGGAGTTTTGATCACTATGATATAGTTAACTTTCGGTGGATTTTGCCCATACCCTCATTATTGCGTCCCATGGTAACCTGTAGGCTAGACATCAAGTTTCAGCTGATTTGTTACGGTTGTTTTCTCTAAAAACCGCGCTAAAATCGATTTCGTCGAAAGTTTTGATAATTAATTGTGCTGCTCTCGTCATTTTCCCATAAATGGGAGTTTTATGGTATAGTTGCTATATTGGGAGCTACCAATGTAAAAAACTTAATCAAAATCGTTAGAGCCGTTTTTGAGAAAAAAAATATTTGGTGTTTTGATCACTATGATAACTATAGTTAAATTTCAGTGGATTTTGTTCATACCCTTATTTTGGCGTCCCATGATAATCTGCGGGCGAGATATGAAGTTTGAGCTGATTTGGTTCGGTGGTTTTCTCTAAAAATCGTTCACAGACACACAGACCATTTTCCCAAATAGTGTTTTTCGGACTCAGGAGGGTGTGAAACGTAAAGATCTGAAGAAAACTCAATTTTTTTTTCAGCCGATTACATAACTTTCCTTTCTACTTCGTAGAGCCAAGGAAAGTAAAAAGTGAAACGTCGGTGGTTGAAATTCCGGAATCTCTGGAGTAGCCCCTGTATATCTTGTGAGCATTATTAAACTCTCATCGTATAGGTACTTAATTGGACTACCACAAGAGGTTTTATGAAAATTCTGATAACATTTGAGCGGAGTTTGTTAGGAAAAAACTGCGCTATAATCGATTTTCATCGAAATGTTTGGTAATGTTATTGCACTCGTCATTTTCCCATGGATGAAAATTTTACGGTATCACTGGGTCGTTTGGAACTGTCCATGTAAGAGATTTAATCAAGATCGCTACAGCCGTTTTTGAGAGAAAACATTTAGTGTTTTGATTACTATAATAACAATAGTTTTGAACGGATTTTGTTCATTTTGGCGTTCCAGGTATCAAGCCGATTTAGGCTTTCAATCGCGTTCACAAATACACAACATTTTCCCAAATAGTGTTTTTTGGACTCTGTAAGGGTCTGAAACGTAAAGATCTGAAAAGAACTACAAAAAGAAAATGTTCAGCCGCTTTGCTTTTTACCAAGAGAGCCATGGAAATTTAAAAAACATAATCACAATGATAAAGTAGTAGAGTTGACTGAACGAAAGTCGACAATTGGCAAATGATAAAATTGGAAACCTAACCTAATAGAAACGGACGAACAACGTGATTGCAAACAAAAAACAGCCGAAGCAAACTGACGTTTGTTTGTGGATTGTACACCGAACAGAAAACATACATACGTTGTTCTGAATCGTATTTCTATAGCGTTGTTAACCTTGATAAAAGAAAAGATAGAAAATATTCTAAAAACGGTTCCTGGTGCCGTTATTGACAAAGAACTAAAATGTTTGTCCTGGAGAGGATCAAGCATCTGGCTAATCACTGCATTACTTACCAAGCTCTGAGGAAAGCTTTTTAATCTTCTTCAGAAGCCTACTGAGTCCGAAAAACGTAATTTCGGCACGTGGTCCGCGTGTGTGTTTTGTAGTTTGATTTGCGAGAGAACTGCTGGACCGACTGAATTGGTTCAGTTCATAATGGTTGATAGTTCATAATTTTTTCAAGGTGGAACGTTATCAACGATGTACCAGGAGGAGGGGGGTTGAACGTACCTAACGATTTTGATTAATCTTTCAAATTATCTTATAACAATCGAGTACCTAAGTTTTGCTATCTACAAAAGATCTTTGTAAAAATTAGGTGAACAGGCCTACAAAGCGTAAATAGCTGTTTTTTTTAAACTAATTGGGAAAGGGGCGTTGACGATTTTCATCAAACCTGCAGGGTGTAGCCAGTACCGATTTACTGTTCTCAATAAATGTTTCTTTGGATGTCCGTTGATCGAGAATAACAACTGTGCCTAACATCTAGCAACACTAACAAACACCTTACCACAAATTAACAAAAAACTGTGACTAAAATCGAGGTTTTTTGTGAATATTCAAAGTTCTCGCAGTAAACGCATTGCCGTATTTCATCAACGAGTATCTTCTATTAACCAGACCCATAACCGTCATGCATAGCCATTTTGGCAGAAATGCAGTGAACCAAGATAGTGCGCTTGTGTGCTCGGTAAATCGTTGAATTACTGAGGTTGTGCCAAGTTGTGCGTTGCTACGTATTATTTTCATCATAAATCCCGTTTATATAAAAACCCGTGCTGGTAGTCCAATAAGCTATCCATGCGGCAAAAGTATAATAATCATCATAAGATAACGACTCAATCTATTCCTGAATTCAAACAATTGAGTTTCATTGTTTGTACTTTTTGGGTAGTGATGATCCATGATTCTAAAACAATAAACACTAGAGCTTTTTAAATACATGTTGAGAACTCTACGAATTATATATTACGCTGGTTATTCAATAAACCCTGTGAGGTAAGTGGTTCTACTCAATAAATTCAGGTACGTCAAGCACTACCAGATTCTATGGAAAGTGGGTTAGGTTCTACTAAGTTCATACAAGCTGAGTAAAAAACATTGGGTTATTTGCTAAAGCAAGATGTGCCTGAGCGAAGGAAGTTGTGCGATGAAATGCACCACATATTTGGTGAATGAAAAGAGCTGATTTCAGGCTTTTCACTTGCCAGGTGAGAACGACGGACATGAGGGTCAGATGCACAAAAGCACGCAAGCGTCCCGAGTACGCTTAACTTGAAGCAGATACTGCCAGCCGGATACCCAGACTTTGTTCAAACTGAATGTCTATCGAAGAGCTTCTCATCCTTCGACTGTGTTCTCAGAATTTTTCATTCCGTTCCGGAGGAAATCCGAGAAAACGGAAACGATGATTCAATTCCGACGACTTCCGCTAACAGTGACCAATCCTCGCCCTACCAATTGACTTTTTTTCGCCAGGTGCACTTATCTTATCTTTTTACTCGAAAGGGATAACGCCGATGTTGTCATAGTTGGGTGTGCCGAGGCTCTTCAACCTGTGCGGCTCACATCGCGTTGTGATCCACATACCGCGATAGAACAAAACTGTTACCGTCTTCCCTTCGGTCGCGCAATAATTGAGTTTGTGACTAAAAGTGTTAAGTGGAGGAATCATGGCGGTATGTTCACGATTTCGTGCCAGTATTTATTAATTAGTTTTACTTTTTTTTCAATGAATTGATTTGTCTCTGTTTTACTCCAATTAATTACCATTTTTTCATTTCTCTCTTTGTACTTCCACATCAACAAGTAACCTCTGAGATATTTCACGGAGGAATACAATTTCAGCTTGTAACTGCAAATTTGTGCCAAATCACTTATAGTGGAACGTATTGCTAAGCCTTTACAAAATGGAGTAGAACGCCGTCAGCCACGTTCCTACTTCACCTTGTTTCGCAAGTATGAGTCACTCGTACTTTATTCCGCTCCCTTCTATTAGGAATGCCTCAGCATTCCTCAACCAAAAGGGTAAAGAAGGTAACGTAATCTCTTGAAACCCCCGAGTTTGGCTCGTGATTCGCAAAGGCGTGTTTTTGTAGTCAACGGCTGAACAGATCGGCCGCATTGTCAAAGCTTCTTCTATAAGAGGGGCACCCTTGAAATTGATCCAAGGGGCGAGGGCCCATCCAAAACAGAGATTAAAAAAATAAATACAAATTACAATCCATTCCAAGCCGTTCTAAAACCGAGCCAGTAGAAAAAAAACTTAACGGGGATCACACAACTTTCCTCAGCTCCAAGTGCATTAAGCTATTTTAATCGCCCTATCAACGTGCTTAGATGGAAATGAATGTTGAAATTGAACGTTTCATGTAAAAACTGGTACTGCTTAACTTTTCGAAATTTATCAGGCGGCTTCTACTTATGCCACAACCTCTATTGAGTACCCAGTGAATAAGTGATTTATAGAACTATCACGATTGTGCTAGGTTTGTAAACGGAGTACTGGAGTTTTAGGGGCAACACTGAAAAAACGTTTGTCGACAAAATGACAGAAGTTCGAATTTGTCGGGGGAGCTTCCATCGTACAGCCAATTTTATTTTAATGAGAATGTTATTCGTTTACGAATGGATTTTATGAAGGAAAAAGTGCACTATGGTCGAAGTTTGTGGAAAATGCTCTCACTATTTTCCTACATTTAGGTTGTTCGGAGATATCGCCGCGACAAATGCAATCAAAATCGTTAGAGTCGACTTGAGAAAAAATATTTGGTGTTTTGATTACTATGACAACTATAGTTAGTTTTGAATCCTTATTTTGGTATTTCCATTTTAGTATGAAAGCTAAGTATCAAATTTGAGCTAATTTGGTTCAGCCATTTTGTTTCAATCGTACTAACAGACGATAACGGCCATTTTGTCTTACGGTGTTTTTAGGTATCGAAACCTGTAAAACGTAATGATTGTATGAAATAATAACCGGCAACAACCAGAACACATTTTTCACGATTTTTTCTTTGTTCCACTCAATTTAAGGCCAGTTTGTTCGAACCTCAGGAATTAGCAAAAGTCATTACAGGCAGGGGTAACTGTGGGGGGGGGGGGAGTCATTCCCAATCAATTGACCGGTGTTTATGATACTTTTTCAACTCACATTTGGGTTCAATTGTGCTTATGATGCCGGTACTGGTGACCGATTTTGATGATTCTTTTTCACTTTCCTTAGCCCTACGATGTAGGAGCGAACGTTAAGTCGACTTTTTTCCTTGATCTTTTCACCATTTGAGAAAGCGACGTGTGTGTCTGCGAAGAGGATTGAGCTAATACGCTAGAAACCAATTCTCTTGGCCAAGATGGTGAAGATGAGCTACCGAAATGAGGGTTTGAGTAAAATCGGAGCAAAACTAACTATAGTTGCCATAGTGATCGAAACGCCAAATATATTTATTCTCAAAAACGACTTCTATTCGTTGAATAAAATTTATGGGTGAAAAGTTACAGATGACAAATCAGTATTATAAAATGTAACGACAGCAGCACAATAAATTATTAAAAATTACGATGAAAAGTGTGCAGTTTTTTCCTAGCAAAGTCCACTTATAACTATCAAAAAATCCTGCTGATAACCCAATACGTTAAGTACACAATGATAATTTAATGTCAACTTAATTCTGGAATTCAAATTATTGTCGCTTCATCGAATAACTTCATTACTTTGCGCCACCCTTAGAGTAATAAAAGTATTGCTATCGTGGCAAAAAAAGTTAGGATTTCTTCAGAATTATACGTTTTGAGACCTTCTGAATTGAAAAAACCTAATGCGTGTCTATAGTTCGGTAGTTGTCTCTAGTGCCCTAGTGAAGTTAGAAAGCTCTGCGCTTCCAATGCGGGTTGCAGTTATTGTATCCTCTTATTATTTGACTTCTACCGCCCGAATGCGGCTTTATGTCCTACTTCCATAAATATACATAGGTAGGGGAGCGTAAGGAAAGCAGGGCAGTTGAAATACGAAAATAAGTTCCTGTTTTGGAAGGTGACGTATGACGCAATGATAGACTATGGAGGCTACTCGGAGAGCTAAGGTGATGACCACTTACGGGGTTCTGTCGAGTCCTGAGTCCGTTTGACCTTAATATCCTGCAACGAGCTAGATAAGAAATACGAAACAAAGCCTACGACAAACTAATACATGAAATACAAACACTAAAGCTGGCAGTGTGCGTTGGCAGATCCAGAGAACTTTCCCTGGGGTCTGGGGGAATGGGCAAATGAATGAATCCAAAATTTCGAAGGGGTAGTCCCCCCCGTGAAGGGTACGCCACTGAGTACATCATTTCTTAATGTCGATGTCTCATTTACCAAGGTTCATACCAAGAACGTTCAAACCTAGTTCTTACAGTTCATTTTTTTTTTTTTTACAGTTCCATGTTTCAATGCAGTGGATCATCATTGTCTCATTGTCGGGTTAGTTTTTGTTTTTAACTTCGTGTTTTAGCTAACGTCAAAATTCCGCTGTTCAGAAAATCCAATAAACTTTCTTTGTCATTTACAGAGCTCATTCTGTCAACGAGCGGACAATCTGCTACTCTGTCGGACACCATTCCGTCAAACTTGCGAGAATGCTACAATAATTCTTACATCATCGTCAAAGATAATTTGCTTCCGATGACAATGACGAATTTCGTTGCACTCATTCGGAAATTGGAAAATTCGACGTACAGCCTTAATAGCAGGCTTCTGGGTCCTGCTATTCTATATAAGTATGGAAATTGCGCATTTTTGAAGCTTACGATTTAAGTGTTAAGGCACGTGTTGTGTAGAACGCGAGGGGAGCAGGTTGCAGCGTGTTCCTCCCTGCAGCCAGATCCATTTCACGAAAATACTGTACGTCCTAATTGGTCCCGCTGCCAGTGCTTTGAATTGTGTTTGCCTGTTCTACATCTTCTCACTTATAGATACAGCTTCGAGTAGCCCTTTGACGACCCCCAGGGGAAATATAGTACTCATCTAGAAGAAGAGTAAAACAAATCGCCATTATATAAATTATGGGAACAATGAACGAAACAGTCAGATGAGGCTTATTTAACTCTGACCCTAAAATTATTTTACGATTTCAGTTGTTAACAGATGGGACCAGGCTACTGATTAATTTCAGTCATCAATTTTTCAAAGGAATTGCTTCTCGAGGTGTTCAACACATTACTCACGTGTATTCTACTTTATTCTAGTTTGTTGTTTTTATATATCATTTTCCACTTCCTAACGGAACTGTTGATACATGTTAGGGAATCCTTGTACAAAAACGTTATTTTTGGACTAGATAAAAAACACCGTTGCTTTTGAGGAAGTGGCCACTCTCAGGGTGCTCGAAGAAAGAGCTCCTGAATCCCAGCTCCCCTCAGCTGCAGTGGCGATGTTAAAAGTACTTGAATGCAGACTTGTTCATCTGCAATCGGGGAGCAATGTGAGCAATGAGCACACCTACCTTCACTCTCCAATGCCGACCCAGTTAAAGAAAGTCTTGGAGAAACGATGCCCAAGTTCTCCCATAGTGACAGCTTTCTGGTCCAAACAACCCGAGATTGCACTGGAGCTCCTACATTTCGCAACTTCTCAGCACCCGTTTTCCACAATTCTACACTATGAAATGAGAGAGGGGTTTCTATTTATTTATTTTGGGGGAGGTGGGGTTCCCCTCAAAAATAACTATTGCGGCTCTCCAGGGTTCACTATTTGCCATGACAAAGATGAAACCCAAGATTGAGTCTTTAATCATGTACCACGTTAACGTTTAGACGTAAACTGCCCAAATATAATATTATACTAAACAATAAAACTGTTATCGTAATTTTTTTAAAAAGGCGAAGCTGGTGGGGTGTACCTAGTTGTCCAGGGCTTCAAAGCTCGTCGTTTCCGGCGAATGTACGAAGTTTAGATTTTGAGAAGTTGGGTTGACGTCACGGTGGCAGGAACAGACAGTACTGAGATAACGATAAGATAAGATGAGATAACGAAATTAAAATGAGAGATAAAAAGATGAGACTTCATTTATTTGAGTAGGTCCTGGTAGGCCTGGTTCAGAGAGAATGTTTGACGTGGTCAGGTAATCACAATCATGAGTCGAGGCAATGCGGTAAAGGAAAAAAGGAAAGAAAAAAGGAAATTAGAAAGCGAAAACAGCATGTGCGTAATACAACATTTCCTCAGAGCAGACGAAGGGAGCATAACCTTCCATAGCCAATCCCACAGCCAAATCAAAACGAATGGCGTTTAAAACCAATGACCTGAAACAGAACCACATTGCAGCCAAGCACTGAAAATAAAAGCCATGAAAGTAAATGAAGGAAAGTGGGGGTTCATTGAAGAGAGTGAGGAGGAGCCAGAGATGAACAGAGCATCACAAGAGATTCATGTAACCTAGAGCTTCGCTGAGGCACATGTACACGGATCAGGCTGGCAAGATGGGGACGAGGGATCTACTCAGCCAGAAAGAATTCTGTGGAGCAGGAACTTGTACCCGATCACCCTACAACGTCTGAGGAATTCTGGAGAGAGAAGTAGTTATTTAATGGCGAGAATGTACCAGAAAGCCTGCTGATCTAGGTAAGCTGTAATGAGGAGACCAGACAACTGTGGTAGACTCAAGGTGTGACGCTGAACAGAGCCACCGGTGAATGTAAAACCTGAGAGGAAGAAAGTGCAGTATGATTTGAAAAAACACCCAGGTTGTGGATAGGGCAAGAGGCCAGAGGTTAATACTGGAACAGTGCATAACAGGAGACAATGTTTTCTAGTCCTCCTGCTTCTCCGATTTTGGTTTCCTGGCTGATACGGTCATTGCTCGTGTTATGTTGTTCTATACACCACGACACACAAGCTGATACAGCTCATTGGCCTATCAAGTGCCCAAACACTTGAATATCCATGTTAGTTGCGTTCCATATCATGGAGGTGAATGCCTTCTCCGAGGCCCCCAATGGAATGCGACATTTATGGGATACAGTTCCCCGTACATTCAACTCAGATTTCTAGTTAATTTCTACATTGCTTTCTTCGTCAGCCGAATACTAGGGGCATGTAGAGACACTGCACAGTTTCAAACTGTATAGATAACTCCCTTCAGATTCTTACTGTACCAACAGTCTATCAAATCCTTAATTGAATAATTTGACAGCTTTTTAGGGACATCAAGTTCCCTCAGAGTAATATCGTTCGCTCAAATTTCTGTTTCCGTCTATTGAGTTCTTGCAATGAATCATTTCAGATATCGATATGACGGTATTGAGAGGCATCCAGATATTCAAAGTACAGAATACGTAAAGCCCTTTTCAAGGTCAGGAAAGGAGTACTACCTTTACAAACTTCAAATGGACCGAATTATCTCTGCTTCGCTGAGCAGTGTGTCAGCTATACCCGATGGTGTCTTCTCTCCTATTGAAAAAGTATGCAACTAAAATTTCTTATTTCTTATTGTACGCATTCAAGAGTCATGAGGGAAGCATGTATAAACACTTATCAAACACATTGAAAAATCAAGAGAAAGTGGGTTTAGTCTCTGAGAGATGGTAATTATAACTTCAAATTTCTTCGGTACAACGACGTACAAGTTAATTGTTATAGTTGATGTGAAGACGAAGAAGGGCTACGGATAGATCCTTAAGTGGATTCAGACGACGTGGAAATAACCAAGTTCAAGATGTAAGAAAGGAGGAAAGGGAACCGTATATGTTACATGTGTTTCTGAAGTCCAAGACATACGAGGGAAGGAAACGAGGTATGATAGATTCAAGAGTGTTGCCCACGCATTGTTATTTGCCTTACAGGTAGCACATTAAACTACCAGTACGATTTTTGTGAAAAAGCTGTCACCACATCAGCGCGATGTTGGTTAAACGTTGGATCATTAATTCTACTGCTCATGTCATTTTCCATGCAGGAAAATGTCCACACTAACAATTTAATCAAAATCGTTACTAATGAGAAAAAAATACTGTGAGCAATACGATCTTTTTACAAGGGCAACCTAGGCCATCCTCACAGCCATAGAAAAATGTGTAAATAATGCACATATTATAATGTTACATACCGGACCTGCAGACCACCCAGCTTCAGTCAAGATTAAAAGCGGTCCACCAGAGCCTAGTATTTAGTAGCTGCTCTCAGCAAAGATACTGACTACAGGCAGTCTCACGTTTCCTCCCATACAGTCTCTTTACTCCACACATCGTTCAGAGTTCAGCTTCTTGCTGAAAACACGAGAATTCACATTCTGCTTTATTTCTGTAGTGCGGTTCAGAACATGAAGAGCTAATATGTGGTACCTGGTCCTTCTTTTCTGAAGGGCCTAGTCACACTCTCACACGAGTTTCCTTAAATATTGCTTCTTACAAACCAGCGTGCCCCATGACGATTGTGGCTGTTACTTGCTTGATATTGTATTGAAAATGACAGGTAGTGTTTATATCCCGACTAAATGATATTTACAGTGCACTCTTCACGCTATGCTAAGCTTGTCGATCGACAAGTATGACAGAGGAGATGGAGACGCTCCTTGCAATCGGTTGTCGAAGTACTCCGAGTGGAACACCAGGTACCCACGAGACATTTCAAAAGCTCGAGATGTGGAGTTGTTATGGTAAGTGATCGAAATCCGACTACTTATTAATCAATTTATGCGAGCTTGAAATTACAGGGACAGTAGTTACAGAACTATACCTCCCTAGTAACTTCTACTTACGACTTTGGGCACCGACCCAAAACGCCTCAGATGTGACATAGCGTGGTCAGTGAGAGTGTTTTTGAAATTTACAGTGCCTGCCGAGCTCGGGCACACCCTTAATGTGGTTAAAAGAGGAAATTTTGCCAAACACTGCTATAAATGGCTAGTGAAATGGATTGCGATAAAAAAAATCATGTTTTTTTGTAAAATATCTCAATAACAACCAAGTATAAGAGATGATAGAGGGAGAGGAGAAATATGTTGTCCAACTAGTCCTGATTTTAAAGAAACCGAGGGCTTAGTTTTTGAAGAAAAAAAAAGTGACTAAGAAGACAAGTCTGCATGAAGTATTATTTCCCGATCAGCTGTGGGCGATCACAATATACAGAACTGACGATATTAACAAAAAAATAATCCGGTGCGTCCCAGCACTCGACTTTCCGCAAACCCCGTAAATTCGACGACCCGCTACAAATAATCGGCCTGTATCTCAACGCATTTCAACGGTAACATTTATACAGAACAAAATGTAGGTACGAGTTTCTCGTAAGTTTGGTCAAAATCGTTAGACATTTTTGGGAAAATTGGAAAGACTAATCTCGTTTCGAAATTATTATTCGAAAAATATATTTTTTTAATTTTTTTCCTTCTCGTTACATTTTGTTCGTTACTTTTTAGTGTTTTATTTCTGATTCAGTTTTGTGTGGTTTGAATTAATTACTTTACGCTACCCAAAGAGTAAGCAGTGAGGAAAGTATAGCGATCGTGCCAAATAGAAGTTGGTTTTCCCTCAGGTCTGTACATTTTGAGGCTTACTGAATCCGAAAAATCAAATCTTCGCGTGTGGTCCATGTGTGTGTAACTGTAAATCAATTTGTGGAAGAACGGCTGAACCGATTGACCTGGTTCTTTTTTAGTTTTGTTTGTTATTTTTTGACGGCGTGGAAATAAGGTTATGAACGATTTCCATTGATGTGAATGGCGAGAGAGGGGGGGGGGGAAGACCGAAATCTAGCTAAAACGATTGTTTTTCGCATTTTTCTAGAGAACGGTTCCAACGATTTTGATTAAACGCGCAAATCATCTTCTACTAGTTAGCACCCAACTGTCTTTAAATAATTAACACCTATACATTGTTCTCAACTAATGTCCCTCTGGCAGTCCATCGAACGCAGGTAAAAATAAAAATCGAAAGTCGAAAGCAGCGTTTTTTGGAAAATTTTCAAAATTTCCAGGGTGATCAGTCTTACGGAGCAACCTATACCCAAATTTTGTTCTTTGTAAGTATTTCTGTATCTATCTGTTGAACAGAAATATAAGCCATAATAGCTCGGAAAACGAGATTTGTCGCACATTAATTTTCTCAAAAATGTCTAACGATTTCGACCAAACTTACGAGAAACCTTTGGGTAGCGTAAAGTAATAAATAGAAACCACACAAAAGTGAATCAGAAATAAAACATTTAAAAAGTGTAACGAACCAAATGTAACGAGAAGGAAAACAAACAATTGTATAAAACTGAACCAATAAAAAAATACAAACGAGCAATACAAACTTGAAAGTACCTTTGGCAGATTAAAATTCAAAGGCAATATACAAAGAACCCTCACAAGGGGCTTTTCTGGAGGTGGTTAGTGGGAGCAAGCCGGGAAAGGGATTGTGGCTAATGAACGTTCTAATTAAAGGTAAAAGTTTTTGGCAGTTAGGCAAAGGCACAACTTCTCTAAATTTTAGAAGAACGGGGGAGTTAAACGGAAGAAAAGAAAAAAAAGAAGAAAAATCGGGGGGTGAGAAAATGATTTTTAATATTCCCTGCGGACATGCGCTGGCGTTGGACAGAGGAATTGGAATTGAATTGGAAGGAATTGTCGAGTCGAAGCTTGATGTACTGTTTCAGGGGTTGCTTGACAAAATGGAGCAACCTTTATGGGAAACCTCAATGCGTAATTTAGTTTGTCCTCATTTCCAGGTGGTATAGAGGTAAATGTTATAAATTAAGGAAACGTGGCTGCGAAAATGGTACAAGTTTTTATTTTTATTTTGCGAACTGGTGCTCGTGTTACTAGGCAGACAGCAGAACATGCGGGGCAAAGACCTGAAGCATGTTCCGCCTACCATTTCAAACTTCCATGTCACGAATCCTTGAAAGTGATGGTGGAATCAGAATTTCTCACAGTGGTGGTGTTGCTGATGATTCCAGAAGCTTTCCGAATCGGAGTTTTCCCCTGGGGAAACTGCTAAAACTCACACTATCCATCCCAAATGGTCATCAAAGAGCCCATCGGTGAAAAAATGTGTACACAATGCTCTTCAGTTGACAAATCATTTATTTGTCTTCATTGCTTTTATTAATTTCCACTAGCCAAAGGGTAAGGAAAGTATTGCGCTCGTGCCTATGAAAATTCGGCGAACACTGATATAAACCTATGTAATAAAAAAAAAGAGTTTTTCACTCCTTGGCTAAATGGCTCTGACGAGTTTCCCCAAACTCACAGGATGTCTTTAAATGTTTAATACCTACATATTGCTCTTCAACACATAAATATTCCTATGACAATGCAAAGAACAGAAATAAAAACGAAAATGTTTCTTGGAACATTATCATAATTACCACATTAACTACTTAGATGAATTTGAACAATCTTTCTGAGTGCCTTCTAGCAACCTATACCTACTTTTTGTTCCTTGTAATTATTTCGGTATCTATCTGTTGAACGGAGATATAAGCCACCATAGCTCGGAAAATGATATTTTTCGAATATTAATTTCGATACGAGATTTGTCTTTCCAATTTTTTCAAAAAAAACTTACGAGAAACCTTTGGGTAGCGTAAAGTAATAAATAGAAACCACACAAAAGTGAATCAGAAATAAAACATTTAAAAAGTGTAACGAACCAAATGTAACGAGAAGGAAAACAAACTATTGTGTAAACTTAGCGCCAGATAGTTTTTAAAATAAGTAGCTGTATTTTTTCTCTCTGGATGATCCAAGAATAAGAACCATCCAATTGAAGCACTGAAGCACTAAAAAAACTTGAGATTATACATCGAAATAATCCTAATACAGAGTTTTTAATTGCGAGAGTTCAGATTAAGCAAAAAAAGAGAGAGATGCTCATAGAACGAGTTTACACTGAAGTGTACGATAGGGTTCTAGTTACCGTGACAAGACAGTGACTTCACTCATATCCTTACCTTACTCCGAATATCCACTAGATTACCTATGTACGAAAACTCACTAAAGAGCAACAGGGCAACAGGGTATTACTCAAACATCCCATTTCTGGACCTTGTGACCTTGTTGGATATGCTATATCTTCTACTGGAGGCTGCAATTTACATGGCTCACTTGAGAACTGAACTGAACAAGCTAATTAGTGTACTTTTTGCCTATTTTATCATGTCCAAACCCTTTGACCTTCTACATGAACTTGAAGGTAATTTGCAATATGTGCGTAATACCACTAATATACAAACACGAATCTCCACTGAGGGGTTTTGGTTCGATCTGCATTCAAACTAAAACTACCTCGTACAATAATACCTAACTTTATAAAGCACGTTTTTCTTATTTGAACTCCCCAATGTAGTTTCGAGCTTCTGCTTTATTTCACAGGTCTCAGTACGACGCAGGGATGCCTGGTCAATACCAACTTGCTTCAGGATACAATTACCAAACTGCCATTAGCAAGTGTCCAATGGAAAACGGAGTGGTTTACGACAAGTGAGTCTATAATTTGTCTAACAACTAACTACATAAAATATTAGCGCGTTGCTTGGGGGAGGGCTGTACATGGCTCAACTAGGAAACTCCATTAGGACCTTTTGATTGAGAGGAAGGTTATCAAGTTTTATAAGATTGCAGTCACCTTTTTGAATGATATAGGTTCACATGCTAGTTGGTAATTTTGCTAAGTACGCACGCTAAGTATGTGTTAAAGGAGCAGCCATAAATAATTCTTGTCGGTACCAAATTTTCGGTGTAATTCATTACCATTATCGAGATCTACGGAAAAACGAACGTAAAGTGAGATTTAGTATTAAATAAAGAAAGTAAAACTATTGAAATTACGAGAGTGAATGTTGATGAGGTACTTACAAACAGTGAGCAGTGACACCAGTTCATGATGGATTAGATACTATCCAGTTACATGCTGAATGAACTTAAATGTATCTCATTTTAACAGTTGAGGAGCAAAGGTGGAGGTTCAAATGTGCGGATATCGAGTGATTTCCTGAGCTGGTTCTTTTTTAGTTTAGTTCGTCATTTTTTTAAGACGAGAAAATAAGATTATGAACGATTTTTAATAACGGGAAAGAGGATTGGGAAACCGAAATGTACCAAAAAATAGTTTTACACATTTTTGATTACCTTCTACTAGTTAGTACTCAACGTTTCCTCTGTACATGAAGCAAAAAAAGCGTCGAAAATGTTTTTTTAAACATATAATCACAATTAGTTACTGCTTCCCCAGATTTGATAAATTTTACAGTGTCTTCTACCAACCTATACGTATATTTCGTTCCCTGTAATTTCATCTGTATCTATCTGTTGAACGGATGTATAATCCATGATAGCTCAGAAAACGAGATTTGTCTGTTATTAATTTATCGTTTTTCTGATTTTCACAATAACAGCTCCAATGGTGTTGCTCAAACTTACGATGTACCCGCAACTAACTAGTACCTACAGTCTGTTCTCTATAAACGTTTCTGTAGAATTGCGTTGAACGAAGATACAGAGGCCATGTAACATAGCGTGTCGTCGAAGTCACGGGGGTCTCAAAAAGTTCTACGCACCAAATATTTTTCAATATCATTTCTTTGAACAGTGAAATCTTTCGATTTAATGTTTGGGAAATATCACTTTGCGATGTATCCTTGCTTGTACCTTCGTTCAACAGGTAGTAATGGGGGAAACAAAATTGGGGTATCGGGGTTCTTTCAAGATGCTGATGAATATATTCCAACAGAGCCCTGGTTTTCTGAATCTACCTCTTTGGCTACATTACTAGAACCTTTTGTGTTATTAGTGTGCTGGCATTGGAGGTTGCTTCCTACCAATCCCCTATCAAACAAACGAACTATCCACTGAGCTCTGTACATCTTATACATTATTTTCTTCTCAGAGTCCTCTTCAGGGCCACTTACATATTGTATAACGTTTCACTGTTTTCAGATACGGTTCACTAGCTCCAGGAATAGTGTTGGCTGGTTTGGCAGCCGGTCTCAATTACCAAGCTGTCCCATACAACACCTACTATGTCGAGCCTCGAAATAACCAACGCAGAAAAGTGCAAGCAGCTGTGGATCACTACCGTAACTTGTTCGCTAACCAACCACCCATGGGAGGAGGTAGGCAAGGAGGTTCTAATGGGTGGCCCAACACTGGACAGGGAGGTTATCCCCAAAGTGGGGGAAATGGGCACCCTCAAAACAGTGGCTACGGTCCTTTCCAAAATGGTGGCTACGGCCCTAACGGTCAGGGAGGCTATGGCAATGGAAACCACCAACCCGGCCCAGTTGGCTCAAATTTTGGTCAAGGAGGAGTTCACTATGGTACCAATGTAGGGGTCGGGTCCCAAGGTGGATATGGCAATGGCAATGCTAATGGCAATGGTTATGGTAATGGATATGGAAGCAACACTGGAAACAGCTATGGAACTAACACTGGAAACAGCTACGGAACCAACACTGGCTATGGCACAGGAAATAGCAATGGTTATGAAGTAGATATTGACAGCCGATATGCAGCAACCTTGGCAGGTATAACTGAACAAGTACCATGCGCTGCACGACCATTTTCTTCCACTTGCCACGTTATTTGACGCCTGTACTTCATTTTAGGAACTCTCGCCCTCGAGTCACTTTTGCAAGGACCAGAAAATATTATTACGATTGGAAACAAGGGAGGATGGAACAGCACATCATTGCCTAAATACTATTTCCTTCAAGATTGGTTGGACGGCAACGTTCTTACTGACGCTCGTATTACTGGTGGACTTGATGGTGAGTATCGTGTTCAGTATTTTGTAGAATGTGCCTGTTCGTGTGCCTTTCCACCTTTACTATTTTTTCATCATTAGTTCGTTCCCAGTGTCCATCATATATTTATAAGCATTCAATTCACGTGCGTCCACAGTTTGTGAGTGCACATTTATTTAGGTGACTCAAAATGACTTATTACAATAATCAAACATCATGTTCATTTTAAATCTAATTTTGCAAACACGCAGAGCGAAAATCTCACTTACTTCATATTTTCAGGGTTATATTTGGCTAACAGTATTCAGTCTTGGATGAACACTGCTGGAGCTAACTACAAACTGTCGCAAGTCTTGGATGCTTACTATTCAGACTTAGGGGTTCTGAGTTCGGGCATGAAGGCCTGCAACCGGAAAAACAATTTTAATCAATATGTATCGCTACTTCCACAGCAAGTAAGTGAATGTAAGAACTCTCATGTTTTCCTAAAGCTCAACGGTATTTTTTCTCGAACTCAGCAATTGTTGAAACTGGGAAGGCTCGAATAAACAATGTTTCTCCACCTCTCTTGTTCTGTCCAACTGATATTCCACACGCTCTTCGATCATCCACTTTGTACACTCCCTGTTACAGTGTCACGAATGATGAAATCTTCTCTTTCTTGTGCACACATTACATTAACTACTCTCTAATACTCTATACTTATGCCTTGTCCTTCACCCACAACTCAACATTTCTCTTGTGGCGAACAAAACATTTTGACAGCCGCCTCTACATTTTTATACGGGGATGGACAAAGGCATGGCGACTGGAACATGGTACTTGGCATGTAGCCATCCACTGAGCCTTGACGGAACTAGAGAAAATGTCCCAAAAGCCAAACTGCGGGTGCGCTATCAGATGTTCAAGAAAACTTTGGCTGCAACAGGGAGCAAGAAAATTTATTATACTAAACTTTCTGGTTTCATTGTTTGTGGATGTCATGAGAACTAACGTAGGCTTTGTCTCCTCAACACACCTATCAGTCAATTCTCGCTAGAACACCTGAGGCAGTGTGTGTGAAGGTTCGGCTAAATTGTGTAAATTAAGTCCTACATCAAATATGCGTTGCAATCAGATACCAGGTGCGTTTAAGTTGAAGGCAGTTCTGTTTGTTATTCAGATAAAAATATATTGCTGATGAGAAGAAAGAACAAGTTGGTATAATGGAATTTCCTGATAGTTGTTGTAGCTCGTGGTACTGATGCTGCTAAAGGTACTCAGATTAGGTATCAACAGACCAAGGAAAAGTTGAACGAGTCACATGTTTAGGAAAGCTACACTTAGTAGACTAATTTAGTTGGTTACGAGTGATGTCTTCAGTTTTCAAAAGAAAGTGGAGGCATCGAATGAATTTTCACGACCTATTTGTTGCAATTTATTTAAACTTGATTTTTGTTTCAATCCCAGACATACGCTGTTTCGTACATGCTCAACACCGATTTACCCCCAAACGTTCTCATTGAACCAAGTGGCGTTTATACCTTTTCTCAATATTCAGCTCAAGGCACTGCAACCTATATCCGTAAGTTTATTTATTATATTTCCTGAACTGATTTATTTGTTTGTCGTGTTCTTGTCTGCACAACTGCAACTAGGGCTGCAAAACTGGAGTGGGGACCTGAAGCACTGGGGAAGGAAGGCCTATTATGTTTGTGAATTGTTCGTATACCTGTAGTGTTAGCAAGATAGTTCAGACATAGGGGTACATGCCTCAAAGAGTTGAATCTTCGTATTTTTGCTCGGACAATTGAGATGTATTTTCGTTAGTCTCTCATTCAATCTGTAAAGGGTTGAATCTTAAGTCACCCCCTATGAAACAGAGTGTCCATGACACACCAATGTGGGTAGAACAACCACACTCCTCGTCAAATATTCCTTCCCTAAAGGAATAATATTCTAATATCGTCCCTAAATGGCCACTCGTGAATCCTGCATCAGCAGATTCACTTTCATCATCCTCCTTTCATGAAATACTCCTTAGTCAATAGTAACCACACAGATTTCGATGATGTGTATGCAATATCAATTTGCTTTTCAACAGCCAACTTGCCAGTAACTCAGTGCCCTTGGAATTCTTCTTTGCCATTTTCCCAGCCATACGCAGACCTAACTCTCGTGGTTGACACTAATTGGGGCTTCTCTTATATTGGTGGAATACTCAAGTAAGTCGTTTTGTAATTTGTATCATTCAGTTTAAATAGTAGCTTATTTGAATCCAATTTCTTTGAATTATTACAATATTATGGAGTAGAAAGACATAAAACGTGGGCCACGTAACAAACGTACTCTTATCTTGACTCTACGAACCAAAAAGAAAAGTCATGTAATTGGCTGAAGAAAAAACAAAAGTTCTCGTCAGGTCTTGGCGTTTCAGGATAAGGAAAAGAGGTCACCCGGAGAACTCACCCCCGTGTTTTCCATCCACGAACTATTTTGCATAAACGCGATGAATGATGGTATAGTTCACGTATAAGTACAGCATATTATTCACCAGGGGGTGACCACTTCACAACAGATATTTTCAGTAGTTTATTCTGCTTTCAGCTATTTGGCTGAGAACTGCGAATTTTGGAGATACGGAAGCAGCTTGACAATACTGAGTGGTAGAGATGGTACTGTTCTCGGCGAAGGCATTCAGTCTCCTCTGGACATTCCACGAGCTCTTAATACAACAGGTGAGAGCTGAATGAACTAATAATGTGCTACGACGCATTAGTTATGATATTTGAGCCCCACATCGAGGCCTGGAATTTGGTTTCAAGTTATAACCACTTGAAAAATATAAAATCACAGAATAAGTTGGGTTTTAGAAAGGCTACAACTTCACATAATCAGACCAAGAGTGGTGGGGGAGGGGAGGCTCCCACAAAAATTAATTAGGCTCTTCTAACATAGGCACATTAGAGTATGCTTTAAATAGCCCTAAATTGTGACTGGTTCGTTGACGAGGGATAGCACGTTATGGATGCTTGAAGGTTTATTTATGCCAATCAAGGCCTCACGTGCCCAACACGTCTGACAAGAGTAAAACTTGAAAATTTTAGCACCACTGATGTGAGAGCGAATTGTGTTAAAGAATCCAAAAAGAAGTTTCAGCTTTTTATCTCGCCCTGTCCACTCACCCCCAGCCCATTGAAGGTCAAAACCCCTGAAAATTATTACACAATGGTTTATTATTCTCATGAACAGCTTGACCTAGTATTACTGCTCCCCCATCCCATTAGATTCAGCATCGAATTCTAGTAAACCATACGAAACTGACTACAATGGGACTACGGAAATTAAAAATATTCCTCCGGCGCCCGTAAACGTCTAATCCGATGGAGGGGTGGGACGAAGGCTTCCAGTGAACGGCAATTGGCAGGACGTTGCGAGTCCAAAGGAAAAGCCTTGAAAACGAAACGAAACGCGGCTTATTTGCGATTATACTGCGTTTCGTTAACTTTTTTAACCATTTTTTGCCCATAACAACCATGGGCTTCGTCCGATCGGATTGCCGAGATGGCGGGCACAACTAGATACCAAATGGGATTTTTGTGCGAAAGAACGATTTTTTTAGACCACGTTAAAGGCACAAAACGGCCCGGACGGGGGACGGTGGTCAGTGGACGGACGTTGCAGATTTGGAATCTCCATGTCTTGAAACGTAAAGTATCAAATTTTGAGGGGGAGTAAAAAATTTTTCGTGACCGAAAACATAGGGTTATTATTCAGAATGAATAATAAACCAAAACCTACGTCTTTTGACAAAGCATCAGTGCTTTGCGTTCTACATTTAATTAAATTGTAGTGTAGGGGCCAGTTCAATAAACATTATCAAATTCGTCATTCGCCATAGTAAAGTTGTGCTGCTTGATTAAAACTTTAACTTCTATGAGATGTTTACAATAATCGTCAAAAGCGTCAAACAATTTTACGAATATACTATTTTGGCTTTAAGAATTTTTTAGACGGAACTTTGAACGAATTGGTAATGAATATATGTTGGAAGTATTTACCGAAAATAATAGAGAATTGAAAAGTACTGAAACGGAAGAAGACGATGTCACAACGACATATTTGAGCCTCATGAAACTTGCTTGTCCTCTGCTGTCAGTGAAGTGAAAGCATTACTATAAATGTACTGTTATAGTTTATTGTTAAAATCATTATTGTTTAGTGATAGGAGGATTCGACTTTCCTCGCGTCCTAATCCAGTTGAAAATGAGATTCCAAAACAAACTTCAAAACGACGTGTACAAACAGAACGCAGGGGGGCTGCCTTGGATTGTCATTTTCGTACCGATGTCTTCATCACTGACAGATTCTGATAAACAGTCGGCCCTGGACAGCATCAACTTCTTCCAATTCAACATACCAGGTGATTCAACTGTACGGTAGAGTCTCCCAAATGTAAAGTTTTCTATTTCTGTATCACGTACTCACTCACAGATTAATTTTGCAGATGTGAGGTTCTTATATCTTGTACCAACCTCGAGGGAAATTTGGGCACCTTTCGCTCAAAACAAAGACAAAGACATTTTCATCTCGAATCAAAACAGCGACTTGGCGATAACCATGCAGCCTTTGGTGTCGAGAATAGGCCAAAGTAAGTGTTGTTTTTGATAGTACTCGCATCACACTCATCTTGAAGTCAGTTTTAATTGTAATAAAAGGAGAACACACAGGCCTGAGGAAAAATCGTTTGTGCAAGGCGCATATTTAAATGCCTCATTACCTCATTGGTGTATGGTCCGCGTCTTACAACATAAACTGTGTACTCTCTAGATTGTGAATTTCCCAGGAGAGTCTTGAACTCCTCGAGCAGCCTCCGGCCTGATTCGATTTTAATCCTAAAAGCAACATCCAACGTTTCTGATTCCCTAGGTCATTTAAACCTTCGACTTCCTCTCCCGCTCTCATCAGGAATGGCTTACCCTGTGAAGATCTTGCAATGACGACCTCTGACGCTTCTCCTTGTAGCCCACCAACCTATCACAGTGTGGATCAGCCAATTATCTTGGATCAGTCTCCTAAAATGGGTGAAGAACTCCAGCCAGCTCCAAGCTCTTCCCAACAATGGACCACCATTGCTTTTGTTTTCTCAGGAGGGTCCTAATGCAATCGCTGGAATTAATATCTGAGTCTAGTCAAATCGTAATAATATTGAACTCATAAAATTAACTGATTATAAAACCAACAAAAACTCAAGGAAGACAGAGACAAGTAGAACGCTCGCGTCAAAAAGAGTTTAATGATAAAAGACTGAGACAATTAGGGAGCACATGCGCATACAAATGAACAGCTAGGTGAACTGAAGAACAAGTCCTCTTCGTGTAGAAGCTGTGGGAAGAGATAACAACGAACAGAAATTATCTTTCCCACACTAACCGCAGAAACTGGTGTATGCTTAACAAAAGCGTAGAAAATATAATTTATCATAATTTGTGTGTCTTCTGGAGATAAAAGCTAATTCTGTGAGTAGGTTTATTTCTTCCAAATACGAATCCACTTGCCCTTGTGCTATAATGCCACTATTTATTCTCAAATAATGGAAAAGTCCCAGTCACCCATACAGTTGACAGGTCTGAAAGCCCAACTTAACTTGCTATGACTCCTCAACCACCAAGTCTGTTGAATCCAAATATATTATCAACTCTTATTGTATTAATTTTTTCAGTTCCCCGACGAATAATAAATCCCAACTGTGGTCGGTACTTCAACGGAGGAACGAACAATGAGGTGTCTCTCTCTGGTTACTTGTCACCAAATGAGATCCAGTACTACAGAATACATGAAAACTATTTTTTCGGCGGTGTGAACGCACTCGTGAAGGTGAGTGGATCCAACCCAATAAATTTATTTTTACGTACGTCCCACTTAGAAAGTCAGGCTGATTTTATATCACCTCTTCTTGTCGTATAATAATTGTGTTTACTGTAGTTTCTAAACGAATTGTATAGGAATGACAAAGTCATTATGCCTGTGCATAGCATTGATTGTTATGCCTTTTTTGTTTATTCATTTATTTGACAGTAACAGGAACGACCATACAGAAATTACAGGAAAAAGAAAAGGAAACGCGTGCAATAGTAAGACAGAGTGAAACAAAAATCAGGAACATACGGAGAGAAAAATTAAGAAGCAGAATTGCAATAACCAGAACACAATGTTTGCAGGAGAGGAAAAAGAGTCGAGCAGAAGGCGTTGGAAGGGACGGAGAACACAGGAGACGAGGTCATCCGACCCCCAATTCACAATACGAAGGAACGGTTATGTATGTAATTGATAGGTGAGAATGGGACAGCGAAGGGTGTCTGTGACTACAACGCCAGACGAGGCACCCAGAAGCTGATGGTGGAATGAAGAGAAGAGCTATCAATCCACCCAGCCAGGACACCATGAAAGAACCCCACATGTGCCATAATTCATCAGGAGGCAGGTCAAGTGAGTGGACAAAACATTGTAAGCGACCTCATCCCTGGGGATGTCCATCTGAAGGCTAGGTGCTGTAAAAAGGCCTAGTAACACGTTTGAGATCAACAGAATAGCCATAGTAGGGGCACCAAACTACACAGCCATATTCCAAGTGCGACTGGGCCAGAGTGGTGAGGGCACTGGCATTTTAAAACTCGAAAGTGCTGCGCTGAGAAAGCATGTATGCACCATGGCATGTAAGGCAACCTAGCGATGTGATCGTTGAACGCCAGCTGGGTAACTCCGAGGTTCCAAAAAGAGGCTGAGGAGGATGCAAATAATCGATTACATGTGGAAGTATAAAATAACGAGAGGAGGTACGTTGACACAACGCGTTTTCCAGGGTTGAGAGCAAGCTTGTGTGTGGAACAGGCCATGGCGATACTGAGGGAATGCATAAACACAATGACAGCAAACCCTGCTAAAAATCTTGACGTCATCCGCATATACTAAGAAGTGAACGCCCTCGAGGACAGGACTCTTCCCAGGATCTACAATTACCACACCATCTATTTCACTTTTTGTGCTCCATTCTACACCATTTATTTCCAACGAAGTAATTAATACACAATTTATATTTGGCAGGTCACAAAAGGATACAACACTCCAACGCTCACTATCTGCAAATCCAGAAATAACCCCAACCCAACCACGAATTCGACAAATACGGGAAATAGCGACGTAACTTGCACGCAATTAACTGGAACATCTACCTACCAGTTCTCTATCACCACTGAGTGCTCCAGCGCATATTATGCCGCTCAATGCGACCCCATTTACTTCTCCATTTTCAACAGCCAAGGAGGAAGTGCTAACCAGGCCTCCTGCACAGGTAACTGTTTCATGGTTTTATTCAGATTTGCTGCTCAACTAAATACAATTTTTTTAAAACTCCATATTCAGGACGTACACGCTCTATTCCAGATTATACACAGAAATGCTACTTCCTCTTTTATTTGAAATAGCCCGTGCTAGAGAAAGTGTCGTTCTGCGTCCCTCACAGCTCAAAAATGTAATTACAGCATAAATATAACGAAAATGTAAAAATCAGGAATCAACTCTTTTACTATCTCATAAATAAATGTTCCAAATATTAATAGTATTAGGTTTAACAAATAATAGGTGTGAAAAGCGTTTGTGGCTGGCTTAGGGAATCCGTTGTACAATCCGAGTTCTTGAGAGGGAAATTAACAAGCTACTACTACTGAACAGTCACAGTATTTCTGAAAGCGGGTTTGAAATATGTTCCCCTACTAAACACTGCTCACTACCTCAAGCTCCCTATACATTTAAATCGACAATATCTTCTCGATCAGTTTTTCCAGGCTAAGTACATGGAAGTCATGAAACCAATCTGCAGTACGATATCTTATTTTCTCACGTAATAGTCCTTAACTAAGCGCTTCTAGAGTCGAAGCGCTTGCACCTAAAGAAACAGTTCCGTAAGAGGATTTTGTTTGTATTAGCTCACAACAGATCATTATAATATTTTTGGGAAAACTAGAAAATCCTTACTTCACAGCACATTGGTATAACTTTCTGGCTTTGCTTTTCAAACTTTCAACAAGCTCTCCAACGACAAAATTGATCAATCTTCACCCTCAAGGACGCTCACTTGTTCACAGTATTTGTAAGTTTTTTTTCATTATTTGTGTTTTTCTCCTAACTATTTGAACAGAATAAGAACTTTAGCGTATTCTTCGTGAAACCCTTGACAGAACAGAAATAAATTGTCCAATTTTCCACTCATTCCAACATATGATGTTTAGGTATACTCTCCCATGATGGTTTGAAGAAGAAGGTTTTAATGTACTTAAATGTAACTGAAGCTTCCTTTGCAGAGGCCAACCAGGAGTGTTTCAGATTGAATAAGTATAATTTTGAAAAGACGGGGGCTTAGGATGGGCTATAAATAAAAAATGGTTAAAAATCAATAACTGGTACAGTAAAGGATATGGAGAAAAAAAGTGAGGGTAGGAATGAGGTTCATAAATTAAAACGTCGTTGCAGAGCAGTACATAGGGAGAGCATTTCAGGTAAATGTAATGGGTTGGAAATCATCTTTCGCCAATAATTTAATTGTTCAAGTGTGTTTTTCTAGGTTTGATATGACTGATAAGCCACAGGATTCCCCTTACGATAAATCATTTAACAGAAAAAAGAAACCATATCTACCCTAATTACACGAAGTTATTAATGACAATTGTCCATGTTTACAATTACAACTAAGATTGTTCATCAAACAGGTGGCAGCTATAGTAATTGTGCTTTTATTAGTGTAAGTTGCCCTACCAGTGAAAACCTGTTTGATCCACAGAATTGTCGCGTTCACAATTCAGTTTGAACATAGCTAGCTGATGCTATAACACACACATGTGATGAGAGTTCACTGCACTACTGGGTTGCCTCTTTAGAAAAATTGAGACTTTTTTTTCTTTTTTTTTTTTTTTTTTATTGGCTTCGGTACACACCATTCAGCCGTTACAAGTTAAAAATACAAATCAATTCAGTGCTTCAAAAATTTAAAATGAAAAATCAATCTTTGAAAGGAAATTATTTATGTTTTCATAAATTTGAAAAAGTTCTTGGGCGATGAGGGTGTCCAAATTGAATGGGGATGGTATGTTCTTTGGGAGTGATGCGAGTAAGTCCATTCTGTCATCGTTGTATCGCGGGCACTCTAGGACGACATGCTGCATGGTTTCCTCTTCTCCTATGCAGTGAGGGCACTCAGGTGACGTCTGTGGGTCGAAAATATGTATCTTGCGGGGAGTTTGTTCTCCCGTGGCCAGTTCTTAACCGTATAATGTTTCGGTAGAAACTCTTGGGTTTCGCCTCTTTGACCGACGCAGACCAAGGGCTCCTTTTCAGGACTGGAAATAGAGCTTTGTATCTATTTCCATGGTATCTGCATATTCCGAGGTCCCACAACTTGTGCATTTTCAGGAGATTTCTTTCTTCAATTCTGTTGGCGGGAATTCAGGTGATGTCGGTGGCATCAGGTGTGTGGCAGCTCGTTTTGCGATGGCGTCGACAATGTCGTTGCCGCTTATCCTCTGTGGCCTTTTATCCAGCAGAGTACCGTTTTGCTTCCACTGGACTTCAGAGTGTGGATATTCTGCAGAATTTTTCCCTCGAAAGGAGAGATTTGGGAGGACGTGGAGAGTGATTGTACTTTATTCAAGACGCTTTGTGAATCACTCAGTAGTACGATGGTTTTTGCCTTGGGCTCCCATGTCAATGGCATGTTGTAACCGTATGCTATGGCTGCAGCTTCCGCTGTATAGATGTTGGCTCTATTCCACAAACGAAACTGGTTTGAATGATGGTGTGTTTCATCGTAAAAAGCGCAGCCTACGCCGCCTTCCTGTACCGACCCGTCTGTATAGATGAATATGCCCTCTGGCCACCGGTTGCGAAGGGATTGCTGATTGGCTGCCGTCAGATGTACAATTGGAACGCGAGATTTGAATACCTCATACGGAAGCTTGAATTGTAATGGGGTTGGCGAGCACACAATCCAAATAAGCTCATCAGAAAGACCTGTGAAACTATCGCTTTTCCAGCAGAGGAGATGGTTTCTTGGTCAATCACGGCGTAACAGTCAGATTCTGGATCGCTAGTGCTCTGATTCTGCTATACGAGTGTGGAGTCCCTACTATACATTCTGACCAAAAACCTGTCCGCTAGCATTGTATGACGTGTGTGTGGAAGTGGTTCGCCCGCCTCAGCCATCAGAGCATTTAGGGGTTGAGCACAGAGCACCGGTGATAACTCTAAGTGCTTTGTTTTGGGCTCTCTCCATTTTCTGCAAGTGGCATTGGTATGTAGAACTGTAGAACATTGACCCATAGTCAGGAGACTTCTAATCGTGGCCCTGTAAAATAGCATCGCAGTTTGAGGTCAGCTCCCCACTTGGTGTTCGTGAATGACGCAGAAGGTTATAATAAGGTTCCACCTTCGACAGCATTTCATTTATATGTCGAGACCAGTCCAATTTAAGTAAGGTGTATGCCTAGGAACTTGACAGTGCGGGCTACTGGTATCAGCATTCCTCCTATTTCCGTCTCATCTGTGAAAAAGTGTGCGTCTTCTTCTTGTGAATGGACAGAGAACTGACTTATGAGGGGCCACACGCAACCCAAGTGAGTCAAGATGGTTAGCTACACTCTGAGAGAGATTCGTTTAACAGTTCTTTGCACGTTTCTGGATCTCGAAGTCGTGTAGATGCACAAATCATCCGCGTACTGGAGCAGACTAGTATCTTGAGGTATTACTGTCTCTAGCTCTGACACATATACTACATACAGGACAGGACTGAGGATGCTGCCTTGAGGCAAACCTTTCCACAAGGTGCGTTGTCCTACTATCTCACCGTCAACTCGAAGGAATATGATTCTTTACGCGAAAGAGTTGAACAATGTTATCTGCGGTGTTCGGGCCAATTCCCTTAGCTATCAATTTGCAGTATAGGATATCCATGTCCACGTTGTCGTATGCTGATGCAATGTCAGAAAAGGCCGAGTGTAGTTTTTGTCAGTTAGCCCCAATTGTATGTCATCGCAAACTAGGTTGTTAACAGCATCCAAAGTGGATCTGTTTGACCGGAAACAAATTGGTTCGGAGGTAGGAGTTGGTTGCTTTCTAACCACCACATAAGCCTCGCTCTGATCATTCTTTCGAGGAAAACTTTGAATATGCAGGATGCCAGCGCAATTGGTCTGTATGATGTTGCGACTCCTCTTTCCTTTCCTGGCTTTAGTATTGGTACGATTATATATTCTTTCCAGGACAGAGGGAAAGAACCTTGAGCCCAATAATTGTTGAACTGTTGTAGAAGGAGTCTTCTGTAGGGTATCGGAGACGAGAGAGAACCCATGTAACTCACGCCGTCCTTTCCTGGGGCTGCATCCGAAGATCTTGACAATGCTATGTTTAATTCATGTAAGGTGAAAGGGGCTGAGAAATGAGTATTAGAGTCAGTCCCTATGCCGCCTGAAGTACTGTTGCCAGTTTGTGAGGGAGTCTGGAGCCAGGTTTTGTAGAATTCTTGCGTCCATGGGCCATTTTTAACGCGTGAATTGGATGAGATGGCGTTCTGGAGAGTTCGGATTTTGTCCCAGATTTGTTTTATCGGTGTAGTTCGGTTTAATGATGTACAGTACGTTTGAAAGGAATTTCGTTTTGCTTGGTTGAGGGTTTTCTTTGCAATGTCCGTTTCCCGCTGGGCCTTAACGTAGTTGTCGAAGTTGGATAAGTTTTGAATGCTTTGCACGCCTCATGACGGTTTGAATTTGCTATGTCGCAGTCTCGGTTCCATCCGCAGTTTCTCGGTTTCAAATACCTTTAGTCTTAGGCATTGACCGATCACAGGCTTCTTCTGGAGATTAACGAAATTATCGTAGGAGAAGTTCAGCTGATTCACTTCTTCTAGTTTGCTCTGTAAGGAAACTGTCAAATCTCTCCCAATCCGCTTTTGGTAATTCCATTTTCGAGACAAGTGAATTGTCTAAGTTCCTCTCTTTGGTTCATGGTGATCAGGCATGGCCAGTGGTTTGAGCCCAAGTTATCGTCAAGAGTCGACCAGGTGAAGCGGGGGCCATTGGAGCTGACAAAAGTTACGTCAATCGCTGATATGGCTCGGTGTGTAGCCGAAGAGGTCTCAAGGTAGGCGACCCGTCATTGAGGTACACTAAGTCGCATTCACCAGCCGCTCCGAATAGGTCGTGACCTTTCCTATCCATGAATGAACAACCCACTGCTGTGTGGTGACAGTTGAAGTCGCCTGTTATTACTGCAGGGTGCGGAATTGAGTCAGCGATTTCCATTGTGTTTCCGTTATCCGATTTGTTGGTTCATTATAAATTGGAGACAACTGTACGGAGTAAACTGGGGTGAGATTCTGATTTTGGCCGCTACTACAAAAGACACCATTTAGACGATTTGAGATAGTGATTGGTTCACTATTTAGAGCTGACTTTATGAGGAGGAGCTACCCCTGCTCTTCCGTCCCTCCTATCCTTCCGGATTATATCATATCCTCCTATTGAGTAATTTCTGGAGGGGTGAAACCATGTTTCTGATACGGCTACTACAGAAACTGGGTTATGTACTAGAAAATTTACAAGGCTAGATTTGTTTTGGACCAGTGATCGGGCATTCCATTGCAATATTCTGAAGTTGTAGCTATCCTGTATTGTTGTCATTTTGTTTAGTCTGTGTACTCGGTAAGTAGTTCTTTGTACACTAACGTGGTCCTTGCTGATTAATCATCTGGAGCAAAATAGAGGATATATTCTGAAGGATTGTGTCCCTATCATATGTAGTTCCGGATGCTGTTGAATCTTTAATGAGACGGCCAATGCTAGACGCCGTTTGCTCAATTAGTTGAGCGGTTTCATTACCATTGTCCATTGGATGGGGAGCGGTTGGTCGTGTTAGGGCGCTGACGTTGGGGTTGAGCTTGGGGTAAGTTGGGTGCAACACTAGTATTATAAATTTGACTTTCTGTAAGCCAATCTTCGGTATCGGAGGATTTAGACGTTTTCTGGTCGTCTATAGGGTTGAACTGCGTTGTGGTCGGCTGATGCGGCTTTTTTGGTGCGTTGGAGGCTGATATCTCAGGGTATGTCTCCCGTTCATTTTCATCATCTGAACGAGTTAGAGGTTGGAAACTGTTCCTAACCACCGTGGAGTAAAGGGTCCTTCATGAACCTATCTCTCATAGTTTTCTGCCTCTCTAAAAATAGTGGGCACTGTCTACTGTCTGCTTTATGATTTTGTCCTTTACAGTTTATACAATTGTTTGCTGATTTTTCAGGAGAAGGACAAGTGGAGCTTTCATGTTTTCTCCCACAATGCAGGCAACGAAATCCATCACGGCATTGGTATTTTATGTGACCGATTCGAAAGCAAAATGAACAGACACGGACAGGCGGTACATAAACATTAACACGACACCGAGCGCCGTATATGGACACATAATTGATTGGATTAATTGGACACATAATTGAAGTGATTGTCCGTTAAATACTATGAAGCAAGTCGATAATTTGATGGTGGATTTCGTGCCATCTGGATTGGTCACCAGTTTAGAAAGACGTCTCATTCTAATTACGGGTACACTTGTCACTATCTCCTCCAGAATTTCGCTATCTTCAAGAGAAGGGTCGATGTTCCTAACGACGCCAGTTTTGTATATTAATGAATCTGGTATATATGCAAAATAATTCCTCTCTGAGAACCCTTTAAATTCTAATAGAGCATTTGCTGTCGCTCCCGAATTAGTTTCTATTTTTATGCGGTTTCCACCAACTGCACTTATATTTATTATGGATCGTTTGTTTATGTTCGCACTGCCAAAGATCCACCTCCCAAAAGAATCATGGGGTGAGTTCTTCCAATCTGTCCATTTTTTGCTTCCACGAATATAAAATATGGCCTTTATCAGAGAGTTTAAAACGATTTTTCTGGGCTCGTTGTAAGAAGTCTGGAGTTAGTTGATCGTTCGGATTGTTGGGCGGGTTTCCGTCCCAGTGTCTAAAGTACGATTTGTAGTGTTGAGCTCAATGTCGCTTTGTTAGGTTAGATCCATTTGTTGGAGGAGGAGGTCCCCTCCGGTATCAACACCCATTCAATGAGTGATCTTTGCGGGGGTTCACAGTAAAATAACAAGAATGAAATAACAAGAGATAATCGGATTAGAGGTGTGAATAGATTCTAGATAAGAGCTTATCTGATTTATACTGCAATCCGGACCGTCGGAAGAGGGCAAACAGCACGTCTACGCTCGACGAAGGCGCGATTGAGACTTGACATCATCCCTAGTCCTTTCCAGTTTTCTATGATTTTGGGTGTAAAGGGAGATGTGGCTCTGAGAAGCGGAAATGTGGCAAAAAGGATCTTTGAATGGCAGAGTCACAAGCTCCTTGCACGAAGACAAATAAAATCAGAGTGGCAGCTAGAACTTTGTTCTGACGTAGATGCATTAGGTGGATCCCCCCCCCCCCCAATGGTGCTCTGGTTGTGTCTCAACTGGTTCTATTCAACAATTCAACTTTCCTTTTAACCTGCCTTTCCTTTCCTTGCTTAATTCACCATCTATCACATATGTTGATACCATACAACAATGAACATATCGAGCTACATATTTGGCAATTCATCAATATGGCCAAATACCCTTGACAGTGTGTGGTACCGTTAGAGTACTAGTCTTTCCATAGGAAGAAGGTTGAGTATTATCTCCACAAAAACACACGTAGTATAAATTCTGATCTCAACTGTCATAAATATGACTCTCTATACCTTGACAGCCATAAAACAAGATGCTTCAAATTTAGTAATAATTTCCTAGGTGTGACAAATTTGTTAAAATTATCCAATAGAAATATTCTCTCACTCAAGTACGTCATTCAATTTCAGATGCAGAATGCAGGTTTCCTGATCAGTCAAAATACACCATCTCTCAATACGGCTTAACGTGCCACAGTTCTGCCAACATCGCAATCATCTCACCAATCCTCTTCGCCTTACTGGGAGCTCTATATTGGCTTGGGGTATAATTTTATACGATGTCATCATTCCAAAGTGTTTTGAGTTTTGGAATTCCATTTGTATCGTGCTATTTTGAAACCATACAAACTGTACAGACACAGCCAACCAAGACAAACCTAATGCACGCAGGGTAATGTTTAAGCACAACGTTCCTATTGAGTGAGCTCTTTTCTGGATGGTGGTGTAACGTGGACGAGTGCTTTTTGTGTCATATCAATTATGATGTTTTACGTCTAAAAACGTACACCCACTGTATATCACTGGCCAGGGAAGTGAATTCACCCAACAACTACTTTGATTACACCTGCTGGTGGATTTAGCCCAATCACTTTACACCCGGTAATGTTTAACTGCCAAGAGAGCTGAGCGCTCTGACAATAGCTCAGAGTTATCAATGAGTGGAGAGTGCCATAAATATCATAATGTAGCGTTTTTTATCCCTACTACGCGAAGGGGATATATTTTGTACAGTGAATATTTTAATTTTAATATACTATATTTCTCACATATCCGTATTTATTTAACTACCTTCGCAAAATACCTTAGTTTTACAGTGCTTTACATTAAGCAGGAAATTAGTTGAAGAATTCAACAGTCTTTTCTCCTGATTTTGGCGTTTTCATAGGAGCGCCTGCTTATAAGAGTATACTCTTCTGTCTGAACCACGTGTTACCACGAAATACATAGCCTATGTAGTCAACCAAAGCAAACGCTCAGAGTGACACAGGAAAGAAGTCGTTTATTTCTTCTGAAAATATGTGCTGCAACGTATGGTAAATGACGTTAGTATTTTGAAATGCTGCACATTTATTCTCTCCCCTTTACACAGCAAATAAATATGTTCACAGTAACAAATTGTTTCCTCATTATCAATTGGTCTATGACTGCATTAATAAATCCTCCTCCCTTCAATACAACTACTTAGTCACACCAAGAAGGTAACAAATCCCCTAATCCGTTTTCATTCAGTTTTACTCAAAAGGTGCTTGGGAACTTGGTTCACTCTCCGTTATTTTCAAATAATGTTTATTTCATGTTGAAGTTGGTGTGAACTCCACGTTAAATAAATCCTGTAGTTAATCCTTGACTGCACGCAAGGGCGACATTCGGATGGCCTGAGATGACATTTGAAGTTCTACATGCCAGATCAGCGCTAGTTCTTTGCTAACAGAATTAGCTACAAGAGTCAGTAGATAATTTATCACTTGCGTGTGAGCTGTCTGAGTGACTGGTAGCAGTCGACTTTTCTTAGCTTTCAAAAAATGTGTTGGCCGAACACCGTCGTTTCACATCCCTTATTCCAAATTGAAACTGTAAAAATGAGGGGAAAACAAAATTCTGATACAGCTTTGACTCTTTCCTCAGAAATATTTACATTTTATTTCCTTTTAGAGCTTCTCATGTTTACTCATTCTTCTAATTATTTATTATGCCGCAGAAGATACGTAATATTTATTGAGTATCCCACTGGTGATCGTCGACTTTTGTGAGGGCAGGGCAGAGTACAATGTGGTATATTGGCCATGAAGACAACCTCGCTAACCGTTGGAGACTATTTATTCATTATTAAATAAAATACGATATTTTTTTACCTGTTCAATACTGCTGTATAAGAATACATTATTTTTCTCTTTCTTTCTCAAATATTGCGTAAAATGGTTTTCACACTGGGTACTAGCAAACGAAAATGCTTTCACTTGAGCGCTGGGAGCAAAATAATTTCCCTCCGAGCTCGAGCAAGGCTGCCAACATGACGGTGAGGTTAGTTTAGGGTTGGTTTCTCTTCCCTGGGCACTGGCATTGGGGTTGATATATCGGAAGTTTAATATCGACATTGTCAACCCAATCTCCAAAAATCGATTCACAAATATAAAAACGATCTTCAAATATTGACGAGTATCGATACCATTGATATATTGGTTCGTAAAAATAGGTTTGCTTAACCGTATTTGCTGTGCAGGTTCACGTATTGTGTTGGAAGCACGGATACACGATCTCAATCAAAATACAAAGCTTTCCTTCATAATTTAATCACAATTTTTCTACTGTGCCACAGTGATGAACTTTGTTCGTTTGATGCTAGTTACATTTCTCTTTGCAGGCCTCTTATCTGCCATCACATAATTTGATGTATTGCGTATCATCGAATTTATAAGGGTTGAGAAATATATCTTCGCTTTGGATCTTATTCTGGTTTGTTTTGGCATCTAACTCCATCCCATTTGATTGTGGAAAGTTAATATCTGGTGCAGTGCATCTCACAACTCCCCTACACAGTACATTCACCGGTTTTCGCGGCTTTAGCTACTAATTCAATCAATTTTTATTTCAGTTCTTTGTAAAATATAGCTTCACAGATTATGTAGTTCTGCAAATGCATTCGCATACAAGCCATTTTCCCAAATATTTTTTTGCAGATTCGGTAGCTCATGAAAAATAAAGATCTGCAGAAAACTCACATAAGTAACTTTCGTTTCTATTTCGTGGAGCTGAAGAAGGTAAAAATGTTAAAAAAAAAAAAAAGAAGGAAACATCGCTATTTTTCTCGATATTGGTGTAAACGATTAGTATTGGGGTGGAGTATCGATTCACTCGTAATATCGATTATTGGTTCTTCACGGTTAGCTGGGATTTGGGTGGCGCCCGCGCGGGGGTGTTGAAAGCAAATCTGTCCGAGGGCTGAGACCTGCCGCTCCCTCTTCCCCTTCGCGCACCCTCGCCCGGCCCCACCACTCTAAACCCTCCCTCGCATCTGCCTTGTTTACAACCGATCGATGACATTTCGTAAGCGAATAACTCGCCGAGTTTGATGTTAATTTACGAAATTCGCGGGCGGTTTCGTTCCCGTTCTTCAGCGATCGAGAGACAGAGTCCGACGAACCGGGAAAATGCCGTGCGTCGGAGGAGCGAGAAGCGAAAACCGCTGAATGTTTAAGAACGCCCTCTCGACCCGATTTGGACGAGGTAACTCAACATCTCATTCTTCTCAGTTCATTCGTTTTTTACGGAAAATGAGCGGTTTTGTGGCGGTCGTGAAACGACCCCTGGGATTTGTGAACGGCTCCTGTTGCTCGTTTCGGAAATATTTATATTGAAACACCTGTGCCACCGAACCACAGTGAACGATACGTATTAGAGAAGCGTAATAACCACAGCACACGGCCCACCGTACACTATACCCACCTATGACAATTTTATTGTTCCACGAATTTTCTTTCACCCTGAGGAAATCAACATCTCTAAAAATCGCAGAACCTTTTCAATTATTTTCTTTTCAAAACTGTGCAGGGATAATACGGGGAGTGAGTAGAGATAAGGACTCACGGTAACGTCCACATACAAGAACAAAAATATCTGGTACGACGCACCACGTACATTCAGCGATTTTTATCGCTCAACCAATAAAATATATTTTTCACTCGTTTTATACGTACATGGTAGATCTTAACAACGTACCTGCATTTATGAGGTTGCTCCTACTTATGTTACACTCTATTGAGTGCAACCAGCATGTAGGCAGTGTGTCCAACTGTGCACATCGGTGTTTTGGAACGTTTCAAGTTTATTATTCCCGAATTATAGGGACAGCGTTGTGATGAAAAAATAAACGCTGCAAATTATTACAGTTTATTATTTTCTTGCACAGCTTGGCTCGTTCCCACACTTCCGAGACCCATCCCATTTGATTCAGTACCGATAAATACTGGAAAACGATACTAAACATGACCTGACTATAACCAAATTACGAAAATTAGCAAGACAACTATCGCTATATTGCCCTGTTAGTTCCTTGAAGTAGTGGGATTCGCCTCACTTCGTTTACTGTCATTTCACTATTTTACATCTCGACTCTGAGAGCCGTCCTATTCGACTCAGCATCGAAAAATACCTTGGAAACGATGCCAAACACGACGTAAATGCAATAAAACTACCTAAATTTCGTTTGCGGCTAATCATTTTAACCATCTTTGGCCTTAACAATCAAGAGTTTCGTCCAATCGGAATACGTTAAAGACAAAATATGGTCTGGACGGAGGACGGTGTATTATTCAAAATGAATGATAATATTAAAAAATTGGTACGTAATTTCTTGAGGTGATGATAATTATTTTATAAACACTATTAAACTCATCGTTCACGTAGCTATACCAACTCGATTTTTGCGAGTACTCAAGTTTCATGTTGGTCAGGTTTATGGGGAGAAGATTGAATCAAATAGATTTTTGTTATAATTTTTGATAATTTATTGTGCTGCTTTCCAGAAGTCCCCATCCATGAACATCTACTGTTCAGATGTGTAGACTGATCCACACAAACTTTTATCAAAATCTTTGGAACTATTTTTGAGAAAATAAATATTTCGTGTTGTGATCATTATGATAACTATGGACCGAGTTTTCTTGTAAGATCATGCTGGTGTTTCATGTTGATATGCATTCTGGAAATCAAAATTGGTCCAATTCGGCCCTGTAGTTCTCAAATTTGATACAATTTGGTTATGCCATTATGAAAATTGGCTACTCCGTAAATTCATGAATATAACACGATTTTACATCCCTTAGACCTGCAAAGTATCACAGTGTGCGTCGCTCTAAAAAAAGTGTGTGGACCAGTAGAGGATGAAAAGGTGCACCAGTTATCATCTCTAGTGTCCCACTCCACTCAGAGCCTACACGAAACGCCTATTTTGAATTACCAAAGACAAACAAAATCCACACTAAATGACACCAACATGCAGAAGAATATCTGCCATGACTCAGCCGCATTCTACACCACTCACGAAAGGGGGAAATGAGATGTTCCCAAATTAACTATAAAAATGCAGTATATGGTTTCCTCTACAACGCCAGGAGGACGAGGGATGGCTGTCAGACATTACAAAAATGGCACAACTAATACACCCAAAGCCTCAGACTAAGTTTCCTTGTCAAGCGTCAGCCATATTGCTACAGGCAAAAAATACTTTTCTACCATCTATGCACAAAGACTGCCAAATGCAGAATATATCCAGACATGGGCTCAAACGTCACTTCACTAATGACGCACAAAGTGGTGCCGAGTGCATGGTCTAGAACTGAGTACGAGAAGCATTTAGAAAACTTTTAGTGCCAAGAGATCTCACCAGGCACTAGTAGCCATGCAACAAAGTGACTACGTCTTTCACTTTTCGATAATCTCTACGGAAACGTTAATGCAGAATAAAATGTTGACAGTAGTTAGGTGTACCCCGCAAATTTCGTCCAAATCGTTTGGGCCTTTTAGGAGAAAATTCGAAACAATCATTTATTGTTCGGCAAGTCTCATTTTCTGCAGGATATTCTCGGCTTCCATCTCAGTTCTACGTATAGTTATTGAAATAATTGCTAGATATTTACTGTGTGTGTGTGTGCAAGTCAACAGGTGAAGCTAAGCTTTGATTTTAAGTTACTATTTCATTCACTTTCTGTGACACACTGAGTGCACAAAAAAATTGTAATTATGGACTAAACAAATAGAGTTTCTTCGGATCTTCACATTTTGAGACCCACTGAATCGAAAAAACCTCATTTCGATCTGTCTGTGTGCACCGAGAACGAATTTTTCTCGCACAATGGCCCTTGCGATTTTGATTCAAATATCAAGTTAACTACAATTAATCTGTATATAACTTTTATTTTCTATAAATTTCTCTCTGAAAACTCTAGAACAGAATTATTAACAAAACCCTATGGCTTGATGCTTTGCCCTCGAAGCAGAAGGCGAGGTTTTCAGCTTTTTGGAAAAACAGCTCGTACGTTTTCCATTGCCTACTCAGTCTTTCTACGATCAGTGCATAGCTAAATATTGTTTTCCATAAATGCTTCTCTGACAGTCCGTTGAACATAGATGAAAATAGAACAGTGCGAAAATCGTAGTTTTACAGTAAACACGCAATTGAATTAGACCAAGCTGGTGGAATATCTTTTAAACATGAATACCCACACTCGTTCCCGGCTACTGTTGGTTTATTATTCATTCTGAATAATAACCCTATGTTTTCGGTCACGAAAAATTTTTTACAACCCCCCCTCAAAATTTGATACTTTACGTTTCAAGGCATGGAGATTCCAAATTCGCAATGTCCGTCCGCCGTCCCCCGCCCGCCGTCCCCGTCCCCGTCCCCGTCCCCCCGTCCCCGTCCGCCGTCCGGGCCATTTTGTGCCTTTAACGTGGTCTAAAAATTCGTTCTTTCGCCCAAAAATCCGATTTGGTATCTAGTTGTGCCCGCCATCTCGGCAATCCGATCGGACGAAGCCCGTGGTTGTAATGGGCAAAAAACGGTTAAAAAAATTAACGAAACGCAGGAAAACGCGAGCTACAGCGTCCCTCCCGTCTGAATAAAAAACAACCGGTGCCGGGCCGTCCTCGCCTCGCGGGGCGGGCGGCTAAACTCAACTCGCCTTTCCCTTCGAGCGCCCCCGTTCCTATTTCCCCGACGTTTTGGTTTTAATACGATTCAATTTTTTTAGATTCTTTCGTTTCATTCTCATTTTGGTTTTTTCATAGATTTTAGGTTAAATTTTGATATTAGTATTTAGCGTGCATGTTTACATATTAAAATTCAGTTTTTTCTAGATACTTTCGTTTTTTTTGTTTATTTTAATATTCCGATTCAGTTCTTTTCGACCTTTTTTTGGGTTTCATTATGATATTTTTCGATGCTGAATCGAACAGGATGGGTCTCGGAGCATTAATGCTAGGTCAAGCTGATTATCCGAATAATAAACCGTTGTGTAATAATTTGCAGCGTTTTTTTGTAAGTATTCGTTACAACGATGTGAGCCAAGATTCATCAGAAAATGAGATTTGCAGAACAATAAATGGTCGTTTTTCTCATTTGCTCTGGAAAAGGTTTGTCATCAAACCTACAGGGTTCTTTCAAGTAATCAGTACGTATATTTTATTTTCCATAAACGTTTCTATTACGTCGCCAAATTTACAGGAGTTATAGAAAGTTGTGAGATGCCACACGCCACATATTTCAAAATCGTCTTGGAGTTTTGTGTTGGACGTTGTCAAGTTCCTTTTCATAGCCATTGGAACGAAGAAATATGTACTAATTCTTTTTCCCCAACTTGGAGGATTCATCATCAAAATCTTCACACCAAAGTGTTCTATCATTTGAGTTTGACTCAAAGTAGCATTTAGTAGCTCGTGATAGGATGCACTTCAGAAGCTTACCTTGTGTCTATACCAGGCTTCATCAGATTTTTTTGTTAACTTCTACATCCAGGTTTTTATGAAGTCGAGAGTCTTTTAAGAAATTTAAACTGGTGTGTGGGATTACAGCTCGATATGTTCTGCTCGTTTCATCTTTGTAAATGGAATTATTTAAAACTGTTTCAAGACAACTGGTGGGGGCTGGTGGCTGATCAATATCTTTGCTTTGTGCTTCACCACAAAGTTGTTACGTAATGACAATTTCCTTGAGATGTTACATAAGATCTATTTGTTCCTAAGAAATTTATTGTCTAAACGATCAAAGTCTGTCTGCAACTGAGTTAACTGTTTGATCCAAACTGTAGTAATGTGACGTTCTATACTTCGAAGTTCAGTAAAATATCCATCAATGAGACCGCACTGATCAGAAATTATCACTGCTATGACTAAAAACTAATTTAACTGTGCAGGCGTTCATGATAGGATTTCAAATTATTGTGCTTAAGCGCAATAATTCTGTGGCTTCGTTATTTAGTCTTGTGAAACTAAGTTGTAACGTTCTCACGCTCAGTGCAGTAACAGCGAAAAAACAAAAAGTTGCACCTCTCGATTCAATTCTGGGCTCATTAGAGCTTCAATATATGTGTGGGGTTCCGAGAAAATAAACAGTTTTTGTTCTTTACGACAGTTTGATAAAATTATAGAAGATAATAGAGTTATATGGGATATAGTTACAAGTGGAGTTTTGGTAGCACATTTTGGGCTGCACTAAATCGAATTACTGAATACCAGACATTTGTCAACTAGCTCTTGTAGAAACTCAAGTTTCAAATAAAATATCTGGTGCATCGCAACACACAACTTTCCTTTGCTCTACATCAACTCACTTTCTACATGGCTTTTTATACTTAATTCATTTATCACCCAGTTCATTTGAACTTGGTCAAACAACACTTCACGGCAGCAGTAAGCGGTAGCGCTTACATTTCCAGAATTTATTGTGCTGTTCGTACTCATTGCAGGACTAGTATTGAGCAATTGGTACACAGATAGTTAATGAGCCTGTAAACACAAATTTTTTTAGAAGGATAGTAATCACTTTTGCAGAGTTATTGGGTAATAACGGTTAGAACTTGTAGTAAGCGAAACGGCGGTAGTTGAAATTCTGGAATTTCTGGAGTGAGCCCCATGTATCTCATGAGCGTTTTTAAACACTCACCCTATAGGTACTGGATTGGGATACTACACCAATTTTTTTTAAACATTCTAGTGACATTTCAGTGGAGTTTATAAGAAAAAAAACGCTAAATTTTGATAATTTATTGTGCTGCTCTCGTCATTTTCCCACGAATGGGAATTGCCTTATTGAGAGCTATCAATATAAAAAAGGTAATCAAAATCGTAAGAGCCGTTTTCGAGATGAACAATTTGGTGTTTTGATTACTATGATAACTGTAGTTAAGTTGCGGTGGATTTTACATACCCGTATTTTGGCGTCCCATGGTAACCTGCGGGCTAGATATCAAGTTTGAGCTCATTTGGTTCCGTCGTTTTCTCTAAAAACCGCGCTAAAATCGATTTGGTCGAAAAGTTTGGTAATTTATTGTGCTGCTCTCATCATTTTCCCACTAATGGGAATTTTATGGTAAAGTTGCCTTATTATATTTGCCTTGTTAATTTGAAAAATTTAATCAAAATCGTTGTCGTCATTTTCGAGAAAAAAAATATTTGGCGTTTTAATTACTATGATAACTATTGTCAGTTTTGGGTGGATTTGGCTCATACCCTTATTTTGGCGTCCCATTGTGACCTGTAGGGTGGATGTCGAGTTTGAGCTGATTTGATCCAGTTGTTCCAAAAAAATCGGTCCCACTCAGACCATTTTTCCAATTAGTATTTTTCAGACTCAGTAGGGTTTGAAACGTAAAGATCTGAAGAGAACTCAACTTTCCTTTCTACCTCGTAGTCATAGGAAGACTGTAGTTAGAATTCCAGAATTGTGTGGGATGTCATTCTAATTATTTTGTAACCATTATGTTGGTAGTTTATTTTACTGCCAACAATTTGTTTTTAGGAACGCCTAGTGTCATATAAGGGGAATTTATAATCAAGAAAACATAGTTGGAAATTTTTTCAAAATTTAAAATTTATTTTTTTGTAATTGCTGTTAACTGTGCCGCTATTGTCAATCTCCCTTGATCGAGAGTTTTATACTACGGTTAATCCATTTGAAATTATCCACACAAAATTTAATCAAAATCGTTCAATCCATTTTCGAGCAAACAGTATTTTGGTGGTGTGATCACTATAATGACAGTAGTTTGTCTATATTACTAAAATTATCATTATTAGACAACCTTTAAACAGTCTCATTGGATCGGTAGAACATTCGACTACAACTTGTTTCTTGCTAGAATGTTCTCTTCACTTTATTGGTAACAACTCGGAAAATTGTGGCTAATGAATTTGAACGCCCTTCTGAAGAACAAATATGATACCAACACGCGTTCCTTGTCATAGAAAGTTTACGTTAATTGCAATCGTTTACTCCTTCCCTGCATTTAGCTGCTAATAATATATTATGAGCTTTAGACGTAGCAAGTGCGTTAATGGTTTAGGTGTTCATGTGTTCCCTCGTAATCAGACTTGAATTAGCAAATCTAACTACAAGTTCTGAGTTAATTAAAAGAACGACTTATCGTTTTGTCGCAGTTCGTTGTCCTGAGATGAGAAACAAGCACAACTTCTTTACCTCAACATACATTTCGACTACGGGCTGGTAGTCGTCTGAAACGCACAGTTTTCCATCAAACCAAGCTCAATGATGTTTCAAGGAGATGGAACGCACGACTGTCGCGACCTTCATGGCAGAATCATCGCCCCTGGACTGCACTTTGTGCCAGGCCCAGACGCCTGCACGTTGTGCGTTTGCGATAATGGGGCTCCAAAATGGTGCAAGGCAGTTTTGTGTTCACCCCCACAGGTAAGTCTATTTTAATTTTGAATTGAGTTCTGTGACCATGCTGTATCCATTTACTCCATTATTACTCTTTTATCCCCTTCTGGGCTGTATTGTGCCAATATGAGACAATGAGACATAGTCTGGCTCATTAATTTATTAACACGGGGAAAACCAAGTAGGTCGATTGAATATGTTTATTCACTAGTGGGATTAGGACCATGAGACCTTCCCGTCCGTTCTCTCAAGATCCCATTTCCCTAATTTCTAGCGTAACCGCGATTATGCACACACCCTTCGATAATTATATGCACATACATAAACAAGAGCATTCGGTCTCACATCAATCCATTATGGAAAAGTCATCATGCTCTAAGTTGTTGAGGTGACAGTTGACTGCAGATCGTGGGACAAGGAGGACAAAATAGCTAAGCACATCCTATGCGATACCTGGTCTTAGCAGCCAGGCACTTTAAAAACTTCTCAGGGATTTATCGAACCCCAAATCTTCTTTAAAGGAGCTTGTATGTCGGACGTTTTTTATTAAGTAAGGGACATTGTCACCGTATGCCCAATGTATGGCCAAACGGGTGTAGAGAACCCTCCACTCTGTAAACAACTCCACTAATTTTTATGTTTTGGCCCCTATTACTTGCAATCTCAGTTTGATCTTCATTGTGGCCAATATTATGTTCTATTCTATTATTCGTTGGACCCAGTGAGAAATGAATTTAATTATACAGTGCTGTTCCTTATTTTGGAATTAACCACCAGAAAAGATGTGCACAGTTACGAGGTTTTGAGTGGAATTCCTTTTCTCTCGCCAGAGTAATACTGAGCAATAATAATTTGTTAATCTAACGAAACCATCTCGTAATTGCACATCACACATGATAGAACACAGCTACCTTCTATTTGAAAGGCAACAGTAATTGGGTTTATTTGTTTAAGGACTGCAAATCCTTCAGAGTTGGCAACTCTTGTTGTGAATTCCTCTGCCTCGACGATACGCTGGGCAAAAGCGATTCTGACCACGACTTCAACGCAGATTTAGGTCTACGATTAATCGCTACCGCTATCACTGCAATACTGTCTTTATCTCTGCTAGTTTTTCTTTTTCATAGACTTCGACAACGTAAAATTCGAGGTTGGTACTTTGAATTGAGATCGATTGTAAGTTGTTTGATTATTGATCTTATTTTAACCTCTTTATTCATTGCAGGGCGGCAAAATCGCGAATTAACGGAAGAAGAACGTAGTTTAGGTAGTATAGGTTATATCGCAGGGAGTTTAGGTTATTTGCCTGAGCCACATTTCGAAGAAGCGACTGCTCATTATCCGCTCTGGAAACCCCCAGGGAGTTACTATTCTCGTGGTGAGGCCCCACCACCCTATGAAGAAGCTGTGGCTGCTGCTCGAGCCGAAGCAGCTCTAAGTAGAAATCCTGGTGAGTTTACGCAAGCTCGTTTAAGGATACCAAGATTAGTTATGATACAACCGAGTTTTTAATTAATTCGCTTCGTATTTTTCAGGCCCGAGTGTTGCATCACAACTTCATTCGCAACATCGCACAATTCCAGTTAATTTAGCGACAAGCGGGACTATTCTGACCTCTGTGACAGCTTCCTCTCCAATTCCTCACGACCATTCTGTTTTGGGTAGTTTACAACAATCGGCGACGAAGTCAGAAGGGATTTCTGCAATACCTGAACCAACAGGTAGAATCAATTGAGCGTATGTACTGTGAGAGGAATGTTAATGCGTGTACATCAGCTGTGGTTGGATTGAGAGTGGGGAAGTGTTGAGGTGGGGTCTAGAATGGTCTGTATGCCGGAAGTTCTTCAGAAAGACACCATGCTGAAGCGTGGATTTTGACCGTAGAGTGAGCCACTTGCATGTACTCATAGATCTCAGTTCGGAAATCGTTTGGTTAGTTACTTCAAGCTGAGTTTTTGGGTGCAGCAAACTCAAGCTGCCACTTCTTTCTATTGAAGAGTTATCAAACCTCCTTTCTCTGTCCTAAGGAATTGATAACTTTTAAACCATCTTCCCTACTTATGCGTCCTACTATTTCCTAGTGAGTCATCATTAACTCCTAGAAGCAGTTGTGGCTTGTCAGGAATTGGGTATGGCATACCTCTGCTGACTTCTGCCTATCACTGGCTGGAGATGTCTAATATGTACAGTCGTCTGCTCTGTATCCCACTGCTCCTGTCACTACCAGAGCATTCAGGGGGCTTTCTACATTAAGAGCAGCAGCATTCGTTACTCCTCGTCTTTAGCCATTCTTCCATATTACTATTGCCACTGCAGTGCAGTGCAGTTCTCCCGTACATCCATACTGACAACACACTCTCAACCAGTCAAGACTGCAAGTACAGTGAGCGCCTTTGCTGTCACTAGTCAGAAATACGCCCAGAAACTCAGCTTGAAGTCTATTTTGCTTTGCACCATTACTTAAATGGCGAAACATATATTATCCCCTCTCACCCAAAGCATGTTGGGTATCCATATGTGAAAGATCACCAAGATCAAGATTTGTGTAACACTTAACGTGAACGATAGGTGTGAGTGGGCTCTGAGGTCTGGCTTTGATTTAGAATACTACTAGCTTCTCTTCTTTTGAGACGAGAGCTGGCACACTAACAGTTGTCGGCCATCTCATGATGAGTAAGAAGTCTTTGAAATTGAGTCGTAAGGTATATTCAGCCCATGAAGCCAATATGCATGCCTTCTAAATTATGCCAAAAAGCCACTCAGTCAGGAGTGTTTCGCTGCTGTCCCCTATGAATATTGTGCGGCAAAGCCTCTATGGTCCATGGGATCACGGTATCCCTCTCGTTATCAATGTCACAAACCAATGGAAATAGGGCGTTCATGGTTGGTTTCAATGTAGCTTCGTCTACATTCTAAAACTTGAAATCGACGGCGCTGAAATCATGAAAGTTAAGAAGCTTGGGATACAGATGACCCCTTCCCCAGTAGTTGCCCTGGTGGGCTCAAGTGACTAACGTTTGTGGTAAAATGTATGGCGCCCTTTACTCGCACTGTCGACTTGCAGTGCATTTCCCTTCCACTGTCAACTTCAACTTGTGCAATCGCTCCTGTTCATGAAGATGAATATGGTGTAATGGCCTTCTGAGATCTAGTAGTGAACATATCCCAGCTTTGCAATGAGCTCAAAATACTCTAATTAGGTTTATTTGTTAGCTTTTATGAAACTGGACAAGCATTTTACGGCACATTTCGCCAAGTTATGCTGACACAATCTCCCTCGGAAAATTAATCTAGCTGTAGTGACACTCACTTTTAAACTATTTAAATTTCAATCTAATTGTTTTTTACCATGAGATGTCAGAAGGTTTACGGCACATTTACGGCTTTCTTTTTGCCTTCATTCAATTTCTCTCTTGCGTACTGAATTATGGTAGCCAAGAATCCTTCAAGAAATGTAGTCAATAGTCTTACTCCAGAAACTGTCTGTTGTTTTGTTGAAAAAAAAAAAAAACACGAAACAAAATAAGTTGAGTGTGAAGAAATTGAAGCTTAGAAAACGATGAGCCAAATTCAGTCAGTAACAATGTATCAGATAAGGCAAATTCAAGTTATTAAAGACCTCGACAGTTGAAAACGAACAAAAGTTCATTCAGTAAATCGACTGAAGCGATAACAAAATGCAATTTGCTGCTTTCCGAAAACTGACCCGTCATTGCGTTTCGAATCTGACTGCCTACTCCCCAAAAGTCGCATAGCTGGATTGCCGCCGAACTCCACTAGAGGTGGCTCTTACACAGACGTGTCCATTTAGCATGTGTGCTTTCCCTCCATAGTCCCCATACTTGCTCCACAACCTGCGCATGTAGCCATTGGAGTTGAAATAATTATTTCTCTTTTTCGTTCTAGGTGGAGTAGGAGTGCACGGGAGTCATCCTCCAGAGCGAACTAACACCATCGAAGAGATGGATGATTATCGTAGCGAATGTGAAAACTGTAACATCAGCGCTCAACAACAATTAAACGGCGGATTGGAGTACCAAGAAGATTTGCAAACGATGACACTTCACAGGCGCACTCAAGACGGGGAGCCACAAACGTTCTATCGAACGTCTCTTACTCTTCCCACTCAGTGTCGAAAACAACCGAGGTAATAATACGTGTTTTGCTATATCGACGACCTTAGTGGAATGATATTTACTGCAAGAATATCCCGCGTAATTGCCATTCTGGAATCTCATAATCATGGTTGACTTCTCAGCATTCAAACTTTAAAAAAAGAGTTTTTATTGGAAATATTAAAATTTATGAGAAGGAATTTATCAGTGGGGTTTAAATAGTATCAGTCAAAGCGAAAACAGTGGGTGAAGTCCCTCAAAATACAAGATCAGCTTGTAGGGATATTCAGAAAGGTAGTCCCTGAGGTTTCGTTCTTTCATATTCACAACGTGAAAACGCTTCAAATTATTACTCAACGGTTTATTATTTTATTGCGCAGAATGATTGCACAGCTTGACATTTCTAGGCAGCGCTAGGCAATTGTCACGACGTGATGAATCGAACTGATGGGTGGTTGAAGTGAGGTAGGAAGCAGATTGAGAAATGAGCGTTTACCAGATACGATAACTTTCACTGTATTGTTCAGCGCCTCACTATATTTACTGTGAAATCACTATTTTCCATCTAAACACAGTTCCTACACCTGTGAGACCCATCCTATTCGTCTCAGCATCTAAAAATGCCTAGGAAACTAAATAAAATAACGAATTGAAATTATAGTCAACATTTCGTTTTTGGCTAATTTCTTGAACCATTTTTGGCACATAACAATATGATCGAATTGCCAAGTTGGTGGGCCCAACTAGATTTTAAATGGAATTTTTGTGCAAAACTTTTTTACCCCCATTAGCTCTGTGTAGCCTTGGAATAGAGGATATTGGACGTCTCCAAAAATCTAAAATTCAGGTCTGCTTCCTTATCAAAATGACCATTCCTGAACTCTCTTGTTAGGGTTACATCAGTTGCACGTCATGGGTGGTGGTGGTTTAGATATCATGCAACAGCCTGGTCACTCGCCCAGCATCCCCTGAACCTATGGAGGTACTGGTAGGTTGTTATTTAGCCAGTCTCCTAGTGGAGCATTGTTGCCTGTTTGTCATCGTGTTGAGGTGTGACCCTAGGGAATCCATACCATTTGGGATGAGTTCTTAATCTGGTTTCCCACCTGTTCTAACTGTGTACTGGGGTGGCGAGTTTCAAAGGTACTATGGCTATGTTTGGTTGCCAACACTTTACGTCATTGGGTGAGCAGTGTTGGAACAAACAACTCGTCAACAGAGTGGGCCTACTACTACAGGTTTGGTTGCTCTTCCAACAACCGTCGCTCGCTGTTGTAAGATGTACTGTGGAGCAGCGTGTGGTTTCTTGTTCATGAAGACAAGACATACCAGACGTGTAGAATGGAGAGTCTTTGAGAGAAAAGAAGAGGAGCCACAGCCACTTCCTCTTAATACGTTCACTGGTGTTGGGGAAGAACTCCATTATTTTGGGCAGTGGGGTATGATACATAGCTGTGACATCTATGCACTACCTTCCTCCAGGACCATCACAGATCGCCTCAGTTATGGGATCCGTGGCAACAACCAAATTGTACTTGGTGAGCAGCTCTGTGTGCCCCTCGCATCTGGCAAATAGCGCCAAATCGCCTGTAAAATGATATAACAACCAGCTCAATGCTGCTGGCTCAAATCACCACAGTGCCCAAGTGGTGCTTGTTCAAGCGGGTTAGCACGAGCATGTCCAGGAATGGGTCAATGCAGGCCACAGCCAACTTGGCGCTCGTTCTCGCTGCAGCCCCCACTTGTGCCTGTGATCCTGGGCCAGAGTCCTGGAACCTATGTATGGTTTTCGTGTGGTAAGAACGCTGCAGCGTTTTTGGTGCACTTTGCAGCGACCCAGTCATGACCAGGGAACTCGTATTTGAATTGTGCTGAAGGATTTAAACAATTTTTAACCTGTCCACTCGTGAAAAGAACAAAACCAAAATGCAGTCGTCCGATTTGCCTCTATTTTAAATATACACGACATTCTAAACTGCTATATATCTACCTATTTAGTTCAAGAATATACATCGATGTCACAAGTACACAGGAAACGAACCAGGAACAAGGACAAAATTATGTAACACACCATTAAAAACAGAATAAACAGTAAATTGTCTATATTTCCACTGAAATAACGAGCACAATTGTTAAATCGATTTCGACGGTTAGGTCATCATCAGTAACAAACATGAACTGGTGATGACCTAACCGTCGAAATCGATTTAACAATTGTGCTCGTTATTTCAGTGGAAATATAGACAATTTACTGTTTATTCTGTTTTTAATGAAATGGGTTTCCATAATATCCTCGCAAATGATTTAGTTCATAACACACCATCCTCGGAACAGTGACAATCAACCATTCATTGTGCTAGGTGTGCAAAATTATAATTAACGTGTAAATAAGTTTAAGTTGAAATAAAAAATAGACGCTTTCAAAAAGGAAATAAAAACGTATTAACTCATATTGATGACATAATTTATGGGAAGCGGGTTTTAAATTAATATATTTATTTATATATAATGTTTATTCATAGGCACGTAGCTTCAATGAAAACTGTTACTGATATATGTACGATTATAAGAGGAATTCGTGTTTATTTGTAGCCAGGGAAGGTGGATGAATCCAAAAGGCCCTAACCTTCGCTGATGGTAAAATAAAAGCTGCTGTGACCTACAATCTGCAGATTCTCAGTTTATCATTTGTGAATTGCTTAAAGTTGTCTAACTTGTGTAAAAAGGCTGGGTAAGCCGCTTGGACTGTTGGAATCACTTTTCAATTTTTTGTGTCTATGTGTTCATAATACTTATGAACCACATCAAAATATCCCATGAAGTATTTGATGTGAAATAGTTGATAAAATCTCTTTAGTATTCCAGAGAGAGCCAAGAAGCAAGATCTAGATTCTTAAAAGTAAATTCCTTTGTGCTCGCTGGTTCAACGACGTCTTCCTAAACACCCTGCTTAACTGATCAGTTGTAATATATACAGTTGGTGAGGAGAGAGTCAAACACTCGTTCTTCCTCTCCTGTTGAATTAGTTCAACTTCAAATCCTCGCTATGTTCATTAGTTCCAAATATTTTAAAAAGGAACACAAAACTAATGTGATGGTCCTATGTGGTCAAAATTGAGAGGTCAGAGGGAAAATAAGAGTTGCGAAATTAGGGGAAAATGAGAAGAGGAGTTAATAAATAGAGGAAAAGTGCTAGGAGACGAGAAATGAGAACTTCGAAGACTAGAACATGCTTCTCGAGGGACTGAAATGGAGAGCTTCGAGTTTTTGGTTTTTCACCTTTTCGAGCTTCGAGTTTTTCACCTGCTGAGCAGGCTTTCTCGATTAGGCTTACCCTTTGGTTTGGGTTCGGTTCTCAACTGAGTAACATATATAAGTTCCACTCTTCGTGACAGTGATCAGGCTTGCGCCACTCAGGAGAAACGATAGCAAGGTGCTCTTAGGGGAAAATGCAATTGCTCAGGAACAGTCTTTCCTCTCGATAGTGATGTTCCTTGGATGGTACAGTAATAACAGTTTTGCCTGTTGGCCTAGTGATAACGCTTGAAGTCTGTACATTTGCCACGAGTGTTACGTTAGGGCTTTCTGAAATGAGCCAGATGCATCACAACCAGCTCTGCAGAAAATTCGTTTACATCCCTAAAAACGAAAGTTGTATTTAATTTTGCCCTCGTAATATTTTTGTGCACGCTCACTATGCAGAAAAGTTGTTTAGAGGCCATAAAATAGAACTCAGACAACAAGAGTCATTTTTATTCAACTTAGCCTTACGAAGTTGGAAGGTAAAGTATGTAATCGGCTAAACTTTTGTTTTTTCTTCAAATCTTTACGTTTCAAGGGCTTCTGACTCAGATTACAATATTTGAAAAAAATTAAAAAAAAAAAAAAGTTTTTTAATATAATTTGTTCATGCCTCTTCTCTTAGTGATACAATATCTCTGTGTACAATACTGTATATAAATTCGCAATTAAAACTAAAAGTGCTTGTCTTTTACGGAAATAGATAACAAGTTGTTGAAAAGTCAAACAATGTAACCTCTACAGTTACCTCGAAAGTAACATGATAGTTGACGCAGATCCTTGTGCAGATGTGTTTGTGAACGCGATTCCGAGAAAACCACTAAAACTAAATCAGCTCACATATCACATTCATTCTGCAGTTTATCGCCGAACCACACAATTGGTCCTTAACTATCTAGTTACAGGGGTGAGTGCACCAATTTCACCAATTTTTTTCGCTCACCAAAAAGCGTGGGTGTGGGCAGATATAAATAATGTAATGGTGAACACAGTAAATTGCCAACATCTTTACGAAACTCGATTTTGGTCGTTTTTTTTGCACCGAATTTTTAAATTTTCGTTTGATATTAAAACCACTTCGTCGAACGATCAGTGGCAACTGCTTGTAGACTGAAGATTCCCATCGTTGCAGTTAATGGATGATTCCAATGGGTGACAGTGCTTGCACGAATGAACCAACGAAATGAAAGTGGAACCGACATATTTCTCGTCAAATACTCCTTACCAATACCTCCTAGCAAGTTCCTCGCCTCTAGAGGAAAAGTTTAATTGTAGGGTTTCGTTTCAACTTCATTCAGTCACATATGCATTTAGTACCAACTGCTTCTCCAATATTTTTATTCGCTTAATGCGTTTTGTGCGATACGCACTTTCTACGTGACTTCTTGACGAAATAAGTGTTCATGTTACTATATACTGGTTTCGCATTCTACTTTCTACTAGCCGATGGGCAAGGGAAGATTGGAGTCGTGTCAAAAAGAGGGTTTTCTCAAGATTTGTACGTTTTGAGGCCTACTGAATCCAAAATACTTAATTTCCGTGCGTGTTCTGCGTGTGTTCAATTTGGCTGAACCGATTGAACTGTTTTTATTTTGTTGTCGTTTTATACGTGATTTTTTGAAGACGCGAAAATGAGGGTATGGCCGATTTCCTTTGATGGGGAACCAAATGTACCGAAAACTAGGTTTCTCGCGTTTTTATCGAAAACGGCCAAAACGGTTTTCTCATTAAACTTTCAAATTATCTTCTTCTAGTTAATACCCTACTTTTCTTCCCCTTGAATAGATAAAAACCAAAATGTATCGAAAATAGTGTTTTTTGAACATTCTTCTAGCAACCTATACCCACACTTTCTGCACCGCAATTAATTTCTGTTTCTTCCTTGAACGGATATATATAATCCACGATAGCTCGGAACAGGAGATTTGTCAAACATTAATTTATCGTTTTTCCAATTATCTCAAAAGCGGCACTAATGATTTCCATCAAACTTACACAGTTCTGTCAACTGACTAGTACCTACCCGTACATGTAGCAGGTCGTTGAACTTACGGGGGTTGTGGAAAGTTGTGAGTTGCTACCCGCGATTCCAAGTTATAAATGCTGATTCCATCGTATCGTCCTCGTAAAGTATTTGAATTTTCATTGGTACTTCGCCATTCTTGAATAAGCAGATCTTACGGGCTGGACGTCCTTTAAATTTCAGAGGAAGCAGCGTGCAGAGTGGAGTCACGATGTCGTGTGCTCGAGAGAATTGGTTCAGCAGCATGCCCGTATCATCTTCGTCTGAAGAAGAAGAAGAGTGATGAAGTCGATAGTGCAGACTTTAGACAATGGTGACGGCGAATTAAGGTGATATGAACGGGTTCAAGAGTCTTTTGGATTCATATTTTTTCTGCTATTCTCTCGACTTCCTTTTGACTGATCTGAGTTATGAATAGCCCTCGATGGTTAATTGACATTATGAGGAGTATTTTTGTGAGCACGAATAACTGAGTGGTATAAATGCCCCCCTCCCCTCCCCGTTTCAGCCTTCTTGTAATTGCTTTCAGTTCACTGAACACTGCTCATCAAATTGTGTTGATTATTAAAACCAGAAAGTACAGTCAAAAGAACAGAAACTTCGTGTGATTTACTGTTTACTGCCAATGAAGTTCAGTTCAGAAATCGACAACGTAAGGACAATCATAATCATGAAACAGGCAAATGTTGTCTTTATCTCCCAAAAAGCAGGCTTGTAAAGTAAATTGGGATTGAGTCCTGAGACTTGAAAAAGAAAATAGACTCTAGGTGTCACAAACATGAGGTTTCTGGGTTAAAAGTGCTGCGGCTAAGCGTTGATAGGCTTATAGCAGTTAATGGAAGTGGTGATGGAATCTTCCTTTCTTTCGGTTGTACTAACTCGGAATGAGGAGCTCTGCCTAAATAGGAAAGCCCTGGGGGTTTGGGTTTTGCCAGTTCTTCGCTCGTGCTAACTCTCAATTGAAGGACTCCATTTGGAAAAGGCAAAAAAACAAAAGGGTGATGGTGTGCCAGAGAAGAAGAATTCTGGCAAAAGGAAGGAGTAGGAAGTTGTTGGTGAAGCTAGTGAAGAATTACGTTGGGCAGAGAGGACTTCAGGGAAACGTGAATACAGAGAGTTTATTGGTGATTAGTGAGAGAAACAGATGGAATGGATTGGTTCATAGGTCCTCCTTTACCTTTTCTCTTTCATCAATTGTCGTTCTTGCTCAGTTTATTTGTATCTTTGGAGTGGGTTCCTGTGGTTCTGAGGTGAATTGTAAAGAAGAGTATTTTAAATGTGCTGAAATCGTTTCTGCAGTTATATTGTGATTAAGGCCTAAAATATTGTTTAGTGATAATCATCCTCAATTAGTTTAATATATATGCCACTACAACATTTTTAGGCGTTTGTAGGGACGAAATTCGACGACCTGCTAGGAGGTATTGGAAAAGGCAATTTTAGGAGTTGACTGTTGAGTTGAGTCATCCAGCAACACAAGTAGAACGCTTCACTTTTGCAGCACGTCATCAATTGAAAATTCCTTGAAGGTGGGCAAACACCCCCTCCAGACTCTCGTGGAGTTGTCGTTGAGCTCCCAGAATATCCTCGCGGATCGAAATTCGCTGAAGTTGGATGAAGCAAAAACACGTTGCATACACAATCTTGCGAAGTCTGGCAGAGCATGTTTGTCGGGTCAATTGGGAATGCACGAGAAACAGGAATTAGCTCTCAGTATCCAGCGCATTGTCCCCTCATGATTCTTTGATTCAGGGTGCAAAAATGAGAAGATGACCAAGGAACCCTGCGCAATCCCTTCGATTTTTTCCGTCTTGGCACATGGTGAAGTCAGAATTTGACAGGAGTGCAGTCGAAGCCTCAGGTGTTACCGCCATCTTTCAAATCGAGGCTCTTCTAATTGTATTCACTCCAAATTGAAGTGAAAATTCCTCTCCCTCTTGTAAGGTCCATCCTGAGCTATTCTCCACTCGCACATGCTTTTAATTTACTTCTTTGCAATTGGAGGAGAGCCTGAACATAATTTTCGAAGGAATATGGAGTCAAAACAACTAATTTTCACCTGAAGTCATTCTTCAAACAATAAGTTCTGTTTGTCGTCTTTATAAATGTTCTGCTCAATCGAGGTGTTAAACCAGATAATTAGAAGCACTAAAATGAACGCTTTATCGTGATGAGCGTTCTCAAAATTGTCACTAAGACCAATTCAAGAAATTCAGATTCTCCTAATGATCTAATACTTGATAATTAAAACAACTCACTCGATCGACATCAGTGCAAAACAGAATTGACATTTGAAAGAGCATAATTTCCGCGTTCTATCATCAGATTCCTGTTTATAAGGACAACTGATAATAGCTAACTTTCGTCCCTAGTTAATCATAATAAGCCTGCTTGGAAAACCCAGTAGATGATCCCGTGTTCAGTGCTCTGAAAGACATTTCTAACGAGGATTTCCCGAAAGTGTGTTAAGATGTGAGCTCAAATACGCCCATCACACGGTGGCCTAAACTAAGTCGAACTCTTATCGATTTTCGTTCGGCGTAATTAAAAATCAAATTAGTTAGTTTTGTTTTGTCGATTTTTGGCTGAACAAATAAGCTTCTGTCTGGTTTGTGGTCGTAGACTAGCTCTGCTCGTTTGTTTGAGAGCGCTGTTCTAGTTAATTATTCTAGTCAACAATCTCGTGTTCTGTTTATTATTCTGCATGACCTCATCTAGTACAATCGAGTTATTGACGACGATTATATTTGGGTGTTTGGCCTATTTGTTGCCTTGTTTATTGTGTTATTGATTCTGACAGTATTGTAAAAGTCTAGGTGCTGAATGGTACGTTGAACGTTTTCTCTAAAATGGCCTATTATTGTCAAGAAGTATGTCCTGGCGGTACGATTTTTGTAGGAAAAAAGGATTTTAAGATTTTAATCCCCCCATGTCTTAATGTGGTTAATTGTTGCCTTTTGAAGACTGAGTTTCAAGCTGATCAACAATAAATCTCCTGTGTTACATAATTATTTCTTGTCGTTATTTTATTTTCTTAATTTAACGCGTTCAGTGCAACAAATTTTCTTCACGTCACGTAAGTGCTCTGTTGCCTTCCTTTGCTCAGATTCACTAAATGCAACCCGAGTCTTGTGGACCTCCTCTACCTCTACTAGTTTTTTCGTGTTTTCCCCTTGAAAACCTATTATTTGCTGCGATTCTACCTATTTTCTCTGAGTTCTTATCTACAAATATACACAGCAGCCGCATGCGATGGGTTAATGAATCATAACCAATTAGACAGAGCCATTGGAGGACTATACACGAAAAATGGAATTTGAGGATTATTACTCAGCCGTGTACCAATTTTTCTACCGTTAGTACGAAAAATAATCTGTGGAAAGATTGCGTTTTGATAAAAATCTGGTTCGCGCATCAAATTATGAATTTTTTATTGTATGAACCATGGGCACAAACAGACGCAGACCACGGGCCAATGGAATTATGGATCCCGCAAAGAATAATCAATTCGGGAAGCTAAACTATTTCCATCTTTCCAATTACCTACTGAAGATGGCCCAGGAGCATGGTAAACATCGAGTTTCATTCGTAGAAGTGAAGCTGCCAATTCGTCGCACGGGTTCAAATTGTCTCATACCATCATGTCAATTAGTCTCGTGCATATTTACTCTGAGGACAAGTAGGTCACGACTCTCTGAACTCAAGACTCTTGAGGTTTTGTTTCTGGTTCCAATACGGTCGTTTTTAGGCCCCACGTACTCAAAACAAGCTCTCCTCCGTCTCGTAAGAAATCACCAGTGGGAGGTCAATACGACCTTTAAAATAACAGTGGTACACGTTTTAGCAATAGACAGTGGATGCAGTCACTCACTGAAGGAGTTAGGTTTCCCTACAGACGTTGGATGGGGTACAAATACGAATAGATACGAGTTCAGCCAACTATTTTGAGGTTGTTCTTCTAGGCAGGAGTTTGAACTGCTATGAAGCTACGGGCTGAGTTGTTAATTTTAAAGTTTTCCCTTATATATTCCCCTCAGATCTACCTATTGTGTGGCGTTCATGGCCAGCCTGAGGCCCCGTGAAGCTGCTGTTGTCTGATGCGACATCCCCTATACGTCCTCACCATTCTTACACAAAATGCAAGACAGTCTTGAGGTCCATCCCTGCAACCTCATCAGGCTGCAGCAGAGACACTCCAAACTCTAAGGATCGCCCCTCACAAGTACATTTAATGAATAACGTTGACTACATTTAGCCAGGCACGTCCCACCAATTGGCAGCCATGCACTTCACTGCCCACTTGCCAACCTCCTTATTCGTGTGGCTCTTAGTGGACCCTACAAAGAGCTCAGGCCCCTCTGGGAGAAGTGCAGATACGTCTCTCGTCATCTCTCAGCCTCTTCATTTCCTTCTATTCCTGTATGGCCTGGCACTCAACACAGTGTTGAGGTAAACCCCTAGGCCAAAGTCTTCAGGCCAGCCAGGCATTCTCAAACCAGCCATGACGAAATAATATAAGACCCCAGGGCCTTTAGAGCAGCCTGACTGTCCTGAAGTTGATTCTATTTTATGCCAAGAAAGGTTCTTCAATTTCTTCTTTTCAGTTTTGCTTGTTACAGTGATACTAAATACAGAGATAAGAAACCGAATAACTGACTGATATAACCCCCTTCAAGGATAGTAGGATTCCTGTTAGGGGGTTCAGAAATGGCCCTATGAATGAAAACAAATAGATGAGCGTGTTAAACGTAATTAAAGGTTTACATCACAGAGAACACTCTTTTCTACTCTTCAAAATATATATACGCACAACTTTCTCATATCACCCTCACGTTAAGCACCCGTACAGTGTTAAAATGTTTTCGGTTTGTTGTTTGATCTTGATGCAACACTCGGTGCAACTCGCATTTACAAGGTTCATTCGTACATTCAGTATCTCAGGCTTGGTGTGTTGGCTGTGACTTATTTGCTCGTTCTATTTATTTATTCTTTGAATCGTCTTATTTATTGTAACTCCAATCGCTTAACTTATTTATTTATTGTACCCTCGTTCCTAATCGTTTGTGTCGACGGTGAAGTCGTACAGTTCGATATAATTCTCGCACTTCGCACATCGAAATGTCCAGTGTTGACGAAGGACTGGAAGCCTCCTTCTTCGGTTTTATATACGTCTTAGTGTTAATGAGGTAATCGTGTGGCAATTGACGAAGTTTTTCGTTTTTTTCTGCGAGAGAACGGCAATATTTAAACAAATTTCGGCGTCACTAGACGCTAGTGTGACACTTTTTCTCTGCTACCTTCTATCGTATAGTTCATTCAATTTCAGTGTTGTCTCGCTACACTTGAGGTCTAATAAGAATTCTTACAAAACTTATTAATTTTCATTCCCTGGATTGTGCCTTTTACTTTGAGCATTTAGTTTCTTTTGGATGTATTTCCACTTTCCTTAGCCCTATTTCAGTAAAGAAGAAAGTATTGTAATCGACTTGAAAATTCAACCTTGACTTCTCGTTAATTACTCGTTTCAGTTCCCTGAGCCCAAACCATGCACTTTGAGGAAGTAGTGTGACGCGGGTACGTGATACCGAACAATGTTGTTACATACGAGCTCTGCGTCTTAGTATGAATACAATAAGAACCAGTATCCTTCATATCTGACTTGTCGATTCAAAGCTAATTTCTGGGTACTTGAATCTCTTAGGGAGGCCGACCTGGGTGTGGTCCACACTTGTATGACACTCTGAACAATGGATTAGTCGACTCCATGGCTCAGGAGTGAGGCGTGAAAGGAAGGATTGACAATTCGATCCTACGAAAGGTTAGCGATACAACCTGAAGCGACTCCTGACGGTGTTCACGAGGTGTGGGAGAGTTGACTCGACTATTGGCTTTAGATCGATTGCAGACAGTGTTCAAGATGCGGGGCAGCAATTTTTTGGTTGGAAAAGTAATTGTTCCTTCCATATATTCTGAAGAAAGCCCACACTACGCCCAAAAGTTCTTCTATTCAACAATAAAATCAGGAGGGTAAGAATAAGATGTCGCCGAATCAAAATGGAACAGGAGAGAAGGCCGTCAAACGAAATTGTGGAAAAAGGAGAGTTGAGTGTCTAGAAGAACGCCAAAGTAGTTGATGGATGATAAAGGCTGGGGCTGGCAGGAGCACAATAGTTCATCAAGTAAATATGCAAAGGAAGAGACAAAAATTGATAGTTCCCTGGTCACTGATGTAAAATTGACAAGGACTCAAGGTTGGGGAAGGACGAGGGCATGGTAGATGGTGGGACTGCGCTAGGACTGACGTTTGCTAATCTAAAGGCCAGTTTATCAATTCTTCAGTTCAAACGTCGAAATGGTAGCTTTCAGTCAATGATATCCGGTGAATGGATAAAGCGGATACCTGAAACATAGCGCTAGTTGGCTGTCAAAGTGAATTGATGAATGGTTCATTGTGAGTTATTCGAATATTTGACTTATTCAGGCATGCAAATGACTCACTTTGTATTAGGGCCTTTAACAATTTGTATTAGATATGTTATGCATGTAGGCTTCAACTATCGGACAATGGCATGAAGTTTTAATTTGTGAAAACAAATGACAGGCAACAACATTTGATTCTTTTGTATAACACTTCAATAGAAACAAGCATTCCTAAGAAAATTGTGTTTGTAGTCGAATAAACTACTGCCCTGTACATGTGGGTGTGTGGGTGAAGAGCATCGACAGGCTCACCTATGTCTCTGTGACGAGGCTAAGCCTAGTCAGCTGCCTCACTAATGAGACTAGTCTTTGCGTCTTTCTTGTAATCAGTGTCCCGACCTGTGGGAGCTTTTAACGCTTGACAGGACGGCTCAAGAAGTGAAATGGAGATTGAATATCTGGCTAGATAGAGCTAACCAACCCCCTGTCACATGATTGTAAGTTCCCTATTGTCCAAATTGACGCTGATGCATGAAAGGAACCATCTCAATGGTGGATGGTATTTAGGTGGGCCACAGTTAAAGGTGGCATTGTCACCTGAGAGGGTTGCTATTTTTGTAGGTTGAACGATATCTAGCTAAATGGAGCTAACCGATACCGAGTCACATGATTGCAAGTTGCCACCTAACCAGAGTTACGGAACGTCAACTGTATTGTTACCAGTGATGTCAATAAAATTCCAATTTCTTGCCCTACTTTAATTCGCTATGATCTTTCATCGGAGTATCATTAGCGCGTGAATAAGACCAAACTAATTTTTGGACATTCAAAATCATGAAAATCCGAATGCTATTAATCCACTGAAATATATATATCAACACATAAATGTTTAATAGTCTCAATCCTGAGCACTTCAGTACATAACAGGGCAAGGGAAGTTGTGCAATGCTTCGCTTATTTTTTCACATTTATGACGAGAAGCAATTGAATCGGAGTTCGATTTATTCAAAATTTGTGACTAAACATCCATCGACTCAGTTCCAGTAAAGAACTATTTATAAATTGAACTGTGACCATTGTACGAAGTAATTTCGAGGCGATAAATTTTCGATATCAATTGTATTTTTACTGTAATAATTACGATTTGTGAAAAGAGTTGAATGTAGGATTTTCATAGTTTTTTTTTTTGAGTTGTGATTTTCTGAGTCTTCTGATTCGTCAGTTGGTATTGAGCACAAATGTGACTTGTTTTTCTTATTAATAAGGTATTTTCTATGGTGACGTTTTTGAATTTTGTGTATTGTTTTATGTCTTAAGGATGTTTTTTCTCGTACAAGATTGTTCAACGTGGCTCGTAAAACGCATTAAACATCTTAATTGTTTTTGAAAAATTATTAATCGACTATTATCCAACAAATCTCATTTAATTCGTGCTTTCTAGGTTATTATTGTGTGGTGTATTTAGGTAGTCGATGTAACTTTGATGGCAAGCGTTCGTATATGAAATTATATATTTTTATATTATTCTATTACGGTAATTTCTGGAGAAAATTTACTACTGGCAGCTCCGCTCGTATCTACAGAAACTAGTGGTAAAGAAAAAAAAATCCCCTCGTGTATTATATATTTTGTAACTGAAAACTCAACACTGGCACACACCTCCCTTTAAAATTGGCTGTTTTCAGATCTAAGTAAGTGTATGGGAAGTAGTGTTATCAAATGAGCTGCGATGTTGGGCAAGTATCGTTTTCCAATCTATTTTGTCTCGTATCTCTGTTGGGCGAATAGTTACAGAAATAATTTATAGGTTGGTACAAGGCTAAAAGCTGATCGAATTCAATTATGCGTTTCAGTTGACTGTCGGAGGAACACGTATGAAGAACAGTATTAGGTATCAACTAATTGAAGACGCGCTCTGGCCGGTTTTGATGTAAATCTTTGTCATTTGTAAAAAAATTGAGGAAATCCCGCATTGTGCTTCATAGGCGTATCTCCATTCACCCTTTTTTTCGTTGATATTTATGAGGCAGAAAAGTTAGGTACTGATATAGTTGACATTTTGAAAGTTAAATCAAAATCGTTAGAACTGAAAGATAGAGGCGAAAATCCCTCATCTTTGATTGGTTCCACGTCAACCCTTCCCATAAATGCCTCCTAAAACCCGCGAACAAAATGAAAAAAAGAACCAGCTCAGTCGGTTAAAAAAATTCAAGATTATATAGATTTGGTTCAGCCGTTTTTGCCCACTTGTGTTCCCAAACACAGACGCATGGTCCATTTTAAACAAACAGTGTTTTGAACGCAGTAGGCCTTAAAATCAACCCAATCCCCCCCAGTCAAAAATTCTCTGAATTCACCAATGCTGTTTCCAGAATGGTTAAGGCTATAGATGCAGCTTGTTCGATTCTTTATGAAAAATAATTGGTAAATGAAAATGTTGACTAAGGTTACGTACATTTCTGACGCTAAAATTATAGTATACGTTTTCTGCCAGTTTTGTACTCACTTCGCTAGTAACGACGTTCAGACGGAGGCTTTCTGTCAACATTCGTTAAAAGTCATGGCAGACTAGCAGTTTTTGGAGCGAATGGGGTTTGGTCGTTCTACGTTTGATTTGAAACGTGATTCTCGGCTCGGATGTCAATAATCTGGTGTGCGTTTTATTAAGAGAACAATTGCCGAACAATTCTGCTCCATTTTTTGTTTACAGCGAACATATTGGAGGGGAAGGTGCACACGGGTGTGGTGGGAAGGAAGATCCATCGTCAAGGAAATTGCTGAGAAAAAAGTAGCTTAGTTCGTTAAAACGGGAATTAGCGTTCCAATGTTGGATATTGAGACTTAAACATCGACGGGAGTTATCGGCTGTGTTAAGTTGTATGAAAAAACACAGAAATATCAAATAAAACTGTAGATGTGACTGCATACTGTTATTACGATTTCGCCGACAGGTTCTAAACTGGCGGAGGAAAGACGAAAAAGATTTTACGCATAGCGGAGACATTCGTTCACATCGCTTCCCTATGTATTTTCCCTTCTGCAGCCTTTCGATCTTGAGGACACATTTCAACTTCATGGTCAGTTTGCGCTTATTATTGTTTATCCATGTTAAAACTCGAAAAACAAGTATAGAGTTCGTTTTTTGAAGGCTAAGGCTATGACAGGTAACAAACTGATACCTTAATTGAAATGCAGTTGAGGTCAGAAGATTCGTTACGGCTTTGGCTAACAACACGTAGTTGACGAAATGATGAATGAACAGGTTGATTTCCAATTTTAATAATGGCTATTCGAATTTTGAGTGAAAGCGGGGCTTCAATGCCTCCAGTACATGAGGCTTTGATAATTCGAAACGATGGACTGTCGTTGCTGTAGTAATCTTGCTCAATATGAGAGGAACGCAGGTTCGGGCATTTGGTACACAAACTCGGTCGACTATCAGATTATGCCTGAACGCCGCTTGCATGAGCCTTGAGTCAATTTCACTTTGACTATACTACGCAGCACGGTTTACATCGTGTTGTCACACTAGCCCTGTGGCGCAGGTGGTAGAGTGTCAGTATGCTCTGAGCCCTCTATTCCAATAGCTAATCGTAACAGTGTTTCTCCCTCAATGGGGTTACATATCGAGACTCACAATCGCCTCTTCGCCGTACTGGTTAGAGCAGTTGTTCTGTTAAGATTTAGAGTGTATTTTGGAGGATACAATGAGCCCCCTCATGCCCTCCCACCGTTCTCGTACAAAACGCAAGACAGTCTTGAGGTCCATCCCTGCAACCTCATCCCGCTGCAGCAGAGGCACAACCAGCCCCTCACAAGTACAGTCCATCAGCAGGGTAAAACTAACCTGCCAAGTCGTCTGACGGCTGGGAAGTGGAGAGAGAGAGCGGCACTACCGGGTTGTCTCTTGAGAAGGACAGAGGCCTGACATCGTCGCCGTTGGTCCCAACCAGTCTGCAGTAATCCTGGATGTCAAGGAAGTTTCTGGCAGCCCTACCTTGGACGGATCTTCGTATGGGGGTGTCAGAAGGACATGAAGTGTGGAGGCAGGTATGCGTAGGATAGTCTGGGCACCCTCCTCATTTCCTTACTTATTATTTGAATATTTTCTCCTATTTGGGTGCCCCTTCCTCCTCCTCCTCAAAATTTGATATTTTACGTTACAAGACGTGAGGATTCCAAATCTGCAATCTTCGTCCGCGGGCCGTTTTATGCCTTTAACGTGGTCTAAAACATCTGTTCTATCGCACAAAAATCCCATTTGGTATTTAGTTGGGTCCGCCATCTCAACAATCCGATCGGTCGAAGCCCGTGGTTGTTATGGACAAAAAATGGTTTAAACAATTAACAAAACGCAGTATAATCGCGAATACGACGTGTTTTGTATCGTTTTCAAGGTATTTTTACATCCTGGGTCGAATGGAATGAGTATCAGACGTGTACAACTGCGTATAGGGAAATTACAGTCATTATAGTGAGCCAAAGTCTACTAATTGAAAGAACTGGCGGGAACTACAGCGGAAGTAAAAGTTTCGTCGTTTGTATTCCCTCCCTCCCTTCTCATCAAAACCACCCACCTGCTCGACTCGCAACGTCGTGCCCATTGCTTACAGGCGCCTACAGACGACTGGAATATTTAGTTCTCGTCGTTCCACAGTAGTCAGGTCATGTTTCATATGGTTTACTGGTATTTTTCGATGCTGAATCGAATGGGATAGGTCTCGTAGAAGTAATACTAGGTCAAGCTGTTCATGAGAATAATAAACCGTTGTGTAATAATTTGCAGAGTTTTTTTTAGATTCGGTAGGCCTCAAAACGTAAGCATCTGAAGAAAATACAAAATTTTTTTTTGAGGCGATTACTATAATTTCCTATCCCTTTGGGTAACGGAGAGTAAAAATGCTTCAACTCCAGGACGACGTGTACCAATTTTTTGGTGAGCCCTACAGTTTTCGATGTATGAGGGACCCATGACCCAATGACATTTTACCGTTCCGTTCCGTGATTACTTTCACGTCGCTGCCCGTTCCCAACTATCCGCCCTTATAAATAATGCCTGGTCTCCTTGTGTCGTCTGGATCAGCCTTTTGCCTTATGATGACTTCCCAGCAAATTGAAAAAACAACGAAAAATTACGTAATCCTCTCGCGGGCGCTATATCTTAATTCAACGCATTTGTACAGAAATATTTCTGGAGAACAAAATGTAGGGACTAGTTAGCTGAGAGCACTCCGTCAGTTTGATCGAAATCGTTAAACCCATTTCAGAAAATTGAAAAAAATCGATAAATTAATGTTTGAAAAACCGCCTTTTCTGAGTTAACTTGGCTTATATCTCCGTTCAACATATATATACAAATAATTACAGAGAACGAAATGTGGGTATGGGTGGCTGAATGACACTCTGAAAGTTTGATCAAATCTGGTGAAGCGGTTACTCCAGAATTTACGGATTCGTAAAAAAAACGTTATTTTCGACACATTTTCATTTTTATCTGTGTTCAATGTACTGCCAGAGGAACATTTATTGAGAACAATATATAGGTATTAACTATTCAAAAACATCCTATGAGTTAGATAAAAATCGTTGAAGCCAGTTGGCCAAAAAGCGTAAAAAACCTATTTTGCTTCATAGGCCTATCTCTCCGTAAACCACAGAAGCAATCCGTTATTTCTCATAAAAATTCCATTTGAGATCTGGTTGTGTCCGCCCATGGTTGTTATGAGCACAAGAACAACAACAAGAATTAACAAAACCGAAATTTTGGCGGTTTTTGCAATTATGTCGCGTTTGGTATCGTTTCCTAGATGTTTGTCGATGCTGTGCCAAATGGGATGGGTCTCAGAGGTGTAGGATTGCGTCTGGACCTCCGATCACGTCCCTTCTTACTTCAACCTCCCGTCAATTCCATTCGTCACGTCGTGCCAATTGCCTAGCGTCGCCATTCGTTGCTGTCATATTTGGTATCGTTTATTAGTAGTTTTCGATGCTAAATCGAACGGTGAGACCCTCGGAGATGTGACACTGCGTCAAGCTGAACAACCCAAGAAATTATCGAAACTATGAATTGTCACGTCAGGTCTTGTACGGCATTCTGCAATGTCCCAATCATGCTGTCCAAGAGAATGAGTAACTGCAGTGTAATAATTTGCAGAGTTTTTGAACTACGCACATCCCTCCAGGCCATGGTATGTTCCATCGAAGTTCCTCTGTAGAATGTTGAGTGCTAGTTGGTCGTGTGAAATTAGGTTAGTTGGTTAGCGATGTGCTGAGGAAAGTTGTGTAATGCTCCACGACGGATGATCCGCCTAGAAACATTGGAATAAGAAAACGAGGAAGGAAAATATAACTGAGTGAAGACGATTTACAAAAGTGTGATGTTCGAGTGGAGGGAGTTTAAAATGTCAAGGTATCGAATTTTCGACGGGACTTGGGGAACCCCCTGAGACTCTCACTGAGGGTGAAGTAAAGGAAAGTAAAAACGGTTTTGCGGGGCCGCTCATTTGTAAAATGGGATTTATTGATGTCTGTGATGAGGTTGAGGTGGGGGACCGATGGGGGAGTGGTGTAGCGAGAGGCGCGGAGAGGGGGGAGGGGTGCTGGTGGTGGAGGCGGTGCGGGCGGAGGAGCGGATGGTCGAAATAAGGGTTGATTGGAGGAGGCGGCGGAGAGCGGCGAGCGGGAGGGTCGGATGGTTGGCGAAGGGGAGGGGTCAAGGGGATGGTTTCATTATTTTTAGTAGTCGAAAGGGGTTGAAAAGGGGAGAGGGAAATGGATCAGCGTCAGGAGGAACGGTAGTGGCGGTAAGGAGGGGGGGGCGAAAAGGGGGTCGTCGTTGGGATTGAAAGTGGACGCTGCGCATCGGCGTCTTGGTCAGAAGGCTATGACGCACATGCGCGTCATTCTAACGGTCACCTTAATACTTTTCTTTGGGTCGGAAGAGAAGTCAGTGGGCTTGAGGCATTTTCCCTTCCCGCAGTCTTCCAGTCGTCAGAACCTGAGACGTCCCGACTGCCAACCCCCCCCGGCCCGGCCCGGCCACCCCTCTCCTCACTCCACCACCCACCACACCACCAACCGAACGGTCGCGACGAGTTAACGAGAGTACGAATATCACAAAAAATGCGAAGCTCCCGCCAAAAATTGAACCCGTCGTCTTGGGAGCGGAATTCCGAGCGCGCGTGGAGTTCGAATTGAAGCGGTCGCCGATGTGAACTTTGTCCTCATGACCGGCGGGCTTTGCATGGAAGAGGCGAGCGATGCGGACGGAGCGGGCCCATCGTCGGTCGACAAGAAGCGCAAGTTTTTCGAGGAGCGGGACACGATTCCGCCGGACCTTCTCGAAATCTATCGGGACATACAGTCGGACTCAGACTCGGAGCAGATCGTCCTCAGCGAGTCTGAGAGCGAGAGCGGGGAGAGCGAAGATGCCGGCTCGAGCTGCGAAACGGATCACGAAGTCGAAGCTCCTTTGGACCCCGCTTTGTCCAACGGAGTCCACGATTGGACCGACGAGCCGCTGCCCAAAAAGACGTTGGAGTTCGCGGACAAAGGGACTTTATTGGTGAAACCGGCGGCCGACGAGCCGATCGGGTACTTCGAATTGTTCGCGGATCGAGTTTTTTTACAAAGGGTCGTTGCTAATACGAACGATTTGGGATCGCGAACTCGCCGTGAGGCGACCAACAACGACAAAACTTCCGAATGGAAAGAGTTGACGGAGCCGGAGCTTAAAGTTTTCCTCGGCCTCGTCCTCCACATGGGCCACATTCAAATCCCCCATTTGGCCGATTACTGGAACAAAGATCCGCTCCTCAACATGTCCTGTTTCTCCTCCCACATGAGCCGCTCTCGGTTCCTCATGATTCTCAAATACTTGCGCTTCTCCCCCGAAAAACTCGACGAAACCACCAACGGCAGTCAAATGTACAAATTCTACCCGCTTTTGGAACACTTCAACCGCCGCCTTCGAGCCGTCTACGCTCCGAGCAAAGACCTGACTCTCGACGTGCCGATCACGTTGCACAAAGGGCGCGTCGTCTTGAGTCACGATCCCCGAGGAAAGGGCGGACGTCGAGGAATCCGCCTCTACACGTTGACAGACTCTCACGGACTGGCGGTCAAATGTTCCGTCTACGAAAGAGACGACGAGCCGCCTCCGCCCAATTCGAGGGCGTGGAAGACGTCAGTGGAAGACGTCGTTCTCGAGTTGGTCGCCGAGCGGAGGGGCCTCGGTCACTCGTTGTACCTCGGCGAGTACTACACGAGCCACGGGCTGGCCGTCCGGCTCAAGGACGTCGGCATCTACTGCACCGGACCGCTCCGCTCTGACCGCCTCCCGCCCGGATTTGCCGTCCCCAATCTCAAACAAGGACAACTCGTCTGCAAACAGGTAATTAATTACTTATCTCTACCAAACCATTCCGCTTGTAAACACTTTACACGACCTCACTGACGAGCGAAGAGTTGTAGTCGTGTCCATCAAACAGTTAGGTTGTCTTCAGATCATTACGTTTCGAGGTCGAAGTGTGTGTATGTCGGCCAATATAACTCTCTCATGAAGGCCTCTCATACTGACAAGGAAACAGACCTGTCCCTGTATAGTTCAACTTGCCGGAGAACGGCTGAAGCGATTGAGCTGGTTCTTATTGTTTCGTCGATTCGAAAGGGAGATGGGGCACCAAAACGACTCCAAACGAAAACAGCTCCGACGATTTTGATTAAACGTTCAAATCATCTTCGATGAGTTCTTTCTTTGAAAATTCGGTGAACCGAGGTGTGGGCCAATGAAGCCAAAACAGGAACTAAATCACTCGCGATGAAGTTGTGGAAACCCATTTCATAAAATAAAACGGATAAAAAATATATAACGATTGTCTATTTCCACTAAATTTGAGTTACAGTGTTAGATCGATTTCGATGGTCAAGTTATCATCAGTAACAAAATATCTGGTGCGTTGCTACACACAACTTTCCTTAGCTCTACGTTAATTCACTTGCTAAATGGCTAATTCTATTTAATCGATTCATTTATCACTCTGTTCCTTTGAACTTGGTCGAACAACACTTCACGGCAGCAGGAAGCGGTAGCGCCTAATGTTCTGGAATTTATTGTGCTGCTCGTACTCATTCCAGGACCTTTATTGAGCAATTGGTACACAGAAAATTAATTGGGCTGTAAACACGAATTTTTTGAAGAAGGATAGTAATTGCTTTTGCAGAGCTATTGTTTAATAACTGTTAGAACTGCTAGTGAGCGAAACGGCAGTAGTTGAAATTCAGGAATTTCTGGAGTGAGCCCCATGTATCTCATGAGCGTTTTTAAACACTCACCCTTTAGGTATTAGGTTGGACTACAATACCAATTAACATTCATTTATTTAGCATTCCAGCAGAGGTTTTAAGAAAAAAATCGCGCTAAAAACGCTTTTCGTCGAAAATTTTGATAATTTATTGTGCTGCTCTCGTCATTTTCCCACGAATGGGAATTTTATGGTATAATTCCCTTATTGATAGCTATCAATATAAAAAATTTAATCAAAATCGTGAGAGCCGTTTTTGAGAAAAAAATTTGGTGTTTTGATCACTATGATAACTATAGTTAACTTTCGGTGGATTTTGCCCATGTCCTTATTTTTGCGTCCCATGGTAACCTGTAGACTAGACATCAAGTTTCAGTTGATTCGGTACGGTTGTTTTCTCTAAAAACCGCGCTAAAATCGATTTCGTCGAAAATTTTGATAATTTATTGTGCTGCTCTCGTCATTTTCCCATGAATGGGAATTTAATGGTATAGTTGCCATATTGGGAGCTACCAATATAAAAAAATTAATCAAAATCGTTAGAGCCTTTTTTGAGAAAAAAAATATTTGGTGTTTTGATCACTATGATAACTATAGTTAACTTTCGGTGGGTTTTATTCAAACCCTTATTTTGGCGTCCCATGGTAACCTGCGGGCGAGATATCAAGTTTGAGTGGATTTGGTTCGATGGTTCTCTCTATAAATCGTTCACAGACACACATACGCACAGACCATTTTCCCAAATAGTGTTTTTCGGACTCAGGGGGGGGGGGGGTCTGAAACGTAAAGATCTGAAGATAACTCTAAATTTCTTTTCAGCCGATTACATAATTTTCCTTTCTACTTTGTAGAGCCAAGGAAAGTAAAAAGGGAACAGTAGAGAGGTTCTCTTATACACAGAACGTTGATTCGTGTTTTCCCAGTGGCAGGTACGTCGTAGCGGGATAGCGGAAAAGGGAAAATTAATAAGTGGTTATTGTACTAAGGTCAAACAAGGTCTCATAAAAATGATGTCATCGATGGAGGAATGCTTTGAGGGAACACCTATCTAACCCGTGACTTTTGATGATTTCAAATTCATCCAACATCCGTCCCTTGGGGCAAAAATGGAGACATTCAATGTATTGCCAATCTGTTAGATCAAAAGAGAAAGAGTGGCTGGGCTCCGTTTTATTTTAAGCCAAAATAGGTATTTTTTCCACTTGTTAAAATGGCTTTTACTATGTTTTTAAATCATTAATACCTATATATTGTTCTCAATAAATGATCCTCTGACAGACCATTGAACAGAGATAAACATCAAAATGTGTCGAAAATAGTGTTTTTTTGAACATTTTCAACATTTGAGTGAAAACGGTTGGGTCGATTGAACTGGTCCCAAAGGCACGACAAGTATTGCAATCCTGTTCAAAAAAAAAAAATACACAGAAAATTAATGAGGCTGTGTTTTTGAAGTGGATAGTTATCATTTTTGCAGAGTTATTTGGGAAAAACTATTCCGGAATAACTTGAGCCCCATATATTTTATGAGTGCTTTTACACGCTCACCCTATTGGTATTGGATAGGACTACTGCATCAATTTTGATAACATTCTGGTAACATTGCAGCGGAGCTTATAAGGAAACGAGCGGTGAGTAGCAACACACAACTTTCCGCCTCCCCCGTAAGTTCGAACACCAGCTACACATGCGGGCGCTAATATCTCCGTTCAACGCATTTCTACAGAAATATTTATGGAGAACAAAATGTAGGGACTAGTTAGCTGAGAGTACTCCGTAAGTTTGATCGAAAGTCAGAGCCGTTTTTGAGAAAATTTGGATTCCGACAAATTAATATTCGACAAATCTCCTTTTCTGAGTTAACTTGGCTTATATCTCCGTTCAACATATATATACAGGAATAATTATGGAGAACGAAATGTGGGTAGGGGTGACTAAAAAACACTCTGTAAGTTTGGTCACATCTAGTGTAACAGTTACCCTCGAATTTACGAAAATGTTCTAAAAAACGTTATTTTCGACACACTTTCATTTTTATCTCTGTTCGATGGACTGTCAGGAGGACATTTATTGGGAACAATATGTAGGTATTATCTATTCAAAAACATCCTGAGAGTTTGGTGAAAATCGTTGAAGCCGTTTCCCGTAAAAGCGAAAAAAGCCTATTTTTTCTTCATAGGCCCATATCTCCGTTCACCGTATTTTCATGGAGATATGTATGGAGAAGAAAAGTTAGGTATTGATTAGTAGAAGATAATTTGAAAGTTTGATCAGTTAGAGCCGTTTTCCAGAAAAATGCGAAAACCCCCAGTTTTTGTTACATTTCCGTCCCCCGCCCCCCTTTCCCATCGACCGAAATCGCCCATAACCTTATTTTGGTATCTACAAAAAATAACGAACAAAACAAAAAATAAACCGGCTCAATCGGATCAGCCGCTCTCCCGCAAATCGAACTACAGACACACACACATACACACAGACCACGCGCCGAAAGCAGGCCTCAAAACGTAAAGATCTGAAGAAAACCCACCTTTCTTTTTTTTTTGACACGATTACTATACTTTCCTTTCCCTTTGGGGTAGCGGAAAGTAAAATCCGCACTAAAATTTCCGTCGAAAATTGTGGTAATTTATTGTGATACTCTCGTCACTTTCCCACGGATGGGAGCTTTATGGTATAATTATCTTATTACGAACTTTCACTATAAAAAATTCTCTCAAAATCGTTAGAGCCGTTTTTGTGAACAAAAAAAAGTGGGGTTTTGATCAGTATGATAACTGTGGTTAACTTTCAGTGGATTTTGCTCATCCCCTTATTTTGGCGTCCCATGGTAACCTGCGGGCTAGATATCGAGTTTGACCGATTTGGTGCGGTCGTTTTCTCAAAAATTCGTTCACATAACTTTCCTTTCTACTCTGGCAAGGTAAGTGAAAACGATTCAAATGATTACACGATGGTTTATTATTCCCTCGAACAGCTTGACCTTGTCTTACCTGAATATTAAGGAACGGGGAAAATTGAAAAATTCCAGGGGCAAATTGGCATGACGTGACGTGTCGACGCTGAAACGATTACTTTCGCTGTATTATTACTGTAATTTCACTAGAAGCAGTTGTTCACGGCTGACGCTCATTCCATGAGCCTTGCTGACATTGAAAACGATATAAAACACGGCGTATTTGCGCCTAAGCTGCCAAAATTGCGTTTTTGCTCATTTTTTAAACATTTTTTGCTTATAACAACGGTGAGCTTCGTCCGATCGAGTTACCGAGCAGGGGGGCAATGGAATTTTTGCGCGTATGAACGAATTTTTTAGTTCGCGTTAACGGCATAAAACGTCCTGGACGGTTGACTGACATTAAAAATTTGGAATCCCGATGCATTGAACGTAAAAAGTCAAATATTGTGGGAGGGGGGGGGGGGTAAAAAAGTTTCCTGACCGAACACATAGGGTTTCAGAATGAATTATAAACCAAATATCTGGTGCGTAGCAACACCCAACTTTCCGCTGCCCCCTTTAAGTTCGAACATGCGGGCGCTAATATCTCCGCTCAACGCATTTCTACAGGAACATTTATAGAGAACAAAATGTAGGGACTAGTTAGGTGAGAGTACTCCGTAAGTTTGATCGAAATCGTTACACCCGTTTTTCAGAAAATAGAAAAACCGATAAATTAATGTTCGAAAAATCTCCTTTTCTGAATTAACTTGGCTTATATCTTCGTTCAACATATATATACAGAAATAATTATAGAAAACAAAATAAGGGTATGAGTATCTAAATGACGCTCTGGAAGTTTGATCAAATCTGGCGAAGCAGTTACACTGGAATTTACGGAAATATTCAAAAAAACGTTATTTTCGACACATTTTCATTTTTATCTCTGCTCAATGGAGTTTTAGAGGAATATTTATTGAGAACAACATGTAGGTATTAACTATTTGAAAACATCCTGTTAGTTTGATGAAAATCTTTGTAGCCGTTTTGCCAAAAAGCGTAAAAAACCTATTTTGCGTCATTGGCCTATATCTCCGTTCACCGTATTTTCATGGACATATGTGTATGAGAGAAAAGTTAGGTATTGATTAGTAGAAGATACTTTGAAAGTTTAATCAAAATCGTTTCAGCTGTTTTCGAGAAAAACACGAAAAACCTTAGTTTTTGTATCATTTTCGTCCCCCACCACCCTTTCCGATCGACCGAAAACATAGGGTTTCAGAATGAATTACAAACCAAGAACTGAATTTTGCGGCCTACTGAGTTCAAAAAACATAAGGCAAGGTCGATAACTTAGATAACAGGTTGAGAGGAGGGCAGAGCCCCAAACGATAATTTCAAAGCTGTGGACTAAACTTATTAGAGTTGTTTGGTAAGCAGTTCTATACATGTGGATACACGTCCTAGTTGTCGAAACAAGCGACATAATCCGAGCATTTCACCAAAGTCCTCGTAGGCGTTACGCGGTCATTGGAGGGGCAAGCATGCGGCATGGATGATTATGTCCTCAGGAGAGGCTTCGAACGAGCTGATTTCAGGTTATGCAACACCAACACAGCTCTACAGTCTTGAAGTTTGGGTCGTTCGGTTGTGGAGTTCCGTCCAGGAGCTGAGGGCTCAAGACGTTGACACATTCGTAGCTAACTGCTTTGTCTGACAGTTCCCTCGACGTTTGGTGGACTATAAGTCCTCCGCTCCCTGTGGAGCAATGACTCAGAAAATGGCGGCTCGACAAAAACGTCAACATTTGTCAAAACACGACTTATTTGTTGACATCGCGTCAAGTATAAGTCGTAAGAACCGAGACTGACACAAAAATTGTACGAACTTCGATTTACTGACCCACTTTGATGACAATTTGGTACAAAACTGGCTTTTGAAGTTGAAGCTTGAAACCATTTTCTCGTTTTGTGGGCTCTTTCGGGCAAGATGCTCTGAAATTGTTCAATTTTGGCTCAACAATTGATCATACGCTTTCAATTAGAAATGACAACACAAAAGTTGAGTCTGCTGCATGAACACCACATTTTGAAAGTGGCGAGTGCTATTTCATAGTTTGCTGAGCGGCTGAAGAAGCGATTCACGCCACTCTCATCTGTCAACTGTTTAGTTTTTTTCCTTAAAATTTAAGATAACACACTCATCGACTCTGCTTTCAAAATTCCACCTTTTGAAGGTGGCAAATAACATTTTGTAGTAAAGTTGATACCAATAAACGTGAATGAGTTTCACCGTTCCAATGTGGCCTTTGGCTCCTCGACTATCGAAGCACTACGTCGACCGTCACACTAGGCACCCTCTCCAATTGTCTTCGGACCACACGTCAACTTGTTTCGATTTTGTGTCCTGCGAAGGGCACATACACCGATATCGAGGAACACCCACCAAGTTCACTCTCTACTGGTGAAGACAACCTCACCTCCACGAGAACCCTGCTGGCGTCGAGGTGAGTGCCAGTCGGGTACGTGGTAGGACTCCAAGCTGTGATTGCCAACCCGTCGTACACGAAGCCCTGGTCGCAGTAAGTAATCAGAGTGATACAGGACATTTGATATGCAGTGCGAGCAGTAATGGCTGTTGGAGAGGGAACTTCGGTCAAACTTGGGTACTTCAGGAGCCCACTCTCCAGCACATAGTGAACCATGACCAGCAAGAGTCGTTCCTTGTCCTCCCAGAGAGCTCCCCTCACCTGGGAGTCCAAAAGCCCGTGCAGCCAGTTGCAAGTGGTCTTACGGCCACTGTTGGCCTTCTGGTGTGCCTCGGGGAGTCCGCATTGCTTGAGAGGAGAGCCTCCCAGGCTCGTAACGCTTCCTCCGCCAGAACCATCTAGCCTATACATCCATGCCCCGTAGAGTACATGCAAGTGAAAAGATGCAAGAGTCCAAGAGGGTTCGAAGATTCGTGCTAGGACACTTGAAAAGTCCTCCATCGCTGGAAAGCCAGACGCAGATGCAGGTTAGGTCTATCGGGGTGTGCGCGCTGAGCAGTTCATCTGGGACACGGAGTACGTGTACCGCTGTTTCAGGGACAGTTCCACACTAGCCAGCCAGCCTTTACTTCTCTTCGCCAACACGACCACGAAACGTAAGGGGACTGACTCTCCGTCGAAACCACGACCTCTACGATTCCGACTCCTTGGCTTGACGGCCTGCTACATTTTGCCCGAGAGCGCTTTATCTGTGGGTAGAACCCTCCCGTAGTGCCATTTTAGTTAGCTGCGGCTTGAGCGCCTGAATGGATGCCTGGCCCTGGTGTCGGAATTGACCAAAAGACGTTTTGCCTGCAACTGCGCTTCTTTCCCACATGGATTTCGAGGTGTGGACTGTTTTTCGTTCTCCATAAGGGAGAAGGAGCCGGGCTACAAGCGACCTGAACTGCAATCCCTGTGAGAACGAGGGATTTGTGCACTATACTATGAGCTTCCACCGTCATCTCGGAATCCTACCACATACCTGGTTCAGACTCCTGTGGTTACAGTTTCCCCGGCTGGCAGGACCTCATCAGCGATACGCTTCGCCATGTCTTCAACAAGCCTTGTGAAGGAGAGGTTGTCTTGAGCAGCAGCCCTCGACCTGAACTGCAAACTGTTTGAGAACCAGAGCTATTTGTCCTGCGTGTTTGCGATCTTAGCTGGGCAGCAGCTCCCGTCGTCCCCTCAGAGTCCTACTACATACCCAGTTCAGACTCTTGAGAGCACAGTTACCCTGACCGATCGGATCTCGTAGAGGTGAGGTGGTCTTTGAAAAGCATCACAGCCGTCTGTGGTTTGTTATTGGAAATGGTGACCTCAGTTTTTATGTGTGTAACGGAAATACCGTCGCCTGGCTCGTAAATATGGTGGACGTTCTTGCAAAAAGTATCACCCTTACGATGTTCAAGGTCCATTGACGTCAAGTCATGTCAATGAACAAGAGGGCTCGAGTAACAGCAGCTCAACATGAATTCAAGTTACATCGCCGTTGCTTCGTTGTGTCGTCAATCGGAATGTGTTGGAGCTGGCTCACGTATGACGCTCAAAAACCTTCGAAATAAACACTTCGTCCGAAACTTCATCACAACAACTCACTTCAGTGGGCGGCTATGCAGCCGTCGGGCGCATTTCGGAAATTGCCAATCAATCGCCTATCTCAGGCAGGAAATCAAGAACGGATTGTGCGAAAGCTATTAACTGATAGTCGGCGTTGTTCCTTATTCGATGCTTTTTATGGCACGAAACTGACGAAGCAAAGAGTTGGAGCGCTAACCTTTTTATTTTCTTGACTCTACGAAGTAGGAAGGAAAGTTTGCGTAATCGGTTGAAGAAATAAAAGGCATTATTTTCAGATTATGTTTCGTTTGACCGGGCTGTGTGTCTTTTTTGATGTGTGCCTTTAGAAACCGCTCCCTTTCAAGTCCATGGCGCTGGGGCAGGACGTGGTAGGGAGTTTCCCTCATCTGTTCCACGCTACTTACGCGGTGGTGTGTCGACCATGCCCATAACATTCGTGTGTAGATTGACAACCTTTGGTGGCCTGCGCTTCTCAACGAGCTTAAAGGTAGGGTAATCCCTCGCAACCTGTACTTGCCACGACAGAACAGTTACAATCGAATGCTGGCATGTCTCTTTCCTGAGAACGATTGAGAAGGGGTGCCCACAGGGCTCAGTCCTTGGACCAGCACTCTGGAACGCCTACTTCGAACCACCACGTGCTCAATACCTAATGGGTGGAATGGCGTAGGCCGCTGTGCGGCCCGTTCGCTCATTGGACGGGGGTTTTGTGCTCAATACCAACCCTCAACTCTCAATGCGCTTTGGCAGCCACAGGAAAAGTACATTAAGTGTTAAGGAGTGAATAAAGGTGAGAAGTGGGGCTTCAACCAACACCTCCAGTCTCTTAAAAGCACTACCATTGCAAGGTTTGCCTCACTGCGTGCAATTACTAGCCACTTGGGGTGTGTGTTACCATGACACTATCCTCACGTACAAGGTCATATATCTAGGCGTGATTGGCTATTGCTCCGTTGTCTGCGGCCAATCAACAGAGATTATTCGCCCAATCCCAGAGAGCTGCGCTTGGTGGATCACCAAGACCTATAGGACTGTATCAACAGAAAGTCAGTTACTGGTTGATTTGGCCGTTGAGGGCATGAAGTACAAGAGGACAGTAAAGCGGGAGCTTGGGGCTGAACGCCGCGTGGATCTACGACGGTCGCTATTGGCTATACCCCTCCAACAACGTCACAAATTAATATTTGTGATATATACAGGAAAAACTAGAGGTAGAAAGTTTAAGAAAATTATAATAAACTATTATGATGTGATAAAATTAATCGAATTGGAAAAAGGGAACAGATAATCTTGCTAGAGAAAAATAAATTAAAATGCCGTAAGAAAATGAATGGTTTGGAGCGCACCTTTCTTCAAAGGAAACAATTTTCCGGGCGAGGAAAGCAGCGGAGATCGGACGGTCGAAATGCGGTGAACCTCGGGAGCGGCGTCGACGAATCGACTGACTTCTCTTGTCGCCTAACCTTCTGTTAGGCCTGCCTCCCGCCATTCGGGCGTGCTAGATTGCCCGCGAACATGTTACGGGCTGTCTTGTACGTGACAGATCGCAAGCAAGATGGGAATGATGGGAATCGTCATGACACGTATAGGTTCTTCCCCAACTTCTGTGAACGTCATTCAAGAAAATGGTTTGGGACGAGCCAGTTCCTCACAGGACACGGTGACTTCAATGCGTGGCTCCACTTCTTTTCTCTCAAAGACTCTCCATCATGCACATGTTTCGCCTCCAGTTTCGGAGGAAACCAGAAACCACGTGCTGCCCCTCCTACAACAGCGACCGACGGTTGTTGGGAGGGCAGACGAACTCAGCAGCATTGACTGCTACAAAGCAAGCCTATAACCATTTTGCAGAGTTCGCGAAAAGGTGGTGGCTAAGAAACGTGGTCTTCGTTGACCAGTCGTTTTGAAACTGGCCACCCAAGGAAATAGTTAGATCAGGTGGGAAACCAGATTAAGAACGCGCGGGTAAATCTCTCTACTGGGAGACTGGCTAACGACCAAATACCTGCCGTACCTCCGCATGTCTTAGTTCGGTGGATGCTGCAGGGGCCGGCACATTAGTGAAACCGCAACTTCCATCACTGATATAACCCCCGTCGAGGGTTTAGGAACAGTAATCAAATAAGGAAACAGACCTGTGCCGTGATGGTCCCCACGGTCTGCCTTAGATTCTTGCTTGCCCTGAGAGAAAGCGTTTGAATTCTCTCACTCACGCGGCGTTCCACAGTCCATTCTCTTGCCATATTCTCACACTGTCCTCCGTAGTAATGGCGGAGAGGCACCACAGTGAGTACTCTGTTATTTCCAACGATCCCCATATGCCCAGGAATCCAATAAACTTCCTCACCAGTTTTGACGTTGCGCAGTAATTCTTCAGCTATCATACATTATGATGACCCCGACAATGATAGCATAAATCTGTGCTTGACAACCCATTGGAGAGGGACACAAGGACATATGCGTCCCACTCCCTCCACAGTTTTAGATCGTAATCTAAATACAAAATGCTCGACCGGATCTACCACCTGCCGAATGATGGGGTGAGATGTGTTGATCTCACCGCAAAAACACAGGGAACTTCGACGTTTGTCCTCGGATGGGTGATTGGACCTCATCCCGATCGCATGTGCAAAATGAAAAGGATGAGTTGTACCAGATCTGTACGTTGAGCAACATGAGGGCACCGGAAGACATGTGGCTCTTCCTGGCCGCCTGACATGTCGTTGGGAAATACAGAAAAGCCAATGCAGGCTGTCGAGATGCTGTTATCGCGATCGTAAACGGAGTCAATTGGCTTCCTCTGGCAAGGTGCTTTTTAAAATTTAGTTTCAGTTAGTTTTGTAAGTATTACGTGCCTTGGTAACACCCTATAGCTTATTTACTTCATTTAATTAATTTGGTTTGCAGAACTTTCACGCCCACTGTCATTGCATGTACGTACACATTCGTTGTTTCTCTGGTTATTTATTTAAATGTATATTTTTACTTTCCGTGGCTCAACACAGTAGAAAGAAAAGTTAAGTAATGAAAATTTCTTTTCAGATTTTTACCTTTCAGACCCTAGTGAGTCTGAAAAACACTATTTGAACCAAATCAGCTCCAATTTGATATTTACCCAGCAGGTCGCTATGGAACGCCAAAATGAGGGTATAAGCGAAATCCACCCTAAAGTAACTGTTCATTACTGGTTGAAGCAGTTGGGCTCTTGAGCTCGATCCTTTCCCAGGTGTGTTCGGCCTTTTTTCATGTTTGCCACGGGGAAGTCCAAGAACTGCCCGTTCAGTCGGCTTCTCATCCAGACAAAGGGGCTATGTTCGGTTTAACTCCCAAGGACAAAGGATTTCCAAAATGTCGTTCCCTCCCTCGATCTCCAACACACACAGCTCTTCCCAGATACTCTCGTCTTTCTGTGCTCGCTATAGACATTCCTCTATCAACTCTCAGGCAAGCAACAGCTCTACTCACTGCCTCTCCGGCCTAGTTTCCCGCACAACCAGTTCACGCGTATTCCGAGTCCCCTTGTGTCGCCCCTACATACTCAAACTTAAATTACTATTCGTTTAACGTGCAATACAGTCCTCAGTTCCCTGTTATGTCGTTCTAACGCCAACTATTTTTTTCTCTAAAACAACTCCAAGAATTTTGAACAAATTTTTTTAACGAACAGCTCATGATATGAAAATAATACCATAAAATTCCCATTCGTGGGAAAATGACGAAAGCAGTACAATAAAATACCAAACATTTTGACAAAAATCGATTTCAATGTAGTTTTTTCCTTATAATAACTTCGCTCAAACGTTACTAGAACTTTCAAAAATATTGAGGTGGTTCATAACGCTCATCAGAAACATAGGAGCTACATCAGAACTTCCGGAATTTTAACCCCCCCCCCCACGTATCGCTTACTCCCTGCGATAATAGCGATATCAGTTTGAGTGTGAGTATTTAAACGCGAACAAGGGGACTCTATATACGTGAACTGGTTGCGTGGGGAACTAAAGTGGATAGAGAGTGGGTAGAGTTGTGAGTAGCTTGAGAGCTGACAGATGGGTGTCTATCGCGAGAACTGAGAGACGAGTGAGAGTTTAAGAAGAGCTAAATGTTGCGAAGGGGAAGTAAATTGAAGCATAGGGAGGGGGTATTTTGGAAAGGCAAGAAAAGGGAAAACTGGCTGAAGGAAATAGCTGAACTGAACTCAAGAAGGGGCAGCCTGGACTTTCCACAGTTATAGACAAAGGGGTGCAGGTCAAAAATAGGCGGACTCGTTGTTCGGGGACGTTGTTACGAATCAAGGACTCCCCATTAGAGGCGTACTCAAGATCCCAACTAATTCGGCCTGCGCCGAACATGATGTCTCACCAAGTACAAATGAGTTTAGTGAAAAATAAGCAAAAGCCATGAACACAAGTGAATTGACATAGAGCTAAGGAAAGTAGTGTAATGCGGTGCACCTGATATTTTCTTCTTCTTCCCTTACTCTTGATACGCCCTGGAAGAAGCAGCCAAAAACTTCAAACTTCAAGCGACCACCCAATATCCCGATGAACATGGAATTTTCTGTTCGTGCTTGATGTGTCATTCTGAGTGGCCAACGTTCTAACTTTTGCAAACTTTACTGTTGAATATGATTTACTGTCATTTAACGTCTCGCACATTTTCACAGGCTCAGGGCGTCTCTTTGTGCAAATGGAAAGACCGGCGGCACATAATGTACATCACCTCGGAACCGGACGAGCGGCTCATAGACATCAGGAGCAAAGGGAAAGTGAAGAAAAGGCCGAGGGGTTTGGTGGACCACGATAGAAAGCTCATCAACGCTCGACGAGACGACGACATTTTCGACTGTTACCCCTGCGAAAGGACGCAACTCAGGTGAATACGCGAAACGACGATATCTTGTGCGACGCACCACACAACTTGTCTCAGCCTCTCAGTAACACAATAGCAACCTGTTTTAAGGAGGGTGTTACATTAAGCTAGGCACCGATTTTACAGTTCATTTCTGATCGAAGTTGTACTATAACACTTTTTTCTTACTCATAAAATCATAGTTTTGAACTTTTTAAGATTTTAAAACTAACTGCGACTTAATCACATTAAAACAGCTACAAATCCCTCAATTCACTCAAAAAATCAAATTTGATTACCGCAAAGAAAGTAAAAGTTCGTATGTTTTAATTTATTCTGAAGAAAACACCCGTTTTCGAAATTTGATAGATTCATCATTGTTCGGCCGGTTGAATTAGCTGGGTCTTTGACGTCCCAAATGTCCGCACATGCCCTAACGAGATTCACTAGGTCTAACAGAAGTTCATCGTTTCCCCCAAGCACCCAGTGTACCTATGGAAAGTCCACCTCTTCAGTTATTTCTGATTGACAGCGGATTTCCCCCTTTTCTGGGCTTTACAAAAACTATCGTTTTCCAGCCCTACCCCTCCTCTTTTCCTCCCTCTCAAGTCAGTCATCTATCAGCACTTGCGAATGACAGTCATCTTCCCAGTTCCCCCAACTCATTCGTCTCTCAAGTCTCGCGCTACTCACGACTCTCTCTCTCATTTCTCTTCCTCCACTCAGTGTTCCACAACCAGTTCACGTGTATTATGGGTCCCCTTGTTCGCGTTTATGTACTCATACTCAAACTGATAACGCTATTCTGTCAAGTGTAGTACAGTTCTCACTAATGATCGCCACGTTCATTTCTTTCGCATTCTCAAGCTCCCCCATTCGTGCGCCCAGCAATTATAAATCTTTCTCGTATGAAAGTAGCGTTTTGAGGTCAGGGTGATGGTCCAATATGCGACTTGTAGGGTGAGAACGACGAGGTGTGGTCCCAGAAGTGCCCGACACAACAAAGAAAATACAACAATTTTGGGAAAAAGTATATTATTTTTCAACAGTTCCTTTCAGCTTTATACACTTTTCCCAGGGTTCCATTAAGTTCGATACCCTTTTGGTTTATTATCCATTCTGTTTTCGGTCAGGAACATTTTTTACTACCCCCATAGAAAATTGGATACTTTACGTTTCGAGACATCGGGATTCCAAATCTGCAATGTCCTTCTGGCGTCCGGGCCGTTTTGTGCCCTTAACGCGCTCTGAAAAATTCGTTCTTTTGCACAAAAACCCATTTGGCCCCTTGGGATTCCAAGTCCCTTTGTCACTGCAGCCATATATGGGCCTGTTGTGACTCTGGTCCTTTCTTAGTAGAAGGCGTCGTGCATACCCGCCCCCCTTAGGAAGCCGAGTATGTCCTTCGCCGCAGATTCCGCTATGATGTGGGGTTCAATGGTCTCCTCGGTAAAATATTCAACGCGTTTTACTGCCAAGGCAGAGCGTTCACATAGGATATGCTCTGCCGTCTCGTCCACCTTGCCGCAAAGTCTGCATTCCACCACCTCTGAGATACCCATCTATGTGAGGAGTGCCCGGTGAGGAAGCTTGCCAGAACTCTAAGATGCCTGCCTAGAGAGGGTCAGCATCGCCTTCGCCCTTTGACAGGAAGGCATAACGAGCCTTTTCGATTGTCTTTCTTCATCGAGCCACCAGACGATTCGTTGCCTTCATGCCCCCAATGAGCCATTTGGTATCTAGTTGTGCTCGCTTGCTCGACAATCCGATAGGACGACCATGGGCAAAAAATGTGCCAGCTAAACGGTTCAAACGAGGCTTCTTCAGAGGTGAATGAGACTATCACTGTGTTACAAAGCCGAGTCAAAATATTCGATGTACACTTACCCCGGTTTGGAGATCATGGGTTTAATGTAAATGAAACACAACGAGAAATAAAAATATCACTTTGTACTCGTAAAAGAAATATCACTTTGCGACACGACGCAATATCAAACGGAAGCGATGCGAGAGCCCGTCACACATTACACATGTAAGTAAAGTTGTCCATACGAAATATATCACGCTCTACAGCAATCAACAAACATTCAGGGTCAATTATTCGAAGGAGCAAATAGTACCCCAATGTAAAAGAGCCAGTAGGCTCTTTCTGTTACCACTGGGATCAGAATGTCTCTTCCCTGGCCTCTAAACGGTCGAGTTCAAAGAAAACTTAACTTAGAATTAGTATTCCATTTACCAGGAGCAGAGTGAAATGAGACAAAATGCGAGATCTGAACTTCAAGCGTAACAGAGGAAAGATTTATTGAAATTGTATGAATGAGGTTAAAATAAAGATATCCTACCTAAAGGGCCCTTAAAAATAAAGACTTAGCTTGAAAAGGAATTTGAGTGGAGAGCTTCTTTTCGTGGAAGCTGAGATGGTGACGAGAACAGCACAGCGTTGACGCGCCTTGGTCTGGGCTTTCGTTGGAGTCCGGGGTCGTTCCAGGTAGTCCAAGGATAAACGTATCCAAACCGAAATCGAAGAACCAAAGGCGATTTTGGGAAAATGAAATGGAGTCGGCGAAAACGTTCGGCGACGCGTGTAAAAAAATAGACGGGAGTTGTGAGTTTGATCGCAAACGAGGTAATGATGGTGTCTGCGCAGCATTTCGGCACCTGCTTTCTTGGAGGGGGAGAGGAAGCCTTGTTCTTTCGGTCTTGATGTTCACCTTTCGTAAACAACAAAGTGCGAATCAACTTGAGCCAATGGTGACGATGACCGGCTGTGAGACGCGGACGGTGACAAAGGTCAACTTAAATTTATACAACAAAAAGTGAAAGAGTAAACATTGCTGTCGATCTCGAACAGACTCCAAGTATTAATCACTCGGATTGTCTTTCGGACTATGCCTCACTTTGGGGACTTTATTCCGACAAAATGGTTTAAAAAATTAACAATACCGTAATTTTGGCAGTTTTATACGCCGTGTTTGGTATCGTTTTCCAAGTATTTTCAGATGCTGTGTCGAATGAAACAATTTTCAGAGGTGTACGACTGCGTCTAGACCGAAAATAGTGAAATCAGGGTAGTGGGCCAAAGTCTACTAATTGAAAGAACTCGTGGGACACTACAGCGAAAGTAATCGTTTCATCGTTTGTGTTCCCTCCCTCCCGTCTCATTAAAACTACCTTACAGGTCGAATCGTCACGTCTTGCCAATTGCCTATAGGTGCCTGGAATATTTAGTTTTCGTTGTTCCCTTGTAATCAGGTCAAGTTTCGTGTCGTTTACTGGTTGAATGGGGTGGGTCTCAGAGCTGTGAGACTACGTCAAGCGAGTAGTGTTCAAGAGAGTAATAAACCGTTGTGTAATAATTTGTAGCGTTTTATAATAAGAACTGTTGGGCACACGAATGGGGAGCTTGAGACTGCGAAATAACGTGGTGAGCGCGTGAGTGAGGACAGTACCACACTTGATAGAATAGCGATATCCGGTTGAGTATGAGTATATAAACGTGCACAAGGGATTCTCAATACATGTGAAACTGGTTGTGAGATACTAAGTGGAGAGAGAGAGCGGGAGACGACTGTATCGCAAGAGCTGAAGGATGACTGACTTGGAAAGAGCTGTCTATTGAGAAGAGGAATCTAAAATTGAGAGGTGGGAAAAGATCGAGGACAGGGGGAGATCCGTTGTCAATTTGAATTAACTGAATAGGTGGACTTTCCGTAGGTAACAATGGACTTTCAGATTTGATTAGTCGCAGGAGTTCTCAAATTCTCTGAATGTACGTGGGGTTAAGGAAAGTTGAGGGGTGCGCTGCAACACATATTTTAGGAACGAGCTCAATAATGTAGTTTTAACAATGATTGGTGCTGCTGGCTGTGGGTATCGAAGCGTATTAAATAGAATTTACTTTGTGTTGGCAGGTGGTACAAGAAATTAGCCATCCACGTGATACAAATGATGGTCCTCAATTCCTACAGACTCTTCGCTCTCCAACACCCTCACCATCGAAGCAGCCTTCTCGAGTTCCGTCTCTCCATCGTCCGTCGTCTCCTCTCTTTGGAAAACTGCTCCCTCGTGACGCCCCGATGCCTCGGCCTCGGGCTCGGTGCCGCCTATTGCCACCTGCCGGCGAAACATCCGGCCAACGACCGAGGCAAAGCCCTTCGGAAGAGGTGCAAGTTGTGCTACAGCCTCGGAAAACGGAAGGACACGACCTACTGTTGCCCTCAATGTCCCGACACTCCGGCGCTTTGCCTCCAACCCTGTTTCGCCAGGTTTCACCATTCGGACCTACTGACTTGACCTCAATCGGAACTTGGTTATTTAAAGCGGTCATATCAATTCGATCAGAAAACCCGCATGTTATCGATTTTGTTGAAATTATAGTTGTCCGTGTACAGTTTTTACTTGAACTCTCCTTCTCCTCGACGCTCGACAGTTAGAGTACAGACTTTTAGTACGGAGACGCCCACTAGAGTTGTGGATAATGGTCGACAAGATATGGACCAGAGGAAGCTCTGTTGAGCATTCGGTGTGCTGCAGAGTAGTTATGCAGATAATGATTCTGAGCTCTATTGGTGTAACTGAGACAATAACAAGCTGGTTTGAGTCCTATCTATTAGTAGTGTGTCAAGATCCAGATACTGGCAACATGATGCAGAATTGGTACTGCTCATTAGATGAAAGCGAATGACTTCATTTCGGTACCCAAAATCGTGGAGTCAATCGACCACAGCTCCATTGGCGGGTTGGTATAATATAAAACAGCTACAATGTCCATGTAGCCAGTGTGTAGGATTTAGTGACCCACAAGAGATTACATCTTGTCTTTTCAAATGATATAAAAGCACTTCCTTCTTCTGTTAAACAAGGACGCTTTCAGTGACAACGCTCACGTGACGCTGGATGTCAAGACCAAAACATTTTAGCAGCAAAAGGGTCTAAGTGGCTGAAAATAATACTTTGAGCCGTGCAGTCTTCATTAAATTTCATAGTATTTGTTTAATGCAAGAGCGATTAATGTGCAGCACTTAACCAGAGGGGAAAATTAACAAAGGCGCCGGTGCCGGTGAAAAACCACAAAAAAAGAAACCAAATAAATAAATATTTTTAAAAAATGGGGGGGGGGGTAATACTCCTATTTAGACGACGTACCTGGGGGCTGGATAGTGGTCGTTTTCCGTCGGCAGCTTTGCTGCTTGTGGCACTGAAACTCTTACTGAAACGAATAACGTTTGCGCTGAAAGCCAACAACAGAACTGAACAGGTGAACTTGCTGAAGTACTACCAGGCTGCTCCAGTGAACTGGATGAGGGGATCGTCGGCTTCCTAGCAAAGCACAAACGAGGCACTGGAAGATCCTGTCGTAGACTGATAAAGGGGCGCCTGTGATGCTGGGCCTGTATAAAGACCAGCAGTCGGCAGCTGACCTGGAGACTGATCCAGCAGTCTCCATGATGATGCGGTAGGGAATGATCAGGGTGAGGAAGGTACGCTTGGTTGAAGATGCTCCAAACCCAACCCCTGGAGTGCACAGGGTACCAGACGAGGAGATGGATGGGGTAGGGACCATGCACCAGAACACCAGTTTAAAAAGAACTGTGTCTGGGTGTGGGGGCCCTTTAACCATCCCTCAAAGCACAGCCTAGGTCCTGCAGGCAAGCGGCAGTGGGGTCTGCCCTGGTGGCCAAGGCGCTGGGTCTTTGCGGGCTCCTCCTCCTCCAGGAGGGAAGGGGCTGTGGGTGGTGAGGGCCCATTTGACCTGAGCTATGGGGAGGCATGGGGCGTGCAGTGCCCCAGATGGTTCGCGATGGAAGAGGGCGTTGCAGCTGGAGAGGGACAGTGTGGAAAACTATGAGCCCACGCCCTCCAGCCCAGCGAAGCATGTACTGTGAACGTGTGAGGGGCTGGTTGCAGCACGCCTCAGAGTGCTTGGGATTCATCAGCTGCGGCTGGAGGAGGTTGCAGGGATGGACCTCAAAGTTGTCTCGCGTTTTGTGCGGGAATGGTGGGGACGTATTGAGGACGCCGCATCAGAGAACGACAGCTCCACAGGAACTGGGGGTGGAACTGGGTGAACATGAGGGGGCTCATGCTCGCCCTCACAATAGGCCCAGTTGTCGTCACAGTGGGGACTTTCCAACGCAAGAATTATTTACCGGGGAACTGTAGAAGACTGTAATGTTTGGAGTTTCACAGATTGATAAATGAGCACGTGAAAAACACTTGTGATCACGGCGAAGAAAGTGCAAAATGGAGACGCGAGACGTTTTACTGTGCTGACACATGTAACATATTTAGAATCAGCAGAGGAGTGTCTAACTGGCTCAGAAATTTAAATTCGGCCCAGTTCAAAATTGGCCACCTAATTAAACTTTGACCGTTTGCCCTGAAGTCAGGGCTGGTTCAAAACATGAATATGAAACATGTTTAGTATCAGGAGAGGAATTCAGGGCAAACGGTTAAACTTTCGATTATGAATATGTAGCTAACTTCAGCCCAGTTACACACGAGTGTAAATTCGAAAGAGACTCGGGGTAGTCAAAATGACGTAACTGACCACTGGCTCGATCTCACCAGCCAGAGGAGATGGACTCACCTTACAGGTACGTTAACTTTAGTAATTTACCTACTGGCGGAACTAACCTAATTGCTTTAATACTTGCCAACTGTTTGTTAGGGGCAGTAAACCCTTGGGAGGACGATGAAAGTAAACTACAAGAAGCCTCCAAACCTACTTTACTCCTATCTATATTTACACAAAATTTAATAAATGGATAGTCATATACTGCCGTCGACAACCACAATTCCTCCTTCAGAAGGTCGGAACAGCTTTATTATGCGGAATTTTCTTCGCTTGAGAACTCAGGCAAGGAATGTGGTAACAACCTGCCAAGAGAAAATGTCAAGCTGATAGACAAAAAGAAATGTTCATAAGCAGAAACCGTGTCGCGTGGGCAGACGAATGAGAAATGGCGGCTGCGGTAGATCTCTGGTCGCGGCTGACTTGTTCTTTACCACACAAACTTCACCATATTTTACATTCGACAATTATAATACAAAAAGCATTGAGCAAGCGAAACCGCTCTCACTGACATCAATAGTCAGGATATTGACAACCTTCAAAGAGAGTCTAAAACGCCGCCATTCCCTTTATCCTACGACTGAGGATAGCTGAGCATGTCACACCAACATTTTTGAGATTCGGCATTTTGAATATCGGAAGAATGACGCAATTGTTGAAGTTCAGAAGAACTCGTTAACTAGGGTGGCACAAAAGTCGATCGAGTTAGACGGACTAGTAAGATACCTGCAACCCTAACAGCCACGCTTGGTCGATCATTCAGAGTTCAAAGCTTTTCAATGACAATAAAGAACCGTTTAATTTTAACCAGTAAATCCGTTCGTTTAAACTTGAATGCAAAATAATGCACGTGTGTCCTGTTACACTTAGGATCATGATTAGGGACGCAGACGATTGCAAGATGGCTATCTCAAAACTTACTTTATTTCATGCGTCAGGCAGTATACCCACTGGTGACCATATCTGTACACAGCTGTTAGACCTTCCAAAACGAATACATATGTCATTAAAATAGTACATAATAATAATAAATAAAAACAACCTTCCATTATATAACATGTCCTACATGCCACAGCTAGCGTTGTCATTGCGTTTTATTTCAAGTCAAAAGATTTACATAATTTTGTAATTAGAGATACATTATTTCGTCAAATATTATCCAGAGTATTAAAGAAATTGGGTTATATCCGCCAGTAGGCAAATTACTAAAGTTAACGTACCTGTTAGGTGAGTCCGTCTCCTCTGGCTTGTGAGTTACTGTGGGCAAGCGCTTTCGATGTAAAGACATCATCGTCTGGCCGTTAAGTCAGTACTGGAGTCAGTCTGTTGGTCGCGGTCCTTATATAGGAAGAGTAAGACTGCCAGACGATGATGTCTTTACATCAAAAGCTCTCACCCACAGTATCTCCCACAAGTATGTTAATTTTAGCTAGGGTGGTCTGTAAATCCGTCAGTTGGTTGTTTTAGTTTGTGTAGTGTTTTGAGTGGTGTGAATATGGTGTCTCATTTTGTGTTGATCTGTCCATTGAAGTTTTTTTGTTTATAAATTTCCATGTTTTCTAATATGTTCAGTTTTCGTCCTTTGTATTGTTTGTGTAGTACGGTGGTACATTCCTGTATTTTGGTAAGTTCATGTCCAGTTGTTTTGAGGTGGTTGGCAAATTATATAGTTATATCATTTGATATAAAAAACTTATATCCCTCCATACCAATAAAAGAAACCATTGACATACTACAAAACATACTAAGACAAATAGACACGACAACCACTAGAAACATCACCAACCTCACCAAACTGACACTCGGACAAAACTACTTTCAATTTAACAATAGCATATACAAGCCAAAAGATGGATTAGGTATGGGAAACCCTACTTCGTCCATATTAACTGAAATATTTCTACAACATTACGAAGAAACTCACATCCAGACCTTAATGACAAAACACGATATTAAACACTATGCCAGATATGTGGATGATATCATCTGCATATTAGGCCGTGATAACACTGACGATATACTAAAGGACTTGAACAATGTCCACCATAACATCCAGTATGACATGGACAAAGAACAAAATAAAACTCTTGATTACTTGGACCTGAAAATCACACGGTTGGACAACGAACTACAATACGACATTTTTAGAAAACCTACCGCTACCGACACGACCATACATTTTACATCAAACCACCCACAACAACATAAACTAAGTGCATTTAGACACATAATACGGAGACTAAAAACTATCCCACTATCCGAACAAAATTACAAAAAAGAACTTGATACTATAAATACTATCGCAGACAATAACGGTTACTCCAAAAAAACAGTAAACAAATTATTAAGACAATATGACTCCAAAACACACGACTCAAAAACACAAAATACACAGACTTTAACAAGACGCTGCACATTCACGTACACAGGACAAAGATATACGGAATAACTAATATCCTTCGAAAGGAAGGTATAGAAATTGCATTACGTACGGACAACACACTTAGAACCAAACTAACTGCAAAGACTGACAAGACAGACCCACTCGACCAAAGTGGGGTGTATAAAATAACTTGTACTTGTAAAAACGCATACATAGGACATACAGGACGAAAAATACGGACCAGATATTCAGAACACATTAAATCTCTTAATAGGAACAAAGATGATTCAAACTTGGCCAACCACCTCAAAACAACTGGACACGAACCCACCAAAATACAGGACTGCACCATCTTACTACACAAACAATACAAAGGACGAAAACTGAACATATTAGAAAACATGGAAATTTATAAACAAAAAAACTTCAATGGACAGATCATAAATGAACAAATCAACACAAAATGCGACACCATATTCACACCACTCAAAACACTACACAAACGAAAACAACTAAATGACGGATTTACAGACCACCCTACACAAAAAAGACGTAAATTCCACAATTGACAGACCATCCAACATGTTCCATCCACAGTAACTCACAAGCCAGAGGATACGGACTCACCTAATAGGTACGTTAACTTTAGTTATCCAGAGTATGTGTACTGAGGTAGTTTAGAGATGCTTTTGAAGAGCTGCTGACTCAGGCAAAAATTACGGCAATCGCGCCGGAGCTCCGATCCACAATCCTCAACTTTACGTCGAGTATTATGAACCAATGTCTTAACCACTAGACCTGTGATCGCCCGGTACCTTTAATAGGAGTCAGTCAGCACATCTCCCCCCTCGTCTTTAGCCGCTGCTCCTGGAGCGGACTCTTTTAAGGAAAGAATTTATGACTTTGGGACCGAACTATGCGAACGTGAGGACTTGGTGAGTGATGAGTCGAACCGGAAAGACTATCACTTGGGTCGGACGTGTAGCTTGAATTTGACGGTTTTGACAATTCTGCACTCTCGATGCGTGCTGCTTCCAAGGTTATGGCTTTAGTCAAGATTTGATCAAAAGTTTTGGCTGAACACTGTAGTAGGTTTTCCCTTGCCAATTATCTCGTAACCCTCTAATGAATTGATATTGTGGTTTGTCTTCCATCAACAGCTCCACAACATGCAGTAGTACATTCCATGCTGAACTCACAGTCAGCTAGGTCTTGTTTTAATGCTGCAACGAATTCTGATGTCTGGTTTTCTTTCTGCGATACGTCTAAAAAATAGTGTTGGGACACGATTACACTACGTTTGGGCGTCAACATCGTCACAAAATGAGATTCGAGCGTAGTGATTGAATTTTCAGGGCCAAAATACGACGTGAGGGAGTCGTTATGTGTGCTGCCCACAGAAGCACTCGACAATTGAGCTCAGGCAAAAATTACGGGCAAACGCGCCGGAGCTCCGAACCACAATCCTCAACTTTACGTCGAGAATTATGAACAAATGTCTTATCTACTAGACCACGATCACCCGGTCTTTAATAGGAGTCAGACAGCACAAATGGACTCCTCCCCCCCCCCCCTAATCATCCCTGGTAGAAAAATAGAGTAATACGAGCGATCAATCTCCCGTTTATTCTTTGAATTCGCGCGTAAGCTCGTGATGTGGGCCTGACTGCCTCTGTACGTCACTGTTTAAAGAGGACGAACGCCTAATTTCTTCAAGAAATGCTATGGACTCTGCGCACAGTCAATTCAATGACAAGTTAACTGAGATGTAATGAAACGAGACAACTCCAACGTCGTTCCGCCACTCTCATGACCTCCGAATAGAGCAATTACCTTCACAATATTCTGAGTCACCACCTGACGCTGTTAATTCAGCTTTGACGGGACTGCGGCTACAAATGAATGTTATGTGTGTGCGACTATGAACTTGATTAAGAGAAAGTGAATTGCCATTAGATAAATGGCAAGCGAAATGGAGGTTCGTGATGCTTACGAGGGTTTTCCTAACATCCGTGAATGTCTTTGGAGAAAGTGGAAATGAGCCGGACCACTGAACGAACCAGTTTCTTCTATGGGCGACTCTGCCCTTCTCTCAAAGACACTTCATCCTGCACAAATTCCACCTCAAGTGGGGAGGTAACAAGAGACCACGTGCAGTCTATTGTAGTTCTTCACGGTTGTAGTGTGTGTGGCTGTAGTTCAATGTGCGGGAGTTAGGTGACTTTTCGTCAGACCCACGTGTGGCTCAGGCCCGATGGGTAGGGTTTCTGTACCCCTTTTCGCAAGGCTTTTCATTGCCGACATGCCCCCTGTGAGCCGGCACCCAAATGAGGGAGAGCCTGTTACGGGCGCCGAGCTGCTTGAGCGCATGGAGGCATTCCCATGCCAGCTTTGACCTAAAACTATAGGCTGCAATGGCCTGGCTGTCTGAGAAAATGTAGATCCGCTTGCCCTTGAGCCCTTTGTTCAGGATCTCTTCTGCGCAGATCTTTATGGCTAGGATTTCAGCTTGAAATATCGTGGCCTACTCTCCCAGCGGCTTAGCAAGACTGTAGCTCTGCCTCTCATAACTGAACCATCGGTGTACCACTGCAGGGCGCCAGCCTCGGTGTGGAACGTCTCCTGCTCCCACCGTTCCCGTGAGTGGACGCTGACGCTGAATGGCAGCCGAAAATTCTTCTGTTCTGGCATGACGTCAGTAGCAAGGACTGCTGCCTCTTCTATCTTAACCTGTCTGGTTATTCCGTGGAGGCTCGCCTTAGCCCTGGTGGAAATTTTACCTGTCTGCAAAAGCCATGCCGCTCCCAGGTAAGCGGTCCTCTGGATGTGTATATGTAGAGGTGAGATGTTCAGAAGGACTTCCATTGCAGCAGTAGGGCATGTACCCATGGCCCCTGTGATAGCAAGACTCGCCTGCCGCTGCAGTTGTTGGAGTTTTCCTTGTACTGCCAGCCGGCGTGTCGCCTTCCACCACACCGTGGAGGCATACGTGACGCGGGGTCTTATTACCCCCTTATAGAGCCACTCCATCATTTTTAGAGTTATGCCCCAGGACTTGCTGCACAGCTTCCTACACGCCCAAAGGGCTGTAGTTGCCTTGTGCAGCGCATATCTCACATGCGAGTTCCATGTGAGCTGCTTGTCCAGTATCACCCCGAGGTATTTCACCTCCTTCATTATCTGTAGCCTTGCTCCTTGCATTGTGGGTGGTACTATATCAAGGTTTCTTCGTCTAGTGAAGGAAACCGTGGTGGTCTTGGTCGGATTTATAAAGAGTCCAACAAGTGAACTCATCAGAACTCCGTCGCAGTAATCAAATGACCGTTTAAACCCCAGTGCATCAATACCTCCTCCGCGGTATACATTTTGGTCCTCTACCGCGTTTGTCAATCAACTCAAGTCTTTATTGCTCTCCCTTTCTCTTGCACCCAACAACCGGAACATACTGATTAGTTATTAAAAATACCGTTTTATAAGGTTTTTTATAAATAAAAATCTATATATAACAATTATAGGTTTAGAATTTCGCTACCCAAAGAGTAAGGAAAGTATTGTAGTCGTGTCAAAAACCAAAGAAAGAAAAAAAAGAAGGTTTTCTTCAGTTCTTAACGTTTTGAGGCCTAGTGAGTGCAAAAATCCCTGATTTTCGCACGTGGTACTTGTGTGCGTGTGTGTGTGTGTGTGCGCGCGGGCTCTGCACGATTAAGTTGGCGTACAGGAACTCTGGCAGTGTCCCGACTCCCTCTACTCTTCTGCGAGGGTGGATTGGGCTTCAGAGGGCGTCCATGGAAGGGATTACCGGTACTTTCAAACCATTTTGCAGTGGTCCTGGATGTTCTGGCAGCCGGAATCTTGCTCTAACTTGGCAAGCCAAGAAGCGCAAATAGGACAAGAAGGATCTACGCATGGCGGTGTTAAAAGCTCGTGGAGTGGAGGCAGGTAACATCAGGGTTGCGGTATTGGTGGTGCAGGGAAAGATCTGAGGAAATGCATCGGCAGGGGCTCCCAGAAGTATCACCACTCGCGTGTAGCTTGGGTCGTATCTAAACTGGTGGTCGTTCTATAGTGGAACATCCTCTTATTCATCTTTCCTTCCCCATCCCTAGAGCCGGCGTAGGGTAGTGAGGGCGCCCTCCCCATTTCCTTACTTATTATTCATTTAATTTTTCCATTTTGAGTACCACCGTCCCATTTATGGGTGAGCTTTGAAAAAAAGTGTGATTTCATCAATCTTGGGTCTTTTAGCAACTTTTCCTCACATTTTGTTCTTCGTAATTATTTCTGTATCTATTGTTGGACAGAGACATAAACCACAACTGCTCAGAAAACGAACGAACTTACAGAGTACTCTCAACTAACTGGTATCAACATTTTGTTTTCCATAAATATTCCTGTAGAAATGCGTTGAACGATGATATAGCGGAGGCGGAAAGTTTTGTGTTTCTACGCACAAGATATTTTTTCTTTAAAAAATAGCTTCGTTGTATTTAGGCACATGCTAAGCTAGCGTCCTAGCCGTGCCGACTTACCTCGTTACCTTCAAAACTGTTAGCTTTAACGTTTATTTGTCTGTCAACGGCACAAGGGGGTCACCAGAATGTTTCAACCCCTGAAGGGATTGCGAAATCAAAAAGGTTGACACTGCGTTAACTAATTCTCACTAGTCGCGTTTGCCCGAGTTAGCTGCTACCCATTCTGGCGTTGTAATGATCTTTGTGTTATAATTACCAAATAAAACTCCGTACTTTTTCCCGTCCTTCCATATTACGAAAGCGTGTTTCATAGTTGTCATTGCAACAGGAGATTTGTGTGATTTATTGGGATTTTTTTCTTCTCATACAGCAAGGTCTTTCCTTCGAGAGAAGATCAAACTGGACGGGTTCTTCTGATCGGCCCTCAATTGGCGTTTCGTCTCCCATCTTAGGCGAATTGCCTGCCATCGGCTCTTAGTCGTCGTCCTCATCCACCGGGTCAACTCTCCTCGGCTGGTATCGATTAGAGGGATGTTGGACAGGCCCGTTAAACTGAGGCCTTGGCAAAGGGGTAGTCAGGGGGTTTGGTTTCGAGGCGGGCGAGTGGACCCCCTCAGTTTTTAAGATATCGGAAAGGAATCGATAAAGCAGGGCAGGTAATTGCGCGTTCGGACCTTCGCCAAACCCTTCCCTTTCTCTCTCTTAGCCCCTCACTCCTCCAACCTCTTCTGCCAACGACTGCCTGACTTCTCCTCAACCTCCCTCCAACTTGAAGGCCTAGAAACTGCCCCGTTCCCTCGCTACTTAAAAAAAAGAAGAAATTCCCTGGAAGCTCCCACTCTCTTTTAAAGGAACTTCACAACTTTTGATGGCCCTAACCCCGAAAAATAATCTGATACGCCCTTTTTTTTCCAAACCCGCGATGGGCAAAGTGAAGTTAAGTTTGACAGCTACTTAGATTAGATCACTCAAAATGTAGTTTCAAATTAGAAATTGGTAACTACTTTACGTAACTACCAGCGCCAGATTAAGATTTGTTGCGGCCCCCTGAGTATAATAAATTCAATTATTCTATATTTCTATCAACATTCAAGTTCACAAACAAAGAGCATTAATCACTAAACTTTGATAATTCATAACCGCATTTCGTATAAATTCCATAAAAAGTGTTAATTTTCTGCTTATTTTTTACAAAAAAAACAGAAATACTCCAAACTATGTGAAATGCCAATCACTTTTTTTTTTAATTAGTCTCACACGATACTAACAATCCATCTGACTCCGAACTATTGACAACTGCACGACTTGAATAGTTAGTTTCACAAGCTGACGTAGACTCAAAAAAATCTCCTACTTTTCATTTCTTTAAATTACTTCCTCAAACGTTTCCTCTTTTTTCAAATTTCGTTTAAAAGATCCACTAGAATTATGATTATTGTGACTGATAATGAAAACAAAAAGAAGAGTCAGAGTAACTACGACGCAAAGCACAAATAACAACTAAGCCTTTGATTGACATGATACTGTGGTTAGGCGCAGGCCGAATTAGTTGAAATCTTGATCTCGGGCCTTTCGCGAACATCAAGACGAACTCTTTCTAACCTGAAGTCTTTTCTACAGCTACGGGAAAGTTCGAACTCGGCTGCTCCTGGAGACAAACGCCTCAAGTTGATTTCCGAAGCTGACAACGGACTTTCCAAAATGTCTACCTCCCACCACTCGGCTTACCTCCTCTCCAACTGACAGATCTACCTAGATCCAACCGCAAACACAGACTCGTTTCTCAGTCCTCGCTCTACACACTCACTCAAACCCACATCGCTGTTCTGTTTCTAGTGTTAGTACAGTTCTCGATCACACTCACCACTTTAATTAATTTATTTCTTCTATTCCAGCTCAATTTCCCCCCTCCCCTTCCCCACCTGTACGCCCAACAACTTGTCAAAATAACGTGTACTCGCTGTTGCACATATGGATGTTTCGTAAACCACACTTTTTATTTATATAATTAATTTACCAAAAAAACAGCCCCAGTTGGCCTCGCACTTAATCCGACACTGCCAACTACTCGTTAATATCTATGATTATTTTTAACCCGCCACAATTCGTTGGAAGAGCAGCTAGTTTACTATAAATGTAGTACTACGTTTTCAGTTTGTGGTAATGATCACCAACTTCAAATAATAAAAAACCTAGCCGCTTCTCTGACGCTCCCACATTTTTTGAGCGGATTAAAATTGCTGCGTTTTGGTTTATTATTCATTCTGAATAATAACCCTATGTTTTCGGTCATGAGAAGTTTTTTACAACCCCCCCTCAAAATTTGATACTTTACGTTTCAAGACATGGAGATTCCAAATTCGCAATGTCCGTTCGCCGTCCCCCGTCCGGGCCGTTTTGTGCCTTTAACGTGGTCTAAAAAATTCGTTCTTTCGCCCAAAAATCCGATTTGGTATCTAGTTGTGCCCGCCATCTCGGCAATCTGATCGGACGAAGCCCGTGGTTGTAATGGGCAAAAAACGGTTAAAAAAAATTAACGAAACACAGTACAACGCGGGAGCTACAGCGTTTCGTCGTTTGAACTCCCTCCTGCCCCGCCGGTCTCATTAAAAAAGCAACCGCTCGCTTCCCTCCCAACACTCAACTCCCCCCGAGTTCGCTTCGAGCGCCCCCCGTTCCCATTTCCCCGACGTTTTGGTTTTAATACGATTCAATTTTTTTAGATTCTTTCGTTTCATTCTCATTTTGTTTTTTTTCATAGATTTTTGGTTAAATTTTGATATTAGTATTTAGCGTGCATGTTTTCATATTAAAATTCAGTTTTTTCTAGATACTTTCGTTTTTTGTTTTTTTTGTTTATTTTAATATTACGATTCAGTTCTTTTCGACCTTTTTTTGGGTTTCATTTTGATATTTTTCGATGCTGAATCGAACAGGATGGGTCTCGGAGCATTAATGCTAGGTCAAGCTGATTATCCGAATAATAAACCGTTGTGTAATAATTTGCAGGGGTTTTTACTTTCCGCTACCTGAAGGGCTGTAGGTGAATGTGTTTGGGATAACCTTGAACCAGAAAGCACTTCAAACGCGCGGGAATTTATTAGTGGCGATTGCGTGATCATAGATGCGCATGAATGGGATAAAATAACGTTCGCGAATCATCAAGAGGTTCTTAAAATCTTTTTCTTCTTTCAAGTCTCCTGAAAACATTAAATCGGAGCCACATTGACACGACAACACTGTTTTCCTTACCCTTTCGGAAGCAGTACGCAAAAAAGTGCTAGAACAGAGCTTGAGTTTAGTCGTTTCACGCAATTTTGATATTTCTGGGCGCTTGGTACTTACCTTAAATAATACAATCCAATCAGACACCCGTTGTCTTATTTTAAGGGTATTCGTGAGAAATAATTTGGTGGTCTTAAGTATAGAAGTAGGCTCTTGGACTGTACAAAAATGTCCTGCTCGATGAACGACATTTCTAAAGCCTAACTATTGGTAGAATCGAGTACCATGAAGGGTCTGTCGACTAATGAATCGTTTTCAACGGGATGAAAATAAGTTATTTGCGTTGAAAGAACTTTGACGTTTCGCTACCCAACGGGTAAGGAAAGTATTGCGATCGTGTCCAAAAAAAGTTGAGGTTTCTTCAGATCTTTACGTTTTGGGGCCCACTGAGTCTAAAAAACCTAATTTCGACGCGAGGCCCGTGTGTGTCTGTAGTTCGATTTGCGGAAGAATGGCTAATCCGATTAAGCTGGTTTTTTTTCGTTTTATTCGTTATTTTTTTGTAGACACCAAAATAAGGTTATGGGCGGTTTCGGTCGATGGGAAGGGGGGTGGGGGACGAAAATGTAACAAAAACTAGTGTTTTTCGCATTTTTCTCGAAAACGGCTCTAACGATTCAACTTCCACATTATCTTCTACTAATCAATACCTAACTTTTCTTCTCTATACATATCTCCATGAAAATACGGTGATAAAGGCCTATGAAGGAAAAATAGGTTTTTTATGCTTTTTGTCTAAACGGCTGAAACGATTTTCACCAAACTCACAGGATGTTTTAAAATAGTTAATACCTACATGTTGTTCTCAATAAATATTCCTCTGGCAATCCATTGGAGAGATAACAATCAAAATGTGTCGAAAATAATGTTTTTTCGAACATTTCCGTAAATTCCAGGGTGACTATTTCACCAGATGTGATCAATCTTACAGAGTGTCTTTTAGTCACCCATACCCACATTTCGTTTTCTGTAATTTTTTCTGTATATATATGTTGAACGGAGATATGAGCCAAGTTAACTCAAAAAAAGGAGATTTGTCGAATATTAATTTATCGGTATTCTAATTTTCTCAAAAACGGCTCGGACGATTTCTATCAAACTTACAAATGACTCTCAACTAACTTGTCCCTACATTTTGTTCTCTATAAATGTTCCTGTAGAAACGCGTTGAACGAAGATATAGCGCCCGTATATGTAGCTGGTGTTCGAACTTAAAGGGATGGCGGAAAATTGTGTGTTGCTACGCACCGCTCGTTGGTTTACTATTCATTCTGAATTATGTTTTCGGTCAGGAAAATTTCTCAACAACCCCCACCACCATTGGATACTCAAGACATCGGGATTTGCAATGTCCGCCGTCTGGGCCGTTTTACCAATTCCATTTGGTATCTAGTTGTGCTCGCCCGCCCGGCAATCCTATCGGACGAAGCCCATGGTTGTTATGGGCAAAAAACGTGCCAGCTAAACGGTTCAAACGAAGCTTCTTCAGAGGAGAATGCGACTATCATTGTGTTACAGAGCGGAGTCAAAATATTCGACGTACACTTATTCCGGGTTGGAGACCAAAAATCCGATATACACCCCGTGTTTGGTATCGTTTTCAAGGTATTTTTAGATGCTCGGTCGAATGAAACAATTCTCAGAGGTGTACGACTGCGCCTAGACGTAAAATAGTGAAATCAGAGTAATTAAACCGAGCCAAAGTCTACTAATTGAAAAAATTCGCGGGACAATACAACGAAAGTCACCGTTTCATCATTTATCACTCGTTTTGGTGTGGCAGTTCACATTTCGGATGGGATCACGTATAAGGTGGCGAATTAGAAAAAAAAGAAGTATTTTATTTTCATAAGTTTTGTTTTATTCGAAATGTCAAGTGTTTTTCCTTTAATTATTATTACCGATAAAAACAAAACATTTTCTTGATCTTAGAATATCGATTTTTTTCTAATTCGCCACCTTACGTGTGATCCCATCTCTAATGTGAACAGCCACACCACGTTTACTGGTATTTTCCGGTGCTGAATCGAATGGGTTTCGGTGGTTGAGACTACTTCAAGCTGTTCACGAGAATAATAAACCGTTGTGTAATAATTTGCAGCGTTTTTCTCAGTCGTTTCAGTGTTTTATACGTCAAAATACAGTTAAACACTATTTGGTGCGACGCATCACACAACGTTCCTTAGAGTGGCTCAAGCTACTAGTCTAATTAATTCACTCGCTTCGTTTGAATCACGTCCCGCTTAAAGTTTCGGAATTTATTGCGGTGCTCCTACTTATGCCACGGCCATGACTAAGCAATTAATACACGAAGAATGTATTAGGCTGTTAACACGACTTTTTTTGAGAAGGACAGTATTCAGTGATTTCGAATTATCAGGGTAAAAACTGTGAGAAAAGTTAGCAAGTGAAATGGCGGTGGTTGGGATTCTAGAATTTCTAGGGTTGCTCCTAATTAAACGCCCGTCGAATTGAAAGTTTACAGGAAAACGACGCGGAATTTTGTGAGAATACTAGGATCGTTATGAGTGGGGTTTTAAGAGAAAAAGCTGCGCTAAAATCGGCCTGGTTTCTTCGAAAAGTCATTTTCTACACTCGCAGGCATTCCTTCACGATCCACACTACTCCCCGCAGATTGGTCGCCTTCTCCATGTTGAAGTACCAATTCAGCTTTTTCTGGCAATCGTCAGTTCGCGGACATATATCATTTACTTTGGCTCTGCAAAGTAGAAAGTTATGTAATCGGCTGAAAAAAAAATTTTGAGTTTTCTTCAGATCTTTACGTTTCAGACCCTCCTGAGTCCGAAAAACACTATTTGGGAAAATGGTCTGTGTGTTTGACTGTGAACGATTTTTAGAGAAAACCACCGTACCAAACCAGCTGAAACTTGATATCTCGCCCGCAGGCCCCCATGGGACGCCAAAATAACGGTTTGAACAAAATTCACCGAACGTTAACTATAGTTATCATAGCGATCAAAACACCAAATATTTTTTTTCTCAAAAACGGCTCAAACGATTTTGATTAAATTTTTTATATTGATAGCTCTCAATAAGGAAATTATAGCATAAAATTCTCATTCGTCGGAAAATGACGAGAGCAACACAATAAATTATCAAACTTTTTGACTAAAAGCGTTTTTAGCGCAGTTTTTTCCTTCTAAACTCCGCTGGAATTTTTGTAGAATGTTTAAAAAAATTGGTATTGTAGTCCAAGGGTGAGTGTTTAAAAACGCTCAAGAGATACGTGGGGGTCACTCCAGAAATTCCTGAATTTCAACTACTGCCGTTTCGCTTACTACCAGTTCTAAACGTTTTTACCCAATAACTCTTCAAAAGTAATTACTATCCTTCTTCAAAAAATGCTTGTTTACAGCCTCATTAATTATCTGTGTACCAATTGCTCAATATTGGTCCTGGAATGAGTACGAGCAGCACAATAAATTCCGGAACTGTAAGCGCTACCGCTTTCTGCTGCCGCGAAGTGTTGTTTTACCACGTTCAAATGAACTGAGTGGTAAATGAATTGATTATGTGGACAAAGCCACGTAAAAAGTGAATTGATGTAGAGCTAAGGAAAGTTGTGTGTTTCAACGCACCAGATATTTTAAATATTATATTAAGCGCCTTTTACTTCAACAGTTAAAGGGCGCTTGGGTTTTACGTACACTTATTTTTCATTTTTAATTAAAGTTTGTTTCTTTGCCCGTTGAAATCTTTATTTCCTCGAATGAGGATGGTGGTAATAATTAATTGACGGGCGCCACATTTATAATTATTATAAATGTGGCGCCCGTCAATTTACAAATTACGTTAACTTCACATTTATGAAAGCCAGTCGGGCGATTGTTTTATCGTTACCAGGTTACATGGATTGTCGAAAATTGTAACTCTCATTCGCTCGCCACCCAGAAAGCAAGGAAGTTGTGAAAAGTTCTCGTACAAAGTAATATCAAAGTAAAACGTTCGAGACACTTAATACTTAACCTTTCCTCACAGTGGAACGCTGATTTTTTTTAAATTGTTACCAATGGGAGCTACTGTCGGTATCGCAGTACCCATCCAATTTACAACAAAACGTCGCTCATTGCCAGTTTTTAGTTGAATGCGAGCGCGGCAGAATAAACAACTTCAAACACTCGCGACTCTAACAGTGATAGCTAACAGATCGAGCAGGTTAACCCGGGTTCTGGAATCTTGAGGAAGAGGTTTTGACTACAATCAAACGATAAGTGTCAATTGAAACCAAATATTTTTGACAAAATATTTCGTGTAGCACTTAAATGCAAAATTATCTCAATAATAGTTCATTTTATTTACAACCTGAAAAAGAAAATATCGCGACATAAATAAATAAAGTTTGAAAAATGCTACAAATTCATTCGAGTTTACACTGTAAACCATTCGAAAAGGAGGCGGAAAGTTTAGCTACGAGTAAAAATACTTAGACATCTCTCGAAGTAAAAAAAAAAAGATCAAAACACCAAAACGATGAGTTATGAGGGCGCAAGTTGGCTGCCATTGACGTTGACGGGGTCCCTTAAGAAATTAAACCAAAACACGCTACGTACAAAAAGGCCGGGTTCCGTGAACACAATTAAATGATATATTGGGTCACTCTATTCAACAGAGAATTAGCAATTTCTTCACAAGCCCTCGTCAACTGAAACAGACAAAAGGAGGAGATTATGTCATGCGTTGTCGCCAACTAGAGAGAAAAAAATTCTTGTTCAGCCAATTATCACGATTTATATAATCTGTTTTGAGGCAATGAGCAGCGCCGCGAGAAAATAAAAGGCTTGCGTTTTGAAATCCGAGTGAAAAAGGCGTTCTTTTTGATTTTAAGTGTAATTGAAAACACTTATTTTGTGAGGATTGGGAGCGACGCTTTTCCCCACATGGCGATGTTTGTGCAGCGCTTCATTCATTTTATCAAGGGGAAACCATTCTCGGACTAAAGTAGCGGGGGAGAGGGCATCAGGTGCGACGCATCACACAGCTCCCATTAGCTCTACATGAATTCACGGCTTTTAATTCAATTTATTTTACACTCAGTTCATTTGAGTAGCGTTTACAGTTCAGCAATTATTGTGCTGCTCGAACTAATGCTCTCAACATTACTGAGCAATTGGTACACCGAGAATTGATGAGGCTGCTGACACGATTTTTTTTTAAAGAACGTTAGTTCTCTTTTCCAGAATTATCGGTAAAAACTTATAGGAATGATTGTAAGTTGAAATTACGGAATTTATGGAGTAGCACCTATATATTTTATGAGCGTTATTAAATACTCATTGTATGAGCATTCGATTGGACTACGACTTCAATTTTTCTGAAGACTATAGTAACATTTGAGAGGAGTTAATTAGGAAAAAACTGAGCTAAAATCTTGGGGCTAAAAATTGTTATCGAAATGTTTGGTAATTTATTGGTGCTGCTCTCGTGAATTACCCAAGGATAGGAATTTTACGGTGTTGTCTTATTAGGAGCTGCGAATACAAAAAATGTAATCAAAATATGATTGAAGAATCTGATCAAAATAAGTTTTCTTCTGACTTGCCCTATAACCTTATTTCGACGTCTCTTGTTGAGCTGGAGAGTGAATATGAAATTTGAGACGATCTGATTTCTCAGTTTTTTCTAGAAAGAGACACACACGTGTACAGACCATTTGCTGAAATAGTCATTTTCATAATCAGAAGCCTTGGATAGTTGAATGATCTGAAGAAAACTCAATTTTTACTTTCCGCTGCCCAAAGGGAAAGGGAAGTATAGTAATCGTGTCCAAAAAAGTTGTGGTTTCTTAAGATCTTTACATTTTGGGTCTAAAAAACTTAACTTCGACGCGTGGGTCTGTAGTTCCATTTGCGGAAGAACGGTTGAACCCCGATTGAGCTGGTTCTTTTTTAAATAAGGTAATAACAAAAATAAGGTTATGGGAGATTTAGTAAGGAAGGTAGTACCAAAAACTGGGGGTTTTCGCATTTTTCTCGCAAACGGATCCAACGACATTGATTAACTTTTAAATTATTTTCAACTAATTGTACAAAACTTTTCTTCTCTATACATATCTCCGTGAAAATACGGTGAGCAGAGATTTAGGCCTATGAAGCAAAAATAGACTTTTTTCGCTTTTACGGAAAACGGCTACTACGATTTTCACCAAACACATAGGATGTTTTCAAATAGTTGATACCTACACATTGTTCTCAATAAATGTTCTTCTGACAGTCCGTTGAACAGAGATAAAAATGAAGATGTGTCGAAAATAAAGTTTTTTTCAACATTTTTGTAATTTCGTGAGTAACTGCCTCACTGGATTTGATGATTGTTACAGTGTACTCTCGACAAATTAGAACCTACATTTTATTTTCCATAAATGTTCACGTAGAAATGGGTTGAACGAAGATATAGCGCCTGTATATGTAGCAGATCGTCGAATTTTTACATTTCAAGTCAGTTAGATAATATTATGGTCAAAATTCCGCGCCAAATTTTAATAATTTAAATTGATACTAATGCACCGGGACGAACAGAACTATTTCATTTAGCCAAGGCTTGTCTGGGGCTTTTGCGTTGACTAGGACTCTCACATGCTCCAATTCGCTCGGGCAGCTCTCTCGTCGAGGCGTCGTCCCGACGCCCATGCTCGCGTTCACTCCTACCCAGTTCCCTGTTTGTGGTAGTTAAACTTCTTCGAAAGTAATTCGCGAATAAAACAAACTCCTTGTTCCGATGACTACTCTGTGGATATCGTACTTACTCCCAGACTCACTTACTTAGTGCGATATAACACAGCAGGTACACAGCTTACGAGGTTAGAAGTCGTTGCTTATGTCGCTAAGATCATCGTAGTCGCAGTCATAGCAAAAGTGGTCAGAACAATCGTGATCATCGTTATTATCGAAGCTATAATCAGAGTCATAAGAATCCGAATCCAACGAAAAATCTGAACGGCTCACGCTTGAAATTATGGTCGAATTGAGGTCAATGTTGAGTCGCTTGACGGTGTCAGGTTCAGAAAACCAGGGCTCTTCGATTACTTGAGAATCTGAAAGTGAAAAATATGGAAATGACATTTTGGCAGAAATGGGTTTGATACTTGACAATAAGGTTCATTCGGCGAGAACGTTTGAGCTCCAGCATGAAGAAACGCACATCTCAAGATGAGCTGTAGTTGTTCGCACTAAGCGTCTGATATAGGGATAACTGAGAGGAATGGCTGATATCGACATCATCACAGAAACTCACAGCACTTATCCCTTGAAGCGGCTGTTGAACTACATTTCACTACAGGACAGCCCTATTGACCAGTGCCAGGTGTGTCCCAAAAGTATTCGACTCCTGTTCGTATCTTCACGCGAGTGGGTATACTCAGGCGACCTTTGAAGGATACGAACGTCACCACCGACTCCTATCTTCTCATTAGCAGCCTGAGATGCCGATAAAACGCCTTAGCTCCCACGCAGCGTGATTTGTTTACAACAACTTTTCGGCGTTCGTCGCAATTTTTTTTTATAGCAACGGCCGAACAAACTGAACAGCAAATCTTCATAAAACGTAGCAGAATAGCCTTTCAAGACGATTGCACGGGCAAACACACAAATAAAAGAGTGGTACCAGTTCAAAAGAGGCTGCACAAGTTGGGAGTGATCCTCGTTCTAGTCGACTATGAAAAGGAACATCGTGGTTGGGAATGACTCGAGTGTGTGCAAAATTCATCCTGGAACTGCTCTCGGACCACCAAAACTAGAAATCGCTCAGGACAATCTAGAAATGATCAATAGTGATGAAAACTTTATAGGTTATTACTGGCCATGAATCAGGGGTTTATGTTCATGATCATGAAACAAAACAAGCAGTGGAAGCTTCCATCCGAGCCTCAACTGAAAAAAGCTAGTCAAAGTTGAAGCAATATCAAGTCAATGTTGACAGTTTTTTATTGCGAGGGCGTTGTGCACCACAAATATGCTTCTAAAGGCCAGACAATCGACAAAGTGCTCTACATCAAATTTAAATACGCTTTGAAAAGATTACGTGATGCAATCAGAAAAAAACGCACTGCAATTTTGGGAAATGAGTGACTGACTTCTTCGTTGCTACAGCGCACACACAAAACCACGTGCAGCAGTATTTATTGAAACACAGCGTTGCGCAGCTCAGCAACTCTTCATACACTCCAGATATAGCTCCCAGCGACTTTTGTCTGTTTCCTTGATTGAAAATGCCACTTAAAGGGACACGAATGACGATAAACAGACTGTTGAAACTGATGTGACGAATGCACTAAAGGAGATTCTCGTATCTGACTTAGAAAAAGTAGAAACGCCAATATGAGCGTCTTGTTCAATCAAATGGCGACTACGAAGAATAAATCAAGCGCCGAGAAATCAAGGTAGGTCAGATACTTTTGGGACAGACCTCGCATTAATGAAGTATATTTTCTTACTTTTTAAAATAATTATATTGAATTTTATTAAAACTACGGTTCATTGGATGTTGGGATTTTCTCTAACTCTACTTGGTTCAACCAACATTGCTAGTTGGTTCGTTAGCAACAACTTCGTTACGAAAATCTGCTAAATAATCTAAAGTCGCACTCACTTCCACAAACGATGTTGAGTTTCTTTCGAGTTGGGGAATTGCTTAGGATGTTCAGAGCTGCCAAAATAGTCTCATTTGTGATGGAGAGGCAGCCGGCTAAGTCTAAACTCTCCAGTTCGTTACAGTTGTGCAAAATTCTGAAAATAAATCGAAGACATTCAGGTTTAGATGAATTTAAAACGAGGGAAACAGGTTATTTTTAGAATTAAGAGGACGTGTTTTGAGGTTATCGATACACACAGTTGAGACCAAACCGCAAGTCAGTCGGTTCAAAGCCTCTAGGAGAGGTATCGAGTGAAGATGGCTTTCTCAGTCGCAACAACTCACTCTTTTCAACGAGCAACTGTCCCCTGATGGTCTGTCACTCCTATTTTTGCCCTATCAGTTTTCATCTTGTCAAACGCTTTATTCGTGGATTACTAATCACCCTGATTCACACATCAAAATCCACCTGCCTCGAGGTCCTTGGACGCCCAAATGCAGTTGTGCTCCAGAAATATCTTAACCCTGGACGAATGCTGCCAGAACTGGTAGGAGCAATGGCTTCTCTTTTTGTGTGTAAGTTTCTACCCCAGACCACAAATGTTGTTGAAAGTCTCGCGTGTAATTTGAAATAAAATAAAATATGAATAGACAAGGAACTTCTTCTAAGACGTAAATGAAATAAAGTAAAATTATTCAGCAGAAATGTCCGTAGAAAGCCCAACGAGAAAAAGAAAATTACTGAGAGTCTGACCGTTATGATTATTTAGAACACCGGATTTCGCAGCTGCAAGACGAGAACTGATGCGGTTGTATGATTCGATGTAGAAACTACTACTTGAAGGAACGAAATGAACTAAAGGGATACTGATGACCCGTATTCGATCTAGTACAGCAAGAAGAATGGGCGAAAAAAGAATCGGAGCATTGAGATTGCGGCAGATCCGAAACAAGTTGTCCCAAGTCTTTACTTCTTCCCTGTTTGGCGTTATTGGCTTCGCTGTGTAACGCGCGTTTGATCAAATTTGTCGCCTGAAACAAGGTTCATGCTTAACACCCCCTCCCCCTCCCTCCTCCTCTCAAGATTTAGCATTACTTTTCAAGGCAGGTTCAAAATCTGCAATGTCCGACTAGGCCATATCTTGCCTTTAACATCCGTTTGGTACCTAGTTGTGTCTGCCTCCTCAGCGACCCGATTGGGCGAAACGCATGGTTGTTATGGGCAAAAATTGGTTTAAAAAATTGGCTGAAAACAGAATTTGGCAGTTTCATAGCATTTATGTCGTGTCTGGTATCGTTTTCAAGGTATTTTTTAATGATGAGTCGAACAGGACGGGTCTCAGATATGCATTACTGCGTCTAGATGGACAACAGCGAGACGAACCTCCCGTCGCACTCCAACCAACAGCCAGTTCGACTCATCGCGTCGTGCCAATTGCCCAGCGCAATTTCATTGTTCCATTCAAAAGCACTAATACCGCAAGGTTTGCATCCTCAAGAGCAATTAGTAAGGCCACTAGGTGTGATTGGCTACTGCCCGGTTGTCTGGGGTAGCAACATCACAGCACAGTCAATCACGGGAGAGTACTGGCCCAGTCTCAAAAAGCTGGGCTGCTGCGGATCGCCAAGGCTTATAAGACAGTATCCACTGAAGCGCAACAAGTGATCACAGGTCCGTTACCAGTTGACTCGGCTGTTGAGTTACAAGTGAAGAGTGAAATAGGATCCTTTCCCCACTCTGGGCTGAACTCCGTTCAGACCTCTCAATTGAACGAAAACTCGCCGCACTAGATGAGTTGGCATTAGATAAATGGCAAGTGAGACGGGAATTCTCTTCAAATAAACGTAACAGGTAACATCAGCGAACGTCTTAGGAGTAAGTAGGTTGTGCGATAACGAGGGCGAGCAAGTTCCTCACAGGACACGGCGACTTCAATGGGCGGTTCCACTTCTTTTCTCTCAACGACTCTCTATCCTCCAGTGCAGAGGAAACAAGAAACTACGTGCTGCTTCTCCTACAACAATGAGCAACAGTTGTTGGAAGAGCAGCCAAATCGACCAGTATTGACTGCTACTAAGGAAGTCCATAACCGTTTTGCCCAGTTTGTGAAGAAGATTATGGCAAAGAAACATGGTCAGTTGATCTGTCCTTTTGAAACTTGCCATGCAAGTAAATAGTTAGATCAGTTGGAAAACCAGAGTAAGAACTCCCAGATGGTACAGAGTTTCCCAGGGTCATACTTCTGCATGGTAACACATAGACAACACCCCTCCACCAGGCATGACAACTGGCCATACCTCCACAGGTTCAGTTGATGCAGAGTTGTTGCACGATACTGAAACCACAATCTCCATGATAAGGCGACTAATCCGTCTCAAGAGGGTTCAGGAAAAGTCATATTGATAAAGAAACAGACTCCTTCCTTTGATACAATTGTTCTCACAGCGGTTTTCCGACAATTCCAGAACTATAATTACAAACGTTTCCAAATACCAAGCTAAAATTAACGTACCTGTGGGAGATACTGTGGGCGAGCGCTTTTGATGTAAAGACATCATCGTCTGGCAGTCTTACTCTTCCTATATAAGGACCACGACCAACTAACTGACTTTTGTACAGACTTAACGGCCAGAGGATGATGTCTTTACACCAAAAGCGCTCGCCCACACTATCTCACCAGCCAGAGGAGATGGACTCACCTAACAGGTACGTTAATATTAGTAATTTACCTAATGACGGAACTAACCCAATTACTTTAATACCTCGCTAAATGAAAGCAAGTGATATGAGAGGTTTGGACATGTTTGGAGAACGGCTGACTTAGACAAAATTTGCACTGATCCTGAGCTCCTGACTTTCCTCGGAATATGAATTTTCGTCTTTTACCACTAGACTACGATCGCTGGGGTGCCTACAACCGAATTAATTGTTACATCGTTCACGCGAACGTTGTGCTAACCATCTACTTTCCTTTTTGCTTTAAAACAAGGAGACAGTACATTTTGGATAAGAAGGAAGTAACAACTTACTCAATGCAGCCTTCATCTGAGACGTCTTTACACCCTGAGATGTCCAAATGTTTCAACTTCAATTTTTTTGATAACTGTTTGAGCAAATTATCAGTCACTTTCAAACAGGCCATTCGCAGATGTGTCAGATTACATAATTTTGCTAACGATAACAATCCTCGCTCCGTCAGATTATCTATTCCTGGAAAAAAAAAATGATGTGTACTACTTTGATTTGCATGAGTAATAGTTATTCAACTAAACACGAATATATGTGGAGAAAATCACGCTCCTTCCTTCCACTTTTGCGCACTTTGGAAGTTTTAGGGGGTCAAAAACATTTGGAGCGAAGTTTCTCAAAACTTCACACCGCTCCTAAACACTCAATTATTTGCTGCTGTATCAAGATTAAAGCATTCCTATGGATTTCTGGATTCAGAGGCAATTGTGTGGTGAGGAGGACGAAACGGCAGAGCACATCCTATGTGTGTGCCCCGTCCTAGCAACCTGGAGCTTCAAACATTTTCCCTGGGAAGGTTCATTAAACCCCAAACTAAAGCGGAGTTTGTGTCGAAAGACATACTCAGCTTCTTAAAATGGTTGGGGTTTATACAATGTCTTTTATTAGGTGTTTGCGGAAAGGAGCAAGTATGTTTCATCAAGATAGCGAGAATTGTTTTTAGAAAATATAATTCAATGTTCGGAAAATCTCATTCTCCAAGCTATTGTGGCTTATACCTCCGTTAAGACGGATAAATGGGGCCGTGGTATACTACACTGATGGCTCGGTGCAGGGTGGCCTTGCAGGGGCAGGCATCTTTGGGCTGAGAATCAGAGCGGCAATCCCATTGGGGTCGCTGGCTACGGTGTTCCAGGTAGAGGTGGCTGGGGTAACAGTCTGTGTGCAGCAGCTGCTGCGGAGGGGACTGAAGCGGTACAGAATCTACATCATGGTGGACAGTCAGGCCACTCTCAAGGCGTTAGCCTCATGCTGTCTTACATCGCGGAAGGTGTGGGAGTGTCTGACTGGACTGACGGCCCTGGCCAAGGACAACAGTGTAACACTGTGCCAGGGCAACAGGGTATAGAGGGAAACAAACGGGCTGATAGATGGCTAAGAAGGGATCGGCGCAGATCCCTATTGGCCCTGAGCCCTTTGTTGGGACTAACTGGAGCCACCTACATAGAGAGGTTAGTAAATGGGAGGATAGGTGCAGGGCTGCCCATTGGCAGGGGCTGCTCGGCCTTAGACAGTCAAAACTCTTCATTCGACTCTCCAGAGGGCGGTCTAAGCAGGTGCTAGCACTGGGGAGGAAGGATATGAGTATGCGATGGACTATCAGCAGTTGTGTGTTTGGGAGGCCTTTTCTTCAACCAGAAGAGGTGGGGAATGCAGAACTTGCGGATATCCTCCCAAGTGAGGCCAGTGCCGTGGGGCCTGGGGGTGGTGCAGGGGGGCCATGATCTGAGGATCATGGACGCCCTTACAAAAAAACAAACTTCGGCGATCTTGAGGAGGGGACGAGCGACGCTTCAATTCTTTTACCCTTCCGAATCCCCTTCTACCTTTTTTCCATTTACTTCCCCTTCCATCACGTCTGAGTAACATATATTCACGTATTTTCCCCCAGTATAAACTATCCACCCCTACAAGTGCACCTTCGATATTTATTTTTCTCTTTTCTTCTGTATGCCAATTTGGAGTGGTGGTGTTGGTTGGGAACCCGGCTGTTGTCCCAGGTTCGCTGGAAGGGCAGTTTAGCCTTAGGAAGCCAAGCTCCATTTCGGAATACCCTGATGGAGAAAGGTTTTTAGTTAATTTGCTCCCCAACATTTGTTAATTTCGAAAACAAACAAAAAAGTCGATTTTGTGAACATTTCGATTGTAATCTCTGTTCAAGGGGCTGCTAGAGAAACATTTATGGATACCAATATACTGTAGAGACACATTTCTTTGCTGAATGCGCGTAGCAAAGAAAAACACGGGGAGGAGTCTCGACAGTTCATTTGCCCAACCAACAACCGTCGCTCACTGTTGTAGAAACTACAGTGGAGCAGCACGTGGTTTCTGGTTTCCTCCGCACTGGAGGCACAAGACGTGCATGAGGGAGCGCCTTTCAGAGAAAAGAAGTGGAGCCACGCATTGAAGTCACCGTGTCCCGTGAGAAACAGGCTTGTCCAGTGGTCTGGCTCAACCCATTTTCTTGAAAGACGTTCTCAGACGTTGACGAGGATTCCCATCTCGCTTGCCATTTCTCTAGCGCCCATCCGTCGATGGCAGCAAGTTTCTGTTGTGGGGTGAGATCCGCACAGAGTTCAGCCCATAGCGGGGGAAGCTCCCGTTTCACTCTCCACTCGTCAACCTCTAACTGAGCAGTGATCACCTGGTGTGCTTCTGTTGATACAGTGTTAAAGGCCTTCAGCCCCAGACACAGTGTTAAAGGCCTTCAGCCCCAGACAACGAGGCAATAGCCAATCACGCCTATATAGATTGCCTTATACATGAGGATAGTGTCATGGTAACACGCACCCCAAGTGGCCTTAGTAATTGCACGCAGTGAGGCAAACCTTGTAATGGTAGTGCCTTTAAGGGACTGGAGGTGTTGGTTGAAGCCCCACCTCTCGCTTATATTCATTCCCAAATACTTGACGTACTTTTCAAGAAGGAGCCTGTGGCCGCCAATGCGTATTGTGGGTGGATTATTCACTTTTCCTTTCAAGAGGATTAGTTGGGTTTTTTCCTCCACCACCTGCATCTTGACATGCTCGCACCATTGGGTGGCAGTGTGGAGCACTTGGCGGGTTTTTTCTTTGATTTGGAAGACTGCAAAGATCAGCCCAGTCAAGTCATCCACATAAGCATACAGCTTGCAGTCAGTCTCCATGAGCCTCCTGAGAAGACCTTCGAAGGCATTCCAGAGTGCTGGTCCAAGGACTGAGCCCTGTGGGCACCCCTTCTCAATCTTTCTCCGGACGGAGACATGCCTGCTTTCGATTGTAGCAGTTCTGTCTGTCAGCTAACTTCTGACGAGCGAGTACAGGTTGCGGGGGATTCCCCTACCTTTAAGCTTGTTAAGGAGCGCTGGCCACCAATGGTTGTCAAACGCTCCTCTGATGTCAATCAGAACTGCTACGACGTACTTAGCCGGTGCTAGCAGGGAAACACGCCGAATCTCGACAATGACATTCTGCGTGGACCTTCCTTTGGTACACCCGTATTGCCTGCCTGTGAGGTTGCAGCCAAAGACTCCTTCGAGGGACTGCAACATCAAGATTACTAGTGTTTTGCCTCTTTTGAAAGAAGGCTGAGCAGTCTTCATGATCGCGGGTCGCCTCCCTTTTGAAAAGTGACAACACACGCTGACTTCCACTGAGTGGGGAACTGTCTGACCTGCAGTCATTAAATAAATTAAGGAGGCCGCTGGAGATTGTCTGCTCAGCCTTCCTTAGCATATTGCTTTCTATTCTATCTGGCCCAGGAGATTTGTTGGGCTTAAGGTCGCAAGGGCCCTGATGAGGTCGCCTGTTATCCACAAAGGGATGTCAGGCTCGTTCTTATGAACTACTGTCACTGCCAACCTGTCATACTAAACTAATGAATGGTAATATGGTTTGAACTGAAAATTAAATAAGTACAGTAAATAACGTTTGACATGAGTAGAAAATGGCAATTAGAACAATCTCTGATAAGCTCTTAGACCTTCAGTCAATTAATGAAATCTAAGTGAGAAGTCTCTTTGGCATTAGAGACGTTCATTAATGCCCATTAAATCGTCTATTATTACTTATAAGCAATTGAAAATGAGATAAACTAGCACGCTCCAGACCAGAGCCTACCAGGCTCAGGCTCACCAGAAATATTTAATTCCTTCAATGATGGGCAGCCCTCGACGAGAATGTTGATGTAATTGTCGTTGATTATTCTGTTGTGCTCTAAATCGAGAATTTCCAAACGCGAAAGCATGTTGATGGGGAGTTGTGAGGAGACGAACTCGAACAACGGAAGCATTCCCGAAAGAGCGACTTTCGTGAGGTAAGGGCAAATCTTGACGATCTTTTGGAAATCAACGTTCCTCAATTTTGAACACGAGACGAAGCTCAATTCTCTGAGAGTGTTGCTCACTCTATGGATGCCCTGAAATCACGAGGGAAAACAAGTGTTTAGGTAAGTGCTTAACTAGTAGAATGAGAACGATATGTGTGAACCAATATATTTACAGCTACATTTTTAAAAATGGATTTGGGTCAGCCTCTACGCAGTAGTAAGAAATGTTATGTAATTGACTGAACAATTTTGTAGAGTTCTTTCCTGATCAACGTACTGATTTCGTTTCAAGGCCATCTGAATCCGAAAAACACTATTTGGGAAAATGGTCTGCGTATGTGTACATGCGGTTGAGAGAAAACGGTTGAACCAAATCAGCTCAAACTTGATATCTAGCCTGTGGGTTACCATGGGACGCCTTATAGCGGTATAAGCAAAAACCACTACAGTGACCAAAACTAACTACAGTTATCAAAGTGAACAAAACACTAAATATTGTTCTCTCTCAAAAACGGCTGTCAACGATTGTGATTACATTTGTTGCATAAACAGCTCCAAATAACAAGATAAAACCACAAAATTCCCATCCATGGGAAAATAACGAGAGCAGCACAATAAATTACCAAACATCTCAATAAAAATGGAATCGGGGTTTTCCTTAAAATGTTACTGGGAACATGTATGCTGAGCAGTTTCTGAGAAAACCAGACGTCATATTGCCGTATTAGAAACCCCAAAGCAAATGGCTCACCTGGGTGGATTTAGTAGCAGATGAGCAGAAAATATTAAATACCACACTTTTACACACACATTAGTGTATTAAACAACTTTTATTAAACACGACAATTCTCCCTTCCTCATTAAAGTTCCTTGCTTGTAAAAGTTGTGACCTCATAATTTCGGTTTTTATTATTTCCTGCTCAGTTCTCATTTTCTTGTACTGATTCCGATTTTTCTTACACGCACAAAGCATTCTCCCGGACTAATTTGGCTTTTTCCTACAGCTCTTGCAGTTGTAGTACGCGTATTTTCACTTCATGCTCCTCACCAGTTTCAGCTTCGGCAGAGGTTAATGCGGCCACTTTGGTGTCTGACAATAATTAGAAACAACAAATTGGTCAAATCCGGATTGTTGAGCATTGGGCATCTGTGGGATACACGGCTACGCGGCCATTTACGTTTACATGACACTTGTTTACAGGACGGGATGTCAAACAGATGCCCAATTTCCTTACTATACTGTAACCTCATTAGTTCACTGCCTTCTCGATATGGCTTAATCACAGTGTAATCACGTCTATGCTAACCGCATCCCACAGTGATCTCGGCTAGCGTGGTGGGCACGAAAATGGCTAGCCTTGATTTACTTATCTAGCCCTGATCAGTCGGATCACGTTTAGTGCTGTTATGGTGAAAACGACCCTATGTGTGTTTAGGCAATAATGTAACTTTTGTTGACAGGGAGTGGATCATGTTTTGAGCAACTGAACTATCGTTCACCTTCTGAAACTCGTCATCAAAACAAGACTCACTCAACTCATTTTACTCAAGAATCGGCTAGAATTTCATGACTCCTACTCTTCGGACTAGCCTTATCAGCCTTTCTCCTCCTCTCAGTTTCCACTGACCAAACTCCAACCCCCATCGCGCCCTCTTCCAGATGGCCTGGTTCCTACCAGTTATGTTTGCGACATAGCATTGATCGCTGCTACCCTTTCTCTCTCGTCCAAGACGCCCGTTTCATTCACGTAACAAAGACAATTAGCAATCTGTAAGATTTTTACACGTATTTCCGAACTTATTCATTCCATCACTCAACTGATCCATCCATCATGCTTCATTTTCTCCACTGTTGTCCACCTGCAGTTTACCCTAACGATTCAGCTAACTTTCAATTTAACTGGTATGCCATTAAGCAGGTCGCATTCATCAACGATCCAATTATACCACCCGTCAACATTTTTCTCTAATCCCGACTCGCCTAATATTCTTACAAGCCAACACCAATCGTTCTATAGAAGAGATGAATTTGGGTAATTCTTTGAACACCACGTTTTCCTCAACAATGAGCATCGATCATGGCTATGAAACTATAATACCCCAAATGATCAGTGAGCTTCAAAACGTTTCGAAAGAACGATTATGAGACAGACAGAAATATAAAAAGGTTTCAGGCGCTGCTCTTCTCCTGGATCATCATTGAATCGCTGATACACAACGCATAAATAACCCTTGGGGTGGACAGATAACCCAAATCAAGAAAAACGTCAGAGAAATGAAACAACTAATAAGCAGACGAGAGTTACTCACATGAAGGAGGAATTCGGGTTCGAACTCGTACATCTGGAGAGTGAGAGAGCGAAGGGGGCACTGAAGGTGTTTCAACCAGACGCCTGAAGTTCGAGCTCCATATTTCAGGGAAATGCTCTGCAGTTGCCTCGATTGCTTCACTAATGACACCATTTCTCCATCGTGCCGGCTGTAACAGGCTGAAAATAGGAGAAAAAATAATAATACTTCCAAAAAGGAAACTTGTAATAAAATAATAAACTGAAAAACGATTCTCCTTAACAGAAAAATAATAAAACTCAAAATACATAACTAAACTAAAAAATAACTAAAACTAGCCATCTTCTCAGGGCGATCGTACAAATAAACTGTTCTTTTTTTCGCGAAAACGGCTGTAACGATAAACTTTTCTTCTCTATACATATCTCCATGAAAATATGGTGAACGGAGATATAGGCCTATGAAGCAAAAATAGGTTTTTTACGCTTTTTGGCAAAACGGCTTCAACGATTTTCACCAAACTCACAGGATGTTTTCGAATAGTTTATACCTACACATTGTCAATAAATGTTCCTCTGACAGTCCATTGAGCAGAGATAAAAATAAATGTGTCGAAAATAACGTTTTTCGAACCTTCACGTAAATTCTGGGGTAACTGCGCACTAGTAACCAGTATCTTTTTGGTAACTTTTAGCCGCCCATACCCACATTTAGTTCTTCGTAATTATTTCTGTATAGGTATGTTGAACGGAAATAAAAGCCAATATATTTATAGATGCATAAGGCAGTTGGCTGATATAGTAAATTTAAAATAACTTCTCTCTACATAGGTTGAGGGTTGGGTAGTGAGACGGAACTGGGCGAACAATAAATCTTCGAGGGGACTCCTCGAACGTTACGACAAAAGCAGGTCCTTCGCGAGTTTTTTTTTCTTTGTAGAATTCCTCATACGGGAGCGACGAAATGAACAAAAAAAGAAGGCATTCGAGGCGACAAAAGGAGAGCATGTCCGTACTAAAGTCGCTGGCTCCTGGACAGACTGCTGCCGAAATTTGGTTCTTTCTTTTCTACTCCTTTTTTTGTTTTAAATAAAAAATAAATTTTTTTGTTGAACTGAGCCACCTACAGTAGGAATATTGCCCGCTAGATTGCAGGAGCTTCTCCCAGAAACTGCTTCCTCCTGGTCAATTTCCAACTTTCACGCCGCACAATGAACCGTTATATTCCATAACTTAGGAGGGAATAGGCCCAGGCCCAGGTGTGGCTGCAGTGACAAAGGGACTCAATTCCGTTCGCCCTCGGATTAAAAAATAAAAAATTGACCCCCATAAGGTACATAGGAGCTACTCCAGAAATTCCAGAATTTCAACTATCGCCGTTTCACTCAACAATTTCCCACAGTTTTTATTAAAATAATTCTGACACAGTGATTATTTCCTTCTCAAAAAACGTGTTTTCAGTCCCATTAATTCTCTGTTCAATAAATGCTCAATCATGGTCATGGTATGAACAGCACAATGAATTCTGGAACTGTAAGTGGGGACTGACAAAGCGGCCTAAGCCTTCATAGGGACCACAAAGAGCCACTTGGTCAAGGAGGTTGTCAAGTAGGAGAAGATGTACCTGGCCAAAGGCAGTCAAGGCTGTTCATTGATCTCCAGGGAATGAAGATCTTCAGCCTGGAGAGAGATAGTACACGGTTGTTATGGGGTCTGTTTACAGATCACTCTGCCTGGCCAAGATTGGTAAGTCAGCGGAGCATGTACTATGTACTTATGAGGAGCTGACTGCAGTGCGCCTCAGAGTGCTTGGAGTTCATGAGCTGCGGCCCAGAGAAGGTTGCAAGGATGGATCTCAAGGTTATCTAGCGTTTCGTGTGAGAATGGTAGGGATGCCATATCAGAGAACACCAGCTCCACGGGAGCTGGGAGTGGAACTGAGAGGATATGAGCGATTAAGTGAATTGACATAGCGTTAAGGACAGTTGTGTGATGGGGCGCACCAGATACTTTAAATATACTTCGGCCGCAGTCTTTTCCTGGTCGTATTTTCTGTTTTTATTCCATTTGGGCTCATTATTTCATTAATATTAAACTAGAGCCTTCTTCAGCATTTGTGTATGTGGGCTAACGATTCCCCTTTAAATTTAATTGCAACGTACCGTCCATAGAGAAGGACTTCAATGAAATACACGAATACGCAAGGAATGCCAAACTTCTTTTTTGAATCACTATGTTTCTCATGTGAATCTCTTGCAGAAATTTACAATGTTTCCCTGAAATAACAGAAACATAATGTAATACAAGAAGCAACAATTAATTTCACGATTGGAACCTCGTAGGAATCGTATTTTTATAATGACAACAAAGCGATAAATTGAACAACAAAAAGGAGCAACCTAGTTAATTCCACAATATTTCATCAGAGACTAATGAAACATCAATCTTTGATGGTTTGGTTCACCAAACAGTCTAGGCATTACACGATGCATGCAGTTGGGCTAGTGGCCTTACCAATTCAGTGCAGGTACGCTTTAAATGCTTCATGCTGCCTGGTTCATTGACCCTTCTGGGCTGAGTTCTTCCCCAACTATCCGTGAACGACATTGAGAGAAGGTGGGACGAGCCAGTTCCTCACGGGACATGGCAACTTCAATGCTCGGCTCCACTTTTTTTCTCTCTAAGACTCTCCATCATGCACGTCTTGTGCCTCAAGAGTGACTTCCTAGTCCACACCTCTGCCCCATATAAGAGAATGGAGTGCACAATGCTCACAAGCATCTGTCTCGTGCTTGCCTGCAGTCCTTTCAAGTTAGCCATAAGATGATAAAGAACCGTTACAGTGATAAGTAGCTTTATCTGCTACTTGCCAGAAAGAAAATGACGACTTAGTATCCACCATTACCCCCAAATATCGAGCTGCCTCCCTTGTTTCCAGCAACACGGTCCCCCACACAAATGGGGAGGAGAGTCTCCATTCTTCGTGTTGTCACCAGGACTAGTTCTCTCTTCCTGACCTAGTCTTTGAATGCGATAGAGAACTCTTAATACTGCCCCTATTCCTCTAAGCCACCTTTACACACATCAAGACCATCCAGTCATCTCCCTCGTTTCCTCATTAATCTCCTCGTGCTCATTTTTGAGACGTGGGCAAAATGGGCACCTCATGTTCCTATACAGCAGACCTTGTTTGCAGTTTCAATCCATATTTGGTTTGGAAGGCCTCTCCTCCTGCCCATCCTGCCAACAAACAAAGTTATGAAGGCTAGTATAATTTTAATTCAACACCTACCGATGATGATTATGGCGTTGGATGTGAGGTCGCTTTCATCCTTGGCAATATTAAGACTTGTAACATTAGGACAAAGATGGAGGAAGTAGTTCAACTTTCGATCGTTTAGTACAATGCCAGCCAATGGAGGCGCAGTGAAATCTAGTTTCTTGATGTTATTCCAGTAGGACGCGTTTAATTTCCGCCATCTATCACACACTGGAAAAGTTTGGTGATTAATTAATTGAAAGAACGAAACATGATTTCAATGACAAAACAGAACAATATTCAGTATCATTAGTTGAGTTGACATGAAACTGCGACGTAATAAACTAACCTCGGTTCAAAGTTAAACGATGTTCAACGGATAACAAATCAAAAATAAGTTGCAGGCAATCGTCATTCAAATTGTGAATTGTTGTTTCTTGTTGCTGAGGCTCGACATCACTGTTTTCTTCTTCTTCCTCCCCTTCATCATCCGCTTCATTAGTTTCTTCCTCAGCTTTGGGCTTAAGCTCCAAGTTGAACTCCCCTGTCCACCTTCCGTTTTTGAACACGAAAAAATTTTTCGCTAACGAGTGCATTTCCTAGAAAACAAGATCGACACCAAGAATCTCAAGGTGATGGAACAGTAACATTTATTGTACAGTAGTTACTCGACAAATCCCCAAACTTTTTAGTAATTCCTTACAACACAAAAATACGTGAAATTTGCCCAAAGACCAGTCAGTATCTTAGGTCTCTACAGGCATCCGGATAGTCCTTGCTGTCACTCCCTGCTAGAGCTTTAGGGTAATTTTTAGCCCACAATAAAGGGTCATCAGAAATCTCTTCCCCACTCTCCAAACATTGTCGGCAGGACTCACGTAATTTGTGGCCAACAACCCAGAGAGGTTTATTTGTTTATTTACTCAGTTAATGGTGAGCTTGGCGCCTCATCTCAGGTGTGTTCACCTTCCAGTACGACGATTGTCGCTGCCTGTTGCTTCCATCCATCGCCCGAACAGCCTCAAACATCAAGCTTCTCAACTCTGACATCATTTTCAGCCAGTATTCCTCGGCTTTCTTCTCGTTTTCAATCAATGGAGTTTCTCCTACGGTCATCAGCATCCTACGAAAGTAAGACTCCTCAACAAGACTTCAACAATCTTTCAAAGGGACGTGATCAACAAAATGTTACCCAGGATCAACGACTGTCACGAACGAAAATTCCTCCATTAATACGTTCAGAGACTTTCTCCAATTGCGTGAACTGTTACGTCTATTTTTTTGTTACTTAACACGCTCAGCTCGAAGGACTGCTGATTGGAGTCCTCCCAACAGGGCTTGGACCAGACTCTTCCAGTACTGGTTCAAGATCTACCTGTCACCCCTTAGTACACTTTCCAGACACCTTTAGGAGCAGTCGCATCTGGATTAGTAATTATTGAGTTTTCCTTACTTTCTTTGGTTGTTTAATATATTATAAATAGTTTTAAAAAAATGTATTGATACTCTTCGGCATAGGATTGGCCGAATCGGCCCTCCGCTCTATTGGGAAAGCCCTTGGGGAGCGGGTTGTTCTTACCTCCTGTGAGTACGATTAAAGGGTTTGAGGATTACTTCCGAGGCGACCACGGGGTTTGCCTACGGTATTTCCAATTTCCGAAACAGACAATTGATTTTCCCCACACTCGACTTTCCAAAATATTCACTTCCAACTCTCAGCGTTTTCCAGGTTCAGCCCAAAAACGTACTGTAAGCCAATGCACACATTTTTTCAGAGTTCTCATTTTTGTGTACTTCTTTGGTTACAATATTTCTTATATATATTATTAACAACTCTTGGTATACTCTCCCATTTTCAAGTCTTTCCAGTTCTATGTTAGTCTATACAAAAAAAGTCCTATTAACTATTAAATTAATTAGCCCTGTTATATTTCCTAGTTTGTAATTTTTCATTTTAGTCTTTATAAAATAAACATTGTTCTTTCAAAACGGATTTTCCTTCCTTCCTTAAGTAAGCTGAAAAAAGAAGAAAAAAATTGGAAATTTCGGTACTGCAGATTTTGTCAAACTGAACGTGAATGTCCTTGGATCCTTGGAATTTCAATTTTAACGAGAGTTTATGATAGATAAATAAATCATTTTAGCAACATTCCATACAACATTTTGTGGTATTAAACCGATGAAATGGATTTTTCATTTCTGGCCCTCAGTTAAAAGAGGTAAAATTACGCTCAGGTTGTATGTGTTAGTTCATTTGGCGAGAACGTTTGTTACTTTTGTGCCATTTTGATTTTTCTTTTATTATTCGTCATCACTCGTACTAATAATTTTTTCGGTTAAAATATAGTTTATATCTGAGGTAATAAATAAATCCACCTTTGGCAAAATAACTCATGCCACTTCTCTTTTGAGTCGTTACACTTCACTAATTGGGGAAATGGGCCAGGCTTTTTGGTACCCCCTTAGTTGGCTGTCTATGACTCGTATAATGTTTGGGAACACAGACTTGAGATCAGACAGGGAAACCCCCGAGTGAGGCTTGCATACTAGTTGAGCACAGTGCCCTGCCCTGTTCGAGTTCTTCATTAATTGCAACTACAATAAACCACTTTACCAGCGTATTTTTGTCGTGAATGAGACTTCCATCTGGGAGCTCTACAGGTTGATGCCAACTGTCTGCAGGCGAGAGATAAAGCTTCTGCGAGAACATGTTGATTTGCCCATTTCTCCAGAGAGCTCTGCAACGATATTGAAAATACGAGTGTTATTGTCAGCAGTACACGATTGACAAGATGACAATTCAATCATTTTCAAAACACCCAGAATTCAAGAAGAAAATGTACGTCGCACACAACATTTTTGACGGGATTGATAACAAACTGATTGAGAGAGCAGAACGCAACTTGGTTTTATGATTCTGGACCCCCGACTGCAGGGGAGATTCGCACACACACACACCAAGCGGTATTTATTGTTTGGACCTTTGAAACGTAAAGATCTGAAGAAAACACAAAAACGCCATTTCTTTAGAAAATAGATAACCTTAGGCAAACAGTCCACATTCTTTGCATTCGAGCATTTCAGTTGGTCCCACAGATTGGACATTCATTGGGTGAATGGTTGGCACGAAGCGATCCCCCAAGCCGCGGTGGCAAAAGAAGAGAAATTTTTAAAAAACAGCAAAGACCTGCTTCATGACCAGATATGGTCGCAGGACAACTAAAATGATGTGAAAGTCATTCATGAGAATAATTCAACCTCGTTTTTGTGCCAACCCTTCAATTTGTTAGTTTTGTAAGCTTGGCTGTATGATTAATTTAAATTACATTATCGTCACTACAAATGCCCAACAAAGTTATTTAAATTGTTTACAATTTACCTAGGTACGTGTAACAAATACGTTTAAAAAAAAACAAGCCGATTTACTTAGCAGCTTCTTGTGGCGTGCAGAAAGTGACGAATGCGAATGGCTTCTCACCAGGCCGTTGCACGACGCTCACCTCCAGTAATCGTCCATAATTCTCAAATAGCTTCGTGAGTGACGCCTTGCAAGTGTTCGAATCTGCCTAAAATAAACGGATTTAATGAGTAAATCGCTCGAACAAGCTACAATTCGCAGATCTTCCTGAGACTTAGTAAGAGCTCGATGGACAGTAATGTAGTATCTTACTAAATTATTATTAATCGGCTGACATTAGTCAGCTATTGTAAGGAAAGGAGACTTTTGTGAAAATAAACAATTATTCATCGAACCTCTTTAAATAAAGTGTCGTTCTATTATTTAATTATAATACACATAACATAACATTTGGCGCAGTCGGTATTTCGAGTACAATCGGAGGGTGGGGGACCAACTAGTCAGGGTTGTACCGGGACGCGAGTTTAATAGTACGTGGTAGGTAAAGAAAAAAAAAGCAGTTATTGTCTTGCCGTTTGCTGATTTGGTAAGTTTCGCCATTTTTTTTCTTTTCTCATTTTGCAAAATGGAGTTCGTAGTGAAGCCATCAATTTTTAATCCACAATCAGATGAAAACGCTGCATTTCGTGGTTAGCGCAGGTGAATGAATTCGAAGTTTTTATCATAGCTTCAGATGTAACTAACGATTTGCGGAAAAAGGCTTTGCTTTTTAACTCCGCTGGTAGCGAAGTACAGGAAATATTTCGTAATTTACCGGATATTCTTATGAAGATGTGAAAACTGCATTGACAAACTATTGTACTCCTAGGAAAAACATTCTGTTTGAAAATTTTAAATTTCGTAAGACGGAGCGAGAACCGCCCGAAGCGATAAAAGAGTATTATGTGAGGTTAAAATGGCTTGCTCCTGCGACTTTCATGATATGAATTTTGAGATCTGCGTTCAAATTATTATGGGTAAGTCGTCCAATATACTACGTAAAGAAATGCTAAAGAGAGGAAACATGACTCTTGACGAAATTCTTGCATTTATATTTACATTTACATTCTCCACGAGTGGCGTTCTACCAAAGTAACAATGCTAAGGACAAAAATTGTTTTTATTGTCGACACTGGGAACAGTGTAAATATCATTTTTGAAAATATCTACAGCTCATTACTTGGTCCATTACTACGCCAAACAAATTGTTCGTTATGGGCTTACCAGAATAAAGCCGTTAACTTATTGGGGGAATTTATCTGCCAATTCAAATTTAAGAATAAGCGTGCAAGAGGAAAAGTGGTCGTAGTCAAGGAAGGGGACGCGCTGTTAAGCTGTGAAACTGCTAAAGAATTAGGAATCGTAGCCCTAGTCCAATTGATGATGTTGCATCCACATCTAAAACCAATCTCACGCCTCTTGCCAATGATTTTAAGCGCAAGTACTTCAAGGTATTTGGTAGGTTGAAAAATGTTCAAGTTAAACTGCATATTGACAAAGGCGTTCCGCCTATTGCTGTAGTTTTTAGCAGGACGCCATTTCATCTCAGAGAAAAATTGGAGACGGAGTTCAACAAATTATTGGAGGATGACATTAGAGGCCTACCACGTGGGTTTCTCCTGCTATAATTACCCTGAAATAGGGGGTGCAGTGCGGATATGTTTAGACATGAGAAATGCGAATAAAGCTATTAAAAGAGAGCGTCGTCCTACTCCAACATTCACCAAAATCGCTACTTTAATTAACGTATTAGTTAAATTTTCAAAATTGGATTTAAATAAGCGATTTCACCAGCTGGAGTTACATCCTGACTCTCGTCCCATAACATCCTTTTCAACAGATATGGGAATTTTTAATTATAAACGCTTAAGTTTTGGAGTAACGTCGGCAACTGAAATATTTCATTAAACAATCAAACAAATCATCTCAGACATCCCCAATTGTGTCAATGTGAGCGATTGGATTGACATTAAATGAGGACAAATGTTTATTTCGTCAAGATAGCGTACTTATCTCGGGTTTGTTCTTTCTAAAGACGGGATCAGCGCTGACCCTTCTAAATTACGTGCAATTTTGGATTTAGAACCGCCTAAGAATGTTCAGGAAACAAGACGTTTATTGGGAATGGTGAATTTCCTGATGAGATTCCTACGAGGCTTAGCCAAAAGTACTAAACCTTTATGTGACGTGATTAAAAACGTCACAATGGAAATGGACTAATATGGAACAAGATGCCTTTGAGGAGATTAAGAAATATCTGGTGCGTTGCAACACACAACTTTCCTTAGCTCTACATCAATTCACTTTGTACATGGCTAATTCTGTTTAATCAATTCATTTATCACTCAGTTAATTTGAACTTTGTCAAACAACGCTTTACGGCAGCAGGAAGCAGTAGCGCTTACAGTTCCAGAACTTATTGTGCTGCTCGTACTCATTCCAGAACCATTACTGAGCAATTGGTGCACAGATAATTAATGAGGCTGTAAACACGAATTTTTTGAAGAAGGATGGTAATTACTTTTGCAGAGTTATTGGGTAAAAACCTTTAGAACAGGTAGTAAGCGAACCGACGGTAGCTGAAATTCCGGAATTTCTTGAGTGACCCCCATATATTTTATTAGGGTTTTTAAACGCTCATCCTATTGGTTTTAGATTGGACTACTGCACCAATTTTTTTCAACATTCTAGTAACATTCCAGCAGAGTTTATCAGGAAAAACCACGCTAAAAACGCTTTTTGACGACAATTTTGATAATTTATTGTGCTGCTCTCGTTATTTTCCCACGAATGGGAATTTTATGGTATAATTGCCTTATTATTGAGAGCTATCAATATAAAAAATTTAATCAAAATCGTTAGTCATTTTTGAGAAAAAAAATTGGTGTTTTGATAAACTGTGATAACTATAGTTAACTTTCAATGGATTTTGTCCATACCATTATTTTTTGCATCCCATGGTAAGCTAGAAATCAAGTTTAGGCTGATTTGGTACGGTTGTTTTCTCTAAAAAAACCGCGCTAAAATCGATTTCGTCGAAAGTTTTGGTAATTTATTGTGCTGCTCTCGTAATTTTCCCACAAATGGGAATTTTATGGTATAGTTGCCATTTTGGGAGCTACCAATATAAAAAATTTAATCGAAATCGTTAGAGCCGTTTTTGAGAAAAAAAAAATTGGTGTTTTGATCACTATGATAACTATAGTTAACTTTCAGTGAATTTTGTTCATATACTTATTTTGGCGTCCCATAGTAACCTGCGGGTGAGATATGAAGTTTGAACTGATTTGGTACTGCACACTAGAGCAGCCCGATCCTGTGCTATCCTTAGGTGGCTTGTACAGAATGTGGTCATTCGCAAATAAACCGTCTACCTACTCAGTTCTGTGAGTGCTATTTCTCCCAGGTACATTAGAATTAGAAAGATTGTCTGACGTACAAAAGAGACATTCCCAAATTTAAAGAGAGATGTTAGGGGTTTCATGGGGCGTTGCTCGTTTACACGATTTCCTAGTTGGGGCTCGTTTTGTAATACATACCAATCACAAAACATTAGTATTCCTTCTCTCTCGTACCAGTCCGTCTACTTCACCTCGTTTAGATAGATTGTTTTTCAAATTGATGGGTTATAATTTTTCGATTGTCCACATGTCTGGAAAAGAAAATCCATCTGACAACATGTCACGTCACCCCTGTAAACGAAGAATATGGGCTCCCGACGATGATTTCATTAATTTCATAACTGGTTCCGCATTACCATCAATGATTTCACGGGATACTTTATCAAAGGCAACGTTGAAAGATGAACAACTGTGTTTAGTAAGTAATGGAGGCTATTGAAACGGGGGATTGGTCAAATTCAGTTATTGATAAATTTAGGACTGTGAAAGGAGAACTGGCAGTAACTACAGACACAATTATTCTCAGGGGCATTGGTTTTTGTTATCCCACAAAGCCTGCAGGCGACAGCCATCGCTCTGGCTCATCGTGGCCATCAAGGTATCACCAAATCGAAAGAGTTACTTCGAAGCAAGGTTTGGTTTCCTGCTATGGACACTTTAGTAGATAAGGCGGTGAAAAGTTGTATTCCTTGCCTAGCCAACAGTAACGAAACCAGGAGAGATCCGATTAGACCAACACATGACGCCAACCTTCTGGCCCATGGGAAACTCTTTCGGATGATTTTTCAGGACCCTTTCCAAATGGAAAGTGTATTATGGCAGTAATGAACGACTTCAGTAGATACCCAGTAGCCGAAATTATTCCCTCTATTAAGACTGAACAGGTTACTAACTGTTTAGTTAAGATTTTTTCTTTATTTGGCCTACCTCACTCACTTCAGTCAGATAATGGCTCCCTTTCAACGGAAAACAATTGAAAGAATTTTGTTCGCGACAAATTAAACACCAAAGAGTTACAAGCTGTTGGCCTGAAGCTAATGGACGGGTGGAATGTTCCATGTATAGCCTGAACAAAACTGTTAGCACTGCGATTGTTGGGAAAAATTGGGAGGAAGTACTGCTAGTTAGACGTTTATGAAGAAGATATTGATGAAAATTTAAGAACCATGGATGAAGTACGGATAAGATGAAGCAGGATGCTGATTCCAGAAGAAACACGAAAACTCATAACTTACAGGAAGGAGATATGGTGTTAGTAAAGCAAAGAAAGATGAATAAATACAGCTCAGCATATAATCCAAAGCCACTGGAGGCACCAAGATAACAGCGTTGAGAGATGGAAGAGGGGTAACGAGAAATTAATCATTCTTCCAAAAACTACAGCAAGAAACAGTTGCACTACCAGAAGATTCTTCTCAACAACTTCATCATGAAGAGGATACGTCTCAACCTTCCACAACCCAAGAATCATCTGTATCAACATCTGAGAATATGGATACGGGTAGTCACAAGAAGCGGCTGTAGAGTAATACTACGGTCAACGTAAAAGGATTTCGTTGTGGGGAAATATTAACGATATTTGGGAAAGGGGTGTAGTATCCTACTAAATTATTATTATTTATCAGCTGACATTAGTCAGCTATCGTAAGGAAAGGAGACTTTTGTGAAAATAAACAATTATTCATCGAACCTCTTTAAATAAAGTGTCGTTCTATTATTTAATTATAATACACATAACATAACATTTGGCGCAGTCGGTATTTCGAGTACAATCGGAGGCTGGTGGACTAATAATAATAATAAACTCAACAGAGTTCCTGTTGGAAAGCTTGCAGGGGTAGCGTGATAATAAATAACTGATTACGAAAACAAACAAAAAATATGAAACTATAATTGAGCAAAATAGACAACTTATAATAAATTTTTAAAAAATAAGACGCTACTTCCAGTATGGATGTACGAAGCAACTGAACGAAAAAAAAACAAAATAGCCCCGGTTTGATGAAAAAATGGAAGTTCATCTGGAGACAAAACAAGGGAATAATCAATGACCCTCAACAGATGTCTTCGTGACTTGGTTCGTCCATAAAAATAATAGCAACGTAACGCGGTTCTTGCTTTCGGCGTAACAGTGCCACAGATCTGGAATTTTATTGAGATATTGAGGACCCGATTAAAGAAAACTTGATAGTGGGCCCAACTGCCGAGAAGACCATGAGGAAGCAGCGTAATGTGGCTAGTTAAGACTTGGGGAGGTGGAAGATGCGTGGAGGTGGGTCCAACCTGCTTGTCCTTGTTAAAAGTGCACAAACAAGTCCAACGTTCAACACTTCATTTCCTAACGTTATTCATTGCCAGGTTTAAACAGCGTATCAAGGGAGATTGGTGGGAGGGGGCGCGGGGTTGGATACATATTTTATGAGCATATTTGGTATAGACAACTGAACGGTTACTGAATGTTGATGTTGAGGCGCATGGAAATTATTTATAGCGCCAAATTACTTACCGAAGTGGGCAAATTTCCGACAAAAAGCTTTCTGACAGGAGCCCCATCGACTGTAGTGAAGTATTCGCAATCTCTGTTGTATTGGGTAGTGTCATTTTCTCTTGAGTTGCTCTGTCTTGAGCCTAAAAAATTGTTATCACTGAAATCACCACTTTGAAAAAAATCACAGAATGATGAAAATTCCTAATTAATCGCACAATTGGCTCGTAAAGGCCCTTCCAGAATCTCACAGAGTAGCCTGAGGAGGAGAGGTTCCTAAGTCCTCCCTATTCATCCTCACCTCTCCCATGAGACTTCAGTACACGCTGTGGAGCAAGAATGTGAAAGAGGTTGCTCGATGTTCCTCATTTGTCCTCTCCCAGCTGCGTGTGATTTACCTTAGGTTGTTTGTTGTACCACGTATCAAAGGATCACGAGGAACAGTTCCAAGCGACTCACTCCACTGAATGAGCGTGGATGTATGTGTTTCTGCCAGCATCTAACTTTGCCAAACATGCTAATCAAGTGTGGATGAGCATTCTTCACTTGTTCCCTACTTCGGCAAACTATGAGGATACTCTGTGAGAGCCAGGTGGAGGCCTAAGATAAATGAGAGCACATCATAACGTGATGAATCTAACGTATTAATGTGATGTGGTACGGGCACAAAATGATAAAGGAATTGATATAAATTTATCAAATCAAGTATGTGGGCCGATGTAAAAGCAAACTGACATTCCCTTTCCTCCGAGTAAAATATTTTCATGACCTTTTGCTGACCAACCACTCCATGCTCTGTTTTATCTTTGTTGAGTGTCTACCAATTAAAAACTAACCTACCTCATTTTCATTTCACGCTGAAATACAAGTTTTGTTCCTAAACAGCCAGCATAGTGACAGTTCTAGATGCTGCAACAATGTCTACGTTTCGATGTCTTTAATATGGCAGGGGAGGACGAGTTTTTTCGTTTGGAGCCACTGAAGTGCTTCTGCGACTAGTTGGTTAAAGGGGTCAATGTTACGCTCGACAAATTTCTTCATTTTTCAGCAAGAATTTCACTGGGCGTTTGAAGTCTTGGTACAAGGGTTCGTTCTGAACAAACGATGAAGCGTGAACTATGTTTTCTTGAAGTCGTATTCTGCTATTGATCGATTCGCCAAAATTCCAATCTAGAGCGCGTCCACAGCATACAGCAAGATCAGACGAATCATCGAGTCGGTATTCTATTTTGAATCGAGAACAGGGTTTCGGCATTGTGCTAGTGAAAGGTCAGCTGCTGATCCAAAGTTACTACTAGGTATTTACGGTATGTCTCGTTGAGGGGTAGTTGATAACTGGTGGGGAGTGGTTAAATTCCTTTTGTACGAATAGGTAATGATGTGTATTAGTGTCTGAAGTCGTTCTGCGACTACCACCACCAGACCATAAGCAGCCTGTAGTTCAGAAACTTCAAAGTGAAAACTCTTTACTTTCACCAGTAAAAACGAAAATAATTTGTCTCTAATTTTACTATACTTCTACAGTATCGTAACGATGTTTCAAAACGATAGCATACCACGTAAACTACGAGCGTGTTACAAGCTCGGTGTGGGGTTTTTCAATTAGCCCCAACATTCCAATGAATACTGCAGGACTATTTTGAGATATATTTCCTTCATCATGTTTCACCGGTCATCTAGCTGTCACGTATCCTGTGAGCTTCTGAACATTTTTGAGAAACTAGGCTAATGCTTCGGGGCCTGTTTTCTTAGGCTCTACGAAGTAGGAAAGGAATCGGCTGACAAAAATATTTTGTAAACTTAGAAGCCGCAGATCAATTCCTTTCACATCTGCAGAGCTCTGCCGATGAAACACCCGTACATTTGTCAACAACTTTTCTAATGAACGCTCGACGAGTTTACTCAGCGAATTCCCTTTTATTTAATATCGAGGGGGGGGTTTAACAGTCAAAAACAAATTAAGGAGGGAACTAGTAGAACAGTGACACATATTGCTCGTGTTCATATAGTAATATTGGATAAATAAAAAGCTTACGCCATTTATTCTGGGGGTTCCTGTTGGAACGATAGTATCTTGACATACTGCCGATGTTACAAATGCTAGCCGGAAAAGAAAAACCCGAAGGAAAACATGCGCAGCTCAATTCACGGAACTAAATCATGAAACGATTTTGACGAATCGAAAATAACATTAATCGAGAAAGTTACAAAAACGAATGACCTGGCACATCCAGCGAACAGAGAAACTCTGCTCCCGAAGAAACAGATTATGACCAGGGTTACCAGTTGATTGACATATGAAAACAACGATTTGCAACGCTCTCAAAAACTAGTTTAGTTAGGAACGTATATTGAATTTTCCAATGATTGAAGTCGACTAAATAATTTGGTTCTCGTCAGAAAATTTTTACTGTCATTAAAGTTCATATTCTGTGGTTCATCAATGGCTCCTTTCGAAGGATTTCCAAGAAGAAGCCTTAAGCGTTATTTCACTTCTATCCTTAACCTTGCGATATCCCGCTTTTGCTAGCGGTCCCATACACTCTCCAACAAAAGCTTAATTACTATTTCCTGTACCTAACTTGTAATGACTTAAGTATTGAGTATTGATAACTTGTACCTAGTTAAGTATTGAGTTATCGTCGTTATCGAGTCCTTGACGAATCACGTTCTGAGTGGGCACCGACAGGCCCAATTGGAGAGAGCACGCCAAGCTAACAGTTATTTATTGTTTAAACAGCTCAATCATAATATTAGGTGTGCGGACATTATGGTAGGTAGATCTTTGGGATTGAACCAAATTAGGTGGATGCTTAAACTGCGTGGAGAACTAATATGGTTAAATGGAAGTCCACATAGTAAAAAACTCGTCAAAAATTGTGCTCTTTGCAATTATAATGTCCGTGAGGACTTATATCATTTCTTGGGGAAGTGCCCTATTTTAAATGAGTTTAGGGTCCCATCATTGGGTAAGTCGGAATTTAGTAGGGAGGAGGTGGTACGGGTCTTGGACTATCCTTCACATTGGAGCGCCCTAGTGATTTTTGTACAATGTGCACTGAAGTGCAGAAAATTATTAATTTCTGAGTTTAATTTTGATTAGTTTCTTTGCCTTTTATGATTTGTTTATTTAAATTTGTATTCCTTTTATTTTATTTTTTTTCTCTTCTTTTTAAATTTATTTACTTAATAAAGCAGCGATACCTCCTGGCAGACGGATTTCCAATAATCCATTGCTGTATAGCTTTTATTTGTTTTGTGATATACAGTTGTATATAGTTTATTTAATACTTTTGATTAATAAAGCTTTTTTTTTCTTCTTCTATTGAGTTATCGAACTTTTACGCTTTGTAGCCTTTTGAATAGGAAAAAAGTATTTTCGGTGCATCGTTTATGAAAAAATCACGTAGACATCAAGGGTTGTAGAATGAGGAAACAAAAGACCGATTGAACCCAAATAACTCAACAGAGATAACGTTATTTTGTTCCAATGCCAGAATGTGATACATATGGGGCGTTAAATTCCAATCACAGATCAGGAACCGATTCCACAGCTAATTTCTGATTGAAGCAGTCCTAGAATAGTTTTTTGATTCTCTTAAAATCCGAATTTTGGACAGTTTAAGATTTTTTGGACATTATTACTCTAATGTGGCGATAACTCTCTTAATTTATAAGCGAATTCGGTTACATTGTTGGAATGAAGGTAAGATGACCTACCTTTATCATGCAAATTCTGCGGAAAATTGTTCAAATCTGAGAAATATTCCCTTCAGACACTACGATGGTGGGAGGAACTGGCTAATATTGACGAGTTCCTCCTCTGTGTGTAACGGTTCTTCAAAAGTAGAAGCTCAAAAAGGAGAAGAAGAAGTAGAAGGTTGTTGTTGTATTCGATAAGATATGAGATAATCGTGACACTCCAGCAGGACGGATCAGAGCTTAATTCGTAATTTTGTTGGCTTTCTCTTCAAGTTCGATGCCCGCGACTTGCAATTCGTTTCGATAGAATAATACCCAATTAGTAGTCTCGAATCGCCCTTCAATCAATAGGCAGGATTTTTGAAAACAAGTGAGTATGTCAGCGTGATTATTGTTTTCTGGGCATTGGTGGTTCGAGCTTGTCACAAATTATCAGTAGACTAATGAGAAAATGTTATGGCAACAGTCACGTGTATTTAATAGGGGAAGGATTAAACAGCCCTAAACCCAAATAAATGTGAATATTTCCTAACAAGCGATTTGTCAAACTTTTCAGTTAGATGCACGTAATTCAATATAACGGATTTCAGGAGCCGCATCATGACAAATAACGGATCTTACGGTAACGAACGTTCGATCAACAGCTGCGCCGCCGGAGATATCGACTATGCTTCCGACCCCGCCTCTGGAGGTTTCTTCAATTCGGATTATAAAAAGTGAGTTACTCCAATAATCGCACGGACGGATATATATAAACTATGGTAAGACGACTGCACAGCGTTTCCACAGTAGGATACTCGATATTATTGGTTTCCTCCAATTCATTTAATTTTTAGATCTTTTGTTTTAAAAATGAAAAATTTGACCTGTCGTCTATCAGCCAAATCAAACCTACAGCAATGCTTCATCTCAATTAAATGATTTATAAGAGGGGATTTACATTCCTTATTCTTTTGTTGATTTCCTCGATTCTCATTTTAAGTGCCCTTGCTGTATTCTTCCTGACATTTAAATTGTAATATATATATATATGTCCCTCGCCTACCCTCATCCTTTTTCCTGTTCCTCAATGATCCAGTTTGATTTTAAACTATATTCCATTTTGTTGCCCACCCAAAATCCCCTTCTTCCCGAAATTCTATCTACGTTATCCGAAACACCCCTCTAGTATCGAATGCTTCAGTAGCACTATATGAGCCAGGCCTTGCTCTCGTGCTGCAGGGCAGTTGCGAATGTAGGCTGAATAACTGGGGGGGGGGGGGATGCTACCAGATTATTTCATATAGCTTCGCTGTAGTTTCCCATCTGCTGCATACTGAATGATTAGGAGGAACACCACTCGATAGTACATAGGGCGGGAGTGTGCTAATGCTCCTCATTGTTTGCCTGGCAAGGATCGCAGGTGTTTAGTGAGGGTAGCTAAAGGGAGGGGGGATTGGAGGCAAAGTATGACTCCTAGATGAGCATGGCTTCAAGTGCAACTCCCATTCCCTAGCTCAGATCAATCCTGCAGTACATAAACATTATCACTGGCTGGGTTTTTGGTTTGGAGAGCTTGATTAGTCTTGTATTTCTCTGCCCGAGGAGTTTGGCTGCTCTTGCTGAATTCGCTCCAATGTTTATCGCTACATCATACATAAAGGCAATTGGGAAGTAGTTGTGGTTTTCCAGGAGGAGGGGGTCTATTAGTATTACCCACATTATTGTCGATGATCTTGAGTTCGACCCTTTCTTGTTCTTCCCCATGACTGCAGTATAAATGCCCAATCTTGATACTTCCCTAACCACTCATTCCAACTTGCTTCTACAAGCTGCTTACTGTAACCATTGCTTATTACTACTTGTTAGATAATGCTCTTTTCCATTTTTAAATGTTCCCTATTCGTTGGAATAGTCTGTTTATCGTTCTGTGGAAAGCTTCGTGTCTTTAAATAATCTCTTAATCGTATAAAAATTGTGTTGAACTTCATTTGTTATATTTCGAATTTTTTGATTTGTGAATGTTGTAGTATTACGTTATCATTTTAGGCACGACGATTTGAAACAGATGCTAGATACCAATAAGGATGGGTTGAAATTGGAGGCTATGAAAAGGATCATTGGAGTACGTACCACGTTGTGTATTACAATAACATAATTATCATTAAGAATACAAAATAATAATAATGTTAATAAATAATGACAAGCAAAGTAACACCTGGCCCTAGCTACTTCTAGAGATTTTTTACTAGGTCTCTAATGAACCAGAGACGAGCAGAAAGGGGTGTCCTTTTTCCCCATTGTTTTGACTCCAAACGGTTTAATTTCCGCCTCCTCATGAGTTGCGTGTGCAAAATGCCCCGTAGGATTGCCTGCCTAAATGTGAAACCACCTTCCTTTTCACACTTTTCATCACCCGGGCATGGGGCTTTAGGCAAGGCTGACATTTTTCAGACGTCAGGTTGCCCGACACGCTTTACAATGACTTCCACACTTTCGCTCGGTTCTTTGGGAGGGTTGCAGCCGGGTCCTTCGTGTCTGATTGGTCAGCGCTTGACCTTATCCATCCTAGCGTGGGCGAATTGATGCATGGGGCTGAAAACATGGGAGCCCCAGCCAATGCAATGAACCACTTGAGCATGGACGGGAACATGGCAGTGGACAAACTCTCTGAAATGCCAAGGCCATAGCTCACCCATAGGCTAAATGTGAAGAGGGTAAGAAATATTTTCATAACACGCTGCACCGTGCCCGCCAGTTCTGAGAGCTGTCTCAGACGTGTAACTTAATACGCACATCATGAGGTGTCGAATTTCAGTGCCGGTTCTTAGTAAGATAACCATTTACAGCGACCAACGACTTAGCTTCCCCAGAGGGATAGAGTTTGTATCTTGGTCATGGATTTTTTTTTTGGAGAAAAAATAACGAGTCAAAATTTAACTGGGAATATCACCTATGCACAGAGGTAGTGCTACCTCTTTTTTAAGTGAGAAGGTAAAGTGAAGGTCTTTTTTCTACTGTGGCGGTTTTATGGAGTCATGTCAACCTCCTCCAGTCCAAGGTGGTACTGGGGTTTGATAGGCCCTTTGCTGTCCACCTTTGTATCCAGGGTAGAGGTCCTTATCTTTTCTCGAGCGATATTATAGTATGTTATGGAGGCACCACATCCGCATTCACTTCGCATTAGCTGACAACAACAAGAAAAATGAATCGATTGGCCCTTCGGAGTAATCATTAAATGCTGCCAGTTTTTACAAAGAATGTTAGTTAAGTTGTACAGAGCTGATACACACAAGAAAATCAAGTGGGGTTGATAAGTGAGAAATATCGCCGAATGCATTTTTTGCTGAGATAAGCTGTGTGATGCGTGCACCGACTATTATTTATCTGATCTTTGCTTTAAAATCATCACAAATCTGCTGCAATTTGGCTTCACGTTCGAATGTACTTACTGCTTCATATCGTTACAGATGATCGCAAAAGGGCGAGATGCTTCTGAACTGTTCCCTGCAGTTGTGAAAAACGTCGTGTCTAAAAACATCGAAGTGAAAAAACTGGTATATGTTTACCTCGTTAGGTACGCAGAGGAGCAACAGGATTTAGCGCTTCTTTCTATCTCCACGTTCCAAAGGGCTCTCAAAGTTCGTTGTTAATATTTTGTAATGAGTGTAATATTGTGCCACTTTTTAATTAGTTCGTATTGGATAAATAATGACTATTGAAACACGTTGAGAAGTGCGAACCTCAGTCCTTCATAATTAGCCTAACAGTTCACGTAAGTGGAAAGTATTGGGGAGTCGTTAAAGTGAAGTAATCGAGTTGAATCAAGTTAACTATAATAATGAAATGATAGAATTTGGAAATGTCATAAAATGATAGCTAGGCTCTGTTATTAAAATGAAAATAAATCGCGCTCTAATTCAAAACTAAACAGCTACCCAAACCTGGCCAACAATAATGTATAAGTAGAATGCGCCTATTGACTCCTTAAATTTACTCCCGTGCATTGATTATAATTAGTTCGTATTGGAGCTGTTGGGGCATTGTATCAGATTGGCCCTCACGCCTCTCGGTAAAGGCAGTTCTTCTTTCATGTTCTCTTCATCCCCACGAGAATCCTGCAGTGTACCGCCATTCCATTCCATACTACCCAGCAGTTTGAGAGGTTCAAGAGCGGCCTTTCCTCCATCTTTTCATTCTTCGTCCAATGCACCTCCAGCTTTCCACAGAATTCAACATGAAGTGGATGAATGCCTCTGGTATGAGCTGACTGACTGTGTCCTCCATTGTGAAAAGATAACGTGTGAAACATCATCCACTATTGCCCTGCAGTGCAGGCAGTCTGGACTTGCAGACTTACCAATCCCTCCTTCCCCCATTCCTACGCCCTGGTATATTAGTTATTGAACTGTCTTGGATAGTTGAAAGCAATATCCGAACGTGTGCCATTAGCTAAATACAGCAATGAGGCATTAATTCTAAGAGTAGAAACAGGATTCCATACTCCACCCCGTTAATTCCTCGTAAATCCGATTAATATATCTTTTTGGGATCAATGAATTTCCTCAGCCTTCTCATATATACATTTTATACCAATAAAGTAATGAAGTCGTTCCATATCTTTCTTCTCGAATTCGCTCTACTTTCATAGAAAGAAAGCATAGTTTGGGCTTACTAGGCCCATAACCTGTTGAAAGCTAACAGCACTAATTATGAATTAAGTTAACCTGATTACAGAAGGACGAATGAATTTAATACACTATTCTTTCAAATCCTCATGGAAACAGTACATAAATAAAGACAACTGGAGTTCACTTGCAGTTCTCTGAATTTGGACATAATGGAGTGTGGTGATGTGAGCATCGAGTGTTAGCCCTATGTGTCAGAAATAAGCCTGAGGAACCATGTTAGTTCCAAAGTTGACGACAGTACCATTGAAATTGGGAAAGAACGTAAACATTACTGAACAGGATTTTTGTGGGTTCAGCTTTACTTGCTGAATGCAGATCGAATTCTGGCTCCTCAAGGGCTAATATACCTCTCTCACCACGAGGCGAGCTGCACTGGAAGGAGCACAATCTGCCTATTCAAAAACTTGAATGCTTTGCCGTTTTAGGCTGGTCCACTCCTCAGTATTGACAGTGTTATTAGTAACCAACTGGGTTACCAGAAGTAGAAATGAACTCAATAGTAAAGTGGATGTTTCGTTTGTGTCATGGAGGATTTCAGTGCACCAAATTTATTTTTGAGAGGATTCCTCGTATTTATATTCGTGTAAATATTACGTTCAAGGACCCTAATCAACTGATCAGAGCCAGCGCCCTTCGAGTTCTTTCCAGTATCCGAGTGCCTGTAATAGTTCCTATCGTAATGCTCGCTATTAAAGACTCAGCATCTGACATGTCCGCCTATGTGAGGAAAACAGCTGCCCACGCGATTCCCAAATTGTATTCGTGAGTTGACTTACGTTTCTCGACAGTTTCTTGTTATGAAATTTGAAGGGGTATTTATCGAGCGGTTCGTGTTGTTTACAGGTTAGACCCGGAGCAAAAAGAGGAGTTGGTTCATGTTATCGAAAAGCTTCTGTCCGACAAAACTACTTTGGTCGTTGGCTCGGCGGTGATGGCGTTTGAGGAGGTGAGTACAGATATAGTCTTGATGCCAGGCTGTTCAATGTCGTAAATTACGTGTCATGTTCTGTATGTGGTGTCCAGAAACACCATTTCTGTGTTGATAAGGTTGAGATAAAACGGTAGCACCAAATGAGCTTAAATCTGGTATCTAGTCTGATCAACATAAGACGTCAAAATTAGGTTTGAGCGGTATCAGTCCAGAACAAACTATAGTTGTAGTGATCAAAACACCAAATTATTTTTGTGTGGACAATTCCAAATGACATGTACCACAAAATGTTTTGTGTAGAAAAATGGCAAAAGCAGCATAAAAAATCATCATACGTCTCAAAGAAAATGTTACCTCTAACCCTGCCCATATGATTTTTTTAAATCGCGATAGTAGTCCAACAAGTTAATGGTAGTTATTGGTTATAAAATCTAGGAACACTCCACGAAATTCTGTAATTGGAACTGTTGTCGTTTCCATGCTGTACACCAACAAAAGACAAAACGGGAAGGCTGGCGAAATTTTGCGGAAGCAGAGAATCCTGAGAACTGTGGGGCAAGTGTTTCCTTGAAGGCACAAGCTAAGTGTGGTGTCGCAGTTCTCATTGACATCAGAGGAGCATTTGACCTCCAATGGTGGCCAGCCATTCTTAATGTTCTTACTTGCTCGCCAAAAGTTATTTGACCAACTGTTCTGTTCGAAGGTCTTCTCAGAAGCCTCATGTAGACTGACTGCAGGCCATATGCCTGTGAGTATGATTTGACTGCAGATCAATGCACAGTTGATCCACCAAATCGAGGCAAAAGCCCATCAAGTGCTCCAAACAGTCACCTACATTTTAACGGCCACACTCTTCGTCTTGAGAAGCAAGTCAAGTATTTAGGAGCCAAGATAGGTGTGAGGAGGGTTTCAACAAACACTTCCAGTCTCTCAAAACCACTATCCTCACAAGGTTTGCCTCATTACGAGCGATCAGTAAGGCCATTTGAGGCGAGCGTTACCACGACATAACCCTCACATGCAAGACCATGTACCTAGGTACGATTTTCTACTGTCTCATTGTCTAGGGTAGCAACCTTTCAGTTAATCGATAAGGGTGGTTCTGACCTAATTCCACGAAGCTGTACTGCGTGGCTCCAGAACAATAAACACGATTTTCAAAAACTCGTCTTGATAGTTTCATAATTTCCCAATGCAGTAGTAATTCAATGAATGTCTTCAGATAAATGTGAGAAACTCAATAAACTCTGACACCTGAAGAACTACCAGTTTCTATACAGGACGTTGAGCTAAGTTCAACCAACTGCATGGAAACTGAATGAAAAACAGATTTAATTGGTTGATGGAGCGACGAAGCCAAAATCACTTAAGGCCTGTGGTGCTGAGGAGAGTTGCGTGATGTGCCAAATATTTAAAATTGTGCCACTTTCGAAATACCTATAATAGTAATCTTTCATTACAGGTCTGTCCAGAAAAAATATCTCTCATTCACCAAAATTTCCGTAAGCTGTGTAATTTACTGGTTGACGTCGACGAGTGGGGACAAGTTATCATCATCAACATGTTAACTCGTTACGCCCGAACGCAGTTTGCTGATCCCAACAAAGGAGTGAGTAAATTTCAAATTTATTTCATTGTTTATTGTCGTTGATGTTGTGAACGTCTAGCGAAAAGACTTTACTTCCAGATTTCAGGATACGATGAGGAATCAGAGAGGCCGTTTTACGAGGACGAAGACGAAGGAGAAGACATTAATAAAAAGGCGACGTTCACTTTAGACCCTGATCACAGGCTGCTATTGAAAAACGCCAAGCCTTTACTCCAAAGCCGAAATGCAGCTGTAAGTAGTGTCACATTCTGCTTATTGCCTTTCTGAATGAAGGCATGATGGTTATGTTTGTTGGGAGAACACTAGGATGAGCCAATAGACATTTTTAAGGGAGTGCGGTAGCGGATATTCAATCACTTTGCAAGGCCCTAGCGAAAATCATTCAGTAATGGTAAATCTTCATGAAAAGTGGCACACAAAAAAGCAACTTTACGTTTGTGAAATATTTTGCAGGTTGTAATGGCCGTAGCTCAACTTTATCACCACTGCGCCCCTCGGAATGAAGTTAGCGTCATTGGCAAATCCCTCATACGACTCTTGAGGCTTCACAGAGAAGTGCAGTCAGTTGTCCTGAATTGCATGGCTTACATTTCTGTAGAGAGAAAGGTATACGAAAATATTTAAGGTGCCTTTTTTTTTTTTTAATAAATCGCTGTTCAAGTTTCAATTGTACGTTTTAAGGGCTACATAGTCCACAAAACGCCATTTGAGGAAATTGCGTGTGTGTGAGTGTATACAGGAGAGAGAGAAAATGGCTGCACCAAATCAACTCAAATTTGAATTTTCGTCTGCAGATCACTGTGGAGCGCCTTGATAAGGGTATGAGCAAAATCAGTTCAAAACTATCTTTAGTGATCGTAGTGATCAAAACACTACTTTTTTTCTCTCAAAATCGGCTCTGTCAGTTTGGATTAAGTTTTGAGTGTGGACCGCTTCCAAATATCGTCACTGTTGTCGATCGGAGGAGGGGTTTTAACACCAATTACCTCAGACCACAAATTTTGTTGTCTATCTCCAATATAATTAAAAATAAAATAAAATACGTATAAAATAAACAAATAAACCAGGACTTTCTTCTCAAATATAAACAAAATAAAGTAAAATTATTCGGCTGAAATGTCCGTAGAAAAACCAACGAGAAAAAGAAAATTAAAGAGTGTCTGACCGTAGTGATTTTCAAACGCACGAAATCCCGCAGCTGCAGATGTTGGACGCCCCTTATGCACTTTGGGAGACGCGTCGGCAGAAAGGCAAGTCACTGTGTCCCCACTGACGCGAAGAGAACAGTTTGATTCGGTCGTAGGACCTATTACTTGACGGCACGAAGTAAATTAACGGGATACTGATGACCCAGTAAAAATGTCGAGAAAACGACGAGACGAAAAAGACGGGATTCTGATGACCCGTGTTCAATTCGGCTTGAATGAGAAGAAAATGGACGAGAGAGGAATCGGAGTGTCGAGCTTGTGGCACATCCAAAAAACAAGTTGTCACGAGTCATCTCTTCCCCGCTTGGCGTCATGGGCTCCGCTACGTGAGGCGCGTTCGGTCAAAGTTGCCCGCGATAGGCACCCGATTAAAAACAAAACAAACAAAAATAGGAGATGAAAAATAATTTGTCGCGCGTGAACAGTCACAGTTCCATAAAAGCCTCATCCTTGGGAAAATGACGAAAGCAGCACAATAAATTATGTAATATTTCGAAGAACGTTGGTTTTAGTGGAGTATTTCCTTGTGAATCCCGCTCAAATGATAGTACCATACTAAAAAAATCAATACGATAAGAGTTTAATAACGCTCATAAGATAATTAAGAGCAATTCCAGAAATCCCATCATTCCAATCACTGCCGTTTTATTTGCTACCGTTACTCGCAGATTTTACTCGATAATTCCAGATTAAGCACATTCCTTCTAAAAAAAATTGTACGCAACGGTTTATTATTCTCTTGCATAGTTTGACACCTCCGAGACCCATCCCATTTGATTCAAAATTGAAAAGTACCAGTAAACGAAACTACAATGAAACGTCGAAACTCTACATATTCTAAGCACCTCAACGCATGACGAGTTGAACTGACGGGTATTGGAGTGAGAAGGGACCGGGACCTCATGGGAAGAAACGATAACGTTCGTTGTATTGTCCCTCGATGTAAAAATTATAGTAGACTTTGGCGCACCATATGTACTGTGATTTCGGAGTTCACCTCTGAGGCTCGTCCCACTCGCTCCAACATTGAAAAATACCTAGAAAACGATACCAAACACGACGTAATGGCAATAAAACTGCCAAAATTTCCTTTTTTATTAATTTCTTAAACCTTTCCTCCCATCAGCTTACCGATAAAGGCAGACACAATTGATACCAAATGGGATTTTTGCGCGAAAGAACGAATTTTATTAGGAAAATGTGGCCCAGATCATTAAAAACAGAATAAACAATAAATTGTCTATATTTCCACAGAAGTAATGAGCACAATTGTTAAATCGATTTCGACGGTTGTCAGTAACAAACATGAACTTAGTGTTACTGATGATGACCTAACCGTCGAAATCGATTTAACAATTGTGCTCATTATTTCTGTGGAAATATAGACAATTTATTGTCTATTCTGTTTTTAATGAAATGGGTTTCCACAATATCCTCGCGAATGATTTAGTTCATATGTGGCCCAGATGGCGGATGCTGGACAGACATTGCAGATTCTCTCAGAAGGACTGCTTACCTGGGAGTAGTAAGGCTTTTGCAGTCAGGGAACATCTCCACCAGGGTTAAGGCAAGCCTCCAAAGAACAACTAGACAGTTAAAACTCGAAGAGGCAGTGGTCCTTGCTACTGACGTTATGTCAGAGCGAAAGAACTTTCAGCTGCCATTCAGGGTAAGTATCCACTCGCGGGAATGATGGGAGCAGGAGGCGTTCCGGACTGAGGTGGGTGCCCTGCGGTGGTATACCGATGGTTCAGTCATGGGAGGCAGAGCTGGACTGGGCACTGTTGGGCCCAACTACAGTCTGGCTAAGCCGCTGGGAGAGAACGCCACGATATTCCAAGCTGAAATCCTAGCTATAAAGATCTGCGCGGAAGAGATCCTGTCTAAGGGACTCAAGGGCAAGCAGATCTACATATTCTCGGACAGCCAGGCCCCATTAAAGGCCATCGCAGCCTATAGCTTCAGGTCCAGGCTGGCAAGGGAATGCCTTCATGCGCTCAAGCAGCTCGGCACCCACAATAGGCTTTCCCTCATCTCGGTGCTGGCTCACAGGGGGCCTGAACCTCACGTAGGTATGACCAAAAGTCACCGGAACCGTTTGGTGGCCCAATGGGAGACACAGGAGAATAGCGCCCATTAGCATCGCCAGCCACGACTTAGACAATCGAAAGGCAAAGGCGATGCTGACACTTTCCAGGAGGGATCTGAGGGTCTTGATTAGCTTCCTCACTGGACACTGCCCACTCAGGTATCACCTCAACAAGATGGGCATCTCAGAGGCGGTGGAATGCAGACTCTGTGGTGCAGAGGACGAGACGGCGGAGCCTTAGCAGTCAAACGCTTTGGATACTTTGCCCAGGGTATTATTGAGCCCCATATCATAGCGGAAGCAGCGGTGAAGGACATACTCGGCTTTATAAAGGGGGCTGGTATGTACGACTCATTTTACTAAGGAAGGGTTAGTGTCACAATAGGCCCACACGCGGCCGCAGTGACAAAGGGACTTGTCCCGCACACCCTCGGAAAGGAAAAAAAAAAGATGGCGGATGCTGGACAGTCATTGCAGATTTTTAATCTCCACGCCTTGAAATGTTGTCAAATGCGAAAGGGGGGGGGGGGTTCGAAAAAAGTGTTCCTGACTGAAAAATGAATAATAAACTGAAATTGAGTTGACAGTCTTGGAAATCACCTGTGCACTGATTGCTGAATAATGGTTGTGGTATGAGTTGGAGCACCTCAATAAATTCTGGAACTTTAAGAGCTACCAGTTACCACGTAAAACGTGAAGTTACGTTCAGTTAATGTGAAACGGGTCAATAGTAGATTGGTTTAGCAGCTAAAGCCTCTAAAATCGCTGAATTCCTTTCCTAGGTGCTCGCAGGCTGATGGCATCTTGCTGTCTGAATAGGACGGGTCGTATTTTCTCGTTTACTGAGGAAATTTGATCATTTGATTCTATTTACCGTGGTTATTGTACTCGACAGCCCTTTACAGTTCTTGACTACAAAACAGGGAAATGTTTCTGACTAAGTTCTAACATATATAGTACGAGTATAAGAGCTATTTAGTGAGTAATCTTGTTGGTTTATTATTCATTCTGAATAATAACCCTATGTTTTCGGTCACGAAAAATTTTTTACAACCCCCCCCCTCAAAATTTAATACTTTACGTTTCAAGACATGGAGATTCCAAATGTGCAATGTCCGTCCCCCGTCCGCCGTCCAGGCCGTTTTGTGCCTTTAACGTGGTCTAAAAAATTCGTTCTTTCGCCCAAAAATCCGATTTGGTATCTAGTTGTGCCTGCTATCTCGGCAATCCGATCGGACGAAGCCCGTGGTTGTAATGGGCAAAAAACGGTTAAAAAAATTAACGAAACGCAGTACAACGCGGGAGCTACAAGCGTTTCGTCGTTTGAATTCCCTCCGCCTCGCCCGTCTCTTTAAAAAACCAACCGCTCTCGAGGCGGCTCGCTTCTCTCGAGGCGGCTCGCTTCCCTACCAACGACGCCGCCTCTCCCCTTTCACCTTTTGCTTCGAGCGCCCCCGTTCCAATTTCCCCGACGTTTTGGTTTTAATACAATTCAATTTTTTTAGATTCTTTCGTTTCATTCTCATTTTGGTTTTTTTCATAGATTTTTGGTTAAATTTCGATATTAGTATTTAGCGTGCATGTTTTCATATTAAAATTCGGTTTTTTCTTGGTACTTTCGTTTTTTTTGTTTATTTTAACATTACGATTCAGTTCTTTTCAACCTTTTTTTGGGTTTCATTATGATATTTTTCGATGCTGAATCGAACAGGATGGATCTCGGAGCATTAATGGCTAGGTCAAGCTGATTATCCGAATAATAAACCGTTGTGTAATAATTTGCAGGGTTTTTGTATTGTTTTAGCCCTGAAATGGTATATTAACTGTTTGTCAAGTGTTTTTTGCACTGGATCTATTCACAATGTCCTCATAAAGATTTTTGAAATGTATTGCGAATTCAAGTTCAGTACGCTGTTTACACATGTTCCAAGTCACACGTTTAAAAATGATTTACAGGGGATGTTTGAGCCATACCTTAAAAGCTTCTTCGTTCGAACGAGCGACCCGACTCACATTAAATTGTTGAAGCTGGACATACTGACGAATTTAGCTACCGAAAGCAACATTTCTGTAATACTTAGAGAATTCCAGACTTACGTTTCGAGCCCTGACAAAGAGTTTGTGGCCGCTGCTGTGCAGGCCATTGGCAGGTTGGTAGGCAGTTCATAGTCTCTGTTCTTACTTAGATTGTAATGTGGGTTTAGTCAGTCTACCCTGTCTGGGCAGGCTCATCAAACAGGTACGTTGATTTGGATTATTATACGCCTTCTGAGTTTGATCTTCTGTGTTTTAGGTGCGCGTCCAACATCAAAGAAGTCACAGACACTTGCCTCAATGGCCTTGTGTCCATGCTCTCCAATCGAGATGGTAAATTTATTTTCTCAAACTTCTCCAATTCGTCTGTTAGTGACAATACCTGCTGTCTCATTTTTCGGCTAATAACCTGATTCCTGTATCTTTGTATCAAGTTTGACCACAAGTCTGTAGCTTATGTCTTCCTTTGCAATTCATTCATAACTGGTTTTGATGAAGAAGAGATATAGCCGTTGTTGCCACTTGAATGGGCGAATTGTTGTGCTGTATACTCCAGCTAAGAAAGATCGGAAAATGGTTTAAATTATTACAGCATTTAATTTAATGTGGTTTTAAATGTCAATTTTATGAGAGGAAAATGTGCGAGTGTGATTAGTGAGTGGATGCAGTTTGATATGAACCCTGGTGCAATAAGCAGGGGGAAGGGGGGCATGCGAATAAAGACAGAACAAGCCTGGTTCCATTCACTAGGACACGCAATTTTACAATACCTCAACTACAGCTCAGGGGAGGGGGAAGATGGTGACGATCCGACAGGAGGTGGAATACTTGGGATAGGAGTCTTCCTAGATGGGGCTATGTCCATGATGTGGTCAGCCCATAAAACGCTTGGGGAGACATGGGAGCTGAGGAGGGTCCTGTGGATGTACAGGTCTATCGTGAGGCCTGTGTTCACCTATGGTGCCCTGGTTTGGTAGACTAGGGCAGGAAAGGAGACTGTGGCAGTAAGACTGACAGGTTGTATGCAGACAGCTCCACAGCTGCTCGAGGTCCTGCTGGGCCTTGCACCTCTCCTCGTATATGTATGTATAAGTATGGGGCTACACTTACAGGCAGCACATACGGTGAAACTGGGGCAAGTGTGCAGGCAGGGTAGAAATCTGATACTGTACAGGGTGTGTGTAGGACAGCTTGCTTTGCATGCCATGGACTGACTACAGATGAAGTACAACTTCAAACCACCCTTCAGGATACTTATTCGTGAAAGATCCAGATGGGAAGGGGGTGATCCCGTGCTTGAGGCTGTGACTATGGTATACTAAGCACACAGATCAGTGCAGGAACTGGCCAGGGACCTGGGTAGCGATACCATTAGGTGTGCTGGAAAAAGTTCTCCAGGCAGAGTTTTTCTATATTACGTCGGGCAGTCATGCCACACTTAAGACCCAGCTTTCTTAAACTATTTCCTCAGGGATAGTTTGAGGATGCCTGACTAGTCTGAACACCCTGGAAAATGAGAAGTGTTAGATGTCACGTCATAGAGGAATAGAAAGGAATACAGGGGCCCCAGTTTCAATGTATAGATCTGTACTGATCTCATTGGGATCTGAGCCCTTCGTGTGGACCATTAAGAGCCACCTTAATTAGGAGGTTAGCATGTTGGAGGAGAAGTTCAGGGCTGCCTTTTGGGTTGGGATGTGCCTGGCCAAAGGCAGTCATGGTTATTTATTAGACTCTCCTGGGAGCAGTCAGACTAGGGAGAAAGTATACCAGTGCTACGTGGCTTGTTCATAGGACACTGTCCACTAAGGTACCAACTGGCCAAGGTAGGTGGGTCAGAGGTACAGAGTTGCAACTTGTGGAGGCAGAGGGGGAGTCGGTGGAACATGTACTGTGTGCATGTGAGGAGTTAGGTGCAAGAATGTTGGGGATACCAGGAATCACCAGCTCCTTGGGGTGTGGTGGTGGAACTGAGAGGATATGAGGCAGCTCATGGACGCCACACAATCTGCCCATCTGAGGCCCCAGTGGAGCTTTCTCAGTTGCCACCAGATGGGGGAGGGGTACATTTTCATGGTTTTCAGTGCGTAAAATGAATGATACCAGTCCTACATGCACATTTTATGACTTTAAGATGAGCAAAAGGTTGACAAGCCACTGAAGATCTTAAATTTATGTTTTAGTTTGAAAATTGATGAACATGTAGCTTAGGGCCCTGGGAACTTCGTAATGTCATTCTATTAGTGATGCATTGCAGGACTGGCTTGTTTGTGTAAACTAATAAAACTTTATACGCTCAATGAAGGGCTTTGGCATGGTCTCAAAAGAGTAAGAAAAGTATCTGGCGTCAAAGGGTTAACCACTCAGCTATGATCACTGAAGTTGCTTTTAGTAAAAGTCAGACGCGTACATACTTCCCCCCTCTCACCAAAAAAGAATAGTTGATGCTCCACTGCTGGTACGCAACGAGACCCTTTACAACGATCTGCATATTGACCCACCCTACATATTCCTGCTTAAACACCTCGCGAGCTTTGTCTCCCGCAACCTCGACCATCATAATCCTCTAGCCATCATGGCGCCCACTCACACTCATATCAACAACCTGCTGACTCCATGAACTTAGAGTCAACCGCGTTTTGCATTGAACTCCCTCTTGTGTCGTATTCTCAGTGCCCTAGTTAAGCTCGGTTATCTGTAAATTTTGCATAACAATCTACAGATTACGTAATACTATGCCAAGTATGTGTACAGCCACCATGTCTAGCTGTTCAACTAAAGTGTTAATTCAAGAGCGAAAATATGTCCCATAGAGGAATATTACAAATGTAATGATCTCTTCAAATAATAGTTTTAAAAATCTGTTAGCTGCTGCTTCTGGAGTGGACGCAGTCAATCGACGAATCTTGAAAAGTTTGAGCGAATCAACGTAAAATCCTTCTAAAATATTCGCGTTGATCGAAGCTTCAACAACAGGTTGAAAGTGGTGAGATAGGGGCCACCTTTGCTCCTACAGCATTGTAGGCGCTTCAACCACTTCAAACGTCATACTGCCTCAGGGAAACTTTTCTGGGCTCCCAGATCACCATCAAAGATACAAGAAGAATCGTTAGTTCGGCCAGTAGTCACTTGGTGCATGCTGTCCAGCCTAGTGACTGAGATAGACCAGCATGGCTCGTTCGCCTGACGAAAAAATTGAGCAGTGATCGTGTTAAAAAGGACTCAGGTACCGCATATTTCTATTTCCCAAACTGGAGCACTTCGAGTCGATAGACGACACAGTGGCAAGTGAACAAGTGCTTGAAGTGGATGGAATTTGCAGTCAATTTACTGAAAACTTCATTGTGAAGTGCCACATCAAATTAGTGGTCGATTGTGTAGTGTGAGTGGGTTTGGCTGGTGGGATTTGCTCTCTCTGAAGGTTATGGACGAAATTCGCATTATTGGGATAATTACTCCATCGAAATCACAGAAGTCCAAAACAGAGAATTCGTCAATTTACTGTTTTACGGTAACTCTCTGTTCGTTAGACCAGATGTTGTGTCTTTACATTATGCGGTGTCAACTGGTTTCTATAATCCTAATTCCAATTTAATGTTTTTTTACAGAAGCGGTTGTCGCAGAAAGTGTCGTAGTTATTAAAAAACTTCTGCAATCGCAGCCGTCGCGACACAAAGACATAATTCATTCGATGGCGAAACTGATGGACACAATCACAGTTCCCGCAGCACGAGCTTCTATTCTGTGGTTGTTGGGGGAATATTCCGAACTTGTCCCTACGATAGCGCCAGATGTTCTAAGAAAACTAGCCAAGTCGTTCGTTAATGAGGTTAGCGAAGTATCAAAGTTATTTTTATAATCAACACAGTTTTATATGATAACAAATCACTTTTAGGCCAATAACTTGCAAAAAAAGACTTTAATTACGATAATAAACGGGCCGCGGAACTCCCTGTACCACAACAAAAATAACACTGTCCTTTACATTGGCATCAACCTCCATCTTGGGAAAAATCTGGAGAGGGGGCTTGAGTCAAAACCACCCGAGTCAAAACACCTTCCCTCAATATTTGAACTTGGTGGTAGGGTGAACCGCAAGACGACCATTCATGGTAGGCCCAGAGTTGTAAGGCTCCTGTCTCCTTCTAATTATTATCCTTCACACGGCCTTTCTGACAATAATCGCGTCCCAGCGATTACTGGGTGCCTAAAAGACAGAACGGAGTACACCACATTAGTCCTTACAGCAGGAACAAACACACCAGGCCGAAGCCTTGAAAAGACAAAAATAGCATAAAATGACAAGCATAATAAAACTGCATAAGAACGAAATGTGCGTAGAACAAAGACCCGTAACGCACAGTGTCACAGGGAGGAAGGCGATCAACAACCTTCGTAGACAGATAATACATGTCGCACCAGTATGGTGACAATATCGAATATCGCAAAAGACTAAAGCAAGAGAGATAAGTAAGGCTCATAAGGAATCACAGCGTTGGCAGACAACTATGTACCAGCCAGAAAAGCATCGAAAAGACCTGCCCCAAGCAAGGCCAACCATACACGTCACAAGGGCATAGAGCACCATAACAGTAAGCAGAAAAGCATAACTGGTACCAGGGAGAATTTTAGGGAGGAAACAGGTGCACTCAAGCAGAAGCTACCCCACAGCAACCACATCGCAATGCGAAAAGTGAGAAACCATGAGAATAGACACAGCGCAATGCGACACGTGTTTAGTAACAGAAACAGAGGAGCAGACGCATCGCAAGCGAAAAGCTAATCTGCCCTCTACCACTGCTATTCCACCCAGTGCAGCCATTACCACCCCCAAAATAACAGAATCAGTAACGCCAACGTTAATTATTAACAGTGGCCTCAGAAGAACCAACAGCCAGTGTGTTTATCTCAGTTGCATCAGGCACTTTACGAAGCCTATCGTGGGCGTACTTGTAACTACGCCGTCCATCAATTGTTCTTAATTCATAACGGTCATTAGGAAGTATCTTAGTAACCTTAACTGGACCTTTATATTTCGCATCAAGCTTCACAAGATTCCGTTCGTCCTGTTTCAACAAGACTAAATCACCAACCTTGAAAGGTTGCACCTTAGCTTTACCTTTATCGAATAATCGTTTACTATATGCAGAATGCTTAGCAATTCTAGTAGACGCATGCTCTCTCAAGTAGTTATGAAAATGTTTAATACACTTGGCAAGGGCAATAGTTTCTAGCTCGTAAGAATGAAGTTTTGCCTCGCCAGGTGTAGTTCTTTTACTATAGTAGGCTACAGGTCGAGGTATTTTATCTACGATATTCAAAAGAATCGCACCATAACCACTAGCTGACGCATCAGTATGGAGCTGTATCGGGTATTTTGGGTCAAATATCATTAGTGCTGGAGAACTGGTAAGTAATGAAATTATTTTTTGTCGTGCTGTCTCATGTTCGTCTGTCCAATCAATAATTTTTCCATTAACTGAAGATTTAGTTGTAAGTCTGTACAAAGGTGACATAATTGAAGAAAAATTTTTAATGAATTTTCTAAAATATGTGGCAAGCCCTATGAATGATCTCAATGCTTTAATGGAAGTGGGGGGTGGTACCCGTGTCAGTGCTTCAACTTTTTGAGAATTGGGACGAATTTCCCATTCTCCACCTCATAGCCTAGGTAGGTAACTTTTGACGTCAGGAAAGAACATTTCGCCAGATTGAAAGAAAATCCTTTAGAAGTAAGTACAGATAGTACAGTATCCAAATTCTGCAAAGCCTCCTCACAAGTCTCACCTATCACCAAAATGTCATCAGTATACACCACGGCAAAGGTGTTAGCAATTTCACCGAGAGCTGACATCACAGAATTCTGAAATGCGCTTGGAGCATTCCTTAAGCCAAATGGAACAGTCAAGAATTCAAAGTGGCCATCAGGGGTAATGAACGCTGATTTCTCAACTGAATCAGGATGAAGGGGAAGTTGGTAAAATCCCGAAAGCATATCAAGTTGAGAATGAAATCTGGCACCACGCAATCGTGCAATTTGGTCTTCAATCAAGGGGAGGGGGAAACAAAAAGGAATTGTCAAGGCATTAAGTCGACGATAATCGACTGCCATTCTCCAATCACCCGTTTTTTTTGGTACTATTAGTACAGGACTTGCAAATGGTGACCTGCTAGGGCGCGCAATTCCTGCATTCACCAGCTCGGCTACCCTGACTCTCACCATTTCACGTTCTTTTGGACTCATACGGTAAGGTTTTTGAAAAACAATTTTATTTGGATCAGTTAGCTTAATTTCCAACATGCCAGTCGTTATGCGAGTTCGAGGAATACCAGTCATGAAAGAATCACTATATTTTCGTAAAATTGATAGCAAGTCAGATCTATGATCAAGAGGAAGATCAGTTTTAATATTATCAAACTGTGACTCTTTCGCAACACATCCAACTGTGAGATCATTAGGTTCTTTATCAACTGGTGGTACTTCAAAATCCGAAAGAAATTCGTAAAAATTGCTAGCTTCATCTTCAGACAAGAAGCTACCTACACTGTCAGCTGGGTCATCAAATTTTTCTAAAGATGGCTCTACTGGAGGCTTGGCTACAAAATCTGTTGAGATTGATTGCAAACAGCACTCTATACTAGACATCACCATTTTGAGACCAGGGGTAAGTATTTCACGACCTAAAATTATGGCATAAGGTAAAAGATTGTCCTCAACCTAATGGAACAAAACATTTAGGTCAATTTCATTTATGGTAACTGTTACTTCCATCTGAGAAGTACAATTGAGAGTAGAGGTTCCCAACCCATGTAGGATAACAGATTTTTGAAACTTGACACCCTCAAATTTAGAGCTCAATTTTATCCCAAGTAGAGAGCACTCGCTACCAGAATCGAAGTGAAAAACAAATTGCTTACCCTTATGAACTAAAGTGCCAGAAGGGTTAAGTTGGCACAATCCAACCTTTTTCTCAAACGCCTTGGTAGTGGCCTGTGAACTTGGGGTCCCAAGCTCCTTCCGACGAGAGTCTTCTCTTCTTGGGCAATTGGAAGCAAAGTGCCCCTTTGCAGAACAAAAGTAGCAGGTGACGTTTCCATTATTTGTTTTGGAAAATGTTCGCTGTGCAGTGCGCATATCAGTCTGAGGGCGCTGATTGGAGAAAGAACGTTGTTGGTGTGAAAAATGTCGTCCATCTGATGATCCACTTCTCTGTGTTGTGCTCTGTGTTGTGAGAGATGATGGAAAACGAGCTCTTTTCGGATGGTCATGATGGTCATTCAATTCTGAGGGTCTTTTGTAGTTCAGGACCCTCATCTCTTTTAAAAGTTGCTCACGAGTCGAAATTTCTTGCGTGTGAGACAGACGACGCACTCTGGAATCAGTTGTTGCTAACTGTCCCAGAACAGCAGCTATAGCAATTTGTTCGTGGCTCAGTCCCTTCCAACTAGCGGTGAGTTTGTGGATCATTCTTGATGCGAACGTGATATAGGTCTCATTTGCATCCTTTGGTTGCGTTTGTAAAAAGGAAAAAATACGCTTGCTGGTGTATCCGTGGCATCCCATTGCGCTAGGAACGTCGACTTGAAGGCGTCCCATGTCAAATCTGGCCCAGCTACCGATGTGAACCACGTAGCAGCATCTACTTTCAAAGCTCGTCCAAGGGCAAGTACAAGGGCACCGCCATTGTTGTTGATTTGGGTCAAACAACACTCCACCGTTGCACACCATGACTTAGGATCAACACCTTCAGTGATTGGGGTCAAACTCTGGAAGTTTTACGTAGCTAGAGGACTGCCCTGAATTCTGAGTAGTCAGAGTACGCAACAATAGCTCTTCCAATCTTCTATTTTGTGCCTCCAATAATGCTATTACTACGTCTTTCGAATCGCCAACAACAGGCTGGGGAGTTCCCGACCGAGATTCCTCATCCCTTACGTCGTCCGTGTCTTTAACTTCACGACTAGGGCCAGAAGAGTCCATGATCCCACTTCTGATGATAACAAATCACTTTTAGGCCAATAACTTGCAAAAAAAGACTTTAATTACGATAATAAACGGGCCGCGGAACTCCCTGTACCACAACAAAAATAACACTGTCCTTTACATTGGCATCAACCTCCATCTTGGGAAAAATCTGGAGAGGGGGCTTGAGTCAAAACCACCCGAGTCAAAACACCTTCCCTCAATATTTGAACTTGGTGGTAGGGTGAACCGCAAGACGACCATTCATGGTAGGCCCAGAGTTGTAAGGCTCCTGTCTCCTTCTAATTATTATCCTTCACATATGTATTTAGCAATATTCCCGTCGCAGCGGGGAAACTCTGATGTACTCTCAATCAATTGGGTCGTTCAATGTGATGGTGTCAGTGTTAGATTGTGTAGAATTTCGACTTTTTAAAAATGCCAGACGCTCACGAGCAAAGAGCCAACCTTTCCTGTGTTACATCAGGGTAACTAGTGGAGGTCAGAATGCTGATAGTTTTCCAATATCATACTAATCTAAAGCAGAACACAATCGGGACGTTAACAACGTGTACTGACTGACTCCTATTAAAGGCACCAGGCGATCTATGTCTAGTGGTTAAGACATTGGTTCATAATTCTCGACGAAAGTCGTCTCATCTCCAAACTTTCCTAGCAACAATTGGCGCCCAACGTGGGGCCGAACTTCTTCATTCCAAGAAAAAGAAGAGGCCCGGAGTGTTTGTAGACACAGAGGTGGGGTTTTCAATAATAAACAACCAATTACCCCTAGTGACAAACGTATAATATAAAAAATGAGAAAAATCAGAAAAATAGAGCTCCTATTAAATGATGGTAAATAACAAAAGGTGAACTATAGAAAGGTGGAAAATGTTTAAGCTCGTGTCCTCTAGAATTAGAAAAAAAACGTCTGACCGTTCAAGCGAAGTCGGAATTTTTTGTGTAAAGCGAGAAGTCGGTGATTCTTGCAGCGAGGAGTCGGCAAATGATGCTCGTGTGTGGTGGATGTAGGTGGGATGCTGATGACCCAGTAAATCTTTATGGGATGCTGATGACCTAGGGAAAACAAAGCGATGGAGGTGGCAGCTTGAAGCGATAATTGAGCGGCTGAACGCGTTGTGTTAAAAAAAGAGAGGGGCAGCCGTCGAGAAAAGGTGAACTTGAGGAGCAGGGGTTTTCAGACGACGCCGAGGAGGGGAGCAATCAAATACGTCCTCCATTTTTGCGTTAACATACTGCCCGCTAAAATTTCAAAATTTTCAGAACTTTGAGATAGGAAGGATATACAAGGATGAGGGTGAAATAAATGAGAGCGTAATAGATGAATGGAGGATATAAGAATATAAAGTTTACACGCTACACATCTGTCTGTGAAGCGCGCTTCACTATCTCTTTATCTTCATAATTATGAAGTAAAGGAACAAGTTTTACTACTGGGCGAGTAAATGTTGAGCTTTCCGTTCTAACAGTCGCAACTCGAACATTACCATCTGCGCCTGGATGCACCTCTGTCACACGACCACGAGACCAATGAAGAACAGGTTGGTTATGCTCTTTGATGAGAACAAGATCTCCTACCTTAATACCTGGCTGGTCTTTTATCCACTTGTGGCGCAGCTGAAGCGTATTCAGGTACTCCTTGTGCCATCGTACTCAGAACTGCTGCGAAAGTCGCTTCACCAATTGCCATCTATCTAAGCTGTTCAATTTCACATCCAATAAAGATGGTTCAGGAATGGCTAGCAGGATATCTCCGGTAATGAAGTGACCAGGTGAGAGGTGGGGCCGAGGAGGGGAGCAATCAAATACGTCTTCCATTTTTGCGTTAACACGGAGAGAAAAATAATAAAATTAAGAGAGAAATAATGAGACGAATTCTTGGGTTCAGGATTCGCTGTGAAAGTTCCTGCGCGAAGGGAAATAAAATGGGCGACGCGCCTACTACAATGCGAAAGCAAAGACTCCTTGTAGCCCCCTCGTTCCTCGAACCAAAGATCGGATTTTCCGGGGATTCGCTCAACTCTCATAGAATTCGTTCCTTAGATGAGTCCGCTCCAGGAGTAGCGACTAAAGACGAGGGGGGAGATTACTGACTCCTATAAAAGGCACCGAGGCGATCTGACATTGGTTCATAATTCTCGACGATGGTCAGGAATTGTGGATGGGATCTCCGCGCGATTTGCTGTAATTTTTGCAGCTCTTCAAAAGCATCCCCAAACTACCTCAGTTCAAACGTCCACAATTGTGAGCAGAGCATTTCCACCAAATAAAGTACCTGGAGTATAATTTCTTGTTTTTTTTTAGAAATGTACGCATTTACGACCCATCACCCTCTGTATATTTTACAGGAGGACATCGTTAAATTGCAAGTTCTTAACCTTGCAGTCAAACTCTACTTGAGTAATCCCAAACAAACTCACTTGTTGTGCCAATACGTCTTCACGTTGGCTCGCTACGACCAAAATTACGACATCAGGGATCGATCGAGGTTTTTGAAGCAGTTCGTTTTCCCGAGCAACGACGACAACAATCTGGCGAATTTTTCGAAGAAAATATTTTTAGCTTCGAAACCCGCTCCTCTGCTTGTCTCCAGATTCAAAGGTATTTATTAACAATATTTCTATTTGTTTTTTTTGCGGAGGACGTTGTTTAACTGCCACGAAAAACGCTTTCGAGTTGCGACTGTGAAAATTACGTGCCGCCATGTTTTTTGATCACTGTGATAACTGTAGTTAGTTTTGAGCCGATTTTGGTCATACCTTTTTTTTGCGCCTCGCAGTAACCTACGGCCTACATATCAAGTTTGCGAAAATTTCGTTCAGCCGTTTTTGCTCAGTCTCGTTTACAGACAGGCAGACCATTTTCTCTAAAAGTACATTTCGGACTCAGTAGGGTCTGAAACTGAAGAGAACTCAATCGTTTTTGTCAGCTGATTGGATTACTTTCCTTTCTAATTCGCAGAGCCAAGGAAAGTTATAATACCCTGCAAATTATTACATAACGGTTTATTATACTCATGAACAGCTTGACGCCTCACAGCTCCGCGACCCATCCGATTTGATTCAGCATCGAAAAATACCAGTAAACCACACGAAACATGACCTGACAATGGAACGACGAAAACTAAATATTGCAGGCGCCCGTAAGCGCATATAGGCAATTGGCACGACGTGAGAGTCGAGCGGGTGGGTAGTTTTGATGTGACGGGAGGGAGGGAATTTCGCCGTAGTTCCCGCGAGTTCTTTCAATGAGTAAACTTTGGCTCACTATATTTACTGTGATTTCACTATTGACGCATTTTAGACCTCTAAGAATCATTTCATTCGATCCAGCATCTATAAATACCTAGAAAACGATCCCGAACACGGCGTATTTGCGATAAAACTACCAAAATTGCGGTTTTGTTAATTTTTTAACCGTTTTCTGCCCACAACAACCGTGGGCTTCGTCCGATCGGATTGCCGAGCAGACGGGCACAACTAGATACCAAATGGGATTTGGGTGCGAATGAACGGATTTTTTATACCACAGAAAAGGCACAAAACGGCCCTGACAGCGGACAGACATTGCAGATTTGGACTCATGGTGTCTTGAAACGTAATGTATCAAATTTTGATGAGGGATTGTCTACGAGCAGCGAAGAAATTTTAGTCTCAGTCGAACAGATGTTGGCTTTGCTGTGTAATTATCGAGGATCGTTCAATCCTGTCACCCCAGCACCCGGACTTCGTTCGTCTCTGTGCTACAAACGCTTCCTCATTGTTTTTTATTCAATTCTGTTCCCAACTGCGGTTATCCCAACTGGAACCATTTGCTGAACCCAGGAATTTTCGAGTGTGAGCACCTCACTTTGCCATCTTTGTTGCAACCCGTACTCAACACATCTGTGTACTTCCGCCTTATACTCTTGTGATTTCCACCAACATAGCTCTCGTCATCTTCATAACAGCGTCTCAACAGGTCAGAAGTTACCGTTACTCTCAAGAGAACGCTATTTTTATTCCTTCGACTAATTTTAGACCAACTTCTTGCTATTAATTAGTTTTCATTCTTAGCAATTTAACATTCAGCGTTCGATTGAGTTAATTTGAACTAAACAACCGCCGATTTTTACAACATCCGACCCAAGAGCCTAGACGGTGTAACAAAGATGTACAACCTAGGATAGTGAAATATCCTGGAAACACTTACAACACAAAAAAAGTGGGCAAACAAAACGAGTCGGTGTGTAGACGATCTAGTTGGTAGAGGGGATGTTGACGATGCCTTGTTACAGCTCACTTACGTACAAAGCCGAGAAATGCTCCAAACATCTAATGCTTGAGAGTATACGATCGAGAAATATCTTCGGTACCCGACGTAAATGAATTCTGAAACTTGAAACACTACCACTTTCTATGTAGAACGTAAAGTTATTTAATGAGGGGCTGTGGAAAGTTACGTGATTAAGTATTGGTATTAAGTCGTTTTGAGTTCTGCGTGAGCACTGACCTTCGATGTCGTGTTGAGAAGACCCTTTGAACTTGACCTAGAACACCATTTCTCGCCTGACGACTTCTCGCTGTTTGGCTTGGCATCCAACACATCTCACCTTACCCTCATCCATAACTTTCATGACGATTTTTTTTTCTAGATCGCGACAGCTACCAAATGGGCTCTTTGTCTCATTACTTAAATTTGCGGGCGACTGGTTACCACGACTTGCCCGATTTCCCCGAAGTGGCCCCAGATTCGTCAGCGAGAAATGTGGCTGAAGTCTCTCCTCCTTCACCTCCTCCAGTTTCTAATAAAAAAGAGACTAAGAATCGATCGTTTTATTCCGAATCGGACAGCTCTCCTGTTGAAGACGGTAAGAGGTTTGATGTTTATTTGTATTGTGCTTCGAAGCAAACGATAGCAGGGGCAGATGGGGTAGTTTTTGAGTTTAACAAATTATTCGCACTGAAAGGGGGATGGGGACACACTGCTGTGTGGAACCTCTCCACGTTCATGCTCCTCAGACCTTAACAACTTTCTCTGTTGGCGATGACAGCAACAAGTGCCGAATGTAAAAAAAAAAAATTACGGCGATTTTATCATAACATTAAATTGCACTTGAGAACTGTTCACATATGTACAACGCATATCGCTGCCTGCCAAAAGACCCTCTGGCCTGGCGGCCCCCTTCGTATTTTTTGCGTGTAGACATTCTTCGTGTTTTTTGTTTAATTTCACAACATAAATTGTTCACTGTTTCCTTAGCAAAACGGGGTTACTGAGAGTAACTGCCGACTTTCAGTTCAACAGGTACTTTATTGCTTTTGTTATTGACAAATACAATTTTGTAACGGCTGCGATAAAAAACAAATGGTCACGGCACAGGCCAAATTATAAATTGGAAATGTTTGACCTAGGAAGGTCCAGAATATCTGGACCACTCGAGGGACGCAGGGACCTTCAGTTGCCACACATTGAAAAACAAAAAACCCTGCAAATTATTACACAACGGTTTATTATTCAGATAATCAGCTTGACCTAGCATTAATGCTCCGAGACCCATCCTGTTCGATTCAGCATCGAAAAATATCATAATGAAACCCAAAAAAAGGTCGAAAAGAACTGAATCGTAATATTAAAATAAACAAAAAAAACGTAAGTATCTAGAAAAAACTGAATTTTAACATGAAAACATGCACGCTAAATACTAATATCAAAATGCAACCAAAAATCTATGAAAAAACCCAAAATGAGAATGAAACGAAAGAATCTAAAAAAATTGAATCGTATTAAAACCAAAACGTCGGGGAAATTGGAACGGGGGCGCTCGAAGCGAAAGGCGAAAGGGGAGTTGAGCGGGCGGCGTCTTTGGGAGGCGAATGGGGAGTTTAGGGGCGCCACCGGTTGTTTTTTATTCAGACAGGAGGGAGGGAGGGACGCTGTAGCTCCCGCGTTGTACTGCGTTCCGTTAATTTTTTTAACCGTTTTTTGCCCATTACAACCACGGGCTTCGTCCGATCGGATTGCCGAGATGGCGGGCACAACTAGATACCAAATCGGATTTTTGGGCGAAAGAACGAATTTTTTAGACCACGTTTAAGGCACAAAACGGCCCGGACGGGGGACGGGGGATGGCGGGGGGACATTACAAATTTGGAATCTCCAAGTCTTGAAACGTAAAGTATCAAATTTTCAGGGGGGGTTGTAAAAAATTTTTCGTCACCGAAAACATAGGGTATTATTCAGAATGAATAATAAACCAAAAGTCATCGTTCAATCTGACACAAGTCAAGCTCGACGTGTCCCCAACCTCCAATATAACGTGCGATTTGTCATGCCAAAATTGTATTCTTGTTTTTTCTTCTCTTGTGCACATTACCACTTGCTGCTTTAGGCGGTACAACCTATTTTTGCTCACATAGAAATTTTGCGAGTTTTATTGCGTTTATCAATTCTCCAGTTACAACCTTTATTCGGGGCTACAAGTGACATGGATAAGCCAGCGCTTAGTCTCTATATACCACAACACTCACACAAAATAATTTGACAACAGTTAGCATTCGACCAGACCAGAAATATCTCAAGCATATTCCTGATTTCTCACCTAAAATCAGCAAATACGCCTTAAATTCAAGCTTCTTTCGCTAGACAGACACTTTGCTCACGCAGCGCAGCACTGCCTGTACACTAATAAACCGTTCGGTAATATTTTGTATTGGTTGCAGAATCGGATTCTAGCGAGGAAGATAGCGATGATGAGAAAAATGACAAGTCCAATGAAGACGACGACGATAGTTCATCGGATGACAGCAGCGATGATGAAGAGTCAGATTCTAGCGATAACTCTCAACCACAAATCGAAGTAAGTTCTGTTTGTACCTTCAAGAGAATTAAAGAGCGCTACTTGAACACTAGTTGGTTGTTAGGCTAGTCCAAAACTTTCTTGATGATACCAATTCAGATTGATTTCGTTGACAGCCGCCGAGTTATAGCGCCTCTCCATCAGACTAAACCTTCCTACATTGGCACGCTTTATACGATTGCCCGCTGCACTTTGAACTCCACATTTAACCACCAGTTGGAGAGCGTGTGGAGTATTTCAGAATGAAATGAATCTGATGAGCCTGACAACCTGTTTATACTTTCCACTACCTAAAGGGCAAGGAAAGTATTACGATCGTGTAAAAAATCTCAACTTTCTTCAAAATTTAACGTTTTTAGGCTCAGACTCAATCCAACAAATTGAATTTCTTCGCGTGGTCTGTAGTTCGATTTGCAGGAGCACAGTTGGACCAATTGAGCTTGTTTTACGATCCTATCCTTCATCCCACCGTACCAACCACTTTCACGATCACTAACATGAGTTCTTAACTATTAAAATGATTGAGTTAATTCCGCCAACAGGTAGATTGTTAAAGTTAACGTATCTGTTGAGTGGGTCAGTCACAAGTCAGAACACAGACCCATCAAACAGTTACTTTAACTTTAATAGTCTTTTTTATTCTGCTATTGGTACAGCCAACAAGATTTAATTTATGTTGAATTTCTAAACGAATCATAGGTTAACTCAAAAGTTAGGAGTTCTCCCGATAATTAGGTTTGATCTTTTAGCAATCGGTTGAAACACGCTTTGGTGGGTATGATGTAAAAACCCTGAGACTGATCAAAGCCGTCCATTACTTTTAATCGTTAAATTATACAGATAACGGAATGATGATACTAAGGAATATAACTGTTCAAATTCAATACGTCGTCTGTTCCATAAGGTGGCATGGAAAACTTTCTACTTAAAATTTACGTCTTGAATAAATTCCACTTAATTGTTACGGGGGGATTAACATAGAAAGCGGTGAGTCGGGAAGTAGTACGATCGAAACCAAATGCAATTCGAACTAGGAGTTTTATTCGTGAATTACTTTCGGAGATGTATTACCACCACAAACCGGGAACTGGTGGGTGGAGTGAACGCGAGCGCGGGCGATGAGGGAACCGCTTGGTTTCAACTGACGGCAGCAAATCGGGCATTTGAGGTGCCCAGTCAGTACAAATGCCCAGGACGAGCCTCCACCGAATGGAAGGGATTGGTTCACATATTATATTCTTGATACTTTTAGATGTATATTGAATAGGACATTCTGCGCCAAGAGAATAGTAAACCATTGCGTAATAATTTGCAGCGTTTTTATTTTGTTCATGATATTTCAGACATTCTCTATAAATATATCCGTAAGTGTTGGGTGAACGTATGTATAGGCCTAGTAGGCAAAAATAGGCGTTGAAAACATCCCTGCTCCTAGGTTCTCCTTAATTTTGAGCGGACTGTATAACCCAAGCGTTTTACTTCATCTTTGTCGAAAATGTGCCTCCTCCAATTCAGAGACCTAGCCGACCTGAAAAGAAATAAAGCAGGAACGGAAAATGAAAAAAAAATATCCGGTTTCCAATTCATCTATCGCACAGTTAATTTGAACTTGGTCAAACAACACTACAGGGCAGCAGAAAGCGGTAGATCTTACAGTTTCGGAATTTATTGTGCTGCTCGTACAAACTTCCGCACCATTATTGAGCTTGTAGACAGAGAATTAATGAGCCTGCGATTACGATTTTTTTGAAGAGGCTTAGTTATCACGTTTGCAGATTTATGGGGTAAAAACGTTTAGAACAGGTTGTAAGCGAAACGGTGGTAGATGAAATTCCGGAATTTCTGTACTGATCCCCTTATAACTTATGAGCGTTTTCAAACGCTCACCTTATAGGTATTGGATTAGACTACTACACTAATTTTTTTTAACATTGTAATAACATTTCAGCGGAGTTTATGAGGAAAACCCCGCACTAAAACCTAAACTAAATGTTGGTAATTTATTGTGCTTCCCTCTTCCTTTTCTCAAAAATGGGAATTTTATGGTGTAGTTGCCTTATTGGGAGCTATCAGTATAAAAAATGCAATCAAAATCGTTAGAGCCGTTTTTGAGAAAAAAATATTTGTTGTTTTGATCACTATAATAACTATAGTTAAGTTTCGGTGGATTTTGTTCATACCCTTATTTTTGCGTCCCATGGTAACCTGTAGGCTAGACATCAAGTTTCAGCTGATTTGGTATGGTCGTTTTTGTAAAGAAAAATTATATTAACGGTTAATTCGCGAGAATAAACGTACTCGACGATGTCACGAAACGAACTGTAATTTTTCACCGACACCGGTCAACCAATAACTAACTGATGAGTCGTCACTTGTAAATTTCAACAGTTTTCTCTATAAACCGCGCTAAAATCGAATTCGTCGCAAATTTGGGTAATTTATTGTGCTGCTCTCGTCACTTTCCCACGAATGAGAATTTTATGGTATAATTGCCATATTGAGAGCTATCAATATTAAAAGTATAATCAAAATCGTTAGAGCCATTTTTGTGAAAAAAATATTTGGTGTTTTGATCATGATGATAACTATATTTAACTTTCGGTGGATTTTGCTCATACCCGTATTTTGGCGTTCCATGGTAACCTGCGGGTTAGATATCAAGTTTGAGTTGATTTGGTACGGTCGTTTTCTCTAAAAATCGTTCACCGACACACAGACCATTTTCCCAAATAGTGTTTTTCGTATACGTAACAGAAGCTTCACTTCCAAATCAAAAGGGATTGAAAAAGTTCTTGGTATCTGCAATTAAACAGCAAAAATTAAAGGCTCCTTCTTAAGGGATCGACAGCCTGATAGTTGGTAGAAGTAGATGGCGAGAGGAAGGAACGGTGTCGGTGAGAAGTGAGATGGACACCTTGGAAGACGATAAAAGCCAGCGGGCAGGCCCTTGGCCAACCGTCGAGAAGCAGCTTACGTTTACAACAGTAGGTTATTTTCACCAAACTCACGGGATGTCTTTCACCGTTTCCTCTCACTCGCGACCATAGATCATTTTTCAAATTTATTCGGACTCAAAAGTCGAAACGGTGTTGTGGTTGTGGCCTGAAGAAAGTTGAAAAACGAAAATCTATCGCAGTTTTCAATCATTTACGTATTTAGAGTTACTGTAGCGCTAAAATAGAGGGAGATGTGTGGTTTGTTTTATAAAAACAAAAGTTGAACGGCAACTATTGGAAATTATTTGTAGAAACCACCCAAGCTCTTCCCGATTCAAGTATTTACACCGTTCGTATTGCCAGTAACGTTTCTTTCATACGCTTACTTCATTTCAGACGAAGAAGGTGATCAAAAATGTGGAACAAGACGAAGAATCGGATTCAGGAAGCGACAGCGATTCGAGCGACGGAAGCTCCAGCGATGAGAGCAATTCAGATTCGTCGGAAGAAATGAAAAGTCAACCTTTCAGCAAAACGTCGAACGCCAAGCCCACGTCAAATTTGGATTTGCTCCTCGATTTGGACGACGGTAATTTGTGTTCGTTGCTAAAAAGTGTTTTATCGAGTTGCACTCGAGCCTTGTAACAAATGTGGGTCTGACTCGTCGCACTGTGCGCTCTCATATTACCTTTCTTCCTCCCCCCCACTCTCACGTGACTTTTTGACACAACTTTCGACTTCCACGTTTATGTATGATGAAATGTAGGAACTTGTTAGTTTTTGAAAAAGGGGGATACATTGTAATTTAAGGTTCACCTACTCTAATTTGGATGAACGAAAGCGCAAAAAAAGGTTGTAAACAATTTCTATCGACTAAAAGCGCTCCTCCCTTGGAGTCCAAAAATGTATCATGAATGAGAGGTTTTTCGCGTTATTCTCGAAAACGGCATTTATTTAACTATCAAATTCTATTAAGTCTTGTTAACTAACTCCTTGTGGAGCATAGGACAGAAACAAGATCGTTCGAGTGCTATTCTCCTTATTTCATTACTGGTTTTGCCTGCCAGGCGAAGCTCCTCATCTATCTACCTTCTCTAAGTCTTCCTTCGTCCTCCTGTTCTTTTGTCTTCGCCGTGGGAATTCCATTAAAGAGTGGTCTTATCTATGGGACCATCGGGCTTCCTCTGACTATGGCCGATCCACTTCCATTTCTTTTTCTTTATCACTCTCTCTCTCAGGTCGACCGGAACTTGTTCAATTGTCCCCCACAAATCTGCGTTAGAGATCATGTTGGACGACCAAATCCTCAAAATTCCCAGGAGGCAGCGGTTTGTGAACGTTTTCACCTGTCGGATGATGGTCTTGGACACCTTCCACGTCTCGCATCCATATAACAGGACAGATTTGACAAAAATTTGTGTAAACTGCGTGAACAAATTTGGCGTAAGCCAAAAGATTTTTTTAAATTAATTTGGGAAAACGCTTTCACAATTTTCGTCGAACTTACTGAGACTCTTCAATTGCTCAAAATGGGTTTTTCAACGTTGTCGAAATTTTCACCAACCTGACAGTGTGTGTGTGTGTGTGTGTGTGTGTGTGTGTGTGTTTTAGCAACCTACACCCATTTTTCCATTGCTATTTTTGTGACTATCCGTTGAACGGGTAATCACATTCACATGAGCCGACTAGATTCTCGAAAAGCGAGATGTATGTTGAAACATTCCACTTAAAGCTGTCGGTGGAGGGGCGTTTTTATTGATTGATTCTGTCGTTTAATTTCTAAGCTCTATATAACGACCCGTCGAATGCTTCCAGTTGTGCCCAACTTGCCTGTGATGACACCATCTCTCGGAGGATTCCTGAGCCCGTTGACGTTAGCCCCTACGCCCACCAATAATGGAATTGAGGTAAGTTGCGGAATTATTATTAGTATTTTGAAGAACGCAGCTTTATTATGAGTTCAAGTATAAGCTCCAGACGGTACTCAGAGGTTTACAGAATTCTCTGCAGGATATTTTTTTGACCTTTGATGGTGAATGTGCCTTGCCTTCACGTGGTTGGAACTGTGTTGACGGAATGGCGTGTCTTTTCAGCTGGTGGGACCGAGTTTCATTTCTTCGAAATACCTCGAGGTGCTGAATAAAATAATGGGACGAGGGATGAGCGTCGAAGGGAGGTTCACTCGTCAACCGCATTTGTTTTCCTCGAAAATGCTCAACATCGAGCTTAAATTTACCAACCACTCCGACGAAGCTTTAGAAGACATTTCCATGACATTTCAGGTACTGAAACCGTTCGAAGTTACTCGTTTTTATGATTTTCGTGATTAGTTAATTTGTTTTGTTTTTTGTCACTTTCTTTAGCTCTGCTGAGTAAGAAAGAAACTTAATTAGTTGGACAGATTTTTTAATTTTATTTAGTGGGAGAACTGGCAGTGTTGCCAGTATGCGATTTTCTCCTACAGTTGGTAAAGTGGTACAAATCGCCGAATGGAGGCTGATATTTGAGAGGTATTTTACTGTATTGAAACCTTACTGCTAATATGTCAGCATGTAGAGGTTGCGATGGGTTCCTCTCCCCCCCCCCCTTTCTTTCAAAGAAGAGAGCTAGCCAAAGGTTGTTGAGTGGACTTGGATGCCAATTAGGACTATAACTAAATTCTTTTGTGTGCCGCAATTCTTTTCTGACTCTTCGAAAACGTTTGTTTGTTTGTTTATTTTCCCAGAAATTGTCACCCGGCGTGAAGATCCACGGTTTTGCCCCTATAGCCACTCTTCCCTCTCGCGGTACCGCCATCGGAAATTTAGGCGTCGATTGGAACGACTCGACTCAACCTCTGTCTTTCGACATCACTTGGAAAGATGGTTCAGCCAACGTCACTTTGAAAGCTCCTATTGGCGAACTTGTGAGGGCAGTCAGGATCTCGCACACGATGTTCATCGAGGAACGAGGTGAGTTATCAATTTGTCTGGTAGCGTACTTTTTACTCCCCTTTGTTCTACGAATTAAGAGGGTTAAATATCGGTTGAAATTCTTTTTTGAGTTTTCTTCAGGTTGACGTTTCAAAGGTTTATTTACGAAAAACGCTATTTTAGGAAGTTGTTTGTGTGTCTAGTGAAAACGATTGAGAGAGAACGGCAAATTCCTGCTGATCAATGTAAAATGGGGGGGGGGGGGATCTCGTGATTGCTGATTCACTTCTCTCTCGCTTTTCGAACTATTCTCTGGGATTTTATTGTACTTGGAACGGGCCTGCTGGAATTACTTCCAACTACTGAAGGAAGGATTTAGTATTGCGTCTGAGCTTGATACCATTAGGTTAATTGGCGCTCCACACCCGACTGCAATGAGTGCTGATCCATTCGTGCCTGTAACAATATAGGTGAAACGAATAAACCTAATAGCTCATTGTAATATAAGACAATAGGGAACGAGGTATAAATACATCAAGGTTTTGCTCGTCTTTATTCAAAGACATTAAAATGGGTGAAAAACACTGAGAACTATTAGCACTGGCGGAAAAAGGGATGCTCGTGTACCTTATGACGCCAGAAATTCAATCGAGTTGAGTGCATTACCAACTACGCCGTCGCTGTCCACGTGCGCTCCCTCTCCTAAGATACAACCCAGACAGGCAATCAAGGGGAGGACTTAGTGATGGACATTTTTTTAAAAATCAATGTGTTTTTTTTATATATTGAATGCATCGGGTTGTTGCATCGATGTAATGTGGATGTATAAAAAAATACATGAATTGTTTTTTTATAAGTTAAATATGTATGTGGTTTAGAAATGAAAGGCAAGCATCTATTAAAATAACTTAATTACCTTTACATTTATTTTTAATATATATCCCGATAATTTTTATCTATACTTTGTAAAAACCAAATTTTACCCAATCTTTTACCATTTAATCGTAAATAAGGTAATGTATTACCTGCGCAGCTCGCGAAAACAGTCTCTCTGATGGCACTGATGTGCTCACCATTGTTAGATATTTAAAGGCAATTATATGCAATGTTAGAAACTGTATATTGTAATCCTTCCAAATTTATTATGGTATTAATATTACAAATAACGTGTTGTTCAGTTTAACAGTTTGATTTATAAGCATTATTGCTAACACGACACAGCAAATTTTAAAATGAATTCTGAATCAAGCTGAGTAGGTGTCTAATTAATACAAAAATTAAAATAATATGCTTTTGAAGCCAGAGACTGAAACTAACTGTAAGAGAGACGGTGGTTCAATTCAGTCGGCCATTTGCATTTAAATTTATTTCTGGGTTGGTTGCACTGACCTCTATAATATTGACGGCTTTTTCAACTAGTGATACCACTTTTTGACGAAACACCTTGCGAGTGCTAAATAATGTAATTGAAAAAGACAAAAAAATAGTTATTAACTGTAGAGAGATAGGGGGGTAGGTTTGATTGTTTGCTTTTTCGATGCTTCGAAAAAAACATCGATGTATACTCACTGTTTAAAACTTAACAATACATCAGTTTGATTCGATGGATCGTCACTATACATCGATTATTTTTAAAACATTGATGTATATGGCGGTATACACCTCCTAGGAGGGCGATAAACGTATAATTGGCGCTCAACAAGTGGTCGAACTTTCCTAAAATATGTATATCTTCTCCCATTAAAACTCTCCCAGAACGACCTCTTTAAAAAGGAGTTTAGAGACGCAGTTTCGAAAAGATCTTGTCAAGGCAGTACTCGACTCTCACACCTCCATTCTTGCCCTATTTGTGACGAACTTCATGGGGTAAGAAAGTGCTCACGTTTTCTCAAATCCAGACTCGATGCTAAGAGAATTCACGTCGAAATGCACAATCTGCGTGAATATTGTCAACACAGAATGAGCCAGAATGCCGCAGTAGTTTCTAATAGTCACACACTGTCACGGTAGTCACAGCATCTTCCCACACTACTACCGATTATATACGTCTTTTGAATGCAACTGAGGATCCATTGCGTTTGTGGAGCAGAGTTGGCCTTGATGATGCAAGAACCCTAGGTTCCAGTTTCTAGGGGTGTTATTTCTACTTGTTCCTTAGCTGCAAGTGATGCTGTGCTCGTTGCTGCACCAGCTGCCAATGAGATAGCCTAATTTCTGAGAGTTCAAGACGAGCAGAAAGAAGATTTCTGACCAGTTCGTCGTCGTTACTCAGAGATCAATTGGTTATGAGGGAAGAAAAGGTAGCAAAGGGGCTCAGAAGCAAACTGATTAGGTCAGGTGCGCTGCTGCGAGGGCTTACGCTCAGTGTTCAGCCTGTTTATTGTCACCGGGATCAGGATGTCCAGGGTCGTTCCAGGTTGTCTAGGGATAAACGTATCCAAACAGACGAACCAAAGATCCAAAGGAGATTTTAGTCGCTGACATTCTGCACCTGCTGTATCTTGAAGGGAGAGGAAATCCTTCTTTCCATATCTACTCTTTTTCTAAACAACTAAGTGCGAACTAACTCAAGCCAATGATGGTGACAGACTGCGACAAATATCTTCTTAGATTATTATAACAAAATAAAAAACATCGCTGTCTGTCTCGAACAGAGCCAACACCAAGCGTGTGACAGTAGCCACAATGCTCTCGATTCATTATTTAATTGTATACATCAACCGAGTGATGCCATTTATTACCCTTTACCTCATTAATAATTACTTACATCATGTAACGTGTTGTTTTCTGGCTCTTAGGAAAATTGAGAGGAATGAACGAACACTCCGACACGTTGACATCGTCTAAACCAGTCAAAGTGCCCGACGCCGTCTGTCAAGCTGCCAATTTGAATCTCCTCCCTGGCGTTGAGCCGGATATTTACAGGTAAATAGTTTTTATAGCGATCGTTCCGAGTGTGAACGCATCTTTCAAGAGTCTCATACTCCCGAATGGTAACTAATTGTGGTCGCTAATGACGATTTTGATTGTAGGTTTTCTGGTCAAACGATGACGTCCAACTCACTGGTGCTGGTGACCGTTAACTCCACGTCTTCAGACAGCGTACAAATATTTGTGAACTGTGAAAAAATGGTGATCGGCTCTTTGTTGTTGAAGGAAATAAAAGGCGTTTTTCAGAGTTAGTTTTAAGTTTGGTAGTTAATAAATTGTCAAATTACACTTCGCTCGTTATTTTGTGTATTTAAGTTGATATTTCGGCTCGACATCCACTGCAAGCGAGTTTATTCGAGTGCAGCGTTTGAGACTGCCTCAGAAATTCTGGTCGACTTTCGCGCCACTTTGTGTTCACTTCGGTTCACTCTCTTCTGTTAACTCTAATCATCCCAAGTTTGTCTACGTCGGGCTTCCATTGCTGTTATTTCGAAATTATGTGTCTGATTTGTCGATCGTATGGTTTCGTGCCTTCCCCCAACATTTAATGTAAACTCCACTGGCTGGATAAGCTCTTCTGGCACTTCTATTTTTGCCCAGTCTACCCCGCCATGTTCTCATTTCGTTGACGAGTGTGTGCCTCTCGCATTCCTCATTTCTGTATTCAGCTTACGCTCTTCTTGGATACGTATTGCATGCTCATATTTTTACTTTCGTTAGCCACACAAAAGCTCTAGTTTTCTTCGGATCTTAACGTTCCAATGGCCAAAATTTCAAACGTTCTGGGATAACTCATGCGTAGGTTCAGAGCTCTGGGTTAGCTATAAGTTTTGTCAAAATGTAGATTGTGACATCAAACCCTTCAGCAAATGTGACCACTATAACTCTTGTTCACACGCCAATTTGGTTGAAATGGCAACAATTGTTACCCCAGTCGATGGGATTATAGTTATAGTTAGTATAATCGCTAGAACCCCCACACAATGGGAATGGGTTTCGTCGCAATAACACAGTTAGTGGATGTTAAGCCTAAGTTGGTGCAATTTCGTTTTGTATTTTGTGTAAATATCTCTTCTACTGTCTTTGAAATACAGTAACATATTTGTAGTTTTCACATTTGTTATTTCCATTCAGTCTCAACACTGACAGAATTGACGCGTTTGCACCTTTCCTCCTCTGCCAATAGTACAGCTGCGAAACAAGGAACAATCGTCCTTTGAGAATGTCGGGGGTGTTTGCTCAACACTCACTGATTTACAGCTGATGGCCTGACTAACAGATTGACTGACTGGTTTATTGATTGACTAGGCCTACTAATGTATGGTTTATTGGCGAACTGATAGACAGATTGTTGGGCGCACAAGGGTGTAGAGTGGGGGGGGGGGCTTGAGAACAAAATAAAAGCGAACTCGGTCAGCGTGAGAGAAGACTGTACAAGGTTGCCTATATTCGAAGCGCCCATCAGGCAATACTGTAACTTTGGACGTCAAATCGACTAATGACACATACTGCGTTTGAAGCGTCATTCCAAGCACATTTTTACCATGAAACAGTACACGCCACGTGAACGCTCTAAAATTGTTGAAATGAACATTCAACAAAACAAGTCAATAGTGAAAACTCAATGTGCTTTTAAAAAAATAAATAAAGTGAAAACTGCGCCTTCCAAGGAAACAATTTATCGTTTGTATGAAATATTTACAACCCAAAGAGGCCAAATAAAAAGCGACCAAGGCGATCGGATGAGAATATTGCAGCCGTACGAGCCTGAGTTGAACAGTCACGAACAACATCCCAAAAACGCCGTTCTCAGCAGTCTGGCATTCTCCGATCCACTTTACAACGCATTTTGCGTGTTGATTTGCATTTGTTTCTGTACAACATTCAATTGGTTTTGCCTACTGATAAGCCACGTCGATTGGAATGGGCGAAAATCAATTTTTTGGAGAAATTGTTCCCCGGCCGTTTGATGCAAAAAAACCCTGCAAATTATTACACAATGGTTTATTATTCTCATGAACAGCTTGACCTAGTATTAGTGCTCCACCCTTCCCATTCGATTCAGCATCGAATACTAGTAAACCATACGAAACATGTCCTGGCTACAATGGAACTACGGAAACAAAACGTCTGATGATTTTGCCCCGTCGGGTCGGGGAAATTGGAACGGGGGTGCTTCGAGCGAACACGTTGCAAGGCGAAAGGGGAGTTGAGCGGACGAGGCGGGTGGTTTTTTATTGAGACGGGAGGGACTTCAAACGACGAAACGTTGACTTCCGCTGTAGTTCCCGCGTTGTACTGCGTTTCGTTAATTTGTTTAACCGTTTTTTGCCCATTAAAACCACGGGCTTCGTCCGATCGGATTGCCGAGATGGCGGGCTCAACTAGATACCAAATCGGATTTTTGTGCGAAAGAACGAATTTTTTAGACCACGTTAAAGGCACAAAACGGCCTGGACGGCGGACGAACATCCTCCTCTCTCTGGAGAGTTGGATGAAGAGTTTAGACTGTCTACGGTTGGGCGCCCCCTGCCAATAGGTAGCCCTCTCCTTATCCTCCCATTTGTCAACCTCTCTCTCTGTGTATGTGGCTCCTGGTGGTCCCAACAAAGGCCTCAGGGCCGACAGGGATCTGCGCTGCTCCCTTCTTTGCCAGACAGTATGTTTCCTTCTATTCCCTGATGCCCTGGCACCCAACACAGCGTTACGCTATTGTCCTTGGCTAGGGCGTTCAGTCCAGTCAGGTACCGCCACACTCACACAATTTCGTACTTAGCCGACAGATCAAAATGGAATGCCAAAGTAAGGGTATGAGCAAGATCGATCCAAAGCTAACTATAATTATCATAGTTTTCTTTACACCAAAGTTTTTGATCAACTTTCTGTACGGACAGTTCCAGATAATATAATTTCAAACTAACATTACATTTTCATCTTTGGGGGAAATAACGTGAGCAGGCATCGTTGGCCAAATATGGGGGGGATTTTAGTGCAATTTTTACTTTCCTTGCTCTACGAAGTATATAACGAACGATACGAAGTATGTTTGAGTTTTCTTCAGATCTTTACGTTTCAGACCCTCCTGAGTCCGAAAAACACAATTTGGGAAAATGGTCCGTGTGTCTGTGAACGATTTTTAGAGAAAACCATCGTACCAAATCAGCTCAAACTTCATATCTCGTCCGCAGGTCATCATGGGACGCCAAAATAAGGGTATGAACAAAATTCACCGAAATTTAACTATAGTTATCATAGTGATCAAAACACCAAATATTTTTTTTCTCAAAAACGGCTCCAACGATTTTGATTAAATTGTTATATTGAAAGCTCCCAAAATGGCAACTATACCATAAAATTACCATTTATAGGAAAATGACGAGAGCAGCACAATAAATTGCCAAAACTTTCGACGTAATCGATTTTAGAGTGGTTTTTAGAGAAAACGACCGTACCAAATCCCCTCAAACTTGATATCTAGCCCGCAGGTTACTATGGGACGCCAAAATAAGGGTATGAGCAAAATCCACCGAAAGTTAGCTATAGTCATCATAGTGATCAAAACACCAAATTTTTTTCTCCAAAACGGCTCGAACGATTTTGATTAAATTTTTTATATTGGTAGCTCTTAATAAGATAATTTTACTATAAAATTCCTATTCGTGGGGAAATGACGAGAGCAGCACAATAAATTATCAACATTTTCGACGAAAAGCGTTTATAGCGCAGTTTTTTCCTTATAAACTCCGCTGGAATGTTGGTAGAATGTTGGAAAAAATTCGTATTGTAGTCCAATCCAATACCTAAAGAGTGTTTAAAAACGCTCATGAGGTACATGGGGCTCACTTCAGAAATTACTGAATTTCAACTACCGCCGTTTCGCTTACTGCCAGTTCTAACAGTTATTACCCATTAACTCTGCAAAAGTGATCATTATCCCTCTTCAAAAAATTCGTGTTACAGCCTCATTAATTTTCTGTGTACCAATTGCTCAATAATGGTCCTATAATGAGTATGAGCAGCACAATAAATTCCGGAACTGTAAGCGCTACCGTTTCCTGCTGCTGTGATGTGTTGTTTGACCAAGTTCAAAGGAACTGAGTGATAAATGAATTGAGTAAGTAGAATTAGCCATGTACAAAGTGAATTGTTGTAGAGCTAAGGAAAGTTGTGTGTTGCTACGCACCAGATATTTTCCTTATAAATCTCGTGTGATATTGGCGTTCTCAAGAATATCAGGGCGCTAGTCCAATAAGCCATCAATACCGTGAAAGTTTAGTAATGGACATTAAATAATCAGGAGGAATCACAGGAGTTCCAACTTACGTTGTTCTGCTAGGTGTTTGTGTTCCCCCTACAACTTACAGTCGAACAGTTGACATGAACTTAGATTGGATTAGTAGCTAGAATGTACATGGACTTGAGGAAGGTAGTAGGATATTGCAATTTGCGGCGTTTGTATGTTAAAAGTTATTTATTGCATGGAGTTATTGTTAGCTGGTTGAGAGTTTCGAGGACGCGAGAGAATATTAATTTATTTACATACCTGTTCTACAGTATTTATATTTATACACTACTTTGTTAGGCTTGGATCGCAGCAACATGCAGTGTGCCGGCAGAGTGGGTTGATTGGTTGGCTGACGACAATGTTTACAAATTAAAAATGTTTATTTCTGAATAATTGTAAGAAACCACGAGAGAACAAACTTACCCGTCGTCATCTTTCTCTCTTACTCTCTCTTTCCCGTCATCAGATTGTTAGATTGAAACCCCTCAACTGGTTTCAGAATCCCATCAATTTCGCGAGCTCGACGGATTCGCTCGGCTTAGCGAAAGATTTAGCCGAACGACGAGGTCGGACTTCGAAAATTGGATAAATGGACTGAACGTTATAAAAGGGCTGCTAAGGAGGCTGAGTCGCGTGGTGAATCCTGGGCCACCCTCAGGAGGGAAGGGCACGGCTTCGAACGGACGGTCAAATTTCGCAGGATGTCCACCTCCTCGTGTCTTCACGATTCTTGCGACAATAACACCTATTGGGCTCCTCAACCGAGGTAAGTGGGGTTTTTACGACGATAGTGTGACGGTAACCAATTTTGAATGATTCGCTTTAACGTCGATGATGTTGAGCTCAGGACTGCGCAGTTTATTCTAGGCAATCCCCTTCTCATAGACTTGATAGTTTCTTAAGACCATTACGTTTTAAATGCTTTCTAAGCTCCAAAAACAACATTCGAGACAACTATCTATGTGTGTGTGGCCGCAATGCAGAGAGAAAGGGCAGATAGCATACCAAATCAGTAGAAATTCGATATTTAGCCAACGAACCAACCAAAATAACCACAATAACAGTTGGAGCAAAATTAGCCGAAAACGAACTATAGTTACCACAATGGTCGAAACACCAAATATTTATTTTTCACTAACGACTAAAACGATTTCGATTACATTTTATGCGACAGTTCCAGATGACATGGTAGTACCATACAATTTTCATTTATGGACAGATGACGAGAGCAGCACAATAAATTATCAAAAATGTCGACGGAAAGAGAGTTTAATGTAGTATTTTTCATCATAAATCTCGCTCACATGATAATGGTGTTCTTGAAAAAATCAGGAGGTGAGTTCAATAAGCCACCTACACAACATGTCATTAATATCATTAATATGCAATCATTAGGAACGTCCCAAAACATTCTAGAAACTAATTTTTACTATCCTTGGCTCTACGAAGGAAAGGAAAGTTATGTTATCGGCTGAAAAAAAGTTGAGTTCTCTTCAGATTTATTAAGTGTGTGAGTGTGAACGCTGAGAGAAAACGGCAGCACCAAATTAACGCAAACCTTATATGAATCCTTCACATTACCATGAGACGCCAAAATAAGGGTACGAGCAAAATTCACCTAAAACCAACTATAGTTATCATAGTGATCAGAACACCCAATTTGTTTTTCTCAAAAACGGCTCTAACGATTTTGATTAATTTCTTGTAAGTACACCACAAAGTAACGGGACAATACCGTAAAATTCTCATACATGAGAAAATGAAGCGAGTGGCACAATAAATTATCAAATATTTTGACGAAAATCGATTTTAGCCAGGTTTTTTTCCTTATAAACTCCGCTCAAACGTTTTTAGAATCTTCAGAAAAATTCAGGTAGGTCAATAAAGTCATTACACGATGAGTTTTTAATAACGCTCATAAGATATACAGGGGCTACTGCAGAAACTTCCTTCGTTTACTACCATTTTAAAAGGTTTATACCCGATAACTCTGGAAAAGTGATTCTTATCCTTCTAAAAACAATCGCGTTTACATCCTCAATGGTTCTCTGTGTGCAAGTTGCTCTAATAATTGTCATTACATGAGTACGACGAGCACAATAAATTCCAGAACTGCTTTTCTGCTTTCTGTCACCATGAAATGGGGTTTTACCTGGTTCAAATGAACTGAGAGGGAAATAAATTTAATTAGTAGCAATGAAACCAGTGAATTGACGTATCATATGATAACGACGTTCTCGCAAAAAATCAGGTTGTCAGTCTAGGGTTACCAGATGTACTGATTTTTAGACCCCCGTACTGATATACTGATTTTTCAATGAAGTGTACTGATTTTCAGCGCAAACGCCTTTTTTTTCGCAAATTTATCCAATTTTATTAAATTTAATTACACACACGCGCACATTCGATAAACGCACCGGATGATTTTTAAATCGAAGGAAAAGAGACGAAATATATCGATCGTTATCGAGACTTTCGATGTACTGTTATTAACTATAAGAACATGTCATGCAGCGATTTCCATAAGTATCTAATGAAAACTGAAAATGTTGAAATATTGAAAGCAATCGGCAGTGCCAAAAAATACGAAACAAAGAAAATGTAAATTGTGCGATGCTCGAAGATAATTAAATTCTACCTATTTGAGATGCTGGAATTTGAGATTTATCTGTACCCTGTCCCCTTTTTTTTTTGCTTTTTTGATGGAGACGTACTGATTTCTCGCTGGACCAATCTGGTAACTCTATGTCAGTCCGATAAGCCACCTACATAATGGTAATTTATAAACCATAAGGAACGTTCCAAGATATTCTAGAAACTAACTTGTCACTGTAACTAATCTCTGACTAACTTGTTGTCACAAAGCTTTCTCTTTTTTTGTCAACGCAATGCAGAGGCCTTAAAATGAAAAAAACCTTCTCCTTCGTGTTACATTAAACCGGACAAAAATGAAAAAATAAAATAAGAATTGCCCCTGGTGGAAAGTAAAACGGTTAAATTAGAACGTTCGTGGGCTGAGAATCCATTCGTGCCATGATCCTGCTGGCTGTGACTGCGCGGAGCTCGAAGTAGTGCCACAGCACAAGTACCTAGGGGTAATTGTGGAGAATTCTCTCACTTGGGAAAAGCATATCTGCCATCTTTACACCAAGCTCCGCAAATTCCTTTATGTTTTCTACCATGTGAGGCCTCTCCTATCGGTCGATCGTCTGAAATTGGTGTACACGTCACTTGTTCAGTCCTTGCTCCAGTATGGGATTGTGGCGTGGGGGGGTGCATTCCCGACCCATATGAGTAAATTGGTGACCTTACAAAAAGGAATTGTAAAGGTGATGCTTACCAAACCAAGAAGGTTCTCAAGTGAGCTCCTGTTCCGAGAGGCCAAGGTATTTTCGATACGTCAGCTCAGGGTACGGCGTAGAGGATCTCCTAACGAGCCCTTACGTCTAGAACCCTCCATTTTTTCAGATTTTTCAGATTGATATGAGTGAATCATAGCACACGAAACATGCGTAGCCACTTGCTAGGCACTGTAATAATGTTTTATAGGTACATGTTTATCCTATTGAGTTTGTGTTTGGCATTATTTTTATTTATTTTTCAATGTGATTTGGTATCAATAAGGAATTTGATTGTGTCAGTTATGGGAATGGTGGGAAAATATCGGAACTTATGGAATTTATTATGATATTGGAGCTACTCTGGCCCGTCAATACAGGTTTACCTACAGACGGGCCACACTATTCAGCGCGTAATTCTGTTTTTTTTTTCCTGTCTTCAAGAATATTTCTGTTCCGAATAAAGTTTATTCTATTCTATTCTATTCTTGGTCAGCACCAGTGAGTTTAGTCTGGGTTGGCGAATCGTCTCGGAGTTATTATGAAGTTGTAGCTGTAGTCAGTGAGATTAGATGAACCAAATGCAGCAGATGTGACGATGTAATGACGCGTAACAATAATAGACTAACAAAATCATAACAAATAAAATAAAGTAGCGTTCAAAGTTCAATAAAGTTTGTGAGAGAAGTAGCGGAAAATTTCGGATACCAGTATCTGCGTAGAACATTAAGTTTTGCCGAGTTCTGACAAACTGAGTGGACAAGCTGGATTGGGCGTTGGATGGCTCAAAATCACTAAGGTCTGATCAATCATGGGGCGTCACTCCAAAAAAGAAGATCCCATGTTTCATACGCCACTGCTGGCTGGTGAAAAGCGACAAGCCATCTTGTAAATCAAGGAAAGCTTTAAATACTCCCTTACAACTGCAGGGGCCAGGAACACTAGCCCTACTGCTGCAATGGAAGTCCTATTGAACATCTCATCCCTCAACATACACATTCAGAGGACCCCCCCCCCTCCATACCTGGGAGCGATAATTGCTGACCAATAATATTTCAACCAGGGCACAAGCAAGCCCTAAAGAACAGTGACACAGTTCAAAATCGAAGAGGCAGCAGTCCTTGCTACTTAAATTATGTCAGAACAGAGGAGTTTTCAGTTGTTATTTTGAGTCTGCATACAATCATGGGAACATTGTGTGTGTGTGTGTGTGTGAGAGAGAGAGAGAGAGAGAGAGAGAGAGAGAGAGAGTGAGAGAGAGAGAGAGAGAGAGAGAGAGAGAGAGAGAGAGAGAGAGAGAGAGAGAGAGAGAGAGAGAGAGAGAGAGAGAGAGAGAGAGAGAGAGAGAGAGAGAGAGAGAGAGAGAATTGTGACAACTGACGTGGGTGTGCTATTACGATGGATTATTGATGGTTCTGTGATGGTCTGAGCATTGCAGGACGGGATGTCAGGCCAAGGCCACAGGGAGAGTATGCCACGATATATCAAGCAGAAATTCTGTCCATAAATATCCATATAAAGGGAAAGTGGATCCACATATTTTCGGACAGCCAGGCTGCTCTAAAGGCAATTGCAGCCTACAACGTCATAGCCAGGCTGACATGAGAATGTCTTCAAGCGCCCAAACGACTCGATGCCCATAATAGGCTCTCCCTTATCTGGGTATCAGCCCTTAGAGGCCACGAGGGCAAAGAACAGGCAGACTGCCTTGCGAAAAGGGACACAAGATCCCATCAGGCCTGAGCCTCACGTAGGAATGACGAAAAGTCACCTGAATTGTCAGGCTCATTATACCTTCTTGTTCAGGGGCGAAGGCAATGCTGACGCTGTCCAGACAGAATCTAAGAGTCCTAACTAGCTTCTTCACTGCCCACTTAAGTATCACCTCAACAAGATGAGCATCTCAGAGGCAGTTGAGTGCATATTGTATGGTGAGGAGGAGCACATCCTATGCAACTGCCCAGCGTTGGCAGCCAGGAGCTTTGAGTACTTCTCTCAGGGGTTCATCGAACCCCAAAGCATACTAAAGCAAAGAACATTCTGGGCTTCCTGAGGGGGGACTGGTACGTACATCTTCTATTAAGTAATGGATATCATTACAGTGGGCCCATGTGTGGCCACAGTGACAAAGGGACTCAGTCCCATGTGCCCTCGGATTAAAGAAAAAAAAGGAGCAACCTAATAAATTTCGAACACCAGTATCTGCGTAGAACGTTAATTAAGTTCTGCTGAGTTCTTACAAAACTGAGAGGACAAGTTGGAGTAGTTGTTGGAGGAATCAAAATCACTAGGCTGATGAAAGTTGTGCGATGGGCATGGGATATTAGGGGTGCAGTTTTGAAGCGTTTGAAGTTGGTTCATCTTGCCATGTGAACTCCCACTTCCTGTCAATGTCCACATGAATTTAGTGAGGCCCCAAGTTATTTGGCTATTCACCTCTTCAATTCCTTCCACGCTGATTGTTATTCCTTATCTATTTCCTCACAATCCGACGGTTTCATGAACCTTAAGACATTATCTAATTTACTATTAAACATCTCACAACTCCGTTTTTGGCTACAGGACAGCCGCAATAGAAACCCGCTTGCTGGGATGGAACGTCCCACCGGAAGAGCTGATTCACATTCCCGAGCACTGGTTGAGCTACGAAGAACCTCGTCCCATCTACAACTACGCCCTCGGCTGCCTCTATGTCCTTTTCATGGTCATCAGCCTAGTCGGCAATGGACTCGTAATTTGGATCTTCTCCAGGTACATTTATGCGTTTTGCAGTCAACTTGGAAGCTTCACATTCATGTTTGTTAGAACGCCGAGGGTGGGTGCCACAAATGATTAAAAGCAAAAACAGTACCAGCTGCGCATAAGTTGTGTTGTCAATTGCGGAGTATACGTTTTTTACAACTTTTATTTCTTAAAACCACAGAGGTTTCGTTGACACTGAGTTGGATGTTAAAATAATAAGTGCGGGGTAATACCTCAAGAACTCCCTGATATGGACTGAGCTTGTGGTGGGGTGGAAGGGAGTATTGTTGACGACGGGTCTGTTTCCTTATCAAAATGGCTGTCCCTTAACACTCATAAGAGAGTTATATCAGTTGAAAGTCACAGAGGTTGCGGTTTCACTATCGTGCAAGAGCCTGGACTCCCTTTATATAATATTTACCCTCAAACAAGAAATAATTCTGATCCATACAAACAGACATTAAACCACACAATTCATTCTTTTCAAAAATATCGAGATTCGAATTATGGATAAGCCCATTAACCACATCTTTGCAGGTAGCTACATCGATATTGGTAAACAAGCTCACCACATCAAATGAAGCAAGTTTGGCATTTGGAGGTGCTTGTATATCCTTAATTTTAGATACCAAATCTCGTGAATTTGGATGGTATTTTGTGACCAAAAGTTGATTTTATTCCTAAACAAAATATTTAATTTTTTAGCCAACTTGTAAGCTGGCGCACCAATATATGACACAACTGGTCTCATTGGGACTCTGGACAGGGACCAAAAGACAATTAAATTCCTTTCATGAAAAAATTAATTAACTAGATCCGTTCATTCAATTCACCCTTGAATTGGGCGGAGATAAGTTGAATTTTCTAGATATGTCTACTTCACTAATTAACAAAAAACAAAATTTCTCAATTTATAGAAAAGATACTTATGGTGACATCACTATTCATAATACCTCAAATCATACTCTGGTTCATAAACATGCGGCTTTCCATAGTGTGATCAATAGGGCACTGTCTATATAATCCTAATTTATTGAAAGAAAAATCAGTCATTAAAAGTATAGCAGCGAGTAATGGATATGGAGGAGAGCTCATCGACTTAATTTGGAATAGGGTTCTTAGGAAAAAAAGTAGGGAAGGGGTCTCAAATTTAGTGAGGGAAAATGTGTTAGAAGAGAAAATATCTGGTGCGTTGCAACACACAACTTTCCTTAGCTCTACGTCAATTCACTTTGTAAGTGGCTAATTCTATTTAATCGATTCATTTATCACTCAGTTCATTTGAACGTGGTCAAACAACATTTCACAGCAGCAGGAAGCGGTAGCGCCTAATGTTCTGGAATTTTTTGTGCTGCTCGTACCCATTGCAGAACCATTATTGAGCAATTGGTACACAGAAAATTAATGAGGCTGTAAACAAGAATTTTTTTGAAGAAAGATAGTAACCACTTTTGCAGAGTTATTGGGTAATAATTGTTAGAACTGGTATTAAGCAAAACGGCGGTAGTTGAAATTCAGGAATTTCTGGAGTGAGCCCCATGTATCTCATGAGCGTTTTTAAATACTCACCCTATAGGTATTGGATTGGACTACAGTACCAATTTTCTTTAACATTCTACTAACATTCCAGCGGAGGTTATAAGAAAAAAATCGCGCTAAAAACGCTTTTCGTCGAAAATTTTGATAATTTATTGTGCTGCTCTCATCATTTTCCCACAAATGGGAATTTCATGGTATAATTGCCTTATTGAGAGTTATCAATATAAAAAATGTAATCAAAATCGTTAGAGCCGTTTTTAAGAAAAAAAAAGTTGTGTTTTGATCACTATGATAACTATAGTTAACTTTCGGTGGACTTTGCCCATACCCTTATTATTGCGTCCCATGGTAATCTGTAGGCTAGACATCAAGTTTCAGCTGATTTGGTACGGTGGTTTTCTCTAGAAACTGCGCTAAAATCGATTTCGGCGAAAGTTTTGGTAATTTATTGTGCTGCTCTCGTCATTTTCCCACAAATGGGAATTTTATGGTATAATTGCCTTATTGAGAGCTATCAATATAAACAATTTAATCAAAATCGTTAGAGCCGTTTTTGAGAAAAAAAATATTTGGTGTTTTGATCACTATGATAACTATAGTTAACTTTCGGTGGATTTTGTTCAAACCCTTATTTTGGCGTCTCAGGGTAACTTGAAGGCTAGATATCAAGTTTGAATGGATTTGATACGGTCGTTTTCTCTAAAAATCGTTCACAGACACACGGACCATTTTCCCAAATTGTGTTTTTCGGACTCTGGGGGGTCTGAAACGTGAAGATCTGAAGAGAACTCAAAATTTTTTTTTCAGCCGATTACATAACTTTCCTTTCTACTTCGTAGAGCCAAGGAAAGTAAAAAAGTAGGGAAGGGGTCTCAAATTTAGTGAGGGAAAACGTGTTAGAAGAGAAAAAATGGATAGGGATCCCTTACTATGGGAAAATTTCGGATAAACTTGGAAAAATTCTATCATCTAGAGGTTTCAAAACAGGTTTTAGAAATAAAAATAGTCTAAAAGCTTTATTGGGTTCTGTTAAGGATAAAATTAACGTCCAGGATAAAAGTGGGGTCTACAAACTAAAATGTTCATGTGGACTTGAGTATTGTGGCCAAACTGGTAGGAAATTTAGGGAACGAATAAAAGAGCATGAAAAGGATTTTAGGGATAACAAAGGTGATTCTGCGTTTGCAAGTCATCTGAATGAATCTAATCATGACTTTAGTTTTGATCTAACAAATAAGCAGTATATAGAATTTCTTCACTTTGGCCCAAAAGGAGGTATGTTGGATGTGCTGGAAAAGTTCGAAATTGTTAAAAGTGAGAAGTCTCTAAATGAGATAATCCTTCAAAATATTTCACCATTAATAGGTTCATTTTTACAATAGCTTGGGTTTTCCCTCCATTATTGTCTGAGTTAATTGACATCGGTTTCCCCCCCCCCTTCCCCGCCCCCTTTCACCTTTCACTTCTCTGAGCCAATAGGATTCAATATCTCTGTTCACCTGACTATATAAGATGTCCTTTCTATGAGGTACCTTCAGTTCATGTTTGTTACTGATGATGACCTAACCGTCGAAATCGATTTAACAATTGTGCTCAATATTTCTGTGGAAATATAGACAATTTCTCGTTTATTCTGTTTTTTAATGAAACGGGTTTCCACAATGTCCTCGCGAATGATTTAGTTCATATTCTCACCAGGTTTAACTATTTGCTTGGATGGCAAGTTAATCTTCTTCGCAAAAACTGGACAAAACGGTTATAAGCTTGCTTAACAGCAGTCAAAGCTGGCAGGTTTGGCTTCTCTTCCAACAACTGTCACTCACTGTTGTAAGAACTAAAGTGGAAGTGTTTCCTCCACACTGGAGGCACAAGACGAGGTAGGACAGAGTCTTTGAGAGAAAAGATGTGTTGAAGTCGTAATTGTCCTGTCAACACAGATTCTCATAAGACTTTCATAGATGTTGGGGAAAATACTCAGACGTGTAACATCCCTTTGACTAGGATTCCCATGTCGCTGCATCAGCACTCTCCTTTGATTGACTGTGAGTTCGCTGGCCCAGTACATAAGATAACCCACACCTCAAGTGGCATTGCTAACCTTACGTGAGTAGTCCCTTGTAAGGACCAAGGAGTGCCTTGTTTTGGCTGAAACGCCACCTCCCACTTATGTTAACGTCAAAGCACTTGACTTGCTCCTCAAAAAGGAGAGTTGTTGTAAACAACCAGCCAAAGTTGAGATTCAAAATTCTTTCCAGTTTTTCAAACGATTTTTGTGGGGTGATCAAAGAAAAATAATAATTGAATGACGAGGGGAAAAATAAATGAAGTGACGGTTGACTTCGGGAAAACTAAATCATTCTTTTCAGCGGCTCTATTCAGTCGTCACTCGAAGGTATTACGGAATTATTATTTGTATACCGACATTTAAGGGATTTCCTAATGGATTACGAGAGCATCCATCTGAGTACGTACGTAACGAAAATTGAACAATATTTCGTTTTTCAGGGCAACTTTTTACACTCATACAGCTCAAATTTGTCAATCAGGTTTTCAAAGTAACAGCAAATCCACTACAAATGCATTTCTTTTTATTATAAAATTAGAACTAACTGTCTGCTTAATTGATGTAAGTAATTAATAAGCCACTGAGGAGTTTCGTTCTCAAAACACGCTCGTGTCAATACAAAAATGTGTGAATGTTTTGTTTGCAGCGCCAAATCCTTGCGGACGCCGTCTAACGTTTTTGTGGTCAACTTGGCGATATGCGATTTCATGATGATGCTCAAAACTCCGATTTTCATTTACAACTCTTTCAACTTGGGATTTGCTGCAGGGCCAACGGCATGTCAGGTAGTGGCCCAGTCTTATTTGATAACCAAATTAACTCTTTTTTAGTGCTATGCCTTCGCTACCCTTGAGGAGGTCGTGTTGTGTTATGAAAGAGAGGTAGATCAATGCCCCGAGTCTTGCAATCGGTTTACCACGACAACTTATGCATTCAAATCGTGTTTGCTATTATCATCCATTGCTTGTCGGTCTTCACATCAGACTTTAGTGAGGACAAGCCTAATATATATATCACGCAGGTTGCACACACCCCTCATCATCTGAATGAGTTCATGTTATGTCTCTGAAATCAGAACGTTTCTGTTACTGAAAATAACTAAGCCCGATGCACTCTATCAAGATAAAAGTAAGAAAAATACATTAAAAAACGCAGAAATTCGTGAAACATACGAGTTTACTCTTGTGTGAGGTGTGGAGTTGCGCAGAACGTTAAGAGGAATTAAGAGGATTGGTTATGTGTGTATATGGCGGGGGGGTTTGCAAAAACCGTCACTGGCATTCAGGTCGCCCAAAATTCGAAAACATTACACTTGACAGGCTGAACAACAGAGTAACAGTGGGATTCTCTCACCGAATGCACTCATCCTCAGTATATGTAAGTCTCTTTTCAAAAATTATACATTTCAGTCCCCACAAAATAACTTAAGAACACTACAATTATTATTCTCTTGCACAGTTTGATGTAGTCAATACTAACCATGACATGACTACAATGGAACAACGAAAATTGACTGTAGGCCATTGGCACGATGTTCTTGTGGCTTATAAAAATATTTTCCTGACTTACAAAGCTTATTATTTAGAATGTATAATAAACCAAAAATAGCGTGGTCCAGGAGCCTCCACAAAGCAATTGAAATGTAAAAACCTAGATCATTTTGCGCGTTGTTGCTTACCTCAATATCTAGTCCGAATAAAGCTTTTCTCCAAACAGTAATCCAGTCGTGTTACGATTAGGTGAATATTTAAGTGGAATAGGCCAAACTCCAAGGGACTAAAGGACGGGTAGAGGGCCATGGTCCTCTCTGCCTTTCAATCTATCGCCATTCTCTGTGATTCTTGCGTGTTTCTAGTTTGTTTAACTCACAATCCAAGTAGAATGCTGTAGAATTTGCTGAAGTGGTAACTATTCAGCAGAATATACTTCCTTCAGTAACTAGATGTCTTTCTTCAGATTTTTGCCGCAGTGGGTTCAGCATCAGGTATCGGAGCAGCTGCCACAAATGCGATTATAGCCTACGACCGCTACAGGTGAGTCACTAGCATAATTAAATTGATTGAACACAGATTTTGAACGAGACAACTCCCATTCAAGACGACTGTCTCTGAATCTGGTTCATCTACGACCTGGCAGCACTTAACTGACTTCTTCTTTACAGCATGCGTTATGAACATTCATCCTTTGACCTACACTGTGTGAGATCTCCCATTCCCACTACTTGCACGATTAAAGAGAATAAAAGTGTTTGATTTTGAGAGAAGAAATAGACGTGAAGAGGGCTGCATGCACGTAACATTATCAAAACACTGAATAACTTGACATTTACAAACAAGATACGAACAAGGGCACAAGAGTTCAGAGCTACTTGATACTTTTCCTTTGAAACTAGTAGCTGGGGGCTGAATTGTAATGAACGCATGTCCAGTGCTAAATGAGGTTTCAAACGCCAAGGTGAGCTGTGAAAGGAGAAGGATAGGTGAGGCTACTGTACATGCTTGGCTAGGCCTCCCACATAGCAATCCATGAACGTAAATCCACACTCCACTTGATGAGGGGTAATCGGTGTGCCAACACTCTCTACCACTATTCTGTTCTTGCGTCGTAAGAGAAGTAGTCCCATCCTTGCTTTGGCAGCATCTAGCTGGGAAGCACACGCTGTGGCTGGTCTTGGATTTGTTCAGGATCAGCAGAGACGGTGTGACATGGCAGCTCTATTCACCCCAAAGCGAGAGAAAGTTTGCAACTACTCTGCATGGTTCGGTTGATGGAAGAGATTACTGGCACTTTCAAGCCATTTGTGTGACATCACCACCTACAGCAGTCTGGCCAAGATCATAATGTTGTGGATGCTTGCTGTTGTGCCAGTGATAACCGGTTTGAGTCATTGAATCTTGTAGTGCAGGTGTGCCTGAGTAATCACAAGGATCATCAAGCATCATGACACTGTCTATAAGCAGATTGCATTGTCATTTGATGGCTAGGAAGTAGAGAGGGAGCAGTACTACTGGGTTGTCTCAGGACTACTGGAACAGGAATGCGGCCTGAAATCGTTGTCATTGGTCCCAACCAGTATTTGGTACCCAGGATCTTGCACTAACTTAGTAAGCCAAGAGGCCCAAATATGACAGCACGAATCTTTGTGTGGCAGTGCAAGAAGTTCGTGAAGTGGAAGTATATAACATGAGGAAGGCAGTATTGACCGTGCTCTGGTAGTGCATGAAAAGTGCTAAGGATATGCATCATTCTCTGAGGTATCACCGCCTGCATGTTGCCTTGGTCATTCTATCGTGGAACATCCTCTTATTCTTCTTTTCTCCCACTCCCAATCCTTCTATCCCTAGTTATGGTCCCATTTAGGGTGAGCTTTGAAAAAAGGGCTAACTAAGAATATAGCAACTAGTACCAATCAAAGTAAGAGACAGTATTATTCAGTATTCGTCTTTCATAAATTTAACGTTAAACCACTCTGTTAGTGAATGAATTCAACTCATCTTCAAGTTTATCTTCTGTATGTTGAGGACTTCAATTTCGGGATGCCCTGGATGCACCCATTTTGTAGACAACACAACCATTTCTGCCTATCTCGCCACGACAAAATCATCACGCACATAAATAGCTTTAGATTCAAAACTACAGAGAAATGTTTTACCAAAGTTGTTGTTTCATGTGCAATGTCAACATGGCTTCAGGTCTGACATGGGCACTTAGTAACGTCAGAGTAGTTTCTATTCACCTTAATACCGCTGCCTAAATTAAATAGATAAATGACTAAAGTAGGGACTCACTCGTCTCGATGTCATTGCTTGGAATGGAAAGTTGAGCCAGGAACGGAAGCTTGTTGACTGGAGAAAAAGATCGACTGATACATTGATCGAGCTGAAGCTGAAAAACATCAATGCCAGGAGTAGAGAGAGAAGAAGTGAGTGTAACGTTCAATGTGAAGGGGAGAAGAATTGTCCTTTGAACCAAACCTTTGAACCACACGATATACATGAGATTCATTAACGAAAAAAAAGAAGAAATTATCATCTCGCTGAGTCAAATAAAACAGGAATTCCTATATGCGCAAAAGAAAAGGTTCTTAGTGGAGGTCCACCAACTACACTGTTCGTTGACGTCTCACCTGAGGCGTCTTCTTCAGGTTGACTTCAATTCTGCCGAGACGAAATTGAGGCGATGGAACTGGACACGTGAAGCTGCAAAATGCCCGATTGGATTCCTAATCGGTTGCGCGGAACTGCTCACTTGGGATTCCCAACGACACTTTCTGGATAGCCAGGAATAACAACAAGAAAAATGTTCGGGTGACCAGACGATTTTTCGGCAAGAACTGATCAGCTTGAAGCATGAGGGCACTGCATTAAATTTTCCTTACGCAATATACAAAAAGAAACAACAAAGGAAACGAAACTTATGACTAAGGACAAGTGACAAAGGAGTGGCCTTTGCCGAAAAACATTGGCTTTGGTTCATTTTTAGACCTTCAATAAATGACGCTAAAACAGTGAGCAAAATTGGTGTTCGCTTGTTTCAATATTATTATACAGGAAAAGAATGTTGAGGTGAGACCAAAAGCATGTCAATTGAGAAAGAAAGTGCCCGGGGACATACCTTAGGGGAAATTTCGTCAAGGGGACATGATGCGCACATCACTGAGCCCCTCAGGGGAAAGTTTGCTGAAACAGACCATTGGACGAGCCAATTCCTTATGCTCCACTAACTTTTTCTGTGGAGTGAGGAGAGTAGTGACCTATACCCTCGAGAGGACACCGAAAATGCTCACTCGCAGTACACTACCAGACACCTAACTCGACAACCATCATATTCCTATAGTCAAACTTAATAGATCACTTGAATACGAGTTAGTGTTAACCTGTTTACATTGTTGCAGAGTCATAGCAAGACCGTTTGCAGCCAAACTATCAATCGCCAAAGCAATTTTTTATTTAGCTCTGATTTGGATCTATGTGACGCCGTGGGTGCTTCTCCCGCTGCTTGAGCAGTGGTCTCGATTTGTTCCAGGTAAGAGTACTATTATTGACCCTGAACATCTGATACGTATGTTTGTTTGTGTATGAAACCTCCTTTTCTGTTGAGATCACTGGGGGTACCTTCTTTGTGGCTCTTTGATGTCATAAGGGTCAAAAGTCACTTCGGGCAGATTACAGATTAGCTCCTAGCAGAATGATTGTGTACAATTCCCAAGGGAATGGAATAGTGGAATGACACTATGGTTTGATCTGGGGAACTGTTCAGTTGGCTCTACAGGCTAATCGTACATTAGCACGGTGAAATGTAGTCTTACCAGATAAGTGTTGCATTAGTGCAAATACTACTCCCAATGAGATGTTTACATTACATGCAGCATGTCATTCCTTGTTTCCTCCGCATTGGAGTTACAAGACATGCAGGATGGAGAGTCTTTGAGAGAAAAGAAGTGGAGCCACACATTAAAGCCGCCATGTCCCATTAGGAACTGGCTCAACCTACTTTCTTCTAAGACGTTCATGGATGTTTGGGGGGAAACTCATACATATCACATCCCTTTGACGAGGATTCTCATATCGCTTGCCCATTCATCTAGAGTGGCAAGTTTTCATTCAATGGAGAGGTCTATGCTGAGTTCTACTTAGTGCTGGGGAAGCTCCTTTTTCAATCAAGTCAACGTGGCGACTGGCCTGTGATCACATTCAGTTCTTCAGTGGATGCTGATTTGTAGGCCTTGGTGATCTCTGGGATGGGGCCAGCACTTTCTTTTGATTCACTGGTAGTTTGCTATCACAGATACAGGGCAGTAGCCAATCACACCTAAGAAAATGGCCTAGTACAAGAGAATAGCGTCACAGTAACCCACACTTCAAGAGGCCTTGCTAATTGCCCGTAATGAGACCATGTCCCTTTAAGGGACTGGAGGTGTTGGCTGAAACGCCATTCCTCACGAAGGAGCCTGTGGCTACATCGAACTAATTCTAAAGACACACTTTGAGGAGAAGATGTAGCCTGGAGTGAAGAAGCATAGTGAATCATTGAACTGAAAGTTCACTCCTGAGGTTATGGGTCGCCTCTTTACTAGTGGAATTATGTTCAGTTCTGAGCAGGGGACAGTGTACTGCTATCAGCCTCTAACATCTGACACACGTGTATGTTCACCTTAGAAACCTTTCATCATATTCCTACTTATTATGTGCAACACTGCGTATTTCAGCCTCAAAAAGAAGTTTTCACTTTTGTGCATTCATTTCAAGGTTCTCAATCACTGAGCTGAACTGAGATTAATTTCCATAATTGTCTCTTACAGAGGGTTTTTTGACGAGCTGCTCCTTCGACTATCTCACACCTACTGACGAAATACGGAACTTCACGGCTGTCATGTTCATGATCTGCTACGTCATTCCTCTGTCTCTAATAATTTATTTTTACGCCCAGATCGTCAGTCACGTCATCATTCACGAACACAACTTGCGAGAACAGGTGACAACTCGCTCATACGAATTACGACGTGGGTCCTAGTAAAAAAAGTTATGTATAATGGAACGTGGAATGTTTCAGGCCAAAAAAATGAACGTAGAGTCCCTCAGAGGCAACCAATCGCAAAATCAGACGTCTGCTGAAATTAGAATAGCCAAAGCAGCGATTACAATGTGTTTCCTGTTTGTTCTCTCGTGGACTCCATACGCGGTGGTTGCACTAATTGGCTCATTTGGAAATCGGTAAGTATTCACCTAAGTTAACAAAGTGTAAAACAACCGGGCGGACCCTTTATTGATAGTTATTTACGCAAAGTCTCTGCATTCTATTCTGGCAGCTCTCTCATTCAATTAGTCGCTGAGAAACAAGTATAACTGAAAATAAACTGTCTTTCTGCGCCCCTAAACACCTGGTTGAATGGTTAATCACTTAATTTGAGGGGTGTTGCCCAATTAATGTCGTGAGTATTTATTTACGGACTAGTAACTCAGAGCAACAGCATTGTAGCACAACATGTGAGGACCAAGCAGCAGGCAATACTACTTCACAGTTGCCAATGACTGGTCAACAAGAAAGTTGTTGAAAACGACAAAACTTCCAAAGTAAATTTTCGCTATTGATTTTGTAATTAATGTTTAAATGTTGCAGAAATCTGCTTACTCCAGGTGTAACGATGATACCGGCTTGTACGTGCAAAGCGGTCGCCTGTTTAGACCCTTATGTTTATGCCATCAGCCACCCACGGTACAGGTAGGTTCACTTTAAAAAAAAGTAAATTTACTGTAAAATTAAGTAATTATAGTACAATAGGTTAGTACTACATGACACCACATCGCGTGACCCACTCATCCCCTCCATTATGTATTTTAAAAAATCTTTATCACTCTTTTTACACGGATTTCTACGAGCGAATAATTGAACTGGAATGTGCAGAACCAAACCACGACTGAATGTCAATGTTTTTGCACTCCCTAACAATACCATGGTAACCAACAGTGTGCAACGTCTTCGTGATTACTGAACAGGACTGTGAGAGAATGCATCATACTGTCTGGGACACATGCCGCTTAGAACCAGCGACTGAAATTCGAAATCATGGAACATGCTTTAGCCTCCCAATTTTGTATGAACTCCTCACTCTTAAACGGTTCCTTGACGGTTATTATTAAATTAGCGTTAAGGGAACATTTACTAGCTTTCGGGAAAGGTTAGTTGGCGAAATGGATTTAATTTTTCTCCACCTCACAATTTCGGTTGAACTTTTTACTTCAAGAGATTTGCGCAATTTTCTTTCTTTTGGCAAGGGCTTTAGGTCGTTTAGGCTTCGATGGGCTCAAGGGTAGGGGAGGTGGGGGTGAAAGTGAGATGAACACTAAAGCATATTCCATTTCTTACTAAACAAACTTTGCCACAAACAAACACACGATTAGGTGCATTACACCACAAGAACCACCCCCACCATTCCTTTTGACTGTCACGACTCATCAAACTTACACAACACAAAATTACGAGGGTCTTGGTTACAGTCCACGTTAATCTTACACTCTCTTCACCAGGGAGTAAGTTGTAGTATCTTGTGCATATTAATGTAAAATGACTACACGTCAATTCGTTAGAACACAGCATGAATCGTCTATATTTTAATCTACAAGCAAGATAACGAGCAATCAGCCGTGTATAATAGTAACAGTTGTGTCGTTGGTAACTAGATCACTGCATTCCTCCCTAGGCCGAAATATTCCAACACATGACAAAATCATTAAATTTCGAAGGGAGTTTAATCACTCTACCGCTTTTAGAACATATTTGTTCTCCAGGAGTCCCTGATGCTTGTTCTTGGGATTTCTCGTTTACATTTGGTATGAAGTTACTAGGAGAACTGATGGGTGCTCCTTCTGTTTCCATTTCCACCAAATCCTCTTCTCGTTTGGGTATCCTGTTGAAATGTGAAGAATTTCTTGTACCTAGACGACTATCCGACTGAGCAGTTATCCAAGTTCCTTGGACATCGACAACCTCTAATGGTTTTGGGTTGAAAGGTGTGGAATATTTGTTGACCTTCTGCTGTTTCACTAGTGCCTGATCTCCTGGCTCAAGTTCGTGAATCTTAGTATGTCTCCTAGCATCTGCATAGTTCTTAATTCGTTCTTAGGACCTTTCATCATTTTGTAAGAGTTGTTCATCTACATGCACACATAACAAATTGGATGCCATTTGAGGTAAAAATGAACGTTAATTAGACCTTAACAATACTTTAGAAGGTTGGACAGTGTGGAGTGTCTCTATACTGGATCAAATACTCCATCAATGCATCTTCCCAATTCCATCTTTCTATTATAGTCGATCGGATGTTTTTGTTCATGTTTGACGTGAAGTGTTCTACTCTTCCATTCACCTCGGTCGATAAACTCGTAACTTTTTTGTGGCTTATTCTGAGCTTTTCACAAAACGATGAAAATTGATGGCTGTTGAAAGGAGGTCCTTCATCAGTCCTGTGGGAAGTAAGAAACCCGAAAAGTGCAAGATGTTAGAAGTCGAAGATGAAATACCCTCAGCAATTGGATATCGGCTGTAATCATCGATCAACACCACAACATACCTCCTGTTTGGAAAAGGTCCAGCAAAGTCCAATGACAGCGACTCCCATGGGCTGGATGGTGTTGGTGTAGGTTTGATAGGACCTCAACTTGTCTTAGAGCTATTTACGCAGTCGCACATGATACTCCATCAACATCTCGCCAGATTCTTGTTTAACAGAATATCGACCTCTGGCAAAAAATGACCATTCAACGTTTTTTTTCGCATCCTTATATGATGTCCCAACCTCTGGTAAATTTTGAAATATTTCAATCACCTCACTTCCTGCAGGAAGAACAGCTCATTTTCGAACGTCGTTCGTAAAATTTTCCGCAAGTAGGTAGATTTCCAACTCATCGACCCAAGACTTCCATCGTGCAGCAGCATTATTATCCAGAAACGGATCAAATTTTCCAGGTTTTGTAGAAGCTTCCATTACTGTGGTTTGCTAGACAAAAGTGACAGCTACCCACTGGATGATTAGTAAAATACTGATAATTAATACTCACAACCCGGTCAGTTGGACCACCGACTTGAGAGCTGTCCATATTACGCCTACTGCGCCAAAATATGTAGCATCTTGTGCATATTAATGAAAAATGACTACACGTCAATTCGTTAGAACACATAATGAATCGTCTATATTTTAATCTACGAGCAATCAGCTGTGTACAATAATAACAGCAGTGTCGTTGGTAACTAGCTCACTACAGTTGTCTGCACTGTAATAATAGCAAATATTTGTTGCAGACAAGAGCTGGCAAAGAAGTTCCCTTGGTTGGAAATAAATGAGCCTCATTCAGAAACTTCGTCGACAACTACAGAAACGACGACAGCCGTGTCAGCGCCAGCGTCATGAAGGAACAACCTAATTCCTTCAATAAGCTTCTTTGATATTTTACGCGAAAAATTGAACTTTGTTTGAATCAAAGTGCAGAATAAACATAGCGTTGATGAATTCCTGTTTCTTTATTTGTGTAGTACCTATTTGTGTATCTTTGTAAGCTCCCAGTTATGCTATTGTCTTTGTTAATTAGGTACGACAAATCAGGTGACAGCAGACTAGTATGATCAATAAGGAAGACTGAAATAATTTCAATTTTTTAATTGAACTTATGGTTGAAAATCTTTAGTGCTCTGACACAACGCATATAACGTGATTCCTAATGCACACACCTTCTGGAACTCGCTTTCTCAGATCCGCTTGAGAGATGCCGTCACAGCCTCTTTGATGTTTTCTACGAAGCTGTATCGATTGCTCTCGAGTCGAGGAAAGAGGAAGAAAACGGGGGGGGGACCACACGCTTGGCCAAAAACTCCCTCACAAGCAGCGGGTTGTCAAGGTGAAGCGTCCAAGAATTGGCGATAATTGGCCGCATGCAGAAGACACGTTTCAGCAACCTGGCAAAATCTGGCATTTACAGTTCGTCTACACCTTCACTTAGGCCACATTTCCATCAATTCTTGAAATTAAAGGGCGTCTGGCGTACCAGTCGTCTTCGACGAGCTCCCAACCCTCACGAAACAGCTTACGCCACTAGAACACCATGGAGCGGCTCATGGCAGCATCCCCATAGGCGTACTTAACCATTCTCAAGGTGATTTTAGCGAGTTTGACGCTGAATTAATAGCGTAATGCTGCTCGAGATGTTTCCCCGTCTTGGATCACGATGACACTTGCAGAGGTGCATAAAAATTGCTCACAGGTGACTGGGAAAAATACCAATCTCTTCGGAAGGCACCCCACTACCACCCCTCAGTAGTCCAACAACTTTCACAGCTCCGTTGACACTACAGAAATTCAGTTTTACTGCTTATTGATCAAACCCTGTGAGTACATTTAATCGGATTGAGATATAATTGAGTGGAAAATTAACAACAGAGGTGTGATAGAAAAAATTGCGAATTGGTGGTTGCACCCGTGGGATGCGAAAATGTCAACACTTGGATTCAGAACTAGTAAAAGATTGAAACGAACCAACCTCGAACTAGAAAGACTCCTTGAGAAGTAAAGCCAGGGCCCCTGGCTGCTTGAAATCGGAAATGTCGACCTGAAATTCTAGGAACAAAGCAGAATTTGAGCTGTAGATATCGAAATAAGTAACTCAGGGTAGATGGCCGGATGTTGCTTTGCACATGAATGTTACGTAGTGACAATGGTTTCAGCAGGTAGCAAACTCACGAATGACTCATCAGTCGAGCCATTTGCGAGATAAAAACGCTGCAAATTATTACATAATGGTTTATTATTCTCTTGCGCTGCATGGTTAGGATATTTTCGACACAATACTTGGTGTTGCAATCAATATTTTCGATAATTTCCTGATTATCCGGCTTAACGCTGTCTCACACCTTCAAAACCCACCCCATTCGATTCAGAGCGGAAAAACACTAGTAAACAATACCAAACATGACCTGACAACAACGAAAAATGACGTTTTCACGGAAGAGCTAGGCAATTGGCACGCTGTTGAACGAGTTGAACTGACAGGAGGTAGAAGTGAAATGGGAGGCAGTACTGGAAACGAGTGCAGGCCAGGGGAAAACGATAACTTTCGCTATATCGTCCCATGAGTTCCTTCAAGTAGAAGAATTTGCCTCATTATATTTACTGTGATTTCACTGTTTTCCATCTAGACGCAGCCCTACACCTCTGAAACCCGAAGTGCGAAAGTACGCATTTTTTAGATCTCAATGTAGATGGACAATGCAGATTAGGAATCCCCATGCCTTGAAACGTAGTGTCAAATTTTAAGGAGGAGGAGGGTAAACACATTTCTCTGACAGAAAACACAGGTGTATTATTCAGAACTAAGGGCTCTTCGTCAAAGGATTAGTGAACAGACAGTAAACGATGGTACTGGCAAACCTGTATGGAAGGTTACTATAGCTGCCAACCTCTAGGCATAAGAGAGATGGGTTTCACAGGATGAGAGAAAGTATTCTTGGGGATCTTCAGCAACTACAACAGTTCTCTTCCTCCCATGCCACCACCCTCTTCCTCAAAAGTAAACAAAACACTCCCCACAGAATTAGTCAATACTCTTTCACCATGAGGCAACTAGAAACTTTCAGTTGCGCAACTCATCTGAGCTACAATATTGCAAAATTAAAAGACACCAGTTATTCGAAATCACACAGCAGAAGAAAAACTGTGGTGAATAAAACGAGTTGAAGAGTCATTGTTTTGGGCAGGCTGCTGGATGACATTGAAGAGTACAATAATGAGTTCTTCGGCACTTACTCCCGCAAGAGTGCGCGGTGCGTCCTGCAACCTGGAAAAAAATATGTAGACATATTGATACATACAATTTGACGTGGTAGGAAGTAAAAAGAGAGTACTCATGCAGTGAGTTGAATTGTCGAAAACATCAAATCAAAATAGTCAGAAAGGTAACGCCTAATGTACAGAGACCAGTAAACCTAGTGCTTACTTCGATGCTTACAGTACTTTCAAACTGAAACTTACCACCTTCGGTGAAGCGACAGCCCCACAAAAGCACAAGTATTGCAGAAGTGCAGCCGGTTCTTGTTGTGGGCTTCGACAAACCGGACAATTCCAGATATTCCCGAGGTTATCAACTAAAACAACCCACGACCAATGCCATTTCGACCATTAGAACACAATAAATGCACAAGCTAACTGCACATCGACCAAACTTTCAATCGTTATCACTCACCTCGTACGCCATATTCGTCCACTCTGTTGTTCGCGTGCTGTAGGACGCAGTCCAAATGATGAACATGGAAGCAGGCAGAGCATGACCAAATTCGGTCAGCCTTCAAAATTGGGGAAAGGCATATGGGACATTCGTAGGATTCGGTGTCCAAATCAGACTTCATGGTTATGACCCTCAACAGATCTGAAACAGAAATGGTTTAAGTTGAACAATTTCAAATTTGTTTGTATTGAGATTCACTTAACTAGTGCCAGCGAGTATATCACCTTCTATTTAGGCTTTATTTAATAAGGAAAAGTATTCACTGGTTGCTGAAATGTCCAATATATAGTCCATGAGGCGCGTGGATTTTGGCACAACTTGCCAACAATCATTCCAGAAGTGGCCTAAGTTCATTTATCATCCAGCGTGTATCATTTCTGCATAACCTCTATTACCTTCCCTAAATCCCCTTCATGGATTCCCTTATCTGCATCAGCAACAGCCAGGGGGGGGGGGATTGGTGGCTTTCAGAGAGGAGGCTGGAGTGCAGGCATGCTCTACTCTTTCACAGGTAATCACTGCTCAGCAGGATGAGGAAGAGAAAAGCATCTGGCAGGCGCTGAAGGCATTTTCAGGGGCCATAATGGTGGCAAAAGGTCTGTCATATTTGACAATGGAGGTCAAGCAGGTTCTGGGCCCCCCGTGGAGAGAACTCGTCAAGGAGTACACTCAGGCGAAGAACATGGTGCAGCATTACATACACAGCTGCAGCCCGCATCTTCAGGGGACATTTGGAGTTGGCTGTCAACTTCAAAGGAAGGCGCTAACCTTTCTGTGAAGCCTCCCTTGGAGGCTAAAGAAAAATGGCAAGTTGCTGGCTTTTCTAAGTATAAAAAGAATAACAAGAAGAAGAGCGAGGAGACAAGTGCTTGAGATGTGAACAGAGCACCATGCTTTCTGGGCCGACACTCCTGCAGTAGGAGGATAAGGAGAAGGATTCTGGGACAGGTAAATCAGCCAGAGGGAGAGGCTGCTCCAATCAAAGATGGTCCACAATAGGGATATTATTAAGCCAGCGACTACATTCGTCAATGTTCTGCAGCATATGTGTGTGCTTGTTCCTGACAAAGACTAATATGAAGGAGCAAGAGAGATGAGTCATTAATAAGATAGAAGCAGAAGCTGCTGCTCTCCTCTTGGGGAAGGGCACAGTAAGAATTGGATGAGACAGCTATAGGGTCTGCCCTAGGGTGGATGTGCTGAGATGCTTCCACTGCGTAGACTATGGACATCGGGCAGCTAGCTGTAAGGGAGCTGACCAGAAGGTCACAAGAAGGGAGAGTACACAGGACCCGTAATAAGCATGCCCTGCTCTCAGTGGAGGTTCACAGGGGATGAGGTGGCCCATCTGCCTGGTAGTAGGAAGTGCAGGGTGTTTAGGGATGCCCTGGGAGAGAATGGCGCAGGATGTTCTCCAGTAGTTTCAGCAAGAGAAAAAGGTCGATCTGCTACTCTTGAGCAAGCAGCATCATAACTGGGGAGCTCACTGGTTCAAGAATGCTGTAGGTTCCGCTCTTCAACCTCCCAAAATAGTAGGCAGTATCGAAGGATGTATGAGAATGGCATACTGCAAGATTCTTGTGAAGGTGAAAAGGACAAGAAAGAAGAGCTACCTTCGCAGCGAGACATGTGGGCCAACCTGATACAATGAGCAAAATGGTCCAAGGTTGGTTTCCCAATACACAGAAGTTCATAGGGTCATTCATAGGGCCACTAGGAGCAGACCCTCCCTCCTACGTCCCATAAAAAAGGCATAAAAGGACGATTCAGGAGTATTGAATCTACTTGGGAAGAGATCCTCTAACAAATAGATCTCTTGGGATGATCCAGAGTTTTGGTACTCATCACCCAGGTGATGTGAGACTTTAGTCCTTTTAGTCCTACCGGTAAAGAGTTGTGCCAGAGTCAGTGTAAGTGATGATTCGATAACTCCAACATTGACACTCTAAGTAGTGAAGGAACAGCAGCATTATCCACTTTGCTGCCGCAGCACAATAAGAAGATCTGGTAATAAGTTTATTTTATTAATCCACTTCCATTAACCACTACCTCCTAGTTCCACCTCCAGCTCTTGAGGATCGGGTGTTCTTTGATGCACGTTCCCACCACTCTTACACCAAACGCAAGACAACCTTGAGGTCTATCTCTGCAACCTCATCTGGCCGCTGCTGAGGAACCTCAAGCACTCACAGGCACATCACAGCCTGCCCCTCCCTAGTACACAGTACTTGCTTCGGTGGTTCCTGCTCTGCCTCACAGAATCTGTAACTCTGTACCTTACATATCCGTATACTTTCTCTCTGCAGGCTGAAGACCTCTGTTGTTAGCTCCCTGGAGAGTTTAATAAACAACCTTGACTGTCGTTGACCTGGCGCATCCCGCAAATAGGCAGTCCTGGACTTCTCCTCCCTCTTGCCAACCTCCTTGAAGTAGCTCTTGGTGGTCCCTACGAAGGGCTCGAGTCCCGTCGTTTCAGGCCCCTGCGCAGGAGGTGGCACACGTACACTATCACCGCAAAGAGCTTTGCCTGAAAAACTGTTGTTGGTATTACTGTCAGGATCCTTGACCCATAAACTTCAGCACCTGCCAAGGTAATAAGTATGAACCGATTCTCTGCAGAATGGGAACAAATAATGTCAAGATGAAATGTCGACTAAGTAGTCAAAAATCGAAACACTACACAACCTAGACGAACGGTAGACCTTAAAAGTCGAACAAATAGTAATTTGATTATAATGAATAGAAGCCACTAGCAGTTTCAGGTGGATCTCAAAAGGTTAATCTTGAATCATTGATTGTTCCTTTGCCAGAGCAGCCACGATCTGTGGGGTCTTGCTTTGAAACAGAGGACTCTTTAACTTCCTGCCAGGGAATGCAGATGTCCGACAAATCGGTATGAAATAAATCATGAAATTTGCGGATAATTAAGTGAATAAATACTCACCATTTTTCCCTGTTTGACCGTTGTTAATGAGGTTTTCTACTTTCGTTCTGATATGCGCTAACTTCTTTTTGCAAGTACTGACCTCTTGCTTTCCTTTGCCCAAAGCTTCGCTCTCTCTATACGCTGGAATAAAGAGAAAATAGTTAAATTTGATGCAGAGGTGCTCACTTAGGTGACACACTACCGTTAACTGCTTTTTACTTCCTTGACTACGAAGTGGAAAGCAAAGTTACGGATTCAGTTGAAAATATCTGGTGCGTTGCAACACACAACTTTCCTTAGCTCTACGTCAATTCACTTTGTACATGGCCTGTGAACTTGATCAAACAACACGTCACAGCAGCAGGAAACGGTAGCGCCTACAGTTCTGGAATTTATTGTGCTGCTCGTACTCATTCCAGGACCATTAGTGAGCAATTGGTACTCAGATAATTAATGAGGCTGTAAACACGAATTTTTTGAAGAAGGATAGTAATTACTTTTGCAGAGCTATTGGGTAATAACTGTTAGAACTGGAAGTAAGCGAAACGACAGTAGTTGAAATTCAGGAATTTCTGGAGTGAGCCCCATGTCTCTCATGAGCGTTTTTAAACACTCACCCTTTAGGTATTGGATTGGACTACAATAACAATTTTTTTTAACATTCTACTAACATTCCAGCGGAGGTTATAAGAAAAATATCTGGTGCGTAGCAACACACAACTTTCCGCCACCCCTTCAAGTTCGAACACCACCTACATAGGCGGGCGCTATATCTTCGTTCAACTCATTTTTACAGGAACATTTATAGAGAACAAAATGTAGGGACTAGTTAGCTGAGAGTACTCCGAAAGTTTGATCGAAATCGTTAGAGCCGTTTTTGGGAAAATTGGAATACTGATAAATTAATATTCGACAAATCTCCTTTCTGAGTTAACTTGGCTTATATCTCCTTTCAACATATATATACAGAAATAGTTATGGAGAACGAAATGTTGGTATGGGTGACTAAAAGACACTTCATTAGAATTTATCACATCTGGTGAAAAAATTACCCTGGAACTTTCGGAAATGTTCGAAAAAACGTTATTTTCAACACATTTTCATTTTTATCTCTGCTCAATGGACTTTCAGAGGAACATTTATTGAGAACAATATGTAGGTATTAACTATTCGAAAATATCCTGAGAGTTTGATGATAATCGTTGAAGTCATTTTGCCAAAAAGCTTAAAAACCTATTTTTGCTTCATAGGTCATTATCTCCGTTCACCGTATTTTCATGGAGATATGTATGGAGAAGAAAAGTTAGGTATTGATTAGTGAAAGATAATTTGAAAGTTTAATCAAAATCGTTAGAGCTGTTTCCGAGAAAAATGCGAAAAACCCTAGTTTTTGGTACATTTTCGCCCCCCCCCCCCTTCCCATCGGCCGAAATCGTCCATAACCTTATTTTGGTGTCTACAAAAAATAACGAACAAAACAAAAAAAGAACCAGCTCAATCGGATCAGCCGTTCTCCCGCAAATCGAACTACAGACACACACACACACACACATACACACACACATACACACACACACACATACACACGGACCACGCGACGAAATTAGGTTTTTTAGACTCAGTAGGGTCTGAAACGTAAAGATCTGAAGAAAACTCAAATTTTTTTTTTGGGCCGATTACTATACTTTCCTTCCCTTCGGGTAGCGGAAAGTAAAAATCGCGCTAAAAACGCTTTTCGTCGAAAATTTTGATAATTTATTGTGCTGCTCTCGTCATTTTCCCACGAATGGGAATTTTATGGTATAATTATCTTATTAAGAGCTATCTATATAAAAAATGTAATCAAAATCATTAGAGCCGTTTTTGAGAAAAAAAATTTGGTGTTTTAATCACTATGATAACTATAGTTAACTTTCGATGGATTTTGCCCACACCCTTACTTTTGCGTCCCATGGTAACCTGTAGGCTAGTCATCAAGTTTCAGCTGATTTGGTACGGTTGTTTTCTCTAAAAACCGCGCTAAAATCGATTGCGTCGAAAATTTTGGTAATTTATTTATTGTGCTGCTCTCGTCATTTTACCACTAATGGGAATTCTATGCTATAATTGCCTTATTAAGAGCTATCAATATAAAAAATTTAATCAAAATCGTTAGAGCCGTTTTTGAGAAAAAAAAATTTGGTGATTTGATCACTATGATAACTATAGTTAAATTTCGGTGGATTTTATTCATACCCTTATTTTGGCGTCCCATGGTAACCTACCGGCGAGATATGAAGTTTGAGCTGATTTGGTACGGTGGTTTTCTCTAAAAATCGTTCACAGACACACATACACACACACACACAGACCATTTTCCCAAATAGTGTTTTTCGGACTCAGGAGGGTCTGAAACGTAAAGATCTGAAGAAAACTCAAAATTTTTTTTTCAGCCGATTACATAACTTTCCTTTCTACTTCGTAGAGCAAGGAAAGTAAAAACAATTCTGAGTTCTCTATAGATCTTTCCGTTTCAGACCCTAACGAGTTCGAAAAGCAATATTTGAGAAAATGTTGATGGTCTGTGTGTGTGAACGCAACTGAGGGAAAGTAGCTGAACCTAATCAGCTCAAACTTGATATGTGGTCCGCAGATCACACGTGTGGGACGCCAGAATAAGAGTATGAGTAATATCGGTCCAAAGCTAACTATAGTTATCATAATCATCTAATTACCTATTTTTGCTCATGATGGCTCTAATGACTTTGGTTCGATTTTTTGTTGGGAAGGCTCAAAACCATAAAATTCTCATCTGTGGACAAATTACGAGAGCATCACGATAAATTACGAAAATTTTAAAGAAAATTGATTTTAGCTCAGTTTTCTCCTATAAATCCCGCTCATGAAAATCAACTATATGTAAAGTGAGACCACTCATTGAAATTGAACTTACTACCCCTGCTCACAGTGTTTGCCCAATAATTCCAAAACGTTAAACACGGCCCTTCTCAATCAAATCATGTTGACAGTCTCAGAAACACGCTGTGCACTGATTGCTCAATAATGGTCGTGGCATAAGTAGGAGCGCCACACAATAAATGCTGGAACTTAAAGCGCCACCACTTTCTACATAAAGCTTGAAATTATGTTTTCCCAAATTCAAATGAACTGAGTGAAAGGAAACGTTGATTGGATTAGTAGCTAAATCCATTAGAATCAGCGAACGTATGTGGGACTAAGGAATGTTGTGATGCGTCGCCCAAGATACTTTTTGTTTTCCTACGCATAACGTTCCTAACACTAGGAGCTACCATTCCAAAGGTGGAATAACGTTCTTTGTTGCTTTCACATACTCAGATAACTCAGTTGAGTATCGCATCAGACCAGTACATGTCCTACATAACTGCATATAAAAAACTTACTGACTCCAATATCTGACAGACGCATTTCCATTTTGTCATAGAGTTTCTCAAGCATTTTCCCGATGCTGTTCAAATGATCCAGGGTTTTTTTCACTGCTACTGAGTCCACAGTCAGCATAGCGTCTTGAGCTGGCTTGTTGGTTTTATTCCTCCTACGAAACGACATGAGTATTGAACAATCAACGTTGTTGCAAATTAAATTAGAGCAGCGAGTTTCAAGATAAGAAAGAAACCTAAAGAGTGTTTTGATGGCGCCCTGGAGCTGCAGAATGTCGATGAATCGAAATTAACGCACATCATACATGCGATGAACTTGTTGGCGAACTCACAAATGAGGTATTACGAGGTAAACGTACAAACCGAAAAGGGAAGGGAGGGAGAGGCTCGTCCTGCCTTTCACGCGCATCCTTTTAATTTCCTTGGTGCACCATGAAGCCATCGAAGTTGAAAGAATATATGAGATGGAGAAGAAAACGGGTTGTAATAAGGCTCCATTTGCTCAGAATAGTATTCAATTAGCTTTTTTGATGCTCGAAAATATGCCAGCGTCCAATCTCTCCGTTGATATAATCTCATCAAGACCCACAACCCCCCTTAACCATTTTGCATGTGGAAGTTAAAACTGTATTCCACCCTCACAATACTCAACTGCGGGAAGAACAGATTTGTAATCACTATATCCATTCACGGACCAGCTCCAAACGTATTTTTTCATGTTTGAGGGTTACACGTATAATCTAAATCTAACAACAGAAAGTATTCACTTCAAATGTACCAGAAATATTTGAAAAGTTGACATTTTGTACTGTCTACGTTGTTGTGGTAATGCAAAACCATTATATGTTGTGTCCCCATTTTTGTTATTTCCACGCGGATAAGTTAATGTCAACATATTAAATTGGCAATTAATAAGTCTAATTTTTGGCAGACAGTATCGCCAATTCTCCAGTTGATACAATAACACTTCATTAGGAATAAGCAAACAATCACGCTTTTGCACTCAACATTTATTTATTTAAAAGGATAGTTCTCAAAAGGGCTACTGCACTATAGTATTGTGTATCAAATAATAAAATTTCTGACGGGGGTTATGATACACAATTTCTGGTGGTGATTACATGGGTCTATATACTCACCGGCTCATGATGACTGAAGGATTAAGAAACAAGGCACAGCAGCCTAAATATCTGCCAAGAGCAGGGTGATGTTTCAATGAATGAGAGGAGTTGGCTTAATTTACACGAAGTAAAATAGAAATAGAGATTGTAATGGACCTGATTACGACTGAGATTAAAAAAAAAGACTTCGTTCTTTACAGAAAATACACAGAGAAGTTGAATATCTTGGAAACCTCTATTTCGCCAGATAATTTTGTTATCATACGCAATAAGATTCGATTGGATGGTATGAGGAGTATCGATAGTAGAGAATACATCGATTCAAACTCGGACAGTGACCGAAGACAAGGAACGGATCAATGGAGGAACGGATTGGAACGGGTGTGTTCGTAGGAGAATCGCAATACTTGACAAGCTTACGATAGGTACTCAACTCCCAGCCGATTCTCACGTAACCGTTCCTCGCCCGGAGCCGCTCGTTAATAGCCGATCACTAGCTCATTTCCGATTTCGGCCACATCGCCAGTGGCTAAGCTTCCGTTCTCCCTCAGATCTTTCACACAGCTCAGATTTTCAATTCTCTCCGTGCCTAATGATCGGCAGTGGAAGTGCAAGTGCCGTCATTCGCTATTTAGGTAAACAAATGCGACCGTAGTCGACACTAATTTGATATAAGTGGTGCGATGAATTGCATAGCGTTCCTTGTAGCCCCCTTCATTCAATGTTCGGCCATTTTTATTCCTACCTGGGGTTTTCACGCAATTTATACGAACTTAACGTTAATCTGAAATGCTTAAAGCTTCGAACTTTGGCAAAAACGCAATGTCCACACTTTGTTGAAAGAAGGCGTGTCAGATGGAGGTGTAACCAACTCTTACCAACCTGTAACATCACGGTAGACGTAGAAACTAGTCGTGCTTAGCCCTATAACCGACCGGCAAAACGATCAGCCGAGATAAAACGTCCATTTCGTTAATTGATCTTTAAATATGTCACAATGATGGGTCAATGATGAAAAAAAAAGATGACAAATTATTACACATTTTAGGCTTGTATATTCAGCTGGGTACATTGCCCAGGTAGGGGTAATAATAAAATGTCGTGTCCGTATTTATAAGACAAATAACCCCAGACAATTTCATCACAAACGTGATGTCATTTCTCTTTCGGTACATAATTAACCCCCACCATTTTCAACAACAAAACAAACAAACATATTTCCTTAATTTCAGGTACCTAACCCTGACGACGTTTGAATGACTAGAAAACACCAAATAATGATTAGAAATTTTTTAAAACAAAATATCGTGTAGTCCCCTCACAACTGAACGGTCTTATAAACATTCAGTGGGAAAATGACGAGAAAAGATCAAAAGATTATCACACGTTTCGACGAAAGTCAATTTTTGAGCAGTTTTTAATTATAAAAAGATGGTAGTTTAATAACGGTTAGAAGATGATTTGGGGCGTCCCAGCAAATTCCATAATTCAATGTATTCCCTACGCGCCCATAATAATCAACACGAACGTCCCCAAAAAATCCTCTCGATAGCTTCATGATGCGCCTATGCTACGGGAGCTCAATAAAGACGACATAAAGAGGGGCAACCCAATAAACTCCACTTTGACAGCACAAAAATGTTGAACTATAAGAGTCGAATGTTTGTGAGGCTTAAGAAAGTGTAATTGGCAGGTCGGAAAGTTGAAAAAATGGTTAACTTAAACGATTGCATTTTATATTAATAATCATTCCTCAACATTTTGTTTGAATGAAACAAAATGATCAATTTACGGAACACTGCAACCACCAAAAATCATCGCTATTTCACTATTTCCCACAGTTTTCACCAGATAATTCGAAAACAGTAAACACGATACTTCTTAAAAACGAGCGGTGCGTAGCAACACACAACTATCCGCCACCCCCAAGTTCGAACACAACGCATTTCTGCAGAAACATTTGTGGAGAACAAAATGTAGGGATAGTTAGCTAAGAGTACTCCGTAAGTTTGATTGAAATCGTTGGAGCTGTTTTTGATAAAATTGGAATATCGATAAACTAATATTCGACAAACCTTTTCTGAGTTAACTTGGCTTATATCTACGTTCAACAGATGGTTGCGGGGAACGAAATGTGGGTTTAGAATGCCAGAAGACACTCCAAAAGGTTTATGCACATCTGGTGAAGCATTTACCCTGGAACTTACGGAATTGTTCGAAAAACCGTTATTTTCGACACATTTTGATTTTTATCTCTGCTCAATGGAGTGTCAGAGGTACATTTATTGAGAACAATATATAAGTATTAACTATTCGAAAACACCCTGTGAGTTTCGTGAAAATCGTTGAAGCCGTTTTGCCAAAAAACGAAAAAGACCCAATTTTGCTTCATAGGCCTATATCTCCGTTCACCGTATTTTCATGGTGATATGTATACTATAGAAAAGTTAGGTATTGATTAGTAGAAGATAATTTGAAAGTTTAATCAAAATCGTTGGAGCCGTTTTTGAGAAAAATGCGAAAATTCCTAGTTTTTGAGACATTTTTGTTTCCCACCCCCCTTCCCATCGGCCGAAATCACCTATAACCTTATTTTAGTTTCTGCAGAGAATAACGAACAAAACAAAAAAAGAACCAGCTCGATCGGTTCAGCCGTTCTCCCGCAAATCGAACTACAGACACACACACACGGACCACACGCCAAAATTAGGTTTTTTAGACTCAGTAGGCCTCAAAACCCAAATTTTTTATTTAAATTTAATTAAATATTTATACTTTCCTTTCCTTTTGGGGTAGCGGAAAGTAAAAATCGTTCGACAGTCTCATAAATGGCCTGTGCACTGATGATCGGGGCATGAGTAGGAACAACTCAGTAAATTGTTTAACGCCTGGAAAAAATCAGAAGGAGGAGGAGAACTCCGTTGGCTCCCTCATTTGGGGGAGTGTACAACTTTCAATGATGTGACATACTAGACATTAGGAGAAGTAGAAAGAACCCAAAGCTGACATAAGGGATCTTTTAGCTGGCAGCTGTAGGAATCCTCAGAAATTCCGCAATTCGAACGAAGTTATAAAAAAAATTAATTTTATCATCAGATGTTAAGCAATTGTATAATGCGTCACACCAGATGTTTTTATAAGCAATTCAGGAAGCACCAGTGGAAAACGCTGAACGTAAAGTACAGAAAGTATTTGACGTGAATTCTTCAAATTACTTCATCTAAAAGACGTTTTTGGTTTCTTGTTTTAACAGAAGTTTTGAAGACGACCTGCGGCAACAACTTTGGATGTTACGTTCACACCCTACAAACCTTTCGGGCCTACGAGGATTCCATTTTTTGGAAATCAACGCTGGGAAAGAAAACGTGTAAAAAGGTAAGTCAAGTAGGCTACTTACATTTCTCCTTCAGGCGATACTTATTATTTGAGTCTATACAAAAAAGCTTTGGGGCTGGTCACGTTGATGTCGCAGTCGTCCAATGCTCATTGGACAATAAAGCGGCGGTCTTTCTGGTGTTGATCAGTTAAAAATGAACTGGAATATTGTTCTCCGAGACCGTCAAACATATCTTTTAAGTAAAACAGCCTCTTGGGATTTCGAACCTCATGCATAAATCAGAAGTATTTCGGTACGGTTGATTACTCAATGCTGTTTGGAAGATACTATCTGCCAACACGCTACAAATCGAACTCGAGTTCGTATTAATTTTACTAACTTCGACCAGCACTAGACTTTTGGGCTGAAATACACTGTCAAGGCTGCAAATTACAAATCGTAACAGACGAAATGAGGAATGAACAGTTAGATTCCATAGTGAAGTCGTGACTTTATCGAATTTCCAGTGAAAACGGGCCGCGATGTCACTGGCAGATGAGGCATTGATAATTCGAAACATCCGGCCTCTACGCTTCATTTTTACCGCCTTTTGCATCACTCTCGCATTTTTTCGTTTCTGAGCAATTCGCACTACTCAGATCGCATTGTTCTCGCCATTTTACTTTCCTTGGCTCTGCGAAGTAGAAAGGAGGGTTATGTAATCAGACAATGAAAAACATTTTGAGTTGTCTTTGGATCTTTACGTTTCAGACTCTAATGAGTCAGAAATCCTATTTGGGCAAATGTGTGTGTGCGTCAGTGAACACGATTGAGCAAAAATGGCTGAAAACTTGATGTCTAGCCAGCAGGTTACCAAGGGACGCCAAAATAAGGGTATAGCTAAATCCTCCCAAAACCAAAGTATAGTTATTGTTGTGATCAAAACCCTAATCTTTTTCTGAAAAACAACTATAACATATTTGATGAAACTTTTTATGAGGACGGCTCCAAATAACACAACAATACCATACAATTCTCATGTGGGAAAATGACGAGAGCAACTCAACAAATTACCAAATATTTCAACGAAAATCGATTTTAGCTCAGATTTTTTCGTACAACTCCGCTCAAACGTTTTTAGAATCTTTAGAAAAATTCAGGTGGTACTTCAATCAAGTACCTATACTATGAGCGTTTGATAATGCCCATAAGATATATAGTAGCTACTCCAAAAAATTCCCAAATTTCAATCCCTACCGCCGACTGCTACCATTTTTCACAGTTTTCATCCAATTACTTCAAGCCAGCGAAAGCAATCCTGATCATGAAGCAGTCTTTTAAATTACCTGTGCGTGGCACAAGTAGAAGCAGTACAATACATTTCAGAACCATAATCGCCTCCCGCTGCCATGTAGTACGCGGTAATAAACCGACTTAACTGCTTGAATCTAGAGCATCGCTGAATGCGCGTCAGGCCATGGAATGTTGTGTGATGCGTCACACCAGGTATTTATATCCCAACTGATCAGATCGTCAGTTCGTATTCCAATCTCTTCTACGTCCATTCCGTAGTAAGTACTCCTAAAAATTATACATCTTAGTCGTATTACGACAATGTATACTTGTTTCGGCAGGAACTAAAAAGCGGCTAGCGGCGGAACAGCTCTTCTAAGATGAGAGAATTCCCGCCTCCCGCGTTATCAAATGTTATCACAACGAAAATTGTATTGTGAATCTCTCTCTCTCATTGTGCACCCGCTTTGTGTAAAATCCGTTAGAGTTGTGTCAAATACGACCACCAAACCCTCGAAAATACCGCTTGTTGTGGATTATACCACATCCGTGGCGTAGCTACATGATCTCGCCTCAACGTTCCCAGGATTCGCCTCACGTCATCATCGTCGACCGGGTAAGTACCGCACAGCAAGCCAGACGAAGTCATTTGGTGAGTCAAGTCCCCCATTTGTATTTCCTGCAAACTTTGATTGATTATTCGAACTTGAACAGATCCAGAATCCAATTACAGTCCACTGCGTTAGTCTGTCCCCAACAATACTCGTAATTTTAAGCAGTGGTGAGAAGAAAACTGAGGTCGCGAAAACTGGGCTGAAGTAAGCTGCACATTTGTAATTGAAAGTTTGACCATTTGCCCAGCTATCCAGGATGGTCGCATCAGGAGAAGAATATGGGACTTTTTTTAGTTTTTCGAAACTTGTCCACCGAAATTTAACCACGACACTTTGACCGAGTCGTGGGAGGTCGCAGGCATGAATTTGAGATCTTGAGATCCTCTTCAAGATAGTCTTCTCAAAATTTAAAATTTCTTTTATATTCGTGTCTGCGACCATCCTCGACTCCAAGATATCCTCGAGCCATAGGTGGTATATTTTGAACGTGACCAAAAAACGTCCCGCCTACATACTCTTCCCCTGAGTTCAAATTTGTTTCGTATTAACGGCTGCGACCATCCTGGGCAGCTGGGCAAACTGTTAAACTATCAATTATGAATATGCAGCTACCTTCGGCCTAGTTCGCGAAAACGTTGAGGTACCGCAATCCCCAGTTTCAACAATTTAGAAAGACGAAAGTGCGATTCTTGCCACCACGTCGACAAGAGAAAGATAACGAACGCGTTTAGGCGAGTTTCCTCGTCTTGGATCAAAACGTGTCAACTGGAGGTTTGATGTTGAGACAAGCTGAAGCATTCGCCTGTAGCTGTGTGGCGCAACAAAGTTGAGAGACGAGTCCGCGCCTCGTATTTGTTAACTGTACGCGTTTACCGCGTTCCTCGTCTTCGTACTTAAAATCCCTTTCGCCCCTCCGTTTTAGTTCTACCCGTGTTTGCTGATTCCCTCGAGATTTCTCGTTGGGGAGCACGTTGTACACACAACGAGATTACAAGTTTGGCGAAAACATCAGGAACCTGTTGAACATCCGGAGCCTTTAACTCGGGCTGATTGAAAAACTTCGGTACTAAAATCCTATTTAAGTTACGATAAACAGCGCCGCGTCGGCGATCCGTCGACCTCGAAACCATCGGGGGCGTAACGGATTACTTAAGAATTAATTAACTAACTTCGTTTAGCAATTTAATTATTTTTACTTTAACGGCGCCTTTATAATTCTGAAAGTGCTACAGAGCAATTCGCACGAGATTACTTTTCACCCCCGGTAATGAGTCACGAACCGTAGAAACCCCCACAATCCTGACGGCGATCCCTTGCTTTTATCACTAACTAGACTTTTCACAATAATAAATATACTGATCGTCCATATCAATCATCAGCGATCACACTTCCCTCGCCATTTGACACAATCGAATATTGATGAAAGTGGAAAAAAACGAAAGGCGTCCGTTTCCGCAATCTCAGTTCGCAAACACATTATCGAAAATTTCGGCGTAAATCAATTTTATTAGTTTTTACCTCAAATCATTCCAGCGTTCTCAAAAAAATCGTGCTGGTGCTTCAACGATTCTCACCAAACTCACAGGATATTTTCAAATAGAATTGTTCTCATTTAATGTTCCTCTGACAGTCCATTGAGCCGATATAATAATCAAAATGTGTCGAAAATAATGTTTATTTTGTACATTTTGGTTTATTATTCATTCTGAATAATAACCCTATGTTTTCGGTCTCGAAAAAGTTTTTACAACCCCCCCTCAAAATTTGATACTTTACGTTTGAAGACTTGGAGATTCCAAATTTGCAATGTCCGTCTGCCATCCCCCGTCCGCTGTCTGCCGTGGTCTAAAAATTCGTTGTTTCGCACAAAAATCCGATTTGGTATCTAGTTGTGCCCGCCATCTCAGCAATCTGATCGGACGAAGCCCGTGGTTGTAATGGGAAAAAAACGGTTAAAAAAATTAACGAAACGCAGTACAACGCGGGAACTACAGCGGAAGTCAACGTTTCGTCGTTTGAACTCCCTCCTTCCCCACCCGTCTCATTAATAAACCACCCGAGCTCGCTCACCTCCCAACGACGCCGCCACTCAACTCCCCTTTCGCCTCCCAACGGGTTCGCTTCAAGCGCCCCCGTTCCAATTTCCCCGACGACGGGGCAAAATCATCAGACGTTTTGTTTCCGTAGTTCCATTGTAGCCAGGACATGTTTCGTATGGTTTACTAGTATTCGATGCTGAATCGAATGGGATGGGGGAGCACTAATATTAGGTCAAGCTGTTCATGAGAATAATAAACCATTGTGTAATAATTTGCAGGGTTTTGTAATTTCCTGAGTAACTGCGTTACTGGATTCCATCAATCTTAGGGAATGTCTATCCACGTGTAGCACGGAAATATAAGCCATGATAGCTAGGAAAACCTGATTTGTCGAACTTTGATTTTTTGTTTTTCCAATTTTCTCCAAAAAGGATGTAACGATTTTAATCAAACTCACATAATACTCTCAACTAACAAAACCTACGTTTTGTTCTCCATAAATGTTCCTGTAGGAATGCGTTGAACGAAGATATAGCGCCCGTATATGTAGCAGGTCGTCGAAAATTGTGTGTTGCTACTCACCAGATATCTTTGAGACAAATTTAGTTTGTTGGACCGGAGTTACTGTTTTGCATTCTATTTTGCCTTTCCGCTTATACCGTGTTACGATTTGTGAATGTTGTGTTTATATATGCGTACAAAGTATTATTTGGTTGATGGTTAATCGCAGTGCTGACCAGTGAAAGTATGAAGGAAGGGAAAAAGTGAAGACTTATTGGCTGCTGACACTATTTCTTTTTTGTAAACTGCTTTAAAGTTTGTTTGTAATTGTTGATAATTAATTGGGCTTCTTTTAGGTGAAACGTTTCTGTCACCATTCAGTTATAGGAACTGTCAACGCAAAGTTCAGTTTTAAAAAAAATCAGAATAAAATCAAAATTTTTTTCGAGAAAAATTTCGTTTTCTCAAACGGCATTTGTTTTGTGCACTCAGAAGTCTTTTGAAACGATCAACATTTTATCTTCAACCGATTACATATCTTATCTTCCAACGTAACGGCTGACGGAAGTTGAGTTTTGTGAAGGTAGCCGAGTGAACAATGGCTCCGAAAACTTACTCGACGGGAAGCGTACAAAACGTGGAGTGAGCTGGTTTTGGTCACCGGAGGTGGGAGCTATGGGAAGAGAGTGGTTTGTGGTTAACCGCAGTGCTCTGACCAGCCACACAGTTAATGGATCAGGAGCAAACCAGGTGTGAGCCTCCCGAAGCTAATGGGACATTTAACTGTCAGGTTGCCCTCCCCAAAGCTCTAATCTCATCGGACGGCTCCAGATAACCTCCTCAGTCCGGCACTTTTTTTCCCTTCCAGCTCCAACTGCTATCGCCTCAAAGATTCCTTTGTCTCTTCACTTGCTTCCCAAACGTTAAATCGCTAAGCCTGGACACTGATGGCCAAATGTCGCCGCTTAGGGTTCGAATTAAACCTCCATTTTAAGTCAAACGTGTAAACCGTGCCATTAATTCAACAGATTTTCATTGATAATAAAACTACTGCCGTCTTGTCAAAAATATTAAGAAGTCAAATTTTTGAATAAATTGCGCCAAAATCTATTTCCCAGTATTTTCTGAAGAACTCAATATTTTTACGTTATGTGCCCGCCATAATAATGGATAACTTTTGCTTGAAGAGTCAAGGAGTTCAAATAGCTCAAAAATAGTCAACAAAAAATGTCAAACGTACATGAAAAGATTTGGGCAGGAGGCGTTCTATTTCAGCGGTTTTCATCAAAGACTCCTGCTTTTGACGTCAACAAATAAGGGTATGAACAAAATCGGTTCAGATCTACCTATAGTTATCATGATGACCAAAACGCCAAATTTTTGTTTGTCCCCGGCTCGAGCGATTTTGATTCCTTTTTCTGTGTGGTCAGCTCCAAATAACCCAGAAATTGAACAAAAAAGTTTAAAAAATGTTTCCTTTAAGTCCCGTGAATGTCTCAAAAACTGCCTGCATGTTCATAATTAGAAGCAACCCAAGAAATTCCGCAATTCAAACCACCGCCGTTTTACTTACGGTACATCACTTCTCACAGCGCTTACCCAACAATTCCAAAATAATGAATACAATAGCTCTTGGAAAAATCATGTTGGAAGCCTCATAAATCACTTATAACTGATTTATATTATCAGTTATCATTATTGAGTGATATAAGCTAGAGAGACACAATAAATCCTTGAGTTCCACGAGTTTCTCCGTAGAACGATGAGCTATGTTCTGTCAAGTTCTTACTAACTGAATGAAAAGCTGCTTTGTTGATCGCAAGTGTGATAAAATCGCTAAATGTTGGCGGGGTCGAGGTAAGTTGTTGTTCTGTAATTAAGTTAGAGAAAATGTCGAAGTGTCGTTTGACAGAAAAGAAGGTTAACAGAATAAATCGAGGTTACGAAAATTCTTCGAAAGTTTCTTAAATAGTTTTAAAGGGTCTTCCAAAACGATTTAAATATCAATCGAGATTTACTTGATCGATACATCATTATTAAGTATTCGCGCGCTATTCCTACTCATTGGCTAACTTCCTCCACTTCACAGTGCGCCGCTGTTTCATTCGTTCGATAATAATAAGTTTGCTGGTTTTATGGTTTACGTAAGTTCGCGTTTTGTGCGCTAGTTTGCTATGGAAGATTATGCACTTACGAACACCGTCTTCGGTCTCCGATATTTCTCTCAGTTAAGCAATTGAGACGAAATTAAGTGAATATGGAAATATGGTGCTCCTGAAGATGTGCTCGCAGGTATTTCGTTGGTTTTTAGTACAACTATATTTGAGAGTGTTAAGTGATGCTTTTTAGTAATTATTTACACTGTTCTTGGCAAATTATGTATCGGGTATGAATAAATGTACAGAAGTTCTTCGATGTACGGAATCGTTTTTAGTACGTTCGAGGCTATTGAGGATTCGCACGCTATTTCTACTCATTGACTAACTTCCTCTTCTTCGCTGTGGACCGCTGGTTTATCCGTCCATTATCAACATGTTATCTAGCTTTATCAGATACACATTTCGCATGTTGTGCGGTATTTCAGCAATTTAAAGTTATGCCAGTAAGAATGCCGTCGTCGTGTTTCGATGTTTTTACTAACGAATAATTGAGATAAAGAAAGATGAATCCAAAAACTATGATGCGTCTATGGATGAGTTCGCAGGTATTTCGTTGGTTCAACTATATTTGAGAAAGTTAAATTATACTATTTAGTAACATTTTTCATTGAGGAAACAGGCGGCGATGAGCTTAAATCAAGATACTAACATGAATCAATTTACTGCCTTTCTCGAAAGCTCGGGACTAAATCACTAGTAAGAATTCGCGCCCCATTTCTACTCACTGAATAACTTCCTCCACTTCACGTTAATAATCAGTTCTATAACACGGAAGCTACTACTACTATTTATGATAATGAAGATAAGAATGCTGTCTGTGGTTTTGGTCATTTTCCTGAGGCAATGGAGACGAGGAAAAGTGAATAACGATGCTGCTGAGGATGGGTTTGTAGGTATGTCGTTGGCTCCTATTTCATATATATTTGAGAACGTTACATGATATATCTTAGTAGCTGTTTAAACTTTTGTGAGGAATGTGGCATTAAGTATAAACGATGGTAAGAACAACATTCTTCGGATTACTGAATCGTTTGAGAGGTGCCTTTCCATAACATTTATGACGAAATCACTGTTAAGGATTTTGTCTCTACTTCTTCTCCATAAAATACTGCCCTCTATATCTACGTCCAGGAACACATTATGGCCGTATCATAAGAATTCAAAAATGTCTGGTGCGAAGCATCAAACAACTTACCTCAACCTTTGCAAATTCGAGACAGTGATTGAACCCTTATGTCGAGCCGAACGGCGTCACTAATTAGCTGGAAGTACTGCGTGAGCTTGATCAAAGGCGTTTAAGGCATTTTCGAGGAAGTGTGAAAAACATGTACAATACAATAGTTCAAAAGTCATATTAAAAATTTAATAATAATAATGGAAAAATAAAAACGAAATAATTCACGCCCACCGCACATCTTTTTTACTTTCCGCTAGCTAACGGGAGAGGAAAGTATTGTAATCGTGTCCGTGTGTGTGTGTGTGTACGTATGTGAGAATAGGTGCCTATATCACTTCTTCTGTAAACATATCTCTATGAAAATACGGTGAACGGAGATAAAGGCCTACCAAAGAAAAAATTTTTTTCTACGATTTTTGGCAAAACGGCGTCAATGATTTTGACCAACTCACAGGATGTTTTTGAATAGTTAATACCTATTTATATCGTTCTCAATAAATGTTCCTTGAGGCTGACCTAGCATGGATTCAAAGCGACGAGGTGGAGATGAGAGTAAGTCGAGAATTACATGTGAATTGAACCGTTGAAGGGTTGAGCTCTCACACATGCGCCTCCAAACAAAGGCCATTAAATATTAATTTGAACTACTAACGTTGCTTTGACTAACTTTATCCGGTGTTTTCATCAAGTGCAAGTACTAAGAGCATTATGGAGGGACAGGCGATAGAGAAGCTATGTAGCTCTCTGACTGTCCCAAAATTGGGATGAGCACTGTGGCCTAAAGACCTACTGTGCCAGTCCTACTGTCTCACAGGTCCACGTTTAGCCGTTAAAGGAATGCAAGTCTTCTTTGATGTCCAGAATACGAGGAGTAGTACCTAAGTCCCGAAATCGCTCCCTCTCAAGTCTCTGGCATTGGGCCAGAACGTGGGTGTCTCCTCATCTGTGGCACATTAACTACACCGAGGGATGCTGACTATGCCCACAACGTACATATGTCTGTTCATTTTGCAGTGGCCCTGATGATCTGCCTTGGGTCCACCCACTCCATCCTCAGGAGGCTTAGCTGGCTCATTAGTTCTTCGTAGTCTCGAAATATGTGGTTTTTTCTAGCGGGAATCAGAGATGCCCCACTGAATAGAAGTCGTCGGTGACGTTTGAACTCGTTCGGCAATCGGACTTGAGAAGCGCGAAGTTGGGAGCCGATTGATCGTTAGTCGCTTTTGAAGAAGAGCGGGGTAGCGGAGCGGAGAACTTTTGATGAATCGAAACGCGGCGGCGGATTAATTTATTGTCGAGGAGGTTGAAGATCTCGGGAGCCTTTGTGCCGTGGCTTTACTGAAGTCGCTACGCCCCTGAGAGAGCTACGAGAGCTACGTGCCTAACTTTCCGTAGCGAAAGGAGAACGTCCGTGTCCGACCGGTGCCTTTTTGTTTTCTCGTCACAATAAGAAAGAAGCGGCACATGTTCAGAAGCTGAAAAGCCGTCCGAGCAAAGGGGAAACGTGTCGGCGGCCTGGACGAGCCATGCACCGCTGTTTTGTTCGGGCGTAGCGCGATAAAACGGGTCCGTTAGCGCAGTAGCGCGTGCTGTCTGCACTGCTCCATCTCATCTAACGAGGTTCGCCACCTCTGACATTCCAGAGTCCAGCGCTCTCATAAGAGTCTCAAAACCTGACGGACCTGCGTGATACCAACGGCAACAGAAATGTTGCACTTGTGAGTTTTTCATTCTTGATGAATAACCATCCCTTGCAGGACCACCAATACCCGTAGATCTAGTGACAGAAATGAAGAGGCTTACACACGTTATTGGCAAGAGCTGCCCAATGTTGCCAGCACAGCGCATCATCTTGAACTGAGATCAGCCATACGTCACTCAAAATATTAGCCTTTGGTCTTTACACAAGCTTTTAACCTCCAGGGTCAATAATCGATGGCAGCAAGCAGCATTTCCTGTGGAAAATTGCGAACAGCTTACACCAGCGAAGACTTCAAACTTACCAAATTATGATGCCCTCGGTGACACGACATTAACTCAAGATGGGATCAAAGCCAATCCCATCCTTCCATGGCCAACCTGAAGCAGTGAAGAACTTAGGAACGTTCAGCTCTAGCCACTGCTGCGTCATTCGAGCCTTGTCGATTGGAGCATAGTCCGATTGGAAGATCCAGTCTTTCCTTTGGAACAGTGTGTCACTCAGAGGCTTCACTACTTGCTCAAGGACACCTTGGTAGCTTCTGGCCCGAGTTTTTACTCCTTATTCGCAAAGTTGGAGCTCTGTAGTGCTGTCAAAGTAAACTCCCCACCACACCATCACTGAGGCGGGATGGTGGCCTCGTTCGACCCTACCTATTTTTCCTTGAGCCTCCCGAGAGCTACCGGCGCAAATCCTGTCGCTTTTCTGCTTTCAAAGTGGATTTCCCCGAATTCGGTTTTAGACCGCTTTAATGACGCTTACAGAGCCAGGACGACCAGACAGATCGTCTGACAGATTGAAACAATGTGGAACGGTGGATAGCCCAACATACAAATATTTTATTGATACCCGATGATTTTAGGGTTTGGGAAACCTCAGAATTGGATTTACCTGCCTAATGAAGGGCAATTACCGCGTGACGATTTTGTTTGCGTTCACTCTCCATTTCATGTCTCTAATGTACAAGCACTCTAGCATTTCTACACAGTTCGTCGAATGTTTGTAACGAAACTATGGCAGGACTAGATACATAAAAAACTTATCACGGGTGTGTTTCTCCATCAAAATGACTGTTCCTTAACACTCTCAGTCGAGTGCAGTTGCAGTTGCGCAATGGTGTAAGAGTTTGAGCACGCACTCAGCACCGAACCAGACCTGTGGAGGTACGGGGGTTGTCATTTAGCCAGTACCCTGGTGGACAACTGGTGCTCACGGGTCACCATGCGGAGGTACGATGACCCTGGGGAATATGTACCACCTGGGAAGAGTTCTTCATCTGGTTTCCCACCTGATCTGACTCTGTACTTGGGTGGCAAGTTTGAAAGAGAGGGATCAATTGTGGTCAGATTCTTCAGAAACTGGGTGAAAAGGTTATAAGTGTTACGAGGGATTTGGAAATGTTTGGAGAGCCGCTGACGCAGGCAAAAATTACAGCGATCCCGATCTTCGATGGAATGCCCAACTTTCGTCTGATAATGAATCTTCGTGTATGACCACTAGGCCTAAAATGAGAGTCAGGCGGTACAATAGCTAATTAGTAGCAGTTAGCTACAAACTATACGCTAAAAGGCTTAGGCCGTTTGCTCTTCCGAAAACCGTTTCTCATCGTTGTAAGGACTACAGTGAAGAAGCACGTGATTTGTTGTTTCCTCTGCCCTGGAGGTACGACGTGCAGATGGAGAGTCTGAGAGAAAAGAAGTGGACGTCCCGTAAGGAGCTGGCTCTTTCGTGTCAGGTCCCTTTGACGAGGATTCCCATCTCGCTTGCATTTAGCGTGGCAGGTTTTTTTTATTGGAGAGTCATTACGGAGTTTGGCCCAGAGGGGGGAAGCTCTGGCCACATGTCTAAATGCATTCATTGCCCCCGTCAATGAGTGACGGGCCAGCGATCACTTAAAGGGTTTCAGTAGATGCAGTCTTGTAGGCCTTGATGATCCACAGGAGCGCAGCTCTCAAGGATTGGGCCAACACTCTCCTCTGGTTAACTGTGAGTTTGCTATTGCTGACAACTGAGAAGTAGTCAATCACGCCTAAGTAAAAGGCCTTGTACGCGATGATTGTGTCACAGTAACGCACACCCGAAGTGGCCTTGTTAATTGCTCGTAATGAGGCAAACCTCACGAGTGTAGTACCTTTGAGGGACTGGAGGGGAAACACATATATCACAGTAAGCAGTACACGTGAAAGTGACGAGAATACACTCCAACGCGAAGGCTCCAGGCACATGTTTGTTTTCTTTCGCAACCTCAGTTAGGAAGATCCCTTCTCAGCTGCGATTAGGCGATTAGTCGTGATTGTGCGAGCAATCACCTTATGCCCGATACGGTCGCAGCACCACTAAACGATCTGCTAAGGCTGGTTTGCCCTACGATTCTCGCACCGGTAGTTGTCCGATACTCTCTCTTTTTGTCAGACGAAACGATCCTTTGCCTCGACCTAACCAATTGCAACGAACAACCCCCAAATAATCATCAAGATCAACATCACACTGTAGCGACGTGAATGTGGCTTGTGTTTTAGTTGTTGCGTTCGGTCTCAGTCGAATCTTTGAAACAAAAATCCAACTGTCATTGGATTCTTCGAACCCATCGTCTTGATGTTAAAGGTTACGATATTTGAAGGGAAGGAAAAAACGGAGAAATAGGCGGAGGATCGTAAGAGGAAGGTCGTTAAAGCGGAGCCCATCAAACCGCGATTACAGAAGAGCATGTCTCCACGCTCATTAGAAGTGGACCGAAAATAATTCGAAGATTAGAGGCTCTCGTTCTATAAATCACCGCTGGTGCAGCAGAAGGAGGTATGGGATGATGGACGAAGAAGGGAGGGGGGAGAGAGAGATCTAAATAAGGAAGAAGAAGAGAAGAAGGATGAGATAGGGACGCCTTGAAGCTGCAGCTCTCATCTCTCAACCACTTGAATGACCGCTCTTCATGATTTTTTCCCCCCTTCCAAGCCGAGATAATGTCGAGGCTGATAAACTTCGTTAATACGCTCCCTGTCACTTACAAAACGATCCGATGCATTACCAACCGATATCACATGTCTGAGAGTTGATGTGAGAGCGGCATTGTAGATTTGGGAAGTCCCGTTAACGGTGTCTAGGGCTACTGCCCCGATAGCTGGGCTCGAAAATTAGAAACAATTTTCATTTGCCACAACATAAAATGCAATGGAGTTAATGGACAAGCCCCACGGAGACTAACACTCAGTTTCGATATCAAATATTTCGACGAAAGAACGATTTTAGTGTATTTTTTTTCATTATAAATCCCGCACATTTATTACGATAGTAGCGGTCCCAAAAAAATCTTCGCGGTATTGCAATGAGCTGCCTACACAACGATAATTTAATGACGTTTATAATGCAGGACATTCCACCAATTCCCGGGATTCAAACTATCCGCTTCTTTCCCAACTTTTTGCTTGCTTTAGGGTCGGTTATTCGACGTCATTGGCAGGCCTGAAGAAAGGTCGAATATGGAATAATACAGAAATCATTGTTGGACGCTGTCAAATGAGAGACTTTTACAAGGACAACCCCCTGCAAATTTTACACAACGGTTTGTTATTCTCGTGAACAGCTTGACCTTGTCTTACAGCTCCTAGACCCATCCCATTCGATTCAGAATCGAAAAATACCAGTAAACCTTGCGAAACATGACTTGAATACAACGGAACGACGAAAATTGGAAATTCCAGACGCCCATCAGCGCCTGTAGGCAATTGGCACGGCGTTTGCGAGTTGAGCAGGCGGGAGGTTTTGATGAGGCGGGATGTAGGGAGTACAAACGATGAAACGATTACTTTCGCTGTAGTCATTATCCTGCGAGTTCTTTCGGTTAGTAGACTTTGGCTTACTATAATTACTGTAATTTCGCTATACGCAGTTTCACACATCTGATACTCATCTCATTCGACCCAGATTCTAAAAGTACCTCGAATACGATACCAAACACGGCGTATTTGCGATAAAACTGCCAAAATTGCGGTTTAGTTAATTTTTTTAGCCTTTTTTGGACCATAACAATCATAAGCTTCGTCGGATCGGATTGTGCAATAGAACGGATTTTTTTAACCACGTTAAAGGCTTACAACGGCCCAGACAGCGAACGGACATTGCAGGTCTAGAATTCCTAAGTCTTGCAACGTGAAGTATCAAATTTTGAGGGGGGGGGGTGTAAAAAAAATTTCCTGACCGAAAACAGTGCTGAAATGCTATACGTAAAAAATGTTCACTGCGTTGCTGTTGTAACTTTTCTATAAATACAATTTTTACATTACAGAAAATGTAACCAAAACCGTTAGAAAAAAAGTTTAGTGTTGTTATGATAACTAAAGCACATTTTGTGCCAATGAGCACATTTTGTGGTCATTTTGTGCTCATATCCTTATTTTCCCCCCCTTCCATGATGCAACTGGGAACTCCCATTTGTGGCCCCCTTTTTGGCTTAAATGTGCCTACCTCACGTCCTCCCAGTCCCACTCCTGTGCAGCTGGTGTTCTCTGATGCAATGTGCACAATACGTCCTCCCCATTATCGCACAAAACGCAAGGACGACTTTGAGGTCCATCTCGGCAACCACCTCCGGCTGCAGCTGAAGAACCCCAAGCATTCTGAGGGGCACCGCATCCAGCCTTACACGCGTACCTCTAACTTATCAATCTTGGCATTAACAGGCCACATATCATCCATATCCTGTCTCCAGATTGAGCATTTAATCATCAATCTTGACTGCCTTTGGCCTAGCACCTCCCACCAAAAGGCAGCCCTGCAGTTCTCCTTCCCCTTCCCGGAACTTCTTTTGGGGGAGAACCGGAAGAAGTGGTCCTTTTCCCAGATCCTTTTCTCGCCAGTTTGTCGGCGTCCTCATTCTCTTCTATCCTTGTATGACCTGGCACCCAACACAGTGGTAATGCGTTTTCCTTTGCCAAGGTCCGCTCATATCCTTATTTCAGCATCGATCATTTTCTAAAATGTTGTTTTTCAGACTCGGAACAACTTAAAAACGTAAAGATCTGGGAAAAAACTCAAAATTTTGTCTTTTCAGCCTATGACATTACTGTTCTGTTTACTTCGTAAGAAAGCTCAACGAACTTGATTAAGACGGGCAATGAATTGTTATGTGGTAGAACGGTTTTTTGCGATCGCGTTAAACGACGGACGGACATTGCGATCCCCATGCTTTGAAATCAAACGTACCAAATCGTATCAAATTTTGAGAGAATTGTTTTATAAACAATTTCGCTGACCGAAAACATTGTTGTAGTATTCAGAATGAATGATAACCCAAAAACGTCAAATGATTTGGCAATCTAAGATTCACGAGTGAGTGTGATTTGGTTTCAATTAGTAACTAAAGCCATCATTACACGTTATTTCATCAGCTATGGTTGTAACATTTTATCGTTTTAGCGGCTACGGTGAATGGGATCGAATGCGTCTCGCCTGGACATATAAAGCAGACAAGAAATACAGGTAACTGCCTACAATTTCCACTTCTGCCGAGAATGACTAACCAATAACAACAGTCAATATTTAATCCGCACTGAACAAAACAACGCTTTCCGCCAATTATGCAACTTTTCTTTGAACTTCGTGAAGCTGAGAACAACAGGAATGTAAACAAGCCAAATGCGACTTAGCGGACGTTGGAAGAAACAAGTCTTTCACCCTCCCTCATACAAATAACCGACAATCGTGACTAATCCATTTCTCTCCCCCACTTTGCGGTCTTAAATAGTAAGTGGCTCCTATCGAGGAAACCCTCGAGGGAATACACTTGAATTCGAGAGAGGGGGACGAATTACTGGAACTATTTGCGGGACCGTCCCTATAATCCATTACTTGATGACTCGGTAGAGAAAAGAGCGAGGTAAACGTCTGATGGTAAATATCGCTCAACCTCTTCTACTTTCGATTCGTGCAATTCAACGGTTGCAGGTTTGAATGAAATTGAAAATGTTTACAAACGGTAGAAAAAGATGAAAGTTCAGGCTCAAAAAATGCAAACCTTCCAAAACAGAATGCTAAGTCGAGTAGGACGTGTATCAAAGATGCAGGACTGCGTCTAGATGGACAACAGTGGTACCACAGCAAATGAACCGAATTGTACTAGTTGAAGGAACTGACGGGTCAATACAGCGAACGTTATCTTTTCTCCCCGGCCTGCCATCATTTCCTGTCACTCCCTCCTGTCAATTCGACTCGTTGCGCCGTGCCAAAACGTCCATTTTCGTTGTAGAGGTCATGTTTCGTATCGTTTACTAGTATTTTTCGATGCTGAATCGAAAGGGATGGATCTTGGAAGTGCACTACAAACATTGCCGTTTGCATATGAATTGTCGTTTTCCGGATTGTAGATATACCATTTTGTATTCTTAATACTTATTCGGCCTAGGCAAAGTACAAAGGCTGGGGTGCTTACTAATAGAGGGGGTGAGGAAATTCACACCTACGAGTACCACAGAGAAAATGTTCGACCTTTTTCCCCTTGATATATTTGTAAGGCAGAGGCAATGAAGGTGGCGTACAGAGTGAGGCTTGGAATACCAACAGGAGATAGGCGGGCACCAGGCTATATTCAAGAAACCTTCATAGAGCTCGGCATGTTCACTGACATGACGGTGTCTTTGTATGAGTTCGTTTGAAAATACAATACGCAACTAGAAGGAAGCCTACAGAACAGCGAGACTTGTGTGAGTCATCTGCGTCAGCCACACAGGTGGATCGAAAACCCTAGCGGATACGGGCTTTGGGAGGAGTGGTGCGTACATTGCCCTGAGTCCCACTCCAACGGGGTTTCAAGCTGATATTTATGCTATCATTGCCGAGATCATCTTAATGCATAATACAGAGTACAGCAATAAAACTGTATACTTAATGACTGATAGTCAAGCGTCGTGTGAGGCGCTGATGGACCACTGCACAACGTCAAAACTGATGTGAGAGTGCAAGACGTGGCATAACTCCTTAGCAAACACGAATAGAGTTAACGTGTGTTGGATCATTGAAATGAGAGGACGGACCATCTAGCTAGACACGGTTGGTCTACAGTAGGCTGGGCCTGGACGTGCGAGATATAAGGGCAATAGGTCATTAGGCTGTGGTGCTCAACCCAATTTTGGGACAGTCAGAGAGCTATATATAATATTGAAATAGGAATAATATTCGGGCGTCTCTCTATAATCAATCCTTCCAATAAATGGTACGTATATTCTGGTCTGCTCCACCAAGTGTGTACCCAAGTAGTAAATAGAAGAGCGAAGTAGTGTGGAGAGCCTCCAGAGGAGAAATAGACCGATTATTCTCGTCGCACGGCACAGTTCCCCCTCTCACTGTCGTTCAGCCAACTTCGTCGCCTTCTAGCTCCAAGTCAAAACGGTACTGCTTCAAAGAACGGCTCTGCCCGGAAGGAACGGCTCCTTATTCCAGGTCACTGCTTAATCCAATCATGCCTGTAACAATATTTATACAGTTTCTCTCTCGCTACTTTTATGTATTTAAAAAATACATGTTAACGGTTTAACGTTAACGTGGACCGTATCCCCTGATAAATCCACGAGGCTTCTCAATAGCGAGGCAATAAATCTTGAAGCAAATCGGGGGAGAGTTTCCTCACGAGTCGATGTCTTGGTCAGCAATGTGGCGGGTTTGGTGGTTAATTTGTATAGTAGGGGGGTGGAATGGGAGGTCAGTCTTTCGTGTAGTGCGTGAAGCTTCGTCTGAATCTCGTCTTTGACTGGAAGGATGTTCGGGTCTGACTTAATCGAATTACGAACAAACCGAAGGGCTTTAGTCATAATTCGGAAAATTATGTTTTGGAAGGTTGGCATTTTGTATATTGATAGCTCTTAATACGGAAATTATAGCATAAAATTCCCATTCGTGGGAAAATGACGAGAGCAGCACAATAAATAATCAAAATTTTCGACGAAAAGCGTTTTTAGCGCTGTTTTTTCCTTATAAACTCCGCTGGAATGTTAGTAGAAAGTTAAAGAAAATTGGTATTGTAGTCCAATCCAATACCTAAAGTGTGAGTGTTTAAAACCGCTCATGAGGTACATGAGGTACACTTCAGAAATTCCTGAATTTCAAGTACCGCCGTTTCGCTTACTACCAGTTCTAACAGTTATTACCCAATAACTCTGCAAAAGTGATTATTATCCTTCTTCAAAAAATTCGTGTTTACAGCCTCGTTAATTTTCTGTGTACCAATTGCTCAATGATGGTCCTATAATGAGTATGAGCAGCACAATAAATTCTGGAACTGTAAGCGCTACTGCTTCCTGCTGCTGTGACGTGTTGTTTGACCATGTTCAAAGGAACTGAGTGATAAATGAATTGAGTAAGTAGAATTAGCTGTGGAGTGAATTGTTGTAGAGCTAAGGAAAGTTGTGTGTTGCAACGCATCAGATATTTTGAACTTAGGAGTCACTGGCTGATCTCCTGAATCCTCCCCGGTGCATAAACTCGTAGATCAGAAGATATTGCGGTACGCGAGCCGATATTTCAACTATTTCAGTCGGAAGGCTTGAAATGTGGGTTGTAGGTTGTATATGTGCTGCATTTCAATTTTCAGCCCAGACTGATTCCAAGGCGCATCTCTCAAGTTTTGTTCTGGGTTACGTACTCCCCGTGACGGAACAATATGACGTTCAATATTGAGCTTGCAGAAGCTCACTTTTATTTATCGCACACGAAGTTTGTGGAATGTCACTAGTCATGTTACCGGGGTCAGTTCGACGGTACAACCAGCTCATAATACTCCCAAACTCTACGCCAGAGTTTATTTTTGACATTTTATGTCTTTACTTTGCTACATAAACTCGAAAATGTAACGCGGGATATGTAACGGAGAAGTGTCACTAAAATTGTGTTGGGTTAGGTGCATGGTAACGTCTGTTACAAAATCTAACGCTTGGTAACATCACACGTTTTAATAACCTCAGTGATGATGTCATGATCATGATGATCAACGAGCACAATCAAACGTAGTTATCATTGCATACAAAAAAAACAAAAATAAAACAGATAAAATGTTCCTAGTGGATGCGTACTTGTACGAAAGCTGTACCCACCGTTTGTGTTTATGTCTTTACTTTGTTTTCGGGGGAAAATTTCTAGAGTCCACTCCCTCGACCACACAGTAGCATTAAATTATGAAAACGTTTAAAATAGGCTTTCTCCAGGGGGAGAACAGGATCTGAGGACGCCCAACTGCTACACGGCCGTTGAACGGCTTGACTGGCCTTGGCAAAGAGACATTTCACTCGTCTCTTGTCAAAAGTGGGCCATTTGGGCCAATTCCCACAACAATGCCCAACACAACAATGCGCTGGTTGAGTTGCGGGGGTTCATTGATTCCGTTTAAATGATTCATTTACTCGTATTGAGTTTGGTTAGCGTATTGCGAGTTGAAAATTGTTGAAATTGCAATTTCCAAGCACGGCGCAGCCTCCAGATGTCAACAAAGCGATCATGTAGCGAGGAGATGCTCGGCGAAGTCGAACGAAACGCAATTATAGTTACAGCCGCGATCAAAGTGCTGACTGACGAAGAGATGGCCCTTTGTGAGGCCCTCTGACCCGTCCCGCATTATCACTTGAGGGTGAGACCTCGGGATTCGAAGAAACACCTCATTAATAATTTCATCGTAAAATGGGCTCCGTTGAATAATTCAATGCCTTCAGAGGGAGATGTATTGATTGCAGACGTTGAGAGATGAAACCGCTTCAAAATAACCTTAAAGCGACTAACGTCAGGGTGTTGCGGAGGATAATGTTAGTCTCCCCTTCTCCCTTTTACTTTCATGAGGATAACGAGGTTCGGTTGAAGATGTTATTAGTCAGCAGCACCGGGAAACATAAGCCAATTCCCTTCCGCTCAATTCTACTAAAACAGTACATCCGCAGGGACCTGAGGCTTCTACAGTTTCCTTTGACGCTAAAGTTACCGAGGACTCTCTCAAACATTTCGATCCTTTGACAAACTGCGATTTTCGGTAGAAAGGAGAAGAGCGAGTGGAGGAGTGGTAGCTTTAAAGGCAACGCCTTCATAAGACACTCGGCAAAGCCGTGTCGATCCAGAACCACTAAATCACCAAACGTGTACGGCGCAAGAGAGAAATTTACTGACGAGCAAAAGGGAACTCGTGATCCTAAAGCTTATCCGGTCACAACAGATTTCCAAGCATTTCGTGGACGTTATTTCTAACTCCCTGTCGCTCGAGTGAGGCACTGGACGCTCCGTCCGGCAAACCTGTTCGTAAACGCAGAAATACGGCACTAAGTACCGAGGTCGTTTCTTGAAGTCGGGGCTTTCAAACGTAGAAATTGGAGATACTGCTAACAACATTTTTCATTTTCCTTGGCTCTACAAAGTAGAAAGGAAAATTATGTAATTGGCCGAAAAAAAAAGTTGAGTTCTCTTCAAATCTTTACGTTTCAGACCCCCTGAGTCCGAAAAAGACTATTTGGGAAAATGGTCTGTGTGCGTATGTGTGTCTGTGAACGATTTTTAGGGAAAACCACCGTACCAAATCAGCTCAAACTTGATATATAACCCTCAGGTCACCATGGGACGCCAAAATAAGGGTATGAGCAAAATCCACCGAAAGTTAACTATAGTTATCATAGTGATCAAAACACAAATTTTTTTTTCTCAAAAACGGCTTTTGATTAAATTTTTTATATTGATAGCTCTCAATAAGGCAATTATACCATAAAATTCCCATTTGTGGAAAAATGACTAGAGCAGCACAATAAATTGTGAAAATGTTCGACGAAAAATCGATTTTAGTGCAATTTTTTTCTTATAAACTCCGCTGGAATGTTAGTAGAAAGTTAAAACAAATTCGTGTAGTAGTCCGATCCAATACCTATAAGGTGAGAGTTTAAAAACGCTCATTAGATATATGGAAGTCTCTCGAGAAATTCCGGAAATTCAACTACCACCATTTCGCCAACTACCAGTTCTAAACGTTTTCACCCAATAACTCTGCAAAAGTGATTATTATCCTCTTCAAAAAAATCGTGTTTGCAGCCTCATTAATTCTCTGTGCACCAATTGCTCAATAATGGTCCGGGAATGAGTACGAGCAGCACAATAAATTTTTAATCTTTCAAGGAACTTGACAAAATAAATTAAAAATAGTGAATAATAAGTATACTTAATATATAAATTTTAAAACAACTTGTTTTTCGTTAGCACACTGTCACAAAATTAGGTTTGTTTATTTATCTTTACTTCCTGCTACCCAAAGAATTAGGAAAGTACTACAACCGGGAAAAAAATGGGAGTAAACTTTCAATATTTGAAATGAATGGCCTTTAAGGGCCGTTTTCACCAACTGCGTTGATCCCGTTCAGACTCGATTAACAGTACCAAACCACTTCTCGCCGCCAAAACGGGTTTCACCAGATTGGGTTAAGCTCAAGCGTTAATCCCAAAAAATTGGGCGGTTAGGTTAGCTCTTATCTTTCTTTATCATATCTCGATATTTGTACTCCATAGAGTATTCTCTTCTATTATTGTGAATAATTTACATATTTTGTGGAATAATAATAATAACCACAAACAATTATGCTGTTTACAAGCGCGCAGTTATTGCAGTTATTTTTCTACTACGATGATAATCTAATATGTTAGGTTATCGTCATCTCACCCGGCGTCTCAGATGGATAGGAGAGCGTTCCGACGACTGTGTGAATTTAAATTCTGTTGCGAACAAAAGTATTACGATTGTAATTATTTGCAATTACAAGTTGTTGTTCGCGTAAATTATGTGTTGAGCAGTTTTAGAAAAAACTCTAGACGTCACATTACCATCAGAAAACCCAAACGTATATGGCTTAACCTGGGTGGATTTAAAAGCAGATAGGGGGGAAATGTTAAATAACATCACACTTTTACACACAAGTTAGTGTATAATTCTCCCTCCCCTGTTAAAGTTCCTTGCTTGTAAAAGTTGCAATTTCGCTTTTTATTATTTCTTGCTCAGCTCTCATATACTTGTACGATTTGTCTTTGCATTCTTGTTCGATTTTTCCTGTTAACACAAAGCATTCTCCCGTATTAATTTGTTCTTTTTCCGCAGCTCTCGCTTGGATTTTATGCTCCTCACTAGTTTCAGCTTCGGCAGAGGTTAATGCGGCCACATTGGCTTCTGACAATTATTAGAAACAGTAATTTGGTCAAATCTGGATTGTTGAGGGTTGGGCATCTACGGGATGTACATTTACGGGGCCGTTTTCGTTTAGACGAAACTTGTTTACGGGACGGGATGTTGAACATACGTCCAATTTCCTTACTTTACTATAACCTCATTAGTCCACTGCCTTCTCGATATGGTTTAATCGCAGCGTAATCACGGCTATCCTAAGCGCATCCCACAGTGATCTCGGCTAGCGTGGTGGATTTACTTATACTAGCCGTGATCAGGTGGATCACGATCAGCGCTGTTTGGTGATAACGGCCCTAAGTGTACATTTGAGTTTCGCAGTTTCGAAATTAAGTTTCATCCATCATTTCAAAGACGGTACTCACTCAGGGTGTTTTAAATGATAATTGAGATGTTTCACGACGAAGTCATTCATTCGACATGGCCTCATTCCACTTTCCACGATGCGCCGTCACTCAAGACGTAGACGCTACTGCTCCAAAAGTTCCTAGGTGGACCCATTTCGCACTTCGCTCTAACGTGGTCATAACGAATCGTTTCTCAGGTTAGAGTCAGCCTTCAACGGTTAAGCAGGTCGGGTTCTCGTTCCTCGATGGTAGGAAAGAAAGTCAACGGCCATTTACCGTACCTTCCCAAATCGAGTTCCACTCCTGGGTGCTTTTGACTCCACAATCTACAATCCTCCTTGGCTCTGAGTATAGAAGTCGATCTAAAGACCACTGAAAGTTTCTCACTCGCAACCTTTTCTGCATTGCGACGATTTGTGAGGCACGGCTGGACCGGTTGGGTTGTTTCTGTCGTTGTCCTGTTCGTAATTGTTTTAAAGGCGCGACAAGAAGAATATGCGCAATTTCCATCGGCGGGATGGGAAGGAAGGACCAAAATGCTTCCCTCGAAAACGGCTCTGACGATTATGAATAAACATCCACATAATTGTTTACTAATCAGCATCTAACTTTTGTTTTGCATAAGTTGTGACGAAAATAAACGAAAATTTTAGACAAAAAAAGGAAATAACTGTAGGGGTCGGATCCCACTCGAAACTAAAATAATAAAAGGGTAAACTTAAAGAAATCAACAGGAACGACTAAAGGTAAAATAAAATTTAATTTGGGGAAAATAAATAATAAATGACCTTTTGGTTTAAAATGAATCTAAAATAATAATTGTCCTTGTATACCTGCCTATGGCATGCCGAAACTAAATAAACAAAAATAAACGACCAACTTCAGGAGCGTTGTCTTCTCTCTTCGTTCGAACGGCCTGAAATTTCGATAATGAGAAGTGGAAGGCGGGAGACGTCGCGGGAGATCGGGACTTTCCGTAACGGGAGAAAAGGGAGTACGAGGTATCAACGGTAATAAAAAAAAGGGGACGAGAGACTGACGAAGTGTTCGCGGCACAGGGACCTGATTTCTTGGAAACCCTACACAACTTGCCACTTTCTCCGTAGCAGCGCATCGGAAGCGTTGCAGCGCGTCGGTAGCGACGATCCGGTTCAGCGGACGTTCACCCACCGAATTGCCGCTGCTCCAAAGGCGTATTTCACGGCACAAAGTATCTATGAGAAAGGCCTTTAAAAGTGTTTTTTTCAACTTTTTTGTGAAAAGACATCTAATCGTTTTAATTAAACACATAGGATCTTCAACAAGGCCAAATGCACCAAAACTGAGGGGATTTAGTTTTTTCTCAACAAAATGGCTCTTATAATCGTGATTAAACTTTCAAAGTAATATTATCACTTTCTACTAATCGATACTTTAGTTTTCCATAAGTACGTTCGTGGAAATTCTGCGGCTTAAGAAGCAAAATTAGTTTTTTTTGCTTATTGGGAAAACTGCTTTTACGATTCACATGAAACTCACAGTGTTTTGAACTAGTCAATACTTATATATTGTTCGCCATAAATGTTTCTCTGGCAGTCCGTTATACTGAACTGACAGTCAAAACATGCAACAAACTTGATTTACGAAATGTACACCGTTAGTACATAACTGAGTACATATTTTGCCGGAACAATTTCAATAACCACCCGTTGAATGGAGATATAGGCCAAGGTACGTCGAAAAATGATGTTTGTCTACATTAAAAGAACGTTTTTTCAATATAAAAAAACTGTTTCAACGATTTTAATTAAATGTACGGGTTACAATCTACATTTTGTCCTCTGAAAACCTTTTATTACAATATCGCTGAGCAAAGATACAGCATCTGTATAGATTACTTGTCGAATTGACAGGGGCTGAGAAAAGTTGTGTGTGATGCTTCGCTACAGATACACAAATCTCGAAACGGCGCCTTTTTGGGACATAATTTGAACGCAGTGAGCAGATTACCAGGAGAATTTGGGAAGGCGAAGACTTAGTGACGAGTGGAGGTGAACCAGTTCAGACAGTTGACGCTTCATTACCAACAACGGGCTCAGGACCATTTCATAAAATCAAGTTTGAACGTTTGCGAAATATTCAGAATGAGGTTCCTCGGATACGAAAGAAATTGATCGGTAGGACGTCGGAAGTGCGCAGAAACGAAACTGACCACCATCAAATTCAAGTGTTCCAGGGGCCTACAGGCCCGAACAGTGACTTTGCGAAGCCGCCCGAAACTTATCCAATGAAGTCTCCCCAACTTACAACTCGAGCGAAGCTTCCTATTTAGGAGCGGCCGAGGGAGTACCTGGATGTTGCGCCAAAGTTATCGGAGCTCCTACAGCCCGGGGCGAGATAGCATAAATTGTGGGGGTCATAAAAGGTTTTATCGACTCTTTAAAAATCCCATTGGGGTTCCCAATAGACGAAAACATTAGAATATCTATTTTCTCTAGGAAAAATAATGGCGGCAGTTGGGCAAGTTCCAGCGTGAAGCTGGACAGCTATTATCCTAGAGGCGAATTCATACCGTAAAATGAAGGTGGTTTCGGTGTGGCCCATATTTTCTCAAAAAAAAACTCGCCATCGTTGATCTTTTAAGCAGAATAAGAAACTGCACCAGGGCACGAGTTATATTAAGAGAAAAAACCGAGGCGACAAGCAAGTAAGCTTCAGCCCAGGACCTCCACCAAGTCAGGTGGCGACGCAGTTGAGGTGACTGAACATGATGAAGTTCTTCGGATCATTGAAAAGGCTATTGATTAAACGCAGGTTTGCACCGCCATCGCTCCTGACATAACTTGGGATCAGGTGTGGCAGGAAAGGCTGCTCAAGTTTTTACCCGTACAGTACGCAGAGCTGCTGGAGTCGTACCTCAACAGCCGCTAATTCAGAATTAAGCGTGAAGATGCACTCTTCAGAACCATGACTGATCAATGCAGGTGTTCCACAAAGAAGCGCACTTTGCCCAGTCCTGTGGATTCCTCAGCTTCGAATACAACAGCAACGTTTGCAGACGACACAACAACATTGGCAGTTGCAGGAACGAAACACCGTGCTATTTACTCAAGGCCCAAGTTGAGCTATGGGAACGGAAGAATGAGACTTAATCGGTACGTGTCGACTTCACCAACAAACGAATCACATCCGCGCCACCAAAAGTGTATGTCAATGAAGCTACACCTCGGTCCTTGGTGCTAAGCCCCGATGGAGAGCCCGTAAAAAAGGGATGAACTCCTTCTCAAATTCAGAAAAACGTCGTGGATGATAGGTGGGCACTCATTTAGAAAATCAATGTATACCTTAGTCAACAAGGCAATCTAGACTTGTGGAGCGCAGTTATGGGGCTGGGCAGCTAAATTGAACCGAAAATTCATGCGAAGATTTCCAAATAAGTTTTAAAAAATGCTGATAACGCGCCATGGTATTTTCGAGATTAGCGACTACATTCAACTAATTAGTTCATCATATCTAAATGCACCAAACCATCGAACTCATTGAGAAATTGCCATTGAAAGTTATCAGAATGAACAAACCTCCGTTAGGTAGTCGAGTATTAATGCCATAGCACTCCACCAGAATGAATATTGTCAATAAGTAGTGATCCGTGAGCAATAAACGGCCAGGGAGGGGGGAATTAAGTCTGAATAACTTTGAACTCAGATATCTATAGGAATTGAATCGTTTCTTACCGTTTTTTGGGCGGAAGAACGATAAAATTGAAATTCAAAAAATATTGTCCAGTTAAAAGCCCGCATTAGACAACTGTCCTCAGCCATACGTGCATTATTCGATTTTCAGCGCTCCAATCATAAACCAATTAGTTTTTATGAACCAAGTAGAAGTCGACACGTAGAAAATGTGTTCGCTCAATGTTGTGGAATTTAGTGTGTTGCAGTAACCAGCGTACTACCATCAACCCTATTTCTATTTTCCTTAGCCCTACCGAGTTTTATTTTATTTTTCTTCGGGTCATTACGTTGCAAGTTCTACCGAGTCCGAATTCCGTTAAGGGAAAATGTTCCGAGTGTCTAAACGCGATTGAGAGAACGGCTAAACCGAATCGACTCAAACTACTAACTATAGTTATTATGGTATTCAAAACACCAACTTTTTTGTCTAAAAACGTCCGTTACGATTTTAATTGAATGTTTGGTGTAGATAGTCCTGAATGACGTAAAGGGACCAAGAAATGTTCGTCTTCGGGAAAATGACTAGAGTAGCACAATAAATTGGGCGCTAGCATTGTCAGAAATCTCAGGTTAGTAATGAGGGCTTAATGACGCTCATAAGATAATTAGGAGCAATCCCAAACATTCCAGTTCAAACCACCGCCGTTTCACTTACCACTATTGCTCACAGTTGAACAGTGGTCGTGATCCTTCTCTGAAACATTGTGTTCTCAGTAAGCACTGATTATTAATGGTTATTCGTAGTTATGAACAACTAATAAATTACGGACAACACCCCCACCGTTTTGTAAGTAGAATGTTGCACTAAGTTATTAAGTGAGTGAAAAACAAAGTTAAGTAAAGGGGTAAACATCTCTCAACGCGCGAGGGGCTGCGGAAAGTAGTGGCATATATTACACTACATAGTTTTGGAATGACTTGTGTTTAATGTGGAGGGATTGTAAGAAACCAGTGAAAATTGTGGGATAACGAGGGGTGATTTGAATACAGGAATTTCGTGGAATGCGGGTATCTATTTTACAATTCAACTTCCACCTTCCGCCTTGAGAGGGATTCCCCTGCAATTATTTAGAGAACCTAATGTAGGCACTAAATGTAACTGATGCCTTTTCTGAGAAAACCAGTAAAACTATTATTAAATGATGAACCTTTTTTTCATAACGCATGATAAAGGGTATAGAAATGAAACTATCAACATAATGTCTGATAGTCACGGGTCTTGCAAGGCACTTAAGAACTACAGCACGTCAACACTAGTGAGGGACTGCAGTGCAGCTCTACTCTTTAGAAAACTCTTATAGAGTTAACGTCTATTAGATTCGTGAGCATGAAGGGATCACTGTAAATCAGAGAGCGGACCTTTTGGCCAGATCCGGTTCGTCTATTGTACGTACAGGGTCATTTCCCTACTGTAGGGTATCTCCGTCGCATGGACAGTGATAGAATATGCCAAGAGAATGCATCAGACTGTCTGGAAGACTGCGAGAGTGGAGGCATTCAAGCACCATCATAGCACTCAGCACATCCCTAGGTGCGCGTTGTGTGGTACAGACGAGGAAGCTGCCTATCTTGTTCCAGAGACTTGATAGGGAGCCATTTTTGGTCAGTGGTACAACTTCTCCTGAATAGACATCAAAGAAAACTCTTGCAGGAGGTACCTGGCATTCCTAAGGAAGCTAAGCATGGATATGTGAGACAGTAAGGCTGGCACAATAGGATTGTGGACGCGAAGCTCATCCCAAATAAGGGACAGTCAGAGTTATAAAAAAAATCGTATTTGAAAACCGCTCAATTTAAAAGAAGTGTAGGTCTAACTCTGATTGACGTACATTCAATATGTATTCTCTCGAGAATCAATAACGCTGTCGCCGGTTGAAACGCGCATCTGGCCGTGTTTAGTGACAAGCTTCCGTTTATATAATTTAACGTGTTTATTTAAAACAACGAATTCGGATGTCTTGAGGAGTGACATAAACAAATAAATAAACAACGAGGGGTTATATAATTGACGTAATCCCTCCCGCTCAGAATTAATTAACCGAGAGCGAGAGGTTGAGATGAGAGCGACGAACGTGTAAATGTTTTCCCTACAAATTTGCTGGGTACCTCTTTTAATTTCCATTAATTCAACGGAGCAACGCGTTGGAAACCTGTCTCTCGTTATAAATGGAAACTCCAGAACGTATCAAATGTCATTTTCCTTTCCTGCTTCGTTTGACGAAGCCACCAGGAAAACGCTGGTGCGTCTTGACAGCTCGTAATACGTTGATCTGTGACATCGGGGAGGATGTGGAACGTGGGCATTAAAACATGACGACTGCCTGGCGAGCGTTTCACGTTACGAGTGACGTTATTCGAAATTCCCATTTGTATTACTCTGATCCTTTGTTCGCTAAGAGCTTCGCGGGTGATGGTTAAAATTTCTAATTCAAATTGTGAAGTCAAACACATGACAGCCCTATTCGACTCAGTATCAAAAAATACGTAGCAAACTATATCAAACACGACGTAAATGCAATAAAACTGCTTTTTCAGCCAATTTTTTAAACCATTTTTTGCTCATTCCAACTATGGGATTTATTGTATTTTGCTCATTTGTTCGTCCGATCGGATGACCTATTAGGCGGGCACAACTACATACTAAATGGAATTTTTATGAGAAAAAACGGATCCTTTAGACCACGTTAAAGGCAAAATACGGATAGAATTTTAAAGCATGGCTTGAAACGTAAAATGTCATATTTTTAGGGGGGGGGGGGTCATTAAAAAAATTTTCCTGACAACTTGATTAGTGGGGTAGGGGCTGATGAAAAGGTCACTTGAATTCTGCAGAGCTATTTCATACGACACTGGGGGTCTCTAGATATGTGAACTGGTGTTAGAATGAGAGTGAAGAGCTACTGAATAGCGTGAGAGCAACGCGCGGGACGACTGTCCGTTTTTGGGTTGACTCAGGGAATCTAAGGAGAAGTGGAAAGTGGAGAGAAATGAATATAGAAAAGTCTAAAAAGGGAAATTCCGACTTCATCGGCCTGTGAAAATAATCATCAAAGCCTTTCGTTAGCAGGAAAGGGTAATTGAAATCCTAACAGTTTGATCTGAATCGCTGAAGTCGTTTTTGCAGTAAGTGAAACCTCTTTTGGTTTATTACTTATTCTGAATAATACGCCTCTTTGGCTCAGTGGCCGAATTAGTTCATTGCCCTTGGCGCTAATGGGGAAGTCATGGGTGCGTTTTCCCCTCTATCTGTTCAGAGTTCAATTAGCCTCTCCCGCTGACAAAAGCCTTTGAGGATTATTTTCGAAGTCGACAACAGATTTTCCGTTATTAGGCTTTCCAAAATATTCACTTCTCCTTAGATTTCGACTCCCAGCTCTTCAACGAACCTACAAAAAAACACACAGATGTCACTCAGTTCTCACGCTACCCAGTAGCTCTCGTCCTAACACCAGTTCACATATCTAGAAGCACCTGTGTCGCGTCAGAACTTCATCAAGTGACCATTCAATTAGAACTCTATCGTCAAAGTGTATCAACTGTCCTCTACCTCATTCGTCAACGCCTATGTTTTCGTGGGGGACATTTTTTTAGCCCCGCGCCCCCCTTCAAGGTTTGATCCAAATAGCACGGGACCACTTTGACGTTCTCCTATCATACGTCTCAAAAACAAGGAAAAATATGGTTTCAAAATGGTTGCAAAATTGGCAAAACGAATAAGACAGGCCTCAGACATGTAGGACTGCATCTAGAAGGAGAACAGTGAATACAGTTAGTTAGTATGAATGAATATAGTGAGGGACAATGATATAGCGTTTCCCCCTGGCCTGCACTCATTTATCGCGCTGCCTCCACTCCAATTAGCCGTCAGTTCGACTTGTAACGTTGTGCAATTACCTAGCATCGCCTTGAAATTTTCAATTTTTGTTGCATTCAGCTCGTTTGGTATCGTTTACTAGAATTTTTCGACGCTGGATAGGTCCCAATCATCCTGTGCAAGGGAATAATAAACCAATGTGTAATAATTTATTGGCTGCGTTTTATTTCTTAGTCCTTTGCCTCACAGTATTAAGAATGACAGTTTTCGAGAAAAAAGAGATTAAGCCCCAAGTTTTGCCTAGTCCATCTTTTTATTCGTATCTTAATTTTCCGGTCTCGAAAAAATGTCGTTCAAAATAAAATTGAAGGAGTTTACGTTGCGAGAGTAGTACCAGATAGATGATTAGGCAGGACGGACACGCCATGAAGATCTGAAGATGGAACACCCACTCACTCCCCTAAACTTTTCAAATCCCTAAAAATCTTGAATAGATACAGTTTTCAGCCGAACATCTGACAAGAGTTTTGGTACGTGGTGTTTGGTATAGCGTCTGGACCTTTTCGGAACAGTTTTGACAATCGAGCGAGAAGAAACGATTAGAGATGATCAAATTCCTACGACCCTCGAGCACGTCGTTCCGCTTTCATGAAAACATTTCCTGCCCCTACTCCCAATCGAATTAATCTTTACGAGGATTAAGTTCCGTCAATCGAATGACCGGGCTCGTGGGCGGCGCTGGTTATCAGAGGAGTGTGGAAAGACGGAAGGAAGGAGAGCCTCAGGGCAGAACCTGACAAGTTGGGGCTCTTGGAACAACAACCGATCCATTTACCCCCGGGGCTCCGTTCCCCTTAACAATTCGGGTAGGTATTCCGCTCAACCTGACTCCCATCGTGGGGGTTCAGGAAAACTTCGTGAACTGGTAAACGATCGATGGGGAAGGTCTGAGTAGCCACTAACTAACTGACGACGCGTTTACCAGAGCATGGAATGATTAGTTACTTTTTACTAAATCGAAATGGAAAGATGATTTAAGATTAATTCACTCGGTTGACAATAATGTCTGGTCAGCCACGTCGCATTACAAGTCACGGAGAATGAAATCAACTTTTATTTAAAACAGCCAAATTATGTATGTATAATGTAGAAAGGCCTCCTTTTCTCGTCTATTTCAGAAATATATGTTTTAGATGCAGTTTAGGCGCAAAATGACAACAAAATTACGAAAATAACATTAATTAATGTAGGTGAATATGTAACAAAACTGACCTGAATCTATAACGAAAGTCACATCAAAGGATGAATACAACGGATGATAACTTTGTTGTTAACGCTTCCGTGCTAACATCAAATACTAGTGGCCCGTTCCTGCTTCGCACGGGCGCAAATTTATTTGTTAACACTTGGGGATAAGTAAAGACAATCTAACTTATAAGTATGCTAGTTATAACGTCCATCGAAAGATATTTATCGTTCCTCATTATAATATTAGGGTAGAAGAACGCCACAGCTGCCCCACGTGTTTACGTATTTGCGTCTCCAGGTTCGCGGCATTAGTTGATTAATTGATCTGCTCGGAGTTATTTAAACATTCTCGGCGTATTCTTGTACGCCTTGGGTTGGTTTTAGTAAGAATTGCTGAGGTTCTCTAGTAATAAATATAGCCTATGTTACTTAGTGATAAAGCAGCTTTCTAACGGCGAAAGAATTTTTGTAATCGGTTCAGTAGTTTTGAGATGTTTCTTGTCATACAAAAATACAAATATTTCCTCTTTATATTGGTGTAGACAACTGAACATTCTCATTTTATCAATAAGAGAAGTAATAAGATTTATGTTACTTACATTAACACAAATAACAATTAACCATTAGGATGAGATTGTGAGTACAATGAATCTTACATATGTAAGTTAATAAATTATACAGAGTGAGTCAATGAACGTGCGACGAACATTGACAGCCCCTGAAACATCCAAAATACAACTAACAATTAGCTAATAGCTGATATCCGAGTTTCCTTCAGTACGTAGAGCACAAAATGTGTGTTTTTTTTCCAATAAACTACGTTTATTTTTGATAACGCACGCCACATCCTTGGAGTTTCCACTAACTCGAGCAGGCCACTCGAATGAAGTAAAAAGGAATATTATGTAATATTTTTGTAACGGTAAACAATTGAGTTTTATTCAGATTTCAACCACTACTGAGTACGACAAACGGAGAGAAAGTGGTCTGTGTGTCTGGGAGCGCAACTGGGGAAGGTCTGCAGCATTTTATATTTAGTCTGCAGATCACTGCGAGACGTCCAAAACTAACTATAGTTATCATTGTGATCAAAACAACTAATGTTCCCCAAAAACGGCTACTAACCATTTGATTGCTTTTTGTACCAACAGGTCCGAATGATGTAACAGAACTATAAAAATTCCGTCCGTCGACAAATTACGTGCACCACAATAAATTATCAAAACTTCCGACAAAACGCAATTTTCGTACACGTGAGAAATTCTAATGCCGATCTCTCGATCCGAGTTATGCCAGTTCGAGGACTCTAAACTCGTCACCACGTCGTAGACAAGGAAAAGTGACTCCTTGGCTCTGCGGCTTCAGGAGCCCACCCTCCAGCACTTGGGGAACCAGACCAGCACAAGTCCTTCCTCAGTTCTGCCAGGGGAGCCCCCCTCACCGGGGAATCAGCAGGAGTCTGGCAGCCGATGCTACTAGTTGCCAAGCAATTCCTAGTTTACCCCAGGCCCGCCAGCGGCCTTCTGGTATGCCTCGGGGAGCTAGCATTGCCTGAGGGGAGAACCTCCCAGGGTGCCAACTCGCCAAGCGAGCCAACTAGCCTCCATCTTCATTCATGGGCCATTGACCTGAAGAGGGGTTTCAGGCTCATGCAATACAGGAGAGGCTACGGTCACGGATTTGAATTTTTAATAACGATGCCAGGACACCCCTGGCAAAGTCCTCCAGCGCCAGCAAGTCACCTGTAGCCACACAGCAGTCCACGGCAGACGGCAGTTCCACGTCTCCTCATCATAAGACCAAGTCGGTGTAGCTTCGCCCTGAAATCCCCATGCTCTAGCACCAGCTGAGACACAGAGTATCCAAGACCTCATTTTTATAATGCCCTCCAGAGACGGGAATAGAGCAAACGCCCATCGACCAGTTTCAGCTCTGTACACCTTTCCTGCCACGTACTTAAGCACTTCCGGGACTTCCGGGCAGGAAGCACCAAGCTTGCCGTCGTAAGTATCGCCATTCCGACGTTGGCGTTAAAAAAAACCTCGGTAATTCCGGAATTCAAATGAATTTTTTTCGCAGCATTGCCGCCATAATTCGTACAGCCGTTTTTCTATATTGTTCAAACAGCGAAGATGGTAGAGAGATTTTATATTTCACAAGTGGTGGACGTTATGATAAATCCGACTAGTTGTAGTGACATGTCTAGGTCGTGTGGTCCAAGAGCTGACGCAGGACTCCCTCGAAGACCTGCCGCTATAAAGACTTGCTCACTGACACAGTTTTTCCCTGGCCGACAAGCCGTCGTACGTGACTAACACAAAATCACTCTTGTCCGGCCTCCAGCAGGCACCTCGTGAAAGTGAGGTTGTCTTGACCAGAACAGTCCCTTACCAACTTTTTCTGCTACGTGTTACGGGAGCTAGATGGTTCCAGTTGGTGGTAGGACTAGGGGGAAGCTGCTCAATATATCCGCATATCTGGTTCTTCGCGCGCCAGTTGTGTTGACAAAAACTTTTACCCCCAACCAACCTCGCATACCCCACATATACGCTCCACAAGACGTAATTCTGATATGTGCAACCTCATTCATTCGCTGGATGTTCGTTTTTTCCCGGGGGCAGGGTCAGGCACCTAGAGAATCTGTAATGCAATTAATAGAAGTTCTGGTTACTGATCGCTGCTCATTTCCACAGTTTTGAACGACAATGAAAAGGATAATTTGGCTTATTGTCAGGCACTTGATGTTTTATTCATTAACCTCGATTCATATTGGGTTGAGTGGAAACTGGAGTTCCTCTTCGGCGAATCCTCCTGAGGAATGAAACGTAGGACCGTACAATCGCTGGAAGACTAAACGACGAGAGATGGAAAGGACTGACTCTCTCAGCGTTAGGAAAATCAATTTATTTCCTCTTTTCTCATCTTTCTCTTTCAACTCGATTCTTCGTTTATAAAATCTGCCTCCCGGCGATCGTCCTCTTTTCCCCGAGGATAATTGCTTTCTTTCTTCTAAGCATCCCGTAGCTACTCTCATCCGTCATCCGTCCTCTTTCTACAAAGTGGTATTCTACTTTATTACTAAGATTAACTCGGAGGGGGGAATAAAAATGCTCTTCAGCTTCGCTGCCCAATTTCGCTCGCTGTGCTCTCCGCGCTTCCTTTGAGTTAGTCGCTTGCGTTTTGAATGAAAATGATTTTAGGGCTGAAAAAAATTACTTTATTGTGATCCTCATGGAACAGAATGATTTGTTCAGCCATCCGTTTGTTGTATAGACGCATTTTCGAATCATAACCTACTTATTTACCCTAACCATGATTTGAGATTTTGGTTTATTATTCATCCTGAATAATACATCTATGTTTTCGGTCAGGAAAATTTTGTTAAACCCCGACAACAACTCGCGAAAATGTAGCACTACATAAGGCTGCGAACCAGCCTCACAAAATTTATGGGTTCTAACGAATCGAACCTTATAGTTTCCCATAATACCACTACACTGGAGAAGCGCTCCTTTGGTCTTTATCAATGGTTTTTCGGCGCATCTAAGGTCATTCATTTGCTCTGGTTCGAGGAATTTTAAACTTAAAGTTTCCAGTACATTAAAGCGGAGTTGCTGAGTACTGCTCAAGTCGGAATAATGTATCATCAGAGAAGAGATGAATTATTACTTACCTAAATTTTCAAATCGTCGAGCTACATCTGGCTATGAGGGAGTCAGAACGGCTGCTGATCACCTGTCACGGGGAGTGCCTATACAAGTGTTTAATTCCCATAATTGTGGGAGGCCGGGCGAGTGTGGCGGTCGTTCTGTAGTGGGTTTCCCTGATGTATTTATATATTTTTTGGAAACAAAACTCAATATTCCACTTACACAAGGTTGGCCATTCTTTTTCTTAGGGCAGTTTCTTAAATTATCGCACGACGAGGGCTTTATACAATTTCTTCGCAAGTTTCTTTCGCTGTTGACCATTCGCTGAGTTCTTCGTTGAAGTTGAGGAGAGAAGTTTAGAGCTAAACAAAGCGAGTCGTGTGTTTCACTGCACCTCCAAATACGCAGTTTCTATCCAATTTTCGACCGGTAAAGTCGATCGTGTTTGTTTTGGCACTTGATCGCTTCGTGGTTTTGTTTGAGTTGAGTCAACTCGAAAAAAAGGAGTAACCGCGAAATTAAACTTTCGGTAACCACCAAGCGAATGAGTTTACGAAAAAAAACCTTAACCGTGAGGGAAATGTGGAACTTCGAGCAAGTAGTTCTACCTGGAGGGTATTTCATAGAGCAAAATAAACAGCTCATGTAGCTCTGCCGCGGCCCGTAAGAACCACTTGACTCTGCGATGGACTGGTGAAATGTATTGAAAAGGAACACCTTTAATTTCTATCACCGTAAACACCAAAACATTTCTTCTTAGGGTAGATTTCACCGTCGTTTCAAATACTCGCCGTTTTATCCAACCGTAGGTTGAAAACGATGATTCGCACCGATAGCGTAAATCCGTGTCAATCGAGTTGAGCAAAAGCGTTAATAAATTGCGACGTGAAAGTCTGCACAAAAACGAAGAATACTTTTTAAGAACAGAAGACGAGACAACAACGGTGTCGCTATTGTAATAACAATCAACTGACGAACTCGCCACTCACACTCACTGAACTCACACTAAATCCCAATGGGGTCGAATGGATGGATTTCACTAACGTAATCAACGATTATACATGCCTTCAAATAGAGTTAGATACTTAGCTTTGTCCTTCATGGCGTTCTTACCTACTACCAACATCGATTCCACCTCCTTTTTACTTTCCGCTACCCGAAGGGAAGAAAAGTATAGTAATCGGCCCAAAAAAAAAATTTGGGTTTTCTTCAGATCTTTACGTTTCAGACCCTACTGAGTCTAAAAAACCTAATTTCGGCGCGTGGTCCGTGTGTGTGTGTGTCTGAAGTTCGATTTGCGGGAGAACGGCTGATCCGATTGAGCTGGTTCTTTTTTTGTTTGGTTTGTTATTTTTTGTAGACACCAAAATAAGGTTATGGACGATTTCGGCCGGTGGGAAGGGTGGTGGGGGGACGAAAATGTACCAAAAACTAGGGGTTTTCGCATTTTTCTCAAAAACGGCTCTAACGATTTTGATTAAACTTTCGAATTATCTTCTACTAATCAATACCTAACTTTTCTTTAGTATAAATATCTCCATGAAAATACGGTGAACGGAGATATAACCCTATGAAGCAAAAATAGGTTTTTTACGCTTTTTGTCTAAACGGCTAGAACGATTATCACCAAACTTTCAAGATGTTTTCAAATAGTTGATACCTACATATTGTTCTCAATAAATGTTCCTCTGACAGTCCATTGAACAGAGATAAAAATCAAAATGTGTCGAAAATAACGTTTTTTCGAACATTTCCGTAAATTCCAGGGTAACTTCACCAGATGTGATAAATCCTAATGGAGTGTCTTTTAGTCACCCATACCAACATCGTTCTGCATAATTATTTCTGTGTATATATGTTGAACGGAGATATAAGCCATGTTAACTCAGAAAAGGAAATTTGTCGAATATTAATTTATCGGTATTCCAATTTGTCAAAAACGGCTCTAACGATTTCGATCAAACTTACGGAGTACTCTCAGCTACCTAGTCCCTACATTTTGTTCTCTATAAATACTCCTGTAAAAATGCGTTCAACGAAGATATAGCATATGTAGCTGGTGTTCGAACTTACGGGGGTGGCGGAAAGTTGAGAGTTGCTACGCACCAGATATTTTGAGCTAGAAATTAATCTAAGCAATTTTGCAATGGTTCTCTTCGGATCCTCGGACATTGTGATGAATGAAAGGCGAGATAAGACGAGGGGGTTGTAAAAACTGACCGTCGTCAATGAGAAAGTAATGCGGACGAGATAAGGCGAAGGATATTAACTGAGGTAAGATTGATGAGGACGAAGGTGAGCAACGAGGTACGATTACAGAGGACAATTATTGAACTATGGTCCTGTTTTATCTAGTTTCTCAGATACGAATTCTGCCTCAAAGCAGAGAGTTAATTGAAGCTACAGTTGCCAACTTAAATCAGTAGGTATGAAAACTTTTCGAATATTAGATCACGTTATTAAAAATAGTTATTAAGTTTCTTAGTCGAAAATTAGCCGGCTTCTAACTCTTGAACAACGAAGAACTAAACTAGACTATATTTTCGAGAATGAATTATGTATAAGAAAAATAAGAAATAAAACAGCAAAAGAAAAAAACGCCTCTTCAAGATAATTAAAAATATATTAAAGGACTGAAATAAAACTTCTTCACAGTTAACAATTATTGAAAGAAACGTGTCTCTGACCGGTTAATGCGGAACTTCGTACTGCTGGACGTTGTGGCGAAGTGAATCCGAATTCTTGGCAAAATTGGCTTCCTTTTGGATGCTGATGACCGTAGGAAACCGTCGGAGATAAGAAATTTCAGTAGATACTGTTGATCACTGATGCGTTAAAAAAAAGAGAAGTTGAGCCGAGGCGACGTGATGGGTAACGAGAATGAGAATGATGGCGGAGATGGAAAACGAAAAACGGTGGAGGCGGTTCAGGTGATGGAGGGAGGCAACAACAATAGTTGTGTAACATCTGAGGTTAAGTTCAAGGCTCACCAGTAACCAAAGAAAGTAAACAAAATAAAAAACTGCTTTCAGGCGTTATCAACTAGTCTACGTTAATAACGAACAAAACGGAAAAAGAACCAGCTCAATCGGTTCCGTCGTTCTCCCGAAAATCGAACTACAGACACACACACGGACCACGCCCCGAAATTAGGGGTTTCGAGTATTTTTCAATCTGAATAAAACTCAATTTTTCACCGTTACGAAAATATTTCAATAAATTTCGTTTGTATCGTACGTTCTGGATGAGCATGCACATGTCAGTTGATCCGATATTATCCGTTTCACGGTTTAATTTAAGTTGACACACAGAATTGAACTAAATTTCTACTATAGAGACGCTACGGGGACTTGAAGCTTCCCCGTTTTCCCAGGCTTCAACAAATGCGCGTAAAGTTGTTCTCGAAATTAATCTCCCAACGACCAATAGGGAATTTTTACGCGCCCGCAAAAGTTGAACTCTGGTTCTGACAGATAATTCAGGGTGCGTAATAATCGATTGTCGGATAAGCAATCAAACTTTTGCGGCGCTGTCCGCAAGAAGGGAGCCAAACTTCTCGTGGAAGTTGTCGAGCGAGTGAAGTAAGTGGAATATCACTCAAGCAAATCCTGCCCGGGATAAACGTGAGTTGAAGTGTATTGGACGTTGTGCATTGAACAATCACGAAAACTAATGAGAACGCCGCCGAAGTCGTTTTGAGATGGTTTTAACGTACTTTTTTCTCCCCACTCTTGTTTGCTCACACTGCTTCTTTCTTTCTGACTCCCTCCTCAAATATATCCATGAGAGAAAACCAAACGTTCCTCATTGTACGATGTAATAGTTCCTCCATAACTTCGTTAAAGCTCTTAAAATATCGCTTCTACGGATCGATTAATTGTGTGTGTATATACATATAATTGAATGTGGAGGAGAGGGGTTCAGTGTCACGCAAAACTGAAGTAAACCCAAGGAACCTCTCTAAAATATCCCACGACGAATATTCAAATGTCATCGATCTGAAGGTGGAGAGTTGGGGCCAGTGTGGCGGTGTATTTTGAGAGTGTGGTACGGTGTTAAATGCTTCCTCGTAGTGCGTTCAAGAGAGTGGAGAATTGTGGTGGGTGAATAAAAGCTGACATTTGTGAACGATGGAGGATAGTATAGAGTAGAGCATGTGAGGGACAGAGTTGACGAGGCATGAGGGGGTCTGTTGTTAGGTGAACTGGTGTAAGGACGGGAGCGTGGCATGAGTGAGTTACTGTGCGAGCTCTGAGAGTCGACTTTGGGAAAGAGCTGAGAGTTGGAATGCCTAAGAGCAGGTTGGTAAAGTTTGTGGTGGTAAATGGGAAGGAAAGAAAAACCCCAAAAAGGCCCAATATTTTGTGAACTTTGAACGGAACAACAATCGTTGTCAACAATGGGTGATGGGGCAACTATTTGAATGAATGGCCTCAGGTGAGGAAGGGCAGAACTTGAGTGCTTGGGATTTCCTCTTAGAGCCAAGGGCAACAAACCAATTCGGCCAGAGCTGAGCCAGACAGTGTATATATGTTGACCTGCTTGTGTTGCTTAGAGGGCAACTGCGTCTATGAGAAGCCTTTCCTGACAACCCCACGACCCCTTGGTGCTCATAATCGAAAGTTTAACCGTTTGCCCAGCCGTCCTGGATGGTCGCAGCCATCTATACGAAACCAATTGCCAAACATGAGAAGAATATCTAGGTGGGAACCTATTAATTTTTCGAAATTAGGCCTAGTTAAAAATTGGCCAACTAACATCAACAAATTTTCCCAGTTGCCTTCCGAAACCCTAAAAAAGAGTCCTCTCCGTGATTCCAAATATATTTCATATTCATGTGTGCACTACAAAAAAAAGTTACGCAACTCAGGAAATGCTACTCCCTACTATAAGTCGTATACTTGTGCTGTGGGGAGGAGGAGTGCAGAATTGGCACGCTCATTCAATTTCTTATTCAATAATGGTCTAATAAGTAAATATAGGTAAATTAGAGCCAATAGGTACCTCAGGTAAATCAGAATACATAGGAGTTATTTAGTTAGCACCTTAAAGTTTTAGTATTATCAAATCTAATGGGTCTCTGTTTAATTATTATATGTTTTTTCAGTTCTTTTTTGGACAGTTTTGCTCCCCGGTAATCATACGCCCGCTGGCCATGCTGAGTCCTACAGACGGGCAGTTTAGAGAGAAATTGTTCACAGGTTCTTGTTTTCCCTTCTCCAAAAATGTCAGGCGGTTGCTTAGTAACTCTTTGTATGTTTTAATTATAGTTATCTTGACAAGTGTAATTGAGTGTTCGAAATGGCGGTTGTGGAGATTATCTAGCCCTGTGGTCTCTACCTCTCCCCTGCTACACTCCCAGCGAATCCTGGCCCCCACGAAGCCAAACCCTTGGCTTCACAACCAACGGTGCTATGCCCAAGAAGCCCCACGCTGCTGGCCGCGGGCAGAAGCCCCCGTGGTACCCATTTAACTTGGCTACGACTTAAGCAGCCTAAGGTCCTGCAGGAATTGCCAAAAGGCGTTCTACCGGCACCTACGCTTTATCTCCGTGGGGATTTCGGGGATTAAGTTATCTGGAAAACTAGCTCTCTCAACTTGAGTACTGTAAACTCTTTAAAGGGAGCTTCTGTCGAATACAAATAAAAAATAAATAAATCGCGTTGTCGCCGACAAGTGGAAGTGAAGGAGACAGAGCTGCTAACCTTCTTCCATATCCATCATTGCGATCGAATTGTTTTAGACGTTGGAAATGAAATAATTAAAATCGAACGAAACAGCAAACTTCTCCTTTAAATTTAACGCATTTAAACAATTATTACTTGAGAAAAGCTCAAAACTGCACGCAATGTCTAACTTGGCGTTTCCGCGGACAAAGCTCGTGATGGGAAGGTAGGCCAAACCGCATAACCAATATGTAAAGCGGCGGTGGTAGTTTGGATGGCAAACAACATTTCCAGCGCAGACCTGTCAGGGCTGTTGATCCATAGTTAACGGGAGCGATGATGAGGATCTGAATTATCGCCACTTCACCGATTCACCTCAACGTTTTGCCCTTGTTCCTCGGCGCAGCTATTAGATTCAAACTTTGTTCCCACCTGACGTCTAACGGTTCGTCGAGAACTGAAAACGTTGGTTGCGGAGCGGCACACACTCCTCCGCCCTATGGGATTTAGCTGAAGCTCGCAATCCTGGCCTGATCCTGATTTGCGCTGTTGCGAGGAAACGCTTTTCAACGTGAGGTTGCTTGGGAGCTAACGAAATCTGCCGTGAATAACTTAGTTCAACACCCCTTATAACTCGAGAACACCCTAATGAAATTTTACTTTCCTCGCAAGGAAGTATTAAACGAAAGTAAACCTACTGAATCGAAACAACTTCATTTCGACGAGTGGTCTGGATGTCAGTAGATAGGATTTGAGGGAGAACACCGAAAGAACTGCTTTTATTTTGTTCGCTTTTACTTTCTGACGCTGAAGAAAGGAAAGTAATGTAATGTTTTGTAAAAGTTCTATTCGGATGCTTACTTTTTGAGGTTGGAAACTGACACACTTTGTTTAGACCCTTCCTCGACACTATGTGGACTGCCGCTTGTGAGGAAGCATAGAATCAAGTCCGCATTCTCATTACTTCTCCTCCTATTCTTACAACCCCACGTTTTAACGAACGTTTTGCTCTTTTTACTGATGCATGCAGGGTAGTGTATCCGCGTGTTTAGTACAGTTGACTAGAGATTACACCCAGTAGCTTTTGTTAGTAGAAAGCTGGCAGATTCGGAAACAAGATATGATACGTACCAATTGGAAATGTTGGAAATTGTTTACGGGCCAGACAAAGTCCGGATATATCTTGAACAAGAAGTGGTTGATTTGTATACCGATCGGAAGGCCTTGACAGCTTTCACCAAAATGAAACATGACTCAGGTAGGATAGTTCGGTGGCAATTGAAATTCCTCAAGGCTACTCATGACAGGATAGTTGAAGGAAAATCTTTTCTCGCGGTTCTTCTAATTAGGGCTCGTACGACGCGACGTCACAAAACACCATTTGGATAAATAGTCTGCGTGTGTTTGAACTAGATTGAGACAAAAGGCATTTTTTTGGGACGTACAAGGGAGGGTCTACTCCTAGTGGCCCCACACACACACACATAGCAGTGATGCAGCTACGGACTCCGCCAGATTTGCAGGACCAATGGCATTTCGCCGTGGCCTCGTTCGACCCATGTCCTAACTCCCCAACGAGCCCGTTGGGTCCGCCTGCGGTACCCATTGCCTCACCCCCCTGGGTTTGGAGGGTCTATCCCCGCCTGGCTCGGATGGCCTCACGCCCCAACGCGCTTGGCCACCGCGCGCCTAGTGACCCCATGACACCAGATATTTAACTGAGACGGCTCTTGGCTCGTGTCACGGTTAAGGTGAATAGTGTGATGAATTAGCTGTGGAGTTCTGTTTATTTGGTACGTACAGGGGAGGGTTTGCTCCAAGTGGTCTGGTAACCATTTAGCACGTTGCATCAGGTTCGCCCTCAAGCCTCTCTGCGATCTCAGCTCTCCTTTCTTGTTCTCTTCACCCTCACGAGAATCTTGCAGGGCGCCGCATTTTCGATACATCCTCCATCACCGCCCAGCAGTTTGGAGGATTCAGAAGCGGTCTTTCCTCCATGTCTTAATTCCTGGTCTCCACAATATCCCCCCTCTCAGCATGCTCCAGCCTCTTCTGGCCAACTGAGCAATGCATCTTCAGTTTTCCTTTAAATGCAGCATGGAGCGGACGAATGCCTCTGGCATGAGCTGACTGACTGCGTCTTGCACTGTGCACCCCCAGCCTGCCTACCCCTATCGCTTATGATTTCTCCTAGGACTTAGAATCGACTGAATCATGTGCAACAGCTGTTCACAAGGAACCCTTCTAAACATCAACCCCCCAGAGCCTTGCAGGAGAAAAAAGGCTTAAACCGAACCGATTCAGATTTGATATTTAGCCAGACAATTAAGACGGGACGCCAAACGAAGGGTATGAGGAAATCCGTCCTACACTGGCGAAAACACCGTATCATTTTTTCTCTAAGGCTCTAACGAATGTTTATTGGATGGACAGCTTCAAAACCGATGCACTGATTGCCTAATAATGACCGTGGTCTAAATAGAAGCAGCTCAATAAATTCCGGAACCTTTTGCGCCACCAACTTCTATCCATTCATCTAGTAAGTTTATATAAAAAGAATGAATCGGTAGCTAGAGTCTACCACAGGCTGAGGAAAGTTGTGCGATGCGTTGCCCCAAGCATTTTTGTATAATTTTTAAACTATAAACGTGAAGATTTTCAAAAAAACCCTTGACTGCCTCATGAAGCACATATGCAATGGTTACTCAATGAATATTTCGACCAGGATAGACTCAGGAATGAATCTCAGAGACGGGTGTTAGTTGAGCACGAATTTGTAATTTGAGGAGTTGGTATGTCACAAGATTTGGATACTTAGATGTGCAAGAAGAGGTGATTTTAACAGGATATGATTTGAGTACATAAGCGCGCACAAGGAGGGCTCTGAAGGCGATGAGAGGTGAAACAATTGTCCGTTGGGATAATTGAGAGATGACTTTACCGCGAAAGGTGTTTGAAGATGGCCGTGTTGGGAGAACTGGAGACGACTGACTTGCGCGAGACTTCGTAGGAGAATGAGTTTGGGTGGAGCTGTCTGTCGTGGAGGGTAATCTGAAAGTGAGGATGGGATTAGAAAATAGGAAAAGCCAGTTCAGGGGAAATCCGTTGCCGTAGGAAATAACCGCGGAGATAGAATTTCCGCAGTTGAGGACGTAGGTCTTTGGGGAAAACATTACTTTGCCGTTAAGGGACAAGGAGTCCCATTAGGGCAGGTGACGGCATTCTGAGGTCAAAAAACCCGATACTGCGTCGGCGTTTTGCATCGAACAATGAAGGTTCTGAGGATTAATGAGGGCAACCCAATAAATTCCAGAACCTTAACCATCAGCAGTTTCTCGATATATAACGTCCTACTTACGTGCAGAAATGTAGCCGAATGGATGTTGGACTGATAAAAGTTATGGGATGCACAATAGGTACGATTTTTTACTTTCCTTGGCTCTACAATTTAGAAAGGAAAGTTATGTAATCGGCTGAAAACAAAAGTTTGAGTTTTCTTTAGATCTTTAGGTTTTAGACCCTCCTGAGCACGAAAAACACTATTTGGGAAAATGGTCTGTGAGTCTGTGTGTGTTTTTAGAGAAAACCACCGTACCAAATCAGCTCAAACTTCATATCTTGCCCGCAGGTTACCATGGGACGCCAAAATAAGGGTATGAACAAAGTCCACCGAAAGTTAACTATAGTTATCATAGTGATCAAAACACCAAATTTTTTTCTCAAAAACAGCTATAACGATTTTGATTAAATTTTTTATATTGATAGCTCTCAATAAGGCAATTATACCATAAAATTCCCATTCGTGGAAAAATGACGAGAGCAGCACAATAAATTATCAAAATTTTCGACGAAAAGCGTTTTTAGCGTAGTTGTTTCCTTGTAAACTCCGCTGAAATTTTTGTGTTTTTGTTTTTTTCTGAATGTTAAAAAAAATTGGTGTAGTAGTCCAACCCAATACCTAAAGGGTGAGTGTTTAAAAACGCTCATGAAATACATGGGGCTCACTCCAGAAATTCCTGAATTACAACTACATCCGTTTCGCTTACTACCAGTTTTAAAGGTTTTTACCCAATAACTCTGCAAAAGTAATTACTATCCTTCTTCAAAAAATTTGTGTTTATAGCCTCATTAATTATCTGTGTACCAATTGCTCACTAATGGTCCTGCAATGAGTATGAGCAGCACAATAAAATCTGGAATTGTATGCGCTATTGCTTCCTGCTGCTGTGAAGTGTTGTTTGACTAAGTTCAAATTAAGTGAGTGATAAATGAATTGATTAAATAGAATTAGCCATGTACAAAGTGAATTGTTGTAGAGCTAAGGAAATATGTGTGTTGCAACGCACCAGATATTTTAAATAAGCTCTTATTTGGTTCAACACGTGTACAAATCCGTGACAAAAAAGGAACCCACCTCTTGCCTTTAAGTACAATGTCTGTGCTGAGAGGAGAAGTTTTTACCTAGTGTAGCAACACAAATAATCATTCAGGATAGAGATGAGCTTTGATGCGACACTAAACCGAAATACCAGAGACGTACGTGCTGAAATAATCACAAAAATAATAAATAACGACCGGAAATGGACAGAAGCTTATCACGAGTGGTCATGAAATTTCTTCAAAAGCATGTTGTTACCGTTTCGTTTGAGCTACATTAGGGCAGTATGATTCCGCGACAAACGTACCATTTTCACAACAGGTGGTAGAGCGTTAAGCCGTTTTATCCCTCTTCAATCGTAAATCTTTGGTAGTAGCCGAGATGTGGAGCACGTAACACATCGCGCGACCTTATTACACTGTTTCTATATAAAGTGTTTTACTGAGGCTCATTTTCTTCATGGTGCTTATGATAGGTAACTCATTGATGAGCTTGCGGATTTTTAAAACTTCAACATCTTCAAACAGTTTGTGTGCCGGATATCAAATTATTTTCTTAAGTAATATTTTGTAAGTTGAATGTTGAGAGACAAACATTAAATTAATTATATATGTAGCTTGATGCTATCAGTGTGCCGAAAGGAAAGTCCTCGCAGAAATCTGCAATTAACACCAGAGGAACGTTTGACAACATACGGGGGCCAGCGCTCAGGCCTGGAATTCCTGGTAACGTATACTTGCTCGTCAGAAGTTATCTGACGAAATTAACTGCTACGATCGAATGCAGACATGTTTCAGTCCGTAGAACGATAGGCAAGTAATGCTCACACGGCTCGGTCCTCGGTTAAGCACTCTGGAAAGTCTTCTTCGAAGGCCATGGAGATTGACTGTCGAGACAGGGGAGAGGAGGTGTTTCAGCCAACACCTGCAGTCGCACAAAGGCACTATTCAAGGTTTGGCTCATCACGAGCGATTAGCAAGGCGACTTGGGGTGTGTGTCTCATGTACAAGATCGTTTACGCAGGCGTGATTGGCTACTGCCCTATTGTCGGGGGTAACAAAATCACACTCAATCAAAAAGGAGTACTGACCCGATACCCGACAGCCAAGGCCTACAAGACAGCATCCAGTGAGGCAGCTCTGTTTCCTGATAATTATAAGCACTGCGAGTGATCATTGGCCAGTCCGCCAACTTGGCCATTGAGGGCATTTTGGACAAGTGTAATGAAAATTGGTCTTATTGGAAATATTGATCTTCGAGGAGTTCGTCCATCGAGGCTATTTGTGATCAGGAAGATGTAATCTCGACGTTAGAGTTCCTCACAAGCATCTCATCGCATTGTTTCATTGCCTGGGGTTGAACGATGCCTTGCTCTCGTGGTTGGTTGACTATCTTCGTGATTGACGGCTTATGGTCAGGTTGAGGGGCTCGACGTTCTTGCCATTTGCTGCCTCGTCCGATGTTCCTCTGGGTTCGCACTTCCTCTTCCATCTGCTCATTAACAGCATCCCCTTCAGTCGCCCGTGATGCTTTCAGCCTCGTATTTCCTGACGACTAAGTTCTATAGGAGAGTTAACCCCGTTACTGACTGTGAGGCACTTCATCCCTGCCTGTTTAGGCTTGAGGAGTGGTGCCCTACCTAGGGCTTGCGTCTTAACCACAGAAAATGTTCAGCCATGGCCTTCTCAAGGTCAGCGCTGCCTCTGGTCTTCAACTGCTCTCTTGGCGGGAGTTCCTTCGTTCGGAAGACATCTTTCACGGACCTCGATGTGCTTATTGACTGCCGTCTTTCAATGAATGAGCACATTGACTCCACCTGTAGCTGTGGGATGCGTGCATTGGACGCTGTCACCCTACTGTACAAATGGCTTGTCCACTGTGGCTCCTGGAGTATGCTTCAGTGATCTGGTCTCCTTTTTACCCATGATCGACTTACCAAATTGAGTTCAGCAGAAGTTGCCTTTATACTTCGCATCCCCGGTTCAGACATCACTACCAGTTACTGGTGGAGCGCTGTAGCCTCACCACTCTACAACAGCTTCGTTTGCTGCAGGATGTCTCCTTTCTGTTCAAACTGGTCCTCGATTGCCCGGCTCTTCTTTCGCCAATCAACCTTGCTTTGCTTCCCTTGCGGACACGCTCGTTTTCGCCTACCATTACCTCTACCACCTGCGACTACAGCGTATTCTCCACGATGCTAACTTTCTTCTTCAAAACTACGCCCATTTGGACTTTTCTCCGTTTTTTTAATACTTTTAGATCAGCCATTTCTGATGCTTTTTCGCTTTCTTTCTTATCATTTTCCTTTCTGTTTGCTGCACTTTTGCCTAATTATCTTTTGTCCAAAATATGTGATACTCGTGTGATTATTTATTTTTGTTTCCATTGGGTTCGCCCGTTTTTATAATATAAATAAATTAAATAGGAGCTTCTCCCGCTCTGTGCCGAACTTAATGTAGACCTCTCCGTTGAACGACACCTTACCACGGTTGATTAATGGGCATTAGATAAGGGGGAAGAGAGGTGGGAAATCTCGTCAAAGGGACGTGACACGTACGACTTTTCCCTCAACATCCGTGAACGTCTTGGAAGAAAGTCAGACCACTGGGTGTACCGGATCCTTACGAAATATGACACATTCAATGCGCGGCTCCACATCTTGTGCCTTTAGAGCGGAGGAAGCAAGCAACTAACTGCTGCTCCGTTGCAGTTCCCGCAATAATGAGTTGTTGGAAGAGCAACCAATCCTTCCAGCTTTGACTGCTTCTAGGCAAGCTTATAACCGTTTCGCCCAGTTTGTGAAGGTCATGACAAAAAAACGTGGTCTCTCCCTTTGAAATGTGCCACCCAAGCAAACATTTTGATCAAATGGGAAACCAGATAAAAAAACCCTTCCCAGTTTGTACGGATTCCCCTCGGTCATGCCGGAGTAAGCAGCCAGCAGAGGATGGAGCTTGCTGATCCGCATCTTACTGGGATGAAGACATGGAGGAAAGGCTATTCCTAAACCTCTCAAACTTCTGGGCAGTATGGTAAGATGTGTGGCAATGGCGGCACGCTGATAGATTCTCATGAGGGTAAAGAGGACAAGAAAGGAGAGCTGCATCGCAGAGAGACGTTTGGGCCAACCTGATGCAAATTTCTAAATGGTTCCCGACTGGCTCTCAATACACAGAAGTAAATTCATGGGACCACTAGAAGTAGACCCACACCTACGTCCTAAATTAAAGCCCCGCCATCATTTGTACGGTTGTTGTCATGCTCATGATGTTTGTCCGCCTCTTTTTATAATCACCATGAACATTTTTGAAAGTGATGTTGGGTTTAAGGGGTTAATAAGGTTTTTTGTGGTTTCGAGTAGTATCATTCTCGATTTGTGTTTTGTAATCGTAGCGAACACAACTGATTAACCCTTGTTCGCTTGTAAAGATTTTTGTAAACACTTTTGTAGCAGTAAACCTCCGATATATTTGTGTCCGGGAGACACTCAATCTCAGAGAGCTGCGCTAAGCCCTAAAAGACAGCATCCACTGAAGCAGGCGTGTTTCCCAATCAAAATGACCGATGAAGTTATATCCGTCGAGAGAGGCGGTTGTTGGAAGTGCAGACAGGCCCGGGACCGGAGACTGGCTAAATTACAACCTGCCATACCTCCACAGGTCTGGGTTCGGTGGATGCTGAGCGAGTGCCCAGGCTCTTCCACGATAGCACTCCAAGAGGCTCTCTTAAGGAACAGTCATTTTGATAAGAAAGCAGACCTGTAATTGGCGAGACGAGTCGTTAACGCGTTTATTCCGTTACAGTTGCGCATGTTCGATTAGTTGGTCGATCGTCCCTTTGTAGCGTGACGATCCACAAAAATAGGATATAATACTCTTGAGTGCACCTACTTGGAGTGATGTAAGTAATAACGAAGAGCTCTTCGACCCTCGAAATTAACGAGGCGACCTCATAAAGCAAAATCCCCGCTCAACTTGCTCTCTGACATTTGAGTTTATTGCGAAAAGAGACGTCAGTGACGTCCACCGGTCGACGGAGGGCTTCCTCGTCCGTATCCACAACAGCAATTAATTTGAGGGAGCCCGGAAAGGGGAACGGCTCCTTCGAACTTCGTGATACCGCCGTCTTTGTTTTTAATTGAATTAACGGTAGAGCTCCGGGGCGGACTCGGCATTTTGAAAACGCTCCGTCTCAACTTCAGAGTGTAACCCCACAATTTTCCAAGAGCTTCGGCTGAGTAAGATGGGAAGGGGGGGCAGCGAGGACGGAATTTAGTGGCCGGCGACGACGGGGGTTTTGGTACGTAACGTGATTATTATAAAAAGAACCGGAGGTAGTTGAGTCTTCTTCTGAGTCGATGCCTCATGGCCGGTTATATAGATAGAGCTACGTGGCATTAGTTGGAATGGAATAGGAAACCTTCAACAATAAACTACGTGGAGGATTGCAGACGTGACTCTTCGAGTTCCACTGCCGCCATAACCAAAGAGCTCCTCAGGCTGAAGACCGGCACCGAGTCACCAACTCGAAAGTTCTATTCCACGAACGACTCGACGTGGCCATTTCGGGACCTCAGCTCTGACATCATCGCCTTGGGGCAACTGCTCGACACGAGGCAAAAAAATTGGAGAGGCGCACCACAAAACTTTCTACCGCATCAAGTACACTCAGAGAGGCTCATCTACCTTCTTTTCTCGCAGTTTCCATGAAGCTTGACTTATTGTGGTGCTTACAGTCCAGGAATTTATTGGTTTGCTCCTTCACGACCTTTACGTGCTTCTAACTGTACAGCTGTTCGGGTGTGAATAGTCTGAGTGTTCGTTTTGTTGCCCTGTAATTCCATTAATCCATTGTGCAGGATGTTTTTGCTGTAGCTACAAATTCTCAGCTTGACCATTGACCTCCTTTTAACCGTGCGACATGCACGAAGGGGACAGACTCGGGAGGTTCAGAAGCTGTTTTCACTCTGACGATCGCCCATCAAAGTTCTCCATCCACTTGGGGCGTTTCTGGGCCACTTTCCTCGTCTTCGTGGGCTACTGTGTCGGGAACGTTATCCTCTTCTTGCCATCAGTTGCTCTGAAATGTGAAATACTTTGCAAGCGTGAACTGCCTTCTGTGCCCCAGCGCAACTTAATTGGTTGAGCCTTCCACCCGTCAGCGCTTTTTCAGAGCGTTTCCCAACAAAATTTATTATATGCACAGTTCAAAATGATATAATGGTACTATAAGGGTACTTTTACGCAAATCATTTTCAGTACCATTTGTCCTCGTAAATGCGGCTCATATTAATCTAGCGTTCCCACAAAAATCGAGCTGGCAGTTAAATGTGCTAGCCATGCCATGGAAGTTTAATAATGGTCGTGAAATAGTTAGAAGTAACCCAATAAATTCAGGAATTATGAATTCTGTCGAGTGGGGAGTCTCATTCACTTTTCAAATAATGTCGTGACAACAGTAGAAGTAACAGGATAAACTCCAGGACATCAAGCGCTCTTAGTTTCCATGTTTACGTCAAGTAATGGTCCGCCAACTTCACATGAACAAATCGAATATGTTCAGTTGTTTGAAAACAAAAATTTCCTAGGTCTATTACAAAAATAAATATACCTTGTTGAGTTAAACGCGCTTATTGAGTGGCGGTGACGCTGAATTTATTTACATGTGGAGTTACGAGGGGTCTATTGGTTGGAAAAGAACACACAAGGTGGGGAGTATGTTCGACGAGAGAAATCTACTCCTGGTTTCAGAAAGGTGTTTCATTGGAGTACTAAGGTTGGAGTCGGTATAAATGATCTCATTGCGTATGAAAGGGGGAGCATGAATCACGTGTCGCTGGAGCGTTCTATTTTGATGCTGTTCGATTTCACGGAACGCCGGTTCGATGCCCCAAATCGGAAGCCCATGCGACCAGATGTGCCAGAAGAACCGGTTGGGTAGTAGGTATTTCAGTGTTATAATATGACCCCTGTGCGCGAGGCATTTATCGAGGGTCACCCCCAAGATTTGGATGTTCATAAACGTCTCGGGACGTTCGGCGATTCCGCTTGTATGTGTAGATGACAATTGTGGATTTGGTGGGGCAACTCCGCTCAATTTGCGATGTGTGGTCGTTCTGGACTGTAAAAGTTAACTCTGGTGTAGATTTTTGAGATCTTCTTGAAAGGAGAAGTGAATAATCTACCCTCAATACGCTTTGGCGGCCACAGGCTCCTTATTGAAAAGCACGCCAAATATTTAGGAGTGAATATAAGTGAGAGGTGGGGCTTCAACCAAGACCTCCAGCCCCTTAAAGGCGCTACCATTGCAAGGTTTGCCTCGCTGCGAGCAATTACTAAGGCCACTTGGGGTGTGTGTGTGTTACCATGACACTATCCTCATGTATAAGGCTGTCTATCTAGGCGTGATTGACTACTGCCCTGTTGTCTGGGGTGGCAAACTTACAGTCAATCAGAAGAGAGTATTGGCCCAATCCCAGAGAGCTGCGCTCCTGTGGATCACCAAGGCCTACAAGACTGTATCAATAGATGCACTCCAGGTGATCACTGGTCAGTTACCAGTTGATTTGGCCGTTGAGTGCATGGTTGACGAGTGGAGAGTGAAACGGGAGCTTCCCCTGCTTTGGGCTGAACTCCGTGTGAATCTCACCACATAACAGAAACTTGCCACCATCGACGAATGGGCGTTAGAGAAAAGCGAGCGAGATGGGAATCCTCGTCAAAGGGACGTGACACGTATGAGTTCTTCCCCAACATCCTAAACGTCTTCCAAGAAAATGGGTTGAGCCAGACCATTGGACAAGCCAGTTCATCACAGGACATGGTGATTTCAATGCGTGGCTTCACTTCTTTTCTCTCAAAGACTCTCCGTCATGCACGGCTTGCGCTTCCAGTGTGGAGGAAAGGAGAAACCACGTGCTGCTCCACTGTAGTTTCTACAACAGTGAGCGACGGCTGTTGGGAGGGCAAACGAACTTAGCAGCATTGACGGCTACAAAACAAGCCTATAACCATTTTAAGAAGATGATGGCTAAGAAACATGGTCATAGTTGATCTGTACTTTTGAAACTAGCCACCCAAGTAAATAGTTAGATCAGTGGGAAACCAGATTAAGAACCCCTCCCAGACCGTACGGGATTTCTCAGGTGGTCACCTCCGCGCGGCAACAGACGGGCAACAGCTCTCTACCGGAAGACTGACTAACGACCAAATACCTGCCGTACCTCCGCAGGTCTGAGTTCGGTGGATGCTGCAGAGGCCGGCCTCTTGCATATTAGTGGAACCGTAACTTCCATGACTGATATAACCCTCGTCGAGGGTTCAAGGAACAGTCATCAAATAAGGAAACAGACCTGTAGATTCTTGAGAGTCATTCATAAAAATAAAATGAAAAGCTTCTCTAGGCCGAGGTTTTGCTTAATTTATATCACAGCAGGTTGAGGATTGAGTTACAATAAATTATAATGAATAGACAAATTGGACTGAATACTGTTGACAACTCGGGAAATCGCGAATGGTTGCCTAAAATTGTGATATTCAGAGGAAGACAGACCTTAATAGAAACAACAGCTGGGAGTAGTGTGGAAGGTTATAACGAAGTTATGAGGAAAGAGGAACATAGTGGAGAGATCAGAGAAAACTTAAAATATGACAAAACATTGAATTATTCTTATTTTATCTTATTATTCTCATTATTTTCATTTCTTTGCAATAAAAGGACAATGATAGCAAAAATTATTCAAAAAATTACACTCAACTTTTATGTACACTTCACTTGTTTCTCTCGTCTCTTTCTAAAAAATAAGAAGAAGCTTTTCATTTTATGCTGACTGACTCTCAAGAATCCTCACCAGAATCCGCTCAAATGTTATTAGGTTCATCTGAAAAATTCAGGTGGTACTCCAATCAAGTACCTATACGAAGAGTCTTTAATAACGCTCATAAAATATACAGGGGCTACTCCAGAAATTCCCGAATTTCAACCACTGCCGTTTCACTTACTACTATTATTATCCTTTTCGAAAAAATCGGGTTTCCACCCTCATTAATTCTCTGTGCACCAATCGCTCAGAGATGGTCGGGGCATGAGTACAAGCAGCACAATAAATTCAAGATCCGTTAGCGCTGCCACATTTTACTGCGTTGAAGTCACGTTTCAAATGAATTGAGTGAAAAATAAATTGAGTCAGTAGAATAGCGCGAGTGAAGACGTTGTGCTAAGGGAAGTTGTGTGATGCGGCGCACGTGATATTTTCAAAAGCGAACCATCCTGGATATTCAAGTTAAGAATTTTTGCGCGTAGGTGTTACTCTCTGATTTAAAAACATTACGTGATTGGTTGCACAGTTGTTGGGTGTTTAGTTAGTAAGTATCGCGTTGGAGCGGTGGAAATGGCCCTGACCCAAGGGCTGGAAGCCATTCTTGGAACAAACCGATCAGCTGGTGGATCTCATCTTCTCTTCAGACGGCGGATTGAGTTAGAACATGGTGCAGATTGAGTGACAGAATGTACATCTGAAGCTCTCAAATTATTCGCTTTCTCTACGAGCTGGGCTATCGATTTGCGTCCACGTTAAAGGTTCTAGTCCGACCTGCTAACTGACAAACGGCAGGCCGTTCGTAGCTATTGCTGCCTACGACGTCCTTTATTCTCTCTGTAATTAACTTGTTCTTGGTATAGTTGAACTTGAAAACCTTGGTTTCCATAATCCACCGCAAAACGGCGAGCCTTGGTGATCAAAAGAGGTCTCGGTTTTGCGTATAAACCGGACGGGAGAAGAAATTGAGAAGCAATCACACTGGCACTCTTCAACAACTAGCGTGTTACATTTTTATCGGCTGAGGAACGTCAAAGCGTGATAGAGCGAGGTCGTGCTTGATGAAACTCGTTCTCCTAACCACAACGAAAAAGGATGCAGCGTTAAATAATAACTTGCTTATTTGATTTCGAAACAGCGCGTGAAGAAACTGCCGTTATGTATATTTTTAAGAATTACATTATGAACCTTTCGGAATCGACCACAATCGCTGCACTCTTACCGTTCATTTTCTACCTTCGCAATACCGAACCTTCATGAACCGAACGATACAAGTTTTCCCCTTTTCGTTCATTCAAGCGAAATCGTAATGAATACCTCACTTTTTGTTAAAGTAGCGCTTCTGTTTTCAACTCGCTGCATACTGCGGCGAAAACGACTAATTTTCCTTCGACGTTATAATGCGTACGTGCTTTATGCTCTTCGCTGAGCTGAACACGAGAGAAATACGTGGAACGCATGAAATGGTCTGCTACACAAAATAAAGAAAAATCGTTTCTCATAAATTAAGGTCAAGTATTCGAACCACACAATAATTCGTACGAAATTCCCAGAGCTGTTAAATCTGCTTTGGTGGCGCATTCTGAATAGTATACCTACGTTTTCGGCCAGGAATATTTTTTTTATATCCACCCCACACACACACCTATTGACACTTTACGTTCCAAAGCATGGAAATTCCCATCCAATGTGCGTTCGTCACCCGTGGCATATTTTGCCTCCAGCATCATCTACATCTACAACAACCGTTCTTTGGCACAAAAACTCCATTCGAGATTTGATAGTTGTGCCCGCTTTCTCGGCAGTCCAATAGGACGAAGCCCATGGTTATAACGGGTGGAAATTGGTTTTAAAAGAGATACCCAAAAACGAACTTTTGGCAGTTTTAATGTCGTGTTTGGTATCGTTTGCTAGAATTTTTCCATGCTGTGACGAATAGGACGGGTCGCAGAGGTGAAGGATTATGTCTTGATGGACAACAGTGAAATGGCAGATGACAAAGTCTACTTCGTGGAGGAACTCATGGGACAGTGACGAAAGTTATCGCATGTTCCCATTTCCCCCTGCCCGACACAGGCTGAAGTAGTTTGGATTTTGAGTTGAGTTGGGCCATTCCTAGATTTTCAGACGCTCGTTTCTCAGGGCTCACTCTACTACAGATATTCCTCTATCAACTCTCGTGCCAGTCACACCCGTGCAGTACAGAGATCTCACGTGCAGGCCTGTTTCCTTATTAATTAAACGACTGTTCCTAAACCCTCGACAAGGGTTACATCAGTTATCAGAGAGCTCACATAATCATAATTCAGTCAGTGTGGAATGATGATATGTGAGAAATGGTGTGGAGCGTGGTTGGAATTCTGGGACTGCTCATAACTATCTGATGAGCGCTAATAAACTCTCATCGTATAGCTATTTTATGTGACTACCACCTTGATTATTCTGAGAGTGCTATGTCTTATGTTGATAATTTACTGTGCTCCTTTCGTTATTTTCCCACAAATGGAAGTTTAATATAACTGAATAACGTTCGCGTTATTTGGACTTACCGCCTAAACAATGTAATCAAAATCATTAGAGCCGTTTTCGAGAAAAACTGGTCAGAGGCAGTGTCAGGAGGAGGTACACATAAAGGAGAAAAGCTTCAAGGGCTTCTGGCCATCGGCGAATTTCAATCAACAACACGCTCGTTAATGTAACCCTGGAGTACCCAGAACCATATGTACAGTCCTTAGCATCCTCTCAATTTCCAGTTTTCCCAAAGAAGTGGTAAGCGCTCTGAAGTCATTTTGATAAAAATTTCGGTTTGGAAAATAATATTTATTGGTATCAGAGTGACAAATAAGAAACAAAGGTAGAAAATAGCAACATTACGTTACTGAAATAAATAAAATGAGTATAAAAGCATGACCATCGCGTTATCTTAGGTCGAAGTTTCCAAGGTTGTGATACCATTCTGAAAGAAGAGTTTTAGTCTACTCCCCTCGACTGTCACTCCAGGATATGGTAGGACTGATGAGACCAAAAACAATTGACACCATTTTATATACACACTCGCACCTGGTAGAATTTCTGACAGTGGCTTGACAGATTGAAATATGGGAGGAGCAGACGTGTTTTGGACAATATTCTGGTGGGAGGCTACACTCACTGTATGGTTTGGAAAAATAATTTACAGGCACACAGGAGTTCTCGGGAATGAGATCAATGGATATCCTTTATGACAGTAGACAGCCAAAATTCAACAGGCTACAAGAAATGGGACAGATTCTTCGTGTCAGAGATTCAGTTTCAGTGCCGTGGGGAAGCGCTCCAATGTCTTGAAACGTAGGGGCCCCTTCTTATCACACCTCCGCTTCAAATGGGCAGCAAAGCTTCTTATAAAACTGCACATCCTCTAGATCGTTAAACTGAGTTTCTAGGGATTCATTAAAACTCTCAACTTCGCTCTAGTTCCCCGTGAAACCAATTCACATGCATTCAGAGCCCCCTTGTGTTTGCGCATATATACTCAACATTCTGTTATAGTCCTCACTCACGCTAACCAAGTTCCCTTTTATATATCAACTCCGATCGTAAGCTCTCCCTTTCGTGCACCCAACATCCTCCATGCCCCTCGCCTCACTCCAAACACCTGCCAGTTCGTTGGGCCGTACCAATTGCTTAACACTGCCTAGAAATCGTCAATTTTCGTTATTCCCTTGTAGTTAGTGATCATGCATCGTATCATTCACTAATATTGTTCGACCCTGAATCGAATGGGGTGGATTTAAGAAGTGCAAACATCATCGTTTGAATGTGAATTGTCACTTCCCAAATTGTTAGTACAGCCACGTTATACTCTCAGTATTTTTCGACGTTGAATAAAATGAAACAGATCCCAACCCTGCTGTCAAAGGAAATAATAAAACGTTGTGTAATAATTTGCGATGTTTCAGGGCTAAAAGGTATTGCCATCAGGGGAAAACAAATAGGTGTATTCTACGTATTTCCACAGAATGGATTTCAGAGACCAAAATGTAGGATGTAGTAGGTTGACTGTACTCGGTACTTTTCATAGAGAACGGCAGTACAGGTTTTAAGAAAATTGGAAAAACGATAATTTTGTTAGGTAGTTAAGTAATTGGGTTAGTTCCGCCAGTAGGTAAATTACTCAAGTTAACGTACCTGTTTGGTGAGTCCGTCTGCTCTGGCTGGTGAGATACTGTCTCTGTGGGGGAGCGCTTTCGATGTAAAGAGATCATCGTCTCGCATCAAGTCAGTACTCGATAATTGTTGTTCGTTCTATTCTATTCTATTTTTCCGTTCAACGAATGGCCACAGAAGTAGTTGTAAGGAATAAAATGTGTGTACAGGATGCTAGAAGACACTCCGTCAAATTAACTGATTTCGGCTGTACATCTGCTTAGACAATTTCGAACAAGTGAAACAAAAAAATGCGATTTTTGGCGCATTTTGCTTATTTATGTTCAACAGACTGTCAGAGGAACTTTCATGCAGAACAATATTTACGTACCGACACCCTGTGAGTTTGATAAAAATGCAAGTTTAATCAGAATCCTAAGATCCGTTTTTGAAAAAAACGCTCGTTTCTGATACACTCCCCCCTCCCTCATAATGGCTCATAACGTTATTTTCGTGGCTTGAAAAGACCACGAACGAAATAAAAATTGTGCTACGGACCAGGTTGCGAAATTATATACTCCACTTTCGTTTTTTTTAACGTGATCGTTACCTCACGTATAATATACGTAATATTTAATTGAAAAAATATACAAACTACAAAAAAGAACTCTTAAAATACTATTTGATAAATCTATGAGACACTCGTCTGAACTATTGTACAAAGAACTACGCCTACAAACAATACACCAGTTATATGCCAAAAACATATTGATGATGGTCAGAAAAGAAAAAAACCTATTCTACGAAAATGTTAGAGAGTTGAGGACAAAACAATATAGAATAAAACTTCCTAAAATAAGATACTGCTACTCTCAAAACACCACGAGATATAAGGGAATCAAAATAATTAATAAAGATTTCAAGGTGATAAACGAGCTATTGAAGGTTAACAGTAAAAATATGTACAAAAAAGAGGTAAACAAATTTATAAACAACAAACACTTGGATTATTATACCAACACATAAGGACGCAAAGATAACAACAGCAAAGTAGTTCAACAACGAACAACCTGCAGTAGTTAAAGAAAAGTGATTGTGCCGTAGAACGAATTAAATTTGAATTAATTAAGCCTGAATATGACAACTCTGCGCTGGAGCACAGCATCTGATGCTTTCCAGCGTAGTCCGAAGAATAAGTGGTAAAGATGGTTGCCTAAGCATAAGGACCCCATTTTATGAAGTACCAAATTTTTTGTACCTACTATCATGTACAGGAGGACAATAAAGAGCTTATTATTATTATTATTATTATTATTATTATTATTATTATTATTATTATTATTATTATTATTTACCTTTCGAGTGGCTAAATGGGGTTTTAGTCGAAATTGTTGAGCGCAGTTGCGAGATACTTCCTCATAACTCCCGCTCATATGAAGTTAGCGCTCCAACCAAGATCATGCAGGTAATCCAACGTTCTGCGCGCACGATGCTGGTTCAATTCAATAATTGGGAGCAACCCGATGATATCTGAATTCATTGACTGTTTCGTTGACGGAACTATGAGAGAACAATATGTTGTTCGCTACATAAAGGCCGTAACAGGAGTAGGAGCAATTCAATATATTTACTAAAACTATCTGTTTCTCGTTACTAAGAGTTGAGTAAGTTCTAACGGGCGCACGCGAACTGAGTGAGAAGCGTGTTGGATTAGTTCCTGAAGCAGCAAATAGCTGAACGTTCATCGGACTGAGTTAGATATTATCGTATCCTTCGAGCAGAAGAGTTTTAAATACGTGCACTCCCAAAATTAGTTTAATTGAAACGATTATTAAAGACGTCGAGTGTCACTTGTGAATTTCCTTTGAAAAAACACGGCGGGTTTCAAATCGTCAAAAGGACGTCCTTCGGGAGGGAGTTTAGTATTCAAAGCGATTGAAAATCAATAAAACCTCCTTTGAGTTGAAGAAAGCGCGTCGGTTCTTTGAAGTTTGAAGTTGTAAATTAATGAAGTTTGGGGAGGATATCCATTAAAGTCCCTTCGTTTGACTCAGCGTTCTTTTCAGCCAAATAAGCCGAAAGAATACAAAAAAGTCCCGCTATTGCGGATCCGGCCGCTGTGATTGAAAAGTATTCCGATACCCGACCTAATTAAAATAACCCCCCACCCCCTCCACGCTGCCATTTCCCATTAAACGCATCGTCATGAAAGTCACCGGTGGACCGGAAAAAAAATTGAAATTGAGTCTACACCTAACAAAGGTGAGTCTTTGGAAAACAGAGGATAAACAGATGTATAATACAATTTATTTTTCACTCAATTGTTACGAATTTATAAAACACAACTTCACGTTCTATAAAAAAACCGACAGCGCTTACAAATATAAGCACACAGAAGAGGGAAATACAATACTAAATTTAAAATAATCGCAATTTACTATCAACCAGTAAATAAATCCAAGGAACGTGCATGAAAAAATGCTACAAAAAACCAACAACCCAGAAATATTTACCCAAATAAACACTACGACAAAATCAAATAAGAATGCTAACTGAATAGCTCTTGAACGGATTTTTAAAAGTAAACATATCAATCAGCCTATAATATAACCACCTCAAACTGTGCAGGTAAGAATTTCTTCCATAGAATTGAGTATGGTGTTACGGGGGAGATTAATGTTGTAAGCGGTACCACACTAGGTGAGTCGGGAAGTTGTATGGGAATGCAATTGGAACAGAGTTTTATTCTCAATTACATTCAGAGAAGTTTTACCACCACAAACAGGGAACTGAGTGGAAGCGAACGCGAGCATGAACGACATGGCGACGGGGGAACTGGCTCGGTTTCAACTGAGGGCAGCGAAGTCTCGAGCGAATCGGGGCATTTGAGGTGCCCAGTCAGCATAAATGCTCTGGACGAGCCTCCGCTGAATCGAAGGGTTTGGTTCGTCCTGTTACAAGGGCATTTCGGTCCGCAAATATTGGAAGAGTGAACTGACCTTGTCACCAGTGCTCCAGAAAAGTGCTGCAATATGCCCTTAATAATAGTTTAATTAAGGGTACTGATGAGAACTTTCCGGTTGTTTTGAATAAATAATAAAAATGCCTTAATTTCTTGATCAAAACGCAAATGTGCGGAGCAAAGCGCATCCGTTCATAGAAAAACACCCACACACTTACTAGTTCCCTCAAAACGAAGTATTCACAAGAGCGACGGGACCCATCACTCAAACAAGAAAATTTATGTTCCTTCTCAACGGGAACAATCGACAACCCAATGAAAACCGCTTGGCACATGTTTTACCATTTTACTTTTTCAAGTCTAACCAATGCTTAGTTATGTTGCTTAACGTGGGCATTAACAGGCTTGACCAAGATATAGTAATCTTTACGCCAAAACACTAAAGCTGTGTCATTGGCGAACCCGAAGAAACTATCATCAACATTACGGCTCAAAAACTCATTGATATCAATCGAGAACAGGATGGGCTCTAAGACTACTTATGCCACACCCTTTAATTAAAACCCAACGTAAAGGTAGTTTATGGGACTACCATTTTGGTTTTTTCAAGGTTTCTAGTGTTAAATAAGCGAGACTTATTAGGAAAAAATATCAAGCTCGATCAACGGGGAAATTGCCTGTTTTCTCTCAATTGTGTTCATAAAGACTTTTTTTCACAAAGCTCACCGAGGATTCAGACAACATAAAGAAAACGAAATGACGAAGGCGTCCAGTTTATCCGAATCGAGGTCTAGGGTTAAAGGTTGAGGAGGGAGGAGTGGGATAAGAGGAAGTTCCGGTCTTAAACGTAAACCTGTTGGAATACGAACCGAGCAACACATGAGTCTTTGAAGAGCGCGTGTAGGTAACTATTGCTTTCTCCTCAGCACTTTACTTGCGCGACCAATGCTGCCATCCTGATGTCATTTGCCTCCATTTATTCAGCACCGCCATACGAAGAGGCATCCTGTCATATTTGCGCTTTTTGAAACAACGTGGACACCCGGAATCACTGCAGGCTGATCTGGACCTTGATCTTTCTCCGAAGGCCACTCCGTAATGCACATCCCAGCCCTCGGATGCTAAGGCACCGGCAACCTGCCGACGAGCCCAAAAGAGCGGACTGATCTATCGAGGTCTATCTGGGGTTTACGTTTCGCAACAAAACCACCCATTTTGACGAAAGCCCCGCAAACTAATCCTTCAGCAAACGCAGCGGTTGGTTTCGTTCGTCGGCTGTAATTAAGCAGTAAATAATTTTAACAAACATCCCAAAATTTGTTACCGCTTGCAAGTCCAGGGGCGAAGAAGGAGAAGTCAACTGGAAATCCTCTAGATGGGGAATATTCTCGAAGAAACATCCGGAGGATATTTTGGGACCATTTGGCAGGTTAATGAACTGAAAAGAGCTTCCAACCTCCCTTCCTCGCTCTTCCCACTGAGATTAGAGTTGGGTGAACTGTGCGTGCCCCCCCTCAAGAGAAGTGAAGAGGAAACAATAGGTTGATATTACAGGAGTCGTAACAGAAGCACTAAACTCAGGGTAATGAAGTCCTTATGGAGCTATTCTTTCGGATACGATGTGAACTCACATAATTCAAATGGCATCTCTCATATTCTTGTTCTGCTGACCTTTAAATATGATTGCGCCCACGCGCTGTTCCACATAATAAAATGAATCAATTAAAATAATGACAAACAAGTTCAAAGTCGACATTTTCAAAACTTTTCCACCACACTGTTTTACCGCACAACCCTTGTGCTTCTTCTAGTAAGAAGTGAAATAGTTGTCGTGGGCATCTTATTTCCTGCCCTTTTGCCAGCCAATCGTTCGGTTGCGATCCCACCTTATCGCCAGCAATCGCAAAGATAAAATCGGTCTCGGAGACTCGAATTACTCACCTTTTCTTCAGTTACCCGCCGCGTTGCAGGCTATTAATGCGCTTTTCGCTCCGACGTTATAACTGCCGATATACTCGCGTTCTCCTCATAATCATTGGCCTAACCTTTTGGATTTGGCATTTTGTTGCTCTGGCTTGGGGTAACAGGAGACTGCTGTCATCCGCTGATCGTTTCACGGAACCACGCCAATAATTTGGGCTAGTGATCACGATTTTAACGGTTTTGGTTGCATAAGTAAAGCAGCTGACACAACGAACTGATGAATACAGCCAATCTGGTAACCGGGCGAGAAAGAGAGAATGTGCTAAGGTGTGATGATCTTAGCTCCGCGTAAACGAGTCTTAATGAACGAAGAAGAAGGGGATTTCTCGTTGCGCGAGATAGTGCGAATTAGTTATAGATACAGGGGCGTTGTGGACAATTGTGAACCACGAAATTCTGCAGCAGTAGGCTGTGTATCTCCTGTTGGACTGGTATCCAAGTGCTAGGGGAAGCCATATCTGTCCAACAGGAGAATCACAGCCTCCAAAGAAGCAGCAGAATTTCTGGTTCAGAATCATCCTCGATGGTTGTGTTAGAACAGTTATTTGAAATTTGCGGTTCGTGGAGTTTGTTGTTGTTTCTTTTCTTTTACTGTTAACCGCGACTTCTATTTACCGCCTGCGAAATTGGCCCTTTTTTGCGCGGGTCTCGACATCACGAGGCGACGGCAGCACTTATTAAGAGCACGTTATTACGAAGCACCCGCTCGCGCAGAGCGCGGCCATATTCCGTCTTTTTGGTTTATTAGTCATTCTGAATAATAACCCTATGTTTTCAGTCACAAAAAATTTTTTACAACCCCCCTCAAAATTTGATTCTTTACGTTTCAACACATGGAGATTCCAAATTTGCAATGTCCGTCCGCCGTCCGTTTTGTGCCTTTAACGTGGTCTAACACATTCGTCCTTTCGCACAAAAATCCCATTTGGTATCTAGTTGTGCCCGCCATCTCGGCAATCCGATCGGACGAAGCCCATGGTTGTTATGGGCAAAAACTGGTTGAAAAAATTAACAAAACGCAGTATAACGCGGGAACTACAGCGGAAGTCAACGTTTCGTCGTTAGTACTCCCTCCCTCCCGTCATATCAAACTCAATCACCCGCCCCCTCGACTCGCAATGCCCTAACGCAACTCGCAACGGGTTTGCTGGAAGGCCCTGTCCCAATTTCCCCGACTCTTTTTACCCGACGGAGCGGAGGAAGGTTAGGGCCACTTCCTCCGCACACCACTCCATTGGATCATAAATGCCTACAGACGTTTACGCCGGGGGATATTTAATTTCCGTAGTTCCATTGTAGCCAGGTCATGTTTCGTATGGTTTGCTAGTATTCGATGCTGAATTGAATGGGATGGGTCTCGGAGCAGTAATAATAGGTCAAGCTGTTCATGAGAATAATAAACCATTGTGTAATAATTTGCAGGGTTTTTACTTTCCTTGGCTCTACAAAGTAGAAAGGAAAGTTATGTAATCGGCTGAAAAAATTTTTTTTTGAGTTCTCTTCAGATCTTTACGTTTCAGGCCCCCCCATCATGACTCCAAAAACACTATTTGGGAAAATGGTCAGTGTGTGTGTGTATGTGTGTCCGTGAACGATATTTAGTGATAACCACCGTACCAAATCCACTTAAACTTGATATCTAGCCCGCAGGTTACCATGGGACGCCAAAATTAGGGTATGAGCAAAATTCACCGGAGGTTAACTATAGTTATCATAGTGATCAAGACACCAATTTTTTTTTCTCAAAAACGGCTCTAACGATTTTGATTAAATTTTTTATATTGGTTGCTCCCACTATGACAACTATACCATAAAATTCTCATTTGTGCGAAATTTTAAGCAGAAGCTTAAACGCAGTAGGCGAAACGGATAAAAACGGATCGGGAACGAAATTATATTAAGAGAACAAACATAAACGACATATTATAGAGCGGAGGAGAACGAACGAACAAGCGAAGACGCTTAACACATGAACGCCACTAAGTCAGGTGGCGGCTTATTGGAGGAGCAGTTGAAGTCAGCAGAGTGACGCTCAAACAGGAAAATGACGAGAGCAGCACAATAAATTACCAAAACTTGCGACGAAATCGATTTTAACATCCTTAAATTTAATTTAAAACAACCTTAACAAATCAGCTGAAACTTGATATCTAGCCCACAGGTTACCATGGGACGCAAAAATAAGGGTATGGGGAAAATCCACTGAAAGTTAACTGTAGTTATCATAGTGATCAAAATACCAATTTTTTTTTCTCAAAAACGGCTCTAACGATTTTGATTAAATTTCTTATATTGATAGCTTTTGATAAGGCAATTATAACATAAAACTACCATTTGTGGAAAAATGACTAGAGCAGCAAAATAAATTTTTCAAACTTTTCGGCGAAAAGCGTTTTTAGCGCGGTTTTTTCCTTATAAACTCCGCTGGAATGTTAGTAGAATGTTACAAAAAAAATTGATATATTAGTACAATCCAATACCTAAAGGAAGAGTGTTTAAAAATGCTCATGAGATGCATGGGGCTCACTCCAGAAATTCCTGAATTTCAACTACCGCAAATCCGCTTACTACCAGTTTTAAAGGTTTTTACCCAATTACTCTGCAAAAGTAATTATTGTCCTTCTTCAAAAATTTGTGTTTACAGCCTCATTGATTATCTGTGTACCAATTGCTCAATAATGATCCTGGAATGAGTACGAGCAGCACAATATATTCTGGAACTGTAAGCGCTACCGCCTCCTGCTGCTATGAAGGGCTGTTTGACCAAGTTCAAATGAACTGAGTGGTAAATGAATTGGTTAAGTAGACAAAGCCACACAGAAAGTGAATTGAAGTAGAGCTAAGGAAAGTTGTGTGTTGCAACGCACCAGATATTTTTCTCACTACCGTTTTATTATTGTTTGATATGTCCGTTGTTTCATGATAAACCATCTCAACCGTTTAGTTCGTAATTTACCGTCGTGTTTCGAGTCAATCGCGTATCGGAGTTCGCGTTCGGTCGGCGGAATCCGCGACCTGTTCACGAAATCACGAACATCCATGCTTTCTGGAACTATATGTACCATGGACATCCCAGTACGTCAGTGCCACAACGTTTTGTTGGAAAGAGTAATCCCATTGTAAATAAATACAGTTCACTTTAAAATCTCGAGTTCCGGAAGTTTCGTTTGATTTATTCCCCAATATTAAACAGGTATGAACTGTTGAGATACTGTGGCAGGCGAGCGCTTTCTATTTAAAGACATCATCCTCTGGCCGTTAAGTCTGCACTAAAGTCAGTTGGTTGGTCGTAGTCTTCATATAAGAAGACAAAGGTGTACGGGATAGTGTAACGTCGGGAAGGGAGGGGGGGGTGAGGTTTGGACGGAAAGGAACCTGGCCATACGCCTACAGGGAAATCCGTTAGAAGTGATGGGAAAGGAGGGTAAGGGCAGTTTTGTACGTCTTAAATAGTCTGTTGATTGTCAATTAGTCTGTAAATCCGTCAGTTGGTTGTTTCCGTTTGTGTAGTGTATTAAGTGGTGTAAATATGGCGCCATTTTTGTTGATTTGTTCATTTATCGTCTGTCCATCGAAGATTTTTTGTTTGTTTATAGACTTCCATGTTTAATATATATTCAGTTTCCGTCCTTCGTATTGTTCATTTAGTAATGCAGTCCTGTATTTTGGTGGATTCATGTCCAGTGGTCCGAAGGTTGGTGTTCTTAATATCTGGTCCGTATTTTTCGTCCTGTCTGTCCTACGTACGCGTTTTTACACATACGCGTTATTTTATGTACCCCACATTGGTCGAGTGGGTCTGTTTTTTCAGCCTTTGCAGTTAGTTTGGTTCTAAGTGTGTTGACCGTACGTAATGCTATTTCTGTGTCTTCCTTCCCGAAGTTATTCCGAGTATTTTTGGTACTGTGTATGTGAATGTGCGTCTTGTCAAAGTCGTTGTGTTTTTGGATCGTCAATTTTGGAGTAATTTGTTTATTGTTTGTTCGGTGTAACCATTATTTTGTGCGATGGTATTGATAATATCGAGCTTTTTTTGTAATTTTGTTCGGCTAGTGGGATAGTTTTTAGTCTCCGTATCATGTGTCTGAATGAACTTAGTGTATATTGTTGTGAGTGGTTTGACGTATAGTGTATGTTCGTGCCTGTAGCAGTAGATTTTCTAGAAATGTCGTACTGTAGTTCGCTGTCAGTGTGTGTGATTGTTAGGTCCAAATGGTTAAGAGTTAAATCTGTTCTTTGTCCATGTGGTATTATGTGTGTGAATGTAACAGATTCAAAATATTTGATCGTGCCAGTAGAGTAGAAGCGTTTAAATTATTTTTAGAAGGTACTGTAAAAGAGTGGTACAGTCCATGCTTAATCAAGTTTTCATTGGCTGACTGGGATACACGGAAATTGTCCTTTTTATTGGTTTATGGGAAAGAGTTGAACTGCAATTCGTGATGCATTTTCTTACAAATTAAATAAGAATTCTCCTCGACCATCGCTTCAAGTAAGAAACTGCACGTCCACATCATCAAGAAAGGAGAAGTTGAATACGAATTAACAGCGTTGTCTGTGGACAAGAAAACGTGGTTGCCCTAACAGATCATTTGAAGAATTTGGATTTTCACGACGAACAATAAAAACGATTGTAAGTAGTGAAAATTCAATTTCAAAAGTGGGAGGCTACAGAAAAATTGCGGTAGCGTTCAGAACCGAATTAAAAGAGACCTATATGGATGAAGACAACAACTTTAGAATTCAAGATCGCATTGTAAATTGTGAAGAAGATATGAAAGGACTCTTATTCAATTTGTAACTCCGAAGAAGGAAGACAGTTAGACGATTGCTAAAATAATAGATAACCACAAGTAGTTTGCGTGTTCTCCGCCACAAGCGTGAGAATCAAGAGTGGTTCCGTTCGGCTGCTAAATTGTGTACCTACATAATTTACATACATATCGGGGGTAACATTTGATGTTGTGTTTTGTCATCAAAGTCTCTGTGTATGTTTGTTCGTAATGCTGTAAAAATATTTCGAGCGGTATGGACGCAGAAGGGTTTCCTCAATGCCCCTGCATCCAAAACTAATTCGCACCGGATCACATTAATCGTTCCCGCTAGCAGCAGAGGCGCTTGAGAGGAGACGCGGTGAAGAACATCGTTCGTACGTTGAACATACCGGCAAAGTACCGGCAACGACGATTCGGGGCTGGCAACTCGGCAACACACAACAATGCGGAGAGTGGTGATCAGAGCTTGCTGCATATTCTATGGCCATGGCCTGCTTTCGAACGCGGCATAATTCACAAATAGCACAAATGAAAGGTGGAATGGTGTTGGAATCCGGTCTGAAGAGCTAACTTCACCTGGGTGCGTCTGGTGTTACCATGCCGTGCTTGGTCACTTCAGAGGTAGCTTAATCTCTATCAAGACCGTGAGGGCAGGCTTGTCCAAGGCCGCCGTCTTCTTGTTCGGTCTCCGCTCATTTCGCAATGATTCCGAATTGCAAATGATATGAAGACCAGCCGAAACACCCATCATAGGGCGGCTTCCATTCGCTCCGACTATTTTTGGCTATTTGACGGATGCGTGTCGACCAGAATTCTTCCTAGAGCCTGTCTCGAAATTATCCCACGTCACCCACAGGGTTCCAAAGATCACGAAGCAACGAATCAAATACACATCCGCTTTTCAACGCGGACGGCGTAAGTCACTCTGGTTCTTCCGTTCTGATACTAGAACCTGACACGCCGAGTTTCGGCCAATGAGAAATCCTCTTCTTCCTCGTTCATCCCACTACTGTCACCAATTAATGTAATGCTGCTGTGAGAGCAAACTACGAACGAATAAATATTAACAGGTCTCGTAATTGAACACGACACAACTGACTCTTCACGCTACGTTGGCGCGCCATTCTTGACGACGTTCCCAACATTATAGTGAGAGTGGCAAATACATGTAACTAGATCGATGTACGAGACATGTCTCGTTGTAAAACACCGAGTGGTGAAACATGGTCAATCGTTACCAGTTGTTCGCTCCACAGTATTTGGAAATTCACGAGATTTCAAACCCCTGCTGGTTTCGATGCATTAAAATCACATATATACAAGCTGCTAACCGAGACTGAAGAATGCAGGAACCCACCACAGGCTACCTTCAAACTGTATCCTTTAAACTAGGAAGTTAACTGCGGAAAGACTATTTTCGAATAAAAGTGGGTTTTGCGTAATCAGCTGGATGAACGCGACAACATCTTGTTGTTTTCAGGCTGAGGGTCTTTGCTTTTCAGTAGGTTCAATTCTTAAGGTAATTGGATCTCAACTGTTGAATTTTGTCTGAAAACTTCATGAATTCCTCGTGAGAGCTCCATTTCATTACTGCATTTTTCTTTGTGCGGGCCATGGGAGGGGGGGGAGTGGTCTCAGTAGCTCATTAATTTATTTGATTGAGAGGAGCAGGTGCCGGCAATTCCAGCTAGAAATTTAAAAACGGACAAATATAGTTGAAGAGCCAGAAAATAAAATGAGAGGCGCTCAACGAAAATGGGAAAACGGCTCGTGGATATTTCATACAGAATCGTTCTCCTTAGGTAAGCAGCCAAGCGAGAGGCAGAACCCCGAAAACGGCGCGTAAAGGCAAATTGCTGAGCTGCTGCTGCTGCTGCCGACCGACGCGCTTCCGCTAATTTTGATTATCACGAGGGCTCTGAAATTTCAAAAAGACTTTAATGAAGGTTTTAATAATAAAGGAAGTTATTTTTCGAAAAACCCGTCGCAGTTCATCAATAAACGAAGGGAAATTATGGAGCGGAGCTGTTTCATCAGAGATGCATAAATACTCGTCGAGAGGGAAGCTTAGAATCGCGTAGGAGGGAATATCCTGGCTCGCAGTAAAAACACTGCACTGTGCGTTTAGTGTTTTATTCGTTTGGAATAATAAACAAGTAATTAATGCGTGAGCGTTGCACAACTCGACGCTCAAATGCAAAAACACGCGGTGTGAAGTGACTCGTGACAGTAGAAACCCCAAACAGTTCACATTATTTACTCGGTTCGTGTTGACAGTGACGCGCAGCCATTTGCTTGACAACTCGAACGTGAGAGGTTTGGAAATTATTCAGGGAAGAATTCGTAGTCGTCACTAAAGTTGTGAGTGCCTGGGTATCTGGGGCACTTCCTGGAACGGACGGTGGAACGACTATAACTCAGTGCCCTAGTGTGTGTGCTATGACCAGACCGAATAAGTAATCACCCCCCCACCCCATCAGTGTGGAGCAGCAAACACCCCCTCATGTGACCTTCGCTGCACTGCTCCACCCCAGACCTCGACGAACTGACGGTTATGAATTACACCATAGCGACTTTTGAAGAGGTCCTTGCCTCAGAATAGGTAGGAGCCACGTCTCCCAGAAGCGCAGAAGGCCTCTTTGGACCTAAGATCCTTTAACCTGATGGAAAATAAAACGCCTCAGCCTCAGGTGATGGATATTCGGCGAATAGAGGACACTACTACCCAAGGCAGCTTGACCTCAGCGGCCCTAAAGGAAACAACTGGGGACCACCAAGCGGAGGCCAGGTGGAAGACACAGGAAAGGCCAGCCACGTCTTAAACAGAGGGTAATTGCGTCTTCCTGTTCAAGGCAATGCTTACACTCACCTAATGTGAGCTAAGGTCCTGTCTAGCTTCCTCTCTGGGCACCTCCACATGATGATCGACCCAGAGGCAGTTGAATGCGGATTGTGCAGAGCGCGTCCTATGCAAGTGCCCTGACCTAGCATCCAGGTGATCAAAACAATTTTCTCAGGGGCTCGTTGAACAAGTCGGAGGCGAAAGACGTACCTCTTCCTTCTCAAGAGGTGCTGGTGAGAACGACATCTTTTATTCGTTATGGGACATTGTCAAAATAGACCCAGTGTGTGACCACAAATACGCAGCGAAGATTTGGCGGGCCAGCGACCATTCATTTGAACCAAACACAGGTATGTTTCCTTATATGATGACTGTACCTAAACCCTCGACGAGGGTTATACCAGTCATGGAAGTTGCGGTTTCGCTAATATGCAAGAGGCCGGCCCCTGCAGCATCCACCGAACGCAGACCTGTGGAGGTACGGCAGGTATTTGGTCGTTAGCCAGTCTCCCGGTAGAGAGCTGTTGCCTGTGTGTGACCGCGCGGAAGTGACCACCTGAGGAATCCCGTTATATCTGGGAGGAGTTCTTAATCTGGTTTGCTACCTGATCTAACTGTGTACTTGAGTGGCAAGTTTCAAAAGTACAGATCAACTATGACCACGTTTCTTAGCCATCACCTTCTTCGCGAACTCTGCAAAATGGTTATCGGCTAGTTTTGTAGCAGTCAATGCTGCTAAGTTCGTTTGCCCTCCCACCAACCGTCGCTCACTGTTGTAGAAACTACAGTGGAGCAGCACATGGTTTCCTGTTTCCTCCGCACTGGAGTTCAGCCCAAAGCGGGGGATGTTCCCGTTTCACTCTCCACTTGTCAACCATGCACTCAATGGCCAAATCAACTGGTAACTGACCAGTGATCACCTGGAGTGCTTCTGTTGATAGTCTTGTAGGCCTTTTTGAACCAAACACAGTACCACGGTAATGCACAGCCTGTTACGGCCGTTTAGGGGCTTTTAAATGGCAAATAAGCATACCTTTCGGCCTTTAAAACATAATATGAATGAAATGAAACGGTTAGCTCTGGTGTAAATCATATTAAACTTAAAGCAATATACAGAAAATAAAACAACTCCTGATTAAATTAAATTGACCAATTTTCGAAAATAACTAATATCTACGTGGGTGGGATTGGCGGCGAAAAAGCGACGTGCACTTTGTGGTTTCTCCAAATAGATTCCAGATGCCGGGTGGTGCTGCTTCACTGAAGTCTACAATGTCAATTCAAAATTAGGTTTAATCAACAATCCAGATGCCTGGTATTCTGGACCTCAAAATTTGGAGAATGGAATTCCGCAGATGGAGGAGAATAACTAGAATGGCTGGTCCTTTGATGATCTTGGCAATGCCTCCCTTGTACTGCCTGTGCCGTCTGGATCTGCCCTTCTCCTTATTATCACTTTGCCAGTTGATTCAATATAACATAAATTTAAAAAATAACGTAATCCTTTTTAAAAAAAAATTATAAAATGATATAAAAATAAAACAAAGAATATAACCACAAGGTGTGCCATCACGTCCGTGGCCCACGGTCTTGCGCCAGTGCATTATGGGTGAGGGCCTCTATAGGTGGCAGCCACTGCAGGGCAAAGTAGGTAGGTAGAACGGATCAATCCAATTACTACCCAGTGCAAGGCCTGAAAAAGCTGGAAAATGCGCTTGCCCTGCAGACATCGTTGTGGCCGTGGTGTCACTGGAAGGTAGTTCGCCCATTCCAATTTATTTACAACCTGTAGGGTCTGAGGGAGGTGGGAGCTACCCAGGCACGATCGTAACTGTGTGGCCGCAGTGACAGAGGGACTTAGTCCTCTGGGCCCTCGGGATTCACACAAACGTAATGCCCCCTTCACAGTATAAGACAAGTTTACGTTTGATTCGTTTCAACAGGATGTTAGCAGCAACCTCTGAGTGAATACTGTCACCGGCCAGTAATTCAACGGTGAGAGAAAACATCGGACAAACGCACTTGCAATTTTCGGTGCCCTTGTTCCATTAGTGATTTTCATCCATCTGCTAACTAGTCCAATCTTTTGGTGGTATGTGTAGGTGCGTTGAGGGAAGCCCAAAACCTTGACGTTCAGCTCGGTGTAACAAAGCAGTACTCTGTTTAACTGAAACACTGAGATATTTCAGGAGCTTCTTTGCAACTGCCGTATTTGGAAAGGCCCATTTGACTCCTCACTTGAAAACGATTATCAATTATTGGTGACGAACGAGGAGAGCGAATGGCAGGAAATGAAGTAAACATTTTTAGCTATTGAGAAATAACTGCGTTGAGTAAAATGTGTTGGAAATGGATCAGCAACGAACCGGGAGTGCAGTAAAAATTTTTGATAATTTAGGAATAATTGTCAAAAATTGAATAGGAGAAGTTTCGAATGGATTAAAACATTACCACAACAAAACAGCCGAACAAACTGCCAGTAAATGAAATGAAAACCAACCGAGGTGTAGTTGTGGGGAGTCCCCGAAAAACGTGAAAATTGGATTAATACTTATTGGCAGCCAAAGAGGAGACAAAATTGTTCTGAAATTATTATTTGCAGTCTGGGGGAACTCAAGAGAGTGGCCCCATGGCCCTTATTGCACCAGGTTGTTAAATAAACGAAATAATGAATCAATCAATGTTTCCGCCGTATATTTCAGCAAATGGAACTCACTCAAAGCCACACTCATCTCTAAACCTAACTAGGAGCAGCGATATCAAACTGTTCATCCTGTTATCAATTGCCATCTTTTTCGTTTTTATTATTATTGTTGTAGTCGTTGTTGTTACCTTCCTATTTATCTTCTTCCCGTTTTTGCGATCGTTCCCCAACCTCGTGTTACCGTGCGCTCTGCAGTCTTTTAATTCCCAATCCCGGTTTCTTTAAACTTTTCGGTCACCGCGACATCTAAAAGACTGGTTCGAACATTCTTTCACCATTTATTTTTAACCAGCGGTTTGTTTTGTGCCTGGACCAGAGAGACTATATCGAGAAATCTCATATTTTGACGTATAGATTTCGCCGTTCATTATAAACGTTGATTTACGCATCAACCCATCACCCAGAAGCTATTATAATTGAAAAATTATTAAAGACAAGAAATAAACATTTCAGTCACAAACGAAGATCAAGAGCATTTCGTTTTTCTTTAATAAAAATAAATTCAACATGTTGTCATGCTTCAATCAACATGTGTTTCAGCCAGGATTCAAAAAAGAATAATTTAGTGTAAACGCGTACTTCAACATCCCCCCAATTTAGAATCAATTTTTCCAAACATCCCCCTAGCTTCTCTCGGAGTAGATTGAGGGCCGTTTATCAATTCTTTAGTTAAAACGTTGATTAGGTAGCGATCTGTTAACGATAATCAAGGAGTGAAAAAATACTAGAGCTCAGATCGTGTTCATCAATCGCCAATTGACTAATAGCTAGCGGGAGTTTGATCGCAGGGAAAAAAGGCTACCACTACGCTCAAACGAGAATCCCTCGAACGAAGAGGCAACTTGGGGAGTTGTCATCGAAAACAATGTGTTGGAGAGTTGGTACCATTGGGCCACCTTCATTTGCCGCCTGTCGATTTCATTATTTGACATTTTCATTCGAATACCGAAAATATCAGTTGCAGCATTGTTAAATAATATATTTGTGATCGTACTTGATACTTTTCTCTTTTTTTCCAATCCTCTTCTTATCTTTACTTACTTCTCATTCTTTTCTTACTCCTCTTCTTAGTGTGTAGCCCATTTTTCGTATTGTGATTATTTTTGTCAAGTGTTTTGTCAATTTTTTCCGTCGATTTTATAACTTTCCGTCGTGAGTTGGGCCAACGTAAGTAAAAAAATGTTCCTTACAGAAAACATCACGTGTATTACTCAAAATTAATCATACAACTTTAAAAAATTTGATAAACGACACATGATGCTTCTCAACACTAAATGTGCGGTGTGTTTCACACAAATTGACATTTTCACGTGTGTACAGTGGATAGCACCAATGGCCTGTGGCATTCTAGCCCAGTGTTAAAACGCTCTTTTTTCTTCTCCAGACATCATCTTTATGAAAGTGGGGACAATTGAACAATGCTCTGGGAAACTAGTTTCACAATGAGGGAGGCAGAAGTTTACTAACGCCACAAAAGTCGCCTACAGCTAATAGCATCGAACCTGCAAAGAGAAAACGAAAATGATTATTTACGCGTTCTACTTCCACATAATTCCACAATTTATACGAATTCGTATAGCCTACGTTGGTAAAAGAGATATAATTATCGAGTTTTCTTCAGACATTTACGTTTCTAACTTCCAAAACCACCCTTTTTAGAACATGGTGTGCGATTGTAGACACGAATGAGAAAGAACGACTGAACCTAATCAACTCAAACTTGATATTGACAATCCCACACCAACATCGGGCGGTCACAGAAAGTTATAAGCGCAAAGTTATACTTCTCACTGAGGTCAAAACGCATAATTCTCGCCTATCACATATATTAAGCTACGAAATGGAAGGTCAATAATAATCAGAAATAAGCAAACAAAGTACGGTATACTTCTCCGTATATTTTATACGGTTCACTTTTTCCTATAATCCCAAAAGAATCAAAACGGAACTTCACAACAATCGTCTCTATCAGTTCTAACGTACACAGTTAGGAACACCATTGCATTACTTGGTAAAAACCGCCGAACGTACGAAGGGATTAGGAAAGTTGTGATTCGACGAAACAGATTATGGGACTAACGGAATTGTAACGTAAACATTCGATGAAAGCTCTAAATTACTTTTAAATCTTGACGTAAGTTATATCGTGCACGAATTTAACGTGGTAGGTCGATAAAATATTAGGTCTGTACTTACCGAGGCCGTAGAACCTGAGCGTTAGGAGTTTCTTCATTGACGAAATTGCGTGATTTCGATTACTTGGTGATTCTATCCTCGTTAGAATTAGCGAAAGTACGTACAGCGTTGTTTCTTTCGACAATCGGAACCTAGTATGAAAATGTACGTCGTCGAGCGTATCAAAATACTAGATTCGGTATGCGTTGATCTTTTCGTCGGAGAAATCAGAGTCTGTGAGCTTCCAGTCGGAGTCCATTGCTCATAAAATGATATTAAATTCAGTTGGCAGTATCCTAATCAATAATAGAACGATAATAATAATGTGATAACGAGAGCAGAAACGGAAACAGTATCCTAATCAATAATAGAACGAAAATGATAATGTGATAAGAGCAGAATCGGAAACAGATCGAGGCAAACGAACACAACCTAACATGGCGGCCAACAAAATTCAGATAACTGTAGAACTTTCTGCTAACTGAAATAACAGGAGGAAATAAACACAGATAATAAATAAATAAAAACAGATCGAGGCGAGCGAAACACATTATTTGACAGATATTACGGTTAGTTATCCAATAACTAAAGAGCGAAGAGACGAGTTAAAAAATAACTAACAGCTAGCGCTAACGCCGCGTCAATGTGAATTGATGAACGCGTCTTCGGAAGTTAACGAAAGATTTGACTTAGTCAACCTTGAGTCAAGCTAGCAAATGACATTGATAAACCGGTCCTGAATACTTTCAAGAGGCTTCGTGAGTATATCCGCGAGTTGGTCCACTGAGTCCACCTTCTCATTATCCAGCGCCCCATTTGTCACTTGCTCTCTGACGAAAAAATGACGAATGTGAATGTGCTTGGTTCTACGGTGAAACTGTGGATTATGAGCGAGGTTGATGGCCGATTCATTATCCACTCGTAGCACAGGTCGACCTGCCACTCGGTCCATCTTTCAACACTCGTTTCAAATGTATCACAAATACGAGTATATTCAAATCCTCTTCCAATTTAGACGCTACTAACCCACCATCCGCATACAATACCACCATGATTTTTGTGAATTCTGATTGTTCAATGAGTAAGCAAGGGTCAGTCACTTTGTTTGAACCCAATTTTGAACAAATATGCTGCAAATCTCTGATTCTAGCAACGTGGAGCTTGTTTCAGCCCATACAGACTTCGATTCAATTTACATACTCGCTCAGAACCATCTCAGTAACCTTCAGGTTGCTTTACGTAATTTTCTTCTTTCAAATCATCATGAAAGAATGCTGTTGAGACATCAAACTGCAACAAGTGCAAATTTTGACTAGCTGCTATACTAAGCAAAGTCTTGCAGTACTTGCTCTAGCAACTGGTGAAAAAGTTTGTTCATAATCGACGTCCTGTTTTTGTGAGAAACCGCCTACTACTAACCTTGCTTTGAGACGTTCAACCGCACTATCTGGGTTCATTTTAGCTTTGTATACCCATTTGGTTGGTATGGCTCTCATTCCAGCAGGTTCCTTCAACAACCTCGAATGCATTTGGCAGACCTTGCAACAACGTAGTCATTTTGAATTTCCAAATTGTCCCATTCACTTTCCCGTTTAGGTCGCCCACTAAATCCATTGTCAATGTTCACCTTCGGTAAATCCATTGTCAATGTTCACCTTCGCTAAATCCATTGTCAATGTTCACTTCAATCACTATCACTGTTCAATAATCGTTCCTTGTTCACTATTCACGTAATCTGGGCCCATAACCGATTGAAAAATTATTAAAGACCAGAAACAAACATTTCAGTCACAAACGAAGATCAAGAGCATTTCTTTAATAAAAATAAATTCAACATGTTTTCATGCTTCAATCAACATGTGTTTCAGCCAGGATTCAAAAAAGAATAATTTAGTGTAGACGCGTACTTCAACAGTTATTTATTTCCAAAGGGTGCCATATCCTGAACGAACATAGGTGTTCATGTTTACTATCACAAAAATCCACCATTCCGGATATTTTAGAAATCTCATTAATCTATACGCTGCAATCAATTTCTCGCATTCTTTTTTGCACTGAAAAAGCGTTTTCATAGAATTGATTGAACTTAGGTGTAGTTTGCCTGTAGACGTTGCGCATTATCGATTTTTGATGAGCAGTGGAAAGTTGCGTAATGAGTTGTGTTTTGAGATCCGTCCTCACTAAAGTCATGTCGGCGAACATGTTGACTGATATGTTAATCCTCTTCGAACCGATCACTTGCTTACGGTTTGCTAATCCGCCTATTGATCATCGCAGCATTCACGAGTTTGATACAATGGCTGCGCAGAGGTTTCGTCGACGAGGTTCGGTATAATCCTGTTTTGTTAGTTTCATAAGCATTTGGATCGTATTTGCCGAACGCAAAAGGTAAACCCTCCCCCCCCACCCAGGCGTTACATTTATCAATCGATAACGACGACGGTAGCCCGAGAGGGATGAGAGTTAGGGAGGAAAATATTAAGGGGTTGAACCTAATGAGATTAGGCGAACGCGTTGGGAATTGCGACGTCAATTCGTGAAGGGAAATGAGTGAGTCAGTCGATAGAAGTGATTTAATAAACCGGTGAGCAGCGCCATCTGCCGACGGAAAAGCGGCCTGCAGGGCTCAGCAATCTGTAAAGGATGTAAATCAAAAAGTGTTTGGAAGCGGCCGCCAATACAAAATGAGGAAGCTCTTCTCGATTTGGTCAACGATGCGGACGGCTTGGGGAAATTGAATTGAACCCTTTGGATTTTATTTCGCAGGATATTGACGTTTTAGAACGTTATTATCGACTGTCTGTTATGTGGACGCTGACAACTGGACAGGCAGATGCCGAAGTACCCTCAGGGCTGATTCGACTATTGTTTCCTTCAACAGGCACTGAACTGAATCAAGTTGAAGCCTCGATTGCTCAGCCACAATTCCGCTAAATATTACACAACGGTTGATTATTTTTTTGAATAGCAGAATTGTGACCTATCCTACCCAGAGCAACGTCCAAGAATATTAATAATATAACATGATTTTATCCACAATGTTTGTGAAGCACCTTTGGATGCAGTGCGGGAAATGGGTGCAGCCCGGGCAGAAACCATAAATTCAGGTAGTAGAATCTGCCAGACTATACTTACTGAGATTTCACTGTTTCCTATCTATACGCAGTCCTACACCTCTTAGACCTGTTCTCTTGACTCAGCCTAGGAAACGATACCAACCACGACGTAACTGCCACAAAACTGCGAAAATTTCAGCTTTCGCCTGGATGGCTCACCGAAGTTGAAGTCGGATGGAGAGTCGGGGCGTTGCGTAGGCAGTTCTTCCAGCGTAGATTGTGTGTCCCCTGGCGCCCCTTGATGAGTTGGATGAGGAAGGTGTTTATTGGAGATTGTCGGATCGCCATCCGTGTGGGTTGGGCAGGAGCTGTGATGGTCTAGCGTTGAAGACCGTTAGTAATGATGCTGTGTCCAAACGGATTTGGAGATATCCACGCCGTAGTGCGGGCGTTGCGCGACTGTTTCGAACACTCATGAGACAGCATTCGAGTTTAATCATGGTAGAAGGTTATGGAAGGGAGAATCTGCTATGGCCCAGTTATGACGTAAGCCGCTTGGCAATGAATTTCTTTAGCTAAATAACGTGTGCTAATTTAATGCCTGTCGGATTGGTAATATTTGTATACGTATGGAACGGGAAAGTTTTATAACTATACTTCTCTCGCCTTGCATACTGAAGAGTACTTACCTCGAAATTTGTGGTGAAATTGCTCTGCAAATCCCAAATATTGCAGATCTTTGCCAATCAATGTTACTGCCGTGGTCTGAACCTGGGAATATCATTCCCCTCCACTCACCGGCATTTGCCAATTGTAAGAACCGAAAACGTCCGGCCATTAGGAGCGATGCGCGGAGGAGATAACGCGAAGCGCTCCAATTGGTGGAAGGTGCACCTCGACAGGTTCCTTTTAAGAGGCAAACGAGAGCACGCGCATCCCCAAGAACAACAAAATGGGGAACTGTTTTTGCTTCCCCTGACAACCCCTTCGCATTATCCGAAGTCCTCAGGTCCCTCAAACCCCATTCTCTCCGACCCCTCGGGTTCCTTTTCAATTAATCCGAGCCACGTTCGAATATAATAAAACCCATGTGACGGGAAGCGCTACCGAAGAAACGGAGCTCTTCAGAAACGTCCGTCACAGATATCCCGTGGGAAAAGTGGAAGAGACAGAGACAAGAGCCTGGAGATCAAGTCGAGCGAGGGAAAAGTGCAGGATCGTTTATTCATTTTATTCTGCTGCTCGGGCTAATTGTCGAGGAGATTTGAATGGCGTCTGCTTTTTGAGCTCGAAACAGGTCTTTTCTTCGCACAAAGAATGAACCAAGGAAGGGACTGGCGTTTGTGCGCCCAGGGGAGTTGACATGAATTTGGTCTTCTGTAAGCACGTATTAATTAACCCGTCACTGTGTGATTCATGAGACAATCATCGTGACTATTCCTGTTTATCGAATTATCGGGTAAAAACCGCTCCTAAACGCTACGGCAGAATATCTGGGGTTGCTCTTGATTAGTTTACGAACCCCACTAATCTTTCATAAGCCCTTCGAAACTTATAGCAACTTATTGTGGTGTCTTCCTCATTACCCCACTAACTGAAACAGTAAAGTACCGTTATACCATTCGGAGCATTCCATACAACAAATTAAATCAACATCGCCGATGCCGTTTTCGAGAGAAAACAAATTCTGCTTTAACAACTATAGTTAAGTTTTGAGCCGATTTTGCTCTTGCCCTTATTTAAGTCTTCTGCAAACTAAATACGAAATTTAAGCCTATTTAGTTCGGATATTATTGCCTATCATTCACTGACACATTCCCTTGAAACGAGGCAATCTGAAGAGGACGAAAAATTATTGTCCCCGCTGTTGTTCATAGTTCGTAGGAATAAAAAAACCCAGCAAATTATTACACAATGGTTTATTATTCTCATGAACAGCTTGACCTAGTGATACAGCTCCGAGACCCATCACATTCGATTCAGCATTGAAAAGTACTAGTAAACCATACGAAACATGACCTGACTACAATGGGAACTACAGAAACTAAATATTCCCCCAGTGCCAGGCGCCCGTAAACGTCTGTAGGCATTTATGATCCGATGGAGGGGTGTGTGGAGGAAGTGGCCTTAAGAGTCGGGGAAATTGGTACGAGAACTTCCAGCGAACCCTCGCTCGGCAATTGGCAGGACGTTGCGAGTCCAAAGGGCGTTGCGAGTCGAGCGGGCCTTGAAAACGATACGAAACACGACGTATTTGCGATTATACTGCGTTTCGTTAATTTTTTTAACCATTTTTTGTCCGTAAAAACCATGGGCTTTGTCCGATCGGATTGCCGAGATGGCGGGCACAACTAGATACCGGGCGGATGGGGGATGGCAGACGGACATTGCAAAATAGGAATCTCCAGGTCTTGAAACGTTGAAAGTTTGTTTGATGTTTGAAAGTATAAAATTTTGAGGGGGGATTGTAAAAAAGTTTTCGTGACCGAAAACGTAGGGTTATTATTCAGAATGAATAATAAACCAAAAGTAAAACGTTCAATGCGCACAGATCACCTGGTGAGCTCACTATCATGTATCAACTCTAGATCAGTCTCAAACAGACAAACTGGCACCCTGGGTTTTGAAAATATCTCATTTTGACTTTCCGCTGTCTAGAAAAATATCAGGTGCTCCGCATCTCACAACTTTCCTTATCAAAAACAAATTTGATACTTTACGTTCCAAGACATGGGGATTCCTAATCTGCAATGTCCGTCCACCGTCCGGGTCGTTTTGTGCCTTAAGCGTGGTCAAAAAACTCATTCTTTCGCACAAAAATCCCATTTAGTATCCAGTTGTGCCCGCCATCTCGGCTATCCGATCGGAGGAAGCCCATGGTTGTTATGGACAAAAAATGGTTAAAAAAATTAACGAAACGCAGTATAATCGCAAATACGTTGCGTTTCGTATCATTTTCAAGGTATTTTTACATCCTGGGTCGAATAGAATGAGTATCAGACGTGTACAACTGCACATAGGGAAACTACAGTAATTATTAGAGTCAACTAATTGCAAGAACTCGCGGGAACTACAGTGGAAGTCAACGTTTCGTCGTTAGAACTCCCTACCTCCCTTCCATCTCATTAAAACCACCTGCCCGCCCGCTCGCCTCGCAAGAAGTCCCCGTCCCAATTTCACTGACTCTTTACCTGACGGGGCAGAGGAAGGTGAGGGCCACGTCCTCCGCACACCCCTACATCAGATCATAAATGCCTACAGACGTTTATGGGCGCCTGGTGCCGGGGGAATATTTAGTTTCTGGAGTTCCATTGTAGTCTGGTCATGTTTCGTATGGTTTACTGGTATTTTTCGATGCTGAATCGAATGGGATGGGAGAGCAGTAATACTAGGTCAAGCTGTTCATGAGAATAATAAACCATTGTGTAATAATTTGCAGGGTTTTTCTTTTTTTTTCGATGGATGCAGGCGATACCCTCACTGCGGCCACAAACAGGCTTATTGTAAGGGCGTGCATGATCCTCATATCATGACACCCCCCTGCACCGCCCCCAGGCCCCACGGCACTGGTCTCACTTGGTGTGACGTAACCTATGCCCCCCCCCCGTGCAAAGCGGAGGACTTCGGCAAGTTCTGCATTTGCCACTTCTTCTGGCTGAAGGAAGGCCTCCCAAACACAGGACGGCGCGATGCCGCGATTCCATCGCATACACACAACACATGCTCTGCCGTCTCTAGCTCCACCTCCCAGAACCTGCATACCTCGCACGTGCCAATATTTGCAAGATGGTACCTCAGCGGACAGTGACCTGCGAACGGGCCACATATGATCGTCATATCCTTGCTCCCCTGTGCAAGCACCTCCGGGGCCCTCCCTTTGGAGAGTCGGATGAAGAGTTTGGACTGTCTAAGGCCAGGCAGCCCCTGGCAATGCCGCGTATTAACTCAATTTATTTATCACTCAGTTCATTTGAACTTGTTCAAACATCCCTCCGCGAACAATTGTTGAGCAAATGGTACACATAAAATTAATGAGGTGGTATACACTATTTTACCAGGATAGTAATCACTAGTAGTAAGCGAAACGACGGTAATTGAAGTTCCGGAATTTCTGGAGTGACCTCTATATATCTTTTAAGCGTATTCAAACGCTCATCGTATAGTTACTTGATTGTACTACTACACCAATTTTTGTGAAGATTCTGGTAATATTTCAGCGGAGTTTGTGAGGAAAAAACAGCGCTATAGTCGATTATTGTCGACATTTTTGGTAATTTATTGCGCTGTTCTCGCCATTTTTCTAATGAGAGATGTTGTGAGAGGGACAGTACACGAACTTAGTACCTGACAAACAAAACGGCAAAATAAACAGAACTCCTGAAACAGTCGACTACGACAGTAATGAAGACCAAAAAGATACGTGGGGCTTCAGGGGGACCGAGAAAACCGTACAATATGGTGCCTGCCGGTTCATCATCAAGTGAACGTATTGAGGTAGGCGTTAATTTTGATGTTGATGTTCCAAACAATGAAAACGTTGTAGGATTAGTTGACGATACGTATAACCTCATAAACCATAGTAAAATGGAAATCGTCCGTAAATGAGGAATTGGCGTCATTAATCGATTTGCGACCGTCCAGCGAATCGCGAAACCTTTACTAGCCGATTGATCCTGAAAACTAAGTATGCGCCGGACATTATGAAGAAACGTTCTCCCCTGTGATCCGTATGTTGTTAGCACGAGCTGTTGAGCGTAACATGAATGTCCATCTGCTAGACGTGGTAACGGCCTATCTAAACGGTGACCTAGACAAAGACGTATACATGGGAATTCCTGTGGAACTATAATAACCATACTCTTATTTTGGCGTTGCATGGTGACTTGCGGGCTAGATATTTGAGCTCATTTTGTCATTTTTCCTAAATAGTATTTTTCGGACTCAGCAGGGTCTGATACGCAAAGATCTGAAGAGAACCCAAACTTTTTTTTCAGCCGATTACAGAACTTTCCTTCCTACGTCTTAGAGCCAAGGGAAGTAAACCCACAGTTTTCGCACCAGATATTAAGGTTACAGATAACTTTGAAAACTAAAGCAAACAAACGTTCGTGTTCATGGGGGGACATTTAGTGTAGAACTACATCTGGAGGACCCTCGCAGACGCCCAGATTCTTAGTTTAGATCTCCAATCTAAGCAACGAAACCTTTTTTTCAAATAGTTACATAAAACGGAGGAGATGTGTTATTACACACAAAATCCATCATCTATAACCACATTACCATAAAATGGTTTTGTTTCTAACGATAAAGACTTCATAAGTTGATGAAACGTGTGAGAAATGTGCCCAAAGTAACCACCAAGCCCTGTCGGGAGCCAGGCGCACGCCTTTGGCTTCTCACGAATGTCATCGTCAAATGCTCAGTTTTTGTGATGGGCTGAAAGGTAAAAACCCTGCGAATTATTACACAATGGTTTATTATTCTCATGAACAGCTTGACCTAGTATTAGTGGCCATCCCATTCGATTCAGCATCGAATACTAGTAAACCATACGAAACATGTCCTGGCTACAATCGAACTACGGAAACAAAACGTCTGATGATTTGGCCCTGTCGTCGGGGAAATTGGAACGGGGGCGCTTGAAGCGAACCCGGGGGGAGTTGAGTGGCTGGGAGGGATGCGAGCGGGAGGCCGCGCTCGCTCGCCTCGAGAGCGGTTGCTTTTTTAATGAGACGAGCGGGGCGGAAGGGAGTTCAAACGACGAAACGCTGTAGCTCCCGCGTTGTACTGCGTTTCGTTAATTTTTTTAACCGTTTTTTGCCCATTACAACCACGGGCTTCGTCCAATCGGATAGCCGAGATGGCGGGCACAACTAGATACCAAATCGGATTTTTGGGCGAAAGAACGAATTTTTTAGACCACGTTAAAGGCACAAAAGGACACAAGGACGGGGGACGGCGGACGGTGGACGGACATTGCAAATTTGGAATCTCCAAGTCTTGAAACGTAAAGTATCAAATTTTGAGGGGGGGTTGTAAAAAATTTTTCTTGACCGAAAACATAGGGTTATTATTCAGAATGAATAATAAACCAAAAGTCAGGAAGAGGGGTGGAGGCTGGAGGGGAAACACACCTTAGGCTCGTGAAAAACAAATTACGTAGACGTTAGAGATTTTTTAGTCAATAACTAGAGAAAGATATCTCGACCTGTAGGTGAAGTGAAGCTCTCAAAAGCTGTTTCTAATCTCCCCCTCCCCCACCACCATCATTCCACGGATGCATAGTGTGTTGGAACACTAAGCAAAAATAGCAGGAAATTTCAAGTGCTCAACCCCACTACCCATCCTAGACTATTCTCATAGTAATTAGCACTAGGGATCGATAGGGAAGTGCTCGATAGAGTGTAGCTATTGAGAAGTTAAACTAATATCGAAGAGCCTTTAACTCATTTTGTTTCGAACCTCAGCATTTCAATATGTGAACATAAAAGGGCAAAATATTACGCAATAACTAGAGATTAAGGGGCAACTGAAGATCAGAGCCGCCGCGAGTTGGTTTATTGTGAGAAGTATCTGGAGGAGGGGCCGGGAGCTCGCAGAGGAAGTCCTTTCATTCTCACAAACCCCTCGACCCTTTTCATATTGAAATATCTTTTGTGTTATGGCTGAGAAACCCCTTCGAGAATTGCTGTCCACAACTCGTTCCTCGATGAAATTCGAAGATGAGTTGAGCCACTCTTCGGTTTCACCTCGAAGGAAAACTCTGGCTTCGTATAACGCGAACGACTAACCTAATTAAATGGCCATACCGTTTATGAAGAAATTAGTCGAAAGTGTTAGGCAAGAGAGCAGTAGAGATTGAGAGTCAATGATACACACTTGATGGTTTGTCTCTGGGTTGTACCAACCGGAAGAATAAAAGAACGCACTATGGCGTAAGTTGTGAGCTTACTAAACTTAGCAGGCTGGGCTTGTGATCGAAATTTTCCGAAGAATGAACTCCGAGATCCAACGAATAAGAAATCTGGCAGCTATTTCAAGGGAGAGTCGGAAAGTACTTTCCGATGGTTCGAGGAATATTGCGATCATAAAAGTGAAAGAATTTTCATTCATTCACACGATACAAGCCAAGAATAGGTACCGCTCCCTCTGATAAGGCAATATATCGATATATCACGACCGAGGTCAGGTTATTGATATGCCTGAAATCGTAGGCTTGACTCGCCATGTTAGAAATAACGACAGCTGTACGATTGATTATGCCAATTACTTAATGTTCATTATGTAATACCCCGTTATATAATTATTTTAAATGTACAAAGACTATGAAAAGGACTTAATTCAATAAAATTAAGAATGGGCATATGAAATAAATATGAAATAACTAATCGATTGATATTGATACATGCAGTGGTAGCATTATCAAGCAACCTATCGATACATGAAGTCGTAGCGTTATCAAGCGACCTATCGATACATGCAGTCGTAGCGTTATCAAGCGACCTATCGATACATGCAGTCGTAGCGTTATGAAGCGGTTGGTCCACATTCTTTGTTTCACCTCATTCGGACAAATACGAACGCTGCGAATACGTATACGTTTTGGCGCAGTGGAAGCGTTCTGGGCCCAAACCCAGAGGTCCGTGGATCGAACCACGTTCTGCTACCAGTTGTGAGAATTCTCCGAATTACAACGCCGGAGAAGGTACTCACTTTGAAATTGATAATGTAAAATAAACAGTCTCATCCAAAAAAAAACCCCAAAATCAAATATACATTCTCAACTTAGAAAACAATAAAAATTAAACGGCAAATACTTTGATAAAAACAACCACACCCTGTGTCCAACAAACTATAAACACTTTTATGGCGCGAAAAGTCGGGGACGAGATTGCAGTCGTTTTGTAGCAGCACTTCATGCGTTCAGCATAGCCGTACTGCCACCTCGCAAGGTGCTCATTCCTGTCCATCCACCTGATCAGTTGGCATCTTAGGAAGATGGCCCAAACTTGAGCGGGTGTGTAAGCCTGACATCGTGATTGGCCAAATACTGGTTTTAGAATGAATAACTTAATTGTATTTGAGAAAAAATACTGAGTACAAGCTATCAGAAGAGAGGTAGTATGAGCAGGGGTTTTCCTAAAAATGAGCTGCTGTAAGATCCAATTGTAAATCTGGCAGTTTTTTGCTTTCCTCGGCTCCACGAAGTAGAAAACAAAGTTAAGTAATAGGCAGAAAAAAGGTGATGTATTTTCTTCAGCTCTTAACTTTATACTGAGTCCGAAAAACACTATTTGGGAAAATGGACTGTGTGTGTGTGTGAGTGAACGCGATTGAGAATAAACGGCTGAACCAAATCAGCTCAAGCTTTATATCCACAGATCACCACGGGTCGCCAAAGTAACAGTATGAGCAAAACAAACTGTTGGGTGCATGAGAGGAGGAGCATAAGAATGGAGTTGATAAATAAAAGGGAACTCAGTGAACGTGAGTGAGGACTGTATTGAGCTTTAACAGAATAGCGATACGAGGTTGAGTATGTATACGCAAACACAAGGGGGCTCTGAATGCGCGTGAACTGGTTGCCCTGGGAAACTAGAGCGGAGAGATTTGATACAGAAATATCTATAGTGAGCACTAGGAGACGAGTGTATTAGGGAAGAGCTGTGTGCGTTGGAGAAGAAGGTAAATCGAGGGGAAGGAAGGTTATTTTGGAAAGTACAAGAAGGTGAAATCCGTTGTCACTTTGGGAGTTAAACTGAACTAAATAAGAAGCCACTGAACAAGTAGTTCTCAGACTTCCCCGGGGCAAACATGAAACAGAGACCAAACCAGAAAGGCCCGAGGTCAAGATCCCAACTACTTTGGCCTGTGCCGAACACTAACCATAGTAATCACAGTGATCTTTGATTAAATTATTTATATGGGCAGCTCCAAATAACACGGCGAACCATAAAATTCCCATTCGTAGGAAAATGACGAGATCAGCACAATAAATTACCAAACATTTCGACATTTTAGCGCAGTTTTTTCTTTATAAATTTCGTTCAGAATGTAACAGAATCTTCAGACAAATCTATGCGGTACTACGATTAAGTACCTATTTGATGAGCGTTTAATACCGCTCATCAAATACATAGGGACTACTCCAAAAATTCCGGAATTTCAACTGCAGCTGTTTTTACCAACCGTTTTTACCGGACAACTTTGGCAAAGTGATTATTTTCTTTTTCAAAAAAGAGCCTCATTAATTCTCTGTGTACCAATTGCTCATTAATTGTCAGACCATCAGTAAGAGCAGCATAATAAATTCCGGAACTCTAAGCGCTACCGTTTCTGCCGCATAAATTGAGTTACTAATAGTAGCAAAAGCCATGAAAACCAGGGAATTTATGTAGAGCTATGGAAAGTTGTGTGATGCGGTGCACGTTCCCTCCGTTTTTTAGTCAGTCTCAACAATTATTTCTTAATTGCTGACAATTTTGACTGCATTACCAGGCAAATCATTATTTGGTCATTTGAACGTTCGATCAACATTATCAAAAATGCGTGATGAGCTTTTAAACAATTTTTTTATCATTTCCTAAAAAAGCGAACTTCTTCGACAGACCTTCTGGGTCGTAGGAAGCGAAAATGAATGTATTTCCGCCGCCAATCGGGTTCTCTTTTGAGTTCGATGACTGAGTTGTTCTTTGGTGTGAGTGTATCGAAACGGCAACGTGCTCGAGGTACTCGCACTTTGAAGATGAGTCCTCAGACAAACTTAGTAGAATTCCCTTGTCGAGGACAAAGCTAGACGCTCACGGGTTCTAATCGTATTACTTCCGCCATAGCAATAGAATTGTTTAGCTATCAGGTTAGTGTGCCAACCTGCCTTTCAAACGGAACAACCCCGTACCACTCTCCCATTCTTACTACCCCTTTTCGCGGTGACAAACGAAATTCATGTCCGTCCTATTCATTAGAGACCGCCGCTTTGTCCGGGTCCGCTCCGTCTGTACCCTGAATAATAAATAGTTTTGAAAGCCGCGTTGGCGAGTCCGTTGGGCTGATGTTCAAACGTGTCGTCGTTTTCATGCGAATCGAGGAGCGAAATGTAGATGCGCTTGGCGGCTCATAACAACGCGAAACGTTTGCGGGATTTTGTCGCCATTTGACGAAACAATGCGAGATCAATGAAGCTGTGGAGGGCCCAGCGAGCTGTTGATTATGTTTCAAGTGAAGTTCTCGGCGGATGCGCCTCTCACTCACCCTCTTCAACTATACTTTACATGGCTCTACGAAGTGGAAAGGAATGTAATAGGCTGAAAACAAGTTTTGAGTTCTGTTCAGATCTTTACGTTTCAGACCCTAAAAGAATAAGAAGAGATCAAGGAGGCAGCCAAAGCTGCGTGACCAATGGTATTTCACCGAGGCCCCATGGTGGGCCCATGTCCTAACTCCTCTACTAGCCTGTTGGGGGGCCTCCTCAGTGCACCTGCCGCGGCTGGTACCCATTCCCTCACTCTCCAGGGTGGTGCCTAGTCGGGGATCGAACCAGAGTCCGCTGGTTATATCCCCGCCTGGCTCAGAAGGCCTCATGTCCCAACGTGCTTGGCCACCGTGCTCCCCCCCCCATCCCACTACCAGACCCTACTGAGTCCGCAAAACGCTAGATGGGAAAATGGTAGGTGTGTCTGTGTCTGTGAACGCATTTGAGTAAAAACGGCTGAACCAAATCAGCTCAAATCGAATATCTGGCGCGTAGACCATCATAAAACGGCGAAATAATGGTATGAGCAAAATCCTCTTAAAATTAACTTTAGGTACCATAGTAATCAAAACACCAAATATCGTTTTCTCAAGAACGTCTCCAACGATTTTGATGAAAATTGTTATATACACAGCTCCTAATGAGACGACAGTGCCATACAATGCCCGGGGACTTCCCCAGGTACAAAAGGGTTGAGATAGAAAGGTGTTTGGGGAAACAATCACTTTCCATATGGTCAGTGGGTACTTTTAAGTGCGAGTGAGGATATTCCAGAGGTCAATGACCCAGCTAATTTGGCCTGCCGAACTTACTCCCCTACGCTGCACCAGCAGGATAGCCCTTAAAGTGGGGTTACCCTGGTGTTGGGTGGTAATTCAGATGGGCGGGGAGGCTAGAGCATGCGAGGACTGAGTCAGAGGATGTGGCATAGCTGGACTATGGAGAGAGCGAGAGCACAGGGTGATAAAATAAGGTCAGGCGTGGGGAGACAAATGAGGCGTGATGAATGGAGCACATGGGGAAACGCAAGGGGTGGTGCAAGGAGAATTAAAGGATGGTGAGACAGCACTAGCATGATGTGAGAAGGATCAAGGTAGGAACGAATGGGAGAATTTTTCAAAAGCTGAGTTGCTAGGGTAAGCACATGCGCTGTAGGGGAATATGAGGTGGTAGTGCCCACTGGAAGGTGCAGTGTGAAGAGGGCATGCATCAGGACGTGGGATTAGGAAGCGTGACCTAGTTCTGACTTCGGTGAAATGGTTAACGTGGGATGATTACACTTGGGAGGTCAAGAGGGTGAGGAATACTGCTAGGACAGAACATTGAAGATGGGTAAGGGAAGGGGGGAATAAGATGAGAAAGACATCAAAGCATTGAACTTATGATACTAGATATGAGGGATGAGTGAAATTGTGGAAGGAGAGAGACAGGTAGGAACGCATGGAGGTTCCACGGCAAATCGTCCAACGCCAGTAGGGGGAATAGGCCGATTCTGGCACAGGGGCTAATGAAGATAACCTGACACCACCAGAAAACCTCAACGAAACCTCCCTTCTTTCGAGGTTTCAGTAATGAATGAGGATATTGGCTACTTACCATCTTTATTTATAACCTAGAGGACGCGACTCTAACGGAATATGATGGTTAATGAGACTTGTGTGCATGCGCAACGACATAGTTCTCTCATCAACGCTGGAAACGATAATAAAGTCTTCTTGGAGGAAAGAGAGGATTTCTTCTCTGGTTCGCTATTTTAGATTGATTCGAGATGTAGTTCGATTAAGTGGTTAGTGGTGTGTAGTCTGTGCGGGTTATTCAATATATGTTACGATTTTAGTACGCAGCACACGGTGAAATCGATAGCTGATGCGTGATGATACAAAGGAAAGAATATAATATTACGAGAGTTGTATGGTTATACCACAATATCTTAGGTTAGAAAAGAACGAAAGAGTGGTACAGTGGTTAGCGTCTACGCTCTGCACCCAAGCACTCTGTGTTCAATCCTCATCTACATCAATTTATTTTTTTATGGATTCGCGAACATGAATTTGTTGAAAGTGGCATGTTATATATAATGTATGAAATTTACGGAGAAAAAATGTACACCCCGTTGATAACAACACGGTGGTGGTGGCGATCTGGCTAAGAAGGTTACCTGTCTAGTGAGAGGTTCCCTCTAAAAAAAGGGAGGTTTCATTGAGGTTATCTGGTGGTGTCAGGTTATCTTTATTAGCTCCTGTGCCAGAATCGGCCTATTCCCCCTACTAACGCCAAACCGCGCATTTCTTCCTGGTCCTTCAATTTCGTGTTACATCAGTCGTTGACCAAAACACCTTTTTATTTAGTCAAAAACCTATCCAACGATTTTGACTAAAACTGTTGCATGGACAGTCCCAAATGAGACAAAGGGCGTGTTGCCAGTCGTAACTGAGTGGTTGTCTCATCGAGGCGTCGCTCTGTCGCCTGCGCTCGCGTTTATGGTGGTAAAACTGGTCCGAATGTAACTCGCGAATGAAACTCCTTGTTCCAAGTACTACTGGACGACATCGGTACTTACACCTCGACTCACTTAGTGGGATATCTCTCAACTATAACATTAGCGCCCAACAAGTAGTCGAACTTTCACTCCATTAGTTCGCGATTCCGGCCTCTCAGAAGTATTCAAGATAGAAGCCCTCATCAGTACACTAATGGAGAACCCGTCTGATGGTAAGGTAGTTGACGTAATCAGGGATATATCCTCCTGAACATCCTCTTCCGATGATTCATACTGAGAATGGCAGTTCTGCAAATAACTTCCCAACCTCCTATCTCGTTTCTCGCCTTAGCCAAGCGGCCTGCGACTTGGAAACGTGCTGGACATTTCAAGAGCAAGCCCCAAATGGCTTAGTTCCAAAACCTTTCTCTACATCCTCCCGCGTGTCTGTCGTCGACGCGACGGGGAAATCACGCGGCTTCGAAAAGGTCTGGTGATTACAGTACTCCACAGCCACATCCACATTCCCGTTCTATCTGTGGCAAACATGATGGGATGGAAATGTGATCGCTTTTCCTCAAATCCAGACTGGATACTCGAGGAACCTACGTGGAAATGTACAATCTGTGTACGAACTGCTCTTCCTATGGGCCAGAACGCCACATTTGCTTTCAAGAGAGCGGTAGTCAAAGCATCATGGGGTAGGTGTCCTCTGAGGAAGAAGAGACGCTTCAACTCCCCTCACTGAGAGAATCGTGTTTCGCCAAGAGATGAACCGATTCTCTGAACCTGTGTGGAGCGAAGATGTGTACGCCAGAGAAAATATTCCGAAGTGCGTGTTTATTTTTCGAACAATTTTATATTTGACTCAGTCAATACTCCCACCACAAACAAGGGCATATTTTTAGAACTTTGGTACCAAATTCTTCTCTGTCTCTCTTTTAAAAATTAGGTTTCGTTTTATTGGGTTGACAGCAGCGGGAGTTGATTGCAGTGTTCATGAGAACTTGAGGACAGGCACTTCATCAAGAGTGGAGTGATGTTCCGGGACCCTGTCACCGGTGGTGAAATGACGAGGGGAGTTTTTTAGTACGGGTTTTCGTCGTAGATTTCGTCTATATGTTACCAGAATTTTCAACGAAATCGAAGTGGAAGTTCAGCAATCTTCGAATACGGTTAAGAGTTTGATAATGGTTAGTAGATCATCGTGAGGAACCTTAGAAATTCTATAATCCAAACTAACGTCGTTTTGTACTGTCCAGTAACGTCTCTAAATAAGTCGTGTTGGCAGATATGAATCATGCGTGAATCAATGACGCGCTACCAGTTTCTGTATAGAACGTTCTACCTAGGTCACATGAACAGTATGAAAAGCAAATTTGATTAAGCGCTAGAGCGACAAAAATAGGTAAATTGAGGAACGTTGTGTGAAGCGTCTCACCAGCCTCAGCTTAACGCTTTCATGCCGACACCGGCTTCGAGGGTGTTCTCCGGTAAAGTAAAGTAAAGCCTCACCAACGCTGTCACCCCTTTTAGCCCACCCCTACCGTGAGGGTTGAGCCTCAACTCCACTAATCACAATCAAGAGGGAAAACCGAGCACCGCACCCTCACACGAAGACAAGAGGGATTAGGGTTTATCCCGGTGACGTCATCGTAAATACCAGCGAGAGTCCCCCGGTCCGAAGGGGATGGTTTGCGGAGGATGGCGAGGGTCCACTAGCTAATCAACGTCCGTTCGCAATTAGTGGCCAAACTCATACCCCATACCCTCCGCCTTTCCAGGGTGCCTCGCATGGATAACGTCACGTGCTGCCACCGCGGTTTACAGGGCCCTGGGAAACAAGTCCGCGAGCGCCTTTTTCCGCAATTCATATTAATGAGATCATCACAACCCTTTCTCTACCATAGCCACTACTACTCTTCTCCTCTTGACTGATACAAATGGAAGGAATTTATTCACTCACGAGTCTCCCCTTCTCGGCGCCGCTCCTCGTCATGTCTCAACCTGCTCCGGGGGAACTGCAAACCGCTCTGCCGCTTAGTAATTCATACCGGAAGGTATTTGACAATTTGTCTTCTCTCGAGAAACGTGTCGGTTATCTTCGGCATCTCAAGTGAAGGATGGGGATTGCCGCAGCGCTTCCTAAGAGCTCGAGATGTAGTCCATTTCAGAGCGAGTGAAAACATATTTTCTCGTTTATCGCTTCATTAAATTGGATTTAATTGCGGTACTCATTATACAGCTCAGCGGTCGTTTATTGTTCCCTTCCACGAACTCTTCGCGAAACGCGAATGGGTTCTTTAGCAGCGAATGACACACTGAACTAGTGTGGATTGATAGGAAATGCCTCTGCTAGCTGCTCTACAGCAGAATGGTGACATGTAACGGGAGTTCGAAACGTAGCACCAAAAACCCCGTGACTTTCAACTCTGGCATCCATATTGGTTCCCTAATATCGATATTAGCTTTGAAACCAAAAACCTATCACCCATTCAAATATCGTTGTTTGTTCATACTAATTTAACTTGTCCAAGGAAGGACTCTTCATAAATCCAGCCAAGACCACCATGGTTTCTTTCTCTAGACGATGAAACCTTGACATAGTATCACCCACAATGCAAGGAGCAAGGCTCCAGATAAAGAAGGAAGTGACATACCTCGGGGTGATACTGGACCAGCAGCTTACATGGAACCCCCGTGTGAGATATGCGCTGCACAAGGCAACTACAGCCCTGTGGGCGTGTAGGAGGCTGTGCAGCAAATCTTGGGGCATAACTCCAAAAATGATGGAGTGGCTCTATAAGGGGATAATAAGACCCCGCATCACCTATGCCTCCACTGCGTGGTGGAAGGTGACAGGCTGGCTGGCAGTACAGGGAAAAACTTCAACAACTGCAGCGACAGGCGTGTCTTTCTATCACAGAGGCAATGGGTACCTGCCCTACTGCTGCAATGGAAGTCCTTTTGAACATCTCACATCTTTATATACACATCCAGAGGACTGCTTACCTGGGAGTGGTTAGGCTTTTGCAGACATATCTCCACCAGGGCAAGGCGAGCCTCCACGGAATAACTAGACAGTTCAAGCTAGAAGAGGCAGCAGTCCGTGCTACTGACGTTATGCCAGAGTGGAAGAACTTTCGGCTGCCATTCAGTGTTAGCGTCCACTCACTGGAACAATGGGAGAAGGATACGTTCCGGACCGAGGTGGGCGCCCTGAAGTGGTATACCGATGGTTCAGTTATGGAAGGCAGAGCAGGACTGGGCATTGTAGAGCCCAATTACAGTCTTGCTAAGCCGCTGGGAGAGTACGCCACGATATTTTAAGCGGGAATCCTAGCCATTAAGATGTGCGCGGTAGAGATCCTGAATAAAGGACTCAAGGGCAAGGGATTTACATATTCTCAGACAGCCCGGCCGCCTTAAAGGCTATTTCTGCCTAGCAAGCCCAAATCAAAGCTTCAATCTCTGGTGAAGGGCATACTCGGCTTCCTAAAGGGGACGGGTATGTACGACGCCTTCTACTAGGAAAGGGTCAGTGTCACAATAGGCCCATACGTGGCCGCAGTGACAAAGGGACTTGTCCCGCACGCTCTCAGGGGGGGGGGGGGAAAGTTGACTTGTCTCCTGATCATCCCTTCACAGTTGGAGTGCCAGCGTCCAGCGTTCATGGTCTCCCTGGAGAGTACCCATGCCCTGCTCACCAGAGGTAATTTCCATTAGGTCGCGCCCTGTGTGACTACTAGTCCGCCCCTGGATCGTCGGGAGTGAACATATTTAAGGGTAGAGTGTATGTATTGCGTGTCTGGAGAGTTTGTCTGGTGGAGTGAAAAGAGATCGCAGTTCGGGTCAGGATCGTGGCCTGACACCTTTCTCTGTGGGGAGAGTGAGGGCGAGTTCAATCCCCAAAATCCCCATGAAGATAAGGCATGCCGGTAGAGCGCCTGTAGGCAATTCAAGTACAAGGGCCTGCTACCCATTCTGCTAGTGGAGCCTTTAGGGCGTGGCGCCACCAGTCGTGAAGCCGAGGGTTTGGCATTGCAGGAACCGGGTTTCGCTTCCCCCCTGAGCATTATGTAGAGTGTGCCAGAGGAGAGGTAAAGGCCGCCGGGCTAGGCACTCTCCCCAGCAGCCAAATTTTATCACTCAATCACACTTGTCGCCAACTATGCGAGAAAAATAAGCATTCAGCCGGCCGTCTGTTTTCTGTCATAATGTTCTCCTGTTTCGAGGTGATCTTTGAGTTTACACTTAATTTAAACACTATTTTGAGGGAATTAGAAGCCACTCTTCCCCCCCCCCGTATCAAGCCCGGAGGTTACCATGGGACGCAAAAATAAGGGTATGGGCAAAATCCACCGAAAGTTAACTATAGTTATCATAGTGATAAAACACCAATTTTTTTCTCCAAAACAGCGCTAACGATTTTGATTAAATTTTTTATATTGATTGCTCTCAATAAGGCAACTATACCATCAAATTCCCATTCGTGGGAAAACGACGAGAGCAGCACAATAAATTATCAAAATTTTCTACGAAAATCGGTTTTAGCGCAGTTTTTTTCCTTTTAAACTCCGCTGAAATGTTACCAGAATGTTTTTTAAAATATCTGGTGCGTTGCGACACACAACTTTCCGTTCCTTTCGTTCGGGAATGAGTACGAGCATCACAATAAATTCCGAAACTGTAAGCGCTTCCGCTTCCTGCAGCTGTAAAGTGTTGTTTGACCAACTTCAAATGAATTGAGTAAGTGGAAAAAGCCATGTACCCGAGTGAACTGACGTAGAGCTAAGGAAAGTTGTGTGTTGCAACGCACCAGATTTTTTTTTGTCATTTCGCCTTTCTTTGTTACTAGTTGTCTCATGTGTGCCGCAGACTGGACTGCTGTGGAGTTAGAAAAACTTTGGTTTTTCTTGCTACAAACATTTTTCACTTAAGTTAACGTACCTATTTGGTGAGGCTGTCTTCTATGTCTTACTTGGGGTGGGGGGGGGGGATATAGCTTTAGTCTCTGCTGGCTCCTTCCATTGGGCACTCGGGTTGGCGGCCCTGCGGAAGGGGTTTTAGAATCTCTGAGGCGGGAAATGCGATGTCCATTATTCCTCCTGATATTCCAGTGCTAGTGCTCTGCTTTGATATTGCTGGAAAAGGTGAGCCTTGTCCTCTTATGTCTTTAATCACGATCCGAGATATTTAGGTTAATTTGATTTAATATTGAAAAAGGAGTTCGATTAATTTTATTTCCTTATTTTCTCCCCACAAAGTGCTACTTTGTTCATATATGATTTTTTAAGATTTTTGTCTGATTTATTAAAATGGGTTCAGACACGAACTTCCACTGCGAGAGTTGAAATCCCAAACACATTACACAGTCGATCCACCGAATTGAGGCAAAAGCCCATCAAGTGCTCGCCCAGTGGTGCGAGTGCTCAAGCTGCAGGTGGCTGAGCAAAAAAAAACCCCAGCTCATTCTCTTAAAGAGAAAATTGAATTGCCATCCCTCAATATTCTCCTTCTTGAGAACCAAGTCAAGTACTTAGAAGTCAATATAGTTAGGAAGTGGCTTTCCAGTCTCTAAAAGGCACTCACAAGTTTCGCCTCGATATGAGCAAGTAGCAATGCCACTTGGGGTTCGCATTACCGCGACACAATTTTCACGTACAAAGCCATTTAACCATGCGTGATTAAACAATATCCGGTGCGTAGCAACACATAACTTTCCGCAACGACCTGCCGTATAGGAGCCGTATCTTCGTTCAACGCATTTCTTCGGGAACATTTACTGAAAACAAAATGTAGGTAGTTTTTAGTTGAGAGCATTGCGTAAGTTTGATTGAAATGGTTAGAGCCGATTTTGAGAAAATTAAAAACCCGATAAATTAATATTCGACACATCTCGCTATTCGAGCTATCGTGGCTTACATCTCCGTTCAACAGATAAATACAGGAATAACATATAGGTATAGGTGGCTAGAAGACTGAATTGGTGAAATCTCGTGACGGTACTTACGACCATGTTAAAAAAACACTATAATTTTTATCACTGTTCAATGGACTGTAAGAGGAACATTTATTCAGAATAATATATAAGTATTAACTATTTTTAAACATTCTGTGATTTTGGTGAAAATCGTTTGAGCCGTTTTGCCAAAAAGCGTAAAAAACTTTTTAAAGGAGCTAAAATATTTTGACTTTTTAAGGCTGGGTTTTTCGTGGAGATATTTGTCGATGTACCGCCTGACTCCCATTAGAGGCGCCGGACGATCGTGGTCTAGTGGTTAAGACAATGGTTCATATTCCCGACGAAAGTCGGGGAATAATGGATCGGAGCTCCGCGCGATTGCCGTAATTTTTGTGTGAGTCAGCGGATCCGCAAACGTCTCCAACAAACGTCTCGTAACATCGAGAAGAAAAGTTAGGTATTAAAGTAATTGTGGTAGTTCCGCCAGAAGGTAAATTGCTAAAGTTAACGTACCTGTTAGGTGAGTCCGTCTCTTCTGGCTGGTGAGATACTGTGGGCGAGCGCTTTCGATATTTAACGACCGAGCGATGATGTCTTTACATTGAAAGCCCTCGCCCACAGTCTCTCACCAGCCAGAGGAGACGGACTCACCTAACAGGTACGTTAACTTCAGTAAGAAAAGTTAGGTATTGACTAGTTAAAGATACGTTGAAAGTTTCATCAAAATCCTCACAGCCGTTTTTGATTAAAACGCGAAAAACCTTAGTTTTTGGTACATTTTCGCCCCTCCATTCCCCTTTTACAACAATTGAAATCGCCCATAACTTCATTCGCGTTATTACAAAAACTCACGAACAAAAAGCCAAAGAATCAGCTTCATCGGCCCAGCGGTTCTCCCATAAATAAAACTACAGATACACACACACACACGGACCACGTGCCCAACTTTTTTTTGGCACGATTACGATACTTTCTTTACCCTCAAGATCGCGGAAAGTAAAAAATTGCGCTGAAATAGAATTATACCGGTAAATTTCCTACAGATGAAATTTTTGTCAGTTCTTTTATGTCATTTGATCGTTAGTGCCGTTTTTGACAAAATTGGTGTGTTGATCACTGTAACTATAGTTGGTTTTGGAACAATCCCCTACAGTTTGGCGGCGGCCCGTGTTGATCTGCAGACTAAATATTAAACTTGAGCTGATCTTGTTGAACCCTTCCCCCTCAATTGGTGATAATAGTTTGTAAGTTGTGTTTTAGGGCTCAGAAGCCTATGACAACATTTTTCCGGGGGTTACTTGTCTTTTCTTGCTACTTCGTGAGCCATGTGTTGAAAATGCGGAGTTTGGACGAGTGGAGATAGTTTAAATTCGCATGAGCGAATGAGTTGGCAAAGAGAGGGATTCGACGACGAAGTAGCGTCAATCTCATCTTATTGTCAGGAAGACGCCGGGCAACTACAACGTCGAAAGTGCCTCTAATTTCCATCTACTCGACTCCGGCGGCTGCTCTGTGTTTAGATGCTCCACCGCGTCCCCAGGGCCGCCATCAAGTAAAGCCATTGCAAATGAGTCACTTTGTCTGATATCGTCTGAATAGTTAACTCTGATGGCTCCGAGAGCAAACCTCTTCTCGCTTCATCTGCTTTCACCGCTCCTGACTTGCTCCTCGAGCGACGCCCTGCTGCTGGCGCTTTTGCAGCTCCTGCTCCCCCCGCTGCTGCTGCTGCTGCCACTGCCGTTGCATTATTCAAACGCCCTTCGAGCCAACTGTTGCTTATCTCCTCGCTTCCAAGTATTTTCACAACGTCAATACCTCAACCCGCAATCGGAGTTAAACACCCGCGATGTGTTTATAAGTCACGGCTCCCAGACGTCTTCAACTGTCGAAAATAATTATCCTCGTAGAACCCCAGTGGAATGGCACAATTAAACTATGAGGAGCGATGTAGGTCGAGCGAAAATTAAAACATTTAACGTAAGTTATCAATTATTATACTCACCTTTGACGCGTACGGATATCTAATTTATTTAGTACGGGTGCGGGACGAGCTCAAAGTACATCAGAGGTTGAAAGAGGAGATTGAAAATAATAAAAATTGTTTCCCACAGCAGTTTACACTAAGAAGAAAGACACTAATATGTGAGAGGGGATGGGAGAAGGTGAAGAGGTTAATTTCTCTGGGGATACGGCAGTCCACATGGGCCAGGAGATTCAGGGCATCGATCTATGTGGAGAGTAGTCCTTGTAGAAAGTAGGTGTCACCATGGCATATTTTAAGCAGAAGCTTAAACGCAGTAGGCGAAATGGATAAAAACGGATCGGGAACGATATTATATTAAGAGAACAAACATGAACGACATATTAGAGCGGAGGAGAACGAACGAACAAGCGAAGACGCTTAACACATGAACGCCACTAAGTCAGGTGGCGGCTTATTGGAGGAGCAGTTGAAGTCAGCAGAGTGACGCTCTAACACCCCCTCTCAATCGATGACTTCATGATGAGATGAGTCCAATGCGCAACTTGCAGAAGTTGTGCTTCTCTCTTGCGAGTGGTTTAGTCAGGATATCAGCGGGCATCTCTTCCGTGGGCAGGTATGAAAGAGTTAGCGTTCCTTCCTCGACTGCTTGCCGAACGAAATGATGGCGCATGTCAATGTGCTTGGTCCGGCTGTGATGGATAGGATTTCCAGCTAGACTTTGAGCTCCTTGACTGTCAGAAAACACACAAATGGTTGATTGAGGTTTGCCAAGGTTCTCCAACATAGTTTTCATATACATTGCTTCCTTGGTTGCTTCAGACAGAGCCATGTATTCGGCCTAAACGCTGCTGAGGGCTACAGTGTGCTGTTTTCTGGCTTCCCAGCTTGCACCTGCAAACTCAAAACAGTATCCTGAATATGAGCGCCTGTCTATTGAGCAATTTCCCCAATCTGCATCAGCAAATCCAGTGACTGTTTTGCCGGTTTTCTTGAAAACTAGAGTGTCATCTTTCGTGGCCTTCACATATCGCAGTACTCGTTTTTGCTGCCTTCCAGTGCTGCTCATTGTACGCTGTGTTGAATTGACTAAGAGCACTTACAGCGTATGCAATATCTGGGCGCGTGGCTACGCTCAAATACATGAGTGAGCCAATCAGATTTCTGTAAGGAAATTTTCTCATAACTTCCTCGTCAATAGAATCAGGTTTGGTGAGTGCATTTCCCACTTCCAATGGTGTTGCAGCAGTTTTACAGTCGGACATATTGTATTTTTCCAACAAGTCTGAAATGTATTTTCTTTGTGACATTGAAATTTTGTCTTTCGTACAGTTAAATTCGATTCCTAAACAGTAATTCAAAATTCATTCATTTTGAAATGTTGCATCAATTTAACTTTAGTTCCGTCAATCCAATCATTTTCATTTGACGCTACGACAATATCGTCAACGTACACGCCAATGAGAAGCATTCTTGCGCCTTCACGCTTCACGTACAAGCACGGATCAGAATGTGTTGGTTTCAAACCCATACTGAGAAGAATTTGGTGAAGTTTTCGGTACCATTGACGTCAAGATTGTTTAAGCCCATACAATGCTTTCTTTAGGTTGCAGACCTTGTTACCACCTTCAAGCTGCTTTTGCATTTTGGACGCTTCCTTTTGGAGTGTCGGGTTTCCACATTTCATCAAGTCTTCTAACGATCTCTTTAGCGCAACAGGAATTTCCATGTATACGTCTTTGTCTAGGTCACCGTTTAGATAGGCCGTTACCACGTCTAGCTGATGGACATTCATGTTATGCTCAACAGCTAGTGCTAACATCATACGAATGGTGCTGAGGCGGATCACAGGAGAGAACGTTTCTTCATAATCTACGCCAAGGCGTTGTTTGAAACCTCTCGCTACCAATCTGGCCTTTCTACGCTCCACCGTATTGTCCGGCGCATACTTAGTTTTCAGGATCAATCGGCTAGTAATGGTTTCACGATTCGCTGGACGGTCGCAAATCGTCCAGGTCTTATTTTCGATTAATGACGCAAATTCCTCGTTTATGGCCGATTTCCATTCTACCATGTCAGAACTTTGGTTTATAAAGTCGTCCGTTTCGTCAACTAATCCTACGTTTTCGTAGTTTGGAACATTGACATCAGAATTAACATCCTCGTCAATAAGTTCGGTTGATGAGGAGTCAGCAGGCACCATATTGTACTGCTTTCTCGGTCTCCCTGAAGCCCCACGTATCTTTTTGGGTCTACCAGGTCCTCTCTTCATTACAATGGTACTACTGCCTGTTTCACGTTCTAAAGTTTCATCTTCATCAACTTCAGTAATGTCGTCGGAGTCGATTGTTTCAGGAGTTCTGTCGATGTTGTCAAGCAGTGAATATTCAATGGATTTCGGTTCGGTTTGTTCGTCAGGCACTAAATTCATGTACTGTCCCTCCAAAAATTTTACGTCTCTCGTTACACGAACTCGGTTTTCCTCGGTAAGCCAAATCCTGTACGCTTTACTTTCGGTTGAATAACCTAGGAAAATACCAGGCTTTCCCCGAGCTTTGAACTTTCCTTTCCCATGCTGCTTGTTCAAGACAAAAGCTTTGCAACCAAAACATCGGAAATACACAGCCGCTCGCTTACCGTACCAAACTGTGTAAGGTACGCCGCTGTTCAAGGCAACGGTAGGGCACCTATTTCTAATATGGCTTGCAGTAGCCACAGCTTCAGCCCAAAAACCTTCGGATACTTTAGAGTCAATTAACATACACCGTGCCATGTCAAGATAGGTTCTATTGATCCGCTCACTTATCCCGTTTTGTTGAGGAGTATTGGGGCACGTCAGTCTTCTTTGAATTTCACAGCTTCTGAGAAAATCAGAAAATTCGTTGGACATGTACTCACCTCCGTTATCTGTTTGGAGATATTTCATTTGTGTCCCCGTCAGGTTTTCTGCCCAACTTTTGTAAGCTTTGAAAACACTAAGAGCATCATTTTTGCGCTTCAAAAATTGAACTTCAGTCCAACTCGATTTTTCATCAGTGAAGGTTATAAAATATCGGGCTCCACCCAGTGAATTGTTCCTCATTGGTCCGCAAATATCGCTATGAACAATTTCTAGCAGATCGTTTGCGTAATTGGATGATGTGGGGAATGGCAAACGAGACATTTTCCCTTGCAAACATGTCTCACAAGGAGGCAGAGAACCGTGAAGTTCTCCAATGCCGAATACTCCCTTCTTTTTGGCTAAATGCATGAGGTCTTTCGAATTCAAATGACCATAGCGTTTGTGCCATTTCTCAATTTTTGACAGTGAGGCTTGCGAAGAGTTAACAACAGCCTCATCCTCCTTGAGAGTTTGACAATTGACAAAATAAAGGTCTCCGACTCTGTCTGCCGTCAGTACAAGATCACCTGAGGCATTTCTAACTTCAGCTCTGTCCCTTTTAAACGTAACTTGATAGTTGTGATCTGTAATTTTTGAAACACTCATCAAGTTATTCCCTAGTTCAGGAACACACAGAACATTCTTCAGAGTGATGGTTCGATCTGGAGTGTCCAGATTTACCGTACCTCTGGAAACTACAGGTTTCTGAGACTTGTCAGCTAATCGAACTGTCTCTAGTGAATTTCGGGAAGGATTGATAATTCATGTTCGGACGTGTTCATGTGAGTGGTACATCCACTGTCAAAGCACCATACAGTGCTGGGAAATTTATCATTCGCAGCCGACAACACAACATTAAGTACATCATTTTTCTTATGCCTACTTGAATTTTCATCATTACCTTTACTGTAGCAATCCGCAGCTTTATGACCTACTCTGCCACACTTTCCACATTTACCTCGAAATTTCGCGTTCCTCTTAGAAGTAGAAATTTGCACACCCCGTTGGGTAATCAAAACATCATTCGCCGTACCTCTAGAATTTTCGTGTCTGGAGTCACTTTCTTCAATGATTTTCGTGCGAAGGGCGTCTGGGCTCGGTAATTCATCTCTACTCTCTATTGCACATCGGAAATTCTCAAATTCGTCAGGTAAACTGTATAGTAACATAATAGCTAGTAGATCTTCATTTACTATCACGTCAAGATCTTTCAACTTATCAACTACATCAAAAAAGTTGTTAATAAAAATTCGGGCGTCATTACTTTTCATTTTGCTAAGAGTAAGGCGCTTCAACAAACTTGCCTTACGGGCAGGACCTTTTGATTGGTAAATGGAATGAAGCTTTTGCCACACTTCGCGAGCAGTAATACAATCTTTTACCTGTTTTATTTTGCTGGGATTAATTGCTAAAATCAGGTCGGCCTTTGCCTTTCTGTCTTCGTTCGTCCACTTGGCGATCTCGGCTGGATCTTCGGGTTCGGTAATGCTCCCATCAACGTATCCCCATAAATCGTTCTTGACCAACAGTGCCTCAACTTGAATCTTCCAGGTATCGAAGTTGTCGCGACCTAAAGCTTCCAAACGCGACGGATAAAGTCCGGACATTTTCAACAGCTTTTAAGAAACGCGCAACACGTATGAAACTAATTCAACACCAACCTGGGCCCATAACCTTTTAAGCAGAAGCTTAAACGCAGTAGGCGAAATGGATAAAAACGGATCGGGAACGATATCATATTAAGAGAACAAACATGAACGACATATTAGAGCGGAGGAGAACGAACGAACAAGCGAAGACGCTTAACACATGAACGCCACTAAGTCAGGTGGCGGCTTATTGGAGGAGCAGTTGAAGTCAGCAGAATGACGCTCTAACAGCATAGGCGTCGATCACGAGAGGAGAGCAAAAAGAAGCGAGGGGAGAGCTATTTTTAGTTGCCTTTTTCAGCGAGGATGGCGAGTTTAAATAGCAGGTGGCGCAAAAATGCTCAACCTGGACATTGTAGGGGCACAAGACCACACACCCATACTCGACAATGTCTGAACCAGCATCTTGTACAAGAGGAGGGCTGGGGAGCCTTTGGGAATTCTCTGGTGTGCTTCTTTAGAAAGCCCAGGATACGCTTATCTCGGAACGCCACCCTGGGCTGTGTGGTCGGAAAAGAAGAGCTGGTGATCGAAGAGGATGCAGAGATCACACATATTCGAGGTGAGTGGAAGGGTAACACCGTCAACTGTGTATGTAAGCAGCCTTGGTTAGTGCGAGCGATAAAAGGTAGTGATGGTGCATTCAGCTCGATTGAGAAAAAGGCCATTATGCGAGCCCCACAGGGAGAGGGAGATTGATTGATGCGTTTCATTTAAAGAACGAGGGAGGATTAGGGCCTTATGGCCTTCCCTTACATCATCCCTGGCAGACTACAATATACGTCGTAAATTTACAAATGTTGTGGAGAGTACCGAAAAAAAAACAGAAATAAGTCAGTTCTGAGTAAGGGATAAATGGGGTTTGAAACAGATTTTGAGAGTTCTGGCTCAATTGGAGTGGGGGGAAGAAAACCACGCCTCGTGCTATATTTTGGCCACGCCTCCAGACCGATCCGCCAGGCGTCCGTCATTTTTCGCGTTGAACATATAGATTTGTACATGGTGAAATATCAACAATTGTTCATCCCCACTCCGAAGGAAATACCCAACCCCAATTTGGCGATCATTAACATAAAGAACGACGATGAAAAGTACTTCCTCTGGTGCATTTTGTTGGCTACGAACGCCTACGTTTTCAAAATAATATTCAAACGAGAACTAGTATGGTTGAGACGATCAAGTTCCTAATATAGACTGAGTGGTGTTGGCAACCTTGAATGATCATGTGAACACCCCATCTACCTCTCTAGCGTCCCACAAGGATGATATCACGCCTGTCCCTCTATACGTTCTTACACCACTAGTTTACCACGATTCATTCGTAGCCTAATGGATAGAGCGCAGGACCATAGTACGAGAGGTGCTCTTGTGACTCATGTGAGGAGGCTGGTAGGAGGGGGACAACGTAAATAAGGAGAGAGAAATTGGATGAGTGGTAGGAGCTACGAAATGGCGTACCATAATCTGATTGGGGGTGGGAGGGACTACAATAAATGTACCATTGAAGGTTGTGGGGGGCTATAAATATGTGGAGTTAAAGTAAGCGTACTGTAGCATTAAGAACGCCCTGAGAAATGGGACCTGGGGGGGTCCACTTATGCATGGGTGGGCTCGAGGCCACCTGGATGTGGCAAGAATGTAATTTATTGTGTGGATGGTATATAGGTAAGTGTAAACAAGGAGAAGAATGATGTAATTTTTTGGGTGTGGTGGGTGGGACACGGTGTTATACACACCTCCCAAGGAGACGAAAAACTTGCGTTTGCGGATGGGCACAGCAGGCAGGGGAGGGCCCTTCCGTACCAGGTACCTGGGGGCCCCTGGTGAAGAAGTGCAAGTCCAAACCCTCTAAGGCAAAGGTCCCCGAAACCGTAAGTCTGGGCGGGCTAGCAATCATTCTAGCCTTAAGGGATATTTTTCCCAAAATGGTACTGCCGGGGTGCACAGCCCGCAGCAAAAGCTGGTGCACTGCGTGTTAAGGTCCATGCAAGGTGGATGCCTCTGCAGGACGCTAAGGTAATGGCGGAGCAATTCTTCGAACCCTGAAGAAGTCAACCCCCGCCGATATTGCAGTGGTCTAGGATTCGTTGAAAGAAATCCCTTTCTCTTTCTGCCTCTTAAATAGGAGAGGAACGGCGTATTTGATATTCTGCTTGATCTTCAGTTGCCCATACCTTCGATAGTACGTTGTAACGTGCTCATCTAACTTCAATCAGTACGCACATCGTACTAAAGTATTCTGTGCTCTCAGGAGCGCTACCAGTTGCTCGCTATTGAGGTCACGACCCCTAATGAGGTTATGGACAACGAGTGCTTGTGCCACCTTGACACCCACGTGGTACAAAAAATTTGTAACCATACCAATATTCCCTGTTGTCCTTGTGAGTAGTTCATTGAAATTCCTCGATTCCCGAGTTTGGTATCGAATGAGAGGTTCAGGTTGCTTATTCAGACTGCAGGGATCTCACTAAAGTTGATCCTCGAGAGATGCCCAGTGTACATACACAGCATGGCTTTGCATTTCTCGGGGTTAGCTGACAACTCATGACTACCCCACACCAGACTTAACGCTCAGACTCTCGATTTAACACTTTTACCAGCTCAACGACTCGGGAGGGTGCTCAGACTAAGATACGCCAGCTCTTGAGATGGAAGGATTGGGACGGGGAAGGAAAGAAGGATAAGAGGATGTTCCCGATAGAACGACCACCACTTTGGATACGACCCAAGCAACAGGCCTTAGAGAACGCCTGCTGACGCATCCAGTCCTCGCATTTCCTCAGCACTTTCCTTGTACCACTTAACAGGGCATGGTCAGTGCAGCAACCCTGATGTTACCAGCCTTCAATGCCTTCTGACACTGCCATACTCGTTCTGTCAAGTTTGCGTCTCTTGGCGTGCCAAATTAGCGCAAGAGACTACCTGGACATCCAGGACGACGGTCAGGCCTCAGTCCTTCTCCATATGCAACCCATTAGTGCAGCCTTCTCTCTACTTACCAGCCCTCAGTTGACAATGCACCAGCAACCTGCTCATAGACTGCGTCATGACTCTTGACACAGCCCCTTTGAACGCCCAGACACACGTCTGCTTCCTCATTCGATGAGTGTTCCTAAACCCTCGACTTAATGTCTGCCTCAGGGGTTCTCCGCTTCCACAAAAGTTCGCCAACCTAGGCGTTTGGCTCGTTTGATGGTATTCTTCTCGTGGATGAAGGCAGTTCGGAGTGTTGCTCTGGCATCAGGGTCACGAGTGTGTTGGTACATCCTTCTGGCTCTATTTACACTTTGCTTGAGGGGAATAAGTTCCTCAGTCCATCATGGGACTTTGATTGCCCAGTGCTTCTTTCACCCAAATACAGAGGGCCCAGCAAAGTGCAGTGCTGTGGTATGTCCACTTTGCTGTACACCTCTTCGGGTGTGGCAGCTTGCACTATTAGGTCATTGTCTGCAGCACGCAGTCCACCTTCCAGTACCCTACAGAATTGTGGCCAATCGGCGTTTTTTGTTCAGAATAGCTTTTCACGCGTCTTTTCAGAGGATGTTGTCATTTGCAAAGGCAAAGTCAATAACAATGTGATCGTTCTGGTATGACTCGCCAACCCAGCAATTTGAGTAGCAGGGTGTGAGACACGGCTGTGACGTCTGCCCGACCTTCCTCCCGGCCCATCATAAGTCGCCTCAGTCATGGGGTCGTTGGCAACAACCAAGTTGTACTTGTTGAGGACTTCTATATACGCCTCTCCTGCCCCATCCAGTGTCGGGGATCACCACTATGATGAACACACACACAAACCACTCGTTTTTAGGTTTTTGTAGGCCTCAAAACGTGAAGATCTGAAGAAACTCCAACTTTTTTTATCTCCTTGCTCATTGAGTGGCAGAAAGTAAAAATGGATTTATTATAAAGAGAAGTTCCTTGGACTATTTCAATTTGATTTGGAAATCCCTCACCTAATAAGACTACGTAAAGGGATCAAGAGTTAGGGTTTCGAAAGAAATATTTGTCAATCCAGTACCGTTCCAACGTTCGACTACTCGAAGGTCAAAACGGAGAAATGATTCATTTGCTGAGGAAAACTTGAGCAATTACCTGGAAGAGTCGGTGATTCATTGCAAATGCGAGGTTTGAGCGACGATTACTAGAGCTCCACAGATTTAATGACTGTCGTTGGGACGAAGTTGGACTGTCGACTGCGACAACAAAAGGAATGATTCATTTTCGAGCTCGCAATGTCGTCATTCTTTTCATCTCCGCGTTCTTCCATTTATCCGCAAGTCGCTCTCCTTTCGGAGGCCTCACGTCGAAATTCCTGCGCCAGCATTTCGGTGCTCAGTCTCATCGCCTCACTCGTTGAATTGAATTATGAAGAGAACTGCACAGCTTTGGTCTGTTGATTGTAATTTATTAGAAAGCGTCGCGTTTTGAGAACATAAGGGGGCCCTGGGCCTTTCTTTTAACTTTCACTCCCTCAAGTAACATCTGTTTCTCGCTATGACATTCACATTAACTGAAATATTTTGATACGGTTCATGATTGGGTAGAGGGAGCTGGGCGTAGGAATCGAAGAGAAGTAGAAAGAATCTGACAATCACCTGATTTGGATAACAAAAGTCAAACTGGCTTATAGATGACATATGTCAATCCAGTGATGAGAAACAATACAATCACCATGACAGTTGATAAGAAACGTCAAAACAATCTGGCAATTGAAATAACAAATGTCAAACTGACGCTCGAATGACTGATGTCAAGACCACACTATCAGCTGATTGACGGCTTAGCACAGTCAAGCAATACATTTTTATTCCTTCCGTAAGACGAAAACGCGCGTTATATTGGCATCACTGCTCTTTGGGAGGTCTTAGACAGGACCTAACAGGTACGTTAACTTTAGGTCTTAGAGACCTCTGACGTCACCTAAACATGGTAAAGTTATTTCTTCAAATCCCTCCTCCTTGACAATAATCACCTATTTTGTTGGCAACGCTGATTCTCAGGGAGGCACTGAGGACAATAGCGGGAGGTGGAGAGGGGTACGTCACACCTGAACCCTTATCAATTGAAAAGGTCAGTTACTGATACACCATTCGCCCCCTTTTACACTACTTATGCATCACGGAAAGGCCCTCAGCCCCATAGCCCAGGAGCCAGCTCCAAAAAAATGTGGTAAAAGGTGGAAAATTTGCCAAGGGAGATGAGGAATAAGATTGAATAACAGAAGATTTTCCAGCGAACAATTTTCATTTTAGTACACAAATGTCACAGGTGACCCAAAATCGAGTCCTACGTATCACATCAGGATCACCTTGGTACGTTCGCAATACAACTCTGCATAATGACCGGAATATACCAATGGCTGGCGTTATGTGCTCATCCCAGCGACGTCTCATCACGAAACGCAGCGCCCCATTCTCCGCCTTTTTTTTTTTTTTAAAATACAACGGTGGATGCAGGCGATACCCTCACTGCAGCCACAAACGGGCCTATTGTAAGGGCGTCCATGATCCTCAGATCATGGCCCCCCTGCACCACCACAAGGCCCCACGGCACTGGTCTCACTTGGTGTGACGTCACCTATGTGCCCCTACCACCCCCGCACAAAGCGGAGGATATCCGTAAGTTCTGCATTTGCCACCTCTTCGGGCTGAAGAAAGGGCCTCCCAAACACACAACGGCGCGATGCCGCGAGTCCATCGCATACGCACAGCACATGCTCTGCCGTCTCTAGCCCTACCTCGCAGAACCTGCATACCTGTACCTCGCATTTGCCAATATTTGCAAGGTGGTACCTCAGCGGACAGTGACCTGTGAACAGGCCACATATGATCCTCATATCCTTCCTCCCCAGTGCAAGCACCTCCTTGGACCTCTCTCTGGAGAGCCGGATGAAGAGTTTTGACTGTCTAAGGCCAGGCAGCCCCTGCCAATGAGCAGCCCTGCACTGGTCCTCCCATTTGCCAACCTCTCTACGTAGGTGGCTCCTGGTAGTCCCAACAAAGGGCTCAGGCCCAATAGGGATCTGCTCTGATCCCTTCTTAGCCAACCTATCAGCCCGTTCGTTTCCCTCTATACCCTGATGCCCTGGCACCCAACACAGTGTTACACTGTTGTCCTCTGCCAGGGCCCTCAGTCCAGTTGGACACTCCCACATTCTCCGCCTTCTGTAACTTGTTAATTTCGCAGTAGGCTGCTGTGGCGTGGTCAAAAAACGGGAAAATGAGAGCCTGCGCAAGCTTTTGGTGCGCCTGCACGGGGAAGTCGCCAGCCATACGGCTGAGCTGGTGGATGGACCTGAAAATAGAGTCGCATACATGACTAATGTGACCATTCCAGGAAACAGGGAGAGAGAGTGAGTATGAGGGGGGGGGGAGAGAGAGAGAGAGAATATTAGGAGCACCGCATCACATAACTTTCATTAGTTGTACGTCAACTCACTTGTGTTCATTCCATTTTCTTCTTAATTTATTCATCACTCTGTTCATTTCAACTTGGTTAAACATCACTTCACGGCGGTAGCGCTTACTGTTCCTGAATTTATTGGGCTGCTCGTACATGGAGATTCCAAATTTGCAATGTCCGTCCGCCGTCCCCATCCCCCGTCCCCCATCCGCCGTCCGGGCCGTTTTGTGCCTTTAACGTGGTCAAAAAAATTCGTTCTTTCGCCCAAAAATCCGATTTGGTATCTAGTTGTGCCCGCTATCTCGGCAATCCGATCGGACGAAGCCCGTGGTTGTAATGGGCAAAAAACGGTTAAAAAAATTAACGAAAAGCAGTACAACGCGGGAGCTACAGCGTCCCTCCCTCCCTCGCGTCTGAATAAAAAACATAGGGTTATTATTCAGAATGAATAATAAACCAAAACAATCGGTGGCGCCCCGCTGTCTTCGCCACCTCCCCTTTCGCCTTTCGCTTCGAGCACCCCCGTTCTAATTTCCCCGACGTTTTGGTTTTAATACGATTCAAGTTTTTTAGATTCTTTCGTTTCATTCTCATTTTGGTTTTTTTCATAGATTTTTGGTTAAATTTTGATATTAGTATTTAGCGTGCATGTTTTCATATTAAAATTCAGTTTTTTCTAGATACTTTCGTTTTTTTTGTTTATTTTAATATTACGATTCAGTTCTTTTCGACCTTTTTTTGGGTTTCATTATGATATTTTTCGAATGCTGAATCGAACAGGATGGGTCTCGGAGCATTAATGCTAGGTCAAGCTGATTATCCGAATAATAAACCGTTGTGTAATAATTTGCAGGGTTTTTTAAAGAGATAACAATCAACTTTCCACAACTATTATGTAAAAACCTTTAAAAATGGTGGAAATCAAAACGGCGGTAGTTCCAAAATCCGGAATTGTTGGTGCGGCCCCTATTAATATCGTAAGTGTTTGTAAACGCTCATCGTTTAGGTATTTGATTGGACTATCATACAGATTTTTGTGAAGATTCTAACGCTAATATCGATGTTAGTCGAGAATTTTGGTAATTTATTGTGCTGTCGTCATTTTCCCACAGATTAGAATTTTATCCTCTCTGAGAGCCGTTCATATAAAAAAATTTTTCAAAATCGTTATGGCCATTTTTGAGAGAAAAATATTAGGTGTTTTGATCACTATAACTATAATTAGTTTTTAGCGGATTTTTCTCATATCCTTGGTCTATCATATTTTGGCGTCCACCTGGGACCTACATAATGCGCAGCTCTCAGAGATTTGGCCAGCCAGTACTCTGAGGGTGACCTTGTAAGTGGTCTTGTACATGAGGATAGTGACTCGGTAACATACACACCAAGCGGCATAGCGAGTTGCTCGTAATGAAGGAAACCTTACGAGGGTAGTGCTACTGTGGGACTGAGGGGGTGGTGTTGACTGAAACGCCACTTCCTTTAGTACGTCACTTACTTCTTTCTTCCTCTCGGCAATCTTCAGGCATCCTAACTTCCTGTAGGGTGGTGTCACGTGCTCATCCCAGCGTTGTCTCAACACATAATCAATTTTGTTTCGAACTGCACGTAACAAAAATGTAATCAAAACTACTGTTTTCGAGAAAAATATTTGGTGTTTTGAACACTATGATAACTATAGTTAGATGTGAACCAATTTCGCCCATGCCCTTTGTGGAACTTTCTTAATCAATTCTCATTAAAACCCCTCATTCTTGAGGCCAAGGGCGGAGCGAAGGACTCACGAACCCCCGCTCCATCATGGAACTGGAGGGGGTCAAAATGAACCCTATAAAACCGCCGAGGCAGAAAGAGTTTCAATTACTTCATTCTGAGTCCCCATTCAGCTAGGGACAAATAAGAGCTACTTACTTCTGCGCACCTACGCAAGTACAGTTAGCAAGCCGCAGATTCTACTTCACCGGAGAAGGTGGTTGGAAACACAATCAGTCCTTTCGTGTGCCGTTATCCTGGGGATCACGGTTGCCCTTCTCTGTGCAAACCACATGCCACCATAGACAGAACAGCGCGCAGTAAAAATGGTTGCCTTCACGAGGGGTACTGAGGGGTACTGAGGGGTAACGTCTCGTGATGCGCGTATTACATTACGCCAGTGTACGATGCCTGTATCTACGACGTCATACCTTATCTTGTCGTTAGGGTGGTGCATGTGGAACTAAGCACAGAATAGGGAATGGGGACACACATCCGTATGGAGTCAGAACATCCTTATCCCTTTCACGATGATTTGCAGGTTACATACCAAATCAGGTGATTTGGTCCAGCGATTTTCTTCCAATCGCGTTTTCTTAATGTTTTTTGGCCGCAAAAGCCAAATGTTCCGAAGTCAAAAGAAAAAATTATTCGTGAAATTACTTTATTTTCTCTTCCTACGTCGTAAGGCAAAGGAATTACTCCGTTTTTACCATTTCCTTAGGCCTTCCTTCATTTTCGTCTTTGCTCCGCGTCATCCTATCGCAACACTTTTTCCCCCTTGGCGTCGTGACTGGAGGTTCCGAAGTCATCAATTCCTTGGACGACATCGACCAGCAACTCTCCAGTCATTGGCAGCGCATCAATCGCAGTCTCGCATTTTTACGACAGATGTTTTCGAAGGACGTTGCGTCGATGGTATCTCACGGCCTCCCGCAGCTCCTTCCTTCGTTCTTCCCCTTATGCATTTATCGTTAATTGACCTAGAGGGGCCGCCGAGACATCTGCTCGAAGATGAAGATAATCTGAATAGTTCATTGGTCGCTCTCGCTTGGAAGTAGACTGAGTTTGCTCAAACGCTCAAGAGGAGATATTCGTGAAGGGTGCCTATCGAGAATTCCTAGGCCTTTCCTTCAAAATCAGATTCCTGATGACGCTCAAAGCGAGGGCTACGAGCATCACGTAACTAGTCAGTTTTTATTATGATGAGATTGGTAATCGAAATGGTAGCTTCTTTGCCGATTGCCTGAACAGCTTTAAATAAGAAGTCGATCTTTAACGTGATGTTTCACGCGACATTACGCACCGCATCACTGCTGCGTATTCATTTTAGGAAGAATGAGTCAAAGCCCGGTTTAGCAACGTCCATAGGGCAGGGTATAGAAGAAACCCCCGGTGCGTCACACTTTCTCAATTTTAGCTGTAAAAACCCCCGTTTCAGAATACTGAAATTATTCTTAAAATCTGCCATAATCGTACACACACGATTGTAGAAATTAGGTTAATCAAAACGTAAAGATCGGAAAGAAATCGTGCGTAAATTAAAAATTCGTGGAGACATATTTCTTTGTTAATGTTGCAATATGACGGCTTGTACTGGTTTCATCTCGACGACGGTATCTCACATCCAATAATTAATAACTACAGGCCCGGCGCGGGCTAATGCGACACAATCCGCTGAGCAAAAACCAAAGTAGTTGGAATAAGAGGATTAGGGGGCGTGAATGCGGATCGACACGTTGAAACTGTCGAAAGCAATCGACGCGTGAACAGGTTGCCCCGTGGAGAGAGGCGACGAAGAGATTAGTTTCATCGAAGGATTAATTAAGTCCATTATCTCGGAAAAGCCGGAAAATGTAAATAGAGATTGTAAAACCATTTGCCGGCGAGATGAGAAAACGGCGAGTCCCATTGGTTTACTCTAAAGCCGAATGGATGGGATTCATCGCCCGGTCGGAGAGCATGGACAGTCGAAAATCGTCTTTGGGAAGGACGACCAGGTATTGGCAATTGGCGGACGAACGCAGTGTTTCAATTTCACGGTGTGCTCCGTTTGAAAAGGGGCTGAGGCTGAGCTGAGCTGAGCTGAGCTGCAGGGATATTGGGCGAACCGTTATTTGTAGGGTTGCATTTAAATTGGAGTTTTCTCTTCGACGACTGGGGTTTTGGGCGCAGGGCCATTCAATCTGCAGCCCTCGTCTCCTCCGGCCATCAGTTTAGTGGCCCATTTAACGCCGGTGGATCGCCCCGTCGGTTTTGCATCTCTCAATTTCGCAATTTTGTTTTTTTGGGAGGGAGTCCCATCCGCAGGCAACCAGACCTCTGACGCTTTTCCAGTTAATCAATGGGAAAAACTGATTTTCAATTGCCGTCGTTTCTGTCAATGAAACTGTTGTGCCCATCTTTCAGACTTCGGTCAAAACGAGATGCCGCGTAATGGAATTCGTCTCGTCCAACGCCTCCAATCAAACTGCTCTTGACACTCAAATTGTAACGTTCCATTCTTTTTGTCAAGTCAATACCAAAAAAACAATGCCACGCCAATCAAACATCAGCAAAGTAACGAAACGACCGTAGTTTGTGAAAGGAAATAGGATGACCACGGCCCTCGCGTTGCAACACACAACTTTCCTTAGCTCTACGTCAATTCACTTTCTATATGGCTTTGTCTACTTAATCAATTCATTTACCACTCAGTTCATTTGAACTTGGTCAAATAACACTTTACGGCAGCAGCAAACGGTAGCGCTTGCAATTCCGGAATTTATTGTGCTGCTCGTACTCATTGCAGGACAAATATTGAGCAATCGGTACACAGATAATTAATGAGGCTGTGAACACAAATTTTTTTTGAAGAAGGATAGTAATTACTTTTGCACAGCAAATCCTGGGGCATAACTCCAAAAATGATGGAGTGGCTCTTTAAGGGGATAATAAGGCCCCGCGTTACGTATGCCTCCACGGTGTGGTGGAAGGCGACACGCCGGCTGGCAGTACAAGGAAAACTCCAACAACTGCAGCGGCAGGCGTGTCTTGCTATCACAGGGGCCATGGGTACATGCCCTACTGCTGCAATGGAAGTCCTTCTGAACATCTCACCTCTACATATACACATCCAGAGGACCGCCTACCTGGGGGCGGCAAGGCTTTTGCAGACAGGGAAAATTTCCACCAGGGCTAAGGCGAGCCTCCACGGAATAACCAGACAGGTTAAGATAGAAGAGGCAGCAGTCCTTGCTACTGACGTCATGCCAGAGCAGAAGAATTTTCGGCTGCCATTTAGCGTCAGCGTTCACTCACTGGGAACGGTGGGAGAAGGAGCCATTCCGGACCGAGGTGGGCGCGCTGCAGTGGTATACCGATGGTTCAGTTAAGGAAGGCCGAGCAGGGCTGGGCATTGTAGGGCCTAACTACAGTCTTGCAAAGCCGCTGGGGGAGTACGCCACGATATTTCAAGCGGAAATCCTAGCCATAAAGATCTGCGCAGAAGAGATCCTGAACAAAGGACTCAAGGGCAAGCGGATCTACATTTTCTCAGACAGCCAGGCCGCCCTAAAGGCCATTGCAGCCTATAGTTTTAGGTCTAAGCTGTCATGGGAATGCCTCCATGCGCTCAAGCAGCTCGGCGCCCGTAACAGGCTCTCCCTCATTTGGGTGCCGGCTCACAGGGGCATGAGGGCAATGAAAGGCTGACCGCCTTGCGAAAGGGGTACAGAAACCCTACCCATCGGGCCTGAGCCACACGTGGGATTGACGAAAAGTCACCTAAACCGTCTGGTTGCTCGATGGGAGATACAGGAAAATGGCGCCCATTGGCATCGCCAGCCACGACTACGACAGGCAAAAGGCTTGTCACGCCTTCCTGTCAAAGGGCTAAGGCGATGCTGACACTCTCAGACAAGATCTGAGAGTACTGATAAGCTTCCTCACCGGGCACTGCCCACTCAGATATCACCTCAACAAGATGGGCATCTCAGAGGCGGTGGAATGCAGACTCTGCGGTGAGGAGGATGAGACAGCAGAGCATATCCTATGTGAATGCCCTGCTCTGGCAGCAAAACGCTTTGAATACTTCGGTCAGGGGACCACTGAACCCCAAACCGTAGCGGATTCTGCGGTGAAGGACATACTCGGCTTCCTAAGGGGGGCGGGTATGTACGACGCCTTCTACTAAGAAAGGGCCAGTGTCACAATAGGCCCATATGTGGCCGCAGTGACAAAGGGACTTGTACCACACGCCCTCGGGTAAAAAAAAAAAAAAAAAATTTACTTTTGCAGAGTTATTGGGTAAACACTTTAAGAACTGGAAGTAAGCGAAACAGCGGTAGTTGAAATTCAGGAATTTCTGGAGTCGCCATCTATCTCATGAGCGGTTTTAAACACTCAACGCTTAGGTATTGGATCGGACTACACAACCAATTTTCTTTCACATTCTACCAACATTGCAGCGGAGTTTGTAAGGAAAAAACTGCGCTAAAAACGCTTTTCGTCGAAAATTTTGATAATTTATTTTGCTACTCTCGTGATTTTCCCACAAATGGGAATTTTATGGTATAGTTGCCTTATCGAGAGCTATCGATATAAAAACTTTAATCAAAATCGTTAGAGCCGTTTTTGAGAAAAAAAGTATTTGGTGTTTTGATCACTATGATAACTATAGTTAACTTTCGGTGGATTTTGTTCATACCCTTATTTTTGCGTCTCATGGTAACCTGTAGGCTAGACATCAAGTTCCAGCTGATTTAGTACGGTTGTTTTCTCTAAAAACCGCGCTAAATTCGATTTCGTCGAACGTTTTGATAATTTATTGTGCTGCTCTCGTCATTTTCCCACGAATGGGAATTTTATGGTATAATTATCTTATTAAGAACTATCTATATAAAAAATGTAATCAAAATCGTTAGAGCCGTTTTTGAGAAAAAAAATATTTAGTGTTTTGATCACTATGATAACTATAGTTTAATTTCGGTAGATTTTGTTCATACCCTTATTTTGGCGTCCCATGGTAACCTACGGGCGAGATATATAGTTTAAGCTGATTGTTCACAGACACACTTTAGTGACACACACACACACACACACACACACACAGACCCACAGACCATTTTCCCAAATAGTGTTTTTCGGACTCAGGAGGGTCTGAAACGTAAAGATCTGAAGAAAACTCAAAATTTTTTTTTCAGCCGATTACATAACTTTCCTTTCTACTTCGTAGAGCCAAGGAAAGTAAAAACACAATGCCACGCCAATCAAACATCAGCAAAGTAACGAAACGACCGTAGTTCGTGTAAGGAAATGGGATGACCACAGCCCTCTCTCGATAATCAAGTCGAACCGCCTACATAGCGTATTACTAGACTGGTGGTTAGGATTATAATAAAGTACTTCATTTCGAGAAATAATAAGAACGGCTTGAGCCACAATGAACTGCGTGGAGGTCCTTGCGTAATAAATGTCAACGTCTGACCAGTTCGTCGTCTGCACACAGATCGAGTTGCGGTGAGGTGAGAAAAAGGTACACCGACTCGTTGCAGAAAGCCAACTGGCATCGGGGTCAGAAGCCGACTGATTAGGCCAGATCGCACCGAAGTCGGGTTGCAAAGGGTCGGCGATTGGCGCTAACAGTTTGAGTTTATCGGGTTGCCCCTAACTATCTTACGTCCAGCGTACCAGCATGATTTGAGGAGAACAATAGTTTCATACTAGTGTAAAAGCTTTGACAAAACATTTTTGATCATTTATTGAGCTGCTCTCGTAACATTGGCACGGATACAAATTCAATGATACTATGCTGATATATGAACACTATTTAATCGAAATCTTAATCGCCGTTTTGATAACTATAGCGAACTTTGTACCAATTTTACTCGAACCCTTATTTTGGCATTTTTGAAAATATTGTTAAAGTACGAAACCAACGAGTACATACAGTTGTTGTGCAAGCGTACAATGAAGTAATGCACCAGATGCGTGGGAAAAGGCATACTCACCCAGAGTCCCTAATTATTGCCGACACGTTAATTTGCAGGCCAAATATAAATTTGAGTTGATGACAAATTAGTGACGAATAAACGGAAGTGAACACCGCCAGCTAGAAAGGACGACACAACCTACCGGTTCGTCGAGTTAGAGCTGAAAATTACCCAGACGGCCTCTGGCGTCTTCACCTTTGACACGGGGGGACTGAAGAAATTGAACAAGTTGCCAGCGGAGTTGGTGCGAACTGCTGGAACGACATAACGAGAAAAGCTGCTCATAAGGAGACGGATGATTCCTTCGACAGAAGGTCGCAACCTTCCCATCGGTGCTCGTCTTACCATCTCATCCTGGTCGTTAATCCCCCTCTGAACCCAGTTTTCTTGTCTTCCAACCGGTCACCGCCAAGTTCCAAACTAAAGCTCCCCGAACGGCGAAAAACGAAAGCAATTTGAGTACGTCCGGAGAGAAAAATAGGCGGAAACTGGGGTAACGAGAAGAGTCATCTGGGAATTCGAGCGCGGGGAACCTCTTCAATTTAAAAGCCAGCGTTCCGTTCAATGCGAAAGAAACCTGAAACCCGCGTTCTCTCCGTCGTACGACCCAATTTGATTGTTGGCGCATCAAAACAGAAGGCGTCGGCTTTTAGTTTAGTTCTAGAAATTGGGAGGATCTTGAAATACGGCGGTAAATCTCTTCGAAGGAGGCGCCTGATGTGAAACGCGAGGAGTTTGCGAATGGAGAGAGCGAGAGAAGGCTTTCCAATCAATCATGCGCTTCATCTTCCTTCCACTCTCCGGGGAATAGCAGCAGAACGCGCATAAATGAGATCTTTGTCATACCTTCTTCGCATCTAGTCACATTGAGATATCGGCCGTCTAATGTAGGCGTGGATTTCAGAGTGAGAAATTCTTGTTTCTCAGCCCAGTGGTGATGAAATCGCGTGAGAAACCACAAATAAATTAACACCAACTTCCCTCGGAAAAGCGAATAAATTACTTTTAGAGAAATCTGCAAAATTACACAGAAGATTCCCTAACTACTAAGGATTACAACATCAATAGGTAAGTGGGGGAGGAAGAAGGATGCAAGCGCTGAAGAGCCAATTATCCTACTGTTTGGAGAGGAAAAACGCGTCAGTAAGAAAAAATCCCGTAAAGAAATGGAATGAATGGAATAAAATATCCTGAGAGCTCCACGCAGTAAAATAAAGTCGTATAAGTCGATAAAATAGAGCTTTCGAGGATCATACATCCAACAAAGAAGTTACTTTATTTAGAAGAAGGCTACAATTATGTTCAACGGTGTTTTGGTAAACTCATGGGAATGAGCGAAGAAGTCAAAGTCGGGTTAGCGGTGACAATTAGGGTACAGACCAAGGAAGGGAAATGAAATTAAAAAAAGAAGGCCTTCGTTTCGTAAAAAGTTAGTAAACACGAAGAAAATATCTTACTGGCGCACTTTTTTATTTATTATTTATTTTCCCAAGCCCTATGGTATAAAAGAAAGTTACGTCATCGGTTGAAAAATATGTTTGTTTTCATCAAATTTTGACAATTTTACGACCTTCGGGCGATTTTGATTACATTTTTGTACGGACAAATAACAAGATTGAATTATAAACTTTAAGTTGACATCTCGTAAATCCGATTCTAACCAGCCTTAACTACTCATTATTGGTACTAACAACTCAATACATTCCGGAACTTAAAACAAAACCATTTTCTACCACATTCGTATGCGCAGAATGAAAAAGCTTATTGGTTGCTGAAGTGGTACAATTCGATAAACGTACTATTCTGCGTTGTCAACATTGTGGTAAGTATGACAGATAGAATGGACTGGAATGGCTACTATTATTTTCGTATACAATTCGACTTCATATCCTATACTTCAATGTTTAAATGTTTACGTGCTAGTTTTTGTTGAATTCTGTAATAAGTAGATTTGATTTAAGTTTGTTGGGACATAGTTTATCACAACTGTGGTTAACATGTGCTATCGATTGCTGATTAGCGAAGTTCAAGTTATGAACGCGGCTGTAATTTTTTTTGTTGAGATTTCTCTAGTGTTTCAGCTTTTAGTCTCAAAACATCATTTGAGGAAATAGTCTGAATGATTAATGGTCAGAATACTTACTGAGGTAATCTTAGGAGAAGGTTGTGTGATTGCCATCGGCACTATTTAAATTGGACGAGAAGGTCACCAACCGAAGTTGTCGAGCAACTTGAAGAGGAATAACTAAGTAATTGCCAGTATCTCTGCGACGTGAAACTTCTTCGCTTGTGACTCGTATTGCAACCTCCCCGCGATGTTGTTCCGACCTCAGTTTTCTGTTCGCGTTTATGTAACAAGTGCGCAGTTGTTTTCGTGTGCTAAACGGTCGTGTGTACGAAGAAGCCGACATAGCAAACGGACACCGCTAGCGATAAATTTCCGGTATTTACCGTAAGTTGAACGATTTTCACTTGAATAGGTTGATTTGCCGATGTATACGTTGACGAAGAAGGATAAAAACTTAAGCCGTATCAATTGCGTTTAGAATTATGAAAAATGTCTTTTCGAATCCACAGTCATACATAGTTGATTGAGGCATTTAACGTACTTCTGCATTATAATTAGCGACGGATGTAAGTAATGCCAGTGTCTCTGCGACGTTAAACTTCTTCACTTGCGACTTAACACACAACTGAAGTTGAACCTCACCATTTTCCTAAGCTAGAAGTGTTTACAATTAATTTCATCACTTTTCTGATGTAATTCAATGTGTTTGAAATCAAAATAGTACATTCATAGAAATTCAATTCTACTCTTTACTTTCTTAAGCACCATCAGGGGGAAAGAGTCGTCTAAATCAGATTTAGTTTTGTTGCTGTCAGAGTCACAAAACGTGAGCAGCTCGTTGTTTGTATGTTTATCTGTTACCGGCCGAGACCCGCATTATACTCGTATGTACGGCGATCTTTGATGTGGTTACTCATACAACGATTGATATTGACTGCACTTGAGTCTCTGCGAAAAAACATTTGGTTCGTATTAAAGAAAGTTGAGTGATTTCCCTCGGCCGTATTTAAATTGGACTAGAAGTTAGCGGGAGTCGGAATGATCTGGCATACTAGAGAGGAATCCAACACTTTCGGATGTCCCTCACTAGTAAGTAATGCCAGTATCTCTGCGACGTGAAACTTCTTCTCTTGTGACTCGTATTGCAACCTCCCTGCGATGTTGTTCCGACCTCAGTTTTCTGTTCGCGTTTACGTGGCAAGTGCGCAGTTGTATTCGTGTACTAAATGGTCGTGTGTACGAAGAAGCCGACATAGCAAACGGACACCACTACCGACAAATTGCAGGTATTTACCAAAAGTTGAACGGTTTTCACTTGAATAAGTTGAACTGAATATGTTTGCGTTTACGAAGTAGGTGACCGACAGGCCTGACTTGGTCCGTTAACAGTTGCGTTTAGAATCGTAGTTAAAGTGTGTTGAAGTCTTCGGGAACACATCTTTGATTAAAAGGTATATCGTACATCCGCTTTATGATAAATTTCGGTTGAATCTTAATGTTTGGGGCATGACGTCACGCGTAAATGAGGCTCTGAAACTGTTAGCTGAGTATCGCTAGTTACACCTGTTACCGCTTCTACTGCCTAGCCCCAGAGGCTTTCGAAACTTGAATTAAATCACTAGAGTTGAGTTATTGAACTATGTATCGAACTCTTCGTCCTTCGCACCGTCAATTTTCCGTTTTTACCTCTTCGTCTCTCATATTACTAGTTAAAACTTCACCCTTCGTCACATTTTTACTTTTCTTAGCCCCACAGGCTAGGGAGGAAAGTTATAAACTCGACTGAGTTGTTTTTTCAGATGTTTAAGGCCTTAGGAATCTGAAAAACACTATTGGAGAACATTTGTCTTGAACGCGATGGTGAAAAAAGGACTGAACCGAATAGGCTCAAATGACGCATTTTGCCTACAGATCACTGTGCAAAGCCAAAAGTATAATAGTATGAGAAAAATCGCTTCAAAACTGAACATAGCTTCCATAGTGATCAAAACGCCGAATTTATTTTTTCAATGAAATGACTCCAAATATTTTCATTACTTTTGGTGAAAAAGATTCGGAACATTGGGTTCACATGCACAGTTCACGGCAGAATGGTTCACGATAGCAATTGTGGCCGTTTCACCTAAACTAACAACAACGACGCGCGAAATCTAGTTAATAACGGAAAGTGAAATATGCGCGAAATGCAACGAAAATATGCCGTCACTCCAAATGTAAACAGTTACGTTAAATTAAATATAGCGCTCACCTTTGTTTCTAGGCGTTCGAAATTTGAGTGAGGTTGGCCGTTTTGATGGCGGCTTTCAAATATACTCAAATAGGTATACGTAGTAGAATGCCTCTTCACCACTAGACGCCCGTGATGGCATCCACATGGACAATTCGCTGCGCCTATTGCATTTGGTGTTCGCGTTCAGATTCCTCTAGTGAAATCAGGCTTTCATGTTTCGAGAGAAAGGCGGTCACTCGTGTTTTTGTGCTCATGTTTCGTTTGATAGTTGAAATAGATACATTGAATCGAAATACCTTTAAGAGAGATGTTTTGAGAACTCTGTAGATGAGCTCACGGAGTGACCGACTTGCGAGGTCTTCCGACGCTGACATCTCACTCCTCGTTAAAAGAGCCTCTCCATGTTAGTCCCGATGAAGAGAACCGGGCGCCAAAGATGATGTCAATGGAACAATAGGAGGTTGAGCCGGAGGACCGAGCAACGTGGCAAAGTCGCATCGTTAGAGCGATTCCTGGAGCATGAGACACTCGATGCTCCGTTTGAAAAGTTCTGTCGGTTCATATTACTGCGGATCCGCCCGAGTTCACTTCGATGTTGACGTTACAGGTCAGAGGTGAAAGATAAGGACGTAGGCTTTTGACGTGATGCTCTGTTTGAGCGTGGCGAGAGGCTTTATGTGATGCAACTGGGTAGGACTGATCATGATGATACGACTTGAGGGCTCTTTGACTGACTTTGAGTACCCCCCATAGGGTGTTTTATGTGTGACGTTATGGTCAACTGTTGGCTCTGTAGGTATTTGACCTAATCAGTCTTGTATTCTTTGCTTCGCGAGTTGCAGTTCCTCCTTTGTATTTCCTTTCGTAACATATGTTCCTCATTCCTGTTCCCATCCATCGACAAGACGCTTGGTACAAATTGAGAACTCCAAGACGTGCCAGAACCTCCAGTACCTTGACATCTTTGCATCACTGCAGACCTCCTCAACGAATTTCCTTCAGTTTCTCAGCCTTCATCAGCGCTTACACTTCCTAAACATTCGTTGTAACATTCCCCAGGGGTCACCTTAGAGCTATAAAGATCCTGCCCGACAAGTGATGTCAGAGAATTATTCTACCAGTAGTGCTCGATGACATCAGTAGACTCTGAAACAGTCCATGGGCCTGTCTATAAGTCAAACTATTGCGTGTCATCCACAATGCTGTGGTTATGTGCAGCTGTCATCGATCTCGTAATGCAGCCGCTACGGTGCTCCAGGATTCTGCACACAGCGCCTGCCTTTCCGTTGGACGACCCAGATGGGGCTTCAACCACTCTGAGGATGCCTTTGCAAATGCCTTATGCCACGGCTCAACGGATAATGACTTGGCTGTTTTGGACTACATAAGCTCCACAGACCTATAAAATTAGTGCAAAATGTTATCTCCAGTACTATTAGTTCAGGCACCCCCAAAAACCGCTTCCCAGCTCAGAAGTCCCGAGTGAGTTTATGACCCATGGAATTCTCGAAGCTCTCTTCACAGCCTGTACTCATTGATGCTTCAAGATCCACCTCTCAGGATTCCCAGCACCATCATGAAAAGTTTTTCGGTTTCCTGTTGTTAACGCCAGCCATTCCACATTTCGGATGGGCTTTCCAGAGTACTTACCCACCCCTCTGTCTCTCTCCCTTTATCTTTCTCCCTTCAACCTGTCACAATGGGTCCTCTCAGTTTGGATTGGAAGGGGTAGATTCTCATCACGACCAGCACACATCGCACTCACTTCGGTAGTTTCGAATTGAATTAAGAACCTGCATTCAGTGAATATCCCCAGCTGTTCATTAGGATGTGGATGGACGGGTGGGGAGGGGGGAGGGATACAGACAAAAATGTGGTGGTGTTGGTTGCGAGGGAGTGGTGGTATCACATTAACCCATTACGTAAGTGGTGGACGAGCGGGAGGGAGGGGGGTATGATGCTCGTATAGCAGGACGAATTAGCAACGGTCACGGTGCGAGGGGGGGGGGCAGTATTTAGTAAAGGGAGCGTTACGCTGGAAACATCCACAACTGGTGGTGTCGAGGATGGAGCGGTGGGGTGAACCGAGTTGTGTTTTTTAATTAACTATACCAATGGGTGAGGGACAGGGGAAGAGATGATTCACAGGAGTTGGGAGGGCCGCCGTTGTTCCCTTTCTCCCTCCCATCACTCGTTCACTTGCTCACCCAGTACTCCCCGCGATCATCGGGAATTACGAAAGCAATTACACTTCACTGCCGCTCGGAAGGGATTACAGATAAGAGCGACGGAGGCTGCGATGAAAGAGTGTGGGGAAAGAGATGAGCTGAAATATTCAGGGCGGCTCACGACCGTTCAAAAAAAAGGGTGTGAATATTTTACGCGGTTGTATTTGTATTTGCACAGTCGAAATAGACTTTTACGAGTCTCCTTTCCATTCGAACGCACCGCGCGGCTTTCCTCAGCCCCGCGAATTCACCGATTTTTATCGCTCTAGCAACCAATTCAATCTGTTTTTCACTCGGTTCATACCAACTCAGTAAAACCGGTCGTGATTATGGTTCCACAATTTAATGGGTTGCTTCTACTCACATGAAGAATTTAGGAAATGGTCGGCATAATATATCTGATGGCACGCATCTTACAAATTCCCCACGTACATTCAGTGACTTCCATGGTGGCTATTAATGCGATTTATTTTTCACTGAGTTTATGTAAACTTGGTAAAACTTTCTACGTAAAAACTGGAAGCGGTTACATTTGTGGAGTTTATTGGGCTGCTGCTATTAACTCCTCGACCTTTATTGAAATATCTGGTACGTTGCAACACATAACTTGTTGTAAAATACGAGAGATAATATCAAGTTCGAGGGTCAAGCAAAGAGTAAAAGATTTAATTGACAACGCATAAACAACTAACTTCACACATGTGACTTGGGGACCTAATAAGTTTTCCCAATTCCAACACGCCCCCTCAAGTTCAAACTTCTTCGACGATGACTCCCGTTTGTCTTGAACAGAAGTCCAACTTGTGTCTTGGTAGAGGTGTCGTGAGGAAGTCAGCCACCATGCTTTCTGTTACCAAATGCTGTAGATCGATTAAGCCCTCTTCGATGTTTTGCCTGATGAAGTGGCTTCTGATGTCTACGTGCTTGGTTCTTGGAGCGACCATGTTTTATTCCGCAGTAACGAAGTAAATTCTTTGCGAACAGCAGCATACCACTCGTGTGAATCTGGCCCTTCCATAGCTTCAGTCGGATTCACTTCAGCAGTGCATGCGATCTCACACAACCCACTTCCTGCCTCTTCCAATATATCGTCATCCGTTCCACTCGAATTTTCGTCCGCTTGTCCGTGTCCATAGTTTTCAGAATTCGTGACATCAGTCACGTTCACAGTTGATTGTTGGAACCATGTTGTATATTGTCGTTCTTCTGCCAGGTCCTTCTGTCATTTTAATTAGTTTCGGCCGACCACGACCACGGACCATTTCGACTTCTGTACCCTCTTCTCCCACAGGATTGTCAGTACTGGGCCCACAAGCTGTTGTAAAAATACGAGAGATAATATCAAGTTCGAGGGTCAAGCAAAGAGTAAAAGATTTAATTGACAACGCATAAACAACTAACTTCACACATGTGACTTGGGGACCTAATAAGTTTTGGACTTGACTTCCCAATTCCAACACAACTTACCTTCGCTCTACGTCAATTCACTTTGTACATAGTTTTTTAATATTAAAGCAATCGGGTTATGTCCACCAGTAGGCAAATTACTAAAGTTAACGAACCTGTTAGGTTCACCAGCCAGAGGAGACGGACTCGCCTAACAGGTATGTTAACTTCAGTAAGAAAAGTTAGGTATTGACTAGTGAAAGATACTTTGAAAGTTTGATAAGGTAACAGGTACTTAACTTTAGTTTTTTTTTATACTTACTCAATTCATTTAAAACTCAACTTAAGCGGTAGCGCTTACAGTTCCGGAATTTATTGTGCTACTCGTACTCATTCCGGGACCATTATTGAGCAATTGGTACACAGACAATTAATGAGGCTGTAAACACGATTTTAAGTAATTATTTTTCGAGAGTTATTGAGTAAAAACGTTTAGAACTGGTAGTGAGCAAAACAATCATTGACTCTCATGAGCGCTTTTAAACGCTCACCCTATAGGTATTGCATTGGACTACTGCACTAATTTTTTTGTCCATTCCAGTAACATTTCAGCGGAGTTTCTAAGAAAAACCGGGCTAAAAACGCTTTTCGTCGAAAATTTGGATAATTTATTGTGCTACTCTCGTCATTTTCCCACAGATGAGAATTTTATAGTGTAGCTGCCATATTGGGAGCTATCAGTATAAAAAATGTAATCAAAATCGTTAAAGCTATTTTCGAGTAAAAAATATTTGAGGTTTTGATCACTATGATAACTATAGTTAACTTTCGGTGAATTTTGCTCATACCCTTTTTTTAGTGTTCCATGGTAATCTGCAAGCTAGATACCAAGTTTAAGCTGATTTGATACGGTCGTTTTCTCTAAAAATCGTTCACAGACACACACACAGACCATTTTCCCAAATAGTGTTTTTCGGACTCAGGGGGGTCTGAAACGTAAAGATCTGAAGAAAACTCAAACTTTTTCATCCGATTACATAACTTTCCTTTCTACTTTCTAGAACCAAGGAAAGTAAAAGTCGCATGGAAAGTATATTTTAAGGATTTGGAGGAGCAAGAATTTTCGTAACACCTTGAACTTGGGAACTTGGAAGTTTGGGTACGTGGTTGATAGTTACGATGGGCAGAGTTGGGCTTAATCAAGTCCCTTTTGAAGCAGCGGAGGAACACGAGTTTTATCTCGTACGGACGGTTTCTGACCTTGTACCAGTGCCCCTGTTTTCTCTCCTGTCGTATAAGGGTTTGACAATATGGTTTTCGGGAAAGATTCTGGCTTGGAGGTCTGGATTCTGTTCATTTTTCATGCCAGATGGCGTCTTCAAGCGTATTTAGCTTGACTCTCCCGAGAAGCGACGGTGTCGGTAAACAGCCATTAGCCAACTTATTGTAAGAAGTAACCTCAGCAGTCACCCACTGACGCTCAAGAACTGGAAGTCTTAGGAATCCTCTTCGACTATCCATGCGCTTCGCAGTACGGAGTTTGTAGAGTAGTTGATGTCGGCTCAGTGAAAAACCATCGGTGTGGTTAATGTCCTGCAGTCTGCAGTTGTTCATGATATCTTGCATAGGATTCCAGCGAGAGTTGGTGATTGTACACGACACGTTGGAGATTTTGGCAATCTGCCCCAGAAGAAACAGATCTAAAGATCGTTCGTAAACATCAACATTCCCCTCAAAAACATCATGTCGCGCTTTCTAATGGTCAACAAGGTGAACGACAGAGGAAGATGTGGGAAATTCCGTTCTTTCCTGCTGATCCACAGAATCATGAGCCCCTAGTTAATCTCGATTTGTGAACGTTGTCGAGTTACGTAGTGTTCTTTGAGAGAAATGTCCACTTCTAGGCCACATATGCTGAACTTAACGCCATTTTCGGAATCTTCTACTTCTACTACGTCTTTAATGAAGGCTGTTGCCAGTGGTGAGCGCCCGACGGAATGTCTCAGCTGGACGTTCTTCGAATGTCATACTCCATCTATTAAACCGGTGGTACTTCCGCTTCAGCGCTTGGTGTGTACTCTGGTCGTTCAAATCAAATGAAGTCATATAACTCCCCTCAAGAGGGACCGACAACAGCCTGGGGAGTGACAAATCAAACTTTCCGGCTCTCGAATTGTGTGGACGGGTCTCGTTGGGGATTCTTCGAAAGGCGCGGAGTTGCCAGGAGAATAATAAGACGCTCTTCGGGAACGAGAGAAGCAACGGGGCCAACTGACTCTGTCAGAACCGCTTTGTCCCGGGTCGGAGGACGTGAGCTTATTAACTCAGAGGTGGCAGAAGCGTTTGAATGCTAGAGTCAGACGAGAAACGTTAAGTGTTTGGTCATTCGCTGCACTTTCCTGAATTGGCTACAGGCGGGAAACCAGGTTCTGAGTGGAATGACCGACTTTCTACGATTTCCACGATTAGGAACCTCTCACCTTTGAAGTTTACACGACCCAAACGACAGTCGCGAGCGATACTACCGTCTTAAGTGCTTCCACTACACCACTGACTGACTCGCACAGGTGCCGAGCTCCGAACGAGGCCCAGAAATGTCTGAGAGCCCTGGCATGCTGAAACTACACCATTCTTTTGTAATGTCAATTCAGAGCCAGACGAGCTAAGGAGGGTGCTTAATGTCACCAAAACCAGCATACAGCTCCCTGAAAACAGTACTTCTACTTTGAGTATGAAAAAATTCCCGTCAAACACGTTTTTTCCGACTACTTTTACGCTTGGTTGAGTCCACCTGGATATCGCCGCTGTGACAGAATTTTAGAGTAGCACTTAGTCGCTAAAGGTCCCTTCCTAGAAGACCTCTGTCTTCTTCTAACGGGGTACAGTCTGAGCGAACCTATTCACGACTCTCCTCATTGTTCCCTTTCTCTGTGCAAGGGTGAATTAGGGCAATAACCGTGGTGGTTTATCTCTCTCGATATCCGCACCGAGCGGAGGCGTTCTTTTCATTCTAGCCTCATGGGCCTATCCAAATATAACTATCCAAATATAAGATTTCTCCTCATTATTACCTTTCTCTTTCGTGGACCGTCAAATTCCTCTGAAGGGTTCAGGTCGCCACGAAAAGAACAGTCTTTTTAGTGCTCTACGGCCATGGTGGTGGCGTCAGCACAACCACTGGGCTAGAAACAGGCCACCCGCAGCTCGCCTCTTCTTTGGACAGCCGCCACTCATCCAAGCAAAGCGTTCTTCCGCCCAACACAACAGCACCACCCCTGGTACCCTAATCAAGCAGATGGACAGTTTCTGCCCAACGCATTCCTCATCACCACAGGATTCCACCATTACTCCACTGCGGCTTGTGATAGTTATCTAGGTTCGCCCTACACTTAACGAAATTATGTTTGGAGGTCACCACTAGCTGTGTTTTGCGCTGCCAAGCTGATCCCCATTACCCTCATTGCCTTGGTGTACCTTTCCTAGGCCGCCTTTGTGGTGTGAGCTGTCACTGTGACAGCTACTACGACGGTAGAGCACTCCAGGAATGACCCCATTGTGGCTACCGTAAGTAAACGATGCCACGATCCAAGAACAACATCTAAGAGGCCCCCATTGCCTGTGCATGAGTAGCTCTTTACCATCCACCACAAGTACTCACGTACAGATATATACTGAAGGTGCTTTGGAGGTTGTGGGAGAGGTCGGCCAACATTGTCGACATTAAACGTGACCATGAGGATCACGTCCACGTGCTGGTCGGTGGTCCAATTGACAGCCTCACTGCCACAACTTGTCCAAAGTATGGTGGAACTTCCCTGCCAAAAGCTGCACTGGCTGGCACCATACAAATTGCTCGAGTTATGGGATGAGGGGGGGGGGGGTGAGGGTTGTCCTAAGGAGTCCACAGACACTGTTAAAAGATACAATAGTGTCGGAGCAAAAAAACGAAAGAAAAAATTGCAAATCGGTTCAATACTCCCCGAAAGAACTGGGGTTGTTTCTGAAAGAGGCCAAACGTCGAATGTTTTGCTATTCTGGATGTTAGTTCCTTGGAAGTGAAACAAGCTACTCATTAACAGCCCACGTGGGCCCTTCGGCATTGCTCAGCAATCGACCTCCATACACGTCGACCTAATGAACAGTTTGGATTGACAGCAAAATCGCGTTAAGAGTTTCGTTTCCGCAGTGCGCTGTTTAAAATGACCAACAAAAAACTCAGCGTTGAGAACTTAATTCGCAAAAATAAAAGAGACCAGAAAAGAGTTGTTAATTAGGCTGGGGAAATGATTAGAGGAAAAAGAAAAGTGCGGGAGTCTGCAAAGATGCTGAAGTCTCTGCGGACGGGGACCAGCCGGAATTACTCCGCTAACGAGGTGAAAAATGAGAGCCAACTAATTAAAAATGAATCAGTAAACGCCTCAACTCGCGCACCGCCGGTCATCGCGGGGAATGAGAAGTTTTTGCGGGGAACAGCGAAGCTTCCTTAAACGAAACGTTTGACATAACCGTACGACCGATTTCGCGCAGCAGCTCGCGACGTGGGGACAGAACTGCGCTTTTCCAACTACTAGACCGCTATAAGCCTTGATGACACGGGGCGAACTGATTGTAAGCTAGTTGCGAGTATCACCGTCGTTTCAGGTTTTTACACAATTACTCATCACAAGATGTTATTACTAAGCAGTCGAATGGAGTTCACATCGAATAATCTCCACGGAAATTCGTTGAACAGAGATGTTGGCCAATGAACTATGTAAACGTTTTTTGGTAAAATGGCTTCGATGATTTTCATCAATCTCGCTGGGTCTTCAAATAGTGAACTCCTATATATTGTTCTCAATAAATGTTCCCCGCATTTTGTCACATGAAATCTGACGGAAACAGATTTGGGGTTTGGGCTATGAAAACCCTTGAGCCGTCCTAGCTGCTGGAAACAAACCTGGTCAGAAACGAAAGCCCATAGACGGTTTCTGAAGGAAGGTTAGGCCGTCTTCTTCTCCCCCGTTTATTTGGATTTGTCCTGGCACATGTTCCTGTCGAAATTTCGATCTTCTTCTTCTGTTCCTTGCTCCCTTCCTGCGTGAAGACGTTTTTCCTGCATCGGTTCGAGTGAAGAAAAAGAAAACTTGAACGTCACTTGAAGTCTGTGGCTCTTTGTTTCATTTTTTTTCTTTGGAATGCCATAAGTAGGAGAGGGCGCTTAATTTCTAATTCCATTTCATTCTTTTTATCAGCTAATATCTTTCTTTTTTGGTTGTATAGGAAGCTCCATTTCTTTTTAATACATAGTTCCCGTATAAATGCGTCTTAATTGATTTTTCCTTTTTCTTCCCCTAAATTCATGGATTCATCCCACTGGAATTGATTTTATTATTTTTCCTTTTCCTGTATTTATTTTTTTTCGTTACAATTTCGAAATATTGAAAGAGGGTAGAAACTGCCAGTATATGTAGCAGGTCGTCGAATTTACGGAGTTGGCGGAAAGTTGTGTGTGGCTACCACCAAACATTCCGAATATTTTAAACTATAATGGGTTTGTTTTGGTTTATTATTCATTCTGAATAATAACCCTATGTTTTCGGTCACGAAACACTTTTTACAACCCCCCCTCAAAATTTGATACTTTATGTTTCAAGACATGGGGATTCCAAATCTGCAATGTCCATCTGCCGTCCCCAGTCCCGTGTCCACCGACCCCCATCCCCCGTCCGCCGTCCCCCGTCCCCTGTCCACCGTCCCCCATCCACCGTCCGCCCACCAGGCCGTTTTGTGCCTTTAACTTGGTCTAAAAAAATCGTTCTTTCGCACAAAAATCCCGTTTGGTATTTAGATGTGCCCGCCATCTCGGCAATCCGATCAAACGAAGCCCATGGTTGCTATGGACAAAAAATGGTTAAAAAAATTAACGAAACGCAGTATAATCGCAAATAAGCCGTGTTTCGTATCGTTTTCAAGGTATTCTTACATCCAGGGTCGAATGGAATGTGTATCAGACGTGTACAACTGCGTATAGGGAAATTACAGTAATTTTTAGAGTCAACTAATTGAAAGAACTCACGGGAACTACAGCCGAAGTCAATGTGCCGCCCGCCCGCTCGACTCGCAACGTTGTGTCAATTGCCGAGGGTTTGCTGGAAGTCCCCGTCCCAATTTCTCCGACTTTTTTTGTCCGACGGGGCGGAGGAAGGCTAGGGCCACTTCCTCTGCACACCCCTAAATCGGATCATAAATGCCTACAGACGTTTACAGGCTCCTCTGGCCCTGGGGGAATATTTAGTTTCCGTAGTTCCATTGTAGTCAGGTGATGTTTCGTATGGTTCACTAGTATTTCTCGATGCTTAATCGAATGGGATGGGTCTCGGAGCAGTAATACTAGGTCAAGCTGTTCAGGAGAATAATGAACCGTTGTGTAATAATTTGCAGTGTTTTTCTCTTAAAACTTCTTAGGTGGGCACAAATCCAATCTATAGCTTCCAGTGAAGAGGTTTGGTGCGAGAGAGATACACTGGACGATATTTCGTTCATCTTTCCCTTACGGCTTAATCATGAATACCTCACAACTTCAAATTTTCCAATAGGTTTGATTAACCCTCCCCAATAGAACTAGCAGTACTAGCATAGGTACTAGCAGCCTGGTCAAAGTACAAAGGATGGGGTGGATACTAATAGCAGGGGTGGTGACAACCACAGCGAAAATGTTCGACCTGCCTCCCTTAACATATTAGTCAAACCAGAGGTTACTACGGTGGAGTACAGACACACCAAGCTTGGAATAGGTAAGATACCACAGGGAATTGACGGGCACCTGGCTGTGTTCAGGAATTTGGAAACTCGGAACGGAGCTTGGCGTGGTCACTGACGCTATGGTGCCCGTGGATGAGTTCCCCAACCAGAAGGAAGCTTATGGGCCAGCGAAAGTAGTCGGTTACAGAGCCGATCATCGATGGCATCAACATCTACACAGATGGATCGAAAACCCTGGAGGACACGGGCTCTGTGGTATGGATAAGTTGTTCTAGGAAGAATATCAACAAAATGACTGAAAGTCAAGCGCTCCGCTCAAGAATTACTGCACAAAGTCAAAACTGGTCGAGAGTGCAAGATGCAGCTCAACTCCTTAGCAGAATTAATAGAGTTACGTTTAGTGGATTCCTGAGCATAAAGTGAAGGTGGACCATCTAGCTAGACTCGGTTCGTCTGCTGTTCCTATAGGGACATCTCCTCACTATGGGACTTCTCTACCACTAGAGGAGTGTGAAAGAATATGCTAGAAGGATGCATCAGGCAACCTGGGCTGCTGATAGGTTAAGACGGAGCCTTCTGAGAAGGAGAGGAAGGACCTTAGGCAGACTCTGAGGATCATCACGGGGCACTGCAGAATGAACAAACACATGTACGTGTTGGCAAACACATGTACGTGTCGTCACCCCTCGGTATAGGTGGTGTGACTCCCTACCATGTCCACGCCCAGTGATGGAGACTTGAGAGGTAGCGATTTCTGGTACTTCTTCTCTTGAGGTGGACATCAAAGAAGGCTCTTGCACGAAATATCTGGCATTGGTAGACTAGGCTTGGTCCTGTGAGACATAAGGAATGTTAATCTCAATTTTCGGGACAGTCAGAGAGCTATATATACACTCCTCCCCTCCAGTTTAACATTCTCGATCATTTCCCAGCTGCGTGTGAGCCCTTTTCGGCGTTCCCAGATACGATTATAGCCTTCTCCGGGGGTTGCCATCTTCTCCAATGATGGTGATACAATGGATTGAGAAAAATGCTCCAACATAATCAGGTAAATCTGTGGCGTCATTGGTACCTGAAAGAAACGCACCTACGCAGGGCTGCTTCACTGTAGTTTCCACAATAGTGAGCGACGGTCGTTGGGAGGGCAGAGCAACTTACTAGCATTGACTGCTACAAAGCAAGCCTATAGCCATTTCGCCCAATTTGCGAAGAAGACACAAAAACCTGGCCACAGTGGATTTCTCCCTTTGAAACTTGCCACCGAAGTAAATAGCTAGATCAGGTGGGAAATGACACCTTCGCATGGTGACGGGCAACAGCTATCTGCCAATGACAACCTTTTGTACCTCCACAATTCTGGGTTTGGTGGATGCTCAGTAAGTACCCGGGCCTTTGCACGATAGCGAAGCGGCAGCATCCATGACATTAACTGACGTAACGCTGTTGACTCTCTTGTGTTGAGAAGGACACACACCTGTTATGAACTAACAAACGATTGAATAATGGCCGCTAGTAAAATATTGAGGGTTTCAGCAGTGTATGAATGTTTGTCTATAAGTTGCCTGATACTGATACCTTTTTATCTACAGGAAGAAAAGGACAAGAATGGTTCAATTAATTTTATAAATATGTACAGTTTTTTTTTACGCCCCATGGCTGACTCCGCAACATAACATCAGTGTCTAGGCACCAGTTCCTGGCCCACCAGAGCTTCCCCGTCTGTATGTATAGACCACAAACACCCTTCACTCTCCAGGGAGCTGCAACTCTCCCATTACCTCCTGCTGGCAGTGGCAGTGGCCCCGCCCTCCTTGGACAGGCTAAAAAGTTGCTCCACGCTGTCCAAAGTGGAGTAGGTTTCCTCTCTCATTCCTATTTACTGGATGTAGCTTTGGATATTGCCTATCAAGAACTGGTTAGGCACGTCCAAACTTGGAATCACCATCACGTTGGACGGTTACTCGCCAATGAACTGGAGTTCACTGCACCGATGTTTTTAGTTGTCGATAATTACAGGGAGTTGTTTGTCGTTACAAGAAGAGGAATCATTTCGTTTCGCAATTTAGCGTGGGATGGAAGTCCAATCAGAATGTACAGTGGAGAGGTTTAATAGAGCGATGGCTGCGGATGGTGTGGGGGGGTTCTAGTCTGTTGCCGCTAATGTCGCGATTAATTCAAACCGATTCATCGCTCAAGTTATGATTTCGCAATCAGCGCCGCGAATATGCGCCGACTCTCCACCGACGGAACCAAGTAATTCACAAAGCTGGTTTTGGAGGCTTCGTCTCGAGTTTCCACTCACCTGTCCAACCGACGGCCTCCATCTCCTCGTCTAGACCCACAGCTCAATTAGAGGGAGTCAATCGGCAACCTCGACGTTCAGTCTCCATTCGGAACGGTGGTACTGCAGCGTTTGAACAAATTCTGTAATATTGAACCTCGCCATGGGGAATGTAGCGCGGGGGTGTTAATATTTGATCCACGTCACGTTTTCCGAGGGGTTTCCCGTCTTTCGAACGTTCTCGAAAATCTCCCTGGAGGCGATACATTTTACTCGTTCCGCTCGACTGTTCTCTCTGTTATTTCCCTCGCTCGTTTTTGACCTTTTTCCGTGTGCGTGGGATGAGCTAACTACACACGAGGTGCAGAGAGAAAGAGAGAGGTAGTTTTGACGATAGAATATTAGTCTAGACGCCATCACTGAACCACCCACGAGATGTTCATATTTCCTAACGGACAGTTTTAGGTGCAGAGAAGACTGACGGCATCCTTTGCAGTACTTACATTTAGAAATAAAGCTAACTTTGTTAAATGTATCATAATAAAACCGGCATTTTTGCTTTTCCCCACCCACATCATTTCGGCATGTGTGCCTGCGTGTGTGTTTACGTTGGCTCTGTGTGGTTCGGTAGACTGGTGGGGGGGGGTCAGGCAATGTCCCCAGGTAGAGTGTGCTTCAGAGGGCAATCCGTGAATGAGATTTCCGGCACTTTCACGTGGTTTGTCACTTCCTATAGCGATGAGGTGGACGCTCCCTGTCGCACCAGTCAGTCAGTGGGTCGCTGAGTCATGTAGTGCTGTTGTTGTCTGCGTACTCATGACGCACTCTGCAAGCTGGTGCATTATCATCTGAGGGCTGGTAAGTGGAGAGATAGTGGAACTACCGGGTTGTCTCTAAGAAAGGACTGAGGCCTGACGTGTCGCTGTTGGTCCCTACCAGTTTGCAGAGTGGAAGGATCTTCGTATCGCAGTGTAGAAAGCTGAAGGAGTGGAAACAGGTAGCATCAGTGTTGCTGGCTTGACCGTGCCCTGGCAAGGCGTGCAGTGCAGTGCTGCCGAGATGGATTGTGGACGATAGGCGACATCAGCAGGGCTCTTGCTACCTTGAAGCCAAAAAATCTTCTGGTCCAAATAAAATAGAAAGCAATATACTAAGGACGGCTGAGCGGACATTCTCCAGCGGCCTCCTTAATTTATTTAATGACTGTCTGCAGGTCGGACAGTTCCCCACTCAGTGGAACTCTGCCCGTGTTGTCACTCTTCAAAAGGGAGGCGACCGCAATCAGTCAGACCGCTCAGCCTTCTTTCCATATTAGGCAATACATTAGAAATCTTGATGTAGCAGTCCCTCGAAGGAGTCTTTGGTCACAACCTCACAGCCAGGTGGATCACTTGACTCTGCTGATCTTTGCAGAGTCGGTCCGCCAAATTGAAGAAAAAACGCGCCATGTGCTCCACACCATCACCCAATGGTGTGAGCATGTCAAGATGCAGGTGGCTCAGGTAAAAACCCAGCTAATCCTCTTGAAAGGAAAAGTGAACAGTCAACACTCAATACGCATTGGCGGCCACAGGCTCCTTCTTGAAAAGCACGTCAAGTATTCAGGAGTGAATATAAGTGAGAGGTGGGGTTTCAACCAACACCTCCAGTCTCTTAAAGGCACTACCATTGCAAGGTTTGCCTCACTGCATGAAATTATTAAGGCCACTTGGAGTGTGTGTTACCATGACACTATTCTATCTAGGCGCGATTGGCTGCTGCCCCGGTGTCTACGGTGCCAAACTAACAGTCTATCAAAAGAGATTATTGGCTCAATCCCAGAGAGCTGCGCTCCTGTGGATCACCAAGGCCTATAAGACTGTATCAACAGAAGCACTTTAGGTGATCACTGGTCAGTGACCAAGTGGCTTGGCCGTTGAGCGCATGGTTGACAAGTGGAGAGTGCGACGGGAGCTTTCCTCGCTTTGGGCTGAACTCCGTACGGATGTCACCACAGAACTAAAACTTGCCGCTATTGACGAATGGGCGTTAGAGAAATGGCAAGCTAGATGGGAATCCTCGTACATGACACGTATGAGTTCTTCCCCATCACCTGTGAACGTGATGTGAGCAAGACCACTGGATGAGCCAGTTTCTCACGGTGACTTCAATGCGTGGTTCCACTTCTTTTCTCTCCAGACTCTCCATCATCAACGCCTTGCGCCTCCAGTGTGGAGGAAACAAGAGACCACGTACTTTGGGAGGGCACACGAACTTAGCTCAGACCAGGTGGGAAACCAGATGAAGAACTCCTCCCCGATGGTACGGGATTCCAAAGGTGGTCACCTCCGCGCGGTAACACACGAGCAACAGCTCTCTAACGACCAAATACCTGCCGTACCTCCTCATGTCTTGCATATTAGCGAAACCGTAACTTCCATGACTGATATAACCCTCGTCGAGGGTTTAGGAACATTCATCAAATAAGGAAACAGACCTGCTGTGGAGATGGGCCGTTTTGTGCCTTTAACGTTGTCTAAAAAATCAGTTCTATCGTACAAAAATCCCATTTGGTACCTAGTTATGCCCCGCCTGCTCGGCAATTCGATAGGACGAAGCCCATGATTGTTATGAGCAGAAAACGGGGTAAAAAATTTTAAAAACCGCATTTTTAGCAGTTTGGTATCTTTTTCAAGGTATTTTGAGATTCTGGGTCGAATGGAATGTGTATCAGACGTGTATAACTGCGTATAAGGAAATTATAGTAATTATAGTGAGCCAACGTCTACTAGTTGAAGGAACTCGCGAGACAATAACTACTGCGAAAGTAATCGTTTCATCGTTTGTACTCCCTCCCTCCCGTCTTATCAAAACCACCCACCCGCTCGTCTTGCACAGTCGTGCCAATTGCCTACAGGCGCCTGGAGTATTTAGTTTTCGTCGTTCCATCGTAGTCAGGTCATGTTTTGCATCGTTTACTGGTATTTTTCGATGCTGAATCGAATGGGATGGGTCTCATAGCTGTCAGACTCCGACAAGCAGTTCAAGAGAACAATAAACCATTGTGTAATATTAAAGCAATAGGGTTATGTCCGCCAGAAGGCAAATTATTAAAGTTTACGTATCTGTTAGGTGAGTCCGTCTCCTCTGGCTGGTGTGTTGCTGGTGGCAAGCGCTTTCGATGTAAAGACATCATCGTCTGGCCGTTAAGTCAGTACTGGAGTCAGTCAGTTGGTCGTGGTCTTTATATATATGAGAGGAAGGTAAAACGGGATGATGGAGGGTCGAGGAAGGGTCGGGGAGAGGAGGTCATGTACCTCAGGGGAAAACCCCTAAGGTGAATGGAACGTCTTGAATGATCTGTCAATTGTGGAATTTCCGTCTTTTTTCTGTAGGGTGGTCTGTAAATCCGTCAGTTGGTTGTTTTCGTTTGTGTAATGTTTTGAGTGGTGTGAATATGGTGTCGCATTTTGTGTTGATTTGTTCATTTATGATCTGTCCATTGAAGTTTTTTGTTTGTAAATTTCCATGTTTTCTAATATGTTCAGTTTTCGTCCTTTGTATTGTTTGTGTAGTAAGGTGGTACAGTCCTGTATTTTGGTAGGTTCATGTCCAGTTGTTTTGAGATGGTTAGCAAAGTTTGAATCGTCTTTGTTCCTATTAAGAGATTTAATGTGTCCTGAGTATCTGGTCCGTATTTTTCGTCCTGTCTGTCCTATGTATGCGTTTGTACAAGTACAAGTTATTTTATATACCCCACTTTGGTCGAGTGGGTCTGTCTTTTCAGTCTTTGTAGTTAGTTTGGTTCTAAGTGTGTTGTCCGTACGTAATGCGATTTGTATACCTTCCTTTCGGAGGATGTTAGTTATTCCGTATGTTTTTGGTCCTGTGTACGTGAATGTGCAGCGTCTTGTTAAGGTCTGTGTATTCTGTGTTTTTGAGTCGTGTGTTTTGGATTCGTATTGTCTTAATAATTTGTTTATTGTGTTTTTGGAGTAACCGTTATTTTCTGCGATGGTATTGATAGTATCAACTTCTTTTTTGTAATTTTGTGCGGGTAGTGGGATAGTTTTTAGTCTCCGTATCATGTGTCTAAATGCACTTAGTTTATGTTGTTGTGGGTGGTTTGATGTAAAGTGTATGGTCGTGTCGGTGGCAGTGGGTTTTCTGAAAATGTCGTATTGTAGTTCGTTGTCCAACCGTGTGATTTTCAGGTCCAAGTAATTAAGGGTTTTTATTTTGTTGTTTGTCCATGTCATATTGGATGTTATGGTGGATATTGTTTAAGTCCTTTAGTATGTCGTCAGTGTTATCGTGGCCTAATACGCAGATGATATCGTCTACATATCTGGCGTAGTGTTTAATATCGTGTTTTGTCATTAAGGTCTGGATGTGAGTTTCTTCGTAATGTTGTAGAAATATTTCAGTTAATATGGACGAAGTAGGGTTTCCCATACCTAATCCATCTTTTGGCTTGTATATGCTGTTGTTGAATTGGAAGTAGTTTTGTCCGAGTGTCAGTTTGGTGAGGTTGGTAACGTTTTTAGTGGTGGTCGTGTCTATTTGTCTTAGTTTGGTTTGTAGTATATCAATGGTTTCTTTTATTGGTATGGAGGGATATAAGTTTTTTATATCAAATGATACCAATCTAGTGTTTGGAGTTATAGTTACGTCTTTTAATCTAGTGGTGAGTTCTTCTGTGTTGCGTATCGTATATCTGTTTGGTAATGTAATGGTCCGACAAGCAGTTCAAGAGAACAATAAACCATTGTGTAATAATTTGCAGTTTTTTTAAAAATCTGTGGACACGATTGTCAGAAAACGACGGAATAAAATTGGCTCAAATTAGGGTGTTAGTTCAATTAACTACCTAACCCTCATAAGATAATTAATAGCACCCCAGAAATTCCGTAATTCAAACCACCGCCGTTGCAATTATTCGCATTTCTCACAGTTTTTACCCGATAATTCTACAACACTAGATGGGCCTTCTCAGTATAATCGCGTCTACAGTCCCATAAATCTTCTTTGCGCTGCCCGTCAATAGTAGCAGCATAAGTAAGAGTGACTCAATAACTCAGGAAACTTAAAATATTGCCGGTGTACAGCATTAAGTTACCAAGTTGCAAATCGGTGGTTCGTTTGTACGGAATTAAATAAATGATCTGTACGACGTCGGCGATGTGTTTTGTTCATCAGTGATCGTACGTGGGGGGGGGGGGTTCCAAATGGCAACCCGATAAAATCAGTTCTTTAGTATTACGACAGTTGCTCTTCATTCATAGCCTTTTCAAGAGGCAAACGAAAGGATTTTCACGGATTCATAAACCATAAATGCTCTAAAGTTGCGAGAAGACCACAAAGTATAGAGCTCTTCCGAAATAAACGTCTTTTTAGGGGTTTCTTAGTCGTAGTTCCGGTTCTCCAGATGTTGAATTCAATAACCAGCGATTGGGAGCGTCAGAGGCACAATACTCGAGCCTCACTCCGACCCATCAAGGAGTTGCTCAACGATTGAGATCTCTCGTAATCAGATACTTCCTCCTTCCCCTCCAATACTCCCGTCCTGAGTCTTTTCACGCTGTACCTGAGTCGATCCTTATCCTCCCCGCTGAGCTCCTCTTGTGTCAGCTCTACCTTCACCTCCATCGCCTTCTGATCTGCGGAATAAAAGACTCCTTTTTTCACTCTTCAGCATCCCGTTTTTTCCCCCCCTCCCACTGACAAATCTTTTATGAAAATGTTCTCAAGGGCTTTCGGGGCCCTCGAAAATATTGGGAAAGCAGGTGCCGCTCTTCAAAAGATGAAAAGAGAACTGTGGTTTTTTAGTTCAAAAAACTTCAGTTTCCCGTGAGTCGACTTCGAAGGTCGGTTTGGGAATGTTTAAGGTTTTAACCGCCGTCTTCGCCAAAAAACGAGTTCTTTAGTTGACGCAGTTTTGGTTTCAATAGAAACATAACAAAAATAGAAGACGCTGGAGGAAATCATTGTTGCTCCTCAATGTTCAAACGGTCGTCGAAATCGTGGGAGGGGTTTTCTTTCAAACTCCACTTTTCCGAACGAGTGATTGCCTCAGATGATCGCTAAGAAAGTCTTCCCCCCAAATGATGGCGCATGTTACGGACCTGTTTGTTGGGATGAAGGGAATAGAACCGCGTTCATCACAATTGGGTGCTGAGTTAGCTTTTCGGCGATTTATGCGGCAAAACGGTCTTTGGAGTGTGAAAAGTGTGTGTCTCAGTATTCCACCGTTAGACCTAAGCGAGTTACTTTTTAGACTAGTTTGTGAAGAAACTAACTGTATGGATGTGGACCAACGTGCCGAGTCCAAGGTGGATAGTTTTAATCGAAAGGCTGATATGGAACACTAAAAAATGGCATAGGAACGACAGCGAGAGAGTGAAGAATCGCAATCGTTAGAGCCCTTTCTGAAAAAGTACACGGCCACCCCCATTTCGCAATATGGAACACTATGTTTAAAAGCGCATGAAGCGCAGAAGCACACGGAAGGAAAACATTAAAAATAAAAGTCGAGAAACCAGTAGAAGGAACTTGGAGGAAGTGAAATTTCAATGAAGAGAGTGGAGCCAAAGGAGGAGTCGATTCAGAAATAAGAGGTCAACAGTGCGAGCGAGCAGGTAGCATAAGTTTGATGTTCCCAGCCAAGGCACTCGTGGATCTTGGAGAAGGAACCTTTCAGCAAGTTATTTTGTGTCAATGGACAGAGGAACGCGATAGTGAGAGCCAGGCACGTTGTAATCGACACTGTCTCGAGGAATGCGGACTATACAGGCGAGGGGGGCCAGAAACCCCGATGAATCCGGTCGAGTTGGTCGATATGAGTACTGAAGTAAATATGTGTGCCGATGAACCCTTGTTTATCTTATGTTTGGTAATTCCAAAACACGAACCTTCTCAAAAAATGCTCTGCGCTCCTATGAATCTTCCATGGGTGTGCAGATTGCTCACTAATCGCCGTGGATAAGTAAAAGCAGCACAATAAATTAATATTAAATTAAATTAAATTTCGAGAAAATTAAATTTTACTACATATTACATTTTACGGACTGCCGATGGTGGTCGATCGTAACCACGTTCTGCTACCAATTTGTGACGGACTTGGGGGATTCTTTTTCAGAATTCGTGTCAGGGCCCAAAAGACGAACATGTTAAATATATTCACTTGATGTGAAATAAACAAAATTATGCCTCTCAAGAAAGTACTGGGAAATGAAATTATAAACCAAATAGGACCCACTTGAATTTAATCAGGGAAAAATATAAATGAAATGAAATTAAATGAATTCCTTTTAGAATGAAACAAATAACCTATGCTCGGATTGTAGTAAATGACAATAAAGGGGCAATGGGAAAATGAAACGCCAAGCTCTGATCGCTTACCTTACTCCACACAATATAAAGGGACTTTAAATACTTGTTTACTGGCTTTAAAAAAGGAAGAGATTCGCAAGCAATGTTGGTAGCCGTTCTGATGAAAAATGTGGCTCCTCCACTAATATAAACAGCGGCGAACAGTGTTGTCACTATCGACAGTCTGCCGCAAACCATTACACCTTGAAGTAGGTTTTTCCTTTCTTTATTTTCCCTCTTCTCAATTCCAGATTCCTCTCCCAAAGAGACAGCTCTTCCCAAAATTCACTCAGTTAAGTACTCTCGCGAAAGTCACACACGTCTCTCTACGCCCACTTAGACACTTTCCTAGATCTATTCTCCGCCCATACAGCTCGCTATCTCCTCCCAATACAGTTTCCCTCGCCATTTCACGCATATTACGAGTCGTCCTTTGTTGTACACAAACTCTACTGACTTCATTGCATTTAATATAGTCCTCCACATCGCACTTACTGCACTCACAATCGCTCAGTTACTCATATTTTGGTCAATCAGTTTTTTCCTCATAAATCCCGTTCGTGTGATAATTAAGAGCAACCCCAGGAGTTCTGGAATTCTAACCACAACTGTTCCACTTAATAGTATTTCTCATAAGTTTTACCCAATAATAACAGTAAATCCGCCCCTCCCCCTTCAAATGGTAGATCCTCCTCAAAATAAAATCGTGTTATCAGCCTCATATTTCTTCTTAATTGCTTAATAATGGTCGTGATATGAGTAGGACCAACACAATAAATTCCAGAACTTTAACCATTACCGCTAAATGTGAAGTGTTTTACCTAGTTCGAAAGAACTGAGTAAAAAATTGATTGGTTCAGTTGCTTATGGCACGAACTACATAGGGCCATAGAAAGTTGTGTGATGCGATGCACCGGATATTTTATTATTTCTTTTACACTCACTGACATGGTGAGAAGACCGTAGTTAACAACCCTTCCTCCCATTATTCCATATGTTCTCCTTCTCTGTGTTTTCCTTCATCATACTTGTTAAGCGCTCAAATGGGTGAGCTTGAAATTGAGAAATAAATGAACGGGGTGAGTGTGATTGAGGATTATATTACACTTGACAGAATAGCGATATCCTTGTGGTTGTGAGGTACTAAGTGGAGGGAGAGAAATAGAGTTGAGTTGGGAGATGCGTGAGCTGAGAGGCGAATCATTGGAAGAACTGGAAGACTGGAAGAGCGCTGAAGGATGGCTGACTCAGAAGGAGCTGCCTGTTGAGAATTTGGATCTGTTGGAAGGAATGTCAAATTGAGGGGTGGGAAAACATAGATGGGAAAGTCCAAGACAGGGGGCAATCCGTTATCAATCGGAAATAACTGAAGAGGTGGACTTTCCACGGGTAACAAAAGGGTTTGAGGACGAAGGTGTTTGGGGAAACAATGACTTTTCGTTAGGGCTAGCGCGAACATTTCAGAGTTCAAAGATCCTACCAATTCGGCCTGCCAAACAATAATCTACGAAGAATTATCGTCGCCAATCTGTCAATGTTGACTCAAAGTAATTAGTAAGGTGCTGTATGTATTCTGATCAATATTGCTCCTGCCGTGACTTTTTGTTTCTCTGAAGAACTTGAACAAATTGCGAGAAACATCGGTCCGAAGAAGTGCGTTATTTATTATTCAATCGATAAAAATACAAAACGCTCGCTCGTAGGTTGCGACATGTTTAGAGCAAATATAAATAATTAATGCATGGAAATAACTGAAAAGGAGGAAAAAAATATTATAAATGTAAACGAATATCGTTCTGTGTTTTTCCTTCGTTCCCTCGCTGGTTTCAGGTAGAAAGGAATTAGGGACTTCAGAATGTGTTCTTGATGTTTGAGCCTGACGCTTCATTTCATTTATTAGAAACAATAACAGGCGAATTATAAATTACCAGGCATAGTCCATCTACCTCCTAATATGGAAGAGGTATCTGCTTACTGAAGCACTATACTAGCAGCTCTTGCTTAACGTCGAGTTCCAAGTGGTCCAAATAATCTGAAAAACGTTTAGTTGCTAGAGCGGTAAACATCAATGAAACGAGGGGCTGAGGATATTTGTGAGGCGCATCCCCGCGGATACTTTTAAATTATTTTATCGCGCACCCGTTTTGTCATTTCGACGCGTACACTCGTATTATAATTGTTACCATCGTCTGAAATCTTTTTCACCGACATTTTTACTCCGGGATATTCGGTAGGTTCCCATAATCACACGACGAGGCCGGAAGGAAGGCAGTAACTGTCACGGTCATTTCACGTTCAGGCCGGAAGTGACTCGAGAGGAACCGCCTCAGGCGCAGGTATCGCATTGTCCATTTTCCGGGAGCACGGTTCTCCCCCGCTCGCTCGACCCTCGACGGCTTTTGCAGGATTTTAAGTATTTCCTTGGAAACCCTAACACGACGTCGTGCGCAATGCGTCGGGACATTAACCTGCTATTTGTTAGTTAACTCGGTAACAACGTAGATGTTTAGAGATGTGGACGAGCTGTGTTGCAACCACCAAATTTCAACTCACGTTGGTTAGCATGGTGAAAGGTTTGACATGAATTCACCCCTACGTCATAGATTACTTACTTCAGCACATTCAAATCGGCTATGAATTCTATTTAACTTTCCTTACCCGCGGAGTAGTAAGGATGAGAATAAATAAATTTTGTTCCCCTAAGACACTTCCTATCAGGACTCAGCATCAAAAAATACCTAGGAAACGATACCCCAACATGAAATAATTGCAATAAAACTGCCACAATTTCTTTTTCGGCTATTTTTACTTTCCTTGGCCCCGAAAAACGCTATTGGGGAAGTGGTCTGCGTATGTGGAGAAAATGGCTGAACCGAATCAGCTCAAACTTGATATCTAGCACACAGGTAACTGTGGGACGCCAAATTAAGGGTATCAGCAAACTCCGCTCGAATCTAACTATAGTTATCATAGTGATCAAATCACCAAATATTTTTAAAATCAAAATCGGCTTTAACGATTTTGAATAATTTTTTCACATAAACAGCAATGCCATGAAATCCCCATCCTTCAGAAATGACGAGAGCAGCACAATAAATTTCCAAACTTTTCGACGATATAGCATTTTCACGTTAAATTAGAGGTTTCCTATTGCAAATTGGAGGTTTTACATTTCAAATTGGTGAATGACATAAGTACATGATTTAATTCTAGGAAAGCAATAACAACAAATTAGCGAGTGCAACGTAACATTCAACAAGTAAGAATGAACAAAGTGTTCAACGTAAGTCTCTCCCTCCAGCAGCGGCTGTCAGGTCTATCGTCATACTCATAACATAATTTGTGCAGTCCGATGTAGTGACAGTTGCAACGCTTCGGGTTATCGTGTCACACAGGTCGCGGTTTGTTTGGGGCTCACTGTGAATTCGTCTTGCTGACAACTAGATTTTTGAAAAGCAGTGCTCCACTGGATTCAAGTTGGGTGAGTAGGGGGGCAGATATTTCACGTTAAACCCCAATTCGATCGTCTTACTGGTAACTTGTCCAGCTCGATGAATCGCTGCGTTATCCATTATCAGGTACGTGATAGTTGGGTTCGCCACTTTTTCGTGAAGCTTTGCGTTAAATTCCTTAAACGTCTCTCCATTGCAGTTGCCTCGTAATATATTATAATGAACAACACCTCGAGTGTTTACGGCTAGGACGAGGGACATTTCTTCCTCTTACCGTGGGTACTGTGGAAACAGCATGTGTATTCTTCCTGGATCTCACATGGCTTCTTCGAAGGTGCGAATTAAAACCAGATTGGTCAATGAATATCATACTTTCACGGTTTTCTGGCGCCCCTGTTCTGAATTCCGCTGCGTAAATGTTTCTTCTCTCTTTTGTTTCTACAGAACTCATCCGAGCCAGCTCTTGGTTAGCTAAGGTCAAGGTTCAAGGTTATTTTCTAAAGACGCAAACCTTTATCAACGGTACACACGGCCAAGTCAATGTTTTTCTCCAAAAGAACACGTTTTGTCTCCTTCAGAGTCCTGTCAGAATTTTCTTCCACTGTAGCGTCAATCGCTTCCAAAACCTCGGTGTTTAGCTTTTCACGCCGTTTTCCTCCTCTGCTTCGGCAAACAAGCTCATTTTCGTTTTCCTTATACTTTTTCAACAACATGTAAGCCGTACTCTCTTTGATGCCGATTATAGAAGCCGCATGTTTAGTAGTATGTCCTTCTTCGTACATTCTAAGAAACAGTTTTCTTTGTTCTATAGTGTACCTACCGTATTGTCCTCGGCGTCGTCGGGTAGTGGAAGGAATCCCCTTATTTTCAGCATCTTCGTCACTCTCACTACTTCTTATCGCATGGTTCGATCGGCGAACGAAACGCGGTATCGTTTCTTCGTCGTCCGGACTCATGTCACAAAAATAAAGCAAGTCGTAATTAACGGTGGCAATTAGAGACTTTAGAATGAGGCGAATCAACAGGCGCCTTCAAAAGAATGGCATTTGGAAGGGACGGATGGAATGTCTTCGTCATGTTGTGTTGCACGGAGTAGGTATTTTCAGAATCACCGGGTGTTTCCGCCTTCTACGCGGGCTGGCGTTGCGGTGTTTAAAACTAATGTGGAACGAACCATTTCTGTCAACCTCCAATTTGAAATGGAAAACCTCCAATTTGACGTGCCATGCTATAATCGATTTTAGTTTTTTCCTTATGAACTCTATAAAAGCTGGAATGTGACTAGAATCTTAAAAAAAAATGATGTGGTAGTCCAATCAAATACCTACACGATGAGTCATTAAACACGCTCATAAGACATATAGGGGTCACTCCAGATATTCCGGAATTTCAACTACCGCCCTTTCGCTTCCTAACAGTGACCTAATCTCTTCAAAAACAATCGTGTTTACAGCCTCATTAATTCGCTGCGTACCGATTGCTCAATAATGGCCCGGGAATGAGTCCGAACAGCCCAATAAATTTCGAAACTGTTGCGGAAATTTGTGTGATGCGGCGCGTCTGATATTTTAAACCATTTTTCGCCCATAATAACCTCAGGTTTTGTCCGAACGGATTGCCAAGCAGGTAGGTCTAACTAGATACCGAATGAAGTGTTCGTGCGAAAGAAAGGATCTTTTATGTTACATTAAAGGGAAAATACGGGCCGGACGGTGGATGGCTATAGCAGTTTGGAATCGCGATGTCTTGAAACGTGAAGAGTCAAATTTTGAGGGGGAAGGGGGTATTTAAAATGAATAATCAACCAACACGTTAACGGTCCCATTTGACATAACTATCATGTTGGTTACTCGGTAAAGGTCTTGAAACCCATGTAGCAATTCCATCTTTAACAGCCTCCGGGGCCTTCTTCATGGAAGGTTGGACGATATCTCGCTGGATGGAGTCAACCCATCCTGTCACACGATTGCATGTTGCCCATTGTCCAAATTGACGCTAATGTAACTATGTTAAAAGACGGAATTGCCCCATGGAAGAGTTTCTATTTTTGGAGTGACGCAATAAATTGAGGGCTACCAGTTTCTTCAGTAGAACCTCGAGTTTAGTTCACGCAAGCTCATCTAAACTGAATAACGCGGATTAGTTGCCCAAAATGGCCGAAATAGGAACTTAGGCGAGTTTTTTGGTGCGTCTTATGTGGTATTTTTGGGACTCAGGAGCTTTTTAAAAGTATAAATCTTACCGATTCCACACACTTCTAAAAATATCCGTTGGGCTGACAAAAGCAACACCCAAGTTCAATTTGCAGTTCGGCTTTCTTTCGTTTCTCCTTCTACCACCAGATAAATGTCGCCCTAATGTGAGTTGCTGCAGAACGTTGAAGGAATATCCACTCTGATGCCGACAAAACAAGTTGAGCCACGTTGGGCCGTACTTCCGCCGGTTCTCAAGCGCGTAACTTCCTCGACACAATAGAAGGCGAGATTCGGCGAAAATGCGATGGCAGTTCGAAGGTCTTTTTCTCCTTCTCCTAATTAATCGAGAACGAAAAGAAGTTTCATCTAAGTCACATCTCAGTCTGAGTCGAAAGAAGAAAATAATCCACCCCTATTAAAATGATTTGTTGGAAGAGAGACTGTGGCACACTCCCCCCTCAGTAATTCCGCCGCAACCCACGACTCGTCAGAAGAAATGATTCCTCGAACGAGGAAGATGATTTTCACAAGCTTCCATTTGCCATTAAAACCCACCGCTGAGCCTCCTGATAAATTAACGTCCTCGATCCTGAAGAATTGGGTCGTCGTAAAATTGGAGGCTTATTCCAAGGCTTTGCCCAGTGATCAAACTCGGGTTCAAGGGAGTGACAAATTACGTAATTGTAACTTTTCTTTTTTCCTCCCCCTGACGTCCGAAAAACATGGCGTTTGCGACTTGAAATGGTTTCTGTATTTTTTTGCGATTGTTAATCACGAAATGTTTACTTTCCGAGGATCTAAGGAATACGAAGAAGAGTTATGGGAGAGGTTGACATTTTTTTGTTCAGTTTTCTTCGAATCGTTACAATTCGAAGGCAGCCGAGTTCTAAAAACACCATTTGAGAGTTTTGAATTAGCAAGCGATATAGATAAATGCACAACAGAGAACAGTAATAGGTTAGAACAGAAAAACTGGGCTGAAAATACCAAAATAATGGAGGCGGCGGTACGAATGCAGTTCGGCACTGGCACTGGTACGGCAGAACGATGCTGTCTATACAAAGATGGCTGATTTAAGGAGAGAGGACAGAGACTGATCTGACGATGCATGAGGGCCTGAATGGGGTGGCGCCAGCTGACAGATTATGGCATGTTAGACCCTGTACGGAGCGGGGCAACCCCACGAGCCGTAGGGTTCGTTAACAGGTCTCCAGAAACTGTTTGGCCGGCCAACAGGCGCATTTCGTTTCCCAAGTGGTTTATCTTCCAGTAAACGCTCGATCCTCTCCGTTTCAGATTCCGAGTAGGTATCTACCAACCATTTCTGCATCATACGGTGTGTCAGAAGGGTTTTTAATTAAATCCGCGACCTGATTCAAAATCTCGTAGTCCAATTCCAATCTTCGAATTTTCGTTTTGAGGATTTAACACGCCCAGCGGCGTTGGGTGGACGAATGAGGGAGCTGAAACTGAGAAATACATGGGCGGGGTGGTCGTGAGTGAGGAGTGTATTACACTTGACAGAATAGCGATATCAGTTTGAGTGAGAGGAGATAAACGCGAACAAGGGACTCCTAATACATGTGAGCTGATGGCTTGGGGACCTAGCTGGAGAGAGAGAGAGAGAGAGAGAGAGAGAGAGAGAGAGAGAGAGAGAGAGAGAGAGAGAGAGAGAGACGAATTAGTTGGGAGAACTGGGAACCGACTGTTGTTCGCGAGTGCTGAAGGAAGACTGACTTTTGGAAGGAGCTGTATTTTGTGGAGAGGAATCTAATTGAGGGTTGAGAAAAGATAGTTAGGAGAGTCCAAAAAAGTGGGAAATCCGTTGTCACTTGGGAATAACTGAGGATTAGGGCTTTCCTCAGGTACAAACAGAAGGGTTGAGATAGAAAGATGTTTGGGGAAACAATGACTTTCCATAGGGCCAGTGAGTGCCGTTAAGTGCGGACGTTCTGAGGTCAAAAACCCATTTAATTCGGCTTGCGCCGAACAGCATGTATAAATCACATTTCTGGGTCCTGTCTCCACGGTAGACGGTCTGAAACCCCGTGGACGGCGCCAAGTTGTAACGTGTGATCGGCTAATCCCGTGCCATCGGTTCTCTTTGAATTACTTAGAGGAGAATACGGTTCAGCCATTGCATTCCAAAAATTGCTACGGCAAAACGATAACGACCGTGGCACAAAAAAGTATCGGCAAAATGATTCCATGAACGTGGAACGGTAGATTTCCACAATCATAATTGATCACGTCGGAATCACCAATTTCCGTCTTCGTTCCACACAGCTGCGACATCCGACATCGAGACATCCGATTCTCTCAGTGAGGGGAGTTGGAGCATCCCTCGTTTTCAGAGGCAGAGCCAGGAGTTCCAGAATTGGACGTTCTGTGAGAAGATGCTGGAACTACCGTGCACTGATCAGTTGCATTCGTGGAAATACATACGGCTCACAGGATGGAGAAGCGTGTGATGTCTGTGTTGACAATATTCACGCGTGTACGTTGAGTGGCCACAAATAGGGCTAACCGCCCCACAATGGGGGTATTTGGATCTGGCCGTGGAGTACCGTCATCACCAGATCTTTTCGAAAACGCGTAATTTCCCCAGAATCGTTGTTTGAGATGGAGTTGGGCTGATGTAGGAAAGCATTGGCCTCTTCTGTGTAGGTATGAACAAGATCCAAGTAGACGAGAAGCTTCTCAACATGTGTCCTCCTTTCCTCGAAGTAACTGGCTGTGTCAAGAACGGAGCAAGAACGTCTGAAGGACGCGCAGCTTTTGCTTTGAGGACGACTTTCCGAAGATAATCACCAAAGTCCAAGCGGCTTCCAGTAACTCGACTCGTAGGTACCGCCACACCTCGAGGATGCCCCTAGCCAATGACGAAACCCGCATCCACGACCTTCACGGGATAACCTCGATAGTACCACACCAAAGAAATCGAGCCGCAGTTCTCAGGATCCACCCTAATCTACACATGCCTAGCTGCTTTCAAACAGCACACGCAAACATCGAACACGCACTGAAATTAGCTTTCTTGGATTCAATTGGCCTCAAAACGTACATATCTGAAGAAATCCTACCTTTTTTTTGACACGATCATCATTCTTCCTTTGCCTTTTGGGAAGCGTAAAGGAGTGTCCCAGTATTGTAGCCGTCAATCCGAGCGCCAGGTTAAATCGCTAAGTCTTCTGAGGAGCCGTCATTTTGTTTTTGTTTTTTTTAAGTTGGAGTAATCACGGTTTTAGTTCGGTTGACGAAATCCCTAGACGTCTTGTATCATATTTTGATAATTGAATTGTGTCGTTTTGCTACTCTGATGACGCCTCCAGAAAGACTGCAATTAGACGAGAGCGTCGTAGTTGATTAAGCTGGCTCATCCTCGGGATATTGAATCCACGAAGGGCGTTACGAAAAACGGCTACTCTGCCCGGGCGAATCCATTCAAGCAATGGGGGAAAGGTCCAGCCAGCAGCTAATGGAAACGTGGAGTTGTGACCGGAATAAAGGGCCTTTAATCAACCAGAGACACGTCTTCTTCGTATCACAATAAACCTTGCCGAGGTTCTGATCCGGAAGATCCTCTCCACTAAACCAGGGAGTGAAGTGTCGATGAACGACGTGATTCAGATGAGATGAGATGAACGTAAGTTGAGTTGGCGATAAGTTGGAAGTGCGGGCGGGGGTGGTAATGTATTCCTCGACCTGGGACCTGGCCCTGGGCTCCTGAGCCTTCAAACCTGCCGCGACCTCGCAAGTATTTCAACCCTCCGTTCCTCAGCCGCTTCTGCCACTTTCCAACTTACTTTACAACTTACAGCCCTATCGGGGAGCGCTGCCTGCGGAAGGCCATAAACCAGGTCGGATCTGCGTGTCTTCGGAATAATGGCCGCCCTCTCTTCCCCCTCATTCGCTTCCATCGTTTCTATATCCTCCAATTTATCAAATCGATAGCGCTCTTCTGCGGCACAAAACCAACAAACGTCGAGACGCGATTCGATTTCCAACGTCCCGACAAACGGCCCTCGCTAATTCACCGCCGTATGGTCTAAAACCTTAGCCGAACCTCCCTCCAGCTTCGAAAGCACTACATCGTGTGATGGATGCTCTGGGAGCCCATGATTCAATCAATTTATCTTTTTTGACGGACAATCGCAACACTCCTTCTAAGAACATCCAAAATATCGGACTCCCTTCTCTATTCTCCAAACCGTAACTAAAGTGAAAAATCATTTCTGCGGATCATCCATTCCCGACTTAACAATGCAAGACCAGCTGAAATAGCACGTAAATAGTTTTAAAAGGTCCACCATCACACAGCATTCCTCAACCCCACGACAATCCGCGATTTCCGTAGTTTTAGATACCAATTCAATTTGTTTTTCACTCAATTCAGAAATTTACATGGTATTAAAGTTTGGGAATTTATTGAATCGCTCCTGCTTATGCCAAAAACCAGTTTTGAGCAACCTTCGCCCAGGTAACTTATTACACCGTAAACACGACTTTTTTGAAGAGGATCGCGTTCCCTTTTTTCAAATTATCAGGTAACAACTGTGAGTTATTCACCTTGAAGTAGAAAGGTATTTCTGTGGTCGCTACTAATTATTTTATAAACGTTATTAAACGCTCATCGTACAGATGATGTATTGGACTGCCACCTGAATTTTTCATAGAATTAAAGTATCACTTAAGCACTTTCCTATCCATGAGGAATCGAAATTTGTTATAATTTATTGTGCTGCCTCCGTCATTTTCTCCCAGATGAGAATTTTATGGTACATACAAAAAATTGATCGTAGAGCTATTTCTTATTTTTCTTAAATTGGTTGTTTGATCATTTAGGTCTCGACTGATTCGGCTCATACCCTTATTTTCCATGGTAACTTTCGGGAAAAACTGAGTCGATTTGGGGTTGCCGTTTTCTCTCTATCGCGTCCACAGACACACACATACTTTTGCGAGAATTCCTTAGGTCAATGGTGAAGAGGGAATGAGGAACCAGAAGCGTTTAGCAGTGACTCCAGTTATGGCGAGTCACCATTTCTTCTCACAAATACAAGATCGGCAGGGAATCGACCATCTGGTGTCTTGTAGGTTGGTGCTGCTGCTGGAGAGTCATGGAATGGTTAGCGAGCTTATGTGCCGTTCAATTTCAACAAATCATTCCGGGTGTTTGTGTACACGGGTTGGTTCAGCACTGAAGCACGTCAAGTATTTAGGAGTGAATGTAGGTGAGAGGTGGGGCTTCAACAAATACCTCCAGTCCCTTAAAGACACTACCATTGCAAGGTTTGCCTTGCTGCGTGCAATTACTAAGGCCACTTGAAGTGTGTGTTACCACACCCCCATGCCCTGCTAGCCTTGCTCATGTATAATGCCATATCTACCCCCGTAAGGCCAACTAATAGTCAATCAAATGAGAGTATTGACCCAATCCCAGAGAGCGCTCCTGTGGATCACCAAGGCCTAAAAGACTGTATCAACAGAAGCACTCCAGGTGATCACTGGTCAGTTGAATTGGCTATTGAGTGCATGGTTGACAAGTGGAGAGTGAAACGGGAGCTTCCCCTGCATTGGGTTGAACTCTGTGCAGATCTCACCACAGAACGAAAACTTGTCGCTATTGACGAATGGGCGTTAGAGAAATGGCAGGCGAGATGGGAATCCTCGTCAAAGGGCCAATTCCTCACGGGACATGGTGACTTCAATGCACGGCTCCTCTTTCCACTCTCTCTACGACTCTCCACCATGAACGCCTTGCGCCTCCACGGCGGAGGAAACAAGAAACCACGTGTTGCTCCACTGTAGTTTCTACAACAGTAAGCGACAGTTGTTGGAGGGGCACACGAACGTAGCAGCATTGACTGCTACAAAGCAAGCCTATAACCATTTTGCAGAGTTCCCGAAGAAGTTGATGGCTAAGAAACGTGGTCATAGTTGATCTGTCCTTTTGAAACTTGCCACCCAAGTAAATAGCTAGAACGGGTGGGAATCCAGATTAAGAGCTCCTCGCCGACGGTACGGGATTCCTCAGGTGGCCACCTCTACACGGCAACAGCTTTCTACTGGGAGACTGGCTAACGACCGAATACCTGCTGTACCTCCGCAGGTATGAGTTCGGTTGATGCTGCAAAGGCCAGCCTCATGCACATTAGCGAAACCGCAACGTCCATGACTGATATAACCCTCGTCGAGGGTTTTGGAACAGTCATCATATAAGGATGCAGACCTGATGTCAGAGCAGCAAGGGGCCCGGTTGGAAATGAAAAGTGATTTCACATGTGGGGTGTGTGGCCAATGCCAGTGAAGTAACAGCGTGATGAGTCGCACCAAATACTTGTTTAAAAGCTGATAGCATAACTATTCTTTTTATTACGTATGGGTAAAGTCATTCATGGTGTCTCAGGGTTCAGGGTTCATGATAACCCACAGTGTCCACAAGTCGTTCGTGCTTGTTCCTGTATTTATTTCTACGGATTTTTATGTTAGTCCCGCTATTGTTATTATATCTTCCAGGATCTCCGTTCTACGTGTTCGCCAATTAATATACTAACGCCAAGAAGCGGGATCTGCACTAATTGAAACAGAAACCAAACGAGCAGTTAATTGAGTTTCCGGTCTAACGATCGTTACTCTGGAAAATTGGAAGAGATTTTCCCAAAGTTGAATGGGCCGTGAATTCGAATTACGAGGCTTTTTGGAGTATCGCGAGAATTTGTGTTTTGTATTTGTATTTTAGATGAGTTGGGAGGCGGCAATATTTTGAGGGGGGGGGGGGGAGTAAGTTTTAGAGGCTTTCCCCCGGCTCACATTGACGCAGTGAGGAAGTCGGGAAATCCTCCAGTTTAAAAGGAGTATCACACCTGCGCTGTGTAAAAACTAAACCGGTTTCCCTCTGAAACCATTCACCACATTACCATCAACTTTTCTCCTCCGAATTGATAACGACTCGTCTTTTCCCTGCCATTTAAATTGATTCTGCACAGTTCCTCCTCCTTTTCCGTTCACTTTTACCGGAACGAAATAATTTCCCTGAGGCACCCCCTCCCCCACCGCCGCGCCAAGACCTGCCGCCTAATAAGTTTCTTTTCTTTTTAGTTCACGAAAAAGGATTTTCCTATTGCCGCATAAAAGTGAATGAAATTACTTTTTTCTCGTGAAGGAGACTCGGGACTCTGCAACTCCCTCGAAATAGACTCCACACAGACTCGTACACGATTGAGAAAGAACGGCGTTTTTGTTGGTTTTTCCGCAATGGTTCCCTCATAATTCTAGAACTGTAGACACGAACTACTAGATGCCTAGGTAGTATCTGGTAGCCTACCTTGGGATCATGCGCTTAGCCAAAACTGCAAATATGACTGGACAAAACATCGTATGGCGGTGTCAGAAGCTCGTCGTGTGTAGCCAGGTAACGGTGTCGTGGTGTGGTGTGTGCAAAAGTGCTGCATATATGCTTCGGCTGAGTGAGTTTGCAGGGGTTCTTCTCTTCTATCTGAACTGGTGGTCGTTCTATCGTGGAACATCTTCTTATCCTTCTTTCCTTCCTTCTCCCAATCCATCCTTCCCTCGAACGAGCGTAGGGTAATTAGGACGCTCTAGCCATTTCCTCAATTTGTGTTAATTTCGTTTCCTTTTTGGGTTCCATCGTCCCATTTATGGCCAACTTAGTAAAAAAATCGATTTTGTTTTCTGTCTGTTTTGTGATGTTTTTTGAAGGTGCAAAGTGGCGAAAAATGATGTATCGATAAGCGAGGACTTTTGCCATTTTACTACTCCACTTTCTTTTTTACTTTCCGCTACCCGAAGGGAAGGAAAGTATAGTAATCGGCCCAAAAAAAAAAATTTGAGTTTTCTTCAGATCTTTACGTTTCAGACCCTACTGAGTCTAAAAAACCTAATTTCGTCGCGTGGTCCGTGTGTATGTGTGTGTGTATGTGTGTGTGTGTGTGTGTGTATGTGTGTGTGTATGTGTGTGTGTCTGTAGTTCGATTTGCGGGAGGACGGCTGATCCGATTGAGCTGGTTCTTTTTTGTTTTGTTCGTTATTTTTGTAGACACCAAAATAAGGTTATGGACGATTTCGGCCGATGGGAAGGGGGTGGGGGACGAAAATGTACCAAAAACTAGGGTTTTTCGCATTTTCTCGAAAACGGCTCTAACGATTTTGATTAAACTTTCAAATTATCTTCTCCTAATCAATACCTAACTTTTCTTCTCTATACATATCTCCATGAAAATACGGTGAACGGAGATAATGACCTATGAAGCAAAAATAGGTTTTTTAAGCTTTTTGGCAAAATGACTTCAACGATTATCATCAAACTCTCAGGATATTTTCGAATAGTTAATACCTACATATTGTTCTCAATAAATGTTCCTCTGAAAGTCCATTGAGCAGAGATAAAAATGAAAATGTGTTGAAAATAACGTTTTTTCGAACATTTCCGAAAGTTCCAGGGTAATTTTTTCACCAGATGTGATAAATCCTAATGAAGTGTCTTTTAGTCACCCATACCAACATTTTGTTCTCCATAACTATTTCTGTATATATATGTTGCACGGAGATATAAGCCACGTTAACTCAGAAAAGGAGATTTGTCGAATATTAATTTATCGGCATTCGTATTTTCTCAAAAACGGCTCCAACGATTTCGATAAAACTTTCGGAGTACTTTCAACTAACGAGTCCCTACATTTAGTTCTGAATAAATGTTTCTGTAGAAATGCGTTGAACGAAGATATAGCACCCGCATATGTTGTTGGTGTTCGAACTTAAAGGGGTGGCGGAAAGTTGTGTGTTGCTACGCACCAGATATTTTTACTTTCAGGTTATGTTCTGCTAGTGATTAGCAAACCTTGGCTGAATACGCGCATATCGCATAATTGACACAAGGAAAGTTGTGCGACGCTTCCAGATATTTTCAAATGGGGCTCGACAGTTTTATAGTTAGCCTCACCATTTGCCAAAACTTCGAACATACCTAGGAGTGTTTTCAATTAAATTCCGAACTTTTCAGATGTAATTCGAATCGAAACAATACATTCATAAAAATACAATGCAACTCTTTACTTTCTGAAACATGAACGGGTGAAAAAAGTCGTTTAAATCTGATTTAGTTTTGTTTCTGTCAGAGTCACAAAACGTGAGCAGTTCATTGTTTGTGTGTTTATCTGTTACCAGCACAGACCTGCATTATATTTCCGGCAATATTTTAAGTGGTTATTCATTTGAGTCTCTGCGAAAATAAAGAGTCTCTGGTTCATATTAAAGAAAGTTGAGTGATTTCCGTCGGCCGTATTCAAATAGGACTAGGAGGTAATGGGAGTCGTATGATCTAGTAACTTGAAAAGGAATTTAACGCATTCGGGTGTCCCTCACTAGTAAGTAATGCCAGTATCTCTGCGACGTGAAACGTCTTCGCTTGAGACTCGTATTGCAACCTCCCCGCGATGTTGTTCGGACCTCAGTTTTCTGTTCGCGTTTTCGTGGCAAGTGCGCAGTTGTTTTCGTGTGCTAAATGGTCGTGTGTTCGAAGAAATATCTCTCAGTCGAAACATCAAACAGACCCCACTAGCGACAAATCGCAGGTATTTACCAAAAGTTGAGCGGTTTTCAATTCAATAAGTTGAACGAACGATGTATAAGTTGACGAAGAAGGAGACCAACAGGCCCGACTTGGGCCGTATCAATTGCGTTCAGAATTATGATTAAAAAGGTCATTTGAACTCCACAGTAACACACAGTTGAATAAGAGAGTGATCGTACGGTTGAACCAAACGTCGGGATCGCACCTTTACGCATAAATAGGCCATCGATAATTCCGAACTGGTAAATGATGGCTGCTAGTTACGACTGTGAGCGCTAACTACCTACCACTAAAATCACTGGAGCCATTTGGCAAACTATTTAATCAAATTGTTCATCAACCGCCTCTTCCTTGCTCAATTCACGAGTCTCCGCTTTCCCGTTTTTGTGGTGTTCTGCTAGCGGTACTCGACGTTATCTCAGCGTTGCTGCTATCGCACGGACGTAACTAACGACAAATTGCAGATATTTACCATATAAAATCTATAAGGTCTCTTGGAATCTCTGGGGACACATTTTTGATCTAGAGGTATGTTGTATACCTGCTTTATGATAAATTACCTTGCGCTTTAAAATCAGCTAGCCAGTCGGGCGAGAAGCGAATGATCGTGTTAGGAGATACAGCAAAACTGATTGTTTGAGGCTGAGTGAGACGTTAACGATTATACATTTCTGTACTATCGCGTCGCCAATGACCCCATTCAAAAGCCAACCCCATGGTGTGCTAATATTCTGCATCATGGTATCCTAGCATTCTCTCTGAAAGCTAACTCGACAGCAACGTCTACGGACACTCTGGCCTACCGATTGCGTGTAAGAGTGCGTGGTGTGGATGCTAGCCCACTTGGGGTTGACTAGCAGCTTTCAGGACCATTGTTTTTACACTCTGCTACGTAAAGTGGAAGAATAGTATAGTTATAACGAAAAAATTGTGCTTTTTCTTTATAATTTTTTTGGGGACTACAGAATTGGAAAAACCTCTATCCGGTCCGTGATGTGTGTGTGCCTGTAGTACGATTGACTACTAGAGCTCTTGTTCTTTAATGCGGTTTTCATTATTTTTTGAAGGCACATAAATAAGGGGACGATCAGTTTGTACCAGTACGTGGTGAGGGAGGTGGGCAAAGTGTACTAAACAGAGCTGGAGGAAATGGCTGAACTGATCGAGCTGGTTCTGTTTTTGTTTCGATTGTTATTTTTGAAATTCGAAAATAAGGTTATGAGCTATTTCTGATACGGGAAAGAGGGGTGGGGGATGAAAATGTACCAAAAAGTAGAGATTTCCGCATTTTTCTCTAAAACTCTCTCTCTTCATGTAAAACTTTGAAGAACGAAAATGTTGGCCGGTGAAGAGAATTTTAAAAAGAATTCGTTAGCTCACTGTTTTCTTCATAAATTTTACTGATACGATACTGGTAAATCAGGGTGGTAGGCCGATAAACTATCCGTATCGGGAAAGCTTAGTAACTTTAAGATGATAATAATGAGCAACCTCTGAAATTCTGGAGTTCGAAATACTGCCTGTTTCATTTACTTGCACTTCTCGCAGTTTTTAAAATGGTTAACGCTAACATTCTTAATTATAATAATGCGGAAATATATCGTATTCCTGCTCATTTGAGATATAATACTTCAAAAAACGAGATTCTTTCAACGTAGAAAGCTTGTTTTTGTTATTTTCTCAAGAACAACGCAAACATTTTGTTCAAATTCACAGAGTACCTTTAGCTAGCCCATGATTAGTTCAATACGAACGTTTTTGACGCTAAAGCGCGTGTATATAGGAGTAGCGCGTCAAATTTTACAACGCTGTGGACAGTGTGATGCTTCGCACCAAATAATTTCGTATTTTCTTCGCAACTGACAGTTGTAGGGTCTGAACGTAATGCACGCCCAATGAATCATTTCGCAGAAAGTTCCAGTGTTTCGTCGCGTCATCTATTGACGTGTCACGCGTTGTTTCAACTGTTTGCTCATTTACCGGCGGACTGTTGGCCTCAGAAACGGTCCGTTGACGTCGTCAACCGTAAAGCCCGTCCCGTTCGGCGGCTGCCTCCGGTTAATGACCAACTCTTCGATGTCGAAGGAGGAACGAACTAACGCGCTGTGACTTGGTTTTGATTCTCTCTCCACTTAGGGCGCCGTTTAATTCCAGAGGTTAACTCTGGAGAGTTTCATTCGGGGTCTCATGTTGACTGAGCTGCGGCGACAGGAGCGGAATGATATCAAACCTCGTGCCGGCGGTTCCGGTCGAAGAGCTGATAACGACGTTACCGACTCAGTGAGCAATTGGAGCGAGTTCTTGTCGGTTTCACGGCGCTCACGTCAGGTTTTGGCGGATTTTACTCGAATTAACGCTGACCGTTTCGTGTTGAGAGACCCGGGTACTCCGAAATTGCCAAATTTTCATCAATTTCTCACATCTTTTTAACAAGTAAGATGTTTTGGAACTGATGAATCACAAGTACCTGTAACTTCGATTGATACTGTTGTATAAGAGTGAGCAACGGAGCTCCAAAAATAGCAGTGATTCCTCAAACTCAGAGCACCGAAAGCCGAAATCGGTAATTAATTAATTGCTCTTCGTATGTGTTTAGTACACCAACATAACGTGTCAAACACGTCCATCATGTAATATTGATGAATATTTTCCATTATATTAATACTTAGGAGTATGGCGGAGATCTAACCAGCCCTTCCATTTCCGATTCCCTATATCACAAGCATCAATTCACATTTGCAGGTGTCACTTTCTCATTCTTATCCATTGCGCTCTCTTGTGTGTTTTGTGTCAGAGCTGAATCCCTATAAATCTTATTCCTGTCACCTCATGTGCGCAGAATGATTTGTTCTTCATTGTCAGTTTTAAATATGAGCTGCTGTACTCGTCGTTGATTTGTGCATTTGAAGAATTTTATGTTATCATGAGCAGGGCAGGACGAATACACTAGGGTGGGAGAAACACTCTTCTAGTGATGGGCAAACTTTTTAAAAGGAGGGCCAGATGAAATTTAAAAATTTACAGGCGGGCCAAAAAAAAATACAAGTTATAGGCCTAAACCTTTTTATTGTTTAATTTTACGTCGTACACAACTTATATACTAAAATGGTAAAAACTTCCAAACAAGTCACAAAAAATGATTAATCTTTAGAAGAGCATGAAGGCGTATGAGACAGATGAAACTGTGACTGAGATTCTAAAAGTTGATCATAATCTGGTAGAAACTGAGATGAGCTGATTCGCAGTAGTGAAGCTAAATTATGGTCAGTCAATCGGTTTCTAACACTGTTTTTGCGAAGCTTCATAGTAGAAAACACCTGTTTACAGATGTAGGAAGAGGAATACATCGAAATTATCTTTTGAGCGTGAGATTTCAGGTTTGGAAAAGTTGTTTTCGACAGAGCCTTGTAGAACTCAATCTTCGAAACATTGAGAAATAGTTGTTTCAATTCAGTGTTACATTGCAACTCAATTAGTTCGAGCTGCAGTTCTGGTTTAACTGATTCACAATCCAAATTAAATGGCCCATGACTAATCTAGACTCAGCCATTACTGGTCAAAACAACCTCACAGGGATCAGTCATCCGACCCGCACTTTGGAACGCCTTCTACGGCGGTGCTCTGATGCGCTCATGTAGACTCACTGCGAGCCACACGCATACGCAGACGACCTGACTGTGCTGATCCGTTCAAGAAGAATCGAGGTCAAAAAGCCATCAAATGCTCCTAACTGTCACTCAATGGTGCGAGCACGTCCAGCTGCAGGTGGCCGAGTAAACACTCAGCTTATCCTCCTAAAAGGGAAATTGAATAGACAACCGCTAATGCAATTTGGCGGCCGCAGGCTCCTTGAAAAGCAAATCAAGTACTGAGGAGTCGAAATAGGTGAGAGGTGACGTTACAACCTACCAGTCTCGCATAGGTTTGTCTAACGAAGAGCAATCGAATAACAGTAAATACTGCAAATAGAAATCTTTAAAATTGCATGCACCTCTGTGTAACGCCAAACGTTTTAAGTGACACCTTGAGCTCTTGGTTTATGTATTAAAGAAATTGGGTTATGTCCGCCAGTAGGCATATTACTAAAGTTAACGTACCTGTTAGTGAGTCCGTCTCCTCTGGCTTGTGAGTTACTGTGGGCAAGCGCTTTCGATGTAAAGACATCATCGTCTGGCCGTTAGTCAGTACTGGAGTCAGTCAGTTGGTCGTGGTCATATACAAAGAGAGGTGAAAGGTGATGGAGCGTAAAAGAGGTCTTGTTGGTCAGTCTTGTTAGTAGTACCAGCCGGACATAACCCAATTTCTTTATACCTAACACAGCCAGTCCGGCTGAGGTACTACTAACAAGACTGACCAACAAGACCTCTCCCCGCCCCTTCCCCGACGCTCCATCACCCCTTTCACCTTTCTCTTTGTATATAAAGACCACGACCAACTGACTGACTCCAGTACTGACTTAACGGCCAGACGATGATGTCTTTACATCGAAAGCGCTTGCCCACAGTAACTCACAAGCCAGAGGAGACGGACTCACTAACAGGTATGTTAACTTTAGCTCTTGGTTTATTATTCATCTCTGCTCAACAATTGATACTTTACGTTTCAAGACATCGGGATTCCAATTCTGCAATGTCCGTCAGCCCTTTTTACGCCCTTAATTTGGAGTAAATAATTCGTTATTTTGCATAAGAATCCCATTCGGTATCTAGCTGTGTCCGTCTGCTTGGTAATCAGATCGCACAAAGACCACGGTTGTGCCAAAAATGGGTTTAAAAATTAACAAAAACGCAGTTTTTTGGCAGTTTTAAAGCAAATACGCTGTGTTTGGTATCATTTTCAAGGTATGTTAGATGCTGGGACGAATGACAATGAGATGGTTCTCAAAAGTGCGATAATAATAAACCGTTGTGTAATAATTTGCTGAGTTTGCATAAGATGACCCTTTGCGTGTTGCTGCTAACTTACAGTAAAGCTCTTAAAGCCACCCCCATAAGTCCGAACACCAGCTACATATGCGGGCGCTATCTATATCTTCGTTCTACACATGTTTACTGGAACATTTATGGAGAACAAAACGTAAATACTAGGTAGTTGAGAGTCCTCCGTAGGCTTGATCAAAATCGTTGTAGCCGTTTTTGAGAAAATTGGAATACCGATAAATTAATATAAGACAAATCTCCTTTTCCAAGTTATCTTGGCTTATATATATATCCGTTCAACTTATATATACAGAGATAATTATGAGAAATGAAATGTGGGTATAGTTGACTAAAAGACACTCTGCAAGATTGATCAAATCTTGTGAAGCAATTAGCCTGGAATTTACGGAAATGTTCGAAAAAACGTTACTTTCGGCACATGACACATTTTGATTTTTATCTCTGTTTAATGGACTGTTAGAGGAACATTTATTGATAACAATAGTTATTAACTCTTCGAAAACGTCCTGTGAGTTCCTTGAAACTCCATGAAGCCGTTTAGCCAAAAAGCGTTTAAAAAACCTAATTTTGCTTCATTGGCCTATATCTCTGTTCTCCATATTTTCATGGAGATGTGTATGTGATATCCCCCTCATCCTCACATAACTCTCCTTCTTCTCTATCAGACTCCATAGGATAAACGATTCACAAACAAATAAATGAGGTTTAGTGACCTTTGTTTATTAAAAAAACGAAACTTGACACACTCGAAAAAGCGTACTCCCCCTCGACGGTCCACAATGTAAGTATCACAATAAATTTGAAATAAAACAAATCGGTAAGTTCACAAGATACCCTTCGGGTAACAATTAGAATGGTTGACTGACTCGTCAGACTAAGGTAGGTAGTTCTACTTGGTCTTAGTTCAGATTTGTGCCGCGAGGGGAGGAATGAGCTGCCAGTGACGACTCAATGTGTTATTCGAGTGATTAATCTATAATCTTGATTCAAACAATGATTTGTGATTTGTAATGAATTGATAATAACAAAATGTAATGATTGGCGATGGTATAAATCGGTAGGTCAGTAGATATGTAAAAGGATTCCTCATATCATCACATGTATATAGTGAAAAAGTTTTGAACTAACTAGTAGAAGATAATTTAAAAGTTTAATCAAAATCTTTGCAGCTATTTTTGAGAAAAATGCGAACAACCGTAGTTTTTGGTACATTTGCGTTCCCCATCCCACGTCTACAAAATAGAACGAACAAAACAAAACAAGAACCAGCTCAATCGGTTCAGCCGATCTCCCGCAAATCGAACTACAGACACACACGGACCACGCACCGAAATTTGTTTTTTTAGACTCAGTAGGCCTTAAAACGTGAAGATCCGAAGGACCCAACTCTTTGTTTGACACGATTACAATACATACTTTCCGTTTCCCTTCAGGTAGCGTATAAGTAAAAACATCAGGTACACCGTCACACACTCTTCCTTAGATCTAAATATAAATTCACTGGTTTTAATTGCTGCACTACGAATTCAATTCATTTTTCATTCAGTTTATTTGTGCTTGGTTAAACGCAACTCCTCGGTGGAGGAGAGCAGTTGCGCTTACAGTTCTGGAATTAATTGTGCTGCTCGTACTCATGCCCCACCCATCATTAGGAAATTAGTACACAGAGAATTGATGAGGCCGTAGACACGATTTTTTTTGAAAATGATAATAATCACTTTTCCAGAGTTATCGAGTAAAGACTTTCAGCATGGTACTAAGTGAAACGGGGCCGTTTGAAGTTCCAGAATTTCTGGAGTAGTGTTAATTAATTATATATATATAGTATATTAACGTTATTAAGCGCTCATTGTGTAGCTACCTAATTGGAGTACCCCGTAGATTTTTCTAAAGATCCTAATACATTCTAAGCGGAGGTTATATGGAGAAAAACTACGCTAAAACCGATTTTCACGGAAATTTTTGGTAATTTATTGTGCTACTCTCGTCATTTTTCAACAAGTGGAAATTCAAGTATTCAAGTTTAATGATAGACAACCACAGGAAACCCGGAAATCAATACATCAATGCAGCCCAATAAATTTACGAACATTACCACACTTCCAATTTTTATGTAGAACGTAAAATGTTACACGAGTTCATGTCTACTGGATTGAGAACTAGAATTGTACGTGGGGCTTAGGAAATATGTGTATAGTGTCTCACAGGTTATGTATGCACGAATGGGATACTGTTCTTGTCCTTTGGGTAGCAGGAATAATTTAAAACCATAAGAAAATATTTGAAGCGTACAAACATTTTCGCAAACCCCGTAAATTCGGCTTCATATTCCGGGGCTGTATCTTCGTTCACCGCATTTCTGCAGGAACATTCATGGAGCACGAAATGTAGATACCAGTTAGTCAAGACGTAAGTTTGATCGAAGTTGTTGTAGCCATTTTTGAGAAAATTGGAAAACCGATAAATTAATGTTCTACAAATCTTGTTATCGGGGCGTATATCTCCGTTCAACAGATAGATACACAAATAGTTACATAGAACTAAGTGTTAGTATAGGTTGCTAAAAGACACCCCGTAATATTGATCAAATCCAGTGTCGCAGTTACTCTGAAAATCACAAAAACGTTCACGAAAAACATTATTTTCGACACATTGCGATTTTTACCTTTATTCAGTGGAACATTCACCGGGAACAATATATAGGTATTAACTATATAAAGACTAACTTTAGGCTTGGTGAAAACCGTTGAAGCAGTGGAGCCATAAAGCGTTAAAATTTATTCAGCGGAAATATTTGAGAGAAGAAAAAGTTGTTTACTAATTAGCAGGAGATTGAATATTTAATTAAAGTCGTTGGAGAGAAAAATGCAGAAACCCCTATTACTTTCCGCTACCCGAAGGAAAGGAAAGTACAGCAATCGGCCCAAAAAAAAAATTTGGGTTTTCTTCAGATCTTTACGTTTCAGACCCTACTGAGTCTAAAAAACCTAATTTCGGAGCGAGGTCCGTTTGTGTGTATGTCTGTGTGCGTGCGTGCGTGTGTGTGTGTGTGTGTGTGTGTGTGTGTGTGTCTGTAGTTCGATTTGCGGGACTTTGTTTTTTGTAGACACCAAAATAAGGTTATGGACGATTTCGGCCGATGGGAAGGGGAAGGGGGACGAAAATGTACCAAAAACTAGGGTTTTTCGAATTTTTCTCGAAAACGGCTCCAACGATTTTGATTAAACTTTCAAATTATCTTCTACTGATCAATATCTAACTGTTCTTCTCCATACATATCTCCATGAAAATACGGTGAACGGAGATATAGGCCTATGAAGCAAAAATAGGATTTTTAACCTTTTTGGCAAAATGGCTCCAGCGATTTTCACCAAACTCACAGGATGTTTTCAAATAGTTAATACCTACATATTCCTCTCAATAAATGTTCTTCTGACAATCCATTGAACAGAGATAAAAATCAAAATGTGTCAAAAATAACGGTTTTTCGAACATTTCCGTAAATTCCAGGGTAACTTTTTCACCAGATGTGATAAATCCTAATGGAGTGTCTTTTAGTTACCCATACCCACATTTCGTTTCCTATAACTATTTCTGTATATATATGTTGAACGGAGATATAAGCCAAGTTAACTCAGAAAAGGAGATTTGTCGAATATTATTTTATCGGCATTCCGATTTTCTCAAAAACGGCTCTAACGATTTCGATCAAACTTTCGGAGTACTCTTAGCTAACTAGTCCCTACATTTTGTTCTCCATAAATGTTCCTGTAAAACTGCGTTGAACGAAGATATAGCGCCCGCCTATGTAGGTGGTGTTCGAACTTAAAGGGGTGGCGGAAAGTAGTGTGTTGCTACGCACCAGATATTTTGGTAAATCAACCAAAACCTTCTTCGAGAAATCTCCAAAATGGGTATAGCTATATAGAAACTACAGTGGAGCAGCACGTGGTTTTTTCTTTCCTCCGCACTGGTGGCGCAAGACGTGCTCGAAGGAGAGTCTTTGAGAGAAAAGAAGTGGAGCCTCGCATTGAAGTCACCATGCGCTGTGAAGAACTGGCTCATCCAGTGGTTTTGCTCTACCCATTTTCTTTAAAGACGTTCACAATGTTGGCGAAGAACTCATACGCGTCACGACCCATTGACGAGGATTCCTATCTTGCTTTCCATTTTTCTAACGCCCATTCCTCGATGGCGGCAAGTTTCTGTTGTGTGGTGAGATCCACTCGGAGTTCAGCGCAAAGCGAGGGAAGCTCCCGTTTCACTCTCCACTTGTCAGTGATGTATCAAACGACCAAATCAACCGGTCACTAACCAATGATCACCTGGAGTGCTTCTGTGGATAGTGATCGACAGGAGCGCAGCTCTCTGGGATTGGGCCAATACTCTCTTTTGATTGACTGTTAGTTTGCTAACTCAGACAATGGGCAGTAGAGAATCACGCTTTACTGTGAGGATAGTGACATGGTAACGCACACACCAAGTGGCCTTAGTAATTGCACGCAGTGAGGCAAACCAATGGTAGTACCTTTAGAGCACAGGAGGTCTTGCTCGAAGCCACACGGACCACGCTCCGAAATTAGGTTTTGGTTTATTATTCATTCTGAATAATAACCCTATGTTTTTGGTCACGAAAAATTTTTACAACCCCCCCTCAAAATTTGATACTTTACGTTTCAAGACATGGAGATTCCAAATTTGCAATGTCGGTCCGCCGTCTCCCATCCCCCGTCCGCCGTCGTTTTGTGACTTTAACGTGGTCTAAAAAATTCTTTCTTTCGCACAATAATCCCATTTGGTATCTAGTTGTGCCCGCCATCTCGGCAATCCGATCGGACGAAGCCCATCGCGGGAACTACAGCAGAAGTCAACGTTTCGTCGTTTCTACTCCCTCCCTCCCCGCCCATCTCATTAAAAAACCAACTGCGCTCACTCGCCTCCCAACAACGCCGCCGCTCAACTCCCCTTTCAACTCACAACGGGTTCGCTCGAAGCGCCCCTGGTCCGACCTGACAGGGCAAAATCATCAGACGTTTTGTTTCTGTAGTTCCATTGTAGTCAGGTCATGTTTCGTATGGTTTACTAGTATTCGATGCTGAATCGAATGGGATGGGGGAGCAGTAATACTTGGTCAAGCTGTTCATGAGAATAATAAACCATTGTGTAATAATTTGCAGGGTTTTTTTGGATTCATAGGCCTCTGAACACAAAGATATGAATGAAACACAACTTTTTTTTTGACACGAGCACACAATCGCTCTCATATCAACTCGAAACCCCATTATGCTCATTCAAATTGAACAGTGACCTCGGCGCCTTACTTTACGGCACAAACGGTTTTCCACTTTTATTGTTTACTGAATGGTACTAAGAGCCACTCAGCCAGTGGCTGAGCCACGCTGTACGCCGAACAGCAAATGCTGGTTCGCTTTCAAAATTGTGTTTGGCTGTGTCACTACCCTCTAGTTGGATTCGTCTCTGGAAACCAACCCCAGCGATAGGAGGAACAAGAGATCGCCATCTTCCCATAATGGCCAACTCGGTGACTCCCTCACTTTAATTAAAGGCCTATTTCAAGGACATGAATATGAACGAGATTATGGAGATCGGAAGTGTGAGAATAGTAATCAACCCTCTCTGGCTATAGCGTGACGCAACATATCTCGTCACCACCAGATAGGAGTGGGTAACGCTACTGGTTGTTCGAGGGCTGATAAATTTGCAATTCGATTAAAATGGAGGGAAAACCTTAAAAACAAGCCACAAAATTAGTAAATGGTTGAATGGAGCGACGACGTTGCGTCTCACAATCCGGTAGTGTTTTGTATGGAAGTTCTGAATTCTGTTTTGAAGGGGGGTGGGATGTTGGTAGAGGGGAGAGGCTCGACAAGGTTTTGAAAACGTTGGAAAGTAGTTGTGGACATATAGAATGTAATGTGTATTTTGTCGAATGGGTTGGACAGGATCAAGAACATTGGTGGGATTTTACATGCACCAGCCTCTTCCTGGTTCTCTTCCTCTCTCGAAGATCTCACTCATTGTGTCACTCCTTGTCTGGCTTTGGTTAAAGCTCTTTTTGCCTTCACATAGGCCATTATTTCTTTAGCTCCACCAAGTAGAAAGAAAAGGTACATTATCGTATTAAAGAAATTGGGTTGTGTCCGCCAGTAGGCAAATACTAAAGTTAACGTACCTGTTAGGTGAGTCCGTCTCCTCTGGCTTGTGAGTTACTGTGGGCAAGCGCTTTCGATGTAAAGACATCATCGTCTGGCCGTTTAGTCAGTACTGGAGTCAGTCAGTTGGTCGTGGTCTTTATATACAAAGAGAAAAGTGAAAGGAGTGATGGAGCGTTGGGGAAGGGGCGGGGAGAGGTCTTGTTGGTCAGTCTTGTTAGTAGTACCTTAGCCTAACACAGCCAGTCCGGCTAAGGTACTACTAACAAGACTGACCAACAAGACCTCTCCCCGCCCCTTCCCCAACGCTCCATCACTCCTTTCACTTTTCTCTTTGTATATAAAGACCACGACCAACTGACTGACTCCAGTACTGACTAAACGGCCAGACGATGATGTCTTTACATCGAAAGCGCTTGCCCACAGTAACTCACAAGCCAGAGGAGACGGACTCACCTAACAGGTACGTTAACTTTAGTACATTATCGGTTGTCGTTTTGGTTCATCATTCACTAGAATAATGCACCTATGTTTTGGGGCTGGGAACATTATTTTACGTTTCAAGTCGTGGGCGTTCCAAATCAGCGATGTCTGTCCACCATCCGCTGTCCAGGCCATATTATGCCTGTTCGCCTCATTCAGGGTAGCCGATGGAACCTATGTGGATGTCTTGACTGTGCTGATCTTTGCAGATTCAGTCCGCTAAATCAAAGAATAAACCCACCACGTGCTCCGCACCGCCACCCAATGGTGCGAGTGTCAAGATGCAGGTGGCAGAGGAAAAAACCCAGCTAATCCTCTTGAAGGGAAAAGTGAATAATCCACCCTCAATACATTTTGGCGGCCACAGGTTCTTTCTTGAAAAGCACGTAAGGTATTTAGGAGTGGATATAGGTGAAACGTGGGGTTTCAAACAATACCTCCAGCCCCTCAAAGGCACTACCATTGTAAGGTTTATCTCACTGCGTGCAATTACTAAAGCCACTTGGGGTGTGTGTTACCATGACACTATCCTCATGTATAAGGCCATCTGTTTAGGTGTGGTTGGCTACTGTACCATTGTCTGAGGTAGCAAACACAGTCAATCAAAAGAGAGTATTGGCCCAATCCCACAGAGCTGCGCTCCTGTGGATTATCAAGGCCTACAAGACTCTATCAACAGAAGCCTTCCAGGTGATTACTGTTCAGTTACCAGTTAATTTGGCCGTTGAGTGCATGGTTGACTAGTGGAGAGTGAAACGTGAGCTTCCCCTGCATTGGGCTGAACTCTGTGCAGATCTCACCACAGAACAGAAACTTGCCGCCTTCGACGAATGGGTGTTAGAGAAATGGCAAACGAGATGGGGGTCTGGGTTGAGCCAAACCATTGGACGAGCCAGTTCCTCGCGGGGCATGGTAACTTCAATGCATGGTTCTACTTCTTTTCTCTCAAAGACTCTCCATCATCAACGCCTTGCGCCTCAATTGTGGAGGAAACAGGAAACCACCCGCTGCTCCACTGTAGTTTCTACAACAGTAAGCGACAGTTGTGGGGAGGGCACACGAACTTATCAGCATTGACTACTACAACGCAAGCCTATAACCATTTCAGCAGATTTCTCGAAGAAGGTGATGGCGAAGAATCTGTCCTCTTGAAACTTGCCACCCAAGTAAATAGTTAGAACAGATGGGAAACTAGATTAAGAACTCCTCCCAGACAGTACGGGATTCCTGAGGTGGTCACCTGCAACTGCTCTCTACCGGGAGACTGGCTAACGACCAAATACCTGCCTTACCTCCGCAGGTCTGAGTTCGGTGGATACTGCAGAGGCCAGCCTCTTGCACATTAGCGAAACCGCAACTTCTATGACTGATATAACCCTCGTCGAGGGTTTACGAACAGTCATCAAATAAGGAAGCAGACCTGTCCATTGCTGCTTCACCCCTGGCTCTTTTCACAGCATAACCTGGAGGGTTTTGGCCACGCCCTCCATACCCGTCCTGTTCTCTGTATGGGTTCCTCACTCTCATTTTTCTTCGTCGTATTATCTTGTGCTAAAGTTGTGCTTTGTGCTCTGTATGTTCCCATACTTTAGTTTTGTACTCAGAGCACCGTCGTACTAACTAAGTGGCCATGTAATTAACGCAACGTTGTGCCAATTGCACGCATTGCATTTTCGTCATTTCGTAGTAGTTAGGTCATGTTTCGTGTGGTTTACTGGTATTTTTCGATGCTGAATCAAATGTGGTGGGTCTCGGAGGTGTGAGACTAGGTGAAGCTGCTCAAGAGAATAATGAACTATTTTGTAATAATTTGCAGCGTTTTTTTAAACTGTCCGCGGAAAATTCGTCTCAAACTGCCAGTACTTTGCCATCTACACCCAGTTGATATTAGAATCTTTCCGTATGACGTTATCGGTCTCTCAAATACCGCATACTGCCAACTCGCCATTCTGGGCCCTATATCCGCTAACATGTCCACTGCCCTGTCGTTGTCGTCTTGGGTGTGTACTTGATACGCTCTTTACAGGTCAGTTTTCGGCACAAAGTCACTCGAGCTGTTCACTAAGCTGTAGTACTTCGCCCATGACTGCCTGCGGTCTCAGTCCTAGCAGCTGATGATAACTGTACTTTTGGGTCTACAAACCGAGGAATAAGGGCAGCGTCGCAATTTACCGGTGAAGTGCCTGTAAAGCCACTTTTGCTGACAACGAACTGCGGCTGATTGTGCGGCCTGCGCAGAATTGAATCGAATTAACCCTCTTCCATTTTGTTCGCTTGATTATTCAGACGAATAAAGGTGTTTCGAAAAACGGCTCTTTCCACTTTTTAATGTTCTTCCGTTTTGTTTCCCAAAACAAAACTTCGGGATAACATTCAGAAATAGAACGGAATTCAGGAGCCTGTGAAATAAATTCGACGAGAGTTCGGAGGCAGATGTTTAATACTGTTATTGTTAGTGTCGCAGCGGGACGAGGGTTTCCGTGCACAATGGAACACCGCTCGGAGCTCGAACTGAAGGGAAATTCGCTCAGTTGTGATTTGGTTGAGAAAACGAACGGGTCATTGCTGGTGAGTTTCAGCGAGGACGGGAAAAATTCAATTAGCGAACGACGTACGAGGGTGGACGTTTTTGCCTCCAGCGGCGACCCGTCAGCGGAGACTCGTTAGATTCACTTGTTGGCGATTTCTCTTTGAAAAGGTGCAAAGCGTCGGTATTTTATCGTAACTTCTTGGCGGGGTGTTGGGTCAGTTGAAAAAGGAGAAAGAGTTGACTAGGCAAACAGTTAGAGCAACGCCTGACAGTAGCTGAACCACGTCACTACATCCGCAATCTCTCCAATTTCCTCCGCTGTTTGCGTTATGGAAGGTCATGAATCCTAATTACACACGGGGCGCTGGCAGAATTGGTCCAAACCCCAGAGAAATAGGTGCTCAACCAAATCAGAGTTAGAATTATGAGAACCCAATTCATCGAGATTCGACTGTGTTCATTACTTTTGCCAAGCTTTCTTTGATATCTTCTTCTGTTAATTTGTTGATCATCAGTTGTGTCGAATGTGTTCCCTTACGAGCTGGCCCTTCGGATTCATGTGTGCTCTGCAGTTTCTCCTTGAGTTCTTTCGTCGTTTTTACTTTCCGCTACCCGAAGGGAAGGAAAGTATAGTAATCAGCCCAGAAAAAAATTTTGGGTTTTCTTCAGATCTTTACGTTTCAAACCCTACTGAGTCTGAAAAACCTAATTTCGGCGCGTGGTCCGTGTGTATGTGTATGTGTGTGTGTGTGTGTGTGTGTGCATGTGTGTGTGTCTGTAGTTCGATTTGCGGGCGGTCAAAGTCCCATGGTGGACTGAGGAACTAAATCCCCTCAAGCAAAGTGCAAATAGAGCCAGAAGGATGTACCAAAACACTCGTGACCCTGATGCCAGAGCAACACTCCGAACTGCCTTCATCCAAGAGAAGAAGGCCTTCCACCGTGCCATCAAACGAGCCAAACGGCAAGGCTGGCGAAATTTTGTGGAAGCGGAGAGCTCTGAGAACCCCTGGGGCAGACACTACAAGTCCTCCATAGGAAAAGCAAATGTAGAGCAGGTCTTAGCTGCGATGCAAAATGAGTCAGGCTGGGCCTGCAGCATCGAACGTTCACTGGAAACCCTCCTTGAGAAGGCGTTCCCAGATGACCAAGTAGCTCGAGACACTGAAGCCCAGAGGGCAGCAAGGGAGCTGATCATGGACCCTCCGAACGAGCCCGACATCCCATTGTGGACAACAGGCGACCTCGGCAGGGCTCTTGCGACCTTAAAGCCGAACAAATCTCCTGGGCCGGATAAAATAGAAAGCAATATGCTAAGGAAGGCTGAGCGGACAATCTCCAGCGGTCTCCTTAATTTATTTAATGACTGTCTGCAGGTCGGACAGTTCCCCACTCAGTGGAAGTCTGCGCGCGTTGTCACTCTTCAAAAGGGAGGCGACCGCAATCAGTCGGACCCGCGATCATGGAGACCGCTCAGCCTTCTTTCTATATTAGGCAAAACACTAGAAATCTTGATGTGGCAGTCCCTCGAAGGAGTCTTTGGCCGCAACCTCACAGGCAGGCAATACGGGTGTACCAAAGGAAGGTCCACGCAGGATGTCATTGTCGAGATCCGGCGTGTTTCCCCGCTGGCACCGGCTAAGTACGTCGTAGCAGTTCTGATTGACATCAGAGGAGCGTTTGACAACCTTTGGTGGCCAGCGCTCCTTAATGAACTCAAAGGTAGGGGAATCCCCCGCAACCTGTACTCGCTCGTCAGAAGTTACCTGACAGACAGAACTGCTACGATCGAAAGTAGGCATGTCTCCGTCCGGAGAAAGATTGAGAAGGTGCCCACAGGGCTCGGTCTTAGGACCAGCACTCTGAATGCCTTCTTCGAAGGTCTTCTCAGGAAACTCATGGAGACTGACTGCGAGCCATACGCCTATGTGGATGACTTGACTGTGCTGATCTTTGCAGAGTCAGTCCGCCAAATTGAAGAAAAACCCACCACGTGCTCCGCACTGTCAACCAATGGTGCGAGCATGTCAAGATGCAGGTGGCTGAGGAAAACCCAGCTAATCCTCTTGAAGGGGAAAGTGAATAATCCACCCACAATACGCTTTGGCGGCTACAGGCTCCTTCTTGAAAAAGCACGTCAAGTATTTAGGAGTGAATATAGGTGAGAGGTGGGGTTTCCACCAACACCTCCAGTCCCTTAAAGGCACTACCATTGCAAGGTTTGCCTCACTGCGCGCCATTACTAAGGCCACTTGGGGGTGTGTGTTACCACACGACACTATCCTCATGTATAAGGCCATATATCTAGGTGTGATTGGCTACTGCCCCGTTGTCTGGGGTAGCAAACTAACAGTCAATCAAAAGAGAGTATTGGCCCAATCCCAGAGAGCCGCGCTCCTGTGGATCACCAAGGCCTACAAGATCAGAGTCAACAGAAGCACTCCAGGTGATCACTGGTCAGTTACCAGTTTATTTGGCTGTCGAGTGCATGATTGACAAGTGGAGAGTGAAACGAGCTTCCCTCGCTTTGGGCTGAACTCCGTATGAGCTCACCACAGAACAGAAACTTGCCGCTATCGATGAATGGGCTCTAGAGAAATGGCAAGCGAGATGGGAATCCTCGTCAAAGGGACGTGATACGTATGAGTTCTTCCCCAACATCCGTGAACGTCTTTCTAGAAAATGGGTTGAGCCAGACCACTGGACGAGCCAGTTCCTCACGGGACATGGTGACTTCAATGCGCGGCTCCACTTCTTTTCTCTGAAAGACTCTCCATTATGCACGTCTTGTGCTTCCAGTGCGGAGGAAACAAGAAACCATGTGCTGCTCCACTGTAGTTTCTACAACAGTGAGCGACGGTTGTTGGGAGGGCAAACGAACTTAGCAGCATTGACTGCTACAAAGGAAGCCTATAACCATTTTGCAAAGTTCGCAAAGAAGGTGATGGCTAAGAAACGTGGTTATAGTTGATCTGGCCTTTTGAAACTTGCCACCCAAGTAAAAGTAAGATCTGGTAGGGAACCAGATTATGAACTACTCCGAGATGGTACGGGATTCCTCAGGTGGTCACCTCCGCGCGGTAACACACGGGCAACAGCTCTCTACGGTGAGACTGGCTAACGACCACATACCTGCCGTACCTCCACAGGTCTGAGTTCGGTGGATGCTGCAGGGGCCGGCCTCTTGCGTATTAGCGAAACCGCAACTTCTATGACTGATATAACCCTCGTCGAGGGTTTAGGTACAGTCATCAAATAAAGTTCGATTTGCGGGAGAACGGCTGATCCGATTGAGCTGGTTCTTTTTTTATTTTGTTTGTTATTTTTTGTAGACGCCAAAATAAGGTTATGGACGAGTTCGGCCGATGGGAAGGGGGGGGGACGAAAATGTACCAAAAACTAGGGTTTTTCGCATTTTTCTCGAAAACGGCTCTAACGATTTTGATTAAACTTTCAAATTATCTTTTCCTAATCAATACCTAACTTTTCTTCTCCATACATATCTCCATGAAAATACGGTGAACAGAGATATGGGCCCCTGAAGCAAAAATAGGTTTTTTACGTTTTTTGGCAAAACGGCTTCAGCGATTTTCACTAAACTCACAGGATCTTTTCAAATAGTTAATACCTACATACTCTTTTCAATAAATATTCCTGTGACGGTCCATTGAATAGAGATAAAAATTAAAATGTGTCAAAATAACGTTTTTCGAACATTTCCGTAAATTCCAGGGTAACTTTTTCACCAGATGTGATAAATCCTAATGGAGTGTCTTTTAGTCACCCATACCAACATTTTGTTTTCCATAATTATTTCTGTATATATATGTTGAACGGAGATATAAGCCAAGTTAACTCAGAAAAGGAGATTTGTCGAATATTAATTTATCGGAATTCCAATTTTCTCAAAAACGGCTCTAACGATTTCGATCAAACTTACGGAATACTTTCAGCTAACTAGTCCCTACATTTAGTTCCCCATAAATGTTTCTGTAGAAATGCGTTGAACGAAGATATAGCGCCCGCATATGTAGGTGGTGTTCGAACTTACGCGGGTGGCGGAAAGTTGTGTGTTGCTACGCACCAGATATTTTTATTTGTGACAGCAATTATCATGTAAACTCAAGCCTTTTGATGCAAATTCTTCCATTTTTCGATAGACATTACTCGTTTAACAGCCCTTTCTTCTGGAGTCTTTATCGTTCCTGACTTCCATTTGAATCTTTCAGGAGTCGCAGTATATCATATTCAATTGTTGAACTTTCACGCGATGACAGGTCTTTTTTCTTATTAAAACACTCATAACACTCATAAGAGAGTTATATCAGTCGAGAGCCGCGATGGTTGTGGTTTCGCCAGCACACCACAGAACATGTACAACAACGCAACATTCACCCCAGACCTGTACCTGTAGAGTTACGGCGGGTTGTCATATAGTCAGTAGAGCGGTCCACTATAACAACATAATAATTAGCACACGCAGGAGATCAGACAAACAAACACCGGAGTGACGCGTCAAAATCGTAAACGAGGCTACTAAACTCTCGAGCGCGCGCAGGGCGTGAAAACAATTAACAGTCCAGAAATGACAAGAGTACCAAGTTAGCAGTATTCTACGAAATGGGGCTTCTTCTTTAAAAGCACGTCAAGTCTTTAAGAGTGAATGTAGGTGAGAGGTGGGGCTTCAACCAACACCTCCAGTCGCCTAAAGGCACTTCAATTGCAAGATTTGCCTAAATGCCTACAATTACCAAGTGTTGCCATGACACTACCCTCACGGTAACGCGTGATTGGCTACTCCTCCAATGTCTGAGGTAGCAAACTAACAGTCTATCAAAACAGAGTATTGGCCCAATCCCAGAGAGCTGCGCTCCTGTCGATCACTAACACACAAAAGCACCCAAGGTGATGACTGGTTAGTTACTGGTTGACTTGGCCGTTTTATGCATGATTGACAAGTGGGGGGTGAAACGGGAGCTTCCTCCGCTTTGGGCTGAACTCCATGCCGATCTGACCACAGAATGGAAACTCGCCACCATCCTTGTCAATGACACGTATGAGTTCCTTGCCAACATCCGTGAACGCCTTTCAAGAAAGTCGGCTGAGCCAGTTCCCCACGGGACTTCAATGCTCAGCTCCACTTCTTTTCTCTTAAAGGCTACATCGTCTTCAGTACGGAGGAAACGAGAAACCACGTGCTACTCTACTGTATTTTCTACAACACTGACCGATGGTTGTGGGGAGGGCCGACGAACATAACAGCATTGACTGCTACAAAGCAACCCTATAACCGTTTCGCCGACTACGCGATCAAGGTGATGACTATGAAGCATGGTCATAGGTGATCAGTCCTTTTGAAACTTGCTACCCGAGTAAATAGTTAGGTGGTCACCTCCACACGGTAACACACAGGCAACCGGTTACTATCAGGAGACTGGCTAACGACCAGGTCTGAGTTCAGTGGATGCTGCAGGGGCCATGTTAAGGAACAGTCATCAAATTAGGAAACAGACCTGTATTCTACGATATTGGCATCCCAATTGACAAGTAGATGAGGAAAAGATGTAGAGCCACAAATTGAAGCCGCCTCGTCCCATGAGGAAGTCCCAGATACCGAATGGGATTCCTATGCAAAAGGACGAATTATTTACTCCAAATTAAGGGCGTAAAACGGGCTGACGGACATTGCAGAATTGGAATCCCGGTGTCTTGAAACGTAAAGTATCAATTGTTGAGCAGAGATGAATAATAAACCAAGAGCTCAAGGTGTCACTTAAAACGTTTGGCGTACACAGAGGTGCATGCAATTTTAAAGATTTCTATTTGCAGTATTTACTGTTATTCGATTGCTCTTCGTTAGATAAACCTTTGGGAGAGTGGTAGGTTGTAACGTCACCTCTCACCTATTTCGACTCCTCAGTACTTGACTTGCTTCTCAAGGACCCTGCGGCGGCCAAAATTTATTAGCGGTTGTCTACTCAATTTTCTCTTTAGGAGGATGAGCTTCCTCAGCCACCTGCAGCTTGACGTGCTCACACCATTGAGTGACGGTTAGGAGCATTCGATGGCTTTTTGGCCTCGAAATCGTGGATCAAATGTAAACAGACTAGCATAGTCAGGCCATTCGCATATGAGTTCGCAGTGAGTCTACATGAGCCTTCTGAGAGATCATCCGTAGAAGGCGTTCCACAGCCGAATGACCGATTCCTGTGAGGTTGTCTTGACGAGTAACGGCTGAGTCTAGATGGAAGAGTGTTTCTCCCACCCTAGTGTATTCGTCCTGTCCTGCTCATGATAACATAAAATTCTTCAAATGCACAAATCAACGACGAGTACAGCAGCTCATATTTAAAACTGACAATGAAGAACAAATCATTCTGAGCACATGAGGTGACAGGAATAAGATTTATAGGGATTCAGCTCTGACGCAAAACACACAAGAGAGCGCAATGGATAAGAATGAGAAAGTGACACCTGCAAATGTGAATTGATGCTTGTGATATAGGGAATCGGAAATGGAAGGGCTGGTTAGATCTCCGCCATACTCCTAAGTATTAATATAATGGAAAATATTCATCAATATTACATGATGGACGTGCTTGACGCGTTATGTTGGTGTACTAAACACATACGAAGAGCAATTAATTAATTACCGATTTCGGCTTTCGGTGCTCTTCGTCAGATCTGCTCTGTCACGGAGACGCGTTACCCCCCCCCCCCCCACTCCAACCGCTGCTGCGATCTCTATTATCTGCAGGTGAGTGCAACGCAAATATTATTCGCGCCTTCCCCGACGCGCGAAAAACAGACCTTTTCGAGTCCTCCACACATCACTCATTCAATTATGGCTATAGACTCGGAGCAAACGACGGGTCAGGAAAATGCGACAGGCCGTTGGGGAAGGGGAGGCCAATGGTCCGTCCAATTATCGGACTAATGCGGGGGCAAATATTAGCGGGGTGTCTTGAGGCCAAAGTAATCAAACATTATGTATAATGCGAGCCACATAACCGTCTAGTGGCAACAATATGTGTTGGGGAGTGTAATGAGGGCTCGGCCTGATCGGGTTGGAGCAAATTTCAGAGACCGCTAATATTAATAATCCGGGCCGTGAATGGGGAGGAGTCGTGGTGCGAGTGAGAGGGGAAGAGGTGTCGTAATAACGCGGCGAATCCCATGCAACATCCAGTGAACATCCCTTACTGTTCAGGCCGGTACGCCAAGGGCATAAGTTACTGAGGGAGACGTTTTATTTTACTTTGTTTTGTGCCATGCGGCAAACGAACTTTTACTCTCCCAAGTACCACGAAGTAGGAAAAAAGTTAAATAATCGCCAGAAAGAAAACGGGTACTTATCCCTTAACCATACGCATGGCCGCCAAATCCTTCAGACGTATTCTACACGCTCCTAAGGTGGAACTTTTGTATCATCTCGTGTTCTATCTAGTAGTTCATTCCAAGACTGACGACACAACATGTACAGGAAGTTTATATACATAATGAGTAGCTTGCCCAATGGTGGAAAGCTTACTTACAGAGTACACAGGTCTGTTACCTTATTAAATGACTGTTCCTAAACCCTCGACGAGGGTTATATCAGTCGTAGAACCTGAAGAACCCAGTCCCTGAGAGAAAAGAAGTGAAACCGCGCATTAAAATCGCCATGTCCCGTGTGGCTCGTCCAGTGGTCTGGCTCAACCCAGACCCCCAATCTCGCGTGCCATTTCTCTAACGCCCATTGGTCGATGGCTGCAAGTTTTCGTTCTGTGGTCAGATCTGCATGGAGTTCAGCCCAACGGGGGGGCTCCCGTTTCACTCTCCGCTTGTCAATCATGCATAAAACGGCCAAGTCAACCAGTAACTAACCAGTCATCACCTGGGGTGCTTCTGTGTGTTAGTGATCGACAGGAGCGCAGCTCTCTGGGATTGGGCCAATACTCTGTTTTGAGAGACTGCTAGTTTGCTACCTCAGACAATGGAGCCAATCATGCGTTATTGTGAGGGTAGTGTCATGGCAACACTTGGTAATTGCACGCATTTAGGCAAAACTTGTAATGGTGGTAGTAGTGTCTTAAAAGGACTAGAGGTGTTGGTTGAAGCCCCACCTTTACTCCTAAATAGTTGACATGCTATTTAAGAAGGATCCTGTGGCCTGTGGTGTGGAAGGTTGGCCATTTACTTTTCCCTGTCAAGGGAATTAATTAGCTGGGTTTTGTTCTCAGCCACTGAGGAAAAAACTTATTCGTATCCTAGCTCGCAGTTAGTCTCCATGATCCTCCTGAGAAGACCAGTAGATGGCGTTCCAGAGTGCTGGTCCAAGGCACCCGTTCTCAATCTTTCTCTGGACGGAGACATGCCTGCATTCGATCGTAGCAGTTCTGTCTGTCAGGTAACTTCTGACGAGCGAATACAGGTTGCAGGGGATTCCCCTACCTTTAAGCTCATTAAGGAGCGCTGGCCACCAAAGGTTTTCAAACGCTCTGCAGATGTCGATCAGAACTGCTACGACGCACTTAGCCAGTACCAGCGGGGAAACATCCTGCGTGGACCTTCCTTTGGTACACCCGTGTTGCCTGCCTGTGAGGTTGCGGCCAAAGACTCCTTCGAGGGACTGCAACATCAAGATTTCTAATGTTTTGCCTAATATGGAAAGTGCGTCTACCTCCATGATCGCGACTCTGACTGATAGCGGTCGCCTCCCTTTTGAAGAGTGACGCTTGCCCCAGGGTTTTCCAGAGCTCTTCGCTTCTAACGTATTCCGCCAGCTTTGTCGTTTGGAGAAGAAGTTCTCCTGGATGAAGGCAGTTTGGAGAGTGGCTTTGGAACGAGCAGACGGTCACGAATCTGCTGGTATCTTGAGGGGGTGTCAATGATGACGTACTGACAACAATAACTGTACTACAACTAGAACTAAGGAAAGTACTACAAATTATTCGACTCTCACACGAACACGTTTGATAAAATCAAACAACAGAGACGCTCCAGTCAATTTACCGATAAATGGTACAAAGTAAAAGGTAGCGTTTAGGTTTTCGGGCTCTTTGCGAATGGAGGGCGAAGAGGAGCGAGAATCGATGACCCTGGGGGGGGGGGGATCCAGGGCGATAACTGGCTCCTGGCGATAAATTCGAGAGATCGCGCTGTACGATACGTTAACAGTCGGCGACGTTAAACGCCGCGTCGCGTGTTCCGCTTGCCAGAGCTATTGACCGAGTCGTCGGGAGGAGACGTATTGAGCCGCCTCCGTCGCATTTGTCATCCTTTCAAATTATGTTTGCCAGTCGTGAAATGGCGAGGGGGTTGTTATTTGAACTTATTGAGCCCTTCGATGATCACGTTCCCGTCGTAGCAGCTAAACTGCGAAATGAGGCCGATTGTGTTCAGAGGAACGTTATTAATCTGAGGCCTAACCGCTCGAACTTGCTAAGATTAAAGGTCTATATAATTTATGTTACTAGTTTCGTGCGTGCAATTTGACTATCAAATGCTCTTGTATACGATATTATGCCCGTGACCTCACTAACTGCCTGTGGCCAACGCAACATTCAATGGTACCTGCTATGGTGCACATAACACGCTGAAATCATGCAGGGCCGTCCACACGCTCTTAACACATTCAGCCCGAAGGCCGTTCCCTTATGTTTGTTTACAACCAGGCCCCGTCTCCCAGTCCTGACTTGAGACCTACGTCACCTCGCTTAGTACCTTTCCTGACACCTTCAGGAGCTATCGCCTCTACATTCGCCTGCATGTACTACACTTAAGCTACGTAATTACTGAGTTTTCTTCACTTCCTCCGGTTTTCTAATATATTTTGAGTACTTAAAAAAAACATATTTGTACGATCGTGAAAGGTTGTCTCGATTTGCGGAGACAGATCCCCTGACGATCTTTTACCTTCCTAGTAGGGCAGAGGACTGTAAATGACTGCCCACTTACCTGCGGGATTCGGCAGCTATTATTTTCCGTGGCCACGGGTATTCACTCGAAGTTCGTCGATGACGCGTTGCGAAACCGCGAGGGCGCGAATTATAAGTAATCTCGGGTTCGAATAGAGCAGTTCACCGGACACAGGTTCGGAGCGCGGCAGATTCGCAATGACAAGAATGGCGCGAGCAGACGATGCTCCTGCCCCGCAAAGGTGGCAAGGAGGGGGTTTAGATTAACCTTTCCTCACCCCAATATTTGGGCCAAAGTGCATGAACAATATTCTTCGGCAAAGAAGTGGACGGACACGGTTTTTTCTTACCTCTTAGGATTTAATTTACCCCCCCCCCCTGCCAACAAGAGGGTTTAAGGATTATTTCCGGGACGAACACCCTTTGTTATTTCCAAATTCGTCAATGGATTTCCTCTAATCTTCTTAGGCTCCAACCCAGCCCCGAAAGCAGACTTAGACCAGGCTTATGCGTATTTTTGCAAAATGTACATTGTTTTGTACTTCTTAGCTTATAACATTTCTTGAACGCATTATTAACAATTATTGGTATATTCTCCCATTTTCAGTTCTATGTTAGTCTATACACAAAAAACGTTCTACTATATATTTCCTAGTGTGTATGTTTTAATTGTAGTCTTTTAACATACGTATGATGGTATTTATGCAGGAAGTGCGGGAAGAATAGCGTCCGCTGGACGGCTTCACATAATTGAGAAGATTGCGGCTATAGCGCATATGTTGCTCAGCGTTACAATAATTATTCTCGTGGCAATGGTGATGAGCGAAAGTGTTTGTATTTTTTTGAAAATATCTGGTGCGTTGCAACACACAACTTTCCTTAGCTCTACCCCAATTCACTTTGTACATGACTTTGTCTACTTAATCAATTCATTTTCCTCTCAGTTCATTTGAACTTGGTCAAACAACGCTTCACAGCAGCAGGAAGCGGCAGCGCTTACAGTTCCGGAATTTTATTGTGCTGCTCGTACTCATTCCACGACCATTATTGAGCAATTGGTACACAGATAATTAATGAGGCTGTAAACACAAATTTTTTGAAGAAGGGTAGTAATTACTTTTGCAGAGTTATTGGGTAAAAACTTATAAAACTGGTAGTAAGCGAAACGGCGGTAGTTGAAATTCAGGAATTTCTGGAGTGAGCCCCATGTATCTCATGAGCGTTTTTAAATAGCCTTTAGGTATTGAATTGGACTACAATACCAACTTTTTTTAACATTCTACTAATATTCCAGCGGAGTTTATAAGGAAAAAACCGCGCTAAAAACGCTTTTTGCCGAAAATGCTGATAATTTATTGTGCTGCTCTCGTCATTTTTCATCGAATGGGAATTTTATCGTATGATTGCCTTATCGAGAGCTATCAATATAAAAAATTTAATCAAAATCGTTAGCGCCGTTTTTGAGAAAAAAAAAGTGTTTTGAAACTATGATAACTATAGTTAACTTTCGGTGGATTTGGCCCATATCTTTATTTTTGCGTCCCATGGTAACCTGTAGGCTAGACATCAAGTTTCAGCTGATTTGGTACGGTTGTTTTCTCTAAAAACTCCGCTAAAATCGATTTCGTCGAAAGTTTTGATAATTTATTGTGCTGCTCTCATTTTCCCACAAATGAGAATTTTATGGTATATTTGCCATATTGGGAGCCACCAATATAAAAAATTTAATTAAAATCGTTTCTAGCTATTTTTGAGAAAAAAAATATTTGGTGTTTTGATCACTATGATAACTATGGTTAACTTTCGGTGGATTTTGCTCATACCCTTATTTTGGCGCCCCATGGTAACTTGCGTGCTAGGTATCAAATTTGAGTGGATTTGGTACCGTGGTTCTCTCTAAAAATCGTTCATAGACACATATACTCACACACACCGAGACACACAGACCATTTTCCCAAATAGTGTTTTTCGGACTCAGGAGGCTCTCAAACGTCAAGACCTGATGAAAACTCTAAATTTTTTTTCTCAGCCGATTACATAACTTTCCTTTCTACTTCGTACGGCCAAGGAAAGTAAAAAGTAGTAGTCAGTGTTACTGCCAACTCAAGCCAGGTAGTTCAAGTTGTGTCAGTTGGATTTACTTATGATTACAAGTATTAAATAGTTGCTACCCAATTCAATTCCTGAATTTATATATATGTATGACTTTTAGTGTTTTGTTTGCTACAAATTAATACTTTGTTGTATTTTCAAATACGTTATAGTAGAGTTTTGCAAATATATAAATAATGGACGGGGAACGTGAATGAGGTATCTATCCACTGATAAATACTCAAATGCTTCTGTTAGTGAAGATGGCATTAATGGGATTTTCAAGTTAATCAGTCGGACGTTTCCTCTTGAGCCGACGTCTTGATCTGGGCGGTGGTGGGTTAGTGGCTAAGGAATTGGAGTGCGAGATCAATCTTTCTTGTAGGGTGGTAAATTGTTTCCGAATGTCGTCTTTGATTCGAGGAACGTCGAGGTCAGAGTGATCATGCCGAGGGTTCTGCTTCGAAAAACGTGAATTCGATGTACTTGGGACTTACTATCTCCTCCCCAGAATTCGCACCTGTATAGCCATGTTGGTCGAAGAATGGTGAGATAAACGAGTCGTTTTAGGTCGATGGGTAATTTAGAGAACGGTTGATGTTTGAGCTACTTCCGTAGGAACCACATGTTTTGCCAAAGGTTTGAAATATGTGTATTCCATAATAATATCCTGTCCATATTGAGTTCAAGATACTTGACTGAGTTTATTTCTGGGGTAGGGACATCGTCTGACCATACAACATGACGTGTAATTTAGAACTTCTAGATGTAGCACAGCAAAGAAGATTTTGTGGGATTGACTTGAACCCTCCATTTATCACGCCAGTCATCCACTGTATCAGAAAAACGTTTCGTGGTGTTACAAAGGCTGCGATGACGTCTGCGAAATGGGCTTGCATGACATCAGGTGGATTTGGGTAAGAAGCGCTCCACTCGCCTCATTGCGGGAGTTTGTTGTTAACTCTTCCTTCCTTTTTTATGTAGTTAAGGTGACAAAAATATCAAGAAATTTCAGTATTGCAGGTTTTGCATGTCTGAACATCCGTTCCAAGTAAAACATACAAGGAGGCCCTCAGAGGATAGTACTAGAGGCGAGGAGAGAAGTAGACCGGAAGGTGTGCAGAAGCGAATAGTCAACTCGAAACCACGGTCACGCAGTCCCCCCCTCAAGTTCGCCATCAACTTCGTCTGTCCACTTCCAGAGTTTCCAGTGGGACGGCTCCCAGCTCTCCGCCACCGCACATTCCAATCGTGGCCGTAACATCACTCCCCCTGGTAGAAACATGATGTCCTCATGATCAGAAGGCTTCGCGGCTGGGCGTCTTCCTAAGGGAAGTCCTTTTTGTCTCTTCGGTGAGGAGGCTCGTCTGTTGGCCGCGCAGACAGCTTAGAAGGTACCCGAGGACCCGAGGGTTACGGGGCACAGAGCAATTAGGTTGAGGGTCGTCGTAGCGTTTAGGAGTATAAGGCATTCGGCGTAGGCCAAGACGAGCCAGTACACAACATGCCATACAACATTTTGAGGTTTTAAAGCGATACAACTGTATTTTTCACTTTCCGTCCTGAGGGCGAACAGGTAAAAGTAGGCTTGAGTTGGATTTGTTAACTTGTAGGGAGCCCATGGTGAACTTAACAAGTTGATCCGTCTGTTTATGGGGTTTGATACTGATGTCCGTCTTCCTGGAGGCTTTCAGGCCTGCAAATATACGGTTACCTCGCGCTTCCTTTCTGTTCCTCCCATGACATGCTACTTACCGACAGTTCTAACGATGCAACGCGAGCCTCCCCCCCCCCTTTTTTACGTTTTTCCTCCTAGTTGGGTTTGTTCTCGGAAGTCGATTGGCGCTGTCTCTTTTGCCCGGGTGTTAACAAATAAACCCTTTCTTATTCCCGCGTCTCCTCTCTCACCTTCTTACTTCCAATTTTCCCTCCTATTTCATCGTTTACCGTTCGCCAACATTGTCTTTTAGTTTCAAGAGGATACCTAGTTTTTCGGATGTGTCCATAGGAACTTCTACCGCTCCCAATAAGTAAATCGTACGAAATTACGTCCCTTCCAAGACGCTTCGCTTCTAGAACCACTTTTTGATCCGCAGAGAACACCACCGAACGCTTGCCGCAGAATGGCGATTCCCATGATTTACTTCCTTGCTTTTATTTCCCAAATAAATTCGCTGGGATTGATTTTCAGATTTGGGGATTCTGGGAGCAAGCTCGTCACAATTATATTTGGGTGACACTTTGCTTATGGTTTCTTCAAATAAAACAGAAGAGAATGACCACGATACCTTCACCTCATTGTTCTCATCCATGTTAATGTTCAGGCAATCAATCCTCCAGCATGTTCCTGTTAAAAGGACGCCTTCTCATCCTGAATTAGAAGATCCCGGGAAACCCTCCTAGGTCAGTTCCTTTTCACTTTTCACCATACTATACTCAGTATGGTACTACTTTGGTTTAAGCTCGCTCATTCACCACCTCTAAATTCAATCAACAGTCGGACGCTGACTTAATACGCGTTCCCCTCAAATGACCTCGTGCATATTTACTGTATGATTAAATGTTCTTGTAGGAGTTGTCTTTGAGAGAATCAACATGTCAGGTAGTCTTATCTACCTCGGTATCAAATCAACGTGTTGAATCAGTTGTGTTATAGGAACCGACATATTTGCCCTCGGTGAACTATGACTTCACCATCTGTCATCTCAACAGGTTCATTCGTTTGCTTATGGTGAAGTGCTCGTGATTACAGAACTCATGCTGGTACGGTGAAATCAGCCCACGAGCGGCCCATTAGGTAGGGTCCGTGTTCCTATGACGAACTCAACCGATTGGTTCGTCTGTTCATGGGTGAAATGGACTGGTCGGTTAGTCTGCTCATGGACCGTCATCCGTATATGAAAGAAGCGACTAGTGGTGTAATATGCCTGTGGACAAATCAACCAGTCGAGTTCTTCGTCTGATACTGGGAGAGTCGACGAGTAGGTGTAGTAGGCATAGCGTGTCTAGATGAAATCGACGAGCAGAGGAGTGCTGTGTTAAAAGATATCTGCATGATGGGTCGTCTGTGTGCGGAGAGCTCCATAATTAAGGTTGGTTGACTGCTGACTCCACTAACTGCCTATGGTCGCCAAATCATTAAATGGTGCCTGCTATGATGCCAGAAACTCACGCTGAAAACAACGTACAGGCTCCTTCATATACGGCGACCTTAACATGTAGGGCCGCTCACCAGGTTAGCGTGTTGGAGGAATCGACGCGTTGGGTCGTTCGTCGGCGGTGTATTGACCGTTCATGACTTCATCAACTGTCAAACACCACATTCATGACGCCTACTATGAAGTATACGCTTTATGCTAGTATGTTGAAATGAACAAGTAAGGGCTGTCCATAAACGCATTTAACTAGTAGGGTCCGTGTTCCTATGACGAGCTCAACCGATTGGTTCGTCTGTTCATGGTCTAGTTTTTGAGGAATAAACGTGTTATGGCAATCTGTCTACGATCAAATCAACGTGTAGAGTCGCCAGTGTAAGAAGGAATCGACTAACTCCATAATTAGTATTGGCTGCCTATGGCTTCACTGTGACTAGGGTAAATACAACATTCGATTTACTTGTAGCGGTGACCACCTACATTTAATTGTCCGTAGGCTTTTTCGTAACAAGTTGAACAAAACACACAGCGCATGTGTACAACGTGAATCGCATAGTTTACAGGGGCCGGGGAAAGTCGAGTGGTGCGTCGCACAAGATATTATCAAATTGAGCTAACACTTTCTGAATTGACATCAACGATTTCCGAAATGCTACAATTTGAAAATAGTTAGCTGATGTAACTCAGTGTGTTTCAGATCAAAACAATGCATTGATAAAAATTCAACTCTTTACTTTCTGAAACACATATACGAGGGGGAAAAGTCGCTTAATCTTACGATGTAATGTTTGTTAGTCACAAAATGTGGGCACACGGTTCGTTGTTTGTGAGTTCATCTTTTACCGCATTATATTTCTGGCAATACTTTACGTTGTTATTCATTCATCGTATTGATTTACCTCATTTGAGACTTTTCTTAAAACACTTGGCTCGTATTGGAGAAAGTTGAGTGATTTCCATCAGGGGTATTTAATTCGACTAGAAGGCAATGGGAGTCGAAATGATCTAGTAACTTGAAAAGGAATTTAACGCGTTCGGGTGTCCCTCACTAGTAAGTAATGCCAGTATCTCTGCGACGTGAAACTTCTTCGCTTGTGACTCGTATTGCAACCTCCCCGCGATGTTGTTCCGACCTCAGTTTTCTGTTCGCGTTTACGTGGCAAGTGCGCAGTTGTTTTCGTGTGCTAAATGGTCGTGTGTACGAAGAAATATCTCTCAGTCGAAACATCAAACAGACCCCACTAGCGACAAATTGCAGGTATTTACCAAAAGTTGAGTGGTTTTCACTTTAATAAGTTGAACTGACGGTGTATAAGTTGACAAAGAAGAAGACCGACAGGCCCGACTTGGGCAGTATCAATTGCGTTTAGAATTATGATTAAAATGTCTTTTGGAATCCACAGTGACACATATTAGCGCTTAATGATGATGTACGATTGATTGCAAGTGTTGGGACAGCACCTATACGAATATTGTCTCGACAATTCGAAACTATTAGATTATTGCTGCAGGTTACAACTGTAACACCTGGCTACTGCCGCTGCTTCAAAATTCGAATCGAATTGAATCGATCTATTGAATCGAACTATTCCTCCGCTTCCTCTTTAAGTTTACTAGTCACTACTTTCGGTTCGCGACTAGACGTTTTGAACTCTTCGTGCTCTTTTTTGTAGTTTTTCAACCAGCCGTGGATAATCGATTTTCAGCTGGTTCGATCAATGGATTGATTTCAGACTACTATGATTGTTCCACGCATGTCAGTTTGATCCCTAATATGTATACATGTCCCGAATGTGGTGTAGTGAAAATGAAATAGTGAGATAAAAATCGGTGTGCTAGATGGTTTTGCGGGGAGGTATCGCAAGGATTCACCTCTTTTACTCCGGCACATTTCGAATTATCTCTCGTGGTTTTCGGGGATTTCTCGTTTAAATTATCTTTCCGTTGTATTTCACAATTTTTGGTTATATTCACACCATTACGGCTACGGGGTTAAAGGGTACGAGCGAATTACCTCTCGTTATTCATATTTCCTTCCCGCTCGCTGCTTTTACGCATAGTCATCACATTCGATCAAATGGCCTCAACTGTTACGGCTATTGGTAGCCTAACTGATATCGCGATCTACTATATTGTATGTGACCCGACGCAGAATTTTTGGTTAATAGATACTTCGTATTCCCGCTTAGCAATAAATTAAGTACTCTATAACCAGCCAGCCAGTCACAAGCCTTATTTTCTATATTTAACACCACAGCATCGAATGCTCTGGAATACCGATTGAGCGTAAGAGCTCGTGGAGGATATTACTTAACCCGACAACTTTTCAAGGTTGACTTGCTACTAGCAGCACCAGGTTTTAATGTCGTTATGCACAGTGTTGTAATAGTGAAAAGTAACTGAATTTTCTTCAGAGCACTACCACGCTTTGAGGCCTACTGAATCTACCCGACCCCCGGTGGGGCAAGGTTTGAGTGTATTGTTATAAGATGGATCGTTTGGGCGTCACTCAACTCCGTTCCAGTTAATAGCCCACAGGCACAGATAGTAAGGAGGACCGAAGTGGTGCCGCCGGAGCCCGGAAGTGGAATAGAACTGAATATACGATTCTTGGAGGTATTGGAAGGAAGGCCTTATTATTGAGTGACGCCCGAACGATCCATCCTATAACAGTATAGTTGAATTTGAGGGAGAACTGCTGGACTGATTGAGCTGACAGTTTCGGTTTATTATTCATTCTGAATAATAACCCTGTTTTCGGTCAGGAAAATTTCTTTACAACCCCCCCCCCCCCTCAAAATTTGATACTTTTCGTTTCAAGACACAGGGATTCCAAATCTGCAATGTCCGTCCGCCGTCCAGGCCATTTTGTGCCTTTAACGTGGTCTAAAAAATCCATTCGTACGCACTAAAATCCCATTTGGTATCTAGTTGTGCCCACCATCTCGGCAATCCGATCGGACGAAGCCCATGGTTGTTATGGACAAAAAATTATTTAAAAAATTTAAAAAACGCAGTATAATCGCAAATACGCCGTGTTTCGTATCGTTTTCAAGGTATTTTTACATCCTGGGTCGAATGAAATGAGTTTCAGAGGTGTACAACTGCGTATAGTGAAATTACAGTAATTATAATGAGCGAAAGTCTACTAATTGAAAGAACTCGCGGAACAATAACTACAGCGAAAGTGATCGTTTCATCGTGTGTTCTCCCTCGCTCACCTTTTATTAAAACCATCCGCCCGCTCGGCTCGCAACGTCGTGCCAATTGCCTACAGGCGCTTACGGACGCGAGGCGCCGGAGGAATATTTAGTTTCCGTAGTTCCCTTGTAGTCAGGTCATGTTTCGTATGGTTTACTAGTATTTTTCGACGCTGAATCTAATGGGATGGGTCTCGGAGTAGTAATACTAGGTCAAGCTGTCCATGAAAATAATAAAAACCGTTGTGTAATAATTTGCAGGGTTTTTCGTTTTGTTCGTCATTTCGTGAACATCACTCCGTCAACGTGTTGTTAATTCGAGATTAAATTCACCTTTCTCCCCTAGACGCCCTCAATCCAGCAGCACTAGAAGCCCCCTATAGCCTAGAAGCAGTCAATTTTTGGTTTATCCAGTCTACAACTCGCTTCTGTTGGGTCTCACAGACCCCTGCATTTCGTCTCGTACTTCTTACAAGAAATTCATTTTCCCCTGGCTGATAAGCCTAGGTCCAAAGAATGCTGAGGGAATCCACAGAAGCATTTGTGTTGAGAAATGGAGCTGGGATTGTATATTCATGTAGGTTTGGTTTTAGTCAGTTCAACGAGAGAGATGTGCGTTTCGTTTTGTATTTTTATTTTGTACGTGCATTCGAAGGTTTTCACTTTTGAAGTGTTACCATTTAATTATTTTGATTCCTGTCTTTAAATATGTGATCTAGTCTGACAGGCTCTAGCCCATCAGATGGCTATAGCGTTCATTAGGTATAAAGAACATATAACTAGTCGATCTCTCTCCCTCGCTCTCTCTCTCTCTCTCTCTCTCTCTCTCTCTCTCTCTCTCTCTCTCTCTCTCTCTCTCTCTCATGTGAGTTTATTGGAGGGTTGGCTCGAGGTTGGCTGGGGGTTTCAAATACCTCAACCAGCAGGCATGAAAGGTATGGGCATGACTAGTGTACGCACGCGAGTGTTATTTATTTATTTGGCATGAATGCAATTTATTTCGTATGAATGTGGTTAATCTTTGCACACGTTGTTGTTAACAAAATTGTTAATACTGATTCATGTGCCGTTCAATGGTATTGACGAGGGAATATTGTTATACTTTTCGCCAGGGAGAATGGAAGGGAAAGTCTAATGGCTCTAATTTTCCCTGATCAATAAATAAATCTTTCTCTTTCCTCTCTTTCCTCTCTCTCTCTTTCTCTCTCTCTCTCTCTCCTCTCTCTCTCTCTCTCTCTCTCTCTCTCTCTCTCTCTCTCTCTCTCTCTCTCTCTCTCTCTCTCTCTCTTTCTTTCCCTTAGTAAACGGAAACTAGTAGCTCTTAATGTTGCGGAACTTACCACGACCTTTATCGATTAATCAGCTGCAATCATGAATTCTCTAGGGTTCTAATTCACCTAATGAATATTCCGTCTCCTCTGGCTCTGACTCACCAAACGGGTACGTTAACTTTAGTAATTTACCCACTGGCAGAACTAACCCAATTACTTTAATATATAATTCACCATTTTTGAATTATCGGGTAACAGTAGGTAAAACCCGCTAATAAATGAAACGGTAGCGGTTTGAATGACTGAATTTCTAGAATTGCCGCTTAGGAAATTTATGGCATTGTTGTTATTTGTTCCGACAGCCGTAAAGCAAATGTCATCTCAATCGTTAGAGTTAGTTTGATAAAATAAGATATTTGGTGTGTCGGTCACTATGGTAACTATGGTTAGTGTTTGTTCAGGCGGAAGTCGTACGAAATAGGGTTTTCCTTTACTCAACGTTGAGTGTACGTTGAACTAACCAGTGTATTTCCTATCAATACAGTGCTGTCTAGCTCTTCTCGTTCATCAACTAATTCTTTGCATCATTCCAGTCCATCCAGTACTCTTGTGCACCTAACAGTTAGTTTTTAACCGATTTAATCATACAATTTCGTTCATCTATTTCGTGGAGCAGTGAAAATTAAAAATGAGCCTACACGTAATGTCGTTGTTGTAAGCGGTGAAGTTACTGGTTCTCGCAAAATGTACTCTAACTTGTATCAAATGTCAAATCATACACTCTGTGTGATCGTGTCAAGTGCAGGATGGAAGCTTTTAGTACGGTGTGACATCAATCACTTGTCAATAAGGGGGCTGGACGTACAACTTCCTCGTTGCATAATCCGCATAAAGGATGGTTAAATGCACAGCTCGAAGCTCTCCATAACCCATTCCGACGCAGACGATTGTTTGTCAATAGCCGCATTAACGGATATTTTACTCGAGTTAGGTCCCGTGTTTGTTTCGGTCGGGGATTTCGATTCGCAACTTCATGGAACTGCCGTACCATTAACGCGTGCGGAATGTTGATTGATAGCTGAAGGCTCAGGCTCAGTATCAGCGAAGGACACGCAGTGTACCAACGCGGCGTGATCAACGGCCAACTTGCCAGTCATCGGGAGTTTCATCTGCCCAAAAGGCCTCGCTAATCGAATTATACGAGCGCGGTTGGAGGCTGCTCATCGGATCACTTTCCAGTTCATACCCCGTTACGTTTAAAACCTAAAAGTTTTATCACAGAGCTTTAACACGTCCGAAACCCGATGAACTGGAGCATCTACAAGCAACGTATTATTGACAATTTATATGGACGAACTGACTTGATTAGTAAACGTGACCATAGATTGCGAACAATTTCGACGTAGAACGTTGAGCTACGTTCTGCCAAGTTTATACAAATTGATTGAAGGATAAATATCGCTTAACGCACGTGAGGCTAAGGAAATTGGTGTGATGCGTAGCAGCAATTTCATTATAAATCATGCTCGCGCGTAGCTCACTTCAGAACGGCAACACAATACTCGCCTCAAAGGAAATAGCCTTCCGACAAAATCCCAGAAAAAAGGAAAGTTGACGGGTTGTTTCCATCTCATTTTGTGACTAACGGTAATTCGGACGCCACCGATTGAAAGCACATCCCAAGTTTTATTGTGGATCATCGATTAGTTCTACGGGAGCGGATCGTGTAATGATTTCGTGGGCTCCATCAATACCTCGGCAGAAATTCTCTCCGTTTCTTGTAATCCAGTTCGTATTCATTTTCTACCAGTGCGGTGGTGTAGCGGTGCCTGGTTGTTGCGGTTATTCCCCCCTCAACCCCCTCAGTCCCTCATCGCCTAACTTTGCATTGCGTTTGGTGATTGCGGAGCCCCGACGTTCCCCGCAGCCTCAATAAATAGGCCAGAGGTTGTTTGTTTTCCCGGTATAAGTTGATCCATCGAGCAGCAGAGCCCCCATTTTCCGTGTATTGAACGATCTAATTGAGTTCGCTTTATTTCAACTACAACCGGCGTCTAGAGGCGTCTCTGGTGGTCGAACGCTCTTCACTTTACTTAGCCCTACGGCGCAAGAAGGGAAAGAAGGGAGCCCTACGCGTAATTATTTCTTTTCAAGTTTATTCAAGTTCCAGTCTTCAGTGTGCCCGAAACCCTGAGAGAATGGCCCGTGAGAGACAAATGGCAAATCAACTCAAATTGACATTATGTGCAGTATCGGTTCAAAGATAACTATAGTGATCAAAACACCGAATTTGTTTTTTCTCAAAAACGACAATTCTGATTACATTTTGGTGAAGATTGTCCCATGTGGCCTATGTTCAATGACAAAAACGTACCACGAAATTGAAAAAATTAATTTTAGAAAATCAACCTAAATTCACCCTGGGGATTGGAGTGGCCACGCTCTTGATCGAAGCGGACTGTAAATAAAACTGCAATTTTGACGGAACGGGAGTCCGTCCTGGCATTGAAAGAATATGGGTGACCTGTATATTATCTGAAGCGAGGGTTCGTCGGTGATTCTCGGAGTGGGACGGTGTTGACGCGAGAACGAGGCACTGAGCTGAAGTTACCTACACATTCGTAACCGAGCCTAGGACAGTCCCAGACACGCATAAGAAACCAAATAGGAATCAGAGCAACATCTAGGTTTTTAGGTTTTTCGAAAATTGGCGGCCTAATAAAAACTTGGACGGTTTGCCCTAAAGTCGTAAATGGTGGCAAACGTGAATACGGAACAATCTTCAGGTTCTCCTCTTTAAGATTTTTCACAATTTGGCAATGTTCAAAGTGGGCCAAATATATCCCAAGATTCAGACCGGAAAAATCGGAAAAATTCCGACTTACGAATCGTTGTGCTGATTTTGTTTCATTTTCTAGGTTTTCCCTTTTCTTTATTTCTTTCTCCCAATTTCATTTTCCTATCGACGACACAGCATCTCCAAAATCATTCTGCTTCCAACTATCACCCCAGTAACTTCTCACTTTCTCATGAAGTTGCCCGTGCCAGTTCACGCGTTCCGAGTACTGCCCTTGTGTCACCCAGTTGTACTCCATCTCACCTCAATTTCAATTCTACTCAATTCCACACGCACTTATAATACAGTCCTCCTCACGCTCACCGAGTTTCAGTTTCGTTGCGATCCCCAGCTCCCCCATTCTTGCACCTAACAACCTAAATAATGAAAAAAAAAAGAAAAAAAAGTCTTCGACCATCCATAACTTCTGGGCAAACGTTCAAAGCTTTTGTTAGGTGACCAATTTTGAACGGGGCCGGATTTTGAAAAGCGACCTACAGATTGCTCACCTGATTCCGAATTATCGACACGTACGCGACTATGACCATTCGGAATTAATGGGCAACAGGTTCCAATCATGGGGTGTAGGTCGCGAATTTCGGAGAAGCTAAATTTCAAGAAACTAACAAATTGACCTGGACATTGTGCCCATGATTTCAAATTGTTTTCATATTCATTTCTGCGACCATCCAATACTCGAAAAACGGTCAAACATTTGATTATGAATGTGGCTAACTTCATCCCAGCGAGGTGGCACGGGCGTAAAAACCTACCTACACGACTTTTGTTCATTTTGGTTGGACCGTTTGCCTAAAAGGGTCAAAGATTCAATTATGGAATGACTTTCAAATCGGGGAAACGACGTCTAGCTCGGACATTCTTCTAACTTTCGGACAAAACTGCCGGATCCCGAAATGCCTGCGATCATCCAGAACTTGCCAGCGAACGGTCAAAGTTTCGATGTAGTTAACTTCAGCCCAGTCCATATTCGTGGTGAACCACAGTGTCGCCTTTTGCGCACTTTGCTACGGCTCTACTGGTACAGTTACATATAGGATTCCGTTATCAAGCTCAACTTCAGGGTTCCCTGGTAAGCCTTATTATCGTCGAACCAGCCAATTGGTAACGCGCTTTTGCTGAAGGTCAACGTTTGACTGAGAACATTAACCTCCCCGAACAAAAGTGACAATCAACGTTAATGGATGCAGAGATAGTCGGTCACTCAGTGCCCCGTCGCACGTCACCGTTCTCCACCGGAGTTAATGAACGTTTTCAGTTAGCGGCGACTACCGGAACAAAATTTCCGGCCGGCGGCCGCGCGCCGTCTAATGATAAGGCACGACATATTCAGAAGGGCCGGAAATGCCCTGGAGAAGTTGGACGATAAATGCGGATAATTTCGTGTTTTCCTCTGCACTTAATTCGAATTATGAAGTGGAACAGTTGTTGTCAACTTGCGGGTTTGACTAAACTAGAAAGAAATTTTCATGGCAAAGAACGTTGTTACAACTGCATTATACACGATTATTATCTGAAAGAGTTTGAAAGGAGATGCCTGAAATATTGATCTTCACCTTCTGTCTTCCGCTTTACCATTTGAAAGCCTCTAGGCATTCTGAAGTCGGTTCAATGAAAAATGGGGATACGGGGATTGGTCGGTACTCGTCGACGATTTGATAAACGAATTGTTTCAACACAACTGGACACGTTCTTGACTTTATGTGGCCTGTTCACAAGACACTGTCCACTAAGATACCATTTGGGCAGGTTTGGTAAGCCAGAAGTATTGAGTTGCTGGTTCTGCGAAGCAGAGCTGGAGTCAGCAATCATGCAATTGCAACGGGCTGGCTGCGTGCTTGGGGTGCCTTTGCTGCAGTCAGATTAAGTTGCACGCGCGGACCTGAAGTCTTTTGCGCTTCGTGCGAGAATGGTAAGGACATATTGGAGGCATCGCATCAGGAAACACCAGCTACATGGGATCTGGGGGTGGAGCCGAGAGGACAGGAGCATGCTCATGGATGAGCCTAGACGATCAAAGGCTGCAGTGGGGATTTTCTCAGTTCCCACCAATGTAGAGGGGGAGGGGGTTGTTACATTGAGTTGTATTGTGTGTCCCAGAGCTGATGATTGTTGGAAGTTAATTCGGCAACGTTAATCTACTTGACAGGCTGTGGTCCAAATCGCGTTCCTCGTTTAAAGCTCACTATAAATAATATCATCTCCCTGATTAAAAGGCAGGATTTATTGAGCTGCTGCTATTTACGTTTTACTTACCGTCGACCTTCATTTAACAACTAAAATAATAAGTAATATGGGACTGTCATCATGACTATTTCCGTAATTGTTGTCGCCAATCTGGACTGTTCTTGAACTTTCATCGTACAGTTGGATTATTGCGAATTTGTTGGAGAAAAGCTGCGCTAACGCCGCTTAACGTCGACATTCTCATAAAATTCATGTCATTATTGCGTTGTTAGGATCTATTCACCAAAAATTTCACTAAATCTCTTCTTTATTCCATGGAGGGAGGGAGGGGCGTAAGGAAAAAATCTAATGAAAAATGGAATAAAATAGCGAATAACGTAAAGGTTTGAAAGAGTGTGTGAATTGGGTTGTAGTGCAGAACGCATGACTGCAAATCGAAAATGTCTGCGTAATGAAGAAAAAAATCGTTGAAAAATGGGTGCTAAGCACTACAAAAAGGAAAATCTGTGATAAGTTAAAAACAAACGTTATTACACAACGGTTTATTCCTAAAAATGGAATGACCACTCACATGCAAAGGACTACGTTTGTAGAGCATTTCCGGACCTCATTCTATCAGCATCAAAAACGAATAGTACACGATATGAAATAAACTATATAAACGATATGAAACATGACCTACAACAGAACAATATTGACGAATATTGACGTTTCTTGGCGACGCTAGGCAATGTGCGAGGAGTCGAACTGACAGGTGGTGTCAATAAGGCTGACGAAATGAGCGCAGGACGGGGGGGGGGAACATAACTTCCGCTACCGCATGTTCCTTCAACTAGTGGAATTCGCCTCACTATATTTACTATGACTACACTGTTTTCCATCTAAACGCAGTTCTGCATATCTGAGACCCCTTCTATTAGACTCGGCATCATAAAATACCGTAGAAATGAGACCAAACGACGTAAATGCAATAAAACTGCCAGAATTTTTGTTTTCGGCTAATTTTGTACACCATTTTTAGCATATAATAACCATGAGTTTCATCCGACCGGATTGCAGGGTAGGCGGGCACGATTAGATACCGAACGGAATTTTTTTTTCGCGGCAGATCGGATGGACGTTGCAGGTTTGGAATTTTCGTACTTTGAAATGAAAAGTGTCGAATTGTTGGGGAGGTTGTAGGAACGATTTCCTGGCCGACAACGTAGGTGGATAATTCAGTATCAATAATAAACCAAAATGGAAATTCGTATAAAATATCTGGTGCGACGTATTACTCAACTTTACGCAGCCTCACGTACATTCGGCTGGCTGAATTGGCTGGGTCTTTGACCTCCAAAATGTCTGCACTAGCCCCAATAGAAAGTCATTGGTTCCCTAAACACCTTCGTCGTCCTCAAGCCCTTCTGTTACCTATGGAAAGTCCACCTCTTTAGGTTATTTTCAATTGACTACGGATTTCTCCTGTCCTGAACATTCCAATCTGTCTTTTCCCACCCCTTAATTTTGGATTGCTCTTCTCAATGGACAGCTTCTTCCAAGTCAGTCATCGTTCAGCTCTGGCGATACTGTCGCCTCCCAGCTCTCCCAACGATCTGTCTCTCAGCTCATGAAACTCCCAACTCATCTCTTATCTCTCTTCCCCCCCCCCTCTCACTCACCCTCTCCCTGTTCCTCCCCTTCGTATTTCGTAACCTGTTCACAAATATTGAGCGTCTCTTCTTCACTTTTATATACTCATACTCAACGGAATATCGCTATTCTGTGAATAGTAATAGTCACTTACGCTCACCACGTTCATTTATTTCTCAGTATCAAGCTACCCCATTCGTGCGCCCAACACATATAAGATAAATTTGTTGAACGTGAGATTCGTTTATTAAAAAGATTTTATTCGAATTCCCACAAGTACTTTACAATAGAAACCCACGAACTATGGAGATGGAGTGAAAAGAAGTTAACAGAATCGTAGGAGGGAAACGACTGCCCCGATGCAAGGGGGCGTCCTAGCGATGAAAAGTAGCCAAAATCGTTTTTCAGCTAGTTGATATGAAATTGTACAGCAACTTAACAGCTCTACGAAGAAACTGGTGGTTGTTAATTTATTTAGTTAGACGCTGGAATTTCTTGAGCTGCTGTTACTCTGGCTATGACTTTAGCTGAATTACAAACGTATAGGTAATTGACGAAACTGCAAATCTGAGTTTATTGGACTGGTTCGTTTCTCGAAATTGCATTCAATTCCAGAATTTCTCACTATGTGCCTGATGATCGAATGAAGAATAAAATTCCATCGTGGAAGCAAACTAATGAACTACCACTATGACATTTTCATTGAGAACTCTATGAGTGAGATTTATGATGAAGGAACGGCTCTGAAATCGTGTTGCTTTTTCATAATTTGAAAACGTCTCGTTTGTTTTTGATAGTTTATTGCGCTGCTTTCGTATTTCCCTACAAACGGGCATTTTATAGGGGTGTTTAATCATTTAGAGCCGTCGATTCGAAAAATTGAATCGAAATCTTTGGAGATGTTTGCAAGAAAACAAATGTTTGGGATTATGATTATTATTATAACTATAGTTAGTGCTGGATCTCCCATTGTGGGATTCCTTTGTCATCAGTCAAGAGGATTGTGGGAGAATATACCAGAAGAATGCATCTGACAGTCTGGAACGCTGTGGGTGTAAGGCACTCCAAACGTTTTATCAGAGAGCCAACACGTGAGGTAAGACAGAACCTTCTGAGGATGGGGAGGAAGGACCTAAGGCAGATTGTTGGGATCATCACCAAATTGCAAATTGAACAAACATGTATGTTACAGGCTTAGTCGGCCCCCCTCGGTGTAGGTGCATCTGGTGTTGCACAGATGAGGAGACTCCCTACCATGTCGGAGCCCAGAGCCTGAAACGTGACGGGGAAGCGATTTTTGGTATTTGGTACCACTTTTCTTAGGGTGGACATCAAAGAAGACCTACCTGGCAGTCCTTAGAAGGCATCGACGTGTGAGACTTCTGGATTGGCACAATAGGTCGTTTAGCCAGAGTGCATTTCCTACCTAAGGGACAGTCAGAGTGCTATATAGTGCTGAACTTTTATTGAAATATTTTAGGTTTGAGTTCTCTCTCTCTCTTTCTCTCAAACGGTGTTTCCCGGACTAATCAACCCTTGAAACGTGAATACCTAAGAGAAAATCAATGTTCTATTGCCTGTCCACACCACTTTCCTTCCTATTCCATAGGGCTAATTGAAGTATGAAAGAAATGCTCACATTTTTATGGGTTGTGTATTGTACAGCCATTGCAATGAAACATTGTAAAAGGTGATGAGAAATGAACGTTATGGAAATAGGCCTATAGCTGGAGTTCAACATGTATTGGTTAACATTCATTTTCGCTGCGGATTACAAGATGAGTGCAGACCTACTCTTATGCCTCTGCCATCTCTGGTTACCAGTATGCCATCTACAATCAAACTTAGACGACGTAGATCAGTGCCCTCTGGGGCTTTCCCTGCTTTGGTAACAGTCCAAAGCCTTCATTCTCCAATATTTCAACCCCTGCTCAAACACAAGGGTTAATATTTCCAAAATCTACAACGTATTTTTGGCTAGCCCATTGCCCCCATGTATTTCTCCGTGTTCTCGTACGTGGTACACCGGCTCAATTATCCAAAAACCCAACGTGAACTCCGTCTTTTAATTGCTTTACTCTTCAGCCCCTATGTTTAACCGTTCAGTGTATTTCCTATCAATAGTCTTATCTCGCTCGCCTCATTCATCATTTTCGTGTACAGTCCATAAGTCTTACTTATTCCTTTTAATACCCAGATAACCTCCCCTTCTGTTTCACCCAACACTAATTTTATACGGAATGGGTTAAAGATTTTCTTGTCATATTGAGCGCTTCCGCACGCTTCGGGAATCTGGCGATCATTAAGAGGAACAATAAGTAACTTTGGACAACGTTCTGACGTAAATTCGCCAACTCAAATACCAAATAAAATGTTTTAGCCTCAGTCTCAAAATTCAATTAGCGTGTATTAATTTAGTTGTGTTCGACAGATCAATTAGTTTCATTGACATAACATTTTCATTTTCATGCAAATAGCGCCCTGTTGAAAAATGTAAGTACAGTTCAGTCATTCGCCAAACCTTCCGTCATTCCAAAACGGGCCAAGCGACACCCAATATTCACGTCACCATTCATTATCAACCCATCAATCGATCGCCAACTCTATTCAATAACATCGGGCCAGTCTACAGGCCAAAAATGTTCAACTCCTTCGTCATTCTCACTCACGACTCCACCGCGACCTGTCAGGCCGAAATGGCAGACCTAAGCAGAAATAGACGTTCCGCTATCTGCAGGGGTTAATTGACTCGAAGCCCTGTCGATAAACCCCATTCCTCTCTCACTATCGCTCTCTCACTCCAGCCAGTCAGGATTGACAGCCGGTTCTGTTTCAAAACCGCCGGCGAACGATTCGTTTTCCATGAAAATTTTCAAGAAAAATGTGGAAATACAAATTTTCCCGTCGAGTAACGCAGCGAAGTTGTTAAACGCCTATTTTCATTCATTTGAGTGGATCCGTACAACGCTATTTTAATTCCGCGTTACTCAAGAACCAAAAAACATAGCTCTACTCAATTCATTTATCACTCAGTTCATTTGAACTTGGTCAAACATCACTTCATGGCGGCAGAAAGCGGTAGCGCTCAACGTTCCGGAACTTATTGTGCTGCTCGTACTCATTCGCGTACCTTTATTGAGCAATTAATACACAGAGAATTGATGAGGCTGTAAACTCGATTTTTCGCAGAGTTATTGGGTAAACACTTTAAGAACTGGTAGTAAGCGAAACAGCGGTAGTTGACCCCCGTATACCTTACGAGCGTTTTTCAACGCTAGCCCTATAGGTATTGAATTGTACTACTACGCCAGTTTTTAAAAATCATTATAGTTACATTTCAGCGGGGTTTATAAGGAAAAACCGCGCTATAATCGATTTTTGTCGAAAATTTTGGTAATTTATTGTGCTGCTCTCGTCATTTTCCCCCGAATGGGAATTTTATGGTATAATTGTCTCATTGGGAGCTATCAATATAAAACATTTAATCAAAATCGTCATAGCCGTTTTTGAGTAACAAAAGTTGGTGCTTTGATCACTATAACAACTACAGTTAGTTTTGAAGAGGATTTTGCTCATTTTTGCGTCCTTTGGCGACCTGTGGGCTAGATATCAGGTTTGAGCTGATTTGGTTCTGCAGTTTTCTCTAAAAATCCTTCACAGACACACTTACACTCTCACACACTGACCATTTTTTCAAATAGTGTTTTTTGGACTCAGTAGGGTCTGATACGTAAAGATCTGAAGAGAACTTTACAATTTTTTGGTTCAGCCGATTACATAACTTTCCTTTCGACCTTGTAGAGCCAGGAGGTCGGCTTTGACTAGGCTCTGTGATCGGCGGGAGAAAGCACTTGTTAACGGAGAGCTTAACGATAAATCATTTTTTATAATTAAAGTACAAAATATTTGGTGCTACAAACTTTTCACAGCCGCGCGATAAAAATTGTAATCACTAATCAATAGTTTGTCTATAGTAATCACTAGTTAATTTTTCACTCAGTCAACAATTTGGAGTATTATGTTGAAAGAGGTCCAGAATTTACTGAGCCGCTCTTATTTACTTTACGACGATTACTCAGCCTACGAGTTATCTAAGCGCTTGTCAACGTCTTTTGATTTATTTTTTAGAATGAAACATTTTTTACAACATCCCCCCTTCCCAACCTCAAAATTTGATTCTACGCTTTTCTAGACATCGGGATTTCAAATCTGCAACGTCCGTCCGCCGTCCGAGCCTTTTTGTGCCTTTAACGTTGTATAAAAAATCCGTTCTGTTGTTGAACTTATTGGAAGAACTCGCGGGGAAACAACTACAGGGGGAGTAACTGTTTCATGGTTTGTAACCCCCCCGGTCAATCTCATTAAAACCACCCACCAGCTCGTCTCACGTCGTGCCAATTGCCTACGGGCGCCTGGAATATTTCTTTTTCGTCGTTCCCTCAGGTAGTCAGGTCATGTTTCGTATGGTTTACTGGTATTATTCGATGCCGAATCTAATGGGATGGGTCTAGGAGGTGTGAGACTAGGTTTGTGAGAACGTTGTCGTTTGTTTGTAATAATTGGGTGAAGACAGTAGAAACGGCGTGGTTCGTACTTCGTAATGTCTTCGGTTGCTCCCAACTACCTCAACGTTATTAACATTTGTGAATTAATTGTCCCACTTCCGTGGAATTTCTAATGTACGGCCGCTCTATTGGTAACTGTTCGTACAAAACATTTATCAAAATCGTTACAACCGACGAAAAGCGATGTCGTGTGCTTGGATCACTAGGATAACTACAGTTTTGAACGGATTTATTAATACGTTCATTTTGGCGCCCCGTGTTAAGCTGCAATCTAGATGTCAATTTTGAGTCGATTTGATTACGCAGTTTCTCGCAAACAGAGCCGACATAAACACAGTTTGTCGGTCTCAGAAGCCCTCGAAACTTAAAGACAACTAGACAAGCCGGTCACACAGCTGTACCTATTTAGGCCACTGAGTATTATTAACAATCAATGAAATTAGTAGCTCTTACTATATTTAAAAATACATTTAAGTGAAAATAATGTACAGTAACGTCGAAGTAGAAGAAATGTCCGAATAAATATCGAGTGCGCCTCAGCAGACAAGTAGCAGGCTACTAATTCAATTTATTTTTCACTTCATTTGAACATGGCATAATACCACTTCACGGCAGGGAGCAGTACAAACTACAGTTCCGGAACTTATCGAGCAATTCGTGCACAGAAAACTAATGACGCTGTACACACGAGTATTTTGAGAAGGATAGTAATCACTTTAAGGGTAAAAACGGTAAGAGAAACGGCAGTGGTTGAAATTCCGAAATTTCTGCAGTAGCCCCCATATTTCTTATAAGCGTGATCAAACAATCATTGTGTCGGTACTTGATTGAACAACCACCTCAATTTTTCGTTTAATATAGGTATAGGTAACATGAAAATTTCGGAAGCCGAGAATTTAAAGTGGACTGTATTTACAAGGGGTGATTACTGTCTCCAACAAAACATTGTGGCACTGACGTACCTGGGTGCCCACCGTACATACAGTTCAAGATACCATGGATGTTCGATGCAAGCCAAATCAGTCTGGGGTTTTTACCCTCGGAGTTCCCTCACTTGCTCTAATGGGACTCCCTGGCCCTTAACGGCAAAGTCATTGTTCCCCCACCTCCTTAATGGCAGCGGATTTCCCTGAAGTGGTTTTTCCCTCTCCTCAATTTCAGATTCCTCTCCACAACAGACAGCTCCTCCCAAATTCATTCACCTACGAACTCTCGCGGAAAACACTCGTCTCCCTGTGCTCAGTCATCTCCTTCCGATACAGTTTCCCATGCCAGTTTGCGCATATTACGAGTCGTCCTCTTGTTTCGCGTTATGTAGACAAACTCTACTCACTTCATTGCACATATAGTACAGTCCTCCCCACGCTCAGCGAGCTTCTTTTATTTCGATCTTCAACTCTCGCCCTCTCGTGCGCCCAACAATGCATGTTCGTCAGTTCGCGAACTCCCATACTCGATTGACTACTATAACGGTAAACGACGAACTATAAGATTGAGACGGCTTATCGTGAGACAACGAAAGTTTTTGAACAATAATGAAAAGAAAATGGCTGCGAACTGTGCGAGTGGACGATTTATAGTAATCTCAGAGGCCGGTTGGGTCGGCCTCGCCTCGTGGCGTCCGGATCCGTGCACAAATGGGCGAATTCAGCAGGCGGTAAATGGAAGTCCCGCTTATCCGTATTAAGAAAAGAAAACAATAACAAAACTCCAGGATCCGCAAATTTCAAATGAGTAAGTTCAAACACTGATAACATTTGTGTGGAATTTATAAGGAAAAAACTGTGCTAAAATTCGACGAAATATTTGGTAATTTATTGTGCTGCGCTCGTCATTTCCCATCGGATGAGAAATGGTAATGTCGAGTTATATAAAAAATTTGAGTAAAATCGTTAGAGCCGTTTTTGAGAAACAAAAAGTTGGTGCTTTGATCACTATAATAACTACAGATAGTTTTGGAGAGGATCTTGCTCATTTTTGCGTCCTTTATTGACCTGTGGGCTAGATATCAGGTTTGAGCTGATTTGGTTACTGCCGTTTTCTCTCAATCGCGTTCACAGACACACTGACCATTTTCTCAAGTAATGGTTTTCGGACTCGGTAGGCGTTAAAACGCAAAGATCTGAAGAAAACTCACTTTTTTCTTCCGCGGATTACATAACTTTCCTTCCTACTTCGTAGAGCCGAGGAAAGTAAAAACACTAGTTCAACCGTTTCAATCGTTTCTCTCGCAAATTGGTTCCCTAGCATACAAGTTTTTTGATCCTGTGGGCCTCAAAACGTGAAGAAAATTCTTACTATCATTATTTTCGCTGGAATGCTATAGTTCGTTATAAATACGATCGATTCGAATCGATTTTACTGACAAACCTGGCCTCCCATTGGCATTTTACTGACCGTTGACCTCTCATTTTGATCTCTCGGCTGCAGAATACTGCTTCTGGCATTCAGAACACTTGGAAACACGCTAAGGGAACCGTTCCAATCAATTCGTGGCCTTGAACGTTCAAGATGGAACTGCCGCTTGTGCATATTTCACTGCAATGTAGTTTGTCCTGTAGAAATACAAGCAGACTGTTATTCAAGTGACTCAGATAAGCATTTTATATTTTCACTCACGTGCCGGTAGAATATTCGTCTAACGCTGGGGCCGTTGAAGTGTTTAAATAGCGCGGCTGAGGCATCCCAGGAGGTGAGCCCGGTAGTTGAAGTTGGACGAGTCGGGGTGGTTTTGTGCCGCCGGAGACGTCTAATATATGCGCCATCACGGACATCTTCACTTAGTATGCTCCGTCACTCCCCATCTTGTGTCTCTTCACAATGGCATCTACAACAGCCGTTCTCGCAGTAATATACCGACGGCAGTTGGGGAGGACTTACCTTCCCCTCTGCACGCTACACACGAGCCAATAGATCTGTCGTTGTTTGAACAGAACAACTTCGAGACATCATATAAATATAAATGCGCCGAGTCATTAGAGACGATGCGTTTTTGGACGCCGAGCATTAAAAGTTGAAGGGCAGCTTCCTCTAGGGACCAATGGGGATTTCAAGGACGAGAATTGATAACCGTTTGTCTGCTGCGTCATTAGAGGGACTTTTGCTCTTTAAAACGGATACTATCCTCAAAATTAAACTAATCAGATGCTGACCATTTTGGTTTATTATTCATGCTCAATAATTCACCTACGTTATCTGTCAGGTATACCCCCCCCCCTTACATACCGCAATTTTAGACACGACGTATCAATGCGTCGGGATTCCAAATCGGCATGTCTGTCCGCTGTACGGACCTTTTAACTTAGTATTAAAAATCCGTTCATTCGGACAATCTCATTTGGTATTGTCGGCAATCCGATTGGAGCCGTTGTTCCTGAACCGTCGAAGAGGATTTATTTATTTATTGCGGTTTCGCAATCATGCAAGAGGCCGGCCACTCGCGCAGCTTCCACCGAAACCAAATGGGCCAGGTATTGTTGTGGGCTTAGGCAGAAACCCAGACTTACGGAGGTGCGGCAAGGATTTGGTCGTTCACCATTCTCCCGGTAGAGTGCTGTTGCCCATGTTACGTAGAGTGGAGGTCCCGTACCATCTGGGAGGGGTTCTTAATCTGGTTTCCTACCTAATCTAATCCAATCTTGCTTTGTAGCAGTCAATGCTGCTAAGTTTGTCTGCTCTTCCGCTCAATGTTGTATGGGCTTCACGGGAGCAGTATGAGGTTTCTTGTTTCCACTGTACTGAAGGCGCAAGGCGTCGAGGGTGGAGAGTATCTGAGAAAAGATGACTGTGCTTTAAAGCCACCTCGTTCCATACGGAACTGCCTTCTCCAGTGGTCTGGGTCAAGCCTCTTTACTAAGAGGTTCACGGATATCCGTGAAAAAACTCTTACGTGCCAGGTCCTTTTGACAAGGGTTCCCATCTTGTTTGCCATCCATCCAACGCCCATTCACTTGTCCACCATGCACTCTGTGACGTGGGAAGAGTCCTAATGTATCAAAACCTATTTGGGTTAATCCTGACAAACTTGTGTAAGCTCATGTTTTTCGCCTTTGGGCATTTCAAGTTGGTACAACTCAAATTTGGTTATAATTTCCATTGGATCCTAGGGAGAGATTAAAGCAGTACCCCGTTCCTTTCCATTGCTCACTTGTTTACTCCCCCCCTCCCTTCTTCCACCATCCTCTTCTCATAACAGCCTTAGCATCGTAATGCTGTCGAACTTTTCCCTCTGCCTAAAAGAGTTTTTTGAAATATGGCTCAAGTTGCTACGTTAGTAATTGCTCTCGAGAGCTTTCAAAATTCACGGGGGTCGCGAGTGTTTCAAATGGGCGTTCCTTTCTCTCGCAGAGTCCGTCGTCTCGCCATTAAGTCGGTTGCTGCTGCCTCAACATCCGGTGGCATCTTTTGTGACCTATCGGTCGCTCATTGGTATTCGACTGAGCCGAGTGTCACGAGGGAGACATCTTGGGCCTTTTGTCTCCACGTTCCTGTTCGTGTTGCGTCCCTGTCCGCGTCCCGAGTAGATGTAGATACGAGGCGAGAGGGACTGCCGGTAGAAGAAACGTTGACGAAAAAAAGGAGTCAGGACTCAGGCCGTCACCTTGTCGACAGGCGAGAAAAGAAACAACTTTCCGCGTCGCGCTCTTCTTCGATGGCTTCCTATTTTGGCATCAATCGAAAGACGGCCGCCGCGAAACAAACGAACAACGTATTTATTTCTTTTATTTCGGTTTTACGACACGAGTACCTGACTCAAGAAAAAGTTCCATGAGAGGAGTTCTGATGAAACGAACATCTTGGCTTTTACTAGTTACATGGACTTTCCTCACGAAGTAAAAAAGAAAGTAGCGTGATTGGCCGAACTTTTTTTATTTTTTATTTTTTTCAGACCTTCACGTTCCGAGGGCTTTCAGTCTGAAAAACACAGAGGGGCAATACCTAAACCATATCTAGCCTGCAGATCACCATGAAATGCCCAAAACAGAGTTTTTGCACACGTTACAAGTACAATCGATGAGTCGCTGACCAGAGGAGAAAATATAGCAGCAGTTGGCTGATCCTCGACGTCCTCGAACTCGAACTGATTATGTGGCTGCGTTGTAATTGCGAAAATTATGAACAATTACCAGAAAATTACGAAAGACGCAGCGTCCCTTTATCCAACCATTTTTTCAACTTTGATGCTACTGAGAACCCCCCCGGCCATAAATGATCCTATTGTGTGGGCGAACATGAGCCCCCTCATGCCCTTCCAGTTCCACCCCCAGCTCCCGTGATGGTGGTGTTCTCTGAAGCGGCGTTCCCAATACGTCCCAACCATTCTCGCACACAACGCAAGAACCCAGGTCCCTGCAACCTCCACCAGCTACAGTTGAGGAACCCCAAGTACTCAGAACTGCACCAGAGCTGGCCCCTCACACGTACACAGTACATGTATTGCCTTGCGGAATCTGCAACCCACTTATCAATCTTGGTCAGGAAATACTGTGAACAGGCCACTTACCATCCGTATACTATGTCTTTACAGACTGTGAATCTCGCTTGTTTAGTCCCTGGAGAGTTAGATGAACAGCTTTGGCCTGGTATATCCTGCCAATAGGCAGTCCTGCACTCTTCCTCCCACTTGCCAACGTCATATTCAAAGGGCTCTTGGTGGCCCCTACACGCAGATCCTTTTCCCCAGAGATTGTCGACCTCGTCATTCACTTCTATCCCTATACGACCAGGCACAGTGTTGATGTGTTTTCCTTTTCCAAGGCCTTCAGGCCAAGCCCGGCATTTCCAACCAGCCCCGACGGGAGTCAGGGTCTTGAGTGCACCCAGACTGTTCAACATAGTTTACATTTTTTTCCTTTTCAGGCGATGTACAGGAGGTGATGCACACGTAGTGTCACTGCAAAGAGCTCTGCCTAGAAAGCTGTAGCCAGTGCACAAATCCCTGACCCATAGACTCCTTCACTTGCTAGGAGCACCCAAAACTGATGCGTCTGTGTCAGACTATGGCCCCAGTCTCAAGAGTGGGACCACCCCCTTCCCATCGGGATTTTTCATGCATTCCTACCCTGAATGGAAGCTTGAAGTCAAACTTCATCTGTACCGAGCTCCTGACATCCAGAGCATACCCCTTTAGACGTACCTTATCTAATATCAGGTGGTGCCCTTCTTCCCTGCCTGAATATACTCCCAGCACATCTCGGCGTAAGTAGGCAGACCCAGCAGGACCTCCAGCGCAACTTTGGGGGCTGACTGCAACCCCTCAAAGCCAAGTAGGCTCTGCGCTTTTACTCAGCTGCAGTTGCACAGTCTTCCACCAGACCATGGCCCCATCGTTGACCTTACGCCTAACGATCGCCCTGTCAATCCTCAGCCCCACTCCCCATGTCTTGCCAACCATTTTCTGGATGCACCACATCACGGATGAAGCCCTTCGTACTGCTCTCCTCACAAAGTGAGCTTCCTGTCTGGGAAGACTCCCAAGTATTTCACTTCCTGCCAGATCGTCCCCATCTTCCTCTTGAGCAGGGGTTCCCGCATTATAAAATTGCGTTTCCTGGTGAACAGGACCAGGCTCATTTTGTGCACAGCAACCAGCGCATCGTCGTGCTGGACACACATACATCGACAATTCCAACGCACATTACGGGTTTATATCCAAGTCCACGCCTGTCTGAGACGTGCAGACAGCTAGACTGGCTTCAACGGCCAAGCCTAGTGCGATCCGTTGCGAGGAGTGCTTCTGATCTTAGTAGCAAGGCGAACACGGAAAAGCGCGAGCTCTACTCCAAACGGGAGCTGCTTCACCGTAGACGATTGATGATACCAAGCGACGAAGGTCCGCCCTTTTCGCCGTAACTACCAGATGCGCGCAACATCGTCTCCCGAGGTACCTGGTAGCGCTTTAAGCTCAAAAAAGCAGATATCGACAGTCGACGCCTACAAAAATTACTTTGAAAAATTGCCGGTATTCGATAGAAAACAGGACGTGACCACCGCCTTCAGGACTACCCCTAGAATCCTAACCGGGTCTAGAATCTTCCTGAGATTTTCCATATTAAACAACCAGAGCATCCAGATGCCCATTCCTGTCCTTCCTTTGAAGCGGTACACGAGGATCAGAGCTCAAACGATGCGACCTGACCTATCTATCGCCTTATAACAGAGACATTGGACAAAGAGCTTCTGGTGGCAGACGGGTTTACGGGTATAATCGTGTTTAAGGACATTGCTTTTTGGCGTGATTTGGAACGCTTCAAACTTTTGTGTGCAAAGCTTGGCCAAGGCCTCGCTAACGTCTGTGAGGCGTCGCCTACACAAAATGGCTCTCTTGAGAAAATGACGGGTCTTGAAGAGAGGAAGTTATCAACGTATTTAGTTCGATCGGTCTCTTGTTGTATTCGAGCGGATTTAATGGGCGACACGTTCCCATCGTCCAACAAACCTTCGTTCGTTCCCGTCTCTCTAAAAAGGACAAGTAAACCGCCCTTTGGTTTCGGCGTTTCATGTAGAATTGGCAATCAGCGGGTATTAGGTCGGAGCATCAATCCGAGTCACGTCACGTAAAAGATGGGCTCGGACCGGGTGCAAGAGGCCGAAAACCCCGATTTGCTACGTTGAAGGTTAAACGGGAATTTTGATTCCGGGTTCGCCAAGTTGTGCTCAAGCGAGCCCGAGGAAACTGATAAGAAACTCGATTTACCTGAGGACCGAGTCGACGATAACATCTACGAGCTCGATACTTGAACTAAATGGCCGGCTCTTTGTTATCCCCGTTTTTGAACTTTAATCTCTTCGCGGAGTTAAGATTTGGTTTATGGCACATCGACTAAGCGATTAGGGCGTCACCAGGGGCGCATAGGTTGATTCTATCAGGAGCTGCCTCAGCCGTTTAACTTTATTTGGGGAACCACTCTAAAGAGATAACGAAATTGGGTTTTAAATTAGTTCGCCAAACCCATAGATACGAGTGAGTACTTGTGAAACTAGCGCCACATTTAAGACAATTTATGACACCCGCTGGCAAAGTCAGCTCTGTGAGTATTCTAAAAACTCGTATGTCAAAATTACCAATTAGCTGTGAATGTGCATCGTATATATCTGTGCTTAGGCAATACTAGGCCACTTCCTTTATTAAGGGGTGTTTTGTCAAGGATAGACTTGAATGAATCTCGGAGATGGGTTTTGTTGAGCACGAACTTGTGAGTTGGTATGTCACAAGATATGGAGTCTTAGATGTACAAGAAGAGGTGACTTGAACATGATATGATTTGAGTATATAAGCCGAACAAGGAGGGCTCTGAAGGCGTGAAGCTGGTTGTAGAGGGAAGGAAGAAGAAATCCGATTAGATGTTAATGAGAGGTGAAACAAGTGTCTGTTGGGAGAACTGGAGACGACCGACTTTCGCGAGACTTCGTAGGAGAATGAGTTTGGGAGGAGCTGTCTATTATAGAGAGGAATCTGAAATTGAGGAGAGGAAAAATAATGATAGGAAAACCAGGGGGAAATCTGTTGCCATTGGAAATATCAATGAAGGTGGAATTTCCACAGGCAACAAGGGGGTTCGGGGAAACAATGACTTAGCAGGGCAGTTGTGGGCAGATTCGGACGTCAAAAAAACCCATACTGACAGCGTTTTGCGTCGGACAAGGGGAGTTACCCCATCAGTGGATTGTTGCTCAAGGGATACCGGAATAGAACAGAATAATAGGACACATAACCTCCTCGGTTGCAATCACGAGGTTCCCTTCTTCCCGTCACCCTCTTAACTGCTTCTTCACTCTGGATTCATTAATGACCGGAAGGACTTTAATGAACTGAACCTCCATTTCGTTCTTTATCACTGCAGGATCGAACGGTGCCTGTAACGTAAGTAATGACAGTATGACTTGTGTGTAGGGAACACTGTGAATTATGTAAAATTACCCCGATATTGATCACTTGTGGAAAACTATTAATAAATTCGTTACCTGGCCTGATCTGCAAGTACTAGTGCTGCCTTCATACTCTAATTTCCTTATGGCACTAGCTCTTAGTTCCAAGCAGAGTGGCTTTCCTTTAGCCAGTTATCAACCATTATCCCCCTAGAAATCCTCTTGTCACTAGGTAGGCCTGTTTCATTATTTGATTACTGTTTCTAAACCGTCGACGAGGGTTATATCATTCATGGAAGTTGCAGTTTCACTAAGGGCGGCCCCTGGAGCATCCACCAAACTCAGACCTTCAGACAACTGTTGCCTGTGTGTGACCCCGCAGAGGTGACCACTTGAGGAATCCCAGACCACCTGGGAGGAGTTCTTAATCAGGTTTCCCACCTGATCCAACTATTTACTAGGGTGGCAAGTTTCGAAAGACATATCAACTATGACCATGTTTCTTAGCCATCACCTTCTTCGTGAAATCTGCAAAATGGTTATAGGCTTGCTTTGCAGCAGTCAATGCTGCTCAGTTCGTGTGCCCTCCCAACAACCGCCGCTCACTGTTGTAGAAACTATAGTGGAGCAGCACGTGGTTTCTTGTTTCTTCCCCAGTGGAGGCGCAAGGCGTTCATGTTGGAGAGTCTTTGAGAGAAATTAGTGGAGCCGCGCATTGAAGTCACCCTGTCTCGTGAGGAACTGGCTCGTCCAGTGGTTTGGCTCAACCCATTTTCTTGAAAGATGTTCACAGATGTTGGCGAAGAACTCATACTTGTCACGACCCTTTCATGAGGATTCCCATCTCGTTGACTCCCATTCGTCGATGGCGGCAAGTTTCTGTTCTGTGGTGAGATCCTCACGGAGTTCACCCAAAGCGGAGGAAGCACCGGTTTCCCTCTCCACTCGTCAGTCATGCACTCAACAGCCAAGTCAACTGGTAACTGACCAGTGATCACCTGGAGTGCTTCTGTCGATACAGTCTTATAGGCGTTGGACCCCAGACAACGGGGCAGTAGCCAATCACGCCAGATATATGACCTTGTACATGAGAATAGTGTCATGGTAACACACATCCCAAGTGGCCTTAGTAGCTGCACGCAGTGAGGCAAACCTTGTAATGGTAGTGCCTTTAAGGGACTGGAGGTGTTGATTGAAGCCCCACCTTTCACCTATATTCACTCCTAAATACTTGACGTGCTTTTCAAGAAGCAGGCTGTGCCCGCCAAAGCGTATTGAGGTTGATTATTCACTTTTCCTTTCAAGAGGATTAGCTGGGTGTTTTTCTCAGCCACCTGCATCTTGACATGCTCGCACCATTGGGTGACGGTGCGATTGTACAACATTTAGTCACATTTAAATCCTTTATGTATTAACATTCATTCATTCTCTCTCTCTCTCTCTCTCTCTCTCTCTCTCTCTCTCTCTCTCTCTCTCGCTCTCTCTCTCTCTCTCTCTCTCTCTCTCTCTCTCTCTCTCTCTCTCTCTCTCCCTCCCTCCCTCCCTCCCTCCCTCCCTCCCTCCCTTCCCCTCCCCCTCTGCCATTGGTGTCTGGGTGATGTACGAGAACGTCATCCTGATGTTGGGACCGGTGTTGGGATTACATTCTCATCTGGAAAATCAAGATTATCCCTCTCTCTGTCCACAAACATGCGGCTCCAGTCGGGTGTGATGTTCGGGTCACCAGTCGAAGCTCAGATTGTGCGTGTAGTTGCCATTCAACCGAGATGACGCTCCCTTGTGACGTCAACTCGTCGATATTAATTACATAACCGTATTGTCGAGGTGAGTCCAATTAGCGCTGAGTCTGAAGTGTATCGCACGATAGTTGAGTCTTCCTCGCTCTCATCTTAAAGGGAAACTAATTGTCGTCGAGAAGAGTTACGGCGACGTAACTGCGTTTAAAGACAAAGCGAACGCGTTCTACTCGAGGACCCACTTTATTTGACGTTCGTTGGCAACTGCCGTTAAACTTAAGTCTGATGGAACATTTAGCGCTGGGCGGGAGCGATTCGCTGTTGATAAACTTGTAAGGTTACGATCCAGGAAACTTTGCCATAAGGTGCCTACAACATTGTGACTAAATCCCCCCCTCTCCCCCTTCGTACCTTCGTTCATTGAATATCGCGTTTGAGTTCCCAAGTAACCCCCTAGCCCTCGCCATCTCCACTTGCACCCTTCTCAACCTCATCTAACTCATTCCCTTCCCCTCAACCCCCAACTAAAACCACTGAGGTCGGGCTCTCTCCCCCACCCTTAAAGTTTTAGTGGATTACGCGCTCCCCTTAAAACCATTTCCTCTAATGCCATGTGGCGAGATTTGAATCTAATCTCTACCCCCGCCGCTAGCCCATCACGACCCTCCAGGAAGATGTCTGTTCCTCCCTTTCCCTCATTTATCCGCTCACTTTATCGATTTCCATCCTTTTTTTATACCCCTCTAGCTACCTTTTTTTTTGTTTTGAACGACGTCCCTTCGCTCGTGGAAACCAGGAGGGGATTAAAGTAGCGGCAAGTCGCTCTTAATCCGCCTTTAACTGCTAATCCATTCAATGAAACATCCACCTCCTCAGCCACAACTTATACGAAATTAAAAGCGATAAATCCGGAACTTGTCGTCATAGTCGACCTTCTCACCTCACCCCTCCCTCCCCCATCTAATGCCCTTAAATCACATTAATCATTCAGTTCATAATCATTCTACACGAAACGCTTCAATTTATTACCCAACGGGTTATAATTCTATTGCTCAGCATCATTTTGACCAATCTTATTCAATCCAACTTCGAAACATATTAAGAATATCGACAATTCACGAAACTTATACGTGTACGTGAAAATAAAACACACGAAACCTTATGTTTCGATAAATATTTCCGATAATTTCTGGTGATCCAGATGGACGCAGTTTTCACGCCTTCTACTCATCCCATTCGATTCAGCATCGAAAAATACTAGTTAACGATACGAAACATGCCCGACTATAACGAAACAACAAAAATTGACGTTTTTTAGGCGACGCTAGGCTATTGGGACGGCTTGACGAGTTGAACTGACAGGGTGGTTTTTCCCTCCTGAGGGCATATCGGACCAAGTCCCTTTCTCACTACAGCCGCGCATGGGGCTATTGTGACACTAGCCCTTTATAGAAGGCGTTGTACATACCCACCCCTCTTAGGAAGCCGAGTATGTCTTCTGCCCCAGACTAAGCCACTATTCGGGGTTCAATGAACCCCTGAGAAAGTGTTTAAAGCGTTTGGCTGCCAAAGCAGGACGGTCACATAGGACGTGCTCTGCCGCCTCATCCCTCTCACCGCAAAGTCTGCATTCCACCACCTCTGAGATGCTCATCTTGTTGAGGTGATACCTGACTGGGGAGTGTCTGGTGGGGGTGCTGATCAGAACTGTCAGATCTAGTCTACAGAGTGTCAGCATCGCCTTCGCCCTTTGACAGGAAGGAGTAACAAGCTGTGGGTGGCGATGCCAATAGGTGCTGCTTCCCAGTGTATCCTAACGAGCTGCCAGACGAGTCAGGGGACTTTTCTTCATACCTACGTAGGGTTCAGGCAGTGCCCCCTATGAGCCAGAACCCAGACAAGGGATAGCCTGTTATGAGCAGCGAGTCGCTTGAGCGCTTGAAGAAAATCCCATGCCAACCTGGCTGGGCTGCAAGAGCCTTTAAAGCGGCCTAGATGTCCCAGAATATGTAGATCCGCTTGCCGTTAAGTCCTTTGGTCAGGATCTCTTCTGCGCCCACCTTTATAGCTAGGATTCCCACTTGAAATATCGTGGCGTACTCTCCCAGCAGCTCAGCAAGACTGTAGTTGGGCCCTATGAAGCCCAGTCCTTGCCTCCCATTACAGAACCATCAGTATACCACTGCAGGGCGCCCAACTCAGTCCGGTTTCTCCCATCGTTCTCAGTGAGGCGGGAGGCAGTTCGGGGAATGAGCGCACACTCGAGAGAAACGTCAACTTTCGCTGGATTGTCCCGCAAGTCTCCTCAGGTAGTAGAATTTCCTTCACTATGTGTACTGTCATTTCCTTGCTTTTCGTCTATCGCAATAAAACGCTGCAAATGATTAAATAATAGTTTATTATTCTCTTGCCCAGCGTGGTTATCCAGAATTGACGCAGTCGTACACCTCTGAGACCCGTCTTATTCGACTCAGTATCGAAAAATACCTAGGAAACGATACCAAATACGAAATAATTTGCAATAAAACGCTGCAAAATACTAGTAAACATTACGAACATTACCAGAGTACGTGCATTTAGAATTGACATTTTCTTGGCGCCTGTAGGAAGTTGGTGCAGCACAACAAAATTATACTTATACTTATACTCGTGATGCGGTTGGAGTGAGGTAGTGTGGGAGATTTCACTATTTTGTCTTGGGAGTTCTTCTGAGAAGTAGAATTTACCTTACTATATTTACTGTGACATCACTGTTGTCGTACATCACTGAGATACTCTTGTGCGAATCAGTATCGTAAACGACATCAAATTCGACATAGTTGCAACGAAACTGCCTAAATTTCGTTTTATGTTAAATTATTAGCACACTACTAGGACTTTTAACAACTAGGACGAATCAGTGCCGCCATCGGCTTTCCAGGCCATATTTTGCCTCAACGTGGTCTAAAAACATTCATTCTTATCCATACGAAAATTTCGTTCGGAATAAAGTTTGCTTCGGTTACAGGACAACCATGTTGTCATGTGTGTTAAATATTTTAAAAATTATCCAAATAGGAAATTTTGACTGTTTTATTGCAACCGCGTCGTGTTTGGTATCGTTTCCCAGGTGTTTTTCGATGCTAAGTCGAATAGGAAAGGTCAAAAGGTGTGTAAGATGGCGTTTAAAGAGAATACTGCGGAGTCACAGTAATGTAGTGAGGCAAATTCTACAACTTGAAGGATCTCAAGGCGCAATGTACCGAAAGTTGTTGTTTCTCCACAGCCTGCGCTCGCTTCTTACGGTCCGTCCCCTCCGACTCCAATCACCTGTCGAGTTTCGCCTAGAACATGTCTATTTTCGATGTTGTTTGGTGATGTTTCGTATCGTTTACTAGGATTTTTCGATGCTGAAACGAATGGGACGGGTCACGATGGCGTGAGACTACGTCGAGCTGTGCAAGAGAATAATAAACCGTTGTGCATTAACTTGCTGCATTTATGAGTTCTAACTGAATTGGCTCACAAATGTGTGTGTATCAACTTGAGCGAAGTATCGTGTTTGTTCTGAGTTGCATTAGTGCGGGATCGACTGGTCTGTTGCCTTATCAAATGATTGTTCCTGAACCCTAAAAATGGGCCATATCAGTCTACTGTCACGCTCCCGCACAGAACCCGTGTGGTCATTAGCCATTCTCCTAGTGGAGAGCTGCGACCCATGTTGAATAGCATGGATGTCTGACCACCTTGCGGAATCCCATACCTTCTGGGAGGGGTTCCTGATCTGGTATCCAACCTGATCTAACTGTTTACTTGAGCGGCAAGTTTCAAAAGGACAGATCACGTTTCTTTGCCATCACATTCTTCATGCGAAACGGCTATAGGCTTGCTTTCCAACAACCGTCGCTCAGCTACAGATGGAGCAATACTTGGTGTCTAGTTCCGCTGCACTGCCGGCGCAAGGTGTGCAGGCTGGAGAGCATTTGAGAGAAATAAGTGGAGCCATACATTGAAGTCGCCATGTCCCGTATGGAACTTGCTCGTCCATTGATCTGGCTCAGCCTACTTTCTCCCAAGGCGTTCATGGATGTTGGGGAAGAGCTCATACGCGTCTTTGACGAGGATTCCCATCTCGCTTGCCATTTCTCCAATGTCCCTTCATCGATGCATGGCGGAAAGTCCAAGGACTGAGCCCTGTGGGCACCTTCTCAATATTTCTCTGGACAGAGAAATGCCTGCATTCAATCATAGCAGTTCTGTCTGTCAGATAAATTCTTCTCCTGGGGTCCTTCGAAGCACCAGGGAGGTCAGCAAGTTAAAAATATCCCACCCTGCGACGAGGAAAAACCGTAAGTGCCATCGAATGATGAAGCAGACCTGTGACCTTTCTGGCCATAAGGGTTGTGTGACCCAAAATGGTAGAACAGGAATGCACATCCTGCGGCCTTGTGCTGGTGCATTATGGGTTAACGTCACAACAGGTGGCTGCCTCCGCAGGGCAATGCTGGCAAATGCGCTTCCTCTGCGGATATCGTGGTTGTTGTGGTGTCGCTGGAGGGTAATAATCCCATCTTCGTTTTTAAACTGCGAGGTCCGAGGGAGTAGAGGTCAACCGGTTGGAACTCCTACAGACATCCCCGAATGCAGAACTATAACTGTGAGATAAATTCTGATGAGCAAGTACCGAGCGTGGGGGATTCCCCTACCTTTAAGCTCACTGTGAAGTGCTGGCCACCAAAGGTAGTCAAGCGCTCCCCTGATCAGAACTGCTACGACGTACTTAGCCAATGCCAGTTGGGAAACACGTCGACTTTCGACCATGAAATCCGGCGTGGACCTTCCTTTGGAACACCCTTATTGCCAGTCTGTGAAGTTGCGACCGAAGACTCCTTCGAGGGACTGCAACATCAAGATTTCTAATGTTTTACCTAAGATAGAAAGACGGCATGGACAGTTGGGGGATACCACCAAAACACGGAATGCTTCGTGTGGCAATGTTTGTGAAATATCTTGAAAAGTGCTTTGTTGTGCGGATGTTATCATAACAACGTCCTTCCCTCGTGCACACGTCGTTCGCTGTACTCCCTGGACGGTTTCACGGCACACCCTCTTCTTCCTCCATCGCAAATACGGAGTTATTTAACACTAATCTTCTTGTACAATTAATTGTATTAGCCGACCGATGAAGTTAACGCGACTTCTTTCTGAAAGATGAGCTCAATAGGATGAACAGCTCTCAATTAGAAGTAGAACGTTCCGAACAGATGCGCAGGGGTTAAAAGTCAATTTCTCAACTCAACTTTTCTGGCGGCCGGAGATGGAGCGGGGCATCGTAATTGGAAACGAGGGATTTGATGGGTTCTGTGGAACGTTACCGGTTTCGTTTGACTTAACAAGATTAAAGGAGAATTCAACGTCAGCGTCTGCTCCATTGATGTTGACTCATAACCGTCAGCTTCCGTTGCTCCTCTGAGCTCGAAAAATGGAACGATTGATGCACTCTGTGAGACAAATTGATACAAATTGTTTCACTTGTTGGGAGCGAACTAACGAACGACACCGTTTGAGGAAACTGTCTGTGGGCCGTTTGCACCAAAACTGCACTGACAACTGATCACGAATAAGTAAACCAAGGCTAGCCTGTTTCGTTCCCATGTTCGTGTTTACGCTACGAATAAGCCTTATCGAGAAGGCAGTGGACTAATGAGGTTACAGTAAAGTAAGGAAATGGGACATCTGTTCAACATCCCGTCTTGTACGTACGATCCCATTACTCCCTACGGGATAGTGGAGGTCTCCTAGTTTGGCTGAGATGACACCAGGTTTCCAAACGGACGTGTGGTTGCTGTATGAGTGGACCTTGTCTCCAGCATTGAAAGACCGGAAATTTTGGGCAAAATTGTTCGTTTGCCTTTCTGACATCCGTGCTCTGAGATCTGGCATAACTTGATCAATCCTAGACTTGATGATTCTTCCCAAGAACAGGAGAGATAGTGGATTTCCTGTGGTTTGGTGAGGAGCTTTATGGTACTGAAGTAAGATCTAGTTGATCAAGTTTTGCAGAGAGTTCTTATTAGCGCCAGAGGTGGCAAGGGCCTTTTTTAAAGTTTGAACAGCTCGTTCGGTCATTGACATTGCCTGTCCATTGGTCGAGCGGCGATATGGAGCTGTAGTGCGGTGGAAACGGACGCCTTGTACCTTCAAGAAGGTCTGGAAGAGCTCTGAGGTGAATTGTGGACCATTATCCGTGACTACTAGCGTTGGGATCCCAAAATGGGAGAAAGCGTTACTCAAGATGTTACATGCCACCTGGGCAGTTGTCGATGTGGTGACAGATACATGAATCCACTTGGAATAGGCGTCGACAGCAATGAGTAAATACGTCCCATGAACTGGTCCTGCATAGCCTCAGTGGATTCTCTCCCATGGAGTGTAAGGGTATTCTCAATTATGAGAACGTGATTTCAGAGGTGATTTTGAGTGTTGAGCACATTCAGTAAATGACTTTGACATTGACTCAATTATTCCAAAACAAATGTAAATTATTCACAATAATAGAAGACAATACTCGACGGAGCACGGTAATGGAGAACAAATGATGAAGAAAGATACGACCTTGCCGGACCTAGCCGCCCAACTTATGGCGTTAACGTTTGATCAGGTTAACCCAACCTGGTGAAACCCGTTTTTGCGGCGAGAGGTGGTTAAGTACTGTTAATCGAGTCTAAATGGGATCAACGCAGTTGGTTAAAACGGACGTGTGTCTGTTAAGGCGATTGCGAGTACCAAATACGCTCAAATTTCAAAATCAGCCAGCCGCCCTACTTGGTAAACTAAAATAAGGATTTGAGTAGCATCGTTGTAAAACTGACTATAGTTATCATAGTGATCAAAATTAATCAATTTTTTCCTCGAATACGGCCGCTAGGCTTGGGTTAAATGTTTTGTTTCAAAATGAACGACAAAATCTTCATTTGACAGAAAATAAGAGCAGCTCAATTAATTAACAAAATTTCGAAAAATAGCTGTTTTACTGCGACAGTCCTTTAAATTCACCATATGAAAACCGTGATAACATGCATTGTTTTTCGTGTCATTTCAGAACTGTGGACACGAACCTCCCAAAAATAATTAGCCGATGACATGTACTTTCTGCCGTTGTCCGCATTCTCGTCGTCTGTGTTATTTGGGCTCATAACCCAATGAAACTCGTACAGCTAACTAAATTTGAACACGGTACTTTTTGAACTACACATTTGAAGGATCTGAGATATTTTTCTAACTCGGTATGGTTACCACCTTAGTAACGTGGTAACCACCTTCGCTCAGAAATCTCACTCTCAGAAGTTGCCAGTAATTGGCGATGGGTTTCTCTTGAGTTGGCAACAGGTCCAGGAGACAGGACAGCGTGTGGTGATAAGAAAACGATACTTTTCTAAAGGTCGGTTGGCCGTTCCAGGTGGAATTCATACGGTTCCCAGATCTTTTCATATATTTACCTCCCCCCAGGGCTTGTAAATTACCTGCTATTTCCTGTAAACACGAAAGTCGGGCGTGCAGTGGGTTTGTCTCAACGGAAATGACCGCGCCCCCGTCTGAACAGGTCGCCCCGCATTTTAAGATAAAAGTCTTTTCGGTCTGAAAGGGGAGGCGCCACACGAATTAACCCTCCAACGCCAGACTCTTCATAAAAGCACCTCAAACCCATTTGGAGACTCCGCATCACCGTTTAAGTGACACTCACTACTCGTCTCTTGTTTTCCCCTTCGTTGTGTGTCTGTCGTCTTCTGTCTCAACCTCTGGAAGTCGAAAAAAAGCTTCCCGGCAAAAGGGTCCGGAGCGTCGCCTTCCTTTCACGAACAGGACAGGTTCACGTAACAGTTGCTTGTGAAAAGCAGTCCGGGGGAGCCTACTGAATAGTTTAGCAGGTGATTAACATCAGGCTCGAGAGGCGGTCCTGGGGAAAAGTCCGAGGGAAGAATCTGTTACGAATTCACGAGGAAAAGAGATGCGCTTTGCCGCGAGGAAAAATCTCTTTGGGCAGATCAGCAGACAGAAAGTAAAAAGGGAACAGGGATGAAGAAGATCGAGAAAAGCGCTGTGCAGAAAACATCGCGCAATTTGAAAATCGGAGCTTACTGTCTTGGGGTTGAGAGGAAAGTCAAAAAGTATGAGCCTCTTCATGAATTATGCGTGAGATTGCCAGAGCGTCCATTATCCCTCTCTTCCGCCGCCACCACTGCCAACGACGTGATCTCCCCAGATTAAAATTATAAATATCTGGTGCGACGCATCACTCAACTTTCCTTAGCCCTGCGCGCATTCTAACTACCATCAAAATCTCATTTTCACTCGGTTCACGTGACCTAAAACTGGTAGCGTTGGGGTTTCGAAATTTATCGGGCTGTTGCTACTCAATTTTTGGGAAGGTCAGCTCTGAACTGCCCCACGAATTTCCTCTAGCGTATTGAGAACGAACCTAGAACCGTTTAACATCATCAGGTTGGCCCTCACGCCTCTCTGCGATGGCAGTTCTTCTTTCTTGAATATATTCGTTTCTTTCTTACTATCGTCACGCTCACGAGAATCTTGCTACATGCCACCAGTCCCCTTCATCTTCCCACACTGCTGGGGGCGGTCATTCTTGATCCGAGCGAGATACTGGCCCTGGATCAGCAAGCTCCAGCCGCTTCTGGCTGAGTACTGCCCTAACGAACCGAGCTATGCGCCTCCAGTCTTCCTCTGCAGGCTACATGGAGCAGACCTTACCAACTGTGTCCTCCACCTCACACTGCAAGCCCGCCTACCTGTAGCGCGAGAAGGTGGCATGGGAAGCCACCCTGATAGTCGCAGTACCAAGCTCGTCCTTGAGCCAGTGGGATGACTGGTTATGGTGCTGCTCACTCAAAAGCAGCAAATCATCCTCCTTTCTGACTCTCGTCGTTCCTCACCCACTGAAATCGCTGCAGAAAATCCTGCGCTGTCGTGCTCAAGTGAAGGTTGCCTTGGAGGATGCGAACCATGATCGGCCGTGTGGCGACTAGCCTCCCTGCATTTCCTCCCACCAGGCAGATGGGCCACCTCCTTCCTCTTGTAACCATGTTACCCACAACAGTCGCTGCAGCACATGTCACGACCATTTTGACGTTTCAAAGATCACTGTTCCACCCCTACCGAATAGGCAGCTTATTGGACCACCATTTTGATGTTTTGAGAACGCTGATTTCATACGATTAAAGTTTATAAAGAAAAAGCTGCACTAAAATCGATTTCGTTTAAATTGTTGATAATTCATCATGCTGCTTTCTTCAGTTTGCCATTTATGGCAATTTAATGGTAAAGCAATCTTATTTAGATCTGTCCTCCTCTTTTGGGGATAAGAATATTCTGTGTTTTGAATGATGCGCCTGGTACATATCCAATTTGAGCTGATTTCGGTTACCCATTTTTCATCCTTTATGTTCACAAACTCAGAAATCATTATTGAAAAACTCAAACTTCTCGTAAACTTCCTTCCTACTCGGCAGAGCTAAAGAGTGTAAAAAGAATATAGAAATATGAAAATTAACCTGCTCATGAACTAGCGTAATTAAAGACCGTGATAGTTCAAACGGTTTTTCGGAGGAAAGGACTAAGTAAAATAATACGGCAATAATTGTGTACATAGAAGAGAGCGTTTTGATGCGAGGCGCCACATATTTTGTTGGCGTTCGTTCATTGTTAGCAGTATAACACTAAAAATGAGTATTGTACTTAGGTAGAATATATCTTATGGATAGTAGAATTGTTTCGAAGGCACAATCTGCTTTATTAAAAAATATCTAGGGTGTAGCAACACACAAAATTCCACAACCCCTGTAAATTTGACGACCTGCTATATGCGCGGGCTATACGTTCGAGTATTATTCGAGAAATCTCGTTATCCGAGCTATCATGGCTTATATCTCCGTTAAGTAAATAGATGCAGAAATAAACTCGTAATACAAAATGTAGGTATACGTTGCTAAAAGATCTTCGTGAGTTTGATCGAATCCAGTGAAACGGCTACAATGGAAAGCGTTCAAAAAACCATTCTTTTCGACGCATTTTCATTTTGGTTTATTATTCATTCTGAATAATAACCCTATGTTTTCGATCACGAAATATTTTTTACAACTAAAGTTAACGTGCCTGTTAGGTGAGTCCGTCTCCTCTGGCTTGTGAGTTACTGTGGGCAAGCGCTTTCGATGTAAAGACATCATCGTCTGGCCGTTAAGTCGATGATCGCCAGACGATGATGTCTTTACATCGAAAGCGCTTGCCCACAGTAACTCACAAGCCAGAGGAGACGGACTCACCTAACCGGTACGTTAACTTTAGTAATTTGCCTACTGGCGGATATAACCCAAATTTTTACAACCCCCCCTCAAAATTTGATACTTTACGTTTCAAGACTTGGAGATTCCAAATTTGCAATGTCCGTTCCACCGTCCCCCGTCCGCCGTCCGGGCAGTTTTGTGCCTTAAACGTAGTCTAAAAAATTCGTTCTTTCGCACAAAAATCCGATTTGGTATCTAGTTGTGCCCGCCATTTCGGCAATCCGATCGGACGAAGCCCGTGGTTGTAATGGGCAAAAAATGGTTAAAAAAATAAAACGCAGTACAACGCGGGAACTACAGCGGAAGTCAACGTTTCGTCGTTTGAACTCTCTCCCTCCCTCCCGTCTCAATAAAAAACCACCCGCCTCGTCCTCGCCTCGCACCGCAACGCTCGCCCGCCCTACTCGTTGGAAGCCCCCCCCCCCCCCGACTCTTTTCTTTTGCTCCCTCTAGGAAGCGCTCGTGTTTCGTATATAACCTTTGGCATTACGATTGGTCCCTTTATCGGCTGATTGCCTTGTTCTCGTCTTCCCCTCCACCAATGACTGTTTCGCTCCGTCTCAACTATTTCCGTTAGCAAAATATCTGTTATCTTCGATTGAACTTTTCATTATTCGTTTATTTTTGGTTTATTTATTTAATAGTTCGTTCATTTCATTTTTTTTTGGTTTTAATACGATTCAATTTTTTTAGATTTTTTCGTTTCATTCTCATTTTGGTTTTTTTCATAGATTTTTGGTTACATTTTGATATTAGTATTTAGCGTGCATGTTTTCATATTAAAATTCAGTTTTTTCTAGATACTTTCGTTTTTGTTTATTTTAATATTACGATTCAGTTCTTTTCGACCTTTTTTTGGGTTTCATTTTGATATTTTTCGATGCTGAATCGAACGGGATGGGTCTCGGAGCTTTAATGCTAGGTCAAGCTGTTTATCCGAATAATAAACCGTTGTGTAATAATTTGCAGGGTTTTTATTTCTGTTCAGTGGACTGTTAGGGGAACATTCAGTGAGTTTGGTGAAAATCGGTGAAGCCGCTTAGCCAAAAGTGTAAAAATATATTCACTGCATTATATTATCACATGGAGATATTTATGGAGAAGGAATGGTAGGTATTGTCTCGTAAAATGTCATGTATGGCGTACTTTTCCAGCGCCTTGGCAAGACTGAAGTTGGGCCTTACGATGTTCAGACCAGCCTCGCAGAACAGAACAGTGTACCATAGCAGCGCTCCCACATTAGTGAGAACGAACATCTCCCCCGCTGTTCCCTTGAGTGGATGCAGAATTCTTCTGCTCTGGCATAACTTCAGCCGCACGAATTGCAGCCTCTTCCATTTTGAACTGTTTCAATACTCTTTGGGGGCTCGTCTTTGCTTTGGTATCAATTGTACTGGACTGCAAAAGCCGTACCTCTCCCTTTAGTCGGTCCTTTGAATGTGTATATTCAATAGGATTTCTATTGCCGCAGTGGGGCAAGTGTTCATAGCCCCAAGATCCTGGATACTTCGTACGCGTAGACAGGGGATTTAGTAGCATTTTTGTAGAATGTCCTGGTGAAGTGCCACATTTTGTCGATATGGAATGTCTAGCTCTCAATACCATTCATTTAACATGAAAATACATTGAAAACATCTTGGGAGCATTGACAGCTTTGCGATACGTCACTTGCGTGTTATTTCGGTACAAACGCCCACGGAGTATGAAATTATCGTTCGGACCAATCAGTCCTCCATCGATGTGAACTCCGCCTTCATAGCACACTTCGGTCGATTCTAAGAAAACATTGCGGCAGTCGAAATACGATATTCCGGTAGAACGAAAACTGTAATAGGCGGGAGGGGTGGGGGTGGGGGTGAACGGAACAAAAAGAAGGGCGGATGTCGTTGAATTAATACGTGAAAAGGACGAGATCTCTCCGGCGAATGGATATTTTATATTCCTCCTGAAGAAGGAGCCGTTTTCAAAGACCTTCCCCTCAGCCGCATCGTCGGATCCCAAACCGCCGCCACTTGCTGCTCTTTTTCTCGTTGACACTTTTCCCGTTGAACTTCCTAAGACGAGCGATGGTGAAGGAGAAGGGGGAGGGGCAAGGGAAAGAAGAAAATGAATTTCTCAATCTAAAAAAAAACCACCGGTGACAATATCAACCGGTTTTCCCCTCCGTTTAATTTCTTATGACAGCAAAGCAGTCGAGCGCGAGAGACGCTTTTTCCGCGTTGTTTTTTCTTCAAAGTTTAATTTGCCTCGACGAGAAGCGCGGAGCATCAAAAATTGACTCAATAGCTCCAACAGGATGGTGCATTTTATGGGAGTACGAATAGGCGGAATGGATTAGTTGGCGTTTTATATAAAAACGATAAATTAATGTTCGACATATCTCCTTTTGTCCGATATCATGGTTTATATCTTCGTTCAACAGATACTGAAATAATCATGGAGTGACAAAATGTGAGTGTGCGTTGCTAAAAGACATCCTGTACGACTGGTGAAATCCAGGGAATCAGTTACTCTGAAAATAACGAAAATGTTTAAAAAAACATACCTTTTGACACAGTTTGATTTTTATCTCTGTTCGATGGACTGACAGAGGAACATTTATTGAGTTCAATGTGTAGGTATTAACTACTTGAAAACATCGTGAGAGTTTGGTGAAAATAGTTGAAGCCGTTTTGCCTATTTTTGCTTCATATGCCACCCCAATCGGTTTTGCCGTTTTCCCGCAAATGACTGTTCCTTAACCCTCGGGGACAGTTAAATCAGTCGACTGTCATGGAGGGCCATTCGTTCAGCATCCATCTAAACGAGACCTGTAGAGGTACGGCAGATGTGGTCATTTTGCCAGTCTCTGAGCGGAGAGCAGTAGCCTGTGCGTTTCTGCGCGGTGGTATGACTCCTGAGGAATCACGTACCGTCCGGGAGGAGTTCCTAACGATTTACTGGGGTGGCAAGTTTCAAAGGAACAGAACAAGTGTGACCACGCCATGACAATCTTCACAAACTGGGCGAAACAGTTATGGGCTTGCTTAGTCAGTGCTGGAAGGTCCGTTTCTCGCGGTTTTAGGAACTAAAGTGCAGCAGCACGTGGCTATCTTCGTACTGGAGGGGCAAGACGTGCAGGGTGGAGAGTATTTGAGAGATAAGAAGTGGAGCTGCGCATTGAAGTCGCCGTAAATAACTTGCTCGTCCAGTGGTGTGGCTCAACCCACGTTCTACTAAAACGTTCAGTGATGTTCGTAGAAAACTCGTACGTGTTACGTCAAATTGATGAGGGTTCCCATTCATCTAATGCCAATTCATCTATCGCGGCAAGTTTTCGTTCAATAGGGACGTTCACGCGGAGTTCAGCTCTGAGTGGAAGACTCTCTACCTGTCCATCATGCACACAACGGCCAAGTCAACAAGTAACTGACCCATGATAACTTGGCATGCTCCAGTGGATGCTGTCTTGTTAGTTATCCACAGGAGGGCAGCTGGATATTATAATGGATTTAGTACTTTCCTGTAATTGACTGTTGTTTGCGGAACCTCCCGGGCGGGTGAGGTAGGCTGGATGGATGGCCAGTCCCTGGAGTAGGGGGCAGGGTTTCGATCGTCTTGTAAGGCTGGAAAGGTTTTGTACAGTATGTGTTAATGTGTGTAGCTATGTGTGTGTTAGGGTAGGAAACACTTTGGGGGAGGAACGTTGAGTACTCCCCACATAGTGGATAGGAATAAACCGTGATAGGGTGGGGTAAGTGTAATGGGGTTAGATAGCATAGGATATAGTGTGAGGATGGTGGGGGGGGGGGATTCCCCCTTCAAGGGTGAGTCACTGTGATATGGGAAAGGTGGGGAGAATGTGAATGTGTGTTTGGTTGGGTGGGTGGCGTCCTGGCTGGCCTGGGGGGGGGGGGCTGCTTAGGGGCGCCATGGTTATTTGTTTGTTTCACTTTCTGTATTATTTTTTGGTTGCCATCTGTTAATTTCTAGGGACTGTCTGGACCCCCCAGGCATTATGAACGCCCGTGAGTATGTTGTATGAGAGAATGCGGTATAAATGTAATTTATTCTATGAATGAAATATAGGTTAGTGTGCTAGGGAAAAATGTCTTATTTATTGGGCGTGGGTGGGAGTCCTCCAGCGAGGAGGGACAAGTCCAAGCCTCGCCAAGGCAGTGGTCCCCAAAGCCGTAAGGCTGGACACAATTCTAGCCTTAAGGTATATCTTTACCGAAGTGGTACAGCAGGGGTTTACAGCCCATCCACCGTGGGTTAGGTCCACGCTAGGGCGCCAGGGCAAAGGCGGAGCAATCTGCTGATCCCTGAGAAACCCAGTAATGAGAACCTGCAGATATCGCGGTGGTCGTAGATGGTTCGCTGGAGATAGTCCCCGTCCCAGTCCCCTTTTTCTTTTGCTCGATGGGGTGGAGGCAGGTTAGGGCCGAGAGGCCGGCACTGCCAACGCAGACCCCTATACATCAGAACGTAAATGTGGTTGGCTACCACACATACACACGGACCACGCGCCGAAATCAGTATTTTTGGATTCAGTTGGCTTTTGACACCACTGGTAGGGGAAAGTAATAATTGATCGGATTAGTACGTGGGGCTGAAGAATGTTTTGTGATGTTTTGCCCGATGTTTTGCTTTCCATAAAATACAGCCATACTTCCTGAAATTCGAATAAACGTCTATTCGCCTATTCAGCAGTTCATCAGTTTTTAACAAACATTTATAGCGCAAGTAGGTGCTGATTAGTTGAAGATGATTTGAACTTGAATTTTTAATCGATATCATTGTAGCTGAAACGGATAACCGTCGCTATAGGTGCATTTTGGTTCGGAAATGTTAAGACCTGAAGGAAGATTTTTAATCAACTTTTTTTGCATGATCGCAATAATATCATTACATTTCAGTTAACAGAATGTAGAATCAGTTCCGAATGACGACGATAAATTCGTAAATGAAAATGTAAAACTTTTAGCGCGGCGATGAAAATTCTTGATTTGACTTGTGAAACCTGTTAAACATAGTGATGAAGCCGAAGGCCCAGCAGGAAACGCGTGAGGGTGACATTATGCTAATGGGAGAGGACGACATTAAAGGGATGAACTGGAGGCCTTTCTGGAAGCTTTGTAAAGTGATGTTGAGGCACAAGAAACGAGGCAATCTCTTCAGCAGCCCTTTGGCGGAGATCAAGTAATCCCCGCAAGGCCGCCTCTGGGGATATTACGTCTTCTTCAGCTGCCCTGGACTCAAGAGGGTTCAACCGTCGAAAGCCGCAAAGGTGCCTCCCTATGGGCATCAAACGAGGGAGCAGATAATAATATAATAATTTAGTAATATTAGGTAGCAGTGCTTGGAACGTCGAGGAGGTGCACCTTGGAAGCTATTGAGCTCTGTACGTATACGACATCCATTGCAGCGACATTCCTCTGCTATTGAGTGATCCCCAGTTCTTGGGTTGGCGCTTACCGTTGGCAATTCAAAGCTGCTTTGAGAATTCAGAACAGTCCAACGCTGCGGGTGGAGTTCAGAGCTAACTCTGTGTTACAACCAGAAGCTACTTCTGATTAAATCACACACTCTGAAATGTCTGGGTGGGGCAATGAACAAAAGGTTGACTATTTCATCTTTGATTTTAGAACTTAGCGCCACTTTCACCAAAACGACCCAAATGTTTGAAATGTTATGTAAAACCATCCTGTGCGAAAGAATAGTAAGTCATTGTGAAGTAATTTGCAGCAATTTATTGCAACATCGTTGTGTTTGGTATCATTTCCTGGGTATTTTTGGATGCTGAATCGGTGTAAGACTGCGTCAAGACGAAAAACAGAGAAATCACAGTAAATATGGTAAGGCAAATTCTAATACTTGAAGGAACTCGCAGGGAAAATTTGGAAGCTATCGTTTCTCCCTGGCCTACGCTCGTTCCCGTTATCCCTCTCATCTCACTCCAACCACCAGGTTTTTTTGGTTTTTTTTTAAACGATGGATGCAGGGGATACCCTCACTGCAACCACAAACGGGCCTATCGTAAGGGCGTCCATGATCCTCAGATCATGGCCCCCCTGCACCACCTCCAGGCCCCACAGCACTGGTCTCACTTGGTGTGACGTCACCTATGCACCCCGACCACCCCCGCACAAACTGGAGGATATCCGCAAGTTCTGCATTTGCCACCTCTACGGGCTGAAGAAAGGGCCTCCCAAACACACAACGACGCAATGCCGCGAGTCCATCGCATACGCACATGCTCTGCCGTCTCTAGCCCTACCTCGCAGAACCTGCATACCTGTACCTCGCACTTGCCAATATTTGCAAGGTGGTACCTCAGCGGACAGTGACCTGTGAACAGGCCACATATGATCCTCATATCCTTCCTCCCCAATTCAAGCACCTCCTTGGACCTCTCTCTGGAGAGCCGGATGAAGAGTTATGACTGTCTAAGGCCGGGCAGCCCCTGCCAATGAGCAGCCCTGCACTGGTCCTCCCATTTGCCAACCTCTCTGCGTAGGTGGCTCCTGGTAGTCCCAACAAAGGGCTCAGGCCCAATAGGGATCTGCGTTGATCCCTTCTTAGCCAACCTATCAGCCCGTTCGTTTCTCTCTATACCCTGATGCCCTGGCACCCAACACAGTGTTACACTGTTGTCCTCTGCCAGGGCCTTCAGTTCAGTCAGACACTCCCACACCTGCCGTGATGTAAGACAGTATGAGGCTAAGGCCTTGAGAGTGGCCTGACCGTCCACCATTATTGTAGATTCTCTGCCGCTTCAGTCCCCTCTGCAGCAGCCGCTGCACACAGACTGTCACCACAGCCACCTCTGCCTGGAACACCGTGGCCAGCGACCCGAATGGGATCGCTGCTCTGACTCTCGGCCCAAAGATGCGTGCTCCTGCAAAGCCACCCTGCACCGAGCCATCAGTGTAGTATACCACCAACCACCCGTTAGTACAATTCATCGTATCGTGCCAGTTGCCTGGCGTTGGCTAGAAAATGTCAATTTTTGTTGTTCCATTGTAGCCAGGTCATGTTTCGCATCATCTACTAGTATTTTTCGATTCTGATCTGTTGGATAGGTCTCGGAGGCGTGAGACCTCGTCTGGCTGGATAACCAGGAAGTCATCTAAAATATTTATTGAAACACACGTTTCAAACTCCCAGTAGCTATCTGCTAACACGATCAATACTGATACTAATTACGGCCGATTTTACCAAAGCCGCCGAAGCCATCTACAAAGGGGGTCTACAAAGACATGTTCAGCCATATCGGCTACGGCAATGTACGGTAACTTAGCGTCTGTTCAACATCCCGTTGTCAGAGACCAATGCCACGTCAGCTCTCAACAGAACAGATTTAATAACTATTAAAAGCCGAAGTGGCCGCATTAACCTCTGCCAAAGCTAAAACTGGCGGGGAGTGTAAAGCACAAATGCGCGTACTCAAAGTGCAACAGCTGCAATTAAATGCTAAATCAATCCAGAAGAGTCCTTAGATTGAATAGGAAAAATAGATAGTCGTATAAGAAAATGAGCGCTGAACAAGTAAAAATAAAACTTGAAATTGTGAGGTTTGGGCTACATGCTAGAGCTCAAAGGAATGGACGAAAGTTGGGGAGGGCTAGCACACATTCTAGAATATTTTCTAGTAACCCAGGGCCTACCGGGATATTTTCCCCAAATGGTGCTGCGGGGTTGCAAAGCCACTTAGGTGGCTCCCTTGGCAGGGCCTTAGGGTAAAGGAGAAATCAGTTCCCACTTCCCAGAGGAGCGGTCCTGCTGCAGATATCCCAGTGATGGTCGATGGGGTCGTTGGAAGTAAGGTTTTTCCAATCCCTCCATTCTATTTGCCTCATAGGATGGAGGCAGGTTAGGGATGAGAGGCTGTTACTGACATCGCGGCATGTTATATGTTATAAGTGTTGGCGGCATTTTATAACGTGAAGGAAGCATTTAACACCATCTGTTGGCTAGAGATGTTGAGCCCGACCGACCTCTCAATCCCCTCAAATCTGAGACTCATAATCTCGTTTTCGCAGAACAGGGTTGCAGCCACTGGGCACGATAACCAGTCTGAGGTCACGGATGCCTCAAGGGGTAGTATTATCAACATTCCTCTGGGCAGTACTCATGGATCCTCTCTTCCATCTTTTGCAAGCCCACGACTTTTGCGCCAGTAGCCTACGTCAACTACATTGCCATCATATGAGCAGATTGTGCAGGGGCAGCAAGCTTCTCATTTAACGGGTGACACATCTCATCGAAAGCTGGTGTGATGAAAGACGTCTATAACTGGCTGAGGCCAAGACACAAATAGTGGCAATGAGGACAAGCATAAGACTGCCGTTCCAACCAGTGGAGGTCTTTCTTCCCTTGGTATTCTTGTCGCACTACAGCCCACAACATATTACTTGAAAGTATACTCTACATCATCCAACTGGCAGGGCCATCATGGGGGGCATCACTGCTCACTTGCTGACTGCACTACTAGGCAGTGTTACAAACCCATTTTTCAATACACCACGTCTGAGTAGTGGATTGTCCCATTGCAGCTAGATCAGTCACACGCTGCAGCGTGACATACTGCTAGCTGTGCCGCCAGCTTACAGGAACACTTCCCTCAGCTTATTATAGCCTGGCTAGGACTCCCCCACATAGACCTCACACAGGACCTACCAGTTGTACACGCCCAGATAAGGAGGGGTTCTCCGGGCAGACTATGGACTATGGGGGGCCCAGGACTGGCACATGAATCATTACAGGAGAGATTAGACTTTGGGCCATTGCAAGGTCCTTGCACTCTGTCTTGCCCTCAGTCAGCGACCAAGCACAGATGGGCTGGTGGCATTTTATCTTCCCAGTAGTCCAACTACTTTCCAGGCATAAAGCGTTTAACACGCGGACTGGCTGTTCTTCTTCAAGCGTCAAGCGTTTGACTCGAGCTGCTCATGTAGTTTTCTTTTGCCCCCTCTACGAGGAAGCACGAGTACAGACCCAGATACTGAGCAGAGAAGCACCCGCCACTCTCCTGTAAAAAGGAGGACATTAGCTGGCAACACGACGTTAGCTTAGGCCTGGGCAAACAGATTAGAAACCTGGTAGACTGCATTCACGAACGCAAGAAACGTAGTGGTTGATCAGGGTTATGCAATGCACACAGCGTGGCACATTCAAGTTTAATGTGCACAGCCTGAATTATACCACCGCACATCGAGGCAATTAAAAGAAAACCACTGGCAGGCCAGAAACCTGACCTGGCTTGTTTCACCCGCTAGGGCAGTACTGCCACGCCACACCCCACAAGAATGTTATTGCCAATTTGGGGGTTTAAGTGGAGAATGGATAAACCAGCCCTGGGAATTTTGGAATATCGTTAGGTCTGCGGACTCTTTCAGTTATCCTCTTTCCTCTCTCCACGTTAAATGGATCTGCCGCGGCTAACCCGCAGTTTTAGTCGCAAACTCGGAGTTACGCGGCAATTAGCTTGGCGTCCGTGGCGCGGGCGGGCGGGCCGGTCCACCTGCTCCGGCAAACTGAATCGTTAGCCGCTTTGATGGTTCGGCTACCGGTGGACAACAACAGATGTTCGGTCACGGCCCGGCGATCCCCCGGCACCGCTATAGTCACAATAGCAGCCTAACGACTCCGCCCCACTCGACATATGACGTCGCTCCGAACCGCGCTTCCTCAACCAACGACCACCGATTGCCAACCACTCGATCTCGTAAAATAATAAAAAAAGAAGAGAGAGAAAAGATTTAGGGTTCTTCTCCCTTCGAAAAGCTCCGCCTGGTTGTTTTCATTGTCCGTTCTCCTGAAAGAAGCGACCACATGGCGCTTCGGTGATGCGCTCAACGACAAGTGCGTTCTAAGCAGATTTACCCCGAGCTTCCTTTCGCCTTATGTTGCATTTTTCCTCCGACGCGCACGTTCTCACGCTCTCCTCCAACCTGACGACAGATTGATCTTACAAATCGTCGACGATCTAATTCTAAGGATAATCCCTACGGGACGACGTTGTATTTGAAGGCTCCCACGGCTCCCGCGTAACAACGTGCTGGTTACTCAGTCCTTACTTCCTTCGTGCAACGATGAACTCACCCACAAACATACATATCCGATGCGACGCATCACACAACATTCCTTCTCTCTACGTCGCTTCACTTGTCTTCGTGACTTATTCTACTAACTCAATTTACTTGTCACTCAGCTCATTTGCAACATCACTTCATGGTGCCCCGTCCATTATTAAGTAATCGGTGCGCAGATAATTAATGAGGGCGAACACCTGATCACTTTTCCAGAGCTATCGAGTAATAACGTTTAGAACTGGTACTATGTAAAACAGCGGTGGTTGAAATTCTGCAATATTTATGAGTGATATTAGAGACTCTTCGTATAGATATTTGTTTGGAGCACCACTAAAAGTGTCTGAAGAACCTAGTAACACAGTTTATGGGAAAAAATTACGCTAAACGCGATTTTCGTCAAAATGTTCGGTAATTTATTGTGCTATTCTAGTCATTTTATCACGAATGGGAACTTCATGGTGTTGTCATCATACCAGAAGCAGTCTACATAAAAGATTCAATCTAAATCTTCAGGATGGTATTCGAGGAAAAAAAAAGTTGGTGTGAGTAATATGATAACTATAGTTAGTTTTAAGCGGATTTTGCTCCAAACCTTATTTTGGCGTCTCGTGGTGACCTCCAGGCTAAATATCAAGTTTGAGCTGATTTGGTTTAGCTGTTATCTTTAAAAAACGTTCACAACAAATACACACCCACATAATGATTTTCGGACATTGAAACGTAAAGATCTGAAGATAACCCAACTTTTTTTAACAGACTACATAACTTTCCTTTCTACTTCGTGGAGCTAAGGAAAGTAAAAAATGTACTCAATTATTAAAGCATTATATTTAATTATATATGTGACGAGCAGCCGAGAAAATTCTAAACTCGCAATAAAAACGTACATTGGGTCACGGAACTCCCTGTATCACCGTCACTTTTTATAATCATCGAATAATGGCCTAATCTATAGCGTCCATTTACCACCCTCCCTCCAAAAATTCCTGAATTTCAACTGCCACCGTTTCGCTTACTACCAGTTCTAAATGTTTTTACCCCATAACCCTGCAAAAGTAATTACTATCCTTCTTCAAAAAATTTGTGTTTACAGCCTCATTAATGATCTGTGTACCAATTGCTCAATAACGGTCCTGCAATGAGTACGAGCAGCACAATCAATTTCAGAACTGTAACCCCTACCGATTCCTGTTGCTGTGAAGTATTGTTTGACCAAGTTTAAATGAACTGAGTGGTAAATGAATTGATTAAGTAGACAAAGTAATGTAGAAAGTGAATTGACGTAGAGCTAAGGAAAGGTGTGAGCACCAGATATTTCAAATGAAAGCTTGAATAGGGTCCTGTAATGCAGAAAATTTCTAAAACTACTTCTCAACTGTGTCAATGAACGTTGAAATAGGGAGCAACCGAAGTTGTTGTCAGTTTTCGTCGTTCTGCCTGAACAGTCGATGATTTAGTTGGTCTCAAATAGTTAATACCTACATATTGTTCTCAATAAATGTTCCTGTGACGGTCCATTGAACAGAGATAAAAATCAAAATGTGTCAAAAATAACGTTTTTTCGAACATTTCCCTAAATTCCAGGGTAACTTCTTCACCAGATGTGATAAATCTTAATGGAGTGTCTTTTAGTTACCCATACCCACATTTCGTTTCCTATAATTATTTCTGTATATAAATGTTGAACGGAGATATAAGCCAAGTTAACTCAGAAAAGGAGATTTGTCGAATATTAATTTATCGGTATTCCGATTTTCTCAAAAACGGCTCTAACGATTTCGATCAAACTTACGGAGTACTCTGAGCTAACTAGTCCCTACATTTTGTTCTCCATAAATGTTCCTGTAAAAATGCGTTGAACGAAGATATAGCGCCTGCCTATGTAGGTGGTGTTCGAACTTAAAGGGGTGGCGGAAAGTTGTGTGTTGCTACGCACCAGATATTTAAATTTTTGAATGCCAATGATTGGACGGTGAAACAGTGAAATCCCACAAGCTTTCGGTTTTTATCGCCTCATTGCGATTGATTCTGCCTGGATGCGGCCTTATGTTTTATTGAACTACCACCCTGATTGTTCGGATAACGCACCGAAAAAAAACAACGGTGTAAATTGCTACACAACGGGTTATTTTTCTCTTGCACAGCTCAACGCAGTCTCACACCATTGAGACCGACCCCATTCGATTCAGCATTGAAAAATACTTGTAAACGATACGCAGCGTGACCTGGCTAACACGGAACAACAGAATTGCCATTTTGTAGACAATTAACTCGATGTGAGGAGTCGAACGGACGGGTGGATGAAGTGAGACGGGAGGCATAAACTTGTTGGCTGAAAAAAGAGAGGTGAACTGAATGTTTTTAGCAAATGCGGAGAGCAATTGATGTTCCTTGAAGGCCACTTCCCCTTCGCTTCACTTCCCACTTCTTCCCCCCTCACCGTTACTATTTTCTAACGACTGGTCGAACTTTTAATCAAGTGATTACACCCCTCTTCCATTCATCCGCGGATTTTATATATCTAGAAGCTCGGGCTTTGAGCAGTCGTTGATTTTTGGGGGGAACGCCCATGCGATAAGGCAGGTGGTGATTAATTACCTCTTAATGGCGAGGGAAAACAAGCTCTGGATCCTGAGAGGGGAAAGCATTAGAAGTAACTGATTAATGGAAAACCGCTGGAGCAATGAACCAAAGCGTGTGTTTCGCCTCGGGTGGGCGTCAAATCTGGCGATTAATAGGGGAAAGGGGGATTGTTAATGATTCCCCCCCCCCCCAACATCCGCGTTTCGGGCCTTTTCCGCCACCCGTGACTTACTTTTATCGCAATCTGGCTATGGAGCCGCCAGAGCCAGGTGATAAGTTTTCATTCTGATTCTTTACTGGTTGTCAAGAGGTGAAATTCAAAAGCGAGGTTGTTGACTTGTTGACAGCCGCCCGTTGTACTTGTTTTGAAAGTGTGCCAGGCTCTCTCTCCAAATTACACCTTGGGATTACACTCCTGCTTCTCTGCCGCATGAAGGACTGCACTGTACGTGGTGGACGGGGTGCCTAATGTAGTGGGGTGCGCAGGATGTCCAGCTTCCTTGTGACGTTGATGTCTAAGCCCCCAGGGAAGGGATGCTGGACGTATCAAGCGCTGCAATATTTGGTAATTCCCCTTGTTGGGGGTTGAGCGCCGACGAGAGTCTTATCTGCAGCCAAGCAAATAGTTTGATCAGGTGGGAAAACAGATTAAGCAATCCTCCCGGATGGTACTGGATTCCTCATGTATTCAGATCTCCACGCAGTATAATATGGGCAACAGCTCTCTACCGGGAGACCTGCGAACGACCTAATACCTGCCGTACCTCCGTAGGACTATGTTCGGTTGTTGCTGTGCAAGGGGCCGGCCTTTTGCATGTTAGCGAAACCCCATCTTACATGACTATAGGCATAGTTCAGGAATAGTCATTTGATAAGGAAACCGACTAGTCTTATCTAGCGTGTGATGCAAGACACTGCCAGGTGGAGGCTCGCCCTTTGATGTCTCTTCACACTCTCCGTAGAGTTGTGTAATGCTTCGAAGTACATGCGAGGTCGGAGGGAAAGTAACAATGATGAGATTAAGGGAAACGAAATGGGAAATAGGTGTAAAGTTGGGTAAAGGTACTCGGACGCTATAGCGACATGATCACATCGCGTATTACCGGATCATAGACAAGCAACGTGCTTTCTCGAGGGATGGAAATGGAGAGAGAACCACGGCTTTGGTGGAAAGCTCGTCGGCCGTTGTCCGTACAACAAGCACTCTCCATTTGGCTTACTGCGTATTTGGGCCACTCGCCGCCTCGAATTCGGTTCTCGAGTCGGTACCATATCTAATCATCCTAATCACTCCTTGTGCTGGTGATAAGGCTTGCGGCGCAGAGGAGAAACGATAGCGCAACCTTCTCATTAGGAGTATACAGGAACAGTCCTTTCTCTTGATTGCGCCGTTGTTTTTGGATGCTGCTATGTTACCCAGGTGAAAGTGCATGGTAGTAGGTAGAGATGAGGAATTGGTAACAAACCGCCGATTATTAAATTCAATTCAAAAATAGAACTTACAGACGATTTTACTTTTAACCTTGCATAAAAAATAGATTTTTGAAGTAAAACGAGTGTTTTAGGTGTCTTACTCGAAGAACATCAACATTTTAATAACTTATAATTTTTAATAAACTGTAGGTAAATTACTAAAGTTAACGCACCTGGTTGGTGAGTCCGTCTCCACTGGGTGGTGAGATACTGTGGGCGAGTGCTTTCGATGTAAAGACATCATCCTTTGCCCGTTAAGTCAGTAGTTAAGTCAGTTAGTTTGTCGTAGTCTTCATATAAGAAAAGAAATGGAACGGGATGGGGTTGTGACTTGACGGCCAGACGATGATGTCTTTACATCGAAAGCGGTCGCCCACAGTATCTCACCAGGCAGAGGAGACAGACTCACCTAACAAGTACGTTAACTTTAGTTGAAAGAATAAGTGTTCCCCAAGGATGTTAGTACGGGTAGCGCAAATCTGTCTCTTTTTTTATATTGTCTCCAAATCCAAACCCACTCATCTGTACAGATGTACTTGCTATGCTGCTCATTTTTAGATATCTCATAGATGATATTTTATAAAATTTTTCTCCTGGGGTAAATCGTCAAATTTGTTTAAGACAACTAAAAAAAAATCTTCGTCAAAGAGCCAATTCAGGTCTAAATTAGCAACCTGAGTATCGATTAAAATTCGGTAAAGCGTTTTCTAGGTCTAACAGCAGGCCGCCCATGGGTTGAGTTGGCATGACGAGTCCCATTCGAGGTAATAGTGATTCGCACTACGCACAAGAGCACATCTGAAGGGATGTGAGTGCAGCCGAGTCCAGCTCTTTCGATTTGAACCTGCTGTGGCAATGGAATGGAACGAGATCTAGCTGATTGGAACCGCTCCTGGAACCTCAACGGGAAAAGTATGAGGCGAAGGATGAAGTCGAGAAGGGGGCAGCAATGTGGTAGCGGCTCTCCCCACGCGACGGGGTTGGTTATTCGATTCAATTAGAGATCTGATGTGCATGTCATCGGACTGAATGGGCCTTGTAAAAATACGTCACCAATAATTAGGGAAGTGGCATTATTATTGATATATACTTAGGAAACCACACTTTTACAAGTGTATCGTGTTCATGTATGAAGAGCCCCTCAGCAACGAGATTGGCGGAGGTGGTTATGTTGTTCAACTTCATTGGCATCCGCCTAAACATTTATCATACGTTATTCATAAAATACTCAATTGAGATGCATGTAACAACCAATACGTTGGATGGAACATGCGTGCGACGACGGAGCATCGTAAATAATGTTTAGCTACAACAGGTAATGGACAAATAAGCCGTTACAGTACAATAGAACGGGCCTCAAAGGAGAGGGACTGCGTCTAGACGGATACCAGTGAAATAGATGTAAATATAGTGAGGCAATTTCTACTACTTAAAAAAGGTCGTCCAAATAGCGAAAGTTATCGTTTCCTCCCGGACTGCGCTGATTTACCATACTACCTCCCGTCTCACTCCAACCGCCCTCAGTCCGTTGTGCCAATTGTCTAGCGTCGCTTCATGTAGTCAGGTCATGTTGTGTATAGTTCACTCGCATTTTTTGACGCTGAATCGAATAGGATAGGTCTCGGAGGTGTGACTGTGCGTCAAGCTGAATAACCAGGCAATTGTTGATTGACACAAGCGGTGTGGAATTGGATAGACCCCAATCATGCTGTGCCGTTGTGTAATAATTTGTAGCATTTTCCTATTTATTATCTATCCCTGGTTAGGGACCACCATGTACGTGGGGGCTAAGAAATGTTGTGCGACGCTACTCACTTTATTTCTGAACAAAGCGTGCGCTTAATAATAACAACGAGGTCAGAGAGTGTTACAGTGTTGATGAGCCCGTGGGACGAGATTGTGTTCATCGTCCAAAGGTCTTTTGTGCGGAGTCCGGGCGGATACAGACGATGGTCGATTCCAAACCAACTTTGAAGTCATTTAAATTTCAATACGAGATCGGCACGAAGGGATGTAGATGTAACTGGTGGTGCAGTAGGTAATAAAACAAGGGAGTCGCCATTTTATCGCTTCGGGAGTTCCATTGTACGAAGCCACCCTTTGTAACGCCGTACGAGGCCGAGGATGATGTAAACCGCACTACTCCCTTAAAAGGGCTTAGTTATGGCGATTGTATTTATTTTGCTCCCAGGCAGCTACTAAATGCGTGAAAAGCTCTCGGAAGAGAAGCCTCGGGGATTTTCGCTTTCCTGGAGGATTTCAGAATTCGAGCCCTTCTGGAGGACAAAGGGCTCCAGCTCAAACAAATTTCCGGGGGTGAGCCCTCGAGGGAGCCCAAGTTGCTCAACATTTGCTTTTCACAAAGCCACCTGAATCCAAGTTCGTGTCGGGACCAAACGCCGGTTTCCCTGAAAGGCAATTGATTGCTTTCGAGAGCGAGCTTCGAGTGCAGTCTGCGGCTTATGCTTCCGTTGCTTACGAAGCCTAGTAACTTAGAACTGATACGGGCACCAAATATGATCCAAATAGTCCCGTGTAGCTGCAAACAACGTGCGAGGGGGCTATTTGCGATCCCCAAGTAAGGTCCTACTGGGTATGTAAAGATTATTTGGTTTACCGAAATCCTTGTAACCGTTTTTAACAAAAATGAGATAAACTTTCATCCTAAGTACAGTCATTGTTGGCTTCATTGAACAGAGATAAAAATGAAAATGTGCCTAAAAAAGTGTTTTTTCAACATTTTTGTAATTTACCGAGTAACTGCATCACTAGATTTGATCAATTTAGCGGATTGTCCTCTAACAATCTATACCCACATTTCGTTCCCCCGATTATTCCTGTGTCTGTTGAACGGAGATATTAGCCACGATAGCTCGAAAAACAATGTTTGCAATTCGAGTTTAAAATTTTCTCAAAAACGGCCATAACGATTTCAATCAAATTGCGTATTCTCACCTAATTAGTACCCACATATTGTTCTCCATAAATGTTGCTGTAGAAATGCGTTAAACGCAGATATAGCACTCGTTTATGTAGCAGGACGTCGAATTCATGGGGGTAAGGAAAATTTGTGTGTTGCTACACACCAGATATTTTGTTATAACTTTCGCTTGAATGCTACCAGGATCTTGAGAAAAATTGAGGTGGTAGTCCAGTAGAGTATCTATACGTAATAACGCTCACTAGATAATTAGGAGCAACCTCAGAAATTCTCGTATTCCAACTGCTGCCGTTCAGTTTCTACCATTTTTCACTATTTTTAGCCGGAAAAAATCATGTTGACAGTCCGTCTGTGCAACGATCGCTCAATTATCGTCATGGTCTTTAGTGAATTCTAGAGTCGAAGCAGTCGGCGATCAAAATTGTAGAACTAAACGGTTTATTTTTGCTTGTTTGAGAGGAAGATGTGTAGTAAAAACAACCCAAACGCGAGTCTAACTTTACTCGTTTAAATTCTCCACGAAGCTCCTCTTGGTATCAGCAAAGCATTTCCACTTAGACCTCCTAGACCTCAATAACTACAGCTTATGCGCCGTTTTCACGGAGAAACGTGCGAACTATCGAGTCAGTGCAGGGGCAACCGTCCAAAGCTTTAATGAGGTTGTCACGAGAGACACCACCGCGACAGATGATGGACGCTAAAGCCCAGCAGCCAAGTCTGCAGGTGGTTCGCCACAAATCAGTTAGTCCCCAGACCAGTTTTCAGAGTCGAGTCACACGTTGAACTATCGATTGTGGAACAACCGCCAACCGCTTTGACGGCGAACTGCCCTTATTTCGACGACTAAGCTCGTTACCGTGCACGTGCTAGAGACTTTACAAAGGGAGCGGAAGCCACTGCGTGTTGCTGCGGTCGTGTAGCACAACATCCGACGCGACCGAAAATGTTGCTATAGGAATAAATGATAAGACACGGACAATTTTCTTCAAATCCTGACGTGTTGAAGTATTGTGAACTCCAAATATATGATGCGACGAATCACACAAATATCCTCAGTTCCGCGCTGTTACGAGGGGGGTTTGGAGATGTTTGAGGGGCCGCTGACTCAGGCAAAAATTACAGCGATCGCGAGGAGCTCCAATCCATAGCCCAACTTTCATCGGGAGTATGAACCATCGCCTTTAAGCACTAGACTACGATCGCGAGGGTGCCTTTTAATGGAAGTCAGTCAGTACACAGTAACGAATCAAAACTACTCCCACCAAAACTCTGGCTACTTGAAAAAATTATTAACAAACAAAAGCGAATCACCGGCTAAGCTGAAACTGTATTTTGGCGTCTCATAGTGATCTGCAGCCTAAATATGAAGTTCGACACAATTTGATTTAGCTGTCTCTCAATTGCGGTCACAGAGGCACAAATCACGTTTTATCAAACGGTGCTTTTCGGACTCTTTAGCCCTAGAAACGTAAAGACCTGAAGAAAACTATAAAAAAATGTGCACGTTACGTAACTTTTGTTCTTTCTTCGGAGGACCTAGAAAGTAGTAACCACTGCACCACATTTCGAGTCAGGCGGAAATAAGTTAATAGCAGCTACCTTTTGACAATTTTTGTTGACCTGCAGTAACTTCACTAAAACCAGAGTATAACTGAATTACTAGACACTCTATTATCAAACATAAAATGCGTACTGTATGTAGAAAGAGGATTCGGATAAAAGCAACCAAAAAATCGACAAAAATATGCCAATAAACTGCAACTGGCAGAACAAAATAAAATATGCCAATAAACTGCAACTGGCAGAACAGAATGTGAAACAAATATGACGGCAAACGGAACATCCAAATGCTAGGAGTCAGTGGACTGCGGCCAATAAGTAGACGTTACGAATTGTTGGATTCAAGCAAGTATTAAAATGCAGCAGTACAAATTAGTATATAAATACTGGCTGACTCGGAATACAGCAGAAGCTGCGCTTACTTTGGACGTACTTGCTCCCAAAGCTGACCTGCAGGCTGCTCTTTGTGTGGTAGACCGTTCGAAGGATAATATGTCTGGATAGAACGGTGCACTCTGTTGTGCGTGCTTGGCTAGGCCTTCCACATACCGTCTCACGCTCCCGTTTGATTGACGGACTCAGTGTTCCACATTTTTCTACAACTATTCCGTTCCTGCGCAGCGGTGCCTGGTTGCTGTGTAGGCATCTGGCTGGAATGACACACTGACTGTGGCTAGTCATGGATTCATTCAGGCCGGTGGTATGACATGTTGACTCCATTTGCCCCTATGCCTTCGGAGTTTGAGGCTGCTCTACATGGTTTGGTTGATGGATGGGAACTCAGGTAGGTGTCACGACTTCAGAGGGCACCCACCGAAGGGATTACTGGCACTTTCTCGCCAATCGTGTGGCGTCACTGCCTGTGGTAACCAGTTTGAGTCACTGAATCATGTGGTGCAGGTGTACCTGCATACTCATGGTTGCTGGTGCATTGGAAGTTGTTGTCTCTCGAGACGGAATGAGGCCCTACATCGTCGCCATTGGTCCTTGTGGTCCTGGATGTCCAGGTTGTATCTGGCAGCCGGGATCTTGCCCTAACTTGGCAAGACGAGAGGCGCAAACGTGTACGGATCTTCGATAAGTGTATTGCACCTCTCTACCAAATTCCTTTCATTCTGAGTAAATCATCAGCAGCTTATTTACCAGCTCTGCTAGTGACGGCTTTCACAAGTGATCGTCGATGGAGGAGTTCGTTCATTACGCTGCTAATTAAATGGTCATTCCTCCTCAACAATGTCAATAAACTGACTGAGGAGTCGTACTTTTTTCTTATTCGTTTAACCTCACGTTTTTTCTTCCCTCGACTTCTCCCGCGGCTCAAACACACAAATTCTGCCACTAATACCCCAATTACTCGGCCTGTTTGCCTTGCACGCCATATCGACAGTCCCCGTATTTCCCTTCGTTAATTATCGGCCCCGGAATCAATTTTTAGTCGTTTCCGTCGTTCGTCGGTCGCTCTAAAAATCTAATGACAAGTTGAAAAATTGTTGGCGCGCGTCTCGGACGGCGGACGGGACACGCCGCAACGGTCTCCTCTGACCGCGACGGGCAATTAAAATCAGTGTCGCATTAAATTATTGAGAGGCCGCCGCGGCTACTTTTACACGGTCGTCGAACAGGTCCGGGCGAATATGAAGTGGCGCGCGCATGACAACGGTTCTTCATTTCAGGACGACAATTTTGATGCGCGGATTTTTGTGTCGCTTTCTCACTACACGCTCCGCTATTTATCCAAACCGGTCATTTAATAACTAGCACTAAAACGGTGACTTTTTCCGAGTAATACGCTACTTATTGACTTTTTGGTTTCCTCAACTTCAAAAAGGAAGCTGTAATTTTTGTTACTTTCCTCGGCTCTATGAAGTAGAAAGGAAAGTTATGGCGTTTGGAACATTCGTTAGGAGCATTTCAAGCCAGAAGTGGCAGAAAGTACCTAGAAAACTTTATTGGTTCCTTATGTCCAAGAGACAGGAAACCGGCGTCACGTTGTGTACAAAAATATTTTAAAATAACCTCATTTAAAACATGTTTGTACACAACGTTTGCTATTTTGTTATTATTTGTTGAAATGTGGAGATTGTTTGGACTCGACAATCGCGAGCACTTTAAATATTTGCCCTTGCGCTTTGTTAATGATTATTCTGAAGGCTGGTTTGAGGGGAAACTGGATTCTTTTAAACTGAAAAGATAAATCTGTAGGGATCATGGGTATGCGGGGAATCAAAACTTCTTCATCTTTAGCTATTCCTGTCATTATAATTGCACTAATAATATTGCGTCCTAGCTGCGTAATTTGCAATCGAGTCCCGTTGCATTGTCTCGGCGCTTCGAGATTTCTCATTAACAAAACTGGAACCCCAACTTTCAGTCTCAGCACTTCTGACAGCTCTGCAGGATTATGTCACCTGTTCACTGTCCATGACAAATCATGATCTACGGACAAATATTCGTCAACATCACCTTGCACATGTGACATCATTCGTTCATTGATCTGTCCCACGATTTCATTGGTCGGTGCGAATATTGCCCTTTCACACAGCCACTCTCAATTTCTCATGTTATATTCCAAACCGGAATGGACGTTGTTTTTAAGATCTTCCAAGTTGTGGACAGCATTACAAAATTATTGATTTAACGTAATCATGCCGTTAGCGTCCGTAGTCATTCGCTCGTCACCGATTGTCAATAGAGCTTCTGCATATTGCCCCGATTGCTTGTCATTATGTACTCGCAATGTTTTTAGAGAGGCAAAATTTTTTTACATAATGTAGACGCTTTCAAACATGCATTTCTCTCATCTGCTGGAGTGCCTCTGGTAATGACAGGTAGTGTCTGTCGAAAATCACCAGCAAGAAGCACTACCATTCCACACATTAAACTCTGGTTGCTTCTGATATCTTTCAGAGTCCGATTGAGCGCCTCGATCGCTTTTTTATGCGACATTGTACACTAATCCCACACCAACAGCTTGCATCGCTTTAGCTTTCGGCCACGATCGCTGTTTTTTCTAATGTCACAAACTGGAATTTCCTCATGAGGTAAAATTAATGGGAGTTTAAGTACTGAACGTGCCGTACGGCCTCCATCGAGCAGAGTCGCCGCAATGCCAGAGGAAGCTACGGCTTCCTAGAATTAATAGAAAAGTTTTTCTAGTGCCTCCTGGCGCATCTAAAAAAAAAATGCACAACAATATCAAAGACTAATTTTTGTTCCGTATTCAATCGAGGAACAGACTCTTGATATTCGTTGCTGTAAAGAAGAGACATTGTAGTTCAGTTCTCACATTAAATCACTACTGACTTTTCCGGTTCATTCCAAAATCTTATGATGTCTTCCCAGATATAGCCATCACTTGGTCTTCAATCTTAGTTAGCGCCTCGTTATATACTAGATCATTATATGTGACATTGGGATTATATGTGATATTGGGATTATCATCCTTTTTTTCATCAAAATCGGTTGAGTGGATTGAGCGGGAAAGCGTAACAGACAGACAGACATAGTTACTTTCGCATTTATAACATTAGTAAGGATACGCTCTGTAGCATACAGCGTATTTTACTTTTTAACATCCGATGGTATGGCTGTTCACATTTTTGAATGGGGTCACACATAGGGTGACCAATTAGGGGAAAAGCTCATCTTATTTTATTTTCTTTAATTAAGGACACGCGCACCTGTTTTACCCCCATTATCTGTTACTATTACTATCTATTGTTATTATCATCGGCCGATTTGTCGTGGGATGTGGTTTTCTTCTTGTAGGCTATCCAGCCATTAAGGAAAAACATCCAGAGTTGAAACTTTTTGGTTATCATCTTGTTGTTATCTTCGGTATATCCCTTTCGCAGTACCTATAGTTTTTTCTACCATCAACTATACCGTATATCAACCTTATTTTCGAACATTATTCTGCTTCCTTTTCTCTCCTTTTCTTCATCATCCGATTCATCTGCATCATTAGGCAAAAGAGGTATTAGGTTCTGAGGTAAGAGGTCCAACTTACTTATTTTTACTTTTCGCTACCCAAAGGGAAAGGAAAGTATTGTAATCCGGTCCTGTGTGCGGTTTTGAGACCTATTGAATTTAAAAAACCTAATTTCAGCGCGTGGTCCGTGGGTGTTGCGTCGCTATTGGTCCTGACGACCAGGTAGTATCTGGCAACAGGTATCTTGTGCTAACTTGGCAAGCCAAGAAGCGCAATTACGACACGACGGATCTTCGTATGGCGGTATCGGAAGCTCGTGGAGGGGAGGCAGGTAACGTCGGGGTTGCAGTAATGACCGTGTCCTGGCGTGGTGTGTGGTGCAAGAAAAGTGCTGAAGAGGTCGTCGAAGGAAGGTGCGTCGGCTAGGAGTGTTAGTAGGCGTTCTACGCGGTATCACCGCCCGGGTGTTGCTCTTATCCTTGTTTCCATCCCTAGAGCTGGGGTAGGGTAATCTGGTCGCACGCTTCATTCCCTTACTTATTATTTATTTAGTTTCTCCTTTATGTGTGCCACCGATCCATTTACATTGAGCTTTGGAAAAAAAGAAAGTGCGTATGTGTGTCTGTAGTTCGAATTGCGAGAGACCGGCTGCACTTATCGAGCTCGTTATTTTTTTGTGTTGTTTTTCATGTTTTGTAGACACCAAAATAAGAGTATGGACGATTTCGGTCGTTGGGAAAGTGGAGGTGGGGGACGGTAATACACCAAAAACTAGCTTTTTGGCATTTTACTCAAAAACAGCTATAACGATTTTGATTAAACTTTCAAATTATCTTCTACTGATTAGTACAAAACTTCTCTATACATATCTCCATGAAAATACTGTGAACTGAGATACAGGCCTGTTCGCGCACAAATAGGGGTGAGGCAATCGACAACAATTAATTTGGGTGAGCACGATAAACGAGGGCCTCGTGTTGAATATGTGACATTGGGAAATGAAAATGAAAATCAAATTAATGCGGCTATACTGATGAAATAATACTTGAAAATTATTACTGGAAAATCACTTTCCGTAAATAAATAAATTAAACACCTTCTTCGCCACGGAACGTATACAACGGGCAGGTCTGACCTTGTTGGATGATGCCAACGAAGGAGTGTCGACTCCGTGTTGCGTGACTGCAGTAAGCGACTTGCTTGGATGTGTCCTACCAAACGTAAATGTCTCTTCGGAGCACTATTTGTTCGCGTTGAAAACAGAGAAGGCGATTCCGATCAACCTCTTACTGTTGGTTCACAAGCGCACTTGGCCGGAGACCTGGTCCTCAAGCCTGGTCCTCGACGGCAGTAATCCCGTCAGGTCTGGTCCGGTCCGGTCAGAATCACTTCGACGCGCCGGCGATCATTGTGGAAGCTCCGTGGTACCAGGAAACATAATAAATAAATAAAGAAAGGAAACGACGAGCAAACATAAAAGTAACGGACGCTCCTTAGACACGAGACAATCTCTTGGCCATAACAAGGTCTATGAAGGCAAAATAGGTTTTGTAGGTTTTTGGCAAAACGACTTCACCGATTTTCACCAAACTCACAGAATGTTTTTGAACAGTTAATACCTATATATTGTTCTCAATAAATGTTTCTCTGACAGTCCATTGAACAGAGATAAAAATTAAATAATGTGCTGCATCAGATTTGATGAATCTTCTTCTATTGTGGAACATCATCTCCTCTCCTCTCGTCTTCTAGCCACTCATGTCCACTTCTCATCCTCCGTAATGATTTCTGTATATATAAGTTGAACGGAGATATAAGCCAAGTTAACTCAGATAAGGAGATTTGTCGAACATTTATTTATCGGTTTTCTAGTTTTCTCAAAAACAATTTCGATCAAACTTACGGAGTACTCTCAGCTAACGAGTCCCTACATTTTGTTCTCCATAAATGATCCTGTAGAAATGCGTTGAACGAAGATATAGCGCCCGCATATGTAGGTGGTGTTCGAACTTAAAGGGGTTGGGTGTTGCTACGCACCGCTCGTTTAAACGTAGAGTTCACAAAATAAACTGATGAAGCTGAACTGTTATTCGCTGTCGCTGAACAACTAAAAGTGGCACTCCTTAACGAAGATAGATTTGATGAGAATGAGTTTGAGAAGGAATGTGTTGATGTAGAAGAATACAAAGACGCATGGATTACCTTAACTGTGAGGCGGGATGCAGTAATGAACAAATGTGTAAATCAAGATAGAGACCGCCCTGCTATGTCGGAAATTAGTAACAGTAAACTTAGCAAGGACTTGGACTTTGAAGATAAATTTCAATTGCTGATTCGAATGGCGAAAAAGGGAACCCTGCTCGCCAGTCACTCGAGACTTTTCCACCATCGGACGCAAATAACGAGAGGGCGATTGGACAACTAAAGCAGAATTCGGGCGCAATGTGTTGATAATCGACCTGTGCGTTAGGGCATTGTTAAGGCTGGTGATTGTCCAAGCTAAAGGTGTGGGGAATTTCACCAACTTGAGACAGCTTTTCGATACATTGGAGGCGAGGTTAATGGGACTCGAAAGTTTGGGTGTCACAGCAAAACTTTTGCTTGTTTACTGTTACCACTTGTAGAGTCTACGTTGCCTGAGTCGATTCTTCCACAGTGGGAACGATCCAGATCAGAAGAAAATATAAGCTTGGTAACGCTAGACGCTATCTTTTTAACTTTTATTATCTCTTCTCATTATTGGAGCGGCACATTGGAAGTTAGAGGCTTACATTGTCCAAAAATTCATTGGATTAGTAGCTAAAGCCGTGAAAATTGATGAATGTACGTGGGGCTAAGGAAGGTTGTGTGATGCGTCGCTCCAGCTTTGTCACGCAGCACGTCTCATCCTATTTATTTATTTCTTTTTCTTTGTCGGTAGATAAGTCTTGTGCGTTAGATCCCGGGAACTTGTAATTTGCTGGTGGTGCAGATCGTGACAGCGTTCATCCGGTAGCAGAAGCTGCCGCTCGGAATTAAATAGCGGAAAATATCGCGAACGAAGCGAATGGAAATTGAACCCAAAAAACACTTCAAGCTCGAGATCTCACGAATGAAAATAATCCGCTCTCTCGATCCAAAAAAGGACGTTTCGCGAGAGTCGGGGGAGGAAAAAAGAGTAATTCAAATGTTATCGGGGCGGTTGAGCCATTTCAAAACGACATGGAGAACTGAAGGGAAAAACGGGGTGGATTTTCACACCCCCGAACCGCCCTCCGTTGCACTTCATTTTATGCGATAAGGGATTAAGAGAATTACACGACGGTAAAGGGGGTGGTTTTGTTGGTGTCGGTCTGAGGATGTGATAGGAGGGGTGCGGTGGTAGGGTGGGGGAGGTAGAATGAATAGAAATTGCTATAATACGAGTTTTGTTGTGTTGCCGAGGGTTCCGGTGGAAGTGGAAAGGGTCTCATTCAGAAACCATGAGAAGAAGGGGAGAAAAAGTGTGCGGAGAGCCAATCTCCAATTTCACGGCCGTTCTCCTTCCTTGAGATGGATTTTCTCTCGGACACGTGTCCAACCGCCGTGCCGTCCCCCGACTGCTCGTTGCGACCTCCTCATTTTCTCTTCCCCGACCCGAAGAAACTGGTTTTCTCACGTCTTTCCTTTTCACGGCCGATGGTGTTTTGTTCTGTTGATGAGCCTCGGAGTTATGTTATTATCTCCTCCCTCCCAATAGGAAACTCGTCCCTTTTGTCCTCGACGACGCGTCAACTCCTAGCTCTATTGTGGATTTTTCGTACTTGTACTTTTTTTTAATAAATATCGAAAAGGTTCTGATTTACGGCGAAACCGCGTGACGAGGAGTGGACTTTCAAACTAACGAGAAAATCGTCCCAGCCTTTTGAGTTGTAAGTGGAGGAGAACGGTTTGTTAGGAGAGAGCAATAAAGACTTGAATTGATTGACGAACGAGATCGGGTATAGTGTACATTCAACAGTCACTCGATTAGTTCTGATTGAACAGCAAAAGAACTACTTCACACGACACGTTGGGTCTCTAAAGATGTTAACTGTTGGTGCATGTTAGTATTAGGACATTTTGGTTCAACGCATTTCTACAGAAACATTTATGGAGAACCAAATGTAGGTATTAGTTCATAGAACTTCCTGAGTTTTATGGAAACCGTTGAAGACGTTTTTACTTTCCGCGATCCAAAGCATGAGGAAAGTATAGTGATCGCTCTAACAAAAAGGGTTGGATTTTCTTCAGATCTTTATGTTTTGGGGCCTACGGAGTCCCAAACAATTCATTTCCGCGCGTCGTCCGTGTGTGTCTGCAGTTCGATTTGCGGGAGAACGGCTCCACTGATCGAGCTGGTTCTGCTTTTGTTTTGTTTGTTAGTTTTTGTAGACCTGAAAATAAGGTTATGGGCGGTTTCGGTCGATGGGAAATGGGGTGGGGGCGAATATGTACCAAGAACTAGGGGTTTACGTATTTTTCTCGAACGATTTTGATAAAACTATCAAATTATTTTATACTAATTAACACCCAACTTTCGTTCCACATAAATATTTCCATGAAATTACGATGAACGGAGATAAAGGCCAATTAGAAAAATAGTTTTTTACGCTTTTTCACAAAATTGCTTCAATGATTTTAACCAAACTCACAGAATGTTATTAAATAGTTAATACCTATATATTGTTCTCGATAAATGTGTCTCTGACATTCCGTTGATGAGCTGTTTCTCTTGAACAGCTTGACGGAGTCTCACAGCTCCGAGACCCATGCCATTCGATTCGGCATCGAAAAATATCAGTAAACGATACGAAACATGACCTGACTACGATGGAACGACGAAAACTAAATAATCCAGGCGCCTATAGGCAATTGCCACGACGTGGCGAGTCGAGCGGTCGGGTGGTTATGATGAGACGGGAGGGAGGGAGTACGAACGATACAATTACTTTCGCTGTGGTTATTGTCACGCCGTTCTTCACGTCCGATACTCATTCCATTCGACCCAGGACCCAAAAATACCTTGAAAACGATACCGAACACGGCGTATTTGTGAACCGCCTGCCTTCCTTTAAAGGCACTGGGAGATCGTGGTCTAGTGGTTAAGACAGTGGTTCATAATTCTCGATGAAAATCAGGAATTGTCGTTCGGAGCTCCGCGCGATTGCTGTTAATTTTTGTCTGAGTCAGCGGATCCCCAATCGTCTCCAAACCCCCAAAAAACAGTCAAAACTGTGTTGTTGTTAATTTTTCAAACATGTTTTGCCCATAACTACAATCAGCTTCGTCCCATCGGATTTCGATCAAACTTACAGTGTACCTAAATATTGCTCTCCATAAATATTCCTGTGGAAGTGCGTTGAATAGCGCTCGTATATGTAGCAGGTCGTCGAATTTACGGTGGTTGAGGAAACTCGTGTGCTGCTGCGCACCACGTATTCCTATGGAATGGAAGCAATTTGAAAGACGTATTCATCTCAAAAGTATTCAGTGCCCTCGCAATCGTCGCGATTTCGCCCCTTCCACTCAAACATCGACTGAAAAGAAAGCGCTGGAAAAAAAAGGACGAACAGTTAGCTGCCAGTTGGGTCTCTCAGACGACTACACGCCCGTTCTGGGCGACGCGATACCGTCATTCCATTCGATTAACTAAATAACGACTCGTCGAATCACCTCCATTGTAAAGGTTTTTCTTAACCTCTGGCTCTCACTCCGAGCGGATTTGGTCTTTTCCAAATGGATTTCACCGCAATGAGAAACTCTTCGAACGTGCTCTTACGACCGAGCAGTTGATCCGCTCCATCTACCGGTATACTTCCCTTCTGCTCAATAGCGAAGACAGTCTGAAAACGGGGTCTTTCAGAGGGAGAAAAAAAAAACCTTCCCAACTGTTGGACGTCGTTGGGCCGTTCAAAGGAAGGTCGCTATGGCTCTTCGATGGTTATTTATTATATCGAAGGGGCTTTTCGTTGATCTGCCGATCGTTGCAAGTAACCTACTGCTGCACGAAGGATGTCTACGAAGGAAGTTCAATTCATACTTTTTCCCTGGAAACTCGCTCTTTCTAACGAAACGAACTTCACTCAAGTAGCGCACTTTCCTTGGCCCTTCGTAGAAAGGACATTTATCTAATCGGCCGAAGAAGAAATTTCGAATTTTCTTCGCATCTTGGCGTTTTACGAGCTACTGAGTTCGCAAAACATCGCTTGAACCATCTATCTGTGTGTTTATCTAGGAATTGCGATTTAAAGAGAAAATGCAATTTAGGCTGCAAGTTACCATGAACCACCAAAAATGAAGGTATGGGCAAAATCGGTCCAAAACTAACCATAGTTATCTTGGTGGAAATGGAAAAAATAGAGTTACCCTTACCCCTCTGTTTAATAAACCCGGTTTCAGAGGTTAAGCCATCCACAGCACAATTATCAAACTGAACTAAACCTCGTACACTCTGAAGACCTTATATATACTATGGCAGAATTTAAAGGGGGGGGGAGGAGATTGATTGATTGAGGTTTTATTTATCCACCCGGAGGAGTTAGGGCCCTGCAGCCCTCTCTACCGCTCCGCCACGATACAGTTCCACTCCAAGAAAATTGTCCACATCCTCGGCATAATTAAACAATAGATATTTTTAAATCGAACAGTAGATATTCTTCAATGCTACAACATGGTTCCACTATTCCAAAAAGGTTTGTCTCATAATAATAACTACATATACATCACACAAACGTTAGACACAAAAAAATAAACAATCCGTCCTGTACGGACGCATGCACATTTGAGAAGGGCGAGTACTGGGATATTCCTTCCCTTCTCATTTCGGATCTTATCACTACAGACACACGTTGAAACTACAACATTCAACACCCACATTATTACATTATTGATGTGTCCCTGCTGGGGAATGGGAATTCCACGCTCCCTTCTCGCTGTAGATGTCGTTGGTAAGTCGGAGTGGACTATAAAGAAACGAAAACTGAAATTAAAATGTTTTTATATCGGCAAAAGAAAATGAATAAAACACGTAGGGATCGATAATCGCAATAGAAACGGAGCGTGTCGGGGCGGCGGAAGCGATGGAGCAGACTGGGAGTCGTAGGCAGTGCCGCGATGAGCCGGGGAGCACCTCGGAGAAAATCGGACGTGTAGCCGCGCGTCGTCAATTGCCGATTGGCTGGAGTGTGAGCGTTGGATCTCTATCTTCTGCCGCAGGCGTACGCGCAATTGGCGCCAACATACCGCCCACCAAATTTGAAGAAATTTAGTTTGGGTCGCTGAAAGCTGGGACTGCCAGTGTTAAGAAGAGGTACCAGCCGGACAGTTGGTCGTTTGAGGGTAGACGCTCCAAAGCGAACAGTAACAACTCGGACTTGGTTGTCCTGACCTGGGTGTACCTGGATGACCTTGATGGTAGGCCAGTGTAGTGGAGGCACGCCAGCATCCTTCAGGAGAACCAAGTCTCCTTCCTGAAGGTTCGAGCTAGACTTGAGCCATTGATTGCGTTGTTGTAGGTAGGACAGGTATTCTACTCGCCATCGCTTCCATAGTGGTTCTATGTGGCGCTTCAGAGGCTCCCAGCAGGACAATTGAGTCTCCTTCACATCCAGGGCTGTGGGCTCGAGAATGACCTTAGGTTGGTGCCCCATAAGGAAGTGCCCTGGAGACAGGAAATCATTTTCCTCTGGGCTTGAGGCTTGAAGAAAGCGTACAGAGAGGCCTTGAATTGAGGACCACACGTCCGCCGTAGATGAATTGTGAAACTTTTCATGATGGCCTCCCATAAACCGCCAAAATGTAGGGCGTGTGGCGGGATAAACTTAAGGAGTCTAATAAGGAATCTTAGATCCTTTCAGAAGAACGTTAGCACTGCCTTCGTCCTTGAACAAGAAGGCACAATGAGTCTTACCGCCAGTCGTAGCCATGGCTAGTGATGCCAATGGGTGCGGTTTTCCCGTGTCTCCCATTCAGCCACCCGTCGAGCCAGGTGACTATTCGTTGTTCCTATGTAGAGCTCAGGCTTAATGGGCATTCTGTGGCCCTTTTTGCAAGGCAGTTTGACTTTTCATTGCCCTCGTGTCCTCTATGAGCTGGCACCCAGATGAGCACCGAGTCGTTTGAGCGCCTGGTGACATTCCCATGTCAGCCTGGATCTGAAGGTGTTGACTGCAATGGCCTTTAAAGCAGCCTGACTGTCTGATAATAAGTAGATCTGCTTACCTTTGTGTCTTCTGTGCAGATCTTCTTAGCTATATATCGTGGCATACTCTCCCAACAGCTTGTTGGGGCTGAAGTTGAGCCCTACACACTCTGACCTCCATGACAGTGCGCCCTCATCAGTCCGAACTGCCCCCCCCCCCTTCTACCATACCCGCGATTAAACGGAAACACTGAATGGCAACTGAATGTTCTTCTGCTTTGGCATAACGTCAGTAGCAAGGAATACCGCCCCTTCTAATTTGAACTGCATACTCGTTCCCTGGAGGCTTGTGTGGCCCTTGGTGGAAACATTACTGAAGAGGTGAGATGCTCACAAGGACTTCTATTGCAGCAGTGGAGTAAGTGTTCATGGCCCCTGTGATTACAAGGCAAGCCTGTCTCTGAAGTTTCTGAAGCTTCCCGGCCGTATTAATCACCTAGAGCAGTATTAATCACAAGATCATCGGAAAGTGGCTACAGCAGCACAGGTTAATGGACGGGAAATGAGGGTATCGTGAGTGCTGACCGTAGGTTAGAGATAAAAGCGAGAGAAGGATGATGCTAGAGGGCTAAACTTTGAACTAAATCCAACCAGAGCACTCTCTGCTTAGTGAGGAATTCCACACCCCCTCCCTCCCTCCCTAGTTCAACCCCAATGAATTTCCCTTTGAGTTTTGCCTCGAATTCTGGAAGGTAGAAACTCTGACGAAATAGCATAATAACGTCGCGGGTCACAAATGAAATGGAGCCCCAACTCGTTGAAAGTTGCGGTGCTCGGATCTAGAGCGTCACCCTTGCACTACCAGACGACGAGGAGGCGCTCGGATGGAAGTACGTGACAAATTGGGACACTTGTTAGATGGTCGCCCGAGGGCGGACACTTCAGCTTCTGGTTACCGCATTTCCTCCGAATTCCTCTTCACCTCCGTCGACAGGTTTTCCTCGTAATAAGAAATCTTCGGCTTCCCCTCAATTTTTCGATAGCAGCCTCGTGGAAGCAATTTATTTCTCATCCCTCAACGGAGGGCGGATTATGGCCGATCTATTGAGATAGAAAAAATTGGGCTTCAAATTGTGACGCCTTTTCTTCGCTCCTGAGCGCTCTTAAAAACGTCCTGCGTGAAGCACTAACCACTTCCCTCAGTCTCCCCGTAATCACTTCGAGAACCAGTCGCCGAATTCTGCTGGGTTATACATTTTTGTGCTGTGTGCTACAACATCATTTCAGTACACCGAACGAATTTCTCACTATAGAATGGGAGGTTCTTCACCGAGTGGTACTTGCACTCTACACCTAGAATCTTGCCTGTACTGATACTCTGGAGCCTTTGATTAGCACCCTAAGTGCTCTTACTCATTCAAGCAAGCCCTTGCCCACTACTTCTCGTGCGCTCCTTGCTACTTCGCCCCATTTCTCTGGATCTTGCTACAAAGTACAGACTTCAAGCTTCATTATCTAGCTTGGTTCGCTATCATTGAAAGGTGCAGTGCTTGGGAAGATGTTTGACTCAGCCCGAACCAAAAATAGAAATGATGGTCGTTCAGGATGGCAAAACCCACTAAATCGGATATTTTCTTGGGTGGCGCTACAGCCGAAGTACTTGCAAAATCCCTCACCCAAACTCTTCTTGAAGCAATTGCTCCACGATCATAGGGGTTTTAGCTCCCATCTTCCAGAAAATCCCACCACCCCGACCACTCCAAGACCATCTGCTACGTCTTCATGCCGCTCTTGGGCCAGCTCAACGGGCGCCCTAACGACCCCTCTGGAGTGTCTAACACTTAGATAACGCCTTCCATTTCCGTCCAACAACGAACAGCTCACCCACCATTCCGTTTAAGCTCTGCGGACTGTTGCACCCCGAAAAGGCCGTTCACGTCTTGGCCTTCAACAACTTCGAAGCTTATGAATCGTGAAAATAGCCCACTGATTTTGGTTGGATGTCGAGCGCAGATTCGTAAACGACTTCCGAAGCGTCGTGTGGGTTTGGCTTTACGGCGAGCCCCAACTCACTGTTCCTTTGAGCTCCTGTACCACTGAGAAAGCAACACAACGCGAAATAAACTGAAAAGCCTGCAGGAGGGAGGGAAGTACTGCCCTCACTTTTACCCGAGATGACTGAGAGAGGGTTGTTCGTCGTAAATAACGTAGTGGTACTAGATCAAAAACTGGTACTGAGGTAGGGAGTATATTTAAAGCAACAGCTCTAAAAGGACCGGTCCCCTCGAACTCACTCAACCACCTGTGGCTTTTCCGACAAAGCGCTCCAAGTTAGGCAGCTCAATGAAAAGTATTACACTCTTTGGTCTGAAGTTTAAAGGTTAACTTCAGAGAAATCCATCAAATACTATCGAATTTCATTATCGTCTGTAAAGTCACATAAAACAGCGTCCGCGCCAGCACAAGAATTCGCGGAAATCATTCTGATGCGGACGTGTTACCAAAACGAGTAAAGTACGTTTAGCGCTGTCACTTCAGTTTAAAGCGAGTGGTGCGGAGCAACACCCAACTTTCCGCCACCCCCGCAAGTTCGAACACCAGCTGAACATGCGGGCGCTATATCTTCGTTCAGCGCATTTCAACAGAAATGTTTATCGAGAACAAAGTGTAGGAACTAGTTGGCTGAGAGTACTCCGTCAGTTTGTTCGAAATCGTCTGAACCGTTTTTGAGAAAATTGGAATACCGATGAATTAATGTAAGACAAAACTCCTTTTCTGAGTTAACTTGGTTTATATCTCTGTAAAACATATATATACAGAAATAATTATGGAGAACGAAATGTGGATATGGGTGACTGAAAGACACTCTGTAAGATTCATCACATCTGGTGAAGCATTTAGCCTGGAATTTACGGAAATGTTCGAAAAAACGTTTTTTTCGACACATTTTGATTTTTATCTCTGCTCAATGAAGTTTCAGGGGAACATTTATTGAAAACAATATGTAGTTATTAACTATTCGAAAAAATCCTGACAGTTTGATAACCGTTAAAGCCGTTTTGCCAAAAAACGTAAAAAACCTATTCCAATACAACAATCTAAGTTTGATACAGAATAGAGTGAGGGATGTAGTGTGTGCGGGGTAACCGGTCGAGGAATCCCTGAAATGGACTGAGTGGCATTGGAGCTACTCTCCTGCAGGAGCGAGGTGCAGTTAGATGTGAATCGAGAGATGGGGGTTCTGCTTATGGATCCTCATTCATTATTAATTCTCCTTCTAATTACGCCAACAAAACTTATATATATTTCCCTTTATTTAGCCAGTTTTAATATTCATGTGTGAGCGTCCTTTAAAGGTTAAAGGCCACGAAAATCAGGTTTTTCATAACATCTGGTTTCCTCTGCTTCGAATCGTGTTTCTACTTACATCAACAGTTGTAGACTATAACATTCCCTACAAATCGTGTATGAAAAAGTTTTATATACGCTCAACAATTTTTAAGAAACGCTCACCCTTACATATCATGGCGCAAGGCCAATCGCTTACTACAGCTCGCTGCACGGGGTTTCAGTTTAACTATTCGTAGTATATTATTTAATAAATAGTTGTTTATACAAGAGATACGTGCGATGATGCTTTTGCACTCGGTGGCGCGTTATTTAACTATCATTGTGTAGGTGGTTTATTGGACTAACACTCAGGGCGAGACTTATAATTTTAAAAATTGCGCTTAAATGTCATGTTATGGGAGGAGGGTTTTCTTGAAAATTCCCCTGGGTTTGTACCACTTTTCTACAAAACTCCTAAGAATTTGACAAAGTTGGAAAGATTCCGAACAAAGTTCGTAAAACAGAACTAACGGTCAGAAGAAAGGATCCAACGCGTCGTCCTGTTTTTCACGAATCGCTATTATGTCAAATACGAAATAGAGTGACACGCTCTTTGAATCTCGATACCATACTACTAAATGACGGTGATTACTCGACTGGTCACAACTGTATTGCGCGATGTAAACATTTTCGGGTAGTGAAAAAGAGTTACGTCATGATGATCCCATAGACTCATTTTTCCCCTCTGTCCTTGATGGCACTGGGAACACTCACACTGCGGGCACAAATGAGCCCTCTCATGTCCTCAAAGTTCCAACCCCAGCTCCTGTGGAGATGTTCTCTGATGCGACGTCACCAATACGTCCGCAGCTGATGAATCCCAAGCACTGTGCATTCCCTCACACGTACACAGTACATCCTCCGCTGACTCCAGCATCGCCTCGCAGAATCTACAATTCGGTACCTCTGACTTACCAATCTTAGCCAGGTGGAACATTACCTGTAAGCAGGCCACATACCATTCGTTTACTATCTCTCTGCAAACTGAGGATCTCTCTTGTTCGCTCCTTGGAGGGTCTGATGAACAGCCTTGACTGCCTTTGGGCAGGCACGACTGCCTTTGGGCAGGCACATCCCGCCAATAGGCAACCCTGCCCTTCTCCCACTTACCAACCACCTTGGTCAAGTGGCTCTTGGTGGTCCCTAATGAGGGCTCAGGTCCCACCGGTAGAAGGGCGGATCCTTTTCTCGCCAGTTTGTCGGCCACCTCATTCCCTTCTATTCCAGAATGACCTGGCACCCAACACAGTGTTAATCTGCCAGGTCTGCCTTTGCGATGGTCTCGAAGCCAGTCAGGCATTCCCAAACCAGTTCCGACGTGATTGTATAGGAAGCCAGGGCCTTAAGTGCAACCTGACTGTTCGTAATGTATATTCTTTTCCGCTTCAGGCCCCTACGCAGGAGGTGCTGCACGCACACTGTCACTGCGAAGAGCTCTGCTTGGAAAACTATAGCCAGCGCACCCTGTGGTATCGCTGTCTGGATCCCTGGCCCATCAACTCCTGCAACCACCAGGACACCTCTGACAGGACACCCCTATACGCAAACCTTGGTTTATATCAAGAATCAAAAGAAGGAAACGTGGTACAAGTGGTTGAAATTAATTTTCTCAGAGAAGTGACTGAGACAGGTAGAAGTTATTCGGGGGCAGTGGAGGGAAAGTATGGTCGCGTGGCAGATATTGTGGGGTAGGCAGAGGCTGAAAGGGCGTAAGTATAGAACAACCAGAAGGAGTGGAAAGATGGTGTGGTGGAAATACATTCTCTAAACCGAGTTACAACTTTGCGTAAAAATATGTTCAACGTTAAAAATAATAACCTGCATGCTAGTAGTAGAGAAACAGGCCCAGTTTGTAGTGGGCAATTACGACGATGTGTTTGTGGCTTAGTGGATAGCATGCCTGGATATAATACGAAACGTAACGTGTTCGAGTCCTGGTGCCGAGAAATCTTTTAGTAATGCTGGCCTGAGTGATATTTCCTAGAGACGTGTAGAGAAGAAGGTAGCTCTACATATCCATACTACTATAGCGTCACCCTACAGATGGCTGTAGTCTAAGGTGGAAAAGAGTGGTGGAAGGAGTAGCCGGGGTGGGGGACCATTACTTGATGTACTTCAGCGTGATATACTGGATGGCAGGCCCATGGGATCCGAGGGGGCCAAAGTGATGTACTTCCGGAAGTTTACCAAGAAGGTGGGGCTCAAAAAAAGCAGTACTGCCGTACGACCGGTCAATAAATGTGGTAGAAGGGATTATAAATAACGTACTACAACGTGAAAGGTCGAGGAGCGTGGTCACTACTGTACGAGACGTGACGTGGTTTTCTTCCCACTCCAAACTTAGCCAGAAACTCTCCTGTTTCGTACCCCCGACATAATGAAATTGGCGATCATTAGAATCGCCCTCTGCCATATTTTGAATGCTGCGCTGTGTAATCGAATCATTTCATCTCAGAGTTAATTTGTATAATTAGTATGACGTTGGATATTGCGGATTGGTGTTCATGCCCGCAACCGTCGCTCAATTGAATCAATTTTAATTTCATCGTGTGTTTTGTATCTTCATTTCAGTCATGACTCTATGTGCTCTTAGATTTATTATTATGTTTGAACGAAGTACATTAACCCGTAAGTAATTATATTAAGCATGTTAAATCAACGGTTTATAGTTAACGGCTAATTATATAGAGCAAGCCGGTTTCCGGGAGCACCGCAGCTGCACCGATCTCATCAACACCCGGAGAATAGTGTTGGAGCAAAGCATTGAATGGCAGAGTCCCCTGTACATCGCCTTCATAGACTTTTAAAAGGCATTCGATTCCATAAACCAGGTTACCATGTGGAAGATACTGGAACGGTACGGGCTCCCCAGCAAGATTATTAACCTTATAAGGAGCCAATACGAAGGATACGAATGTCGGATCGTACATGAAGGAGCGCTCTCAAACCCCATTAAGATCGAAACTGGGGTGAAGCAGGGGTGTGTACTGTCACCAACTCTCTTTATCGTGGTCCTAGACAGCATAATGAGGGCGTCACTTGGAGGGAGAAGACGCGGAATCCAGTGGGGATTGCGGGAAAGACTGGAAGACCTGGATTTTGCCGACGACCTCTGCCTCCTGGCTCAGATGTTTGGCGATCTGCAGGACAAGCTGGATGCTTTGAGCCGAAGCGCAAGCCGTGTTGGCCTCAAAATCAACCTATACAAGATCAAAGAAATGAGAGTGAATGAGCGGTGCCGGGACCATCTTGTCCTGCAGGGCGGCACTGCGGAGGGGATGGAGGGGATCGACACCTTTGTCTACCTGGGAAGCGTGGTCACGAAGGGGGGCGGATCATCGGAGGATGCTAAAAGCCGTATAATTGAAAATAGTATTTGAAACAAACAAAAAATGAAATAATTATACAATATTAATGCCTTAGTACGATAATTTGCATTAATGGAGACAAGATAAAGTCGAAAGAAAAAGATAATGATTTGAAAACGCTTGCAGCCGGTAGCGTTCTTCCATGTTCTTATTGGCCTTCTTTTTGCTCATCCTTACGTCACCTTTGTATATGCGTAACAGAGTTCAGCTCATGTATGATGCCCCTCAATGTCTTCGACCTCTTGCAGAAATCTAGTCGTCGAGCTCTCAAGCCTGAAACAACAAAATCCAGTTTTGATCTAACAACGACCAACCGCCTTCATTATCTAATGTTTCATCTCTGCCGAACACAAGGATCAATATTTCCGGAGTCGACGACGCAGTTTCCCTAAAACGTCAGTGGATTTTGCTGATACTACCCTTCCCATATCATACTTCTCTCTCCTCGATTTGGCATCTCATTCCCCAATAGACTGCTCACACAAGCTCAACTTTTCAGGGATCTTCAGTTTTCTAGATGCTTTATTCTGCACTCTCCATTTCTATTGGGTTCCTCATGTGATTTTCAACGAAGAAGTGCACTTTCCTATGTACATACCTCTCTGCTTGGTCACATTCATTATCTAATCAGATCTGTTTAGATAATGAATACTCGTTAACTATTTCCTCATTAAAATGGTTGTTACTTGACACTCATAAAAGAGTTAAATCAGTCGACAGTTGACAATTGACGGCTAGCATGCGACAGTCATTCCCAAACCTAGACTGGTGGAGATGTGGCAGGTTGTCTTTCAGCCAATCTCGCTGGGGGTGTTACCACGCGGAGTTATAACCCAGGGGCTTCGGTACCGTCTGGGAGGAGTTCTTGATCTGGTTGCCCACCTGATCTAACTATTTACTTGGGTAGCAAGTTTTAAAGGGACAGATCAATTGCGGCCACATTTAAAACAGTGAATCGGTTAGAAGCTTGTTTAGTAGTAGTCAAAGCAGGTTTGGCTCCTCTTCCAGCAACAGTCGCTCAGGAAGGAACTACAGTGGGGCAGCACGTGGTTTCTTGTATCCCCTGCATTAGAGACGCAAGTCGTACAAGAACTGGAGCTGCGCATTGAAGTCGCCATGTCCTATAAGGAACTGGCTCTTCTAGTGGAACCCATTTTCTCCTAAGACGTTTATGTATGTTGGGGAAAAACTAATACGTGTCACGTCCCTTTGACGAGTATTCCCATCTCGCTTGCCATTTCTCTAATGCCCATTGATGAATGGCAGCAAGTTTTCGCACAGTAAAGAAATCCGCAGGGAGTTCAGCATAGAGTGGAGGAACCACCCTTTTCATTGCTCACTGTCCACCTATGCACTTATCGGCCAAGTAAATGTCCAGTGATCATTAGGAGTGCTTTAGGTGGCGCTGGTCTTACATGCCTGGAGCGCAACTCACTGGGATTGGGCCTGTACTTTCCTTTAATTGTCTGTGAGTTTGCTACCCTTGACCATAGACCAGTAGCCAATCACGTCTTAGTAAATGGTCTTGTACATGAGGATTCTGTAAGTGGGCTTGTTAATTGCTCGTTATGAGGCAAACCTTGCGATGGTAGTGCATTAAAGGGCACAAGGGGCTGACGGAAACGCCACCTCTCACCTATATTGACTCCCAAATACTTGACTTTCTTCTCAACCCGCATTGACGGTAGGCTATTCAAGCTTCCCTTTAACTTTAAGAGGGTGAGCTGGGTTTGAATGAAAACCGTATTTGCTGCCTGCTAGATATCAAGCTGGCTACAGAAAGCGAATGAATTGCCGTACGTCATAGACGTCTTCTCAACCCCCTGCCCCGTGACACCCGTGTCATTCCCCAGAATGGTCATTCCGTCTGAATGCTCTTTCTAGTCGTAACACGGCGTTTGCTCACCGAGAGAGCGAATCGTGGGACATTTTAAATTATTTCTTCGGGAATCGAAAAATGGCTTTTGAACGCATAGAGTAGAGTTGTCATGTTGTAAGAGGTGGAGGAGAGTATTAACCACTACAAACAGGGAATGGATGGAAGGGAACATACGAGCGGGCGTTGAAGAGGGGACTCAGTTACAACAGACCTGTTGTTCAGAACATCGGAGGTTTGAGGGGCTTTGTCAGCAAAAACCCGCTGTCCGCTGAATGAAGGCGTTTGGTTCGTCGCGCTAAACGTACCTTCCACACTTCATCGAATGTACTGAGGAATAAGTGTAATGTGTTGACTAACATTGTCCCTTCTTATAGGAGAGGTGATGGGCGGGCTACCGGCTGATGGCACTTGGACGGGCGATGTGGGGAGACTGTGAGATTCTAGGAAGAAAGAGGAAGGCCTTCATCGACAAGTTACTAATCAGTGGCAGGAGAGGTGGGACAACAGCGAAAAAAGAAGGACGTACACGTGGCAGCCACAGGCCAGGGAAAGGTTAGAGGCGGGAAGGATGGGGTTTGGATTATACACCAAACAGGTCGTCACTGGACAAGGGAACTCCAGAGAGAAGCTCCATGCACTAGGGTTAGTGATGGACGGGCTGTGTGAGCGCTGTGAGCTGGACGCAGTGGACACATGTGGTGTTCCACTGTAGAAAGTGCTGGTGGGAGAGGGATATGGCTAGGAATGAGGTATTGTGAATTGAGAGTCAGTGGAATATGATGATGGTTAGGGAATAGGGAAGTTTTGGATGGTAGAACTGGTTCAGGGAGAAGGACTTAAGGGATAGGGAAGAAGTTAGGTTGTGGGGAAATGTGCTCAGGGCCTCGAGTGAAAGTATGTGGGGGTGTGTGTGTTGTGTTAGTGTCTGGTCGTGTGTGGCCGGTGCCAGGGATGGACAAATATCAAGTAGCCCATCCCTGGACCCACGGGAATGTGGGTATTTAAGGGCTGTATGTATTTATTGTGCGAGGGTGTTAGTGGTAGGTTAGAATGAGTGGTGGTTTGTGGTCGAGGGCGGCCAAATATCGAGGAGTCTGCGTCAGAAAGGGAACGCAGTTCGGGCCTGACACCCTTCTCCATAGGAAAGACGGGGGCATGTCCAATCCCCAGAACCCCCATGGAGATGAAGCGTAGGTGCCGATAGAACGCCTTTTTTCTATCCCGGCACTGGGGCCTGGTACCCGTTCAGGACCGAATAGAATGGGCTCCACAGGGGCTTCTGCCGTCCTCGGCTTCGCTGGAAATTCCCCTAGCGAATTGTCCGATGCTGGCAGGAGAGGGTTTAAGGCCACCAAGCTTGGAACCCTCTCCCAGTCCATGGGCATGTGCCCAGCACATCTACAAATGTCCCTTCTTATAACTTGTTTCCATTTCTACTCGGGGCTAGCAAAACTAACTTCTGCTCAGTTTTTATCGGTCAACACTCAGTTTTAATTCCCTCCTAAATGCGCTACAGGAGATTAAGTTCAATCATTGTTTTGAGCATGAAATTCGCTCCGATTGCCTTCTTTCTCCCTCCGCTCGTTGATCTGAAATGAACTGAAGGCGAACGTTAATTAACGCGACGCTTAGGGCTCATTCGCGAAGTTGAAAGGGAGCGCCGAGTTGATGGAAACTGACGAAAGAGAAGAAACTGAAAGATTGAGATTAATTAGTAACCTGCTCGAATATTAAAGACAGGAGCGCCAATGAAATTAAATTGGGGTACTGAATAGAATGCTGAAACAAGGCAAGGGAGTCGCTTGAATAATTACATTCATCAGCTAAGAGAGCACACTCAATGCACTTCTGATAAATAAATAAAGCGTGCTCTTTCATGCTCAGCTTTTTCAACTAATCCATTACGCGACAGCATTAATAACCTGTACTTTTAACTTTCTGTAGTGAGACATTTTAACCAGCCCTAAACTGGAGAAGCCTGCCTACTTACAGACTGCATGCTAGAGGTGGTTGGATGTTGGACAGGGTGTGTGTGGGAGGGCCTGCTCCGCATGGCAGGATGTGGATGAAGTAAAACTTCAAACTGCCCTTCACGATGCTTATTCGTGAAAGACACAGATTAGAAGGTATACTATATACACGGATCAGTGATGGGTGGGGCAGCGATATCACTAGATGCACTAGCAACAGTTTTCTAGACAGAGTTTTTCGCAGTGATGGTGTACATGCAGCACCTGAAACGCAAAGAGATCTACATTATGACAGACAGTCAGGCTGCACTAAGGCCCTGGTTTCTTATCCTATTCCCTCAGGGCTTGTTTGTTAAGGCCTTACAGGTCTGGGGATCTTGGCAAAGAAAACACTTTAATACTTTGTTTGGTGTCAGGTCATAGAAGAATATAAGGGGATGAGGAGGCCGACAAACTGGCGAGAGCAACTGAGCCTTCTTAGGGACCACCCAGAGAAGGTTGGAATGTGGAAGGAGAAGTGCAGGGTAGCATTGGCGGGAAGTGCCTGGCCACAGCAAACAAGATTACGTATTAAATCCTTCAGGGAGCGATTAAGAGATGTCCTCAGCGCGGAGACGGAAAGTATACGAACGCTATGACCTGCAGGATACTGTCCACTAAGGTACCACCAGCCATGATTGGTAGATCAGCGGTACAGAGTTGAAGATTCTTTCAAGGATGGGCTGCAGTGCGCCTCAGTGAGCTTGGACTGTCTTGTTTCGTGCGAGTGCTGCAGCCTAAAGACCGATTGTATCAGTGTTAATGTCTCACAGGTCAATGCATTAGCTCCTAGGGAATGCCAGGTATTACCTGAAGTAGTACCAAAGATCAGAAATTGCTCCATCTCATGTATAGGCCAGGACATGGTAGGGAAGTCTCTTCATCTATGCCACACCACCTACACCAAGAGGTGTCGACTATATCCATAACTGACATGTGTTTGTTCATTTTGCAGTGTCCCAAGATGATTACCACGATCTGCCTCAGGTCCTTCCTCTCCATACTCAGAAGACTCTGTCTTACCTCATGTGTTTGCGCTAAGATAAAACTTTCAGAGTGCCTTCCAGACTGTCAGGTGCATATTCTCCTACAGCCCTCTTGACTAGAGACCAAGAAGTCCCACAGTGGGGAGGTGGCTCTAGAGGTACAGGAGTCTGGCCAGATGATCCGCATTCTAGTTTCCAGTGATCCCTTTATGCCCAGTAATGTAATAAAAAGTTAACTCTATTTGTGTTTTCTGAGGAGTTGAGCCGCATCCTGCACTGCCTCACCAGTTTTGACGTTGTGCAGTAGTTCATCAGCGCCTTATACTGACAATCAGCCATTATTTTATTGCTATAGCATTTTTCATGCATTATGATAGCATTAATGTCTGCTTGAAACCCCGGTAGTACGTTCCACTCCTCCCGGAGTCCATGCCCTTCCGAGTTTTCGATCCATCTGTGTAGATGTTAATACTATTAGGAGGCCAAAACCGACGACTCTCGCTGTTCCATAGGCTTCCTTCTGGTTGCACTTTGTATTTCCTGTCGAACTGGTGCCTGGGCGCCATCATGTCAGTGACCATGCCGAGCTCCGTGGACGTTTCCAAGGCCCAGAATTTAGCCCGGATTCTCATTCATAGTTTGTAGCACCTTAGCTATTCCAAGCCTTGTTAGTCTGTACTCCACCTTCATAGCTTCTGCCTTGACAAATGTAACAAGAGGAAGAAGGTCAAAAATTATCTCCATGATATTAGTAGGTGTGGTTTTCATCATCTGTGCTATTAGTTAAGCAACCCACCCTCCGTACTTTGGCCAGGCTGCTACAGTTCTTTCCTATGGTAGCTCTGTGCCACCAAACAATCGACCCATATGACAATGACATGGTACAACCAGCAGGCCATTCTGGGCTTTATGCCCCATGTCCTTCACGCATGCCTATTGTCACCTTCTTGGACGTATATCTGATGCGTTCTTTCCCGGTTGGTTTCCGATCCAGTATCACACTCAGATTCTTGACCTGCTCACTGAGCTGAATTACTTTGCCCGTAACATACTGCTGTTCCAGTCCCAACAGTTGTTTTGGTTTTGTATTCGGCAACCGATTTTGCTTGGTTGATGGACAGTCCCATCTCACCGCGCCACTTGTGGAGCTGCTCTCATTAGGTCAGATAGCGCTTTGCACTCTGGCTGGATGAGGTTGCAGGGATGGGCCTCAAGGATGTCTTGCGTTTCGTGTGAGAATTGTGGAGATTCTTATACAATGATATCACGCTATTCTTACAGTTATCAATCATTTTTTAAGATTCGCGTTTTGCTCTTTCCAGATTCGTGTCGAATTGAACGACGAACGTCGACTAAAATGAATTTCGTCCCAAGAAGAAGATGAGGTAAGTGACAATAATTGTATTTTTGCTATTGCCGTCCGATTTTGGTTGTTTTTACTTTCTACAACGCAACGGGTAAGGAAATTACTGGAATCGCGTTAAAAAAATGATCCTAACCCGACAAACGTGCAATGATTGTGAATCAAATAATAAAAGATTAAGATCCGATGGAAGCAAACGTAGCACTGCGCTGTGAGAACAGTCCACCCACCAAATTTCGACAAGAACTTGGGAGAGGAGAGCCCAACCCAGCAGCACAGCAGCACTACAGGTCGTTGGTGGGTTGCCTTTGACGCCTAGATCAGGCCCTGTGAAAACCTACACAATTCTTGCTGTGGAACCCCTCAGCCACTGGTCGAGATGGCATCTTCAAGAGCACCGAATCGCCTACTCGAATATAAGGGACTGTCATTGACACGTTTCTAGAGTATTGTGCGATATCCGCTGTGCCAACGCTTCCAGAGTTCTTAGGAGGAGCTTTATACCACTTGTCAGTGATCAGGACATGCAAGGCCGCCCTCCAAAATATCAGGTTCTCCGCATCACACAACTGTCCTTACCTCTACGTCAATTCACTTGTGTTCAAGGCTTTTACTACCAACTCATTCACTTGAACTCGGTAAAACATCCCCTCACGGCGTCAGAAAGCAGTACCGCGTATAATTCCGGAATTTATTCTGATGCTTGAAAGCAATTGCTACGCAGAGAAAAAGGATAACGATCACATCACTTTTCCAGTGTTATCGGGTAAAACCTAGACTGGGCGGTAAGTGAAACGGCGGGGGGGGTGAAATTCCAGAATTTCTGGAGTGGCCCCTATACCGGTTTTGAACGTTTAAAAATGCTATTCGTATAGGTATTTGATAGGACTACCACAACAATTCTTTTTTGAAGATACTAGTAAAATTTCAGCGTCGTTAATAAGAAAAATGCTGCGCTAAAATCGATTCTGGTCATTATAATTCATTGTGCTGCTCTCGTCATTTTCCCATGAATAAGAATTTTACGGTGTAGTTGTCTTATTAGGAGCTGTCCACACACCAAAATTTAATCAAAATTGTGAGAGCCGTTTTTGAGAAAAAAATATTTGGTGTTTTGATCACTATGATAACTATATGTTATAGGATAGTACTCTGGCGTCTCACAATAATAATTCCTTCTTTCTAATAACCAAGTATCGTATATTCGGTTCCTTCCAAGAAAATGTCAAAGCTCACAGTTACAGATACAGGAGCGAAGTGGTGCCGCAGGAGTCCGGAAGAGGAATAGGCCAATTGCCTCGTTGCGCGCCACGGACACGATTTTCCTCACCTAACCTAAGCAATGCGGTCCCCCCTCTCCCTGTTCTTCAGCAGCTATTTTCCTCTTCAGATTTAATCGGAGCTGCTTTTAAGTGGCTCTGCCCGATAAAAGAGGCTCCGGTGTTCCGAGTCACAGCTCAATCCGATCGTGCCCGTGACATATAGTTTTGAACGGATTTTCCTCGTACCATTGTTTTGGAGTTCCATGATGACCTGTCGGCTGGATATCAAATTTGAGCTGATTTAGTCAGGCTCTTCAGGGCTTGCTCTCTCGCGTTCACAGACACACTCAGACCATTTTCCCAAATATTGGTTTTCAGAGTCAGTTGGGTCTGAGACGTGAAGGCCTCAAGTAGTAGAGCCAAGTGTAGTGTTGACAGTCTCATTACTCAGTAAAGGTCGTGGCACAGTTCGGATCAACTCAATGAATTATTGCGGAACTTTGAGCGCTAACACTTATTACATGGAACTCTTTACGAGAGAAGTAAAGCTATCTAATAAGCCATTGGCATTGCCGCATTTCCGTCAGGCTGAGGAACCTCATACCCTTTACCTAATAGACCCCACTTATATACAGCCAGCGTTCTGGTAATACAATGTGCGGCCAATACGGCGATAGATTAACTGAGATCGTAAGGTAATTAGGAGCTACTCGATAAATTCCTGACATTCAGCGACTAACTTTTTTTCACAGTTTCAACTCTGTAACTGCCGACGCACGACGAACTCGAACCTCTCACCAAAAATTGCGTGGACAGTTTCATAAAGTATTAACACGATGAGCTTGCACTAGAGGTCGTGAGATGAGTAGGAGCAACGCTATAAATTCCAGAAAGTTAAGCATCAACTTCTTCTTCTTGTAGTGTCATCTCCATCACTGAAGGTTGGCGATCATTTCTGCAAACCGTTCGCGATGTTGCGCCAGATGAAAAAGATCGGCCGCTCGGTTTATCCCCGTCCAGCTGCGAATGTTAGACAACCAAGATGCTCGCTTTCTGCCTACTCCCCGACGTCCGCTGATCTTTATGGACCATATAGCATTTTACAACTCGCCAGCGTAGAGGAAAACTCAAATCCCGGCGGCACAAAACGCTTCGCATGTTGTTGAATGCTGATCGTGTTACCTCGATCCGACACCGCAACTCTCCCTCCAACGGCCAAGTCTCCGAAACCCACTGGCCTAGGTACTTGAATCTCGACACCTGCTCGATTACTCGCCCGTCAACAACCAACCTCACACCGTCGTTGCCCTTCTTCGATATGACCATCGCTTTAGTTTTGGCAATGTTGATGGTCAGGCCATAGTTCCTGCAAGACATTGCAACTTGGTCCACGAGGACCTGGAGCTCCGATTCCGTGTGACCCAGCAGTACCATGTCATCTGCGTATCTCAAATTCGAAGCAGGTAAACCATTGACTTGGACCCCTATATCACAGTCGTCTAGGGCTTCTTTAAATACCTGCTCCGAATAGATGTTAAAGAGTAACGGTGACATTGTGCAGCCCTGTCTGAACTGTCACCTGTTCAGAGATGTGTGTCCGCGTGTCGCCACTCCATGTGCCGGTAAGATCATTCCAATTTTCTTCTGCACGTATTCACCGTATTTTTACTTTCCACTACCCAAAGGGGAAGGAAAGTATTGTAATCGTCTAAAAAAAAGGGCTTTCTTCAGATCTTAACGTTTTGAGGCCTACTGAGTCTAAAAAACCTAATATTCGTGTGTGTGTAGTTCGATTTGAGGGAGAACGGCTAAACCGATTGAGCTGGTTCTTTTATTTGGTTTTGTTCGTTATTTTTTGCAGACACCAAAATGAGATTATGGGCGGTTTCTGTCGATGGGAAATGGGTGGGTGGGGGCGAATACGTACCAAGAACTAGGGTTTTTCGCTTTTCGCATTTTTCTTGAAAACGGCTCTAACGATTTCGATTAAACTTTCAACTTTTCTTCTACTAGTTAGTACAAAACGGTTCTTCCACATACATATCTCCATGAAAGTGCGGTGAACGGAGATATTGGCCTATGAAGCATGGTTTTTACGCTTTTTGGCAAAACGGTTTCAACGGTTTTCACCAAACTCACAGGATGTTTTTGAGTAGTTAATACCTACATATTGTTCTCAATAAATGTTCCCCTGAAACTCCATTGAGCAGAGATAAAAATTAAAATGTGTCGAAAACAACGTTTTTTTGAACATTTCCGTAAATTCCAGGCTAACTGCTTCACCAGATGTGATCAATCTTACAGAGTGTTTTTCAGTCACCCATGCCCACATTTCGTTCTGTATAATTATTTCTGTGTATATATGCTGGACAGAGATATAAACCAAGTTAACTCAGAAAAGGAGTTTTGTCTTATGTTAATTCATCAACAACTCATCACCTCATCAAGGGCCCCAACCAAAGTTAAATTCGTTTATTTATTTCTTTGCTCGAGCTTTCCTTGTAGATACATTCCCCTAAGAGAATACCTTATTGTAATTTCGAATTACTTTCCTTATTGTTCTTCTCTCATTCAGCTTCCCCTTCTTCACCACTTCTTCCACCGTGGTCCTCCAAACCTGCCCCTGTGTTAGGTGTTACTGGGAAACACGAGGTTTTCATTTCAGTACACCTCAAAAGTTGCTCTTTGTGGAGGTTGGGCGATATCTCGCTGGATGGAGCCAACCAACCCGCCTCGTGCAAGTTGCCGATAGTGCGAATTGACACTGAAGTACGACTGCAAACCTTTAGCTCCCAGGGTTGTGGTAATTTTGGGCATTCATAAACAGCGTTAAGCATCTTTTTATTATAATATTTCTAGTTAATGAAACAGTCGAGACTGCGAATTCTTAGCCCTTGGAAGCTGTTTCGACAGAAAGACTTGAACTTGGGAGTAGTCACATTTTTCTCGTCATCTGACGTAATCGTCGAGCAAAATCCTAACTTGGGGCGGACAGCTGGGAAACTCGGAAAGCCTTTTAGACTAATTGGGGAAACAACAAACAGCTCGAACAAAAGCCCTCATTCTTCGTCTCAATCGAAACGAACGAAGCTGCTTTCGGCCAGAGATCAATGTTTCCAGCTCGAAAAAATCTTCCTGTTTTTTTTTTTTTCGTCGTTAGTTTCATAATGAAATTGGTCTACTGTTCTTTAATTATCTCGAGTAAGAGGTCACTTTCTTCAGATCTCGGAATCCATTATCTTTCTCGGAGCCGACTCGGTCTCCTTTTATTTCGATAATTAATAAAATACAGAGGGCCCCCTTCATCCTCCGTTTTGAAGATTAGGTCTCCAATTTGATATCTAAGACAGGGGGTTTAGAATTGGTTCGTTCATTGAGATGAGTTGGGTCGAGTTGAGACCGTTCCACGAGAAGAATGGTCTTTTTGAGACGGTCGCCTCCTCTGAAATCTGAGCTTTGTATTGAGACGAGAAGTCGATACAGAGGACCCCACTCGTGAATCGAACGCTTGGTTCTTGAGGGGAGGGCTCGTCGGATGTTGATTTTGTTGATGTGACGTTTGAAACCAGCTTCGCGTCTCTTCTTCGACCTTTTCAGTCGAGCGGGAGACCATTTTGCAGTTCCTTCAACAATAATAGCCACCAAAAATCGAAATTTGAATTTGAAAACAAACGACTCACGATTGGTTCGCACAAATAAAAGCTTAGGATGACGTTCCATATGGAAACAAGTTTTGTTGCACTTTAATCATTCAATTTCTACCCGAAAATCGGTTTTAAATATGATGTGGTGGGAAATCTCATCAGAAAAACCCTATTTGGGAAGATGGTGTTCGCGTGCACAACTTCAGTGCCCGTGGTCTTCGAAAAGTGCTGGCATTTCGCCATCAGGTGGATGATGTCATCGTGGTCGTTCAAAGAGCTGTCCAGGCAGTGGATGGTACTGGCGAGAATCTCAGGATTCTGCAGAAGATGCTGTCCCTGGCCTGGAAGAAAAAGAAGCAATTACGAATGGTGTCCATGAACGTTGCAAAGGCTTTTGACACGATAAGCCACCGGTCCTAGGCCGATTGCCCCCCTCGTGGGGGGGTTCCTGATTCACTCGCCGATTATGTGAGCTCTTCTTGCATGTTGGACGGAAGATGTACGGGAGCAAGGCGTTTCATAGGGGGACCTGTCTCGTATACTCTTCAATCATGTTATCAATACTGCGCTGGGTAAGCTGCCTAAGGTGCCTGTAGGGTTTAATCTCGCTCTGGGCGTGTACGTGGGCACACTCTTCTTCCCAGATGATGTCGCCCTCCTCGCAGGGACAAATCAGGGCTTGCAGAACGTGCTGTACAAGTTTTTGAGGCAGCTAGGTGTTCTGAAATGTGCGTGAGTCTTGGTGCCCTTGGTGCCGACCTATAGAGGTTACAACATGAAGGTCGTGGATGCAGGTTTCGTCGTTTGGTACAGGATCGAGTTTATCGGTGCAATCTCATGGAAGCCGCATGTTCGGGACCGCCCGATTGTTATTTGTTTATAACTTGATCCTCAATTGACTCTTTCGCCGTGTCATGTTGTTACGCGTCTTATCGTACCGGGCTGCAGAGAGAAGAACGACCTCCTTGCACCTCTTCGAGACTGTAGGACTGCGATAATCCCACACTCCCTTCTATTTCTCCGGCCCACAAATCTTCGGGGAACACGTCTTCCAAAGACCCTCCTACCTCGCTTCGTCACCATCATCAAATCTCCCGACTCTACTAATCCGCAAGCCATCGCCGAAGTCGTCTCTCTGATAAGGCATTTTTCACAATTTATTCAAAATTCATATGTACGTTCAACTTGGTTATTATCTGTTAATAATCTTAGCACAGTCTTGCCTAACAAGCCCGGATTAATTATTTCTGAGTCCGGTGTTAACGCTGCGTGTAAGGCTAGATGGTTACCTTTGGAATCTTTCCAAGGCTTCATGAAGCCACAGGAAAAGTTGCGTCTCCATCAGACGCGCTTACTCCAATGGGTGACCTACGGGCTGGTTTTTGGGTGGTTAACCGTACGAAGGCTGATAAGTCTGGAGAGAATGATATGCTCTGTTGTGTTTGTTTGGCTAGGCCTCCCACGTGGCGTCCCATGTGCGTACATTCATGCTCTGTTTCGACCTGGGAGTGTGGCGTCAATCGTGTAGCCTGTATCTGAAAAAAGGAAAGAGAAAGAAAACTGAACCTGAAAAACGTGAGAAATGAATGGAGAAAAAATGAACAGCTTAATTAAAGGTAAAAGTGGATTGTATTGATACAAATGCGTAGTGGTATCATGGACACTAAATAAAATGTAGGTAAGAGCTCTGTACAGATAAACGTAAAGGAGAAAAGGAATAATGCTCTCATTAAATGTCGAATACGGGGTAAAATAAATTATTCTTGAACTAAAGAAAATAAAGACTGAATATTCTGACCAAGACTTCTGGTAGGAGACGAATTGAAGCGGAGGAAGATCCTGTTTGTCTTCTCCTCGCTTTCGCGTGTTCCTGGAGGAATATGAGCAAAGTGTTTAATAGGGATCGAGCCCCACATGCGAAGTGATATTACCGAGAGTGTCAGAGTTGAAGAGCACATTACCTTGTCCAAAACGTCCAGTAATTTTGGCTATCCTGAGAAGCCTTCGGATCCAGAGACCGTGAATTAAAAAGAATGAGAACGATTGAGGTACGGCTCACGTTGCCGATCGTAGGCGCAATGAAATCCGGCAATGAGGCTGGGGCTGTGGGGATGTGACCAACGAGTTCGTGAGTTGCAGGTTGTTGGGGAGTCGAGACCTTGAGGAGCTCAGTTAGGGTCGCCAAATGGTTGAACAGCTCTGGCGATATCACTTGGCGTCAACAGGGAGACTCGGTGTCTCCGCTTACTCAGGGGGTCTCCATCTAGTGCCACGAGGCAGTTTGCAAGGAGGTTTCCGGTGAATTGTCAGCTGGGGTCTGGGAAGCGGAGAAAGACCGGAACGACTGAGTAATTCATCTGGAGAAGGACTGAGGCCTGTCATCGACGCCGTTGGCCGTTACTAATCGGCGATGATCCTGTATGTTGAGGCAGTATCCGACAACCAAGGCAAGCAAAGAGGCGCGGATATGACAGAACGGTATGGTGATATCTGAAGCTCGTCGAGTGGACGCAGGTAACATCAACATCAGGGTTGCAGCATTGACTGTGTGCATAAAAGTGATGAGGGAATTCTGGACGTGTTGGGAAAGGGGTTGCGTATGGTGTCTGTTTAATTTTGGGGATAAATAAAACTAAACTTCCGGAACTCGAGAATATATAGTGCAGTGTATTTATCCCTCCGACCGAACGCGAACTCCGATACGCGATTGACTCAAACCACGACCGTAAGTTACGAACTAAAAAACGGTTGAGACGTTTCAAACAAACGAAAAAATGGTAGTGAGTAAAAAAGGGAATATGGACCGCGCACAGCGCGAGCAGGTGATTATAGTAATAAATGCTGGAGTCGCCTCGTGATGTCGAGATCCCGAACATTCTAGATCCGCGGAAAAATGGGCGAATTCCGCAGGCGGTAAATAAAGTTGCGGTCAACAGTAAAAGAAAGAAAAACAACAACAAACTCCACGAACCGCAAATTTTAAACATATTTCGAACAGTGTCTGTGAACGCGATCAAGAGAAAACGGCTGAATTAAATCAGCTAAAACTCCGTATCCGCAAAATCCTCCCAAAACTAACTACAGTTATCATAGTGATCAAAACACTAAATATTTTTTTATCAAAAACGGCTTCAACGATGTCGATTAAATTTACGGCAGTTCCTAATGAAACGACAATGGCATACAATTCTCATGAGTGGGAAAATGAGAATTTCGACGATAATCAGGTTTTCCGTTATAAACTCTTCTCAAATGTTAATAGAACCTTCAGACAGAATCTGGTGGTAGTTCAATCAACTACCTACAGGATGAGTGATAACGCTCATAAAACATAACATACTGTGGCTATGTACTGACTGATTCCCACGGCCGCCTACTGCAATGTGAAAGAAAACACTTTCCTTGTAGCCCCCTCGATCCTCGAATCAAAAGAATGGATTATTCGGGGATTCGCTCAACTCCCAAAAATCCGTTCATTAAAGTCGTCCGCTCCAGAAGCAGCGGCTAATGGTGAGGGGGGAGTTGTACTGACTGACTGCAATTAAAGGCACTGGGCGATCGTGCTCTAGTGGTTAAGACAACGGTTCATAATCCTGACGAACTTCGGTTTATTAGATCGTAGCTCCTCGCGATTGCTGTACTTTTTGCCTGAGTCAGCAAAAACCCCTCCAAATCCCCCTCGTAACAGAGGGCACATTTTAACCGCCACCGTTTCACGTTCTATCATTTCTCACATTATAACTCTAGGGAAGTTATAATGGAGGGGTGGTGGTTCACAGCACCATCAATCCTCCGCCTACCGCTCGTTCAATAATGGTCAAGGCATGAGTGGGAGCAGCACAATAAATTCTGGGGCTATCACTTTCTGCCACTGTGACGGTTTGGTGATGTTTGACCAAATTCGAATGAACAGAGTCGAACATGCATTGAATTAATAGCAAAAATCACGAAAACTGAAGAATTGATGTTGACCTAATGGAAATTGTGTGACGCGTCATAATGCGTGTTGGCAAAAGTTTGTCTTTCTCAAAAATACTCCACAGAACTCTTCATTTTTACTTTCCGGGAAGGAAAGTATAGTAATCGGCCCAAAAAAAAAATTTGGGTTTTCTTCAGATCTTTACGTTTCAGACCCTACTGAGTCTAAAAAACCTAATTTCGGTGCGTGGTCCGTGTGTGTGTATGTCTGTGTGTGTGTGTGTGTCTGTAGTTCGATTTGCGGGAGAACGGCTGATCCGATTGAGTTGGTTCTTTTATTGTTTTGTTCGTTATTTTTTGTAGACACCAAAATAAGGTTATGGACGATTTCGGCCGATGTGAAGGGGAGGGGGGACGAAAATGTACCAAAAACTAGGGTTTTTCGCATTTTTCTCGAAAACGGCTTAAACGATTTTGATTAAACTTTCAAATTATCTTTTTCTAATCAATACCTAACTTTTTTTCTCCATACATATCTCCATGAAAATACGGTGAACGGAGATATGGGCCCCTGAAGCAAAAATAGGTTTTTTACGCTTTTTGGCAATACGGCTTCAGCGTTTTTCATCAAACTCACAATTTGTTTTCAAATAGTTAATACCTACATATTCTTTTCAATAAATGTTCCTGTGACGGTCCATTGAACAGAGATAAAAATCAAAATGTGTCAAAAATAACGTTTTTCGAACATTTCCGTAAATTCCAGGCTAACTTCTTCACCAGATGTGATAAATCCTTATGGAGTGTCTTTTAGTTACCCATACTCACATTTTGTTTCCCATAATTATTTCTGTATATATATGTTGAACGGAGATATAAGCCAAGTTAACTCAGAAAAGGAGATTTGTCGAATATTATTTTATCGGTATTCTGATTTTCTCAAAAACGGCTCTAACGATTTCGATCAAACTTTCGGACTACTCTCAGCTAACTAGTCCCTACATTTTGTTCTGCATAAATGTTCCTGTAGAAATGCGGTGAACGAAGATACAGCGCCCGCCTATGTAGGTGGTGTTCGAACTTAAAGGGGTGGCGGAAAGTTGTGTGTTGCTACGCACCAGATATTTACTTTACTAGGCTCTACAAAGTAGAAAGGAAAGTTATATAATCGGCTGAAAAAAAACTTTAAAAGAATGAGTTGTCTTCAGATCTTCACGTTTCAGACCCTCCTGAGTCCGAAAAACACTATTTGTGTGTATGTGCGTCTGTGAACGGTTTTTAGAGAAAACGACCGTATCAAATCAGCTCAAACTTTATATCTAGCCCACAGATTATTTTAGCACGCCAAAATAAGGGTATGAACAAAATCCTACGAAAGTTAACTATAGTTATCATAGTGATCAAAACACCAAATTTTTTTTTCTCAAGAACGGCTCCGACGATTTTGATTGAATTTTTTTATTGATAGCTCCCAATATGGCAACTATACCATGAAATTCCCATTTGTGGGAAAATGACGAGAGCAGCACAATAAATTATCAAAATTTTCGACGAAAAGCGTTTGTAGCGCGGTTTTTTCCTTATAAACTCCGCTGGAATGTTAAAAAAAATTGGAATTGTAGTCCAATCTAATACCTATAGGGTGAGTGCTTAAAACGGTGATGAGATACATGGGACTCACTCCAGAAATTCCTGAGTTTCAACTACCGCCGTTTCGCTTACTACCAGTTCTAACAGTTTTTACCCAATAACTCAGCAAAAGTAATTACTATCCTCTTCAAAAAATTTTTGTTAACAACCTCATTAATTATCTGTGTACAACTTGCCCAATAATGGCCCTGAAATGAGTACGAGCAGCACAATAAATTCTGGAACTGTAAGCGCTACTGCTTCCTGCTGCCTTGTTGTTTGACCAAGCTCTAATTAACTGAGTGATAAATGAATTGAGTAAATAGAAGAAACTCTGAAAATTATTATACTACGGTTTATTATTCTCATGAACAGCTTGACCTAGTATTACTGCTCCGAGACCCATCCCATTCGATTCAGCATCGACAAATACTAGTAAACCATACGAAACATGACCTGACTAGGATGAAACTACGGAAACTAAATATTCCCCTGGCGCCAGGCGCCCATAAACGTCTGTAGGCATTCATGATCCGATTTAGGGGTGTGCGGAGGAAGTGGCCCTAACCTTCCTCCGCCCCGTCAGGCAAAAAGAGTCGGGGAAATTGGGACGGGGACTTCCAGAGAACTCTCGGCAATTGACGTTGTGAGTAGAGCGGGTGGGTGGTTTTGATGTGACGGGAGGGATGGAGTGCAAACGACAAAACGTTTACTTCCGCTGTAGTTCCTGCGAGTTCTTTCAATTAGTTGACTTTGGCTCACGATTAGTACTGTAATTTCACTATATGCAGTTGTACACGTTTGATACTCATTCCATTCGACCCAGGATGTAAAAATACCTTGAAAGCGATACATAATACGGCGTATTTGCGATTACTCTGCGTTTTGTTAATTTTTTAACCATTTTATGGCCATAACAACCATGGGCTTTGTCCGATCGGATTGCCGAGATGGCGGGCACAACTAGATACCAAATGGGATTTGGTTGCGAATGAATGGATTTTGTAGACCACGTTAAAGGCACGAAGCGACCCGGATGGGGGACGGCGGACGGACATTGCAGATTTGGAATCCTCATGTCTTGAAACGTAAAGCATCAAATTTTGAAGGGGGGTTGTAAAAAATTTTTCGTGACCGAAAACATAGGGTTATTATTCAGAATGAATAATAAACCAAAAGCCGTGTACCCGAGTGAATTGACGTAGAGCTAAGGAAAGTTGTGTGTTGCCACGTACCAGGAATTTTTCATTAAAAATCGCTTGTTTTCCCTCATTAAACTGTTCTTCTTGTTCCGCGAACATTTTTGTTTCACATAATCTGGTTTACTAGTACTTTTCGATGCTAAAACCGAATGAGATGGGCCTCGAGCCTGTCAGACTCCGTCAAGTTGTTCAAGAGAATAATAAACCGTTGAATAATAATTTGCAGATTTTTTCCCCACGAAATCGCGAAATAATCCTCATTTTTGTCATTCCCACACTTGGTTTTGTTGGTTGCTTAGTAACTTTTCCGTTTTTCCACAATAGAGTTTTCCTCTACGTTTTTCTTTCACATATAATCCAGTCGTACAGATGACAAAAAAAGTCTGGCGGTAAAACAGGTTTTTTGAAAAATAGCGAGACATTTCAAGGGGGGAAATAAACGGTGTTTATTACGAAAAAAGAAGAATTACTAACTAATTAATTACTCCAGGGAAGTGGTGCTTTACCAAGTTTAAATGAACTGAGTGAATAATAAATTGAATTGGTAGCAAAAGCCACGAAAACCTGCAAATTTATGTAGAGCTACGGAAAGTTGTTTGATGCGTCGCACCTGATATTTGGCAGGCAACAACTTAATGCTAAATTCACCCTGTACGTCAAAAGTCGCTGCAAAATCATAGTAGAAGGCGTACAAATATGACGAGGGCCTACGCCCGAAGTGAATCAGACTCGAAGGGCTTTCTTTGACAACAGAGCTGTTACCTCCAAATCTAAACCGTTCGTTGTTGTCTTCTGAATGCCGTTCTACCCACGAATCAACTCCTGGCGCGACATTAGCACGTTATGGGACCAACTTAGTTAGAAGGGGCTCTTAAGACCCGGAACGTTAAATTAAAGCGCGAAGTGGATGTAGAAATAACGAAAGGAAATAAAGGGGCTTTTTGAAACATTTAAAACCCCCTCTTAAACGAGAAACAGGTCAAAAGGATCGGCGAAGTAGTCAAGTGCTGGTTGCGGACAAACACATAAAACAAAGCTTTGGCTGGTGTATGGATGAGGTGGAGGAGTGGGGGGGGGGGAGAAGTTGAACGAGTGGAAGCTCATGAGAAAGTTGAAAAGGCTCTTGGGCTCAGATGCCAACCATCTCGACTGCTACATTACTTTCCCGATCCTCAGCATTACAGGTTTGAAACTCTCGACGGAAGCTGAAGTTTAAGAGGCGATTTCCTGTTTAACCCTCAGCATTATTGATAAAGAGGGATGGGAATTGAGAGGGAGCCAACGACGCGGACACCTGTTGTTTTTGTTTCCTGTTGTGAGGAAGGGCCGGGGCGAGAATCATATTTCCGTCCTTCGAGGGGGAGGTAAAGCCTGGTGAGACGGTGGAGCTGCCTGAGACTGAGACGGAGACGGGGATTACCTTGAAAACAGCTGGAAGTTCCAGCTCCCTCGGGCAACATGTGTACGGCCCAGTTCAGAAGCTCACGCAGGTACTCTCTCTCGCCCTTCCCTTCACGGAACTTCCTTCGCAGGGCCCTTAATTTGAAACTTATGGTCCGGCAGTGTCTCATATTTCACGTCCATTCTCTGACATTTCTCCACCGCCTCCGGGAAACCGAATTTTTAATGACGTTTGGTTGTGCGCTACCGCGCTAACTGGGAAGACTCGATGAATAATCACGTGTTTTCCGTAGTCCACATTATTTAGGATATGACAAAGCTTGAGGAAGCTTGTTAACCTCTGGGAACCCAGTGGAGCAAACATGTGCGTCCTGTTCATGAAAACTCAGGAAGTCAACAACTAAAAGACAAACCATAGGGGAAATGATCAGAAAAACGCTTGAACGGATAGCACATTATTTTACTATCCGCGAGACCATTCTCATAACATGCCATTCGAGTTCTACAGCTAAACAATCACGCCAAGTGGCTTCCTTTTCTGGTTGAGTGATCGGATTACACTTTTGCAGGGCAACTGTCTATGAATCTGACAAATCACTGAACTACTGAAAGCCTTGTCCTGATAAGCAGGGGGCTACTTCTAATATGCCGCTAAACAGGAAAATGTTGATAAACATTTCAAAAATACGGATTTTTTTGATGGAGAAAATATAATCGTTCAGAAAATAAAATAAACAAACACTCCAATCTCGTAAAAATATATATAAATTAATAAAATAAAATGTAGCTTTGGATTAAATAATGAACCTCTTTCACCCGCAAATAACTCACGAGCTGGTCGCTTTTACCCCGGATGAGGTTCATGCGGAAGAAATGAAGCTGAGAAATGAATGAAGTGAAACGGAAGTAGGAGAATGTTCATGAATAAATTTGATGTATCATAAAGTTGGTGTTGGTAGAAAAGACGGTAGGTATAGCGAAGTACGGAATGGAGATAAGATAACAAAAAAAAAGGTTTCCACTCTGGCTGGTTTTCGTCAGTGGTGAGCGAATCTAGGGGATCGATGGCACAACAAAACCACATCCGGCAATACTTTTTTCGGTAATAATAATAATATCAAAAGAAAAAACCCTGCAAATTATTACACAATGGTTTATTATTCTCATGAACAGCTTGACCTAGTATTACTGCTCTGAGACCCATCTGATTCAATTCAGCATCGAAAAATACTAGTAAACCATACGAAACATGACCTGACTACAATGGAACTACGGAAACTAAATATCCCCCGGCGCCAGGCGCCCGTGAACATTGCAATGAACGGATTGCATAGAAGGCGGGCACAACTAGATACCAAATGGGATTTTTGTGCGAAAGAACGAATTTTTTAGACCACGTTAAAGGCACAAAGCGGCCCGGACGGCAGACGGACATTGCAAATTTGGAATCTCCATGTCTTGAAACGTAAAGTATCAAATTTTGAGGGGAGTTGTAAAAAATTGTTTGTGACCGAAAACATAGGGTTATTATTCAGAATGAATAATAAACCAAAACGGATAAAACCAAACAGTTTTCTTGATCGTATGAAAATAACATGCTTATTTTTTCTAATTCGCCACCTCATGTGTGATCCCATCCGAAATGAGTACAGCACACCACTCTAAAAGAACAAAACAATTCCTACTGCACAGTGTCCTATTAGGGCTGGACGTTCTTCAATGACGACCATCTGGCGATGCTTAACATTCTGGAATTTATTTGCGTTGCTCCTACTCATCTCACTACCTCAAGCACAAACTCATCGTGCTAGTACTACATGATACTGTCCACGCAATTTTTGTAGGGAGGTTCGTGTTCGTTGTGCGTCGGCAGTTACAGAGTTGAAACGGTGAAAATAAGTTAGTCACTGAATGTCGGGAATTTATCGAGTTGCTCTTAATTACCTCAAGGTCTGTGTTAATCTTTCGCCGTACAGGCCGCACATTGTATTACCAGCACGCTGGCTGTATATAAGTGGGGTCTATTAGGTAAGAGGTATGAGGTTCCTCAGCCTGACTGAAATGCGGCAATGCTAATGGCTTATTAGCTTCCTTTACTTCTCTCTGTAAAGAGTTCAACGTAATAAGTGTTAGCGCTCAAAGTTCCGCAATAATTCATTGAGGTGATCCGAACTGTGCCACGACCTTTGCTGAGTAATGAGACTGCCAACACTATACTTGGCACTACTACATGAGATCTTCACGTTTTAGACCCGACTGACTCCGAAAAATACAATTTGGGAAAGTGTCTGTGTTGATATCTAGCCGCCAGGTCACCATGAAACATCAAAACAAGGGTATGAGGAAAATCCGCTCAAAACTATCTATAGTTATCATAGTGATCAAAACACCAAATATTTTTTCTGAAAAAAACGGCTCTGGAAATTTTGATTAAATTTTTTGGGTGGACAGCTCCTAATAAGACAACTACACCATAAAATTTTTATTCATGGGAAAATGACAGCAGCACAATAAATTACAATGACAAAAATCTATTTTAGCTCAGCTTTTTCTTTTTTAGCGCCGCTGAAACGTTACTAGAACCTTCAAAAACGAATTGTTGTGGTAGTCCGATCAAATACCTGTACGAAGGGCATTTTTAAACGTCCATAAGCTGTAAATGTGCCACTCCTGAAATTCTCTCTTGGAATTTCAACCACCACCGTTTACCACATTCAGTGCGTATCACGCGTACGGTGTGTGAATACGGTCGGGTCAGGTAGGCGTATCACACATATGGTGCGTAATGACTTGCTGCTATTTCAAACTTTTCTTAGAAATCGACGCCCGGTGCCAAAGTCTTTGTTTTTTCATCCGCCCTGAGCAGGTACTATGAACAACCGATAAAATCGCCGTCTGCAGTTTGGAGATGTATTTTACTCAGAAAATACTCTGTTTCACAGACGCTCCAAATCGGAGTTTTGCATTCGATTGTTGTGCGTTCCAGAGTTCTCGTGTGGCTGTTTCTTCTCTCATTCATGGTAAGATCAATAATAAATTATAAATTACTTCATATTGCATGATTACAAACGGGCAGTGACTAAATAAACGTTGTTTTTGGCACCAATATGTAGAGCACCATCCCTGATTTTTGTTCTCTTCCTACCATTTTGTCCCGTATTTTGGTACAGTATGATGATTATGGTGGTGTTTTTATCAAGTATTTTTTTACCCACGGTATTATTTGTATTGGTATTTTAGATGTCTGATGACGCACAATCGGAACCAAAAATCCCTCGCTTGTCTAAGGAGAAGAAGAAATACTCAGACGAGGATATAGAGAACCTGATTGATATATTCGGTTGATTTATAGTTCCTTCATTGACATTTGATTGTGATTGACATTTTCTTATATGTGATTGACATATATTATTGGACTGATACCATAAATGTAGTAATTGATACATCTTTTCTTCTGACAAGGTAGGTAAGAGATACCTATGGTATGAGCCATGACGTGTATTTTAGCTGATGGAGTAGATATTTATGGAACCAACCCAATAAAAATTCTGATACCAACATTTCTTGTTTCTGTTTCTATGGGTCATTCTCAAACGAACCTTGTAATACACGATTATCCCATTAGACCCGTTCCTCAGAAAATCTGTGATCACTCTCACCAGGCGTATCACGCACATGGTGCGTAATGAACAAAATTTAATCAAATTCGACTATTAAGAATAATTACCCACAAATTACTAATATTGGAACCATTTCGGTCAGATTTATGAAAAAAAACAATCCGCCTAGTGGGGTGGGTTGGTTCTGTTCATATAACAGAAGTACGCACTGAACGTGTTACTGCCATTTCTAAACGTTGTCATTCAGTAACTCTGGGAAAGTGATTATTATCCTTTTCAAAAATATCTGGTGCGTAGCAACATCCAACATTCCGCCACTCCCGTTAGTTCGAACACCAGCTACTTATGCGAGCGCTAAATCTTCGTTCAACAGATATATACAGAAATAATTATAGAAAACGAAATGTGAGTACGGATGTTTAGAGGACACTGTAAAATTACCCGGAATTTACAACAATATTTTCGACACATCTTCATTTTTCTCTGTTCAATGGACTGTCGGAGGAACAATCCTTGAGTATGATATATAGGTATTAACTATTCAAAAACATCCTGTAGGTTTGGTGAAAATCGTTCAAGCCGTTTTGCCAAAAATCGAAAAACACCTATTATTGCCTATATCTCCGTTCACCGTATTTTCATGGAGATATGTATAGAGAAGGACAGTTTTAAACTAACTAGTAAAAGATAATTAGAAAGTTAAATCAAATTCGTTATAGCCGTTTTTGAGAAAAATGCGAAAAACGGCATGCGTTTTTGGTACATTTTCGTCCCCCTTCCCCTTTTTAATCTACCAAAATCGCCGGGTCTACACCCCCATTAATTCTCATTGTACCAATTGGTCAATAGTAGTCGGCGCACGAGTATGAGCAGCGCAATAAATCCCGGCACTGAAAGCGCTACCGCTTTCTGCTACTGTGAGGTGGTGTTCGACGAAGTTCAAATCAACTGAGCGAAAATTAAATGGAGTTAGTAGTAAAAGCCATGAATTAACGTAGAGCTAAGGAAAGTTGTGTGATGCGTTGTGGCGGCCTCTCCCCCCCCCCCCCACCCCATCGCAGAGTCCACCAGTCGAAACACTCAACGTGTTTACACGCCGGTGTTTTGAGGCCCTGCCAGGACGATTATCCTCCGACATCACCTGGCCATGATGTACGACGCGGTCTAGCAGCCTGATCAAATTTAATGGCCCACCGTCGCGGGCCTATTAATCACGTCAAGGGGGCAGGAGTGGTGAAGCTTGCGAGGGTGGAATCTGAGAGATGGCGTGATAAATAGATTCGAAAAGCTCGAGGAGGCGGAAGATCTTCAATCCCTCCCCAGCATCTCTGGTACACATCATCCCGCCGCCCCTTCACCCTTTTGGAGCCCCGGAGCCGGAGTAATGGATGTGAGTGATCACCATGTGTTCACCACCCTCTTCCGTCCCTTCGCCCTCTGTCTGTTTCAATCCCTTTTCATTCGCAAAACCCTCTTCAAAGCTTTTTTATTGTGTCAGGGCTCTTCTACCCCTTTCTGCACGTGAAATCTGTCAGACACGTGGTTTTGCTTGTAACCATTTCGGACACCGAAGCTACGAGAAGAGCTTCTTGCGAAAGCCAACGAATTTCACGAATCTTAATCTGATTCCCTCGCGGGTATCACGAATAGCGGGGTTTGTTTAAAAAATGTAAGGTCCTCCGAAACAGTGAGGATGACCCATGTTAGTTGTGCCCGGGAGATGAAGTAGTCGGATGCTGGATAGGTGAGAGGGGGGGGGGGGGTTAGTGCACACCTGAGTTATTTCGCTTGTGAGAATCACAAAGTCTTATTACCCGATTCTCTCCAAAGTCAGTTCTTTCGCCATTCTGTGCAGCATTACGTAATCAATGACAGTACCATAATAATGACTAACTAACGACACTCAAGTCCATTTATAAAATATTTATGAGTAAACGTAGATCAATCATCGTCCTGGGATGATCACATTAAAATGTTGAAGGCTAACTTATGAAAACTAAACCCTATTTGTTTGGAAGTGAGCAGTTTTATGAATTTAAAATTAAATATCTGGTGCGTTGCAACACACAACTTTCCTTAGCTCTACGTCAATTCACTCGGGTACACGTCTTTTTCCACTTACTCAATTCATTTATCAATCAGTTAATTTGAACTTGGTCAAACAACACTTTACGGCAGCAGGAAGCGGTAGCGCTTACAGTTCCGGAATTTTAGGGCTGCTCGTACTCGTTGGGGAATAAATCGAAGCGAGTTTGCCAGGAATTGTAAATGTATGCCAGGATAGGAAAATAGGAGAAGCCTGGGAAACCGGCATCGGTCTGTATCTCAGTCTTCCGTTTCGATTATCATGTGCGGAAAAATGACAGGTACAAAATAGAGCGGGTCGAGGTCAAAACGTTGGGTCGTTGAGGAGCAGAGCGTGGCAGAGCCGAGGAAGGAGTGAATGAACAGTCAGGTAGTCGGCCCCACCTGTTAGACAACATCTGGTTCCCGAGCGCAGAAAAATCCTCTCCGGTAGTAAACCGATTGTGATCTATGATTTTCCGAAGACTGGCGAAAAGGCGTCGGTTGGGAGAACCGGAAAATATCACGTAGCGACTGTAAATCCTATTAGGACGTCCGAATGGGAACTGACTGGCCGCAGACGTTGGTTTCTTTCGATATGTTCGCACTTTTTCCGAACGGCGGGCAGACGCCCAGATCATCTTTCGATAAATATTACCGAGAGTTACTGTGCGCCTGAGGGTTTAATGGAGTTTTGTGGAACGGTCTAGGGGCTAACGACGCGTCTGAAGGGAGAACTGGTCCCCCGCGTGCTGCTTGTGAGGAATTTAAAGTCTCCTCGTGTTATCGACTCAATTCCGAAAACGTGTTGAGATGCCTGCTTTATACTGGATCCTCGCAAACCCCCAACATTCAACAGACTTTCACCAGCAGCCAAAGGAAATTTACTTACCCGCCTGCAACTAACAAGATGCTAGTCGTATACTGAGGTTCGACATCAACAATTTTTACTTAACTCAGCCTTATGTTGTAGGCAGGAAAGTTATACAACCGGCTAAAGATGACTGTGAGACGCCAAAGAAGGGTACGAGCAAAATCGTTCGAAACTTGTAGAATAATGAGCTAGGCTACTCGAAATTTTGTATTGAGGTGAAAATTTGAACTGATAGGATAAAGAGTTGAGGGTAAGGCAGGACCTGACCCCATGAGTAACCGCAACTAGAACAATAACAATATGCCAGAGCTCCTTTCCCCTCTTCGTAAGCCTCAATATTTCAGGGACCATGAACAGCTCCAATAGAAGTCCTGAATAGGAGTCTCGCCTTTCCATATACACAATACAGATCCTGGGATCGGTAGGGCTTTTGCAGACCTGTACTATTTCTTCCACGGTTAAGCCAAGCCTGCAGGGAACGATTAGACAGTTCAAATTGGAAGAGGTGGCATTCCTTGGTACTAAGGTTATGCCAGAGCGGTAGAATTTTCAGTTGTCATTCAGTCCGCATTCATTCACAGGAATGGGGCGAGAGAGGACTGTTCCGAGGTGGATGCACTGCCATGTTACTCTGATGGTTCTGTGATGGAGGGCAGGGATGGTCTGAGCATCGTAGGGCCCAACTTCAGCCTTGCCAAGCCACCAGGAGAGTATCCCACGATATATCAAGCAGAAATTCTAGCCAGATCTACACAGAAGAAATCCAAACTCTCAGACAGTCAGGCTGACCTGAAGGCCATCTCAGTCCTCACCTTTAGATTCAAGCTGACATGGGAATGTCTTCAGGCGCTCAAACGACCTCCCGCCCACAAACTATCCCTTATTTGGATATCAGCTCATAGAGGTCACAAGGGCAATGGAAAAGGAAACTGCCTTGCGAAAAGGGACACGAGATCCCTACCCATTGGGCCAGACCCTTGCATAGGAGCGACGAAAAGTCACCTAAACCGGCAGGTGACCCAGTGGGAGACACCGGAAAAATACATCCATTAGCATGCCATCACTAAGACAGGCAAAAAGGCTCATTGTACCTCCCTGTTCAAGAGCGAAAGGCAACGTTACACTCATCACACGGGATCTAAGAGTCGATAGTAATTTCCACACCAGGGGACTTCCACACCTCAGAAAGAGAGGCAAGTTAGTGGCAGTTGATGCAGATTGCATGACGAGGGGTGGGGGGGGGCGAAACAGCATACCAAATCCTATGTGAGTGCCCAGTTAGCACCCAGGCGCTTCAAACATTCCTCTCTTCAGGTAATATTGTGATAAGGTTAGTTCTAAAAGTAGGTAAATTATTAAAGTTAACGTCTGTTGTCTTCTCTGGCTGGTAAATTGCTGTGGGCAGCGCTCTTTTGATGTAAAGACATCATTGTCTGCTCGTTGAGTCAGTACTCAAGTCAACAAATAACTGACTGGGGTTCACTCCCAATCCACACACACCTATTTCCCTTACAATCTTGTCCAGGGCAGTCTGCAAGCCCTGCTTGGGACCTAAGAGGAGGGCGACATCATCCGGGAAGGCTAATGCGCCCACCTACACACACGGAGGGAGATCGAAGGCAGCTTACCCAGCGCAGTATCAATCTTATGATTGAAGAGTACAGAAGACATAAGGTCCCCCTGCCAAAGGCCATGCCCTATTCCCACGTCCCCAGATATCTCACCTCCAACCTGAAGGGCTGTCACACCTCGTGGTACACAGCGCTCACAAACTCCATAAGTCGATCAGAAGCACTCACACAAGTGAGGCAATCGGCCAAGGCATACTGGCGTACCGTGTCAAAAGCTTTACCAACGGCTACGGCAACCTTACGTAATTGCTTCCTTCTCTTCTGGACCAGGGACAGCACCGCCTGCCGAACACTGAGATTCCTGGCTGTAACATCCTGGACTGGAGAACCGACGTAGGGGAAGTCAGGTCGCTAAATGAGTTCCTGCCCGTCAATCAATCCAAACAGAGCAGCAGTGAGGAAACGTGGTGTCGCTGATCCTCACCATTGCATCTGATCCGGATACAAATTCAAGACCCAGCCACAGCACGTGCAACACTCCAGTCAGTTGCAAGGACTTACACCACTAGAGTGGAATGGTGGTAGAGAGAGATGAAACCCCTGAGTCCTCCAGGTCGAACCGGATTGTATATGTATACACATGCGACGCATGCGTGTAGCACACCATCTCATAAAGACTTATTAGCCTCCGAATAGTTAATCTTCCAATACCTAGCCCACCAGTTACCTTTGGGAGCTGCTACTGGCTTGGAGTAGCTTCTGCTGGGGCTTCAGTGGCGTCTTAGCGACTATCGTCCACGTGGCTTCCACCATGAAACTTGACCACAAGGTACCGCCACATCCATGACAAAACTACCGTCGCACTGTAACCTCGATAAGACGGTGGTGCTATGGAGGCAACAGATGACACACACAGACCTCGCACCGAAATTAGGTTTTTTGTATTCAGCAGGCCTCAAAATGCAAAGATCTGAAAGAACCACAACTTTTTGGTACTATTGCAGTGGTTTGTGTAGCGGATAAATAAAAACCCGTCGTTATGAACTGAATTAAAAATGTGTTACTCGTTCGCATCAACTATTTTCAAGTCCGCCGGTGGTGATATTTACGTTCGTTAACTGTTCGTACATACATTATCTGTTTCTTCGGGCGGGGAAATCCGCGCGGTTGTTTCAGCGCACTCGTATGCGGCGTCAAAGAGTCAACTGGACTTCTTCCTCGTTTTATTAGGGAATTCTCCCGTTTGATGTCCAAGTTCCGGGCGACGAACTTCGCTCTTCCTAAAGGTCGACCAAAACGCGGAAAGATATTGGTCCTTGAAGTTGAAGCCTAATCCAATATCCAAATGGCTTCTGACGGATCAGCTCCTCCAACGCGTCGGTTGGATTTCTCCGCCATTTCCATCATAAAGGACGCCTGTGACTTGTGCTCATGCATTGTGTATTACCTCGGGCTCGGGGTAATACACAAACCCCTCGACCTCTCCGTCGGTCGAGATTAGTTATGGGACCTCGTCGTTGGAAAGACCATCCCGAAAAACTCATCTCGAGAAGGAGAATGCCGAGGCATTACAATCCTTTCTTCGACTCGCGCCTTGGGCTGAATATCAGTGAACCGGAACAAGTGGATGTCCCGAAAGTAGAAACCTGTGTACGAACTACTGCTAAGCTGAATAGTGTTCATAGGATTTATTATGAGACGTACGAAGGGTTATAAAACAACAAAAAATACCTACAGCGCAGCAACAGACAACTTTCTGCAACTCCCTTAACTTTGTCAACCTCCTACACGTACGAGCGCGTGCATACTAATTATTTGGAAGTAAGTGGTAAATTTATTTAAGCTATTTTTGAGGAAATGTGAAACACTAACATTTGATGTTCGACATGTCACTAAGTGGAAGGGTATTAAAACGATTAAAAAATATGGCATTTGAGACTGTTGGGGATCCTAGATTGGGTGGTAATATTTTTAAAGGGTTTTTTGCATGTCAAGGAAGTAACTGAACGGCGTCTATCCCTCTGGTGAATCGGAGTGAGGTGGTTGGTTTGGAGGATCAAGCAAGGAATGTCCCCACTGAAGGGATGCTATGTGAGTGATGTTCTTGGCGCGATAGATTAGCTCAAGGGCGGTTCTAGTCCAGATGAGGGCCCCACCAAGACCGGCAGCTGGCCCTTTCCGTCCAACGAGAAACGCTGCTGGCTATCCTGCCAGCATACTGCACCACTTCACATTTGGCCCTCCAGATGGTTGCAGACACGCCACCCCTGGACCTAGCCCTCCATTAGCAGTGCTCTGGTCAAACATAATGCGGGACAGTGTCGCAGAGTACTGCGGGCCATTCCTCCTCTCCTCGCTTGAACAGGAGGGGTCTACTTAGAGGAAACTCGCCCTCGCTCAGAAGGCACTCGTTAACAGGTGGCAGGCGAGATGGGACGAGGGACCCACCACGCAGCACCTCCACAGCATACTCCCCTCCTTCGAGGGGAGGTTGCGGATGGGCTGGTGGTGGCCGTCCTTCACGGGAGTGCAGCTGCTCTCTGGCCATGGAGCCTTCAACGAGCGGCTGCATTTCTTCAGCCGCCGCCCATTCAGCGACTGCCCCTGTAGTGGCGCAGTGGAGAACGCATCCCACATACTCTTTGCCTGCCACCTTTATAGCAGTGCCGGAGTGCGTGCTCGGTTCCCCGAGGCAAGAGGAGGGCAGTTCCACTCCAGCAAGGCGGAGGTCCGCCGGTTCCATGTCTTTGCGCAAACATGGGCAAACCGGCGGAAGGGCCTGGAATCATGGTGCCCCCCATAAGTCGAGGCTACGCTGAGTGAGACCGCTCCCATGTCCTTGCCCTAGCGCGAGCACAGCGCAGTGCCTCCAGGATAGATAACCGCCGCAGCCTAGAGGCAGGCGCCCTTCGAAGGACAATCAGCCAGTAGGCCAAGCCAGGCCTGGCTCGTTTCCCCATTGGATTGGGTTCTAGTCCAGGTGGGATGAAGTAGATTCAAAAATGTTGAAACTTTGCAAAGTTGCTCTAAGTAAACCGTTGGCACATTTAATTAACCTGAGTTTCAGTGCGAGTATTTTTCCTTCGAACATGAAATTGGCTGTGGTTGCCCCATTGCACAAGACGGAAGATAAAAAACTCTGTGTACTAACTACCGTCCAATTTCCTCGGTCCTTGACGGCTACAATGGACATTAAATAGGTTGAATTGGCGCGGTTTAAAAGATATTTAGGCAACCGTGAACAAGTTGTCAAAATAAACGGCACAAAAAGTGATAAACTGGAATTAGGTGGGTGGGGTGTGCCTCAGGGAACAGTTCTGGGACCAATTTTCCTAATCTAAATCAACGGTTTGGATGAGTTGCGCACTCCGATACTTAAAATATTGTTTACCGACAACACGGTGCTGTATTTTTCTGGAAAAACATGGAGTGAAACTTTCTTTAATGCAAACACAGCGGAGTTATTATGGTTAAATGCCCATAAACGTTGTCTGAATGTTAAGAAGACTCAGTACGTCACGTTGGGGTTTCATGCAATTTTGAACTTAAATTACATGTAGCCCTGACTGGAAAACTGTACCTGTAGGACATAAGAATAGACCGATTGCGTTCGGTATCTTGGTGTTCGGTTTGACCAGCACATGAGATGGGAAAAGCAAATAAGCAAGGTGCCACAGCTGCTGCGGAAGAATATGTATTTGTTTGCACGTTTGTTCCTCTTTGACGACTGAGAGTCCAGGAGCCGAGGGCTAAAAACGTTGACCGTTGAGTTGAAAGTTGGTTACTATGTTTACTTTCCTTGCTCTACGAAGTAGAAAGGAAAGTTATGTAAGCGGCTGAAAAAACATTTTTGAGTTTTCTTCAAATCTTTACGTTTCAGACCCTCCTTAGTCCGAAAAATACTATTTGGGAAAATGGTCTGTGTGTGTGTGTATGTGTTGACTGATATAACCCTCGTCGAGGGTTTAAGTAGTCATCAAATAAGGAAACAGACCTATGTGTGTATGTGTGTCTGTGAACGATTTTTAGAGAAAACCACCGTACCAAATCAGCTGAAACTTGATATCTCGCCCGCAGGCCCCCAAGGGACGCCAAAATAAGGGTATGAACAAAATCCACTGAAAGTTAACTATAGTTATCATGGTGCTCAAAACACCAAATATTTGTTTTCTCAAAAACAGCTCTAACGATTTTGATTGAATTTTTTTACATTGATAGCTCCCAATAAGGCAATTATAGCATAAAATTCCCATTCGTGGGAAAGTGACGAGAGCAGCACAATAAATTATCAAAACTATCGACGAAATCGATTTTAGCGCGGTTTTTAGAGAAAACCACCGTACCAAATCAGCTGAAACTTTATGTCTAGCCTACAGGTTACCATGGGACGCAAAAATAAGGGTATGGGCAAAATCCACCGAAAGTTAACTATAGTTATCATAGTGATCAAAACACCAAATTTTTTTCTCAAAAACGGCTATAACGATTTTGATTAAATTTTTTATATTGATAGCTCTCAATAAGGCAATGATACCATAAAATTCCCATTCGGGGGAAAATGACGAGAGCAGCACAATAAATTATCAAAATTTTCGACGAAAAGCGTTTTCAGCGCAGTTTTTTCCTTATAAACTCCGCTGGAATTTTGGTAGAATGTTAAAAAACATTGGTATTGTAGTCCAATCCCATACCTAAAGGGTGAGTGTTTAAAAAAGCTCATGAGATACATGGGGGTCACTCCAGAAAGTCCTGCATTTCAACTACTTCCATTTGGCTTAATACCAGTTCTAAAAGTTTTTAACCAATAACTCTGCAAAAGTAATTACTATCCTTCTTCGAAAAATTGTTTTTCTGATAGTTCCCTCAACGTTTGCTACAACCCAGCTTTTCTGCTCTCTCTGAAGTATAGGCTAAGAAAATGGCGGCTCATCAAGAAAGTCTAAATTTGACTTATTAGTTGAAAGTTACAATATTTACCACAGTTGAGGAATTGGCTTGTACTTTCCCAATTCACAACTCTGCTACTCCCTATGCTTGGCCATTAAGTTGCAGAGTCAATCACAATTCGTCGAATTTTGAACCAAATTTTGACTTATTAGTTGACATCGGAAATTCGTATGGTTGATTTGCAACAAGGAACTGTGTCGAAAAACCCGACTCCGCCACAATAGTTTCGTGGACTTCGACTGGCAGAAGACATCAAAATTTGACGAAATTTTGGTCAAAAAAGTGACCTACGGAGTTGACACTTGAAATTTATGCTACGAATAGGTGAAGTGGAGTACTTTTAAAATAACCTTGTCTGCTTTCATCATTTTGAGGACTCTTTCGAGCAGATGACATCAAAATTTGATGAATTTGATGGCTCAAAAATTGACTTATTAGTTGGTACTTGCAAACGACGTGAATGAGTTCCTTATCCATCAGCTTTACTATAAAACGTTATCTGCCATCTCAAAAACGTGGCATTTTCAAAGCAGAGTCGCTGAAATAGAATTATCCAGTATTTTAAAAAATTACTTTGTTGGGCTGAGAAAGTAGTTTAACACAAACGGTGGGTACAGCTTTCGTACAAGTACGCAACCACTAGTAACATTTTCTGTCTTTTATTTTTGTTTTTATGCAGTGATAACTACGTTTGATTCTGCTCGTTGATGGTTTCGATATAATGGCCGCGTCAATTGCAATTGACATCATCACTTAGTCACTGACGTTATTAAAACATGTGATGTTACCAAGCGTTAGATTTTGTAACAGACGTTACCAAGCGTACACCTAACCTCGAACAAATATTTCGTGACGCTTCTCCGTTACATCTCTGACGTTACATATCCCGTGTTACAATTTTCGAGTTTATGTAGCAAAGTAAAGACATAAAATGTCAAATGTCAAAAACACAAAATGATCGTTTTAGGAGACCGATGCCTTATCCATTAGGCCACAGGGGCTGTTGCTTGCAACTCGGGTTAAAAATTTCGTGACGCTTCTCTGTAACATCTCCGGCGTTACATTTTCGAGTTTATGTAGCGAAGTATAGACATAAATGTCAAAAAAAAGTGAATAGTTGATAGCTGAAAATGACGTGAAGCGCATCTACAGCCACTCAGTAAACTATTAAATAGTATCTGCTACTTTCAAAATGTAGTGTTCATACAGCAGACTCCACTTCTGGGCTAAAATTACTAATCATATTACATGATCGCCTCGGTATTCCTGTATGCCTTTAGTGGATGGGAAGTAAAACCCATTTAGTACGCATATAATATGCATTTTATTGCTGATTTTAACAAAACACGTTCATATAAATAACTGGTGCGTAGTAACACACAACTTTACGTGGCCCCGTTGAGAGTACTTGGTAAGTTTGATTGAGTACTTCGCACTAGTCCAATCGGTTTATTGTACTGTTATCGAACCACATTTGCCCCGTGAATCACCGCCCAGAAGGCCATAGGTAGAATAATCTCCAGGAGAAGTTCTCGCTGACTCTTTATGAAAACATTTATGCTAGCTTTTGTGAGGTACTATTTAAAATGTCAACATCCTCCTTAGCCGTCACACGATATTTGTACTAGATTTAAAACGAACCTTGTCCTTCCTCACAATACGACAACACTAGCGAAACATGTAACGTGAAGAAATTTGAATTTCCCACTACCCGCCAGAGCTCTCCAGCTGGGTCGACCACGCGAAGTGATTTATTTCATCTCCTTTTTGGTTTATTATTCATTCTGAATAATAACCCTATGTTTTCGGCCACGAAAATTTTTTTACGCACCCCCCCCCCCTCAAAATTTGATACTTTACGTTTCAAGACATGGAGATTCCAAATCTGCAATGTCCGTCCACCGTCACGCGTCCGCCGTCCGCTGTCCGGGCCGTTTTGTACTTTTAACGTGGTCTAAAAAATTCGTTCTTTCGCACAAAAAGCCCATTTTGTATCTAGTTGTGCCCGCCATCTCGGCAATCCGATCGAATGAAGCCCATGGTTGTTATGGACAAAAAATGGTTTAAAAAAATTCACGAAACCCAGTATAATCGCAAATAAGCCGTGTTTCGTATCGTTTTCAAGGTATTTTTACATCCTGGGTCGAATGGAATGAGTATCAGACGTGTATAATTTCGTATAGGGAAATTACAGTAATTATTAGAGTAAACTAATTACAAGAACTCGCGGGAACTACAGGGGAAGTCAACGTTTGGTCGTTAGTACTCCTTCCCTCCCTCCCGTCTCATTGAAACCACTCGCCCGCTCGCCTCGCAACGTTGTGTCAATTTCCGAGGGCTCCGTGGAAGTCCCAGTCCCAATTTTCCCGACTCTTTTTGCCAGACGGGGCGGAGAAAGGTTAGGATCACCCCTACATCGGATCATAAATGCCTACAGACGTTTATGGGCGCCTGGCGCCGGGGGAATATTTAGTTTCCGTCGTTCCATTGTAGTCAGGTCATGTTTCGTATGGTTTACTAGTATTTTTCGATGCTGAATCGAATGGAATGGGTCTCGGAGCAGTAATACTAAGTCAAGCTGAGAATAATAAACCATTTTGTAATAATTTGCAGGGTTTTAAAATTTAATTTAGTATTGTCTACAACTTAGGAGGACATTTATTTAATTGTTTATAGAAGAATTCCACCAAGATCTACTAATTTTGACTTCGGTACCGCATGGCCAATTTTCCTACTGAAGGAGTACTTTTCCGTCCCGGCATTCTTCTTTCGTTCACGTTGCCTTCATGAAGGACGTCATTCTCCCCAACAATTTAACATAAGAGCAAGGATTATTCCTGCAACTCGGCTACAGTTTCGTCTCGTCCGCATCGCAATTCGTCGTTCCTGTGTGTCCTGAGGAAAATTCCAGGTTTCTTCATTCTCACCGAGATTCCCTTGGGAAGATCGAGTCGATTGAAGACTTCACCATCTTTGCCCAAATATCCAACCATCTAAATACAACATTTTTTCAGTTCTTCTTCCCGAACGAGTTCTCACAATCCCCGCTCATGTTAATCAGTTTTAGGTCGCAGCTGAAGTCTGGGAAATATCCCCCAATTTTCGTCAACGAGGCTTCCTACTCTGCCATCCTTTTCGCCAATCCAAATTAACTTAATATCAATAACAATATATTATTCGGCCGTAGGAATGTTGACGTATCAAGCGAATTATAACTGTGACAAAGAAGAGCTGTAGATTATCTGCTTTATTTTATTTTACACCCGATAAATATTTTTGTTGAGTAAAAGTGCCTACTGAAAAATTCTTGGTTTATTTATTTTGACAAACCTAGTTTCATGGGTTCATCCCCAGTATCGTCTCTTTCTTGTCACAAACACTTTTATGAGTCTTGTTCAGTTGGGATTATCACTGGTTTTCCAGCGGAGCTCAGGTTGTCCATTTGTTGGGCTTCGAACAATTTTAAACAAGTTACCAATAAATTGGAATGGCATTACTTAGGACGGCTAAGAGTAGGAATAATGTATTCTTTTTGTTTTTGACATGGAATGGGTATATGTTATAAGTGCATGTATGTGTCATTTTTGGAGATCATTAGGAGTAGAGACGAATTAATATTGTTTCAAATTGTCCAGCTACTTCCTGCTTGCATTCTGCGTTTCCATGATGGCTGGCTCTTCTTGCTGTGTCGGAATGGCTGCTCATCCCCTGCCACGGGAAATTGCCTATATAGGGGATTAATTTCCAGGATTATAGCAGGCCATAAAATGCCCTTTATCGGATTGTATTTTTATTTGAAAAAATGAATTTTAAAAATAATAAACAGATCCCCTTTTACCGATTGCGAGGTGAACTTTCTTAATATAGAAGTACTTACTAACTGGACAACTAAGATATGAACAGGAGAGCGAGAGTACAACATTCCACAGAGCACTTGAAGATTTGTCACCAGAATTAGTGTAGCGAAATGGTGACTGGGCTGTAAATGACCGAGGGACGCTTGAACTCCGGGCGAGGAGTGAAAAGACTGCTGATGACCTTTGAGACCGTTGAGAACCCAAAAGACATGTTCAAGGGACCTTTGTCAGCAATTAGGGGGCAGGAAGCCATTGACTTAGTGGTAAATTCGATACTCGTGTACAGCAGATGCAATTTTGTACTTAACTGGCTTTGACACATTTTCGACGTGCACTCGACGTACTTTTGAGTTCCACCGATTTGGTATCAGCTTAACGTTTCGATTGTGGCTTTTTGTTGTTCCGCACTCTTTCGACTTCACAAAGCGCCTTTAAAACGATCTTAAACCTCGTGGCGTTCCGCGCCCTACTTCGTCCCTGCAAACCATTCCCTCGCTCCAGCCGTCGGGTTAGACGTCAGCGGCAGGTTGAAATCGACGTCCTGAGGTGACAAGAGTAGTACGCCCTGCCGCCCGGCAACAGTCAAATAGGAAGTCGCGGGGTTCGCCGGGAGAATTAACATCGTGTTCCGGAGACGGAAGAGTCGTCAAAGTTACCGACGGGGGAGTTAATTGATTTTGTCGCAACGGAAAGGTAGAGGTCGGCTAATGCACAGGGCGAGGATGTCACTGCTCCGACGATATGACGTTCACGTTCTTCTGTGAACAACTGCGACTGTTGACGTTCTTCATTTCGCTTCAACTGCTTTCTGTGCCAACATGCCGCCCTTCATATTGGACTTTGACGTGACCGATTAAGCCGGACAACGTTACACAATATTATCCACTCTATGTCGCTATTTCCAGAACCGACTGGCTACCAAAATGAATACAAATTTGAATGAAATAATTAGCTCAAAGCGCTCAGTGAGTTTGGTGAAAATTGTTACATCCACGTTCGAAGAATTATGCCAACGTACGTTATGTCTTTTTATGTATTCAACTCTCCCAAGTTGCGAGTTCACACCCTGGGATTTAGTTTGTACAAAGACCCAACACATAACGTTGTTTATTCCGCAACACCACATAACGTGCGGAGAAACGGAAGAGGTCGAGGATCGTGAAGACTCTGGCGAGACCAGCTCGAAGGATGGTCTTTACAATGAAGGGAGTGCTGATGAGGCAGGTATTACACGGAATTACGTCAAATTGATTTCCTGTCTGCGGACATGTTTGTAATACCTCGCATTTACGGCTGGGCGAAAACCACACCCTTCAGTAATATGGATGTTATATCTTCTTCCCCTTGATATATTTGTCAAGGCAGAAGACATGAAGGTGGCGCACAGGCTCACCAGGCTGGGAATAGGTAAGGTGTCACAGGAACCTGGAAACCTTCGCGGAGCTTGGCAAGGTCACTGATATTACGACGCCCATGTGCGAGTTCGATTGGTAATACAACGAGCTACCAGAAGGAAGCCTATGGAACAGAGAGGGTCGTCTATTTCAACCTCCTTGTGATATTAACATTTACACTCTGGGAGGCATGGGATCTGGGGGGTTGATAAGCGGCTCTGGGAGGAGTGGGACGTACATTGCCCTGGGTGCCACTACAACGGTTTTTCAAGCAGAGATTTATTCTATCATTGCTGGGTAGTTGTGGTGAGGATATAGGACGAGACTTCCAAAATGCCGTTGGCTATGGAAGCGAGCTGGTCGACCGTCACATTGACTGCATGGGGCTCAAGAACGGCTTGACCATGGGCTGGCAGGCACTGCGTCCAGAGTGTACGCAAGAAGTGGTTGCGCATGGCATCAGGCAGTGACTGAAGATGGCGAAGGAATTGCCAAAAATCGTGATCTCTCATTCTTCCCCGACGGCAACTGGCGGGTTCATTGCTGCTCTGTCAGACCAACACGCTGCATTCAAACGTATTCTTCAGAGTGGCGTATGGGGAGTTCTGATCATGTCCGCGATTTCCCTAGCTGCCTGGGAATCAAGCTGGCCCACCATGCAGGAGAAGGGGGCTGCTTCGTCACTGACTTAGTACAGCCCAAAATGCTTCAACCTGTGAATCCAAAGTTATGGGTCTTCACGGAAAAATGGTGACAGCTTTATGTAAGTTCGGTGCCGAGGAGGTGCTGGTGCAGCAGGCAGAGGCAGAGCCAGCAGTGTGTGCCTTTGTTGCAGCAGAGCGAAGGCCACCTGTTGATGTTGGCTGATGGCGAGCAGCTGCAGCAACTTAGCAGCATAGTTGTACAATATCGGCAGCAGCACCTGAGAGCGGGAGAGAAGCTGCTGGAGCTGGCTGCTGCGATGGTTGTTCTTGCATAGGCTGAGCTAGTGTCGACCGATAGGAAGGAGGCTGCTCCAGATACAGGCAGCTTAGACAGTGGCTGCGCTTGATGCTGCGTGCCGGAGGAGGAAATCAGGATTGGGGCCAAAAGTCCATGGATAAATGAACGATTACAATTAATCTGTCACCTTCAGTGTATGTCGGAATTGGACATAGTGTCAGTGGCTTCTGTGTCTACACACTATGCACCTCAGTTCAACGATTGGTGTGGCGAGGGAGTGGTCGGTGCTTGCTGTAAACTACAGCTTACCTAATAACATTCCTTCGCTCGAAGTGGGCATATTTGAGGGGGATTCGAGGACGCTGTTGAGACGAATGGGAGGTAGTCCAGTGTATACAGGGCAGAGCAAATGTGGCAATCTCGTTCCGGGGAGTACAAAGTCTACTCCCCTAATACCCTTGGTTGAGGGTTGTAAAAGCGGAGGATTCTGAGATTTCTGAAACTCCCAATAAGGTTTCAGAAAGCGTGTTGCTGTACAAAGTGTTTCGGGTATTTCGACTATTCAACCTCCAGAAAAATTCGTGTTATGGCTAACTGCAGCTCACGTGATGGTTGCCTCTTCCACCTCCTCTCGAAGTCGTTCGCTCGTCATTTCTCCAATAAAAACTGTCCATCGATGTCCTCCAGCTCTTTTTCCCACGAACGACAGCTGCAACGGACAAAAGCGGAAACCCGTATTTTTCAATGTGTGACTCTTGAAAAGCCTTTTTCGGAAAAGCGGCGTCAAACTGTGACGATCACGTGTCCCAACTCCGCGGTCTCCGGTCGCCGAATCGAACGAAGGAGCCTCCGGACAAAAGAAGCGACTGCAGAGGCGGCACGTTCCTCGGAAGGCGTGAAGGGCCCCTTCAAGAGGAGATACGTGCCGGTATCTCTCCCATTTATCTCATTCCCGGCGACTTCTACAAACTTGGCTTCATCGCCAGGAGCCTCCCTCCTCCTCTAGTCGTCTTGTTTCTTCGTCTCGAGCTAACTCACCTGTGTCAAGCTTGAGTTGGAGGCTGCAACCCTTTTCACATCCTTCGGCTAACAACCCTAACACTCTAATTAGAGGGGAGGGGTCGGCTAGATCCCCGTCCTCCTCCGCTGACCCGCCCTCTCCTTCATATATCAATTTGCCTTGTTAAGGGGCGTCTAATGGATGTAAAATCAATTGTCGCCCTTCGAGGTCCCTCCTGGACACTCCTGTAACGTGGTCTATTTGAGTTGGACAAACACGTAGGTAAGAAATATCACATGCATCACAGAACATGTCACTGCCCAACAGCACGCAGCTGACGACAATCCATTTTCGCACAACGCCTAATAGAATTTACTGACATCTCACAACTTTCACGACTGAGTTGGTTAGTGGAACCGGGTTGTGAGGCTCCATTTAACAAAAACCGTCCAAATTATAAATATGTAGTGCGACGCATCGCACAACTTACCTCTGTCCTTTGTACATTTAGCGATTTTCATGGCTTCAGCCACTTACTCAATTTATATTTCATTCGGCTGCTACGAACTTCTAGTTATACGTAGATGAGCTTGAAGTTCCGGAATTTTCACCATTTACGCCATCCGAGAAAGGGATTCACGTCCTTTGTGTGGCGTCACTGCCTACAGTGATGAAATGTACAGGACGTCTCTGGTTCGTAACGTTGTAGGTACTCACTTTGGTTTCTGTGGTAACCCGTTTGAGTCGCTGACTGTGTACTCATCGGGGCCGCGTAAAATGTCATGACTCAGTCTTCAAGCAGGTTGCTGGTGCAAGACCGGGTGGTTTCTCGAGAAGAACTGAGACCTGACGTCGACAGGATGGATCTTCGTATGGCAGTGTCGGAAGCTCGTGGAGTGGACGCAGGTCAAATTAGGGTCAAATGTGTCGTCGATCGGAGGAGAGGTCTCAAACCAATTAACCCAGACCACAAATTTTGTTGAAAACCTTTGATATAATTGGAAATAAAACAAAATATGTATCATAAAACCAATGAACCAAGGAACTTCTTCTCAGATATAAACGAAATTAAGTAAAATCATTCTGCGGAAATGCCCGTAGAGAAACACCAACGAGAAACTTGGGATATCGTTGGTCAATGTTCGCCAATTTGTCAATGCGCATTAGTGCAAAAAAAAAAAAATGACAATAATTACACAAATTATTGGGCTGCCGCGACGTTAACTGAAACTTCAACGTGGGGCTGATTGATTCTGCTGTCACATTGGTTTTTGGGGTGCGTTCATATCCGGAAATTTGACTACCTTTGATCTCTATTTTAACTACGTTTGATTGTGCTCGTTGATGGTTTTTGATTGATATAATGGCCGCGTCAATCGCAATTGACATCATCACTTAGTCACTGAGGTTATTAAAACGTGTGATGTTACCAAGCGTTACATTTTGTAACAAACGTTACCATGCACATAACCAAACACAAATTTCGTGACGCTTCTCTGTTACATATCCCGCATAACACCTCCTGCGTTACATTTTCAAGTTTATGTAGCAAAGTAAAGACATAAAATGTCAACAACAAAAAAACAAAGAAAACAGTCTCTGACCGTAATTACGATATATGCGTAGCAGAAGGTGTTGGGGTAGTTATGGCAGTTGTGGACGTCCTTCGGATGAGGTACGATGGCAAGTTACGATGACCGAATTACCAAAACCACGTTAAACCTCGGTGAGCCGTCTGTCCCCTTCTGGCTGATCTGGAGGCTGCGAGGCGATATGCGAATTGGAACGTGAGGATAAAGCTTGGCGTTTCCCGCCCGGAAATTACGTTACCTCTTCAAGGAGAGGACACGAATTCGCCCAGAAGAAGGGCGATTATGACCCGCCTATTAAGTGCGTGGCAAGAAAGGTGGACAGGGGCTGAAACTGGCCGTTTGACGTATGCCCTATTCCTGTCTGTGGGAGCAGGTTAAAATTGAGGTGGTTTAGCCTTGGATACTCTGTGTCTCAGCTCTTGCTGGGGCACGGGGATTTCAGGGCGACACTACGCCGACTCGGTCTCTGTGACGAAGAGACGTGTAGCTGTGATATTGCCCCTGAGACAGCGGAGCACCTACTCTGTGAACGTCCCTGATGGATAAGTCAGCACCCACATCTGAGGGAGGCGGTGTTTTGGGATGAGCTTCTGATTGACCCGACCCGTTATGTGGCAGCTGCTGGCTTCCCGGCGCTGGAGGACTTTGCAAGGAGCGTCCTCGCATAGTCAGAATATCCGAACCAGGGACCGTAGCCTCCCCAGTATTGCACGAGCCTTCGAACTCTCTTCAGGCCCATTGCACACGCATAAGGCGTAAGGGAAAAGAGAATAGTTGGCTCCGCTGGGGGAAGTGATGGGAGACCTAACACCCTGAGAGGCTCTCCCCTCAGGCAATGTTAGGCCTTCGAGGCACACCAGGAGGCCGCTGGCAGGCCTGGGGCAACCTAGGAACCGTTTGGCAACTGGTGGTACGGGCTGCTAGACTCCCCACTGATCCCCGGTGAGGGAGGCCCACTGGCAGACTGAGGGAGGATAGGAGCGGAATGGATGAGGTTTGGGTTCTTCACCACACAGCTCGTCACCAGCCACAGAGACTTCTGAGAGAAGCTCCGTGGATTCGGGTTGGTGATGGTTGGGCTGTGTGAGTGTGGAGAGCTGGATACAGTGGAACACCGCGTGTTAGAAATTACCAGCAGGATAGGGATACTGCCAGAAACGAGGTAATAGGAATGGAAGGGCAGTAGGATATGACAGTGGTTAGGGAGCAGGGATATTTTGTATGGTGGAAATGGTTCGGTCAAAGGGTTTCAAAGGATAGGAAAGAGGTTAGGTTAGGAAATGTGCGCTGGGTCTCAGGAGTAGGTGTTTAGTTTATGTGTTTGTGTATGGTCTTGAGTGGGTGGTGCCAGGGATGGTCGAATATCAAGTAGCCCATCCCTGGACCGCCGGTGTGAATGTATTTTTTGTATAAGTGTGTATGTAGGTTAGTAGTGTTGGGTTAGTGTGAGATGGGTGGGTTGCGGTCGAGGGCGGCTGAATATCAAGTAGTCCGCCCTCGTCACGTCGGAAAGGGGATCGAGATTCCAGCTGTAAAACACGGCCTGACACCCTTCTCCATGGCAGGTGCAGGGGCAAGTCCAATCCCCATACCCCCCATGGAGATAGAGCGTAGGTGCCGGTAGAACGCCTCTCGGCAATTCTGGCACAGGGGTCTGCCACCCATTCAGGTCCTTAGGCTGCTCAAGGTATAGAATGGGTACCACGGGGGCTTCAGCCCGTGGCCGGCAGCGTGGAGCCTTTAGGGCGTGGCGCTGTCGGTCGTGAAGCCATGGGATTGGCCTCGTGGGGACCGTGGTTTTCCTTTAAATCCCCCCAGAGAGATGCTTGGTGCTAGCAAGAGAGGGGTGTAGGCTGCAAAGCTAGGTACCCTCTCCAACGCCACGGGCAATGCCCAGAGCACACCTACCATTGGCAGGCTGAGGAAGGACTCGTGCTGGTCTGGTTCACTTAGTGCCAGAAGGTGGGCTCCTGAAGCCGTTTGGCCAAGGAGTTGCTTTCCCTCGTCTACGATGTGGGGACGAGTTTAGAGCCCTCGGGTTGGCATAACTCGGATCGAAAGATCGGCAGTAGAATTTCTCTCATATCCCCTTCCGTCTAGCTGTGCTCAATAGTAGGCTCCAATGCGCAAACAAGAAAGAAGACCAAATAAAGACGAAATGATTAGTTGGGATGCTGATGACCCCGTACGAGTTGTATACGAGCAAATTCGTAAGGATTCTGATGACCCGTATTCGTTACGACGAGAACAAGAAGAATGGGCGAAAAAGAATCGGGGCTTCGAGGTTGCGGCGCATCCGAAAACAAGTTGTCACGAGTCTTCACTTCTGACCCGATTGGCGTCATGGGCGCGTCAACAGTTGCATCATTGACAATGCCCTGGTGTGTGGTGCAAGGAATGTGCTGAGGAAATGCGTCAGCTGGGTGTGTCAACAGGCTTTCTCCAATCGAAGGTATCACCCTAGCTCAGGTCATGCTAAAACTGGTGATCGTTCTATCCTGGAACATCCTCTTATCCTTCTTACCTTCCCTGTCTCAATGCTTCTATCCTGAGAGCCGTAGTCAATAGTGGCAGAGGGGTGTAGATTGCCATTAAATACAACGATGTAGTTCAAGAGTTCAGAACAAAGTGAATACATTTTATGAATACGAAATATGTGTACGTCCGCGCGTTATTAAAAATATATTGTCAGAATTGTTATTGCCGGATGGTAGCAACTTGATACAAACTCGGCTTCAAACTCAACTTCGTAAAACTCCAAAGTTCAGGAAAATCGACGCAAGGAAGTTTTTTATTTTTGTTTGTTTTTTTTTCGTTTCGTTGCGTACTCATCAACTTCCGAAAACAAAAGGGGACCGAATGGAACCGAGTGGAAAGTTGAGGAGCGCAAAAAGTTGTCACTCCAACGTCAACTTGATTTGTTTTCTCACTTCTTCTTTGGCGTCCCCCCCCCCCTCATCCCTTTCCATCGCGTTATTCAATTCTTGAATATTCCGTCTCTTGAGAAATGGAACGATAATGCGAATTGTCGGCCGGGCCGACGGGGAAAAAACCGAATCTTCCTCCAAAGGAGTGGCTTCAATTCGAATTGACGAGTGTGTTGGGTGGCTGTGGGCGGATCGACATTAAGAGCTAGTTGCAGCTCTTTGAACAAAAACCAAAAACCTGGTGCGACGCGTCACATAACTTTCCACGGTACGACGTGCATTCAGTGGTAATTTCGGAGAAAAAACCTTTTTATTTTGACGTTAAGCGGGAGAGTCGCTGGACGGTCACGTGACGTACGCCTCAACGTACTCTCCCTCACTTTTCTCGCCCTTTCTGATTGTTGCCTCGTTCATTCTGATCTAACTTTCTTTGGAGACAAGAGCTATTTTATACCCTTTCCTTTTCGACCTTTTTCTATATGAAAAATGCAACAGATTCGGTTGTCTTGCCTTAAAACCCTTCCGTTTGCTTCCGCCCTGTCCGCTCACAAATAATCGTGGCTTTTCCTAAAAGCTTTGGCGCCAATCGAAGAGCTAGGAATATTTGGGTGAGTCCTTTCATTTCCTCATTCCATTTATATTTTTCCTGGTGTATTTACTGTCGTACTTCCTGCGTGTCCGCAAGAGGCGGACTTAAAGGGACACAATTTACACTTCTTCCATATACACAACACACTGTGAACCCCCTTCCTTAAGCTGAGACTGCAGATCACACCCCCGGTAGGCAGGAGAATTATTGTGTGGAGGTAAAAGCCGGACCCCAAGGGGCTTAAAGGATACCACACTGACATAAGCAACATATTCCAGACACAAAGAACATCGCAATGGCTTGCGTAGCAGAACACGTTGACTCAAAACACTCTCAATCAGTGGAAGAGAGTTCTGGAGTAGCTCACTGACACCTAAATCACACTGCACATTTACAAGCGATCGTCTGTATATGTGCGGCTGAGGAGCAATGAAGGGGGGGGGACAGGTTTGAGCTGATAACGTGTCCCGCTCACTACACCACCTGCGGCCCCTCATCCTCTTATGCGTCTTAGTCCCATCCAGTGGTCAGACTAGCAGCTGCAGCGCATGTGGGGACACCGCGCTCCCCCCCCCCCCCTTGACCTTTCAATGGATCAGTGTCTCTAAAATCAATATACGCCCTGGGGGCGGGGGCTTCTAGTACTCCGCTTCGAGCACCTCTCGCTCATACCACAAACGCACACAGCGATTGAACTCACGAGGGTTCACTACATCAGCCCACTTCTTTAGTCCCCCCCATCATAAAAACACAAACATGACAAAGTCAGTTAAGGCAATAGCGGGTAATAAAAACGCCACCTGCACCATGAGTACAGCATATTCTTGGGCGTGGAATATCGATGCATTGAATGTCCCAAGAAAGGAGTACATCACCAGATCCCATAGGAGCGGAGATATGACCCTTCCCTGAGGACATCCATCCATCCCCTCGTATCTCGTACATTTGATACCTAATGAGCAATGGCCCAGACCAATTCTCGCTTGCTTGCTCATAGTTGAAAAGAAGCTTTGGCCCCGGCTATCACACATTCCAGGGTTTATCACCCAATGGGCGCTTGTGCCCTAACCTGTGCATAATTTATTGCGTCTGCTGGGGTTCCCAAGCCTCCAGGTGCTGTAGCTATACAACAGGCTTGTCAGAGGGGAGCGACTCAGCGGCATCCCTCTGGAGGAGTCGAGCTTGAGTGCAAACGTCGTTATAAAGGCGACAACTATAAAGGACGCTGCCATGCCGAAGGGGTGACGTCTGACAAATTTCAGCCTCACATTGAAAGCTCCCTGCCTCGAAAGAAGTTGGGTAAGAGAGAAGGTGGGGTAGCGATAGATGGTACGACGGCCTCCACGTATCTGCACTGTCCCAGCTCGCCTGCCAAATATGCTCCACCCAATCGTGTGCCGTCCTGAGCTTGCCCGCCATTGTATTGTGGTTGTGCTGGCAGGGAATGACCGCGTACAGCACACCTTCATAGGTAGTGAGCGAGCCCGTGACTTTATATTTAATAGCAACGTTCCAACAAAAATCGAAATGGAAAGAATCAGGAGCAACTATAGAAACTCCAGAGTTCAAACTAAGGTCGTTTATTGCAGTGTTTCCCCTATAATTCCAGAATCCTCATTACCTTTACGTTAATGTTTAAATCCATATCGTGACACGGTTAGCGATGTCTCAATAAATTCCAGAACTTTACGCGCAACCAGATTCTGTAAAAAATGTCGAGTTAGGTTTTGAAACTTTAATGGAACTGACAGGAAAGAGGGCTGGATTAGTGGCTATAATCAACGTGGTACTGGAGATAGTGATGTGAATTGGAGTTGTGTGTGGTTGGGAGTTTTCTCTATGCAGCACTGGCACCAGCGACTCCATGGCCCCCCAGTAGTTGTCGAGCACTTCACGCCGGATGCTAGACCCCAGGTCGAGCAGGTGGTCCAGCGGGGGGGGGGGTGCTACAAACACTTGCAGAGCAAGATGGAACATCGTCTGGTACGCCGGTAATATGGTCAGAAAGATGTCCCTCTGCATGGTGCACGCCCACTGCCGATCACGTTCCGAAGGGGCAACCCAACAAACGGCCGTGGCATATAGCGCGATTGGTTAGAAAACCCAGAAGGTAGTAAAGGCAGCAGGCATAATCACTTTCCCAGTGTTAACGGTTCAAAACTCTCATAAATGGGTGGTAAGTGAAGCGATGGTGGTTGAAATTCTGGTGTAGGTTCTGCATGTATCAAACCATCGCCGTATAGGCACTACTTCATTTCACTACCACCCGAGATTTTCTGAGATTCTAACATTTGAGATGAGTTTTTGAGGGGAGTGGCAGAGGTGAATTACTGTACTTCTCACGGATCGCACAATGTTCCGCCAAGCAAGAACCCCTTGGTCATAAATTAGGTCGGGGGCCGAAGGTGTTTGGCGAGACAACACAACAGGCGTGGAAGACCTGAGATCGTTAGCAAAGTTAGAAAAGTCGAGTCGCGCTCGGTTTTGAACAAGCTGAGCTTGGAAATTTTCGATTCGGACGAGCCCTCTTGATATATCGTGAGTAGAATGAACAAAAATAGTTGCTAGCTCCTGATTGTTTATGATCTCCTATTCAAATATCTTCCAGAACCGACAACTGCCGAATCGGAAACTTCTCTTATTCTTTCATTTTCGAACAATAAGGAGGAAATGTGACAATCTCAGTCGGTGCAGCCCATCTTCTGCAGGCCTGAAGTAGATTCGCGCGCACTAACCATCCGCCAAAATTATTTTTATCGATGTAGTCGATGTAATATTTCTCGACGCCGCGTGAAGTTGTAAATGGAATGCATTAAACCTGTTCTACGAAGCTCCAAGTCTCTCCCCCCCCCCCACCACTCTCTCTCTCATAATCAGCTTCTGGATGATTCACACGTCGGATGAGCTGCAGCCCACGACAAATAAGGAACGAAGGCCACACACCACACCGTCGTTCGGTTCTCACTTTACTTCCGAGTCCGAAGACGAGTTTCTAGAAGACGACTGAAATTTAACGCCTACTGTTACGAGGACTGCGGGCTGAACCCCCTCCCTCCATCACATGACTGCCCTTTAGGAACTTAAGACGCGGATTATGATTCCTTTAAGACTCTGAAATTACAGGAACGGGGTTGCAAGGGGGGAGAGGGTTGACAGTTGGGAAAGAGATTCCTGGGATATTTGTCAAGGGGGTTGTCGTCATTAAGCCAAGATGGATTTACGAGGAAGTTTCGGGCCGAGGCGGTCAGATAAAAAAAAAAACGAAAAAAAAAGGAACGAAGCGAAAGATCGGAAGAAAGGTCTGAGCCAGTAATATATAGCTGAGTTGCGGGAGGTGATACGTTGGTAGGCGGTTCTTACCGGAGCCATCTCGTCGTCTAAGTGTATTATCTCATTGCCCTTTAGGCTTTTTCTAATCTGACTTTATTTATTTGAGAAGGAACTGGTAGAAGCGCAGTTAAACACAAAGAGAACAAAATACGAAAATTTGAAAAAACATCCAACGAAAACGAAAGTAAAAACACCTAGCGTGACGCATCACACAACTTCCCTCAGTTCCAAGCAGTTCATATTAAAATAAGTGGAATTTACCGCAATATTCTATTTTATCTGGTGGTCTACATGAACATTTATGTGGAGCGAAATGTAAGTACTACTTATTTGAAAGTACTTCTTATGTTTGATCGCAATCGCTGTAGCGTGTTTTGAGAAAATTGGAAACCCGATAAATTAATATTTGACATGGCTTATATCCCCGTTCAACAGATAGATCAAAATGTAGGTATAGGTTGCTAACAGACAACCCGTAAGATTGATCAAATCCAGCGACGTAGTTACTTGATAAATGAAATTGTTTAAAAAATTAAATTAAATGTTAAAAAACGAGGGAAATATGTGTGGGCGGAGAATAGATAAGGGAAGTGCCTGTGCGGGCACAGAGAGACGAGTGTGACTTTCGCGAGAGTTTGTAGGTGAACGAGTTTGGGAGGAGCTGTCTCTTGTGGGGAGGAATCTGAAAATTGAAGGGAGGGGAAACAAAGAAAGGAAAACCCCACTTCAAGGAAGGTGGAATTTCTGCAGTTACGAGGGGGTAAGAGGAGACAATGACTTGGTCATTAAGGGGCAGGGAGTTCCGTTAAGGCAGGTGTGGGGAGCTCGGAGGTCCGAAGACTCGGACTAATTTGACTTGCGTCGAACACTATTTCCGATACATTTTCATTTTAATTTCCGTACAATGGATTGTCAGAGGATCATTTATTGGGAAAAATATGTCGGTATTCGCTATTTAACAATATTCCGTGAGTTGAAAATGAATTGAAGTGGTGAAAATTGTTGAAGCAGTGTGCCCAAAAAGTGGGAAACCAGTTTCACCGTATTTTCATAGAGATATTTATGGGGAAGAAAAGTTTGGTATTGGCTGGAAGAAGATAATTTGAAATTTTAACCATAATCGTTGGAGCCTATTTCGAAAAAAATACGAAAAACCTCAGTTTTTGGTACATTTTTGCCCCCCCCCCCCACCATTCACTTATAACCTTATTCTCGAGTCTTCAAAAAATAACCAACAAACCCGAAAAGTACTAGCTGAATTGGTTCGGGCGTTCTCCGGTGAATCGAACTACACACACGGACCACGTGCCTAAATTAGGTTTTTGCAGGCCTCAGTAGGCTTCAAGAGATCTGAAGAAAAGTCAATATACTTTGACGATAAAGGTACCCTTCGGGTCACAGGAAGTAGAAAGATGGTCGAGTTTGTGGGTTTTATTGAGTTGCCCCAATTTATCCTTCGACCGTTGCAATTTACTGGAATGTAAGGGGAATTTTCGAGAGAACGGTGGTGTGGGATTATTGGGAAAACACTGAAAACATCAGGTGCGGCGCATCGGTCACTTTTCCTGAGCTTTACGTAAAGTTAATGGTTTCAATTCAATTTAATTTTCACTCAGTCCGTCTCAACTAAGTCACACGCAACTTCGCGGCGGTAGAAAATATAATGTTATTGGTCGGAGGGGGTGGGGGGAGAACAATGTTGAACAGTGATTCAGGCAAAAGTTACGGCGATCACGAGCTCCGTTCCTATGCCCGATTTCCGTCGGATTATGAATCTTCGTCTGTAATCACTAGACTACGATCACTTGGGGTGCCTGCAATGGGAGTTCGGTGGTACAACAATAGCGGTTACAGTTCCAAAATTTATTGTCCTACTCCCACTCATGTCCTGACTATTATTCAGCAATTGGTGGTAGTGGATTGATGAGGCTTTGGTTACGATTTTTTTGAGAAGGAGAATAATCACTTTCCTAGAGTTGACCCATGAGAAATGGTAGCAAGAGAAACGGCGGTGGTTGAAATTCCAGAATTTCAAAAGAAGCTCTTGTGGGTGAATAACTTCTAATTTGCGTAAGAACTCAATTCCTGACGAATTCCCCACGTTGAAGTGGTCAGTAAGTGGACTGTACGTAGTGGCAGTCACGCAGCTAACAAGACAAATTTCTTGGGTAGTGAGTTCACACTTACTGTTTCTGCTGTTACTTGTAGCTTACCCAGCGCCGGGTTCCGAGAGGCAGTTATCGTTAACTTCCGCCAATACTACGCACGTTATCATGTATTGCTGCAGACCGTGCGAGTAATGCTTACGACAAGTATGAGAAAAGGAACGCACGTTTTCTTAGATCAAAAGAGAGCACAACTTTAAAAAGAAGGAAAAAGTTTTCTTAGCGCGAGGGAAACGTCAACAGGTGGAAAGAGGTTACACAAGGTTATCCTCTCATGAGCGACTAATCGAAAGAACAGCGAAAACAAGCTCCTATACATTTTATGTGGGTTATTAAGGCTCATCGTATAGATACATGATTGAAGTACCAGTTCATAAGGAAAAAACTGAGCTAAAGTCGATTTTCGTCTAAGTGTTTGGTAATTTATTCCGCTGCTCTCATCATTTTCCCACGTTAGCATGTTATGGTATCGTAGTGGAACTGCCCATGTAATAAGTTTAATCGAAATCGTTATAGCCATTGTTATAGACAAAAAATTGGTGTTTTCATCTCTGTGTTAACTGCAGTTAGTTTTGCGTGGATTTTTCCTTTGAGGTCCCTTAGTGACTCAACCTCCCCTCTTCCCCACAAATCAAACTACAGACACGCACACTCCCCCCCCCCCCAAGCTCACTGTAAATGTGACGGAGGCACCTAAAATTGGTAACTAAATAAATAATAATTAAGGAAATGGAGAGGGCGACCAGACTACTTTATGCCAACTCTAGGGATAGGAGGATTGGGTTGGGGAAGGGTATGAGGATATTCCGCGATAGAACAGCACTTTTCTTGCCCCAGACGCCATGCAGAACACGGGCAATGCTACAACCCTTCCAACTCCGCCATACGTCATATTCGCGCTTTTGTCTTGCCAAGTTAGCGCATGATGCCGGCTGCCAAATATTACCTGGACGCCCACAGTACTGCAGACTGGTCGGGACCAATACGACTATGTCCGGCCTCAGTTCTTCTCCAGGGACAACCCAGCAGTGCTGCTCTCTCTCCTCTTCTCAGACCACAGAAACTATTGGAAGTAGCTGAGCAAAAACTTACTAAAAATGCAGCAACCTATTACACAACGGTTGACAGATTGGTTGGGGAACATTCTTGCACATACCTGACGCAATCTCACGCCCCAGACCCATCCAATCCGATTCAGCATCGTAAAATAAGAGTATACGATACTGAGCATCTGACTACGACGGAGCAACGAAAATTTACATTTTCTAGGCAACTGGCGCGACGGGTGGATGGAGCGCGATGGGAGGCAGAACGGGTAATGAGCGCAGGCCAGGAAGAAGTGGTAACTTGAGCTATTGTCCCGCGAGTTCATTCAAGTAAGCTCTGGCTCACTAAATTTACTGTGATTTCACTATTTTCCATGTGAGTGCAGTCGTGTACCTCTGAGACCTCCATTCGATTCACCACCCCGAAATATCTAAGGAACGATACCAAACAGCTGCCGAAATTTCGCTTTTGGCAAAGGAGTTTCGTCCAATTGGATGTCGTGAAGGCAAAATGAAGCGTGGACGGCAGAATGACAGCAAATTTGGAATCTCAAAGCCTTGAAATGTGAAGTGTTTAATTGAAGGGGGGAGGGGAGTTTCTAAACCAACTTTCCTGGCCGGAAACGTAGGTGTACTATTCCGAATGAATTATAAATCAGGGTTCAACAATCGTTCGTGAGGCCGTAACCCAATTGAATTATTTCGATAGCGTCAGTCCGAGGCAAAAGATTTAATAGAACTGAATTGTGCGTATAATGAATGGGGAGTGTCGGCAATTCGCCCTCTCACATAACGGAACGAAGGTCGTAGCGTGTGCGATAGTGAACGTGGAGCTGAGGAAAGCTGTGTGATGCGTCGTTCTATACATTTAAGTTATGCATTCGCTCCACTGAGTGGCCAACCCTGCGAGTGCAACATAAACTGCCAGGGCCAAAGTCGTAGTTTCGAACGAAATGTTGATATTTTGACGCGCGAATTTCCAGAAGTTTTGAGAGACTTGGAAAGAGGAGGAGCAAATGGATCGGTTCAGAGAGTAACACTTCAATTTCCGTCGAGTATCAGCCCTGCGGTATAACTTTCCATCAGAGGAAGAGATGTTTTTCTCGGCTAAGTTCGAGGCCTCGATCACGATGTTTGATTCACACGACCATTTCCAGGATAAATTGCTCCGGCCCAGGCGTTTCATCTTAGGAGAAAGTTGAGCGACTCTGGAGTTTCTTGTATTTGCGACGAGGAGCTGCCGTTTAGGACTCGGCGAAAAGCTATGAGCTGAAGCGTCGCACGAGAGCCGGCGAGTCGTTGCGGTGAACTTGGGCGTCCTCGGGTCCTCAGGCCGCAACCGCTGCGCCTTCCATCGTTTCATGGGAACTGTATCGGAAGGTTGGAAGAATTGTTATTGTGTTTTCTTCTTCAGGTTGACTCGAACGTGACCCTGTCAAGGTCTTTGGAGCTGATCTTGGGTTCTTCGGCCGAAGCACGTTCGTACATCACACCTGGCTCCGGAGGCTTCGCCTCGCCCCAAAAACATTCAGACTCTTTTGTCTTTAGGTGCCTATTCGTCGTAATGGAACTTCGAAGGTGAGAACTCGGGCGGTTGAAGGGGCCGATTATCGGAGACACGACTCTCCCACAAGTTGAGTCTTTTCTTTTTTTTTGGGACCTACGACTTCCTTCATCTACTTAAACCATTTACCCTCCTTTGGGAAAATAACTGGATGGGGAAAACATTCATAGCGTTTTCTTCGAATTAAACATAGTTCAATAGATAGGCACACCAGTCCCGAATCTGGGAGAAATAGAGCTAGTAGAATAAAAAGGGGTGTATGGCGTATCACTAACGTGGAAGGGAGGGTCTTCTGCCGGTGGCCTCCTTAATTTACTTTTGCGGATTGAGAACCAGCAGTACATCAAGCCTTCACGCCTCTGTGCAAAGGCAGCTCTCGCTCTTGTCTGTTTCTTTATCAAATGACTGACCCTAAACCCTGGAAGAGAGTTATATCAGTGTTGCGGTTTTGCTGTCATGCGAGAGAAGCCAGGAGAAGAGGCCAGCCACTTGCAAAGCATCCATTCTACTCAGAGACCTGCGAGGGTTCCCCATCCTCCCAGTGAAGAGCTGTTGTACATGTTGTACTGCATGGAGATCTGACCACCTGAGGAATCCCGTACCGTCTGGGAGGAGTACTTAATCTGGTTTCCCACCTGACCTAACTATTTACTTGGGTGACAAGTTTCAATGAGGCAGATCAAATGTGACCACGTTTCTTAGCCATCTCCTTTGCAAAATTGGCGAAGCGGTGCTTGCTTTATAGCAGTCAATGTTACTAGGGTTTTCAGCTCTCCCAACAACCACTGATTACTCTTGTAAGAACAACAGTGGAGCAGTTTTCTCCACACTGGAGGCGCAAGGTGTGCAGGGTGAAGTGTCTTTGAGAGAGAAGGTATGGAGCATCGCATAAGTCAACGTGCCCCGTATGGATCTGGCTCGTCCAGTGGAACCCATGTACTCCCAAGATGTCCATGGATGTTGGGCAAAAACTCCTACCTGTCGCGTCCCTTTGAAGAAGATGCTCTCGCCTGCCTATGCCACAGGGTTGGAAGCTCGCGTTTCACAGCTTTCCTTGTCAACCATGCTCTCAAAGGCCAAGTCAGCAGTAACTGACCACCTGGAGTGCTTCTGTTGATACAGTCTTGGTGATCTTCCCAGTTCTCTGGGATTGGCTCAATACTCTCTTTTGATCGACTGTTTGTTTATTACCCGAGACTACGGGGCAGAAGCCAATCACGCCTAGATAGATGGCATTGTAAATGAGGACCGCGTCTCGGTAACACACTCCCCATTGTGCGCAATGAGGCAAACCTTGCAATGGTAGTGCCATGCAAGGAGTGGACCCCCACCACTCACCTATATTGATTTGCTTATCAAGAAGAAGCTTGTGGCTGCCACAGCGCATTGTTGGTTGGCTGTTTACTTTTCTCTTTAAGAGGATTAGCTGTGTATGAATTGCAGTGAAGCAGCGCGTGGTTTCTTGGTTTCTCTGCGCTGGAAGCACAAGATGTGCAAAGTGGAGGGAAGATCTGTGGGAGAAAAGAAGAGAAGGTGCGCATTGAAGTCGCCATGACCCGTAAGAAACTGGACTCTCGTTCAGTGGTGTGGCTCAACAAACTTTCTCTTAAGACGTTCACGTTTTGGAAAAAACTCATACGTGTCACATGCTTTTGACGAGGAATCCTATCTCGCCTACCATTTATGTATTGCCCATTCATCTAGCATAACAATTTCATTCAATTGAGAGGTCTATGCTGAGTTTTTCCCAGAGCGTGGAAGACCCCTTTTCCCCTTTCCAATTGTCCACCAAGCTCTCAATGGCTAAGACAATGGGCCCGGCGGAGTGCAGTGCAGTGGTATGACAATGTCTACTTTGCTCTCCATCTCTTCATGTAAGGCAGCTTGCACTATTAGATCGGTATCTGAAGGACGAAATCCAGCTTCCAGTACTCCAGAAAATTGAGGCCAGTCAGTTTTTGTGTTGCAGAGTCGTTTTCACGCTTGCGTCGGCCGTGAATGCTTCGCAGGTCACCACAATCGTTGACGACAACCAAATTGAGCTTGGTGAGCAGCTCTATATACGCCTCGCCTGCCCCATTCAAGGTCGGAGAAAGAGGTGATCTGGCGCTTCCTGACTAGTCCTTGTAGCCTGGATAGAGCACGCTCGAGTGGTCGAAGGTTGTCATCTGCTGGTACGAGCACAGTGGCCAAATGCTGGCTGGTCAGTGGAGTGGAGGCTTGTCCAAGGAAGGGTCAATGCAGGGAACTGCCGTCTAGGCTCCCATTCCTTCTACATCCACTACTCGTGCTTGCGGCCCCAAGGGGCATAAAACTGCCCCAGAGCGTCCATAGAATTCTCTAATTTACTTTTAACTGTCTAGGGAACTGTTAGTTAACCTAATTCTTCGATTTAGTGAAGGTTGGTCCGGGGCATTTGTGTTTAGATACCTCAAACGCTCTGATTCACTCGAAACTTCGATGCCAGCAGTCGAAACAGAGATGTTGTCTCATCAAGGCGTCGCCCATGTTCGTGTTTGCTCCCACCCAGTTCCCAATTGCATTCAGTCTATACTGTACTTACTCCCACACGAATTTAAAAAAAGCGCCCGGATAAGCCCACATGACGTACCAGCAGCAGTTACTCCAGGTACACTGTTTCAACTCATTATCACTCACAGTAGCGTGATCGTCTTGGCCCAACACCCAGCTTTGTGCTGTATTTGATGATTGCTCAGCTAAACGGGTCGTGTCATCCATAGAAAAAAGTACCCCCCCCCCGCCCTTTGGAGGCAGTTTAGATTCTGGAAAGGTCCAACTTTCTATGGGGGTGGCCAGATGACGACGACACACTTCACACTAACAACTTTCTGACGACCAACGAGTAATATCAATATCAACACCCTTTGCCCAATTCGCACTAAATTTGGAGACACACCCACCTGGTTTGTTTTTCTAATTTAATTAAACTTAAGGCGTCTGGGCTGATGTATTCCCTAAAGTGTCAACAGGTTTTGATACACAATTGGAGTTGGAAGGTTGGATATAGTGGCATGTTGACGGTTTTTTTTATAACATCTGTAATTTCCGGGATAACGAGATTTCGGTGCAATAAGTCGTGTCTCACGTACCATGGTGCGTATTCTCAGGACCCCATTCCCATCCCCCATTCTAAGCCGCTGATAGAGCAGCCATAATAACATTTTGGTCTTATTAAAGTGAGATGCAACCAACGTTTGGTGCTGAGAGATAAAGATGACGTGCGTATAAATATAGCAAGGGTTTGAGGAGTCTTATTCTGGAACGCCAATGTGGTGGTCGCCTAAATCACGAACTGACCCAGCTCTTGGGATTTGGTCACCATTCGGCGTTAGCAGATCTGCTTGGAAATTTCTCTCCAGAGTAAATGTGATGAATGTGTTGGGGGCACGAGAAGGGGAGTTGAAGATCGAAATTAAAAGAAACTCGGTGAGGGTGAGGAGGACTGCATTATTGAGTAGAGTTTGTGTACAAAAGGGCGACACAAGGGGACGACTCAGAATATGCGTGATCTGGCATGGGGAACTGTATCGGAAGGAGAGCGAGCTGTTGGATAAGGAGGTAAATTGACGGAGTGGAGGACATTCTGGAACATACAAAAGGGGAAATCCGTTGTCGTTGGAAACAACCGAAGACCTGGGCTTTCCATAGGTAACGAAATGGTTGTGAGTCAAAGGCAATTCTTCGTTCTTTCGTCCATCCTTCGATGTCGCTGTGTGTGAGTGCCCACTACACATTCAACCAGTGATATCTATATCAACACTCATTGGCCAATTCGCTCTAATTTTAGACACAACCTCCTCGTAAAGTGGCATATTATGTCAACTTTGCTGTGGGTTTTCATCAGCGTAATTTTAGAATCGGGCTCTCGAGGGCGTAACGATGATCCGTATAGTCAGTTGCCCTCAAAAATTACTTTAAATATCGATGAAGGGCTTTGACAAGAATTGTTAGAGGTGAAGAATCCCTTGTCAGTTAAGGCAGCCCACAAACGACGCTGCCAGTTGCTATAATTCTGGAGTTATACGGTTCCAAAATTCAAATAAGTTCAACGATTGCGTCTTCTCAAATGAGTTCACGGTTTAAGGCTTCACAATAAAATGTAGGAGAGGGATTGAGTTCCTAAATGGAATACCTCCTTTCGAGCCCAGTCGGAGTAAGCCCCTCTAAAAAGGTTAAAAGGCTGGAATAAGTTTGGGAGCGCTTTTTGTTGTGGTTCTACTTTAAGAGGATTACCCGGATTCGTTGCTTTGGAGATCAAGGGGGAGAAAGAGTGGCACCCTGTTACCTCCGATTTACCATCTTCCGTTCCACAGTTTCTTTTCTGATGGACCAAATCTTAAGCCTTCGAGACTTTCAACCATCGCCCCCCCCCCCCACCGCTCGGGAAGTTTGTCAGCTTCAGCCGCGTCTAGTTCTAAAGGAGCTGTCCATCAACAGCCCCCTTCGATTTTAGGGATTACCTCAGGATCGGGAGTCCTTTACCTGCTGCATTGTGAAAGTGGAAGTTCTTGTGTTCTCCGGGTGCTCAACTTCGATTCGGTCTAAACCTTCAGTCCCGCTCTCAATACGAGAACCTCCAATGCTAACTGGCGTGCTGAAACGCGTGGCAAAGGTGAAGACTAGACAAACCGAGTTCAGGCCCTGGTTCACAAGTAGACTGTTGAATTTCTGCAAATCGAATTTCTTTGCGCAACGATCTCGTCGAGGCCCTGGGCTCACAGCGAGCTCTTGTCTTTTTAAACGACAACGTCTTTTTTCTCACTTCGAGGGAGGAACCGTTAGACGAGCCGTACTAATTGGTTCAACAGTTGCTCAAGTGTAATTTCCTACAGCTAAAAGTGCACTACTTGGGACACATTGTTAGTACTGCAGGTATTCAACTTGATGGTAGAAAAATTACAGTGACCCCGAGCTTCGATCCAATGCCCGAATTTCCTCGGAATATGAATCTTCGTCTTCGACCGCTAGTCTACGGCTGCTGGGGTGCATACAATGGGTCAGGCGGTACATCCGCACCTTATTTGAAGGTCATTGCCCAAATGTCAGGCAAGTAACTCACGCCAAATATCTAAGAGCTGTAAGATCCATAATATATGTGACACGTTTGAGGAAACTGTTAGGTAATTTGATAATTGGATGAGTTGAATAAATTATATTGAGAGAACGGAAAAACTAAGAATGGATGGGTCATTACAAAAACCGAACTCGTACTGCGCTGCCTCATACTTCCTTTGTTTGTTTAAGCAACTAATATTTAACTGGTGAATGCTACAGTTAAGACACAATTGCAGTCAGTGGACACCAAGGGGACTTAGCAAAATTGTTGGCAATGCCTTAGTGAACATGTCTGCCTCCATATATTTAATTGTCTTATAGAGCACTGTTGGACGCAAGAGTGGGAGAGCTTGAGATACAGTAAAAGAAATAAATGAATGAACGGCGAGTGTGAGTAAGTACTGTATTTGAATGAGCATTTAAACGCGAACATGGGGGTCTCTGAATAGGGGAACTAGACAGATGTAAAGGAGCTTCTGATCTACCAGCATCTCGCGCACATCTACATAGAAAGATCAATGCTCATCTAGCATCGCAGCAGTAGTCAGCGGACACCTACATTTATTCGTTCATCTCACAACGAATTCCATCATGCATCAACATTGGCATCTTCCCGCCTGTCTGTCCCCGACCGACGTCTCAAACGACCTGCAAAATGGCCTGGTGAAGACAAAACTCCATCCCCAGAACCACATCCCTGCCCAATCTGCGGCAAACGTCATGGGGTAAAAGAAGTGCCCACGTTTCTTCAACTCCAGCCAGGAGGCTCGAAGAACCAAAGTGGAAGTGCACAATCTGTGTACGAATTGTCTGGCAGCCTCACACTCGCTCAAGAGCTGCCACTCAACATACACGTGTGAATGCTGCCAACACAGACATCACACCCTGCCCCACCCTATGAGCCAGGACGCCGCACTTGTTCCCGAGAGTGCAACTAACCACTGCACGGTAGACGCAGCATCTTCGCTCTGCACTACCCCATCTGGAACACCTGAGGGCAGGTGTCCTCCGAGGAGGAGGAGGGAAACTCTGACTCCACTTACTGATGGACCAATTCTCTGAATCATGGATGTCGCAGCTGTGTGGGACGAAGACGTGTTATCCACAGAAGATGTGTACGTCAGAGACATTGTGAGGTGACTGTTCATTTGTTGTTCTAAATTCAATGCTCACACTACAAACATGGGCACCCTTTTGGAACTTCAATCAAAATTCTCTCTCGTTCGCTTTGCTCAACATTAGGTTTCCCTGTGTTAGGTGGACAGCAACGCCCTGATTGCAGTACATGGCAAGAAACTGCAGAGCTCATGAGTACCTGAGGACAGGCACTTCATCGCGGCAGAGTGGTGTAACGGAACGAACCAAACCCTTCGATTCAGCGGAGGCTCGTCCAAGGCATTTATGCAGACTGGGCACCTAAAATGCCCCGATTCACTCGAGACTTCGCTGCCGTCAGTTGAAACTGAGCCGGTTCCCTCGTCACCATGTCGCCTGCGCTCGCGCTCGCTCCCACCCAGTTCCCTATTTGAGGTGGTAAAACTTCCACGAATGTAATTGAGAAAAAAACTTCGTTCCAATTGCATTCGGTACTGCTCCCTGACTCACCTAGTGCGCCCTCGTTGGGCGCAAATGTTATAGGATATGTTTGGGTGGCTCGCAATAATACTTCTTTCCCTTTTAACCAATATCCTATATTCGCACAGAAATAGCCAAGCTCACAGGTATCGAGATAGAAAGGGGTGCCACATGAGTTCGGAAGAGGAATAGGCCGATCGCCTCGTTGCGCGCCGCGGACCCGATTTTTCCTATTCTCCTGATCACGGCAATGTGATCCCCCCTCTCACTGTTCTTCAGCAGTTTTCTTCGTCTTCGGGTTTAATCAGAGCTGCTTGGACTGGTTCTGCCCGATAGAAGCGGCTCCGGTGTTCCAAGTCACAGCTTAATCCGTTCGTGCCCTTAACAGAAGTAACCACACAACAATATTAAGCATTGTAACACAAGTATTAAGTTGAGTGATTCAGGTCTGTGAAGGATAGTTGAAGAGCCACAGCTACAATTGTATTTGCAATTATTCACTATATTGTACAATTGCACGATAATTGTATCGGCCAATGCGCATATAACTTACTATTATTGATCTGACCAAACCATTCACCCCATCCCCTAACTTCCCAGACAATTCTATTCAGTGTTATCCATCACCTTCGGAAATCTCCATGAATGTGAACTATTTTTCATTCTTTGGGGGGGGTCTATCTCGCTATTTTTCAAAACCCTAATCCCTGTTTTATTTGCGTAAATACAATTTGCTATATTCTACTATCTGTGAGAGGATTTGAATCCATACCAGAGGGAACACGCGAAATGTAACGTAATTATCATAAGATACAAACAACTTCAACGTTTAAACCCGTCAGTTGTTTCAATTGAAGTTCATGTGGTACCACTCCACGGGGTAAATAATTTGCTACCGTGTCAGCAAAATTAAACAGTAAACAGACGGAGCTGTGGCATTAGGTAATGTAACGGCTCAATGCCAATCAAAACGGGATTTATTATTAATCTGCCCCACCAACCCTCAACAATATCAAAACTGAGCTAACAGACGTCAAGTCGAATGACGTGAGACGTAAAACATCTGAAGTATGATTTGAAACCTAACGAAGCCTGTGTACCAAGGCATAGTTGACGTACAACGAGTTTAACTTGAGAATGAGAGTGAATTGGGCTATGGGGCATCGGAAGTGTCCCAGCATGCTGGTTGAATGAAAGAAATCTAACGTTAGAATTAGGTTCACGCTGTAAGAGGGTGGAGAATGAGGAAGTATAGTTGGGTGTTTGTGCATTCAAAACTGACCATCACTGTTAACACCGGCTCATTCTACGCCAACTCTCCAATCCCATTTTAAGTGTTTTATTTTTCACGTCATTTGACTTCTTCGTGTCATGAACAGCACATACTACGCACCATTGATACCGGGGAGGAGGGGGGATTTATATTGAAGCGATAGCGCACTAAGAGAGTTGAGGAGTTAGTACGATAGCGACTAATCATAGCGGGCGAGAGAGAATTTTGATTCAAGTTCCATGTTTGTGGTGGGAGTATTGAATTTAGAACTACAAACGAACAGTCACCTCACAGGTCTGTTTCCTTATATGATGACTGTACCTAAACCCTCGACGAGGGTTATATCAGTCATGGAAGTTGCGGTTTCGCTAATATGCAAGAGGCCAGCCTCTGCAGCACCGAACTCAGACCTGTGGAGGTACGGCAGGTATTTGGTCGATAGCCAGTCTCCTGAGGAATCCCGTACCGTCGGGGAGGAGTTCGTAATCTGGTTTCCCACCTGATCTAACTATTTACTTGGGTGGCAAGTTTCAAAAGGACAGATCAACTTCAAGATCACTTTCTTCGCGAACTTAGCAAAATGGTTAAAGGCTTGCTTTGTAGCAGTCAATGCTGCTAAGTTCGTTTGCCCTCCCAACAACCGTAACTCACTGTTGTAGAAACTACAGTGGAACAGCACGTGTTTTTTTGTTTCCTCCGCACTTGAGGCACAAGACGTGCATGATGGAGAGTCTTTGAGAGAAAAGAAGTGGAGCCGCCCATTGAAGTCACCATGTCCCGTGAGGAACTGGCTCGTCCCGTGGTCTGGCTCAACCCATTTTCTTGAAAGACGTTCACGGATGTTGGGGAAGAACTCATACGTATCACGTCCCTTTGACGAGGATTCCCATCTCGCTTGCCATTTCTCTAGCGCCCATTCGTCGATGGTGGCAAGTTTCTGTTCTATGGTGAGATCCGCACAGAGGTCAGCCCAAAGTGGGGGAAGTTCCCGTTTCACTCTTCACTTGTCAACCATGCACTCAACAGATAACTGGTAACTGAACAGTGATCACCTGGAAGGCTTCTGTTGATAGAGTCTTGTAGGCCTTGATGATCCACAGGAGCGCAGCTCTCTGGGATTGGGCCAATACTCTCTTTTGATTGACTGTTAGTTTGCTACCCCAGACACCGGGGCAGTAGCCAATCACGCCTAGATAGATGGCCTTATACATGAGGATAGTGTCATGGTAACACACCCCCCAAGTGGCCTTAGTAATTGCACGCAGTGAGGCAAACCTTGCAATGGTAGTGCCTTTAAGGGACTGGAGATGTTGGCTGAAACCCCACCTCTCACCTATATATACTCTTAAATACTTGACGTGCTTTTCAAGAAGAAGCCTGTGGCCGCCAAAGCGTATTGTAGGTGGATTATTCACTTTTTCTTTCTAGAAGATTAGCTGGGTAACAGCCACCTCACAATATCTCTGACATACACATCTTGGGATGTGCGGATCTTACGTCTTCGTCCCACTCAGCTGCAACATCCATGTTCAGAGAATCGGTCCATCAGTAAGTGGAGTCAGAGTTTCCCTCCTCCTCAGAGGACACGTGCCCTTAGGTGTTCCAGATGGGGTAGTGCAGAGCGAAGATGCTGCTTCTACTGTGCAGTGGTTAGTTGCACTTTTGGGAACTAGTGGGGCGTCCTGGCTCATGGGGTGGGGCAGGGTGTAATGCCTGCGTTGACAGCATTCATACTTGTACGCGAGTGGCAGCTCTTGAGGCTGCCAGACAATTCGTACGCAGATTGTGCACTTCCAGGTAGGTTCTTCGAGCCTCCTGGCTGCAGTTGAAGAAACGTGGGGGGGGGGGGGGGTACTCCATGACGTTTGCCGCAAATTCGGCAGGGATGTGGCTCTGGCGATGGAGTTTTGTCTTCACCAGGCCATTTTGAAGGCGCGTGGTTTCCCCGAACTCGTTGTTTGAGAGGTCGTTCGGGGACAGACACGTGGGAAGATGTCGATGTTGATGCACGATGGGGGACTGAGTCGTTGTGAGGTGCGTAGTCGGTAGGTTTCCCCTGCTGCGATGCTAGGTAAGACGTGCGTGAGATCCTGGTGAATCAGAAGCTCCTGTACATCTGTTCTGCTTTCCTCGAAGCAGCCGTCGTCGATTGAACACTAAGCTGTGTTCAACTGTTCATAGAGAACGGACAACGTTCGAACATAATGACGGGCGAGAGAGTCGGTCACAGCAGTAGGACAGAAAAGTTGAAGGTGGGGGATCAAAAATTCCCATCGCATTAGAAGAACCTTCAAATTTTTCTGTGTGGCTGGCATCTCGAACTAATGGAGGGGAAGTTTGACCACTAGTTGGGCGCCAATGTTAACGGGGGGATTTATATGGAAGCGAAATCGCACTAAGAGAGTTTGGGAGTTAGTAGGATATCAAGCCTAATGCAATTGAAACAAGGAGTTTCATTGTCAATTACATTCGGAGAAGTTTTACCAACACAGACAGGGAACTGAGGGGGAGCAAACGCGAGCACAGGCGACAGGGTGACGAGGGAAATGGTTCGGTTACAACTGATGACAGCCAAGTCTCGAGCGAATCGGCGCATTTGAGGTGCCCAGTCAGCATAAATGCCCCGGACGAGCCTCCTCTGAATCGAAGGGTTTGGTTCGTCCCGTTACATTATTATTCATTCATGTTTCCGGTCTGGAAAATGTTTACGACCCCCCCTCAAAATTTGACCCGTAACGTTCCAAATCTGCAAATCTGACAAATGTTGCCTTTGACGTCTTTTAAAAAATCGCTCATTCCAAAATAAAATATCATTCAGTTGTGCCTGCCTGCTTGGCAATCCGATCTGACGAAGCCTACAGTTGCTATTGGCAAAAATTGAACAGGGACACAATTTTGGCAGTTTTATTTCTCCATGCTGGGTCGAATGGAACGTGTCTCAGAGGTGTACGACTGCGTCTAGACCAAAAAAAGTGAAATAACAGTAGAAGGGCTTAGAATAAGTCCATTTTCGGCGTTCCGTTGTAGTCAGGTCATGTTTCGTATCGTTCACTAGTATTTTTCGACGCTAAATCGAATGTGATGGGTCTCAGAGTGCAAAAGCGTAAAACTTGTGTAATAATTTGCTGCGTTTTTAAATGACTGCTTCGCACAATGCACAGAACAGTAATTGCCCTGGCTGAAAGAGCCTGACTCTCTGCGTCAAGTCCTAAGAAGCTAAGTGCCATATTTCTTGCCACTATATCCACTGGAATGACCCCCCAACAAATAAGGGATATTCATGTCGAACAGGACGAGCCGCAGGTAGAACTGAAGCGACGTTCCATCTCTTGGGGACGCCGTTCTTCTGATTGTCAGGTTGTCCTAAACATTGAAATATGGAAACGAATAATTGGGTCGAAATAATTTTGAGAGCGTCTCCCCGTCAAAATCGCGTTTCGGATTAACGCGGAGGGGTTTCGCTGGGCGATGACCAAGTTAACCGGGAAACCCAATAATCCCCTTCCCCCTTCCCCCCGCCTACATAATTGAGCAGTTTCGCCCCGTCGAGGAGTGTGGTGTGGGGAGTGGTGTTTGTAGGAAGTCGGCGAGAGAAATTTTGCCGTAAAAGGGTAACGGGGAGGGGAGGACGGCAGCGCTTATTGATTTTGTCCAAAGTATCTAAATCACAAAATTTATCGAAACCAGAAGATTCATCGCAGCGTCCGACTCACCAATTAAGCGAATGTATTGAACTTGGGTTTATGGTCCGATGCAAGCGGCGGTAACGAACTTTGTCGTATATCCTCCAGCCATTACCGCCCTGAACATCCTCGCCAGACAACCCCCCCCCCCACGTCCCTTCATCCCCCTGCCGCGGCCAATACTGTAAATCACCGTCCGCTCAGAGTATAGGCCCCGTTATTTGCTTGCCCTGACGCCAGTTTAATTTCTACGGAAATGATTTTCCCCCTTCTCCTGAATCGCTTAGGCCGAACGGCAATTACGAACTCGGTGCAGTTTTCTCGAATCCCCATGATCGGTGTAACTGCCGGCGTCAACATCTGCTTCGCCTCATTTTCAACTTCATTAGGAGGAAATCCTCTGCTCATTCTGGGTCGATTCAGTTTATTGTCCCTCGAGGTCGTAACGTTCGTCTTGGGGGCGTAAGGATTCGTGATCAGGAGATAAAGATAAACGACTTGAACGGCGAACAAAAACCACACTTTCCTCCATACTCGTTTTTGCTAGAATCTGTAAGTGTTTCTACCTAAGGGACGCCAGAGTATTTCCTGCAAGTGTCTTCATTGATGTCCTTCTCGCAAATCGTTCCCTTTCAAGTCTCCGGCACTGGGCCAGGACATGGTAAGGCGTCTCTTCATCTGTGCCATACCACCTGCACTGAAGGGCGTTGCTTATACCCATAACATAAATGTGTTTGTTCATTTTGCAATGTCCTGTGATGATTCCCACGATCAGTCCCAAGTCTTTCATCATCAAAAGGCTACGTCTTGTCTCGTACCTTGGTCCTGAAGTGAAGCGTTTCCAGCAACAGCATTCCAGACCATCTGATGCATTCCCTCGGCATATTCTCTCACTGTTCACTTGCCATAATGAGGAAATAGCTCTGTAGGTACACCAGACGACCATCTTCATAGACCACTGCCTCTTCTTGTGTTCCCTTGGGCGCTTGGTACTTTTGTCCCTGCTGATAGGCGCCGGAGTGCCACAACCTTCCCTCTGAACGGGCCTCTGCTCTTATGATGCCTTCTTTGATGATGGGTCATGGTGTTCCTCACCTAGTCTGGAAGTCCCTGTGATAAGGGGACTGGTTAGGGTTTGGGTATTGGTCCCACGCCAACTCCCCCGCCAGTCTCCTTTTCCTGTGACAGGATGTCTTCGGATTGCTCCACTTTGTAGGTGTCCTCAGCATAGTTTTGGAGCTAAACGCCTCTACGCCTGCGGTACAATGGGGTGTCGCTTGGTGCTCTAAGTGGGTCGTTAGCGATACACATATTTACACACTTTGTACCATTCAGCCTTGCCACGAGCAACCACCTTGACTTGGGTTTCTCCACTCCCTGTTAGTCTACTCAGTAGTAGCCTTTCCCAGAAGACACTGCGTGGAAGTCCGGATCGTTTCGCCCTTGAAGGAGAGGAATTCAAGGGCCAAATCGCCTGTAGCGGGTAAATGAGCGTTACTATCGGTCTATTTCGGAATTAGACATAGTTTCTGTTGCTTCTGTGTGCGTGCCACGCCTTCACCAGGAAAACCTAGCTTCAAAATTGTCGATATTTCATTGTGCTTCCCTGGTCATTTTCTCACGAATGAGCATTTTATGGTATCGTTGACAACTAAAGTTATTATAGCAATCAAAACACGCTATAATTTTTCTCAAATAGTTCTAGATAATAATAATAGTGATAATAGTTCTAAATGGTGTGAAAGTACTATACAGCTTACATTCGCGGGAAAATGAAGAGAGCACCACAATAAATTATCAAATATTTCGACGAAAAATAAATCTTGTATATGGTTGTAACAAAGACCAAAACTCGCCCACATTCAAGCCTGAGCTAGGACATGGTCGGGCATTTCTTCACCTGTACACACCACCTGCACCGAGGGGTGTCGACAAACGTTTTCTTCTTTTTTTTTCATTTATTCATTAGGAATATAAAATCACACTCGTATTACAAAATGCTCCGACTCTTTTTGAGTAAGCATACTCGTGCTAAGAGTCGGAGCCTAGTCCATTCGATATATGTGAAATTTAAACTTACAAAAGAAGAAAGTTCGCATTCAATACAGAAAAAAATAATTGTGTACACACAAAGTCCAGAAGAATGTATATCGCGCATCAATATTACATCGAAGTGACCACTCAAAGGTACTCCACCTATTTTTTATTTTTTCGGAGAAGTATTTTTTTACCTCCATTTTGAATTTAGCCAATGATAGCTGACTGCCAATGACTGTCAATATTTTGCACGGCAAATTATTGAAAAAATCAACCTCCCAGGTGTTATATGAACGCATTCCCAATGCTGTTCTCATTCTGGGTTTAAGCAGTGTGATCCTATCCGCAGATCTTGTGGGGTTCTGGAATCTCGATATTTTACCTATCAAGAACATCTTGTATACATGACTTTGTTAGAGCGTCACTCTGCTGACTTCAGCTGCTCCTCCAATAAGCCGCCACCTGACTTAGTGGCGTTCATGTGTTAAGCGTCTTCGCTTGCTCATTCGTTCTCCTCCGCTCTATAATATGTCGTTTATATTTGTTCTCTTAATATAATTTCGTTCCCGATCCGTTTTTATCCATTTCGCCTACTGCGTTTAAGCTTCTGCTTAAAAGACTTACAGTACATTTTTCCGCCAACTCATAAAGACTCAGCACTGGGAACCTCATAAAAACTCTGTCCGTTGAATATCTCCTTGGTTTCTTCAATAGTATTTTTATTAATAACTTTTGTATTATAAATAATGGCCTTATCTTTGAAGTAGAGGACGGATCCCACGCAACTATACCATAAATAAGTAGCGGCTGTATGATTGCAGTATAGAACAGTGTTTTTAGCTTCTCCGTCATGTACCCCCTTACCTCTACACATATTGGGATTGATGAACGGTGCTTTCTGCTTAATTCTCCTATATGATGTTCCCATGTTAAGCATTCGTCGATCAATACACCCAAATATTTCGTGTGAGAAACATGGTCGATAACAGGGCAGTCACCATATACAACCATGATCGGCATGACAGTTCAGCTTCCCTATCCGTGGTAGCAACGTTGACGTTGAGGCAAAATCTATAAACTTAGTTTATTGAAAGTTAAGTTTCATGTTGTTAGTACTAAACCATTTCAAAAGAATAGTCAGATTTTTTTCGGATTTAGCTACTACTTCCTCCCAACTTTGGCCAGTTACCAAGAGAGCAATGTCGTCCGCAAACTCCACTATCTCTCACTCAATTTTTGTGTTAAAAATGTCATTATATAAGGTAGAATATGGGGCCCAGGACAGTGCCCTGAGGCACCCCACACATCATTACGCGAGAACCACTATGTTGGCCATGTATTTTCACAGTGTTCCATGTTCCATGAGTGTATGTTCACACATTTTACGGTGTCTCGTGATGATCCCCATTATCCTCCCTAAGTCCTTCCTCTCCTTCATCAGAAAGCTAGGTCTTATCTTGAATGTTGGTTCTAAGATGAAGCGTGCGTCATTCCCGCAGCATTCCAGACGGCCTGGTGTATTCTCTTGGCATATTCTCAAACAGCCCTTACTTTTCCAATGATCTTCTTATGCTCAGGAACCCAATAAACGTGAAGAGTTGAGACGCATCCCGCACTTCCTCACCAGCCAGTTTTGATGCTGTCCAACCTGAAAAGCGCCTTGCTAGACGCTGGATTATCAGTCATTATGTTGATAGTTTTATTGCTAAAATCTTTATCATGCATTACGGTGACCCCAGCAATGATAAGAAAAACGGTTGGAGTGAGACCCGAGGCGGTAATGTCCCACTTATCCACACCCCAGAGCCTGTGTCCTACAGGGTTTTAGATCCATCTGAGATCCGGAATCGACGGCTTTTTGTTCCATAAGCTCCCTCCTGTTGCACTTTGTATTTCCTGTCGAACGCGTGCCTGGGCACTATCATGTCAGTACAGGTTTTCAAGTTCCTGTTGACATAACATCTAGTCAACGCCACTTCAATGCTGCGTATGGACTTATTGTCAAAGGTTGTGGGGAAAAGCGTCGCTCCTATTCCTCACCAAATAGTGTTTTAAATTAAACGTAAAATAAAGAACACCTTTTCATCTCCGATCTCAAAACTCGTCGCCTCCAAACAGCTGATGACACAAAAACAGATAATACAAAACGTAATAGTTGGCTGGACGAGAATTTTTCTCGCCTAGTGGACGACAAAGGCCCCCTTAATATCCAGATAGGCCCTAAAAGCAGTCTCCTTATTTCCCATTGACTCAGCTGGTTTTCTTATCAGTGCACGCAATCTCACGGAGATAGGCATGATGAAATACGGTCCTCGAATGTAAGATGCCTATCTAAGATCACTCCTAGATATCGAACTGATCGGACATATTGCATGATGTCTCCTAGAAACGTGACTGTTGATTTTGTGTAATGCTGTTTACAGGTGAAGGTTATGGCATATGATTTCAGAGGGTTAATTTTTATTTTCCATTTTGTACTCCACTGCCATTTCTATTTTGGATAGCAGGAGTCCCGCCACAGAAATAGCATCTGGTCCAGAAACAGCGTAAACTATGTCACCCGCGTACATCCCAGAAAATTGCAGCAGAGACAGGTCGTGACAGTGGAATAAGTTCAAATACGGGCCCAGAACTGAACCCTGGGAAACTCCTGTAGTCGCCTGTAGTGGATCTTTCATTTTGAACATTTAACTTCAAAGTTCTCCCCTCCCGATAACTTTGCAAGAGAGAGAGAGTGCAAGTTGTTAGGAAGGTACGGTCTGATTTAGTCAATGTATTTTTCGTTAATCAGGGGTGTAAGATTCAGGATATGTTCAGTAATAAGTTGACTGTAGATAGACAAATTCATTGGATGGTGAACAACCAACTCCGGAACATCTAACAGGGAAGCGGAGCGGGTTTTGATTACCTTGGTTCCGAGTTGGGGTTCCCAAGAAATGCAAGTAGTTGGTTTTTTTCTCATTTACTTGTATCCTCAATCTAGTCCAACCGCAAGTATCAATAAATCATTCAAGTTCAGCTGTTGCCCTTTGTATGATTTGATTTGTCACCAAATCACAAATCCTCAGACCCATCAGATAATTGGGTATTAAAGTAATTGGGTTAGATCCCCCAGTAGGCAAATTACTAAAGTTAATGTACCTGTTAGGTACCTCACAAGCCAGAGGAGACGGACTCACCTAACAGGTACGTTAACTTTAGCATCAGATAATTGTTATCAAATTGGTAAGCCAAATACTCAAACAGATAATTATAGTTAGTGTTGGGCGTCCCACAGTAATCCGTAGACTAAACATGACACTTGAGTTGATTCAGATGTTCTGTTTGTACTCAGTAGCCCTTAAAACGTAAAGATTGAGCAAAATGTTTCAGCGTACTACCTTGACCTTCCTATTGTAGTGCTAAGGAAGGTTCAAAGATTGTGTAGGTAGCTGAAATACGCGTCGGGCTGATTAAAGCTTGTGCCAGATATTTACGAGCTGAACCTGAGGCTTCGTTACGCGGGAGCCCACGAGAGCAAATATTATTAAGAGTTAAATCCACAGCCCATAGTCCGATCTGTACCCGTGCGAACCTTTCCCGTCAACGAAACGATAGTCCGCCGCTCTAACCGTCTAATTGGCACGCGAATAGCGATTCCTCAGAGCATGCCCGACCACTTTGAACGTGTTGTCCGAAGATCTCGAGAGCTAATGAAACGAAAACATTAATCAAATCCCGTACCTGGAGGGAGCGCTGGCGGATGTTGGTCTGAGGAGGAGGAGGAGGAGGGTACAGTTGAAAACTGACAATGGGCCAAACGACAGGCTGAATTATGTTTCCCTCAGACAACGGCAGTTAGCAGGGCAGTCACGTCTTTCTCGAGCTTCAAACCCAATTCTCACTTTGTTGTTGAACGGTTTAGGTTAGCGGTACTTAAGTGCGTTCAGGATCTGTTTCGAGATGGGGCTCAAGTGAAATCGATAGCAGACGAGCAACTTGGCGCAAACTTCGAGATAAATGGACTAAACTGGTAAAATCGCGATGGAAACAATCCAAAAACGACTTGTTGGTTTGTACCTTGGGCGTTTTGAGCAATAAGACGCATCACACAACTTTCCTCATCCCACGTGCATTCAGTTTTGTCGTTGATTCGTCTAATTCACTCAGTTCATAGTCCTGTCCAGATGGGTTTTTCTATGGAACAACTCGCGTCACGACTTTCGTCGGCTCCGTTTGACATTCCTCGCTTATTACAGCTAACTTAATATAAACACAAGTTCAGTTTATGTGCGCCTGTTAGAACTCCGACGAACACAAAGTTTTTCTTCAGATCTTTATGTTTTGAGGCCTACTGCATCCAAAAAACCGAACTTCGTCGCGTAGTCCGTGTGTTCGTACCGTGACACTATTCTTATGTACAAGGCCGTCCATCTAGGCATGATTGGCTACTGGCCTGTTGTCTGGGGTAGCAAGCTCACAGTCAATCAAAAGGAAGAATTAGCCTGCTCTTTTAGATCACCAAGGCCCATTAGACTGTATTGGAATACGCCCTGAAGAGTTACCAGTCGACTGGGCGGTTGAACGCCTGGTTAACATGCGGAAAGTGAAACGGCTGAACTCCGTGTGAATCTCTCCACTGAACGAAACGTTGCCGCCATCGATGAATGGGCGTTAGAGAAATGGCAAGCGAAATGGGAATCCTCGTCAAAGGAACGTGGCGAGTAACAGTTTTTCCCCTAAACTGTCAATTGTCGATTTATTTTGTTTTTAGGGTTGGCAACACTGTACTGCATAAATGGCGGCAAATTCAAATCTTGCGTTAATTTTGGGACACCCTTTATAAGCGTGCAAACCAAAGAAGGCAACTGCGATGCGTCTGAAAACGTTTTATTAATTAATATCATGCTAGTAACATAAATCAAGTTCATTAGTCGTGAAGTTTGATAGACTATCCGAAAACGAATCGAAACCATCAAGCCTCCTTTCAGCGAAGTAGTCTCTTCTACGGCAAATTGATGAAATGGACTAAACGAGCGAACAAATGATTTCTCGGAGTGGGAATTAAGTGATGACGGGTATCACTGGTGACAAAGCGATCACATGTGTTTTTTATAAAACTGGAGTTTTACAAAGAGTTAATACCTATATATTTTTCTGAATAAATGTAGCTGTGACGGTCCGATGAACAGGGGTAAAAATGAAAATGCGTCGAAAATAAGATTTTGTTGAACATTTTTGTAATTTCCCGTGTAGTCTTTTGATTTCATCAGTCTTATGGGGTATTTTCTAGCAAACTATACCCACATTTTGTTCTTTGTAATTATTTCTGTATCTGTCTGCCGGGATAACATGTAACCCACGATAGCTCGGAACACGAACTTTGTTGAATATTAATTTACTAGACGAGACCACAGTCAACAGATCCGTCTCAGGCATCTATAGTATGACAAATCCCACACCCGAAGCCACATAATGGGGGTTATGTTCTGTATTTATCTGTTGAATGGAGATATAAGCCGTGATAACTCAAATAGTAATGTATCGGTTTTCCACTTTTCTCAAAAAAGCTCCAACGATTTCGATCAAACTCAAGGAGTACTGTCAACTAACTAGTACCTACTACATAAATGTTCGCGTAGAAATGCGTTCGAAGGTCGTCGAATATGCGGGAGTAGCGGAAAGTTATACCACACTAGTTGCACACCAGACTTTTTTGAGAACGCTAATGTCATATAAGCCCGACGTTTTGACAATTTATTGCGCTGTTCTCGTCAAATGTAGTAAAATGTCGGGTTACTTGGATACGTTCACACAAGAAATGTATCTCCGCTCGTACGAAAATCAAGAGCAACCTCAGAAATTCCTAAATCCAGTTCGCAGTTTACCCCATACATTCTAGAACTGTAAATACGAATCAGTCAAAAAATACTTGTTGATAGTCCGAGCAGTGGCCTGCACGACGGGTTTTCAATGAAAGTCGTGCGTTAAGTAACAACTGCTCATTAAATTCGGGAACATTGAGCGCCACGAGCTTTTTCTTAACAAGCAGGAACACCAGCTAAATATTCGGGAACGATATTGTAACGACAAAACCTAAGCAAAAATGTTCGGCCGCACAATAATTAAAATTTAGGAATTCCTCGACCAACTCGTGGAGGAGGGATGGGCCTCAAAGAAGGAAGTAAAAAAAAAGAATCGTCCATGTCGGAAATGAATTTAATTTCTGTCAAAATTGATTAAATGATTAAATATGGATCGGAGTGGCCACCCTTTACAAAATTTAAAAAGAAACAAAAGTAATAGATTTCTACTTCTAAAAAAAAAAAAAATCTATGACGAATAAAAAAAATCAAATAAGGTCTCCGGCGACTCCAACGACGTAGAGGTGGTTAATCTTCTTCGAAATTTTTTAAAAAATATTTATTTAAAGTCGTCTAACCCACCTGGTGATCGTAGTTTCTGGAGTCACGAGATGAATGCGCGTGTGGCCAAGGAAGACGGCGTGATGCGTCGCACCAGAAAGCTAAAGTTTCGGCGCAACTTGCAGGCTTACAGGACCCAACGCGCCTGAATGCAGAAACCCATGAACTTCGGGCAAAGTGGAGTTTTATACGATATGACGAATTTTCCTTTTCAAGTTCATTTTTAATTCACGACATGCGTTTTACTCTTTTTACTTTCCATGGCTCTACAAAGTATAAAGGAAAGTTACGTAATCGGCTGAAATTATTTTTTTTTAGTTTTCTTCAGGTCTTTACGTTTCAGACCCCCCTGAGTCCGAAAAACACTATTTGGGAAAATTGATCTGTGTGCGTGTATGTGTGTCTGTGAACGGTTCTTAGAAAACCACCGTACCAAACCCACTCAAACTTGATATCTAGCCCGCAGGTTACCATGGGACGCCAAAGTGAGGCTATGAGCAAAATCCATCGAAAGATAACTATAGTTATCGTAGTGATCAAAACGCTAAGATTTTTTTCTCGAAAACGGCCCCAACGATTTTGATTAAATTTGTTATGTTGATAGCTCATAATAAGATCATTATACCATAAAATTCCCATTTGTGGAAAAATGACGAGAGCAGCACAATAAATTATCAAAAGTATCGACGAAAAATCGGTTTTAGCGCGATTTTTTTCTTATAACCTCCGCTGGAATTTTTGTAGAATGTTAAAATAAATTACTATTGTAGTCCAATCCAATACCTAAAGATTGAGTGTTTAAAAACGCTCATGAGATACATGGGGCTCACTCCAGAAATTCCTGAATTTCAACTACTGTCGTTTCGCTTACTACCAGTTCCAACAGTTATTACCCAATAGCTCTGCAAAAGTAATTACTATCCTTCTTCAAAAAATTCGTGTTTACAGCATCATTAATTATCTGTGTACCAATTGCTCAATAAAGGTCCTGGAATGAGTACGAGCAGCACAATAAATTCCAGAACTGTAGGCGCTACCGTGTCCTGCAGCTGTGACGTGTTGTTTGACCAAGTTCAAAGGCCATGTACATATGAATTGACGTAGAGCTAAGGAAAGTTGGGTGTTGCAACGCACCAGATATTTTTCAAAGCGTCCTGTGATAATAGAGTTCTCTAACAAGTCAGAGTGGACGTCCGATAGGTTGCCTATACGTTGAAAGTTTAACCATGGTCGTGGCATGATCGGGAATAACCTCAGAAACTCAAACTAACGTTCATGATTCAGTCATAGGTAGCAAGGTTCAGAGCTACAGGCTCAACAATAAGTAGACCCAAACCAGGACCTACACCAGCGGTAGCCACGGACGAAAATCGAAGCAAAGCAATCATAAGGTACCTTATTTCTTCAAAAATCAACGTGGCCAAACTGTGACTGTAAATTCGGAGAGATACGCCCAGATGTTAAATGATTTTTTTAGACTAGAACTACAGAGTAGTTCATGTTTCAACCGGAACACATGATTCCAGCAATGACGGCTACAGCTCATATTGCTAATAAGTCCATGCATGCGGTGCGAGAGTATTTCCTGAAAAAAACATATCCCGGAACGGTACCACACCATGGCCCCCAAAATCACCCGATATAAGCCCTTGCGACTTTTCTTATGGATACTTAAAGTCTCTTGTTTACAAAACAAATCCCAGCAATTTGCCACAATTTAAAAGAAAATATTCGAGCTGAAGTCAACAAGGTTTCCCTAGGCACTCTGTAAACGCGTTTTTGAAAATATGCGTGCTAGACTCGAACAGTGTGTCAGCCTCCATGGCCGCCATTTGGAGAACGTGGTTTTGAAAAAATAAAATCCGCTTTAGTTGCGATTTAATTAAAATAAACTAGCTTTCCATTAAAGGTGTAGTTTAAAAAAAAATCATTTTTCAAACAATGAAATCTGCCACTGGACAGGGTGTCCAGTTCTAGAGGGTGTATATGGGCGACACTCTAGAAATTCCGGAATTTCAACTACCGCCGTTTCGCCTACAACCAGTTCTAAAACTTTTCACCGAATGAATCTGCAAAAGTGATTACTATCATCGCCCAAAAAATCGTGTTTACAGCTTCATTAATTATCTGTGTACCAATTGCTCAATAATTGTCCGGGGATGAGTCTGGGAGCACAATAAATTTCGGAACTGTAAGCGCTGCCGCTTCCTGCTTCTGTGAAGTGTTATTGAACAAGTTCAAATGAACCGAGTGATAAATGAATTGATTAAGTAGAAAAAAAGCCATGTAGAAAGTGAATTGACGTAGAGCTAAGGAAAGTTGTGTGTTGCAACGCACCAGATATTTTTTAGCGAAGTGGCCTGATTTGAATATGCTAGTAAATCGAGTGAGTTGTAAGGAGAATCAGAATTGTGATACGAACTTCGATCAGAAATTAGCTGTAGAATCGGTTTCTGCCCTGTGATTTTTACCAAATTCAACTCGCCGTATATTGGCGATTTTAGATGTGTAAAGGGAGAGACAGAATAGTGCTATAATTGTAACTCAACACTTCCTAATTGACACGATCTTTCTTTGGCGTCAGGTCATAGAGGCAGCGAAGGGGAGCGGTGCTGTTATTTGCTCTACCGCTTCCAGTTTCAGAAGTACACACCGATTATTATGTTCAAACAAGCTCTTCACAACTTTCGAACGTTGAACAAATCATGAGTCGCAATTTTCACGTTGAATTCGAAGCTCAACTCCAGTAGTTGCGTTTAATGCGACGTACAACAAATGTTGAACGTTCGAAAGGAGAACGGGACATGAAATAAGATCCTCGACAGCGTAAAGACTGGCTCGTCAAAACGTCTGTCGTCTAAGACTAAAAACTCTCACGTTCTCACGTCCATTCCACAGTTCTGACGACACCTGAACCTTTCGAAGGGCGACTTGTGCGACGAAATTGGGAAACTACGAGTCAACGTGCGCTGACTTGGATGAAAATGGATGTTTCGTCGGAGAGCCAGTGTTTTAAATGCTGTAGCATTGCCTCGTCGTAGACCCCTTACACCCCGACGCTCCGCCGGGCAATCAACTTTTAGGCAACCTGTGATTGGTTCGACGCACTACTTTCCTCAGCCCCACGTAGTCACTTCACTTTTTACTTTCCGCTACCCCAAAGGGAAAGGAAAGTATAGTAATCGTATAAAAAAAAGTTGGGTTTTCTTCAGATCTTTACGTTTTGAGGCCTACTGAGTCTAAAAAACCTAATTTCGGCGCGTGGTCCGTTTGTGTGTGTATGTGTGTTTAGGAACAGTCAACTTCGAGTGTTTAGGAACAGTCATCAAATAAGGAAACAGACCTGTGTGTCTGTAGTTTGATTTGCCGGAGAACGGCTGATCCGATTGAGCTGGTTCTTTTTTCGTTTTGATTGTTATTTTTTGCAGAAACCAAAACAAGGTTGTGGGCGATTTCGGCCGATTGGACGGGGTGGGGGTTTTCCGCATTTTTCTCAAAAAAGGCACCAACGATTTTGATTAAACTTCCAAATTATCTTCCACTAATCAATACCTAACTGTTCTTCTCCACACATATCTCCATCACAGTTTTGCAGACAGTGCCCTCAGTTAAACTCTCTCTGCCATGGGTGGAAAGGTCGAGCGATTATATCTGCGAGGCTTCGAGCTCATTAGTCTCATTCTGATTCTTCACGCGCCCTGCGATGTATCAGTCGAGCCTCTCCCTTATCAGCCAGAGTTCAGTGTTGTCCTCCCTCGCTTGCACACGAAATATTGTAGTGCTGAACCGCTAGACACATCACAATTCCCCCCCCCCCCTCAATCACCCACACATTTTCACTTCATAGTGTCAGTATTCTCTTCGCCAGCCCATCAGCCTGTTGGTTTCCCTATATTCCTTGATGACTCGGTTCCCAACACAGTATTACACTGTTGTCTTTGGTCAGGGCCTTCAGACTAGTTAAAGACCTCCGGACCAACTGTGACCTAAAGCAATATGAGGCAATATGCGACCTGACTGTCTACTACGATGTTAATCTCCTGCCGATTCAGTGCATTCTGCAACCGCTGCACACAGACCGTCACTGCAGACACCTCTGCTTGAAACACTGACCAGCCATCCCAACAGGATGGCGGCTCTAATCCTCGGCCCAAAGATGTCTGCCCCTGCCAGGCCGCCATCAGTGTAATATACCAGGCCCCCAGCCCTCCCACCTGCATCGCTCATGAATGAGTATCCGGAAGGGTAACATGAAGTTGACCCCCGCAGGCATTGAGTCTCCCACATGTGGCGCAGACCCCTCCACCTTCTCTCTGTTAAGGATCAAGTGGCAGGAACCCCCCTCCCACATGATCAAATCCAACTCCAACATACGCACAGCCTGGAGGAGTGCCATCCTTTTAACCTGTATGTGAAGTGGAGCTAAATCAAGTAAGACCTCAGCCGTATGGCATGTTCTCATACAGCCTGTTACAGCCATACTCCCCAACGTTGCAGTTTATTCATCTGCATCGGCATCTGGTATCGAACTGAAGGTACTGTCTCCGAAATTAGAGCGAATTGGGCTATGGGGCGTCAGGGTTGTCAAGTTGCTAATAGAATGAGAGTGAAACAATGCTTGAATTAGTTTTATGTCCTCTGAACGAGGTTAGAGAATCTAAAGAAAATCCACGTTTTTCTGTGCAATCGCCTCACTCTCTTTGCCCATGAGGTAGAGGAAAGTAAAAAGAGGTTGATGCACATAACCTATAACTTATAGCGAATGGGTTGTAACTACACCCCTGAGGGTAACCGACGGAATGGAGTTTTTCATAATAGGTACATCACGGGGAATGACGGAGAGTCCATTTGGGGTTCAGATGAGCAATAAAACGCTGTTAGGTCAGGGATGGTAGTGGTGGTTGTGGCGGTGATGGACGGCGTGATGGTGGGGGGGGGGGGGAGGAATTTCATTTGAAAACCCGAATGACTTTTTCGTTGCACTCTCCGGAGGAGGAAAATAAATTTATCGCGTCCGCTCTTTTACAACACGTACAAAAAGAGATTTTTTTCATTTCGTTTTATTTTTATTTCCGAGGCACTAAAAGGTTCGTCTCTGAATCGTGACCCTTCGAAAAGCCCTTCGTCATCCGGCCACCGCCAAGAGCTAGGATGTCCCTCTCGAATCTAATTCAACAGGTTGCACGGGAGCGGCGAATACCTCAACTCCCGAAAACTAACTCTTCTCTCACCCGGCTCATCGCTCTGCCCCGAAAAAAACGCGGATGGTGGGGGGGTGAGGGGAAGTGATGAAAATTAGCCTAACCTCCTTCCCTTCCCTGCAGGGCATTATGGAACTTCATTTTACAACACTCCCCCGCACAGAAATGAGGTAGGAAAATTACGACTTTTCCTCGATGTGGCCGCCGTTAATGCGGCGCTAGTGCCCATTTTCGCGGCCCTTTTCTCTCGGACCTGACGGCGTTTTTACGGGCGACTGCGATGAGTTTTATACTCGGCGCTCAATATCTTCGGCCCTGAAACTAAAACACCGCGACTTTTATTGCGTTTTCCAGGGCCCTCCATAAATTTTTCCCCAAAGTAAGGGAGAGGGGTGGGGGCGAGAGGGGTTTCGGGATCCGGAGGTTCCTCGTAGAAATTAGTTTGGTCGGCGGAGGAGGGCGCAGATGCTATCGACCTCAGATTTGTGAGGAGATTGCGAAGGAGCTTTATTGTCCCACGATTGCGGGGTATCACGAACCTCCGGCTCCTCTGGCCCTGCGGAATATGCCAGCTTCACTATAGGAACAGTCAGCGCTGTCGAAGCTGAACTCGCTGATCTGGGCCAATATTGTGACGAGCGTAGTGTGAAGGGAGAAGTGCTGATCACGTTACTAAAACATCAAGTGGAACGCAACTCACAACTTTCAACTCGCTCAACCTAAACAAATAGGTTTTCGTAGCTTTTGGTACTAATTCAATACACTTAGCACTCATCTCATTCTAACTAAAAAAAAGAGAATAGCGCTTCAGTACAAGGGAGATAATTAGACTCCGTGTTTCATACAACACAAGCCGACAGGCAGTTCAAGGGAAGCTCCTGAAACTCCAGTGACAGGCTTGCCTCGACAAGAGCCATGAGCACTTGACATCCTGTTGAATATCTCACCCCTCCTCATACACATTCAGAGGGGCTGGGAGTGGAAAGGCTTTTGCAGACCAGTGATATTTCTACCGGGGCTACCAAGGCAAGCCTCCAAGAATTGGTTACACAGTTCAAATGAGAAAGTGTTCTGCCAGTGTGAACAAATTGGCAGCTGTCATTCAGCGTCTGCGCTCACACACAGCAACGTGGAGAGAGAGCGGTTTCAGACTGAGTTGGACGAGCTGCCATGGTGCACTGACTGTGATGGGGGGGAGAGCGGCTCTGTTCATCCTGGGCCCTAACTTCAGCCTTCCCGTGAAATAAAACGAATACAAATATATAACGATTGTAAAGATTCACAGAATCCCAACGCGTTGGGTCTGAGACTCATAATCCACAGATGGCCCAACGGTAGACACAAGAAAATCACCCATTGGCATCACGAGCCACGACTAAGATGGGCAAAAAGGCTCATTGCTCCTTCAAGGGCGAAGGCAGTGCCTACACTCTCTAGACAGAATCTAAGAGTCCTCACTAGCTTCCTCGCCAGGCACTGCCCACTTAGGTATCACCTCAAGATGGGCAGTTCAGAGGTAGTTGAGTGCAGATTGTGCAAAGAGGAGCAGAGCACATCCTATGTGGACTCTCGAAGAGGGTTATATCAGTCTACTGTCATGGAAGTTACGGTTTTGCTATCATGCATGAGACCAGCCACTTGCGCGGTATTTACCGAACCCAGACCCGCAGATAGACAGCCGGTTTTTGGTCATTCGCCAGTCTCCCGGTGGAGAGCTGTTGCCTGTGTGACCACCCAAGAAGAATACCGCACCATCTGGGAGAAATTCTTAATTTGGTTCCCCGCCTGAACTAACCATTTACTTGGCTGGCAAGATTTAAGGGGGCAGGTCAACTATTCTACTACGTTTCTTAGCAAACTGGGCAAAACTTTGTAGCAGTCAATACTGCAAAGTTCGTCTGCCTTCCCAACAACCATTGCTCACTGATGTAAAAACTACAGTGGAGCAGCGCGTGGTTTCTGGATTCCTGGTTTCCTGGAATGATTTCTGGATACTGGAGGCGCACGACGTGCAGGATGGACAGTCTTAGAGAGAAAAGAAGTGGAGCAGCACGTGGTTTCTGGGTTCCACTGGAGGCGCAAGACGTGCAGGATGGACAGTCTTTGAGGGGAAAGAAGTGGAGCAGCACGTGGTTTCAGGTGTCCAACGCATAGGAGGCGCAAGACGTGCAGGATGGACAGTCTTTGAGAGAAAAGAAGTGGAGCAGCACGTGGTTTCCGGGTTCCACTGGAGGCGCACGACGTGCAGGATGGACAGTCTTTGAGAGAAAAGAAGTGGAGCAGCACGTGGTTTCTGGGTTCCACTGGAGGCGCAAGACGTGCAGGATGGACAGTCTTTGAGAGAAAAGAAGTGGAGCAGCACGTGGTTTCCGGGTTCCACTGGAGGCGCACGACGTGCAGGATGGACAGTCTTTGAGAGAAAAGAAGTGGAGCAGCACGTGGTTTCCGGGTTTCCCTGGAGGCGCAAGACGTGCAGGATAGATTGTCTTTGAGAGAAAAGAAGTGAAGCAGCACATTTAAGTCAACATGCCCCGTTAGGAACTGGCTCGTCCTGTAGAACGCATTTTGTCCTAAGACGTTCGCGGGTGTTGTGAAATAACTCAAACGTGTCAGGATTTTTGTCAGGATTTCAATCTCGCTTGCCATTTCTCTAACCCCCATTGGTGGCAAGGTTTCGTTCAGCGGAGCGGTCCACACAGAGTTCAGTCCAGAGTGGTGGAAGCTCCCATTTCACTCTCCACTTGTCAACCATGCACTCAACGGCAGTAACTGACCGGTGATCACCTGTAGTACTTTTGTCGATACAGTCCTATAGGCATTGTTGATATTTTATTTTGATTGACTGTGAGCTTCCTACCCCAGACAACAAGGCAGTAGCGTAGCAAGTCACCTAGCTACATGGCCTTGTACATGAGGATAGTGCCACACGCCCCAAGTGTCCTTACTAATAGCACGCAGTGAGGCAGGACTGTAGGTGTTGGCTGAAACCTCACCACTCTCCTATGTTAACTCCCAAGTGTTTGACTTGCTTCTCAAGAAGGAGCCTACGGCCAGCAAAGCGTATTATTGGTTGGCTGGTTAATTTTCCATTCGAGAGGATTAGCTGGGTTTCCTCAGCCACCTGCATCTTGACATGCTCGCACCTTTGAGAGACAGTGCGAAGCACAGATCAGCGCAGTCAGGTCATCCACATGAGGTTATGGCTTTCAGTAAGTCTCCATGAACCTGGTTGTGGGTTATCTTCCCAGGAGCATGCCCATGCTACCAGGCGCGACCACGGGTTGTGGATAGTGGAACAGCCACGGCATTGTCTCCAGGGGCATGTCTGCGGCCAGCTGTGAATATGGTCAGCATGCTGACTGAATAAGCAGCCGTGAACGATGGGCAAAACCCAAGAGATCGCAGAAGAGATCCTGAACAAAGGGCTCAAGGGCAAGCGGATCTACATTTTCTCAGACAGCCAGGCCCTTAAAGGCCATCGCAGCCTATAGTTTTAGGTCTAAGCTGGCATGGGAATGCCTCCATGCGCCCAAGCAGCTCGGCGCCCGTAACAGGCTGTCCCTCATTTGGGTGCCGGCTCACAGGAGGCATGAGGGCAATGAAAAGGCTGACTGCCTCGCAAAAAGGGGTACAGAATACCTACTCATCGGGCCTGAACCACACGTGGGTCTGACGAAAAGTCACCTGAACCGTCTGGTTGCTCGATGGGAGATACAGGAAAATGGCGCCCATTGGCATCGCCAGCCACGACTAAGACAGGCGAAAAGGCTTGTCACGCCTTCCTGTCAAAGGGCGAAGGCGATGCTGACACTCTCTAGACAAGATCTGAGGGTCTTGATTAGCTTCCTCACCGGGCACTGCCCACTCAGATATCACCTCAACAAGATGGGCATCTCAGAGGCGGTGGAATGCAGACTTTGCGGTGAGGAGGATGAGACAGCAGAGCATATCCTATGTGAATGCCCTGCCTTGGTAGCAAAACGCTTTGAATACTTCGGTCAGGGGACCACTGAACCCCGAACCGTAAAAGACTCTGCGGTGAAGGACATACTCGGCTTCCTATGGGGGGCGGGTATGTACGACGCCTTCTACTAAGAAAGGGCCAGCGTCACAATAGGCACATATGCGGCCGCAGTGACAAAGGGACTTGTCCCACACGCCCTCGGGTCAAAAAAAAAGTCTCCATGAAAGCTTCCTGAGAAGACCTTCGAAGATTGCTGGTCGGAGGACCGAGCCCACCTAGGCCCATGTGTGGCTGCAAAGGAACTCGGTTCTGTGCGCCTTCGGATAGAAAAAGGGCACGTTGAAAATTTGCTAATACATGGACGAAAGCCACACATTTAGTTTTGCATGTTGGAGAAACAGGGAATTTAATTAACGTCTTACTCGACATCTAAAAATCCTTAGTCCGTAGTCATAAGTTTCGTTTCTTTTGTTGCTTCTTTCTTTGTTGTCTTTTTGTACATTACGTATGGGACATTTAGTGCAGCGCCTTCACGCTTCAAGCTAGTCAGTTCTTGCCCGAAAATTAACCTGACCACCGGAACATGTTATTCTTGTTGTTATCCCTGGTACTCCAGTAAGTATATTTGGGAATCCCAAGTGAGCAGTTCCGCGCAACCGATTCGGAATCCAATCGGTCGCGAGTCCGCCAGAACTGGACACTCGAAGCTGCTTGTATCCAGTTTCATCGACTCAATTTCGTCTCATCAGAATCGAAGTCAACCGATCGATGCTGATGAGTGTAGTTGGTGTAGGGCAGTGTAGTGTTGTTTGATTATTTTTGGGTTTCAAAACTTACAAACAAACAATACAAAAATTAGATGAATTCAATCGACAATAAATATACAAATATTTATTTATTTTTGTAGAAGCAAATAAATGTGACAGCGGCACCCAAAAAAATAAACTAAACGAATAATAAATAAGGAAATGGGGAGGCGCCCAGACTACCCTACAGTGGTTTTAGAGACCGAAGGATTGGGAGGAGGATGGGAAGAAGGACAAGAGGATGTTCCACAATAACGACCAACAGCAACACGCGGGTGGTGGTACCCCATTCAATGCCTGCTGACACACCCACCTGATGCACCTTCTCAACTCTTTTCTTACACCACACGCCAGGGCAAGGTCAAAACTGCAACCCTGACGTTACCAGCTTCTGACACCGTCTGAACCGTCCTGCACAATATTCGTGCCTCTTGGCTTGCCAGTAAGAGCAAGATCCCGGCTGCGAAATGCTACCTGGAGATCTAGAATCACAGCAGATTAGACGGGGCCAATGGCGCCGATGTCCAGAGACGACCCAGTTGTGCGACTCCCTCTCCACTTTCCAGCCCTCAGACGTCAACGCACCAAACACAGTTGAAAATTTCCGGGTGCTTAAGAATAAAGGCTTCTGAGTTCGAAACACTTTACTTAACAAAATGGTCTGTGAGTGATTTCGATCTACCAAATCGCCTCAAATTTGATATTTAGCTGTTCTACGAAACGCCAAAATGAGGGTATCAGCGAAATTGGCTCAAAACTAACTATTGTTACGTATTGAAGTAATTGGGTTAGTTCCATCAGTAGTTAAATTACTAAAGTTAACGTACCTGTTTGGTGAGCCGTCTCCTCTGGCTGGTGAGATACTGTGGGCGAGCGCTTTTGATGTGAAGACATCAGTGCTGACTTAACGGCCAGTGTAGCTGTGTAGTCAGTGTAGCTGGTGGACCCCTTTTCTTTTGCGCCTATAGGAATTCCTGTTTTATTTTACTCGGGGAGATAATCATTTCGTTTTTCGTGTTAATAAATCTCATGTACATCGTGTGGTTCAAGGGTTTTGTTCAAAGGAAAATTCTCCTCTCCACCACATTGAACGTTACAATATGAGACAATGAAATTTACTATTGATGACGCGCTGTTACGCTCTGGTCGTCCATGCTGTCTGAAATCACTGCCTCCTCTCGCACAACTTAAATTTATCGCCCGTTAAAACGTGCGGGATTTCGGTACTACGTTTCGAACATTTCCGTTAAATAGATAACTACGTCGAAACCTCGAGTTAGCGCTACGTCAATTTGTAGCCAACGGGGCAGAAGGGATATTTTATTCAATCAATCGGGGCATCTATGAAACATGCCACTCTGCAAGATAAAGCGGGCAACTCCTCTCACGTCCGACCGACACCGTAATTTCCCTCTCATCAACATCCCCATTTCCCCACGAGGGACGGAGCTATATAAATTGGCGCCGCTCCTGTCGCTAAATTGTGATTTACCAAGTGACACTTGCAACTCTTCTGAGCTCCTTTTCCCGGCTACTCTTCCCCACCCCCCACCACCTTCCTCTCGTCGCCAATTTATTCTTGAAAAAGATTGGAAAGGGGTTGTCGCGGGGGTGACTCCGAAAGTGAATAGAGGCAACTCCACTTCTTTTCATCTCCTCGCAACTTCTCAAAGCACAAAGTTTGATCTCGAGACTTCGACCTGAAGTTGCCAACTCAAACTCGACTAACAGAATTTTCAGGAGGAATTAATTGTGAACTGAAGAAATTCATCTTCTACTTCCAACTCTGATTCAGAACAAACGTCGGCGAACTTCTTATACTCTCCCCCCCCCTCCCTCCATCATCGCTCGCGCCCATTGCCGACGAGAGTTTTCCTGTTTTGAGAGTTTGTTGCGCAAATCTCAAGGAAAATTGTCGGTGATTAATAATCGAAACGAAACGTCCAACTCTATTGATTGATTAACTCGTCTTGGCAAGGGGACTTGGGGCTGGAAAGAGCCACGAATATTTCTCGTAACTGTGAAGAAATCATCTGAGAATGGATTGGAAGTGGTGCCTTGGAGCTAAGAAAGAAGCTCCGGAGCGCTAATGCTGTGTCCCTTCCCGGGGCGTTCAACTGTCAAGAAGGCCCGAGAGCTTTTTTAGTTGACCTGGGCAGAAGAGGTCAGCTAGGGGTTTATGTAGCTTGCATGGGGCACCCTCCCCCCTCACTATCCCTGTACATGTCTACTTTTGGCCCCTGTCTACCCTGCTCACCCTGCACATGGAATGAGGCCCCAAAGGCAGGTTAAGCTGCCAATTCTCATCTTACTTCTCCCCATGAGAAAACCTTCTGCTGGATTGTCACGCCCCCAAACTGTCTTAGTCCCTAAAAAAAGTGGCGACAGAGCTACAGACCGATTTCCGTGTCTTCCGTGGTTTTTCAGCGCTTCCAAAAAGTTCTAGCTTTGTCTCCAGGTGGCTTGTGTCATTGGCGGTGTCCAGAGGGCATCCAGCCAGTGGATGGTGCAGCCAAGAATCTCACAATTCAGCAGACGGTGCTGCCCCTGGCCTGGAAGAAAAAGAAGCAATCCTTTTGGTGCCCTGGACGATGCTAAGGCTATTGACACAGTGTGGAGGCTCCTGATTGACTCATCGATTGTGTGAGCTCTTGGTACTGCAGGTTGAAGGGGAGATGTCTGGGGACATGGCAATAAGGCATGGCCTTTAAAAGGGTGACCCACTGTCTCCTATACTCTTCAATCTTACGATTGATACTGCACTGGGTAAACTGCCTCAAGAAGTAGGGCCCCTGGTGTGCGAGTGGGCACATTAGCCTTCGCAGATAATGTCGCCCTCCTTGCAGGTACCAAGCAGGGTTTGCAGACTACCCTTGATAAGTTTATAAGGCAGCTTAGGCATGTGTGGATTGAGGGGTGAATCCTGAAAAGTGCGGCTCAGTTTCTTTGGTACCGTCCTATTGAGGTTACAGCGTGAATGTTGTGGATGCAGGTTTCACCATTGGCGAATCCTGGATCCTGGTTAGAGGCGTCCTCGAGACGTAGCAGTATGTTGGGATCGAGTTTCTCGCTGTAACCTCCTCAACCAGCAGCTGGGTGTACCTTGGTGATCATCTTCAGGAAGTCGCCAAGGCTCCACTGAAGCTACAGCAGAAGCTACGTATATTTCAGACGTTCATGCTCCCTGAACCTACGAGCAAGGTGTTGGGGGGATTAACTGTCTGAAGGCGTTAAGCCTTGATGAAATGGTGCGCTCCTCTGTTTGTGCTTGGCTAGACCTCCCATGTAGCGTCCCATATGCGTACATTCATGCTCTGGTTCGATCTAATGAACTCAGTGTTCCGTACCTCTCTACCACTATCCACTTTTGTGCTATAAGTGTCTGCTTGCTTTGCAAGCATCTGTCTGGGATCTTGGACGCGGTTGGCTGGTTTTGGATAAGTTCAAGGTCAGCTGCGGTAATGTGACAGGTGACTCCATCTGCCTCATAAGTCTTACGAGTTTTTGGCTGCTCTCCATGGTTTGGTTGACGGACGGGAACTCAGGCACTGCCCTGACTCCCCCTACTCTTCTGCATGGGTCGAGTAGGCTTCAGAGGGCATCGATGGAAGGGATGGCTCTTTCACGCCGTTCGTAGGGCCTCACTATGAGGTGTACAGAGGCCAGGGTCGTAACATTGTCGATGCTCGCTGCCGTGCCTAGGTAACCAATTTGAGTCGCTGAATCTTGCGGGGCATGTGTGCCACAGGTCCACCTACTTATAAGGGCAGCGTCAAGCGTCATGACGCGGTCTGCAAGCAGGGCTAGGAAGTGGTGAGAGAGCGACTTCTCTCAGGAGGGGGAGACCTGACATCGTCGCTCTCGGGCTCACCTCTAAACTGCTCAACAGTAGAAATAGAATTTTAATCAGACCCTCGAGCGGCTGATGCCGTAATAAATTCATAGTCTTCACCTACAGAACGCACGCGAAGAAGAATTCATCCCGGAGCCGACACATTTGCCGAGTCCAATAACAAATAACTCCCTTGCAGCAATTCCTCCTTTTCTCCTCACAACTGTTGAAGAACTGATTGTGTTGAAGCAGCCCTGCAGCCCCAGCGTGCAATATACTCAAGAGACCCTCGCCGTTGAAATATCGATATCCTCCATTGATATAGAAAACAGGGCGACAAGTATAACGCTCCCCCCCCCCTCCACCTTGAACATCGACGTGATTGAAATTTGACCGAATCTATTCAAAAACCTCGTCACGACTACGACTCCAGACGACGTATCCACCTTCCGCGAAAGCAACTTCCGTAAGAAAACAGACGCTCAGAATTTGAATGCAGCTACTGTCTTTCAAACGCGTCATCGCGCAATGTGTCATTCTCTCTGACGCAGCTTCCGGAAACAAATCTAGCAGTATTTCCGTGAAAATGAACTGAGTCTACCGAGTGTGGTCACATTCAACGGCATTCAAACTCCACCCACCCAACACATTTCTGAGCATTTCAAACCCTGAAAGTGTTTATAAAATATCGTTTACATTTTAATATGTCAACAGAGGGCCATTTTGACATAACTTTGACGGAAAATGAAGAAACGTACAAATACTGACAAGTAAACACATTTAGATAATGTAATTTATATTTGTTCATAATTTGGGAATGAACAACAAATAATATTAACAATTGTACAACCTGAAAACTGAAGAACAAAATTATTCTACAAGGACAACATAAGACCACCTATTTAGAAATGAAAATACGAAATTATGATGCAACAAAAATGACGAAAAAAATTCGGAAAGAGGTAATTTACACGTTAACACAATCTTTAAATTAAAGATTGAAATAAACATTTTAATCAGTATAAGTAAAACTTCTGAAAAAAGTTAAAAATTATGTAAGTACTATTTAAATTATTGTATTAACAGGTTGCATTATGAAATTATAATTCTAACAAACGAAAATATCAAAAAGTTGAACCAATAAATTTTGAAAGTTAGAAATAAATATCTGGTGCGTAGCAACACACGACTTTCCGCCACCCCTTTAAGTTCGAAAACCAGCTACATATGCGGGTGCTATATCTTCGTTCAACGCATTTTTACAGGAACATTTATGGAGAACAAAATGTAGTGACTAGTTAGCTGAGAGTACTCCGAAAGTTTGATCGAAATCGTTAGAGCCGCTTTTGAGAAAATTGGAATACCGATAAATTAAAATTCGACAAATCTCCTTTTCTGAGTTAACTTGGCTTATATCTCCGTTCAACATATATATACAGAAATAATTATAGAGAACGAAATGTTGGTATGAGTGACCAGAAGACACTCCATTAAGATTTATCACATCTGGTGAAAAAGTTACCCTGGAATTTACGAAAATGTTCGAAAAAACGTTATTTTTGACACATTTTAATTTTTATCTCTGTTCAATGGACCGTCACAGGAACATTTATTGAGAACAATATGTAGGTATTAACTATTTAAAAACATCCTGTGAGTTTGGTGGAAATCTCTGAAGCCGTTTTGCCAAAAAGCGTAAAAAACCTATTTTTGCTTCAGGGGCCCATATCTCCGTTCACCGTATTTCCATGGAGATATGTATGGAGAGAAAAAGTTAGGTATTGATTGGGAAAAGATAATTTGAAAGTTTAATCAAAATCGTTAGAGCCGTATTTGAGAACAATGCGAAAAACCCTAGTTTTTGGTACATTTTCGTCCCCCATCCCCCCTTCCCATCGGCCGAAATCGTCTATAACCTTATTTTGGTGTCTACAAAAAATAACGAACAAAACAAAAAAAGAACCAGCTCAATCGGATCAGCCGTTCTCCCGCAAATCGAACTACAGACACACACACACACACACACACACACACACAGATCTGTTTCTTTATTTCATGACTGTACCTAAACCCTCGACGAGGGTTATATCAGTCATAGAAGTTGCGGTTTCGCTAATATGCAAGAGGCCGGCCCCTGCAGCATCCACCGAACTCAGACCTGTGGAGGTACGGCAGGTATTTGGTCGTTAGCCAGTCTCACCGTAGAGAGCTGTTGCCCGTGTGTTACCGCGCGGAGGTGACCACCTGAGGAATCCCGTACCATCTGGGAGTAGTTCTTAATCTGGTTCCCTACCTGATCTTACTGTTTACTTGGGTGGCAAGTTTCAAAAGGACTGATCAACTATAACCACGTTTCTTAGCCATTACCTTCTTTGCGAACTTTGCAAAGTGGTTATAGGCTTCCTTTGTAGCAGTCAAAGCTGCTAAGTTCGTTTGCCCTCCCAACAACCGTCGCTCACTGTTGTAGAAACTACAGTGGAGCAGCACATGGTTTCTTGTTTCCTCCGCACTGGAGGCACAAGACGTGCATAATGGAGAGTCTTTCAGGGAAAAGAAGTGGAGCCGCGCATTGAAGTCACCATGTCCCGTGAGGAACTGGCTCGTCCAGTGGTCTGGCTCAACCCATTTTCTAGAAAGACGTTCACGGATGTTGGGGAAGAACTCATACGTATCACGTCCCTTTGACGAGGATTCCCATCTCGCTTGCCATTTCTCTAGAGCCCATTCATCGATGGCGGCAAGTTTCTGTTCTGTGGTGAGCTCCGCACGGAGTTCAGCCCAAAGCGGGGGAAGCTCCCGTTTCACTCTCCACTTGTCAATCATGCACTCAACAGCCAAATCAACTGGTAACTGACCAGTGATCACCTGGAGTGCTTCTGTTGATACAGTCTTGTAGGCCTTGGTGATCCACAGGAGCGCGGCTCTCTGGGATTGGGCCAATACTCCCTTTGATTGACTGTTAGTTTGCTACCCCAGACAACAGGGCAGTAGCCAATCACACCTAGATATATGGCCTTATACATGAGGATAGTGTCGTGGTAACACACACCCCAAGTGGCCTTAGTAATGGCACGCAGTGAGGCAAACCTTGCAATGGTAGTGCCTTTAAGGGACTGGAGGTGTTGGTTGAAACCCCACCTCTCACCTATATTCACTCCTAAATACTTGACGTGCTTTTCAAGAAGGAGCCTGTGGCCGCCAAAGCGTATTGTGGGTGGATTATTCACTTTCCCCTTCAAGAGGATTAGCTGGGTTTTTCCTCAGCCACCTGCATCTTGACATGCTCGCACCATTGGTTGACAGTGCGGAGCACGTGGTGGGTTTTTTCTTCAATTTGGCGGACTGACTCTGCAAAGATGAGCACAGTCAAGTCATCCACATAGGCGTACGGCTCGCAGTCAGTCTCCATGAGTTTCCTGAGAAGACCTTCGAAGAAGGCATTCCAGAGTGCTGGTCCAAGGACCGAGCCCTGTGGGCACCCCTTCTCAATCTTTCTCCGGACGGAGACATGCCTACTTTCGATCGTAGCAGTTCTGTCTGTCAGGTAACTTCTGACGAGCGAGTACAGGTTGCGGGGGATTCCCCTACCTTCCCCTACCCAGTAGCAAATCAGAACTGCTACGACGTACTTAGCCGGTGCCAGCAGGGAAACACGCCGAATCTCGACAATGACATCCTGCGTGGACCTTCCTTTGGTACACCCGTATTGCCTGCCTGTGAGGTTGCGGCCAAAGACTCCTTCGAGGGACTGCAACATCAACACACACACACACACACCCACACACACGGACCACGCGCCGAAATTAGGTTTTTTAGACTCAGTTGGGTCTGAAACGTAAAGATCTGAAGAAAACCCAAATTTTTTTTTGGGCCGATTACTATACTTTCCTTCCCTTCGGGTAGCGGAAAGTAAAAATTGAAATTAAAAACTACTCTTGCACGTCGCCACGGGCTCCTGCCTAATGACGTGCAATTATTATTCGCAGTAGCACCCTTTTGTCATATTCTTTCATTTATTATAATTTTGCAACAAGTTGTGTGTCTGTTGATATGTACTTCTCATGAATACACTTTTCAAAATTCAAATCTTTTCAAAATTCAAACTAAGTAATTTATTTATATTTTCTTTTAACGTTAAAATTTAAAAACATTAACTAGGAACTATTTTGATAACATCAGGTGTGACGCATCACACAACTTTCCTCAGCTCCACGTAAATTTGGTGGTTTTCGTGGCTTTTGGAGTAACTCAATTCATTTTCCACTCAGTTCGTCCGAATTTGGTCAAACGTAACGCGGCGGTGGAAAGTTATAATTTCGGAATTTATTGCGACGCTCCGAACAGATAGGCGACCATTATTGAGCAATTAACGCGCGGAGATATAATCGGGACTAAACACGAACGATCATACTCACTGCTTCACAACGATCGGGTAAAAACTTGGAGAAATTGTAATAAGTGACAATGCGGTGATTGAAATTCCGGAATTTATGGGGTAGATCCTGTGTATCTTATGATCGTTATCAAACGCTAGTCGTATTGACTACTACGTCAATTTTTCTGAAGGTTCCACAGTATCATTTGAAAGGAGTTAATGAGGAAAATATCTGGCGCGCAACAACACACAAATTCCGCAACTCTCGTAAATTCAACGACCTGCTGTACATGGGCATCTTCGTTAAGATAGATACAGTTGATACGGCAGATACAAAATGTGGGTATAGGCTGCTTTAAAAAAAATTATAAATCAAATCCGATGAAGCAGTCGGAATTATGATAATGATCAAGACGTTATTTTCGATACACTTTGGTTATCTCTGTTCAATGGACTTTCAGAGGATCATTTATGGAGTACAATGCACAGCGCTAACTATCCCCCCCAAACGTCCTATGTGTTTTGTGAAAATTGTTGCAGCCGTTTTGCTTTTTAGGCCTGTACCTCCGTTCACCATATTTTCATGGATATATTTATGAGGAGGAAATGGTAGGTACTAATTAGTAGAAAATAATGTGAAGGTTTAATTACACCCTTGTTTTTGGTAAATTTGCCCCCCCCCCCTTTGCACCTATGAAAATCGCCCGGAGGAACAAAGCGGAAAAAGAACCAACTCAATCGGTCCAGCCTTTGTCCCACAAATTGAACTGCAGACACACACATGGAACACGGCGAGAATTGGGGTTTTCTGAATTAGTTCTGTGGACAACCAAACTTTTTACTTTCCACTACCCAAAGGTCAAGGAAAGTATAGTGATCGTAGCAAAATGAATTGACGAAGAGCTAAGGAAAGTTGTGTGTCGCAACGCACCACATATATACATGATAACTACCATGGGACGCCAAAATAAGGGTGAAGTATACGCCAGAGTACTATCCTATAACATATAGTTATCATAGTGATCAAAACACCAAATATTTTTTCCTCAAAAACGGCACTAACGGTTTTGATAAAAATGTTTATATTTATAGCTCTCAATACGGCAATTATACCATAGAAATCTCATTTGTGGGAAAATGACCAGAGCAGCACAATAAATTATCAAAATTTTCTGCGAAAATAGGTTTTATCGCAGTTTTTTCCCTTGTAAACTACGCTGAAATGTTACTAGAATGTTTAAAAAAAAATATCTGGTGCGTTGCAACACACAACTGTTTTTCTCTTTTTTTCATAACTGGGCGAAATGATTAAGCTCGCCTAGAGAAGTAGGAGCTGAAAGGCTTGTCTGCTCTTCCAACAACCGTTGTAGGAACTACATTGAAGCAGCGCAAAGGTTCCTTGTATCGGAGCCATTGAAGTCCGAAAGAGGTCTCGTGAGGAACTGACTCGTCTAGTGCTCTGGCTCAACCTACTTTCTACTGAGACGTTCCCAGACGTTGGCCAAAAACTCGTACGCACATGGAAAAGCCCATAGGTGGTACACTAGTAAAGCATCTTGTGGCTGCTTTCTTTTGAGTCTGGGTATTTTCATTGTGGATCTTGGTATTTTCTGCTGGTCAAGAGATTGTTGGGCTGGAATTGTTAGTCATGAGGCTGAGTAAACTCCATTCAAATGTTACTAGGACCTACAGAAAAAGTGACGTGGTAGTCCAGTCAAGTAAGATATTTAGGAGGTACTACAGAAATTCTAGAATTTTAACCATTTACTCACTTCCATTTCTCCCAGTTTTTACCAGATTATTCCAAAACGGTGGACGTGATCCTTCGCAATTATTCATCACGTAGACAATCCCTAAAATCACCTGCCGGCTGACTGCTCAATAATAGTCGTGGCACAAGGAGGGATAGCAAAATAGATCCCAGAACCATAAACACCTCTCGCTGTCATGTAAGACGTTGTTTAATTTTGTATCGCCCAAAATGTTTACGTTTTTGTATTATCTATATTTATCTGAGTATTTTCTTGTGAAGATAAATATTAACAAAAAAAAAGGCTAGAAGACGAATTTGTTGAAAATTAATTTACTAGAGGAGACTACAGTCAACAGATCAGGCTCAGTCATCCGGAGCCATCCTCAGAAATATGATTCTTGCACCCTTCTGCAAGCATTACAAATCGCGATGGCGCGCAGTTGACTGTTGACATTACCGGGCACGGCCATGAGGAGGGCCCTGACTCAATCCATATATATTTACCACGCAATATATAGCACAATCTTTCAATCGCGCCCTCACACGAACAATTATATTGTGCGTCTAGGGGGCCGCACAACGCGGCAAGTTGAACCAGCGAGAGAGCGAACCTGTTCGAACAAGACAATTAATCGGCGCAGAGCAGGCAAACAGCGACGCTCAACAGGTTCACTCCTGTCGGTACCGGCGTCCGAAAACACAAGATTTTGACTTGATAGGGAATGGTTGGGTAGGGGGGGGGGTCTTCGGTGGGCGGAGCTTCGGGCCCCCTTCCCCCCACCCGCCCCATCGCTCGCTCCGCGTCCGAAAGAGCGCCCGATCCCTCAGTCTTCGGGCAGCTGTTGTCGCGCGAGTGTTCCGCTTCAGAACCGCCGTCGCTCTCGACCGCCACGTCGTTCGCGTCTTAACTTTTTCGCCGTTTCGTTCGTTCCTTTTGACGGATTGACGATGAGCTTTTGATTTTCGTTTTTTCTTGCGCTCAAAATTATTACGATGAAGTGCCCGACATTTTGTGTTTTACTTGTTACTTTGACTCTTCTGACGACGAGCTCCGTCTTCGCCGAACTCGCATTTATGGACGGAACGTACCGCGGCCTCACCGTCTCAATCGACCCGACCGTTCCCAAGGAAAATTGCCACCAAATTCTCGCCAATTTAGAGGTAATATTCTGACACCAAGCAGACCACACATTGTCTTAATAATAACAAAAACATCAGATGCGACGTACCTCTAAACTTTCCTTCTGCGGCTTTTGCTACAAATTCAAAAGTGACCGTGCTTACAGTTGTGTTGCCTACTTCAGTATATAATGAATGAATGAAGCTATTGACACGACTTTTTTACAAGGATAGTAATCATTGTTCGACAATTATCGGGTAAAACTACGAGGTAGTAACTGCAACGGGGGTGGTTGAAATTCAGGAATTTGTGCAGTAGCTCCTATATATCTTATGGGCGTTATTAAACGCTCCACGTATGCGTACTTGATTGGACTACCACCTGAATTTTTCTGAAGATCCTAGTAACATTTGAGTGGAGTTTATAATAAATAAACTATTACTAACTAAATAAAATATTTTCTCAAAATTCGTTGAAGCTGTTTTTGAGAGAAAAATATCAGGAGCGCTGCACCACACAACTTTCCTTAGCTCTACATAAGTTGACTGATTTTCATTGCTTTTTCCACTAATTCAACTTATTTTTCTCTCAGTTCTTTTGAACTTGGTAAAAAATCACTACAAGGTGGCAAAAAGCGGCAGGTTCCGGAATTTATTGTGCTGCTCGTACTCGTGCTTTGAGGATTATTGAGTGATTGGTGCACAGAGAATTAATGAGGATGTAGACACGATTTTTTTAGAAGAATAATAATCACTTTTCGAGAGTTATCTGCTAAAACCGGTAGTAAATGAAACAGCGGCGGAATTTCTGGAGTCGTCCCTACATATTTTATGAACGTTATTAAACGCTCATTGTATAAGTACTTCATTGAAGTACTACATAGTTTTTTATGAAGATCCTACTACTTTCTGAGTGGAGTTTTTAAGGAAAAAACTACGCTGATCTCGATTTTCTTCGAAATGTTTGGCTGATTTATTGTGCTGCTTTCGACATTTATCAATCGATGAGAATTTTACGGTACGGTAGTGTTATTTTAAGCCATCCTCACAACAAATTTAATGAAAATTTTTTTAAGTGTTTTTTAAATTGAGAAAAACTTGTGGTTCGATCAGTATGATAACTATAGTTAGTTTTGAGCGGGTTTTGGCCATACCTTTTTCTGCGCCCCACGGTAACCTGCGAGCTAGATTTCAACTTTTGGGCTGGTTCGGTTCAGCCGTTATCTCTCAATTTAGTTCTCAGGCTAACAGACCGTTTTTCTCAAATAGTGTTTTTAGACTCAATAGGCGTGAACATGTGAGAACTTATTTTTTTCCTCAGTCGATTAAATAACTTTCCTTTCTACCCGGTAGAGCCGAGTAATGTAACAACATAAATCACACCACATTTGTAGCTCACCTGCATCATACACATGTCAGGGAGGGTATACAGAAAAGGGGAGACTCTCACGACGTTTAACTATTTGTTTATCACGAGCAAGCCCAATTGCGTTTTACATAAAACATCAGTATAACTTGGGTGGGATTCTACCTTTGACAAGTGTGGGAATACAATAAACGCGGGATAGAATCATTTTCTGTCGGGCAAATCTCATTTTTCGGTGTCTAGTGACATATTTTTGTCGGACGGGTAGTCGCAGTAATAGGCGTGAAGAACAAAATATGGTTATAGGTTGCTAAAAGACAAAAGGACGATCAAACTGGAAATGTGTAGAATGTAGAAAATGCGTTTACCGTAGATAAGTCGAACTTTTCCGCGATTTTCGGTTGTCATCTCCGTCAAGTGGGCTCTCAGAAGAACATTTATAGACAACGAAAGTTGGGTGGGTACTGATTAGTAGAAGACAATGTGAAAGTTTACCGTTTCGTCATCAGTTTTCTAAAAAACTTCTTAAAACCCTCTCGGTTTTAGTTCATTTTGGTCCCCTCGCATCGATGTAATGTATTCATATTTTCCCTTGAGTGGCACGTTACTTTTCTTGGCTCTGCGAAGTAGAACAACTTTCCTTAGCTCTAAAACAATTCACTTTGTACATGGCTATCTCTATTTAATCAATTCATTTATCACTCAAACACATAAATTTGAACTTAGTCAAACAACACTTCACGGCCGCAGGAAGCGGAGCGCTTACAGTCACAGATTTTATTGTGCTGCTCGTACGCATTGCAGGACCATTATTGAGCAATTGGTACACAGATAATTAATGAGGCTGTAAATACACATTTTTTGAAGAACGATAGTAATTACTTTTGCAGAGTTATTGGGTAAAAACGTTTAGAACTGGTAGTAAGGGAAACGGCAGTAGTTGAAATTCAGGAATTTCTGGAGTGAGCCCCATGTATCTCATGAGCGTTTTTAAACACTCGCCCTTTAGGTATTGAATTGGACTACAATACCAATTTTTACTTTCCTTGTTTTTAACATTCTACAAAAATTCCAGCGGAAAAACCTGCGCTAAAAACGCTGATCGCCGAAAATTTTGATAATTTTATGTGCTGCTCCCGTCATTTTCCCACCAATAGGAATTTCATGGTATACTTGTCTTATTGAGAGCTAACTATATAAAAAATTTAATCAAAATCGTTGAAGCTGTTTTTGAGAAAAAAAATTTGGTGTTTTGATCACTGTGATAACTATAGTTAACATTCGGCAGATTTTGTCCATACCCTCATTTTGGCGTCCCCTGGTAACCTGAAGGATAGACATCATGTTTCAGCTGATTTGGTACGGTTGTTTTCTCTAAAAACCGCGTTAAAACCGATTTCGGCGAAAGTTTTGGTAATTTATTGTGCTACTCTCGTCATTTTCCCATAGCTGGGAATTTTACGGTATAGTTGTCATATTGGGAGCTACCAATATGAAAAATTTTATCAAAATCGTTAGAGCCGTTTTTGATTAAAAAAATATTTGGTGTTTTGATCACTATGATAACTATAGTTAGCTTTCGTTGGATTTTGTTCATACCCTTAATTTGGCGTCCCATAGTAACCTGCGTGCGAGATATGAAGTTTGAGCTGATTTGGTACGGTGGTTTTCTCTAAAAATTGTTCACAGACACACATACACAAACACAGACACACACAGACGCACAGACCTTTTTCCCAAATAGTGTTTTTCGGACTCAGGAGGGTCTGAAACGAAAAGATCTGAAGAAAACTGAAAATTTTATTTTCAGCGGATTACGTAACTTTCCTTTCTACTTCGTAGAGCCAAGGAAAGTAACAATTCAGTTCTCTTCAGATCTCTGCGTTGTAAGGCCTACAGAGTCCGAAAAACACGATTTGGTAAAAATGTACATGCATCTGTTAACCTGATTGAGAGAAGACGGTAGAACCAAATCACCTGAAACGTATCTAGCCCGCAAGTCACCACGGGACGCAAAAATCCACTCAAAACTAACTATAGTTATCATGGTGATCGAAAGTTCTCAAAAACGGCTTGAACGATTTTTATGAAATGTTCTGTATAGACAGCTTCACATGACACTACAACACCATACAATTCTCATTCGTGGGAAAACGACGAGAGCAGCACAACAAACGACCACTTTTCGACGATTTTAGCGCCTTTTTTCCTTATAAACTCCGCACAAATGTTACTAGGATATTCAAAAAAAAATTGACGTGCTGGTCCATTTGGGTCCATATACGATGAGCCTTTAATAACGCTCGTAAGATACGTAGGAGCTTCTCTAGAAATTCCACAATTTAAACCGCCGCCGTTTTACTTATTAGCGATCTAAGAAGTTTTCATCCGATAACTCTAGAAGAGCGATTATCATCCTCTTAAAAAAAATCGTGTTTACAGCCTCATTAGTTCTCTGTCTACTAGTTGCTCAATAATAGTCAGGGCATGTGTACAAGCAGCACAATAAACTCTGGAACTGTAAGCGCCACCGCTTTCTGCCGCCGTAAAGTGGTGCTTTACCGAGTTCAAATGAACCGAGAGAAAAATGAATTGAGTTAGTGGAAAAAGCCATGAACAGAAGTGAGTTGACGTAAGTTGAAAGTTGTGTGATGCGGTGCACCTGATATTTTGTACCTTGTTACCCGAAAGGAAAGAAATTATTGCAATTGTCACAAAAAAAGTTGATGTTTTGTGATACAATCGCAGCACTTTCCTTCCTTTTGCTATTTTTTTAAATTTCTGTATCTGTTCGTCTGTATTTCGCTATTCGCAATTATTTCTGTATGTATTTGTCGAACCAAAATATGTGCCGTGATACGAGCTCGCAGCTAGGAAAACGAGATTTGTCGAACAATGATTTATCGTTTTTCAAATTTTCTCAAAAGTTCTAACGGTTTTGGTCAAACTGACGGGTTGCTGTTAACTAACTTGTACCTACGTATTGCGTTGAAATTGAACGAAGGAACACCATGGAAGGCCTGCTGTATATGCACCAGATACTTTTTTGTTTTGCTCGCAAGTTTTAGAGAGCGATAAAGTAAGGTCTGCTGGGGGCGGTTGCAACGGTTTTGATCAAAATTTCGGAGTTTCTTATAGTAAGTGGTACTTAACTATCGTTCTGTGTGAATAGTTCAGCGAAGACTTGGTGAATGAAAATGTTGGCCTTAAATGCTAAAAATGTTTTGTTTCATTTGTTCGAGTGGCAAGGCGTCGTCAAATAGTCAGTAATTAGGAATCGTTTCTCTGAGTGTCTGCTGAACAACCGCAATGCTCCAAAAATAGTTTTTTTTAAATTTTCCACGGTACATGCGTATCTGAATTTGAAGAGTCTGGTGTGTCTTAAAGTATCCACATTATTTCTCGCAACTATTTCTGTCTGTGGCTGTCCGTTGATCGGTTATATGAGCCAAGATACGCAAAAAAGGATATTTGCTGACTGTTGAATACTCTGAAGTAAATATTACCTACATTTTGTTCTACGTGATTGTTCTAGTAGAATTTAGCGAGGATTGTGTGACGTCGGACCTGTTTTCATGAGTCGGCGTCTGTATTTGAATTATTTCTTCATTCGTAGTAGGAACAAGTTAAGCAACCCATGACGGCCGGGCTTGAAACAATCCTTTTTACCCTCTAAAACAAACGTCAAGTTACACGGCCGGCATAATTGTTAGTTGGTCGGTTCCGAGCAAAGTATATTTGGGCCGCGCTGACAATTATTTCCGTAAAATGGAACGTTTTTCTTCCGCGGAGATACGAGGGGTTCGAGTGTCATGCCTCAGCAACTCGTTCGCGATAAACTACGCAATATTTGAAAAATTGCTAGCACCTCTTATCGTTCCGCGCGGAATGGTCGGAATGATTGAACGCCCCGCTAAATCCGATGGAGAGCGAGGCGTTCCGGTTCACCCCGCGTTTGCCTTTACTGAGTTTGTCGACGATTCTGCAGAGATTTTTGCTTTCTTTAGCTGTGAAGTGAAGGAAGGAAAGTTATGTGATCGGTTGAGAATGACTTTTTTAAGGCTTCCGAAAAACATGTCCGCGGTGAACACGAGTGAGAGAGAACGGCTGAACTAAACCGACTCAAACTCAATATCACCCCAAAGCTAACTACGAGGTGTGTTTAAAAAAATAACGGGAATTTTAGTGTTTTTGAAAAAATATTGATTTATTTGTCTACATTAATGTTGTCGCCTTCAAAGTAGTACCCATTAGATATTATGAACTTGTGCCAGCGCTTCTTCCAACCGTCGAAACACTTCTGAAACTCGTTTTTTGGGATAGCCTTTAGCTCTTTGATGCCATCTATGCTTGTAAAACGACGGCCCTTTAAGGTTCTCTTTATTTTTGGAAATAGGAAAAAGTCACGCGGAGCCATGTCTGGCGAATATGGAGGCTAGGGCATCGTTACAGTGTTGTTTTTGGCCAAGAATCCACGAACAAGCAACTTCCATTCGACGCTGTTTTTTTTCAAAATTCAACATTCCCAAAACATCCAAAAAAATTTCGTGGCATGAGGCAATCGATATGCCTACATCATCAGCGACTTCTCTGATTGTGATTCGGCGATCATTCATAACCATTGCTTCCACTTTTTCCACATTTTCATTGTGCTGGGGCGTCCGGCGCGTTCGTCATCTTCAACGTCAACTCTTGTTTTACTCATAATAGGCTCACCGTAGGCCTTTGTTAACCTTTCACACGCTTTATTTCATTTTTTACGCAAAATTTGATCCATTTCTTTTATCAAACGAAAATCGCTGAGCTCATAAAAACACGTCTAACCTTAGCGGCTGCCACAAAGTAAGCAATGAATACAGTTGAAAATTGTATCATACTTCAGGGGGATGTATCCCATCATAATTAGACAAAAAAATTGGCAATCGGACTCTCCAAACCCGCCAGATTTAAAAATTCCCATTATTTGCTGAACACGCCTCGTATATTTATCATCGTGATCAAAACACCACGCTGTTTTTGGTCGACAACTCCTCCAAATACTATATGATTTATGTGGACAACTCCAAATACCATAAGGATAACATACAATTTTCATTTCATGGGAAAATGACGAGTGAAGCACAATAAATTATCTTTTCTTCTTTCGCTAGCTTTCAAATAAATTACGTTGGTAGTCCGCTAAGCGACCTACGCGGAAGTGCAATAATGGTCACAAACGTAATAAATTACTTGAAGAATAGTTGAAAGCCATTGCTCGTCTTTGTTTGATTTGGTGGAAGCTTTCGACACATCTTCTTTATGACCAAACGGCCAAGACGGGTATTAAATCGGGTACAGTGGCGTGTTTCGAAAGTTATCCAAGGAACCGTTAACACGTGACAAACTGGAATTGAGGGGCACTAGAACTTGAAATATCATCTGCAGACGACTCACTGATGTATTTTAACGGGATGAGACGTTCTTTAATGCAAACACTGGGCTACGCAGCGTGTTTTCATGATTAAATGCCAATAAGCTCTGAATGTCAAGAAGGCTCAGTTCGTCACGTTTACGTTGAATGGGGTTGGTGTGACATGTAATTTATCGGAAAACTGTACATGTACGATGTCAGAAAAGACCGATTGCGTTCGTTATCTAGGGGTTTGGTTTTATCACCACACGTGAGCCGGGGGAGGAGGGAGGAAGTAGGCAAGGTATCACAACTGCTGCGGAAGAACGTGTATTTGATAGCTCATTTAAGGCTGTTACCCTCTGACCACTGAGAGAGTCTTATTGGTTTTATCTGTCTCCTGGGCTGAAGTGGAGCATATCTTACCACACCATCTCCAACAAAAGCTGAACTCAGAAGGAGCTTTTGTGAAGCACTGTTTAATATGTAAACATCCTTCGTACCCGCCTCACGAAATTTGTAGGTTTAAAACAAACCAGTACATTAGCCCACTACACTGGCACTTTAATGGTTGGCGTTCCAAATATTTAGAGGAGAGATGGATTATTTGTAGATCTATTACTTCCGTACATCGCAAGGTACACACTGTCCTTACTGTGAGGGTTTTACCATAGTGGCAGGTCAGGCCTGTATCGGATTGTCGTTGGGTTGTAGTTTCGTATATTTTTTTGGAAAACGAACTTGATTGACTTAAGACGAATGATACAGTAGAATCGTCATAAAATATATCAAAATGGATTAAATCAATGACAACATTGAAACTGCACGGTGTGTGTGTGTGTGTGTGTGTCTGTAGTTCGATTTGTGGGAGAACGGCTGATCCGATTGACCCGATTCTTTTTTTGTTTTGTTCGTTATTTTTTGCAAACCTTAAAATAAGGTTATGGACGATTTCGGCCGAGGGAAAGGGGGGTGGGGGACAAAAATGTACCAAAAACTAGGCCTTTTCGCATTTTTCTCTAAAACGGCTCAAACGATTTTGATTAAACTTTCAAATTATCTTCTACTGATCAATACCTAACTTTTCTTCTCCATACATATCTCCATGAAAATACGGTGAACGGAGATATAGGCCTATGAAGCAAAAGTGGGTTTTTAACGCTTTTTGGCCAAACGGCTTCAACGATATCCACCAAACTCTCAGGATGTTTTCAAATAGTTTATACCTACATACTGTTTTCAATAAATGTTCCTCTGGCAGTCCATTGAGCAGAGATAAAAATGAAAATGGGTCGAAAATAACGTTTTTCGAACATTTCCGTAAATTCCAGAGTAACTGCTTCACCAGATGTGATCAATCTTACAGAGTGTCTTTCAGTCACCCATACCCACATTTCGTTCTGCATAATTATTTCTGTATATATATGTCGAACGGAGATATGAGCCATGGTAGCTCGGAAAAAGAGATTTATCGGATGTTAATTTACCATTAGTCCAATTTTCTCAAAAACTGCTCTAACGATTTCGATCAAACTTACGGAGTACTCTCAGCTAACTAGCCCCTACATTTTTTTCTCCATAAATGTTTCTGTAGAAGTGCGTTAAACGAAGATACAGCACCCGTATACGCGGCAGGTCTACGAATTGACGTGTGTACGGGAAAGTTGTGTGTTGCTACGCACTGCTCGTACTTTTTTCGTCTTGTTTGTGATTTTTTGATTAGCGCGAGGGGGCGGGGCCAAAATGTACCATAAACGGAAGGAGGTATTGGCACGTGAAGCGAACTCTTAACTTTTCGGCTTTTCGGCCGCGAAAAAAAAGAAAGAAATTAGTCAACTAAACGACTTGTTAAGCGATAATTGAATTCCGTAATTCCTGAAGTTTCCCTAGATGATTTTACGACCGCCATTCAACGTCCATCGTATTGCCGGTTTATTGGACTACAACTGTGAGTGTTTTTGAAAGCGCCTGTGTCAGTTGAGCGAGAAAAAACTTCGCTAAAATCGCGTTTCGTTGAAATTTTTCATAATTTGTTGCGCTGCTCTCGTCACTTTGTGGCACCCTCGTTATTGATGTTTTGGAAAAACAAAAATTTGACATTTTGATCATTATGATAACTATAGTTAGTTTTGGGCCGATTTCGCTGATACGCTCGGTTTGGCGTCCTATTATGATTTGCCCCATGAATATCAAGTTTGTTAAGCAGTAATGAGTGGTTCACAGGAGAATAGCGCTTCAGTGAATCATAGTTGCTTTCTCGCTCGCTCTCTTTGTTGTTCAGTTAGAAAGAGGAAAAAATGGTTGTTCTTTTTTCGCGCCGATTATTTGGCTTCACGTTTCATCAATCATCCCTTAACGAATGAGCCCCATTTGCGTTCGAAATATGATCGCGAAATCCCATTTGATTCCCTGTATGAAAAATCCTCTCGATGTTTCAGCGGATAGCACGGCAGATTGTCCCTCGAATCCGGTTATTTCGAACCAAGTCTTTGTACGGAGATCGGGTTCCGTCCGTTGTAGAACGCCGAACGGGGGGTTTTTTAAAATATCTAATTGTTAATTACGAGTCGTGTTTCCATCCAATCCGCTATTGTCTCCGATTCGACTCGTTCGAAAACCGTGGGCGATCTCAATAGAGCAATTTCTGTAGATTGGTTTTCAAGGCGATAGGCCGCCGGTAATTGCTTGCCAGGAACAAATTCTAATCAACGAATGTATTGCGAGCCATGCGAGCCACTGCAAGTTACTAAATATACCGCTGACTACCTTCGAAGAACCTAGAAAAATGAACTGGAAAACAACCAGAGGTTTAGATGCCGTTGATGGGCCCAACAACGTAAAAAAATTGTTGCTGCGCATCACACAACTTTTTTCAGCTTGATTTTTTTATTTATTTGTACAACTTTTATATGTTTAGCTGTTGATTCAATATATTTTTCTCCCTATTCACGCGAACATGGTGACAAATAACTTCACTTTTTACGCAAAAAGTGGTAATGTTTGGTGTTACGGAATTTATCAAGCTGCTGTTACTTCTGCCGCGACCTTTTTTAAAAAAAAAACAATCGGCAATTATGGGTTTTCTTCAGATCATTACGTTTTGAGGCCTACTGAGCCCGAAAAACGTAATTTTGGCACTAGGTATGTTATTTAACCCCGCACATGGAATAAGGGCCTCAAAGGCCGTTAAGCTGCTGGTTCTCAACTTACTTCTCTTCATAGGAATACCTTCTGCTGGATTGTTACGTACCCTGTCGTTGTCCCCTAGACAAGTGGCGAGGGGGCGGGTGGCTGCTAACCGATTTCCATGTCGTCTGTGGTCTTTCGGTTCTTCCAAAAAGTTCTGGCTTCGTCTCCAGGTGGCTTGTGTCATTGACGGTGTCCAGAGGGCAATCCAGCCAGTAGATGGTACTGCCAAGAATCTCACAATTCAGACGACAGTGCTGTCCATGGCCTGGAAGAAAAAGAAGCAATTACATATGGTTGCCCTGGACGATGCTAAGGCTGTTGACACAGTGTGGAGGCTCCTGATCGACTCATCTATTATGCGAGCTTTTTGTACTGCAAGGATTCGATGGCCTTGCAAGTTGGAGGTGAGATGTGCCATGTGGGTGACATGGCAATGAGGTCCTTTAGCAGAGTGACCCACTGTCTCCTCTTCAATCTTTTGAACCTCCTCTCAGGTACCAAGCAGGGCTGGCCATGATAAGTTTATAAGGCCGCTAGGCACGTGCGGATTGGGGGGGTGAACCTGAAAAGTGCGGCTATGGACGATTTCCATCGATCGGAAAAGGAGGTGGGAGACGACAATGTTCCAAAAACTAGGGGTTTTCGCATTTTTCCATCAATTGAAAAAATGGGTGTAATTGTCTTCTAGCAATCTATAACCACATTTTGTTCAGAATGATTAGTCCTGTATCTATCTGTTGAACGGAGATATAAGCCATGATAGCTCGGAAAAAGAGATTTATCGGATGTTAATTTACCATTAGCCCAATTTTCTCAAAAACGGCTCTAACGAATTCAATCAAACTTTCGGGGTACTCTCAACTTATTAGTACCTAAATATTGTTGTCGATAAATGTTTCTGTAGATATGCGTTGAATGAAGGTACAGCACCTGTATACGCGGCAGGTCTACGAATTGACGTGGGTATGGGAAAGTTGTGTTGTTGCTACGCATCAGATATTTCGAAGAAGGTTCGTTAGTGTCGTTCTGACAATGTTGAAACCACGGTCCTCTATCTTCCGAAATGCCACCTATTGCTCCTAGTTATTTAATAAGACTTGCGCGATTTTTGTGAGAACGCTTCGGTGAAGTGAGGGAAATTTACGAATAAAAAGCTGCACCGAAACCAATTTTGGTTATTTACGAAAATTTATTGTTTAATGTAATGGGAGTAATATTTCCGAGAAGCTTCATTTTTACGGACCGGGAATTATATTTGGAAATACAGCGTGAAAAAAAAGGTCGACTCGACGTGAGTATAATCGATTATGATGACTGTAACTATACGTCGATCGTACAAGCCCGATTATTTTGAGAACACTAGTATCACGTTAGGGAAATTTAATTTTTTTTAAATCAATAAAACCGCTTTTCGTTGAGAAGTGTTGATAATTAATTGTGCTGCTCTCGTCATTTTCCACTAATGAAAATGTTACAGTGCATATCATTCGGAACCCAGCACACAAAATGTTTAATGCACGTATTGCTGAGGAGAGTTGTGTGATGCGTCGCATCAGCTATTTCCACTTTCTTCGGAATGAGAAACGTACTGAAAACATTTCAATGAATTATTTTCTATTTGCTGACCGTGGTCTTGATGGTTTGTAAAGAGGTGCTGGGTGGGGGGGGGGGCTTGGTGGTTTCAATAATTTCATTCAAGTTTCATGATTCTTGTTCGATGCAAAACGCTGATTCAGTAAGTATCAGTTTTTTGACCTCGGAGTTCCCACACCTGCCCTAATGGGACTTCCTGGCCCTTAACTGCAACGTCATTGTTTCCCCAAAGGCCTTCTACGTGCAGGAAATCCATGGAAACAGATTTCCAGCGTTGGCTGGAGATTCCGAAATATCATTTCCTCTCCACGATAGACAGCTCCTCACAAATTCATTCGCTACGAACTCTCACGAAAGTCGCTCGTCTCCCTGTGCTCACTCAGACACATTCTGCCCGTACAGTTCGCTATCTCCTTCCGATACTGTTTCCCGCGCCAGTTCACGCATATTTCCAGTCGTCCCCTTGTGTCGCCCTTTTGTACACAAACTATACTCACTTCATTGCACAAAATACAGTCCTCCTCGCGCTCACAGGTTTTTTTTTATTTCGAATTTTGTCGCCCTCTCGTGCGCCCAACCATTCTAATTGTTTAATTGCTTATTCACCGAAAGGAAAGAATATTAAAGTAGCAAATTTCCTTCCGTCCACCGACCCAGTAAGTAACTCGTGACGGCTCAGGTGTGAACTGGTTGCGCGCGGACAACACTCGAGAATAACCAAAAAAAGAAAAAAGTGTTCTCCTTGAAACTTTCAATTCAGAACCAAACACGCTCATTTCAGAAGCATCTCCGCAAATTCCGCTCTTTTCCCTTTGAGACTGTTACTTCCCTTCAAACGGTGGAGTAGAAGCTCTTCATTCGTCTGAGAGAAGGAGTGAGAGAGGGGGGGAAAAAAAAAACTCTTTTGAAATCAGTTTCCGGGCAACTGCACGACTGCTTCTTCGTTTTGTTTCGAGACTTGGAAGGCGAAAAAAAACGAGAGAAATTCGCATTCGGAAGGAACAGAACTGTCGAAGGGAAAGAGAGGAAAAACCCGCCTTTGACGATGTTTTTCGGAAAGCGGAGTTTTCACGGGGAAAACTGTCGACTGGATTTGACGTTCACGGCTCAGCTGCGGCAAAACTTAATTTGATTAAGCTGCGTAACTTTAGGTCTTCCCTATGCCCACGCACAAGTATTAAAAAAAAACTCTTTGAAAAACATCCGACGATAGATACGACTGTCGGGACTACAGCTCGTTGTTTTACGTCAAAGCAAACCCCAAAATGTTGGTCCGCTTGGGAGACATTCGCCGAGGACAATAACCTGAGAGTGTCAAAACGACGGGTCGCGAGGGGAATGGAAGTGAGTTTCTAGGACCTTCAGGATACACCTTCATCGAAGGGCGAGTCTTTTTTAATTTCACGCTTTAGCGCGGTTGTCCATATCATGGATGCTTGGTAAGGTTAATACGTAATAGAACTCAATAAACCTTGCGACATCCTGAGAACTGGCCAGCTGATCACCAATCCCCCCAATCAATTGGCCCTACGAAATAGACGGCTATTTTACAGATTTTTAAGAACTTCCGCACTTGTGCAAACATTTTGTGCGTGAATGCAGTTGACGCCTGAGTCACAAATCGGTTCAAATTTGATATTTGTTGTGCAGATTAACATAGGGCTCTGAAACAAATGTCTCGTATCAGACAAATTGGCACGAAACGAAGTCATCATACTGATCAAAACACCTTTTTACTTTCCTTGGCTCTACGAAGTAGAAAGGAAAGTTATGTTATCGGCTGAAAAAACAATTTTGAGTTTTCTTCCGATCTTTACGTTTCAGACTCTCCTGAGTGCTAACACTATTTGGGAAAATGGTCTGTGTGTGTACGTGTGTCTGTGAACCATTTTTAGAGAAAACGACCGTATCAAATCAGCTCAAACTGGATATACCTCACCCGCAGGTTACCATGGAACGCCAAAATAAGAGTATGAACAAAATCCACCGAAAGTTAACTATAGTTATCATAGTGATCAAATCACCAAATATTTTTTTTCTCAAAAATGGCTCAAACGATTTTGATTAAATTTTTTATATTGACAACTCCTAATAAGGCAACTATTCTATAAATTCCCATTCGTGGGAAAATGACGAGAGCAGCACAATAAATTACCAAAATTTTCGACGTAATCGATTTTAGAGTGGTTTTTAGAGAAAACGATCGAACCAAATCACCTCAAACTTGATATCCAGCCCGCAAGTTACCATGGAACGCCAAAATAAGGGTATGAGCAAAATCCACTTAAAATTAGTTATAGTTATCATAGTGATCAAAACATTTTTTTTTGATTTTGATTACATTTTTTATATTGATAGCTTTTAATAAGGCAGTTATACCATAAAATTCCCATTCGTGGGTAAATGATGACAGCAGCACAATAAATTATCAACACTTTTTACGGAAATCGGTTTTAGCGCGGTTTTTTACTTTCCTTGGCTCTACAAAGTAGAAAGGAAAGTTATTTCCTTTTAAACTCACTGAAATGTTATTAGAATGTTTAAAAAATATCTGGTGCGTTGCAACACACAACTTTCCTTAGCTCTACTTCATTTCACTCGGGTACATGGCTTCCACTTACTCAATTCACTTATCACTCAGCTCATTTGAACTTAGTCCGACAACACTGTACGGTAGCAGGAAGCGGTAGCGGATCAATGAATTTAGTAAGTAGAAAAAAAGCCATGTACCCGAGTGAATTGACGTAGAGCTAAGGAAAGTCGTATGTTGCAACGCACCAGATATTTTTCCTAAAAAACGTCTCCAACGGTTTTAATTAAATTGTTTGTATGAACGAATCCAAATGAAATATAAATCAGGAACTATTTCGACACAACGCGATTTATATAACATAATGCAGCATTTTCGTCATAAATCTGGTTCGTGCGTTAGCGTTCTAAAACTAATCCGAGCGGTAGTTATTACATTCACTACAGTTCGGTAATTTATTGTGCTGCTCTCGTCATTTTTCTGCGGATGAGAATTTCATGGTATTATCATATCAAGCTTTCTATACAGGAAATTTAATGACGATGGGTAAATGACGAGAGCAGAGCAATGAATCATTAAAAATGTCGCCGGAAAGCTGAAAAAAATACGCTCAAAGCCGAAGCACTGGTTTGTGGGAAATTAGCTCAAAACTAACTGTAGTTATCAAAGTGATATCTTTTCTTCAGAACTGCTAGAACGATTTTGATTTCTTTTTTGTTGAAAATTTCGAAATAACGCAGCATTACCCCAAAATTAGCATATTTGATAAGATAACGACAGGAGCGTAATTTTTTGGAAAATCTCGAAGGAAATCGATTTTAGCGCAATTCGTTCCTTATAAATTCTTCTCAGATGATAATAGCGTTTTCAAACAAATCACGACGGTAGTCCAATAAACTAGCTATACGATGAGAGTTCAACAACCTACAAACGATAATTAGGAGCAACCCCAGAAATTCCAGAATTCGAACCACCCCCGTTCGTTTAGTTGTGTGTGTCACAGATTTTGCCCAATGATCCCGAAACATTAATCACGATCTTTCTCAAAAAAAGTCGTGTTGACAGTTTCATGAATCACCTGTTCGCTGATTACTCCGTTATCATCGTGGAATAAGTAGGAGCAACTCACGAAAATCTAAAGAGCTACCAGTTTTTATGCGGAACATTGAGCTACCGAGTTCGTGTTCGGTTTTCAATTCGACAAAGAAATGTTACGCAAGCGGTTGAACCTGAGCAGGAGACTTCCGCTTCCCGTACATTTCGGGATCGACGAATCGAATGTGAAGGGCGCTTCCGGTCAAAAAGACGACCGAACGGCAGAGTAGGGACGCGACGTATCGGAATGTCCGGTCTGTTTTCGGCGGAGGACGGGCCGAGTGACTGACCGGAGTCGGAGTGAAGTGAAGCGCCCAAAGCCCGTTACCTGTTGACCGCAAGTTATTAGTATTTCACCGGCAGCAGGCAACAAGAGACCACCTTCGGCTCAGGTGCTCCAACTAATAATTTCGAAACCCGTTTCGTACTCGTCGACGAGCCGGTCTCCTTTGGCCCGCGAAGGGCCTCCGACGAACGCTCGAGCGGTTGCGCGGGCGTTCGGAATTAGCTGCGCGCTTATTTGCGGTTTGAGCCCAATGGAATTCCACTCTTGTTTTTCTTACCAGTGTTTTCTACTTTTTTGCGGAGTTGGAAACAGTCTGAATTTGAAGCACCTGGCAGCAGACAGTTGCCTGTCAATGGGTGGTCTGTTGGTCCAGTAATGTCATCGGATTCTGTGGCACTCAGTTCAACTTGTTTACTTTCCTTGGCTCTACGAAGCTCGAAAAAAGAATTCTCTTCAGATCATTATGTTTTAAGGCCTACTGATTCCGAAAAACAGTATATGAGAAAATGGTCTGTGCGGGTCTGTGAATGCAATAGGGAAAACAGCTCAAACTTGATATCTAGCCTGCACCAAAGGATCGCCTAGTCACCATAGGACGAGCAGAATCCACTCAAAACTAACTATAGTTATCATAAGGATCAAAACACCAAATTTTTTTCCCAAAAAAGGCTATAATGATTTTGATTACATTTTTTTTAACAGCCAACTCTATATGACAACTACACCATAAAATTCTGATTTGTGGGAAAATTACGAGAGCAGCACAATAAATTACCCAACATTTCGATTTTAGTGCAGTTTTTTTCCTCATAAACTCCGCTCAAATGTTAGTCGGATCTGGAGATAAATCGGGTTGTTGTGTGAAAGAGAGGGTGAGGAGGACTGCATTATGTGCAATGAAGTGAGTAGAGTTTATGTACAAAAGGGGACGACTTGTAATATGCGTGAACTGGCGTGGGAAACTGTATTGGAAGGAGATGATTGAGCACAGGGAGACGAGTGTCTTTCGCAAGAGTTCGTACGTGAATGAATCTGGGAGGAGCTGTCCGTTGTGGAGAGGAATCTGAAAAAGGAGGAGAGGGGAAAGATGGTAAAACCACTTCAGGGAAATCCGCCATTGGATAACCGCGGGAGTGGAATTCCAGCAGGTACGAAAGTCTTTGGAGAAACTATGACTGTGCTGTTAAGGGCCAGGGAGCTCATTAGCGCAAGTGCGGGCGTTCCGAGGTCAAAAAACCCTAACTAATTTGGCTCGCGTCGAACACAGGTGGTAGTCCAATCATGTACCTACACGATTATTGTTTAATAACGCTCATAAGATATACAGAGACTACTCCAAAAATTCCCGAGAATTTGAGTTACTACCATTTCTAAAAGTTTTTACCCGATAACTCTGAAAAGGTGATTATTATCTTTCTCAAAAAAATCGAGTGTACAGCCTCATCAATTTTCTGCGTACCAATCGCTCAATAATGGCTGAATCATGATTACGAGGAGCACAATAAATTCCGGAACTGTGAGCTCTGCCGCCGTGATGTGGTGTTTTTCGACGTTCAACTGAACTGAGTGTAAAGTTAGTAGAAAAAGCCATGAATTGATGTGGAGCTCAGGAAAGTTTCGTGATACTGCGCACCTGATAGTTTTGGTTTGATTGTTGTAAAGCTTGTGTCATTATTGTAGAACGTGTTCTAAAAATACGAAAGACAAGTTGGAAGGGCAGGCAAACAAGGACGATTTAATTGACGACGCATTAACAACCAACTTCACGCACGTGACATATAAGTTTTGGACTTTCCAACACGCCCTCTCAAGTTCAAACTTCTTCCACGATGACTACCATTAGTCCTGTGGTTTGTTTGAGGTTGTGGCAGAAAGTGAACCACAATGTTTTTCTAGTCAAATGCCGTAGATCGATTTGACTGATGAAATGGCGTATGATATCAACACGCTTAGTTCTTGACCTGTACGCTGGGTTCTGTTGCCAGGTCCACAGACCGTTTCGACTTCTCTCCCTACTCACAGGACTATAAGTAGCGGACCCATGATTTCCATAATCTCAACACTTTCTTGTTACTGTTGTCTTGTTGCATTCACCTGCACTTCGGTTTTAGTCCTCTGTTTGTTGTGTCTTCCTTGTTGATCCTAATAATTCGATTTCCAGCTCTCTCAACTCCTCGAATTTTTCAGATTTAACCATTTTAACCAAATTTCAAGTTTCCGTTCACGTAGACCTTTTTTCCACGTCCCAGTATCATAAAACTCGCCTTCGAACGCGGACACAATTTACTTTTGGTTTTGGCGTAAGAGTTGTGGAATCGAAAGTTCTAGGAGTTTTTTTGTACCAATTTCTACCCAAAATCCGTGCGGTGGTTTCGATTCTGCCAATGTTCAACGAACCATGTTCAACAGTGTTCATCCTATTCTGTTGAGGTGTTCCCAGTGCTTTTCAATTTCCTATGTATTGTACTCTCCTTCGTTGTCAGACTGAAGACATTTAATTTTAACACGTTTCAATGTCTATCATTTTCGTCTCTCGTCCCGTCAAAATTATCCTGTCCGCATCGCTTTTGTAACGATACAGTCATTTTCTTATTAATATTCGATTTCTCGGCGTTGGGCGTATGTAGAACGCGCGAATTGCTTCCTCGTCTTCAACTATTTACATTTTTTCGCGGTCGTTATAGCGGGAAATCACGAAAGCTGCGTCAAATGACGATAAGTTACGTCTCGCGAGATTTGACGTTGAAAAATCGATGAAGTCCCGCCCGCTTTTCCGACGTCGTTATGTTTCTCGTAAGAAAATAGGAGCGACTTCGTGAATTATTACGAGGGAAACGAGGCCAATTATCGATTTGACCGATTGCGAAGGGAAACCGTTTGGTTAAAAATGGTAGTTGGTGGTTGCCGGGGGGGGGGGGGGGGGTTCCAAAGGAGAAATTAAAAAATGAAGTGGGCCGGTTTGGTGGAACGAGAGGGATCTTCAAGTCTGTTCCAAGTCCCCTTCCACTTAGTTTTTGTCCTTGTGATCAACTGCAAGAGTTAACCCCCAAGTTAACTTTTCGTCCCCTAATTTGTCGTCCAAATTATTGCTCTGCGAAGAGCGAGTTCGCGGAAAAAAACTTCAAAATATGTGAATAATTCAAAGAGGACTGACGCTCATCTGGGTGGAACAGTAACATTCGGTAATAACAGCGGAGACATCAGTTGTATTGATTGTAGTTTGCTCCCCCCACCCCACCCCACCTCAACCCCCACCACCTCCATTGCCATCACCAATACCACTCGCTGTCGCGTGTCTTCCCGTTTGATTCGCCTAAATATTTAAAAATAAAAACCCCTCGTTCCGCGTTATCTTCATAAATTCATCACGTAAATGATATCGGGAATCGGGGTCGTCTTTCATGTCCGGCGGCTCAAAGCCCGAGTCGGTGATTTGATGTATTAGCGTGCGGCCTACTTCAATCTTCCGTCAAGTAATTTCGTGAACGGGTTCATTCATGTTCGGACGTTTGAAGGTTGTATTTACGGTCGTCAGATCTACGGAATTGAAAGGAAAGTTGCGTTATCGGCTGAACGACGAAATTCTGAATTTTCTTCAGATCTTTTCGTTCCCAGAGGCTTCGGTTTTCAAAATATCTTGCGGGGCAGAGTTTTGCGACAAATCGAATGTTTTTCACTCTTTTCGTACGAACTCAGTTGAAACTGGTTGTGTGTCAAGTTCCTAAATTTATTGTGTTGCTGGTACTTTTTCCAGGGACTGTGTCGAATGGTCAGTGGATATGTAATTGATGGGAGTGTGAGGAGGGAAAGTCATTTAATCGGCTGAAATTTCAGCGTGAAACATGGAGGGAATTATGTCAGCCTCCCCACCTGCCTCCATCTCGCCCCACCCTCTAACCTCCCACACCCCTTCCTACCCAATTATCACCCTTCCCACCCTTAACACCCTCTCCAGATCTTTTCGTTTTCAAGGACTTCTGATTCAAAGAGAACGAGTCAAATATGTCGTTTAACCTGTGGAACCCTATGAAATCAACTGAACAATCAAGTTCTCATACCAAAACGCCAAATATTTTTACTTTCCTTGGCTCTATGAAGTAGAAAGGAAAGTTATGTAATCGGCTGAAAAAAAAAATTGAGTTTTCTTCAGATCTTTACGTTTCAGACCCTCCTGAGTCCGAAAAACACTATTTGGGAAAATGGTCTGTGGGTCTGTGTGTCTGTGAACGATTTTTAGAGAGAACCACCGTGTCAAATCCTCTCAAACTTGATATCTCGCCCGCAAGTTACCATGGGACGCTAAAATAATCATAGTGATCAAAACACCAAATATTTATTTTATCAAAAACGGCTCTAACGATTTTGATTACATTTTTTATATTGATAGCTCTAAATAAGGCGATGATACCATAAAATTCCCATTCGTGGGAAAATAACGAGAGCAGCACAATAAATTATCAAAATTTTCGACCAAAAGCGTTTTTCGCGCAGTTTTTTCCTTATAAACTCCGCTGGAATTCTTGTAGAATGTAAAAAAAAAGAAGGTATTGTAGTCCAATCCAACACCTAAAGGGTGAGTGTTTAAAAACGCTCATAAGATACATGGGGGTTACTCCAGAAATTCCTGAATTTCAACTACTGCCGTTTCGCTTATTACCAGTTCTAAAAGTGTTTACCCAATGACCCGGCAAAAGTAATTACTATCCTTCTTCAAAAAATGTGTGTTTACAGCCTCATTAATTATCTGTGTACCAATTGCTCAATAATGGTCCTGCAATGAGTACGAGCAGCACAATAAATTCCGGAACTGTAAGCGCTACCGCTTCCTGCTGCCGTAAAGCGTTGTTTGACCAAGTTCAAATTAACTGAGTTATAAATGAATTGATTAAATAGAATTAGCCACGTATAAAGTGAATTGACGTAGAGCTAAGGAAAGTTGTGTGTTGCAACGCACCAGATATTTCTTAATAATATTACTGTTTGGCAGGCCGAATTAAATGGGACCTTTAGAATACCCACACTTGCACTTAACAGTACTCACTGGCCCTAGGGAAAGTCATTATTTCCCCAAACACTTTGATATCTCAACTCTTTTGTACCTGTGATTCCTCAGTTATTTTTGATTGACAATGGAATTCCCCCCTTTCCTGGACTTTCCCAACTATCTTTTCCCACCCCTCAATTTTAGATTCCTGTCCACAAAACACAGCTCCTTCCAAAAGTCAGTCAGCCTTCAGAACCCGCGAACAACAGTCGTTTCCCAGTTCTCCCAACTCATTCATCTCACAACTCTCTCTCTCTCTCTCTCCTTCCACTTGGTGTTCCACAACCAGTTCCCGAGTATTGAGGGTCCACTTGTTAGCGTTTATACACTCAAACTCAAACTGAGTTACTACAGTCCTTACTCACGCTCTCCACGACCATTTATTCCTCCGGTTCAAGCTCCCCCATTCGTGTGCCCAACAATTACAGTTCCAAATAACGCATCGGTACCATAAAAAAATAAACTCCTGGTTACTTTATACCACCATACATTTTTTACCTCGCCATCATTTTTAGTCTAATTTTTATGAAAAAAGCTGCACTGAAATAACTTTTTGTTGATACGTATGGGCGGTGCTCTAGTCGTATTACACGCACGAGAACTGCTCAGTACTGCTACGACATTTGAAACTGCCACAAAAAAAAAAGATCTAATCCATATGCAGTGTAAAATGTATTTGGTGTTTTGAACACAATTTGCTCAATAGTGCAGTTGAGGTGTTTTTCAGACGGAAGTGTTGGAAACGAAATGAACGAAGCTCAACATTCTTGTATGCGTATTGTTGTAGGCAACAAAGCTACGCGAGTTGGGAATCTGCTTTGTCAGGGCGGCAGCAATGGAAAACAACGCAGTTTCATAGCGACTGCGCTGCTGCCCTCAGGACATTTGGAGAAATCGAGCTCATCCCTTCAAATTCGGCGATTCGTCGTTCGGGTCTCATTAGAAAGTCTCCCGGGGGATTTGACGAAGCTCGTGGAAATTCTGGGTTAATGGCGACGTCCTTTTTGTCGGCTAATTAACTTCAACTAGTTCTCCAGGCAGTTCGTGCAGGTCTCTCAGTCGAGCAGCCGGCGGAAGAATTATCGCCGCCCGATAAATTGAGAATAATGGGGGCCAACTGACGATACAGTGACTGTAACGTGGCTGATAAGTCGACGGAGAAAGCGTGACCTCCCGTCGTCTAAATACGCTCGTTTTCCAACTGGAAGCTTCAACTAGGCCTAGGCCTCACCCGCGTTTGTTCGATTCTCTCTCAAATGTTTCAACTTCAACGCGCAACTCTGCACCGCAGTTTAGGCAATTGCTTCGCTTCTGGTTAACCGAAAAGGTCTTCGACACGAAGTGAAAGCTTGTCAGCAATGACTCCAAACAAAAAAAATATCTTTGGTCATGTGGTGCAATAGATAATGCCAAGTGAGCTGCTCTTCGGAATTAAGTATTACTGGAATGAGATTCCTGCTTCTGAAAAATATACTAAAATAACCGCATGCTCGTTTTTATAATATGGAATGCTGCAAAGAAGATATTTATTTACTTTTATTTTTTAAACTATCAAATTCAAAGGAAGACAAATCGATTTTGTAATGTCGACTGATGCCAAATTGTACTGCTGTCTAAAATTGTTCACTAGGTATAATAATAAAGGCGATATCTCTCCCTTCCTCTCACCAACTCTCCCTATATCCGTCATCACTCTCTCTCTCTGTCCACTTCCGTGATCGTGGAGATAATGGAATAACACCCAAAATCATAGAAAAGAACGATAATCCAAAAAATGACTTATTTACATTTATCTTTTGTTGGCACTGCACAAGATTTGTTAATTTATGTATATTGTACCCTGCCAGGGATGATGTAAGACAGGGCCTTATAATCCGAATCCTCCCTGGTTGTTTAAAATGAACGCATAATTAACCAATAAACTTCATCAACTCTCCCCACTCCCTCTCGCTCTTTCCGTCCCTGCTCCGACATTAAAGTTTACTTTACACTATCTGTAGGGCGCGCGAATGGGGGAGCTTGAAGCTGAGAAATAAATGAACGTGGTGAGCGTGAGTGAGGACTGTATTGCACTTGACAGAATAGGGCTTGACAGTTTGAGTGTGAGTGAGCGAACAAGGCAATTCAATACATGTGAACTGGTTGTGGTACGCTCAGTGAAGAGAGTTGTGAGTAGAGCGAATGAGTTGGGAGAACTGGGAGACGAGGGTCGTTCGCGAGTGCTTGTGGATGACTGACTTGGGAGGAGCTGTCCGTTTGGGAAGAGAAAAGTAAAGGAGGGGTAGGGCTAGATAAAGACAGTTTTTGGAGAGCCCAGAAAAACCCGTTGTCAATCGGAAATAACTGAAAAGGTGGACGTTCTATTGGTAAACACAGGGGGTCGGTGCTGGGAGAAACGATGACCTTCCATTAGGCGTAGTGTATCTCGTTAAGGCATGTGCGGACATTTGGGAGGTCAAAAACCCAGCTAATTTGGCCTGCCGAACACTATCTATAGACAAAATACTTGTTCGCTGGTGATCAACGGTTCTAATTTTCTTGGCTACCCCCTCTAACTCCCTTTTTATCGTTCTCTCCTCATCTCTTCTCTCTCTCTCTCTCTCTCTCTCTCTCTCTCTCTCTCTCTCTCTCTCTCTCTCTCTCTCTCTCTTTTATTTGGGAGGTCAAATACCCAGCTAAATCTCTCATTTTAGAAATATTTTCAGAGACAAGTTATTAGCGGGATATGATTGGTGAATGTTCATTATTGTTTTTGTTTTTTGTGTAATTATTGTGTATAGTAGTTTTAGTTTGTGTGCTGCTGAGAGGGGGAGGAATATACAAGTACTCAACCCTCCCAAATAGCAGTAAGTAAGTGTTTATGTGTCAGTAGGCATGTGTTTGGTATGAGTGTAATTTATTTTGGCATGAATGGTGTTTTGGTATGATTGAGCTTTTTTTGGGAAGAGAAATTTGTCGCTTTAGTGGAAAATTATATAAAACAGTGGGGCAATGTAATTTTGTAGCACAAAAGGATGTTGTTTATGATTCCAGGGGGAATGGTAGAGAGGGCCGTAAGGCCCTAATTTCCCCTGGTGGATAAATAAAGATAATCTCTCTCTCTCTCTCTCTCTCTCTCTCTCTCTCTCTCTCTCTCTCTCTCTCTCTCTCTCTCTCTCTCTCTCTCTATCTATCTATCTATCTATCTATCTATCTATCTATCTATCTATCTGTATGTATGAAAGATATATAAAGAGTTGAGTCGACAACAGCATTGTCAGTGGCTTATTGAATCGTTACTGTGGCGTGATTGTGGATATGAGCTTGCTGCATTCTGTGATCTGAAGCAGATGCTGGTGCTTTCCTCGTGATCGACGGAAATCTCCTTTCTGCTTGCACTACTCTCTTGGATGCCCCTGATCATCTGGTCTGTGTGGACCTGCAAGCACCTTTCTACCACAGTCCTTCGTGCCCTATCACCAGAGAAGCCAATCTCCCTTCTTCATCCTTGCCTTGTCACTACCCTGTGTCACTTGTCCTAGCTTTCTCTACACTTTCTCTTATCCTCTTTCCCTTACTAGTTTTTTTTCTGTTCCAGTCTTGTTGCATGGGCAAATAATTGCTTCGATTTTCAACATCTTTTTATTTTCTTTGTTGTATTTTGGTCTCGTCTCGTATCCACATCTAAAGCCTCCTTCCGGAAGCTTTGTTGCCACGCGGCGTTCCTCCTCGTATTCCCTTCCAGCCCCCTTCCAGTCCCTCAACACACGGAGGGAAACAAATTGCTCCGAATTATCAGCCCCGGATAAACTTCGAATTCCTCTCAAACTTCGTTTCCCTTTTTCAAGTAGGTCACACAAGTAGGATTTTTTTTCTTTTTTTTTCCACGAGGCGTTCGTTTGTTTGGGAGTTTCCCGGGTCTCACTTAGATACAACATAACATCTATCAAGTTATGTGCCCAACGCCTTTGTGATGACCCTCCCCTCCCCTCCCCTTACTCATACTTCACGGCCAACAAAGTTAGTTTTCTAGTTCTCTCGACGCGCAAGTTTTCTTCGTAGCGCCCTTTCCTCTACCCTTCACCTTGTTTTTATTCGCTGATCCCCCTCTGCGCCCTTACCCCCACCCCTCTTTGTTCAGACACACACACAACACCGCCGAGTAACTTGCGAACATTTCGAGCCTCCGCCGTTCGTTAGTTTCATCTTCCTCGTCATCGCCTTTTCGCGAATAGCCAGCGCCGCAAAGTTGGTTCTTGAGAGCTTTCGCAGGTTGTCGCGTGAAAGAGGTTCGTGATAAAAACGCGAGAGGAACCGTCAGGAGGAGGGGGGGAGGTCGTATCTTCCGGTTTTTCCATTTCAGAATTTTCCCGCTTCACTTAGGTCTTTCCCTCTCTCTCTCTCTCTCTTTTGGCGGGAGATGAGAAGAACGAGAAGAAAAGGAAAGTAAAGTTTCATTTTGCATTCAAATTAAGAATCGTAAAGTTGGCTTTAGTGTTGAGAAAATAAGGGATTCTTTCGCGTTTTGCGCAGGCGTTTGCGGAATTCAAATTGCGTACCGTCGTTTTTATTTCGGGTTCCAGCAATTTTTTTCGTTCCTTTGTCGCTCTTTGAATGCGCATAAAACCACCTCGCGAGAGCGAAACTTCGTCAAATTGGTATTGTGTACTGTAAGGGGGGGGGGATATTGCTGAGTTGGCACCTCGCGATTTCCGCGGTAGTGGGGGAGGGGAGGGAGAACGGTTCATCTGTTTTCTTATTGCGTTTAGTCGACGACGATTGCGAACGTTTCAACGCGAATTCGCGCCAGAGACTGCCACCCAAATTGATCATCGCTAGAAAATGTTTGGGCGTACAAAGGGGAGTGAGAGAGAGAGAGAGAGATTGATATTTTATTTAACAATCAGAGAAGTCCCCCCCAAAGTTCCCTCTTCCACTCACCCTGAGACATATCAAACATATTATTAGTTCTCTTGTGACGTACATAAACTATCACATTAACGACTTCTTATTAACCACAACAAAAACGGACCAGTTCAACAGAAAAAATTCACTTCACAATCCACTCTTCTACCGATTCTCTCTCCTTAAACTCTACCACATAGTGTGCACCCCTGAATGTTGAAGGATCGGGCGAATATTTCCGTGTGTTCCTTGTCGCCAAAAACTGATATTTAAAATTTAAAACTCTTCAAAGAGATTGATTGATTATGTTTATTTATCCACCAGGGGAAATTAGGGCCATAAGGCCCTCTCTACCATTCCCCCTGGAATCAATATGCAACATCCTCTTGTGCTAAAAAATTACATCCCCTATTACAGCCTGCTATTTTGAATGAGCGATATTTATACACAGTAATTACTCAAAAAACAAACACAATAAAGACCATTCAATAATCATATCCCGCTAATAACTTGTCTCTGAAAATATTTCTAAATTGTTCGGTCTTCGGAGAAAACTCAAACAGGTTCACATTCTCATTATGGACCTTGCTTGCCTGCCAGACTAATGATCTTTCATATGCTATTGTGCGATGGGCAGGCACCTTCAACATTCTTCCTGTATTGCGCGTGCTTCTATCCTGCACCGCAGACATGTACCCAAATTGCCTGAACAAATAGTCTGGTTTACGGAACTTCAAAATCTTGAAAGTGAGTATCGCAATGGCTAACTTCTTTCTCTCGGTAATCTTCAGCCATCCCAACTTCCTATAGGCTGGCGTTACGTGCTCATCCCAGCGAAGTCTCATCACGAAACGCAGCGCCCCATTCTGCGTTTTCTGAGGGGAGAAAAAAAGAGAAACTGACTGACTGACTAATTTATTTATGTATCTGTACGTTATTGGGCATACACTGACCACTCTCACAAATATATAGAAATTTTCATGCGAAAGTCATGCGCTAAATGTTTAATTCAACTCAGTTATAAAATTAAAAGACACTCCCGCTTGTTGAAAATCAAAATTAATTTTGTTCTTCTTATAAATAGAAACGCCAATAATAATAAATAGCGTTGGAATAAAAATTCAAAGAAAATCAATAATAAGAAAATAAAATTGTCACGGCTTTCAGCAGTCAGCCTAAATTACACGTAGATGTTTAAATAAGTGTTTTTTCAGTTTTCCATCAAATATTAAAACTTCGAAAGAGGGAGAGAGAGAAAGAGAGAGAGAGAGGGAGAGAGATTGATTGATTGAGATTTTTATTTAACAATCAGGGATGAGTTAGGGCCATGAGGTCCTCTTTTCCACTCTCCCTGAAAACATATTTACCATATTAAAAGTTCCCTAATAACATAAAATAAACTATTGCGTTAACTAAATCTCGCTAAGTAAATAACTAAAACAGACAAAAACAGTTCAACTGAAACAAATAAGTCAAACTCCATTTCACTTCAAAGTTTCTCTTGTACGAAAACTCCTCCATTTAATATAGCCTCAACAGTTTATTTTTAACTTTCTCCCTAAACTCTACCACTTTTTCCTTCATATCAAACCACTTAACATTATCATTATATAGCTTGCACCCCTAAACCTCGAAAGAACGTGCAAACATTTCGGTTCGATGCTGAGGCGTATTGCGGTTCCGTGTGTCTCTTGATGCTAGGTACCCAAATTTGCAGCGAAGATATGCCGGTTTGCTGTTTTTCAGTATTTTAAACATCATTATAGCCACGTGCAGTCATTCCTTTCGCTCATTTTCAACCAGCCAATCCGACGATGGTGAGGGGTGACGTGATCGTCCATTTTTAAGCCTCAACGCAAAACGGAGTGCTGCATTTTGGGCCTTCTGTAACCGACTCAGTTTCAGATTCATTGAGAGAGATAGAGAGAGAGAGAGATTTATATCGCCTTTATTATTGTACGTGGCGAGCTTTGGTCGTACGTTGCCATTTTTTTCCACCTAACCAGAACATTTTATGAGCTGTGAGGGCTGACGCTTTGTTCCTGAGAAGAGGTGTTCTGTGGGCCTCCCTCACTTGGTAGTGATGGAATCATCGGGTTACGTGACACCTGATGGTTGGAAACGCAGCTGAGTGCACGTACCCACTAACCAAGTTTTACTAGTTGGTTAAACACTATTCTGCCCTCCCCTCCCATCTCACTTCTGGTTCCACAGCTTTCAGTCGACAAACGTGAGCACTGAGAGCATCACTCAAATATCAGTGTCATGTAGAATGCCTGACTGGATGATATGAAATTGCTAATTTCATTTTCTCGATTTACGTAAACCTTTTTTGTTAAATTTTGATTCCATTAGTTGTGTTACAAAAATGATGTCTAAGAAAAATTGAACTTTTAACGAACACGGTCCTGCAAATTTAATTCCCCATTTCCGCGAAAGTCGATTTTAGAAGTGTGTTCCTCATGAGTTCATCTACTCTCAGAACATGCATTAAGCACTTTTTCACGTAGAACACGTCGGTAAAAATCATGGAATGTACGCGGGGCTAAGGAAAGTTGTGCGCTCATTTGTGCTCGGGTATTGTCGGATCGTTAGTGTTAAGTAAATAAAAACTTAGAGAAACCCCAATTCCCGGGGTGGTTATATGAAGCTTTAGAATCGCTTGACATCTTCATTCAAAATAGATCCTCGAATGAATTCGAGAAGCTCCAACGTGCCTTCGAGGGGTTAAAAAGGTTAACGCGACGTTCGTATCAAATTATTAATTTACGCGCTCCGGAAAGAGAAGGGAAGTAACGAGCAAGAGCTCCGGCGGTTTCGTACTTGACTTGAAAGATATCGATTTACCTAAGAGATGTTAGATATAAAATACCAAACTGTTTTGTTCGAAGGTGAAATGAATACGTTTTTACAACCCGTAACTCCCACTGGGGCACGCCAGTGAGCACGAGACGCACTTAACTGGCTCAATATTTCATGAGCCGCGGGGACCCGGAGCGTTCACATTATTGACGAAATATGTGTACTTATTTCTCTCGAGTCTTTTCCATTTATTTTCGTCGAACGCTAAAAGGTACAATTTCGATTTCGAATTGCTGGGACGAAAGAGGTTTAGCTGCCGGTTGTTTGTTGTCGGGGGCCGTACAAATGGGCAGGGTCTGTTGACCAGGGAATAGGCGAGGTGAAAGCAGAGCGAGTGAAGAATCAAAAAGCAGTGCCATGGATGTTGGACTGATGGGGAGGCCCATCCGCAGTATAGGGAATGTCAGGGAACTGAGCATGGGACGACTGCAATGAAATTCATCGAAGCACAACCCCAATCGATAGATCCGCGGGTTTCCCAGTTGCCCTCAGGCACTCAAACTCTCCGACTTGTAACCATGAGCTCCTTTTCTCTTGTTTTGCTTTCCGCCATTATTTGGTTCACCCTGGTATCGCCTACGCGGCATTTCATCAGGGTGGAGCTGTGTCGCCTGGCGCCCTGCCCTTTTTTGGAAGCTGGATGCCACTAATCATCCGGATTCTCCTCTCTCATCTGGGTGTAGCACGGCCCGGACAAATCAGTCCGTGGCCTCCCACCTTGACTCGTTCTCCAATGTCCTACGAACGACCCCTACTGGATTCAGCCTACCCGGGACAGACGAAGAACGTGTGCTCCGCGCTGTCCACAGTACCTGCAGATGGGGTCTTGAGTATGAGCTCCTTGGGAGCCATTACGCCGTCCTGTTAGGCCCAACTCCTCAACTCTGTAAAGGAAGGGATTACTGTCCATCACTGCCAGTTGATTGTCTTCGGCTCGACCGTCGTACCAGTCATCCTCGTTCCCAAGGCGACTATCCTGCAGATGTGTATGGTTTCTTAAAATTGCAATTGAAACGTTCGCAATGAAATTCAAAGTGAAGTAATGGCTGACGTTTAATTTTAATTCGACCGAATGATGACCCCGTTACGCAGATTTCAAGAATGTCAGGTTTGTAATTGAACACCGATGTTTTTGTAGCCCATTTATACATTAAATGAAAGTAACGAGTTGAAAGACAAATCTAAGGCTCTGATTGAAATATTAAACAGTTCAACAACCATAGAACAGAGAACAGATATTAAACATTCAGTCAACTCATAACAACTCATCCTTCAAAGAGCAGGGGAGTAAAACTGGAATTAAAACTGCCGACTCGGGTGAATAATTAATTATTATGAATCACGAATTATTGCTGGTTTGGGCCACAGGAACGCGGTTGACAGAAGGCAAATTACAACTTGATTTAGTTCGATGGCAGTGACGAGTGATGGCCAGACCTTATTCCCTTCCTTTAAGATTTGTTACCGCCTTACATCACATAAATTTTACCAGCCCGGGGTGCATTCAGCTGGAGAATCCTGCAGTGGTTTATATAGAAAAACTGTACCAAAATCGATTTTTGCATATTCCTGCTCATTTATTGCGTTGTCCCTCACCCAGTGAACCAAGCTAAGGGCAATCGCCTGGTAAAATTGCAGGTAGCCGTGGTGACGATTGTCCATTGTTGCGTCTTCGTATCTACTCACACTCTCCCTGGCTGCGCTGCCAACACTCCCCCTTTTGGGCCTTTCCACAGCCCCCAAATGCTCTCAGTCGTGTTCTGTTTCTCAACGAGTTCTTTGTATCTATTGATTCACAGTTTAACTGTCACTCTAGCTGTAGTTTAGGACTGTATGTTCAATTTCTTCAGTTGAACTCACACCAGTGCAACCAGTTGAAGACTTACTGCGTTGCGTAAACAAGTTCTACGTGTTGCTCTACTCAGAACTCCGCCGTGCTAATCAAGTGACAGTGTAGAGTGTACACAGTTCTGTCTCCCTTCTCTCTCTCGCAAATACCAATGGCAAATTCCTCCATCTCCAGTGTGCAATGCGTTAATGTGAAGTGACTCGATTCATTGATTTGTCGATTCGTATAAGTTAGGGGAGGAGGAATAAGCAAGTACTCGCTCCTCTCAATAGAAGTGGTTAAGTGTTTATGTGTCAGTGAACGTGTCAGTACGAATGGAGATTACTGTTTTTCTGGTGTTTTATGGTGTGTGAGTGGGAGTTGTTTCATTTCGGAAAGAGGAATTTGTTACTTGAGTGATGAAGATATATCATAAGACTCAGAGACTGTGAAACATAAGAGGAATTATTATGTTGATTCCAGGCTTTATAGCCCTAATTTTTACTAGTAGATAAATAAACGTCTCTCTCTCCCTCCCCCTCTCGCTCTCTCTCTCTCTCTCTGGTGTTACGATCACTATACTTTGGCGATGGAGGAGCAGACGCTGTTGCTGATGTTTTGAACAAAGGGCTCGTTATATATTAAAACGCACCATCAATAACTAGACCGTTAATATTGATATTGCCACTACATGCTCTATTTTGTTTTGCAGGTAAGTCCACGAAGCAGTTCGCATCCATTTACTCCGACACGGAAACCGGTCAGTGCGCTTTCCTCACGATATTTGTGCATTTAATAATCGATTCCTCGAGACAATTACACATTTGGGCCGCAGAGAAGCTCATTAGGCTTTAACGAGTTTCTCACGGACTTTCACGTTAACAGTCGGGTTGTGTGACTCAAGTAGCGATATTTACATCGGCCGTTCGTACCTCCGTTGAGAAATTCGACGGTCTGTTGAGTTCGTGATATTCGTGACTGGGGAAAAACGGAGATATGACAGTGTCACCGTTCACAGAGCGGGGAAGTAATTTTACGCGTTTTTGACTCAATTCGGTTGAACGCCCTGGTCGCGATTGGCGTTTCGGAATTTCTCGTGTTGCTCCTAATTATGTTATAGTTGTCCATGTTGCTATGTTTATCGAATTAAGTTGATTTTGTTCGGCATCAATTGGCGTTTTTCATTTGAAGAGGTTTTGTTACCAGTTTAGACGGCTGAAAGTAAAAATTGCGCGTAAGAATTCCGTCCTAAGATCCTGTCCACGTCAAACTGAAACGTCGTCCATTATTCCGTAGCTTCGACCATCGGGGAACAGACCTGGTTTAGTCGTAAATCCGTTAATATGCGAGAGGTGGTCAGTAGCAAAACGACGACATCTGTCGAAACCGTTAGATTCGTATTAGTCCAAATACACCTCCCTTGTTTCGGCTTCTGGCGGGAATATAATCCGTCATCATTACCAATATCCTCCGGCGTGGCCGCTCGTAATGGCTCTATTATAATTTAGATGCACCGGGTCCTAATTTCTGTCGAGATGATTTATGTCGAATCGTTCGTTCACCTAATTTTCGTGCACATATTTTCTCTAACACTACTCGCATTGGCGCGATAAAAGAACGATTAATTATTCTCATAACTATAGTCAGTTTCGAACCGATTTATTGTGGCTTTCCGCAGTGAGCCGCGGGCTAAACACAACTTTTTTGTTAACAAGTCATTTCCTCAAATAGCGGATTAACTTCCCTTCCTACTCCGTAGTGGCAAGGAACCCACAATAAAGAGTGTTCCTTCGGAAGTAACAGACTTCAGCCCACTTCCCTCACAATCTTAACTGATTTTGGAATAACGTTCGGTTTACGCGTGTGACGTCAGACTTGTAACGTTTATCACGAAAAAAACAAAACAATTTCGCTTAGAAATCGAGGGCGAGCTGTTTGTTACGAGGCACGTGGCTGTAAATCAATGTCTTGGGCGAGTGGTGGGGGGAGGGGAAGTGATTTAGAAACTAACTAAAGAGAGGAGAGAAGAATAGCCGAGAGCTGAAGGTGGGAGAAGCCAAAAAGCCCAGCTGTCATTCGAGTCCTGCCAACCGCAGCTCGTTGGTAACCCATTTCAAACAATAGACGAAGCTTCAGGAAGCGAAAGAGTTTTTAAAACTTTGGAAAATCGCCGGGGAGGAACAAAAAAAAAATCTTGAATAGCAACACGAGGTCTCGCGTAACACGACTCTAGATGTTCAGGGAGCTAATTCCGGAATGAAAAGGTTTTTTTTTTTCAGCCCCGAAACGCTTCGACGAGAGCCACGTTTTCCCTCTCGCGACGCCCCATTTCAATTCAAGCTTTTGTTGGCAATTCTGGAACTTTTTTCGTTCATCGGGCAAATTAACGCAAGTTTAACCTCGCAAAACGAAGTTAAATTTATAAATTAAATTACGAATTAACCCCAACTAAGGGACAAGACCGCCCTTACCCATCAACGTATTTCATGGTAATTGGCGTACTTTATAAAATCGAACGACAGCCACCCCATTTTTACATCCCATTTCCTAAAAGATTAGGGCAATACCACAATTCGTAGCAAAAAAAAGTTGAGTTCAAAGGCCATTTGAGGAAATGTGAGAGAAATTCAAATGAGTTGGAGAACGGGCTAAAATTTGATATTCAACCTACAAGTCAACATCTGCCTTCATAGTTAACCATAGTAATCACGGTGATCAAAAACACCAACTAATCCAGTTCCAATTATTTTGATTGAATTACTTGTATGGGCAGTTCCAAATAACACAATGACCGGAAAGTGACGAGAGCAACACAATAAATTATCTACAGTATCGACGAAATTCAATTTTGGCACAGTTTGTTTTTTATAACTCCCACTCATACGACACCTGGCGCTCTAAAAAAATTTTGATGGCCGTATAATGCGCAGCTCACACCATAAAGGTTTAATAAGGTCCCAAGGTGATAAGAGCAACACGAAAAATTCCACAACTGCACTCTCAAACCTCAAAATAATCGAGCAGTATCGTGAATTACCTATATCGTCACGCTACGTGAAAAATTCCTGAACCTTAAGCGCTACCTGATTCTGTATAACCGTTTTCCTAGGTGTTAAAGGGACGAAAAGTCGAAGAGGAACTGAGTAATGTCGAGTGATGCGTTACAGAAAATATTTCAGATATTTAATAAACGTCCATTCCAGTTGCTACTGTACCTCCCGGCCGAACTTATTATTACAAACCTCAACCTACACGAATAGTTTTTGGTCGACAGCTACTACACGAATAGTTATTGTTGACTGCAAAAAAAGTTTCGTGCAATTTTTGAACGAAATATGTAAACGTAAAAGATCATAAAGCAAAACATTTAAAATACAATGTTATTTTGTGAATGTAATGAAAGCAATATGAACATTGTCGGACGCACGAGATGGGGAGCTTGAATAAAATAAAAGGGAACTCGGTGAGCGTGAGAGAAGGACTGAGTGTGAATGACTATTGATTTGAGTGTGAGTATATAAAAGCGACACAAGGGAACTCGGAATATGCGTGAACTGAAGCGGGAAACTGGCGAAGGGATAGAATGAGAGCTGGGACTGGCCCGAGAGTTTACAGAGGAATGTGTAGTGAGCACTGGGAGACGAGTGTATCTGGGAAGCGCAGTGTGTGTTGCAGAAGGAGGTAAATCGAGGGTAAGGATGGGAAGCTCATGATCCCAACTACTTCGGCCTGTACCAATCAAACCTTATTTATAATAGCGAAATAAATACAATACCAGGTTATATAAAATTATAAATGAAATAATGCGAGTAATAATATATAACACAATTTACTAAATTTAATACGGTAATATATGTGGAGGCCTGGCCAAACTCCTTAAGGTTCTGTCAGGGCGTGCCACTAGCCGCTACCGCGGGAAATGCTGCAGAGAAGATGTGAGTTGGAAGGTGGTCAAGAGGTGCGAAGAACTAGCTTAGTTTTGTTTCTTATTGTATGCTCTACTTACAAACTGAACGAGAAGTTGAAAATACAAGCTGTTGTATATTTGTGTGTATATAGTCATCGAACAAACACACGTATCGTGGCATAATCGACGCCCCTCAGTGCAGGTTGTGTGGCACAAATGAGGAAACCCCCTGTCACGTCCTGGCCTAGTGCCAGAGACTTGAGGAATTTTTGGTTTTTAGTACAACTTCTCCAAGGGTGGGCCATGGCATTCCTTAGAAACCTAGCAATGGGCCTGTCAGTCAGTAGAGCTTTAAATGACAGTGTTCATCCCAAATAGAGGATAGTTAGTTTTTTTTTAAATGGCCCTAGAAGGAAATGTGGAGGTGAATCACCCCATAGAGTTCTACAAATGAGTATATAAACGCGAACAAGGGACTCTAAATACACGTGAACTGGTTGTGAATCACTAAGTGGAGGGAAAGAGAGAGAGAGAGTTCAGTTGTGAGTAAAGCGAGCTGAGAGGCAAACCGTTGGGAGTACTGGGAGGCGACTGTATTCCGTGAGAGCTAGTAGATAAATGTGTCTTGAGAGAACTGGGAGACTACTGACTTTTGCGAGAACTCATAGGTGAATGAGTTTGGGAGAAGCTGTCTGTTGTGGAGAGGAATTTAAATAGCAGGGAAGGAAAAAGGATAGTTGGGAAAGTCCAGAAGAAGGGGAAATTCGTTGTCACCTGAGGAGCAAGACTTTCCACAGGTACAAACAAAAGGGGTCAGTGCTTGGGGAATGACTTTTCCGTTAGGGCGAGTTCAGTTATTTGTGGGGAAGTCAAAACCCTGCTAATTCGGACTGCCAAACACATATATTGAAACTACTTTGTGAAAATAAAATAACGCAAAATAAAAAAACAAAATGATATAGTAGAATACAATGTAAAATTAATTGAAAATGACAAAATAAGTTGGGTTGTGGTGTAAAGGACTGATTCTGAGGCAAATCAATAGTAAGGCTTCCTTCCTTGACTTATAGGTGCAGTACATTTCCACGAGATACGTTCAGTTTGATAGTGCAAGCCAGCTGCCATTAACGTTTCCCTCTCCTCTTCCATTACTTCTTCTTCTGCCTTCATCTTTTGCGTTGACGTTCCAGTAGCAGTTCCAATGATCCTAGGTATTGTTCCATTTCATTGTCACTTCAGGTTCAAACCGTGCCCCGAACGATGGCATAATGTAATATCAAATTGATGAAATACTAATAACAATAAAATAAGTACTGTTGGTATAAATAATAATAAGCTAAGTATATTGCAGTAAAATAGAGGCAATCGAAATAAGTCTTGGAACGAAATGAAGGATATTTCCACACGTGCAGGTCTTTAGAAAAGTTTAGTTATAGTTTGGAAATATTTTTTGATTAGATGAAAGAAAAGGTTCCAATTAATCAATTATTCTCTTTCTTCGCTCCTTCCCGTTCTTCCTGAGCAGTTCTGTTTGAACCAGTTGTCTCTTAAGAATGGCACGATAATGATGGCTTTCAAACATCGATTTCTCTCCCTCGATTCGCATTCAGAAAGGGTCCGCTGGAGGGAAATGTATTCTTCCGTTTATGATGACGATTAATCCTCAAGTGTCACGACAAAAAAGCCATCCCGCGCTCGACTCGGAAACTTGGCCCATCAACTTGCAAAACTAATCATCAGGGTTAAAGCCCTACAACGGAAGTTCTCCTTAGAAATCTGGACGGACTAAACTATTCAAACTACGCGATTTCGATGTCCTTTGTCATCCGGGCTCCTCCGACGACCGCCAGGGCGGAAACTTCCGTTGGCGAAGGAATTCCAAAATTTAGGAAGCTTCGAACGGTTAATTTCACTCGGGGAAAATTGAGTCAAGGAACTTTCTGCCGCAGACATCCGATAGGACCAGAGCCCTCCGGCTCGTTGGATAAATCACATTCTCCGGTTCCGACCTTCCGCTCCCGCCGTAGCTGACCGTTGCGCTCAATGAGTTCTCTTCCTCGAAACTAATACCCGATCATTTTCGCGATGCTTCGCTAGAACCCGGTTTAGGGAGTTTGGGAGTAGCGCTGACATATATCACGGTGTCACATCGAGTATGAATAGGTAGCGCTCCCAACTTGGATTTCGCTGGGTCGTTCGCTTTGAAAGGCACCGCGCCAATTAGAGCTATCAGGAGAACTTTCATTGTTCCTATGAAGTGAACAAAAGCAAAAATATGTGGAACTGTCGTGTTTTCGTTGCGGTATCTCCAGAATGAATAATGAGATGACGTTTTCGGTTGATTCTGAGGGTAAGTTCAATGGGCGACTGATTGCATGAATACGCGTTTCCGCGATCCAAAAGAATCATGGTTCCTCTGTGTAATGTATCCAGCACAAACTCAGGAGGGAAAGTGATAGTCAGCCTGCCGATCAGTCCAAAACAAACTATAGTTTTCATAGTGATCAAAACACCACATTTTTAGTGTGAAAAGCTCCAAATAACAGGACCAAACGACAAAATTTTCATCCTCGGGGAAGAAATGAGAGCAGCGCAATAAATGTCGACGAATTTTAGCGCGTAACGCTCATAAAATAATCAAGAGACACCCCAAACTTCCGGAATTCGAACTACCGCCGTTTGCTAGCATTTCTCGCTGTTTTTGCTCGGTAATTCCTAAAAGGGCATACCAGTCGCGAAGAATAACCAGAATAATAGTCGCGTTGAGAGTCTCGTGAATCCCAATCACTTAGTTGAGGTCGTGATGTAAGTAGGAGCGACTCAATAAACTCTGGAACACGAATCGCTAACAGTTTTTATATCGAACTCCAAATTAATTAGTAGATAGAGCGTAGTGATTAGTTGCGCGGAACTGAGGAAAGTTGTGTGACGCATCGCATTACAGAAATAACTCACGTTCGCAATTTGGTTTGTCTTTCTTTACTCGAAAGTCAAATTCAGACCGCTCACTCATTTTTCAGCCGTCCTTCCCGTAATTATTGTTGTTATTTATTTATTGTCAATATGTGACACATCCACAGAATAGAGAAATAAGAAACTAAATTTAAATTAATCACAAAGCTTGTCCACCAGCATATATATGTTCAAGGAAGGTTGCGGTTCCTGGTTAAGTTGTATGTTACAAAAATATAACAAAACCCAAAAATATTGAACCAACAGCAGAATAAACAAAATCAAATAAGAATGGTAACTAAATGCCTCTTGAACTCACATATTAAAAATTACGCACACTAATCCGCCTATAATGTAGCCATCTCCAACCCTGCGCATAATAATGTCTTCTATAGAATTGGGGATGGCAAATATTAGAAGAGTGAGCCGAGGCGTGTCACCCGTGCCGGTAGTGAATGTCAGTATTGGCAAGATACCAGCACATGAGATGCCGTTCCATGACGACCTTACTGGTTTGATGGTTAATTTAAATTTAGTTGTATAATTTAAATTTTATTAATAACTCCTGAAACCCAAGTTAGACCCACGTAGGACGTTGATCATCAACTAAAGCAACTCATAAATTTAAAAAAACGAGGACGAACGAGAGGGGCGTGAAATACGAGGTATCAACCCGGGAGGACGACAGGATTCCTCAAATAATCACAATATGAGACTGGCACGTGTAACTAATGAGCTACATATGAACAATGGGGAGCCTCAAGTCAATTTCGGAGAGCAGCGTGGGGTAATCATTTGGATTCTCGTCGGCGACTACTAAAACAGCGTGAGGTCGTCCGAAGGGAGTCGATTCTTCTGAAGAAGCTACGCGTCTCCGAATCAAATAGCCTTTCACACTGGACCTATGTCCTGCCGTAAGTTGTGTGGCAAACGTTCGACGAACTGTGTAACTAGTGCTCGCTGAGTTGAAAGTGAACGCGAACAAATTCATCAAGCTGCCATTGCCCTTCATAAGGCAGATAAATCCAATTCTGAAATTTTCCAAATCCTGAAATCATTGGGTATCAATCGTACGTTTGTGTGGCGGACTATCGATCGTTACACGTCGATTCATCGGTCGTCCTCGCTCTGTTACCCGAATTCGTAGAAAGCCACTTCGGAAGCAAAAAGCCCATGGTTATTTCTCCCCGATCTATGTCCTGGCTCATCAAACATGATCTCGAGATGAGTGCCTACCAGTGGATGACTGGAAAAAGGCTCACGGTGGCTTTAATAAAACAATCAGAACCGATAGAGCCGAAGCACTGATCAGCAAGTACGCTAATGGTAGTGGTATTTTGTTTACAAATGGAAATATTTCCACAATCCAACAAAACGACAGGGTTTGCGCTCGTAGCTCTGAGCTGGTTGCCCTGAGACCAACATCCAGCTACAGTGATGGCGTGGTGTGGTACTTTGATGGCACCACGGAGCTCCAATTTTGCGAGCAAGGAGTGTTCGGCAGGCCGAGCACTGACCCTATTTGTTTGTACCTGTGGGAGGTCCTGCTCCTCTGTTATTTCCGAGTGACGAGGGATTTCCCCCTTTCCTGGACTTTCCACTATCCTTTTCCTACCCCTCGTCTTACTTTTCTCTCTTCAACAATCATCCACCTGCACTCATGAACGAAAGTCGTCTCACAGTCTTTCAGCTCGCGTTACTCACAACTCAACTCTATCTCTTTCTCTCCCTCCACTTTGTGTCTCACAACCAGTTCACGTGTATTTAGAGTCCCTTGTTCACGTTTATATACCCACACTCAAACTGATGTCGCTATTCTGTCAAGTAATACAGTTCTCACTCACGCTCACCACGTCCATTAAATTCGTGCACACAACAAGGAGTTAAACCTTGGGCCAGAAACTACCAGAAAGATACTGTTCTAGGGAAAACAATGGATGAATGGGCAGAACTCTGCTCCAGCCCACAAGGCTCGACCCATACAGCAGAGCTTCGTCACTGCTTCATATTGGCCCTGTCAGGAACCCTTCGGATTACCAGCTTTGGTCCCATTTGGAGCTACTGGCTTGTCACAGAGGGCATCATAATCTGGAAATTTTGAAGCTTTTGCTGGTGAATCGATGATTGGTCCTGGAGGTTAAAATTGTACGTTAAGGCCAAAGGCAGACATTTTGAGTGACACATCGTTATTTCATCTCATCACAGTTAATAAAATAACTTATCTAGAGCTTCATGAATAACATTATATTCATGAATTTTTCCTTGTAACAGAACTTATGGCAGGATTAGATATAGAGGAATCCGTTGGTACAAGAAATCTACCGCGTGTGAGCCGCTGAAGGCGTTTATTTGAATTACTATTAATTGTCCCTGCCCCCTCTATCGTATTTCATTTTCAATGCAAGCAGCATCCACCAATGTGTCATTTATTTCCCTCATTAATTCAAGCGGGTTTAGTTCTCGTATAATTTCAATAACTCAACTTTCCTAAAGATAATATTTATTTTGTTTTCTGAAGTAACTTGGCTTTTCACGTGAAATTTGTTCAGAACTCGTGCTTAAGGGTAACTCTTTAAAAATGGCATCTCTTGACCTTAAGAGATTGTTGCTTTCTCTTTGCCATACTCGGTATCCATCAACTCCATCGTATCCTATGAGAACACCCTCAACTGCCTTGTCGTCAAATTTCTTTCTTTTTTGACGCGGAACATGAACATACTTCCTACGGTCCGCAAATGAGATGACGTTGGTTTCTTTCCAGTCCACAACTCATAGGGCGTTTTCCCAACTACGCTAGGAATTCCGCTGATGTTAAGAACATATTTGGCAGTGTTTACCATTTCTCCTCTAAGGTCGAGCCATTTAATGTAAAGTGCGATGCTCTCGTTTGGCACACCCGTTTAGTTCTGGCATTGTGAAACGCTGTTTAATTCTTCGTTCTGCTAAAATTTCTCCTCAGCACAGTCAAAATAGCCACCATTATCGCATAGCCACTCCTTCACTGTATATCTAACAGTCTTCATCATGGCAAGCATTTCTTTCAGCTTTGAAGCAACCTCTGACTTTGTCTTCAAGTTAATTGTGTGTACAAGTATCGTCAAGCAGTGGGTGCATTGATGTACGTCATAACTGCTACGAGACAGGACATTGCCTAGGCTGTTGGAGTTGTTTCCAGGAGACTGGAAAACCCATCAAAAGCTGACTGCGTCAAAGAGAAAAGAATATTCCGAAACTTGAATGGGACACAGAACCAAGAATTGATCTTCCGCCGAAACTTCAAAAAGTTAATTCTCGAGAGCCGCAGCGACGCAGATCACGCAAGAGACACCAAAACGCGCCGGCATGTACGCTGGAGTAGCTATTTCTTGGTCAAGTCAGCGACAAACGACAGTTGCAATATCGACAACCGAAGCAAAAGTCCTACGATTTCAAGGGAAATCATCTGGTTAAAACGCCTGTTATTAGAATTAGTGCTGCTCACGCCGGTTCTTCGTGTTGACAATGAAGCTGCAATTCGTTTGTCTCAGAGTCCAGAGTTTCATCGGGCGCAATAAACATATTCCCACTTGACATTTTTTTCGTTCGTGAGCAGGTTAGTTTCTACTGGCCGATGTGTTGACGAAGCCTCGACTCAGGGCAATCTGTCAGGAACTGGGGATCGTGGATGATCATTTTAAAATCTCCAATGAGGGAAAGTCTTGAGATGTGACGGTTTGAGACAATGTCGTTGTTGAACTTAATGTCGGCTTTACTTAAAACTGATCAGGTGTTTTGTTAGTACGTCTTTATGATAAACTTAGTTCGTTACGAGCGTTCGAGCAAGAAAGTCGTGTATAAAATTCTTTTAGTAAATCTTCACAGATTTACGAGTTAAATTTCAATACTTCAGCACGTAGCTGTATTGAACTCATGTGAGTGTGGGGTATTAAGTGTAGTTAGTGTGGCATTTTGTCTATGTACGAACGTGACGAAGGAGAACGCTCAAACCGCTCTCAGATAATGCCATTGAAACTGATGTGGAGAACTGTTACTTCGAGTACCGAGTTTTCACGAAATAGTTCAATTGGTTATATTAATAGTTACCGTCCAGTTTGCAGCATGCTGCCTCAGAATTCATTTTCACACGTTTCCTATAAACAAGTCGACTACTGCCATGTTATTTATACGTAAATTACCGGTAGAGGGCGCATAAAATACGTCGAGAGTGCCACACAACGACGCTAGGACGTTGAGAGAGGGCCGATTCCGAATTGTCGAAGCAGCCGACGAACAAAATCAACAAGGCAGGAAAGGCCGTGTTATTCGGCAATTTATAGCGCACACATTTGCTCTTCTCGAAACCCCTTTCGCTCTTCGTGAATTAGGTAATTGACAACCTAAAGTTGAATGACGGCTCCCTTCGATTGATCAACAGTTCCCGACTCGCGATTGGCTAATTAATTAGTCGCTCTCGGCTCTTCTGAAAGTTTACGTGGAACGTAGGTAATTACTATATTCCCGAGGTTAATTGCGTATTATTGAAACGTATCGGATCGATTGGATCCATGCATATCTACGAATGTCGCGCCGAACGGCCTGCACTTCTCCAGCCCGGATTCAGACAGACGTGGATCTACAGCTCCGAGGCCGTGCTCCTCAATAAACATCGTGATGAAGTAAAGCTCCACTAGGTTCATACGCACTGACTGAAAAAAAAACGGATTAGTCGGGAGGAGCGATAAAAATTCCCGAATGTACGTTGGGCTCCAGATATTTGAACGCGAAGCATTACGTTTCTGCTTAGCGGGGCAGATCTTTTACAGTTTACCCAGCACATTTTACTGGACCCAGACGTGTCCGCGTGTGTAATGGCCCTTTAGTTAACCGCTAAATCGAGCGTAGCCTCTGGAAATGGTACGGTTTGAGCGGCGAGAAATATTGTAGCTATTTTAGCGGCGTTAACACCGAAGGTCTTGGCGTTATTAATATCGCGGTTTTCTTTCATTTTTTTTACGAGGCTTCGTTTTATAATAAACGTTTACTTTAATAATATCCAATTAATGAGTTTCAGAACTTCGCGCACAAAAACATTTCGGTGCGGTCTGTTAGCGCGTAGACAATTTTTTAAATTTCGCTCGTTATTTTTCGAAGGCGGAAAAACGATTCCGATCGACGGAGCGGAGCAGAGAAACCATAATGACCTAAAATGAGAGTTTTTCGCGTTTTTCCGACCCTATTGCTTTTGATATGATTTTCGAAGTATTTCGTACGGATCACCTATCGTAATACACATCTCCGGTAAGAAGCACGAGTGTGTAAAACGGCGGTGGTTGACATTTCGGAATATCTGGAGTAGCTCCTATATAACTTATGAGCATTATCAAACAATCATCGTCCAGGGACATGATTGGAATATTACCTTATTTTTTTCTGAAGATCCTACCAACATTTTGGCGGATTTTGTAAGAGGAAAATTACGCTAAACTCGATTTTCGTCGAAATGTTTGTTAATTTATTGTGCTGCTCTCGTCATTGTCATCTCATCAGGAGCTGTCTGTATAAAAAATTTCGAAAAAACAATATTGGTGTTTTGGTCACTATGATAACTATAGTGAGTTTCGAGTGGATTTTGCTCATAACTTTATTTTGGCCTGCGGGCTGGTTGGTTTGAGCTGATTTGGTAAAATTGGTGCTTGGGAGTTTGAGGTGATTTGGCAAATAGTGTTTTGTCGGACTCGACAGCACTTGAAATGTAAATATGTGAAGACTCTAGTCACAGTTCCACGCGGTTTGGTTTGTTTGGGAGCTGCGAAGGGGAAACAACTGTTTCATCGACGAAATGAAAATATAGAACGGCCCCGAACTTATCAATCAGGTGAAAACAAGGGGCAGAAAAACAAAGCCAAAAACCAGGACGAGGACAATGACTGAGGAAGAAAAAAAAAAGAAGGAAATATAGGGCGAATGACTCGACAGGAGCAGCGTTTCAATCGGCCTCCTCCTCCGGTTTCTTTTAGTCTCTTCCTTTTCTGGCCGCCTTCTGATCCTCTTCACTTGTCTTAGCGAACGACTCCGGACAGATCCTACCGGGGTTTCCCAGAGAAATCCCTCGATTTGTCTGACAGGAGGGAAAACGAAGTGAGGAGAAGCGAGAGAGAGAAAAAAAACCAGAGTTCGTGGGAGGTTAGTAGCGCGTGACTCCTGACGATGTCGGCTTCTTCAACCGAACCAGTCAGTAGAGCACATTCGGTTCGGGAAGAGCGTTTAGTTGGTTAGTCGGGAAACACTAAACCCCGATCGGCAATTGTGCACCACAAACCAACACCAAACGTATTACTATGTAACACCTGGAGCGGCGCGCGCAACTTTCCTTAGCCCTGCGATCACTGAAGCAACCCCTCCAGCCTGTTATGCACTCGCTCATATAAGCCGTGGCACACTCTTGTCAAACACCCAATGGATCGCACACACACCGCTTTGAATATGACCAACCTGCTGTTGATAAGGACTCGCAAAAGATGGCTGAGAGCAAATACTAAAGTCAAATTGTCGTAAATGATAACCTTCAGGAAGAGCGGCTGAGAAACAGACTTGCCTAGCTCGAAGTTAAGGATTGTTCACTGGAAATAAAACTAAATTGGCTTAAAATTCATATTTAGCCGGCAGATCACAATAAAGGGTACGAACAAAAACAAACTATAGTTATCATAGTGACCAACGCACCAAATTTTTTTTTTCTCCAAAATAGCCTGGACGATTTGGATGGAATGTTTTGTGTGAACGGTTCTGAATAATACGACAGTACTATAGCATTCTCGTTCGTGGAAGAATGAAGAGAGAAGCACTGTGAATTATCAACGATTTTTATGCAAACAGATTTTAGCGCAATTTTGTGTGTGTAAATCATCATACGACACGTTTTTAGAAAAATAAAAGTGGTAGTCTCAACAAAGTACGAATACGTGAAAGTTCTGGAGCGTTCGTAAGATAATTAGAAGCAGCTCCGAAAATTCCAGAATTCATACTACCTCCGTTTCATTCAGTAATATTTCTCTCAGGTTTTATTCGATGGTTTCAAAACAAGTCGAGTGAATACCTCCCCCCCCCCACCGCTGATGATAACGTTATAGTGTTTGTGGCTTAAGTATGAGCAACGCAATAAATTCTGGAACATTAAACGCCACCAGTTTTGACTTAGATAGTTGTTTTACGAAAAACAGCGTTGAGTACTGAAAATCGCAGTTCGTTATAAATCCCGCTCAAATGATATTACCATTCTCAGAAAAATTAGTGTGATAGTTCGGTAACGATCATAACATATTGAGAAGAAACCTATCGCCGTTTCAGATACTACGAGGTTTCTCAAAGTTTTTAGCCAATAAATCGAAAGCAGTGAACACTTTTATACGAAAAAAATCGTGTTGGTAGTCTAATGAATTTTCCGTGTATCGGTTGCTCAAAAATAGTCGTGGGATAAGTAGGAGCAGCTCAATTAATTCCGGAAACCCGCTTTCAGCTATAGACTAAGAAGTTGAAAATATCGTAATTTTGGGATTGATGGCGAAGGGTTATTTTTGTTCGTTAGGCCACATCAGCATGTGCCATAGCGCTCTCCAATAGCGCACCACCGGGTCCGCAAAAGACAGTCCCGGCTGATGTTGGCGGTGCCAGTGAGGTCGAGTTCGGTTAGCTTATCGCAGTGTTCACTCAAATGGACGACGTCCGTCGGAGAACAAAACGGAAACGAGGGAGCATTCGATGGAAACTCGCGGCCTCCCCATTTGAAATAAAGGCGAAGTGACGGGGGGAAGAGCTTTCAAAATATAAAAATAAAAAAAAAACGGGCGCGGAGCGACATGAATGTGCATGAGTTTCGTAAACGGCTTTAGTCGAAAAGCACTCTAATTGATCAAAACGTCCTCCGCGAGCCGCCGACTGTCGGACATTGATATCCAGCTCCAGGTAACGGCTCGACGTTGAAGAAGTTTAAAGTTGTTCGTTTGAAGTTGAACAAAACTCGCCGACAGAAGTTCGTAAAATGATTCAATTGAAATCGATTGTTCGAATTTAATTTTGGGAAAACGAGAAGAACGAGACCGGGAGAATAAGTGAAATGTAAATAAGCCTTTCCGCGGCTTCCAGTTACGGTGTTACCTTTTCTCTCTTGGAGGGAACAACCTTCTAAAAGTCCGTAAAGTTGGTGTTTTTCTTTGTGAGGGTCGGTACCTCGGCTTTCATTGGCCTCGTTTACTATAAAGCAAAATATTGTCGAAAGAACGAAAACTTCGAGAACCAACTTTCATTCAAGTTTTAGGTTTTGCAGACTCCTCACCCTTCACCTCCTTCGTAGAGTCACTTCGAAATTGGTTGGAGGTACTAGAGACCTTGGCGTTTAGTGTGAAAGGCGCCATTCAATCTATCAATCTGTCAAAATAGTTTACACGAGAAGAAGACGAAGAATGACGTTTATTGCAACTGGTAAATCGTTCAAACTAACTTCGCGATAAAAGTAAAATTGAAGCGTAGCAACATGTTTTATCAATCTCTGTGGATTTGACGGGTTATTTATTGAGGCGCTGTGTCGTCGTTTAACGCATTTCCGCAGCCATCCGTTCCTTTGGTGGTTAGAGAGAAATGAAAAATAAATAACCGTATTTCTAGATAGGAGATTTTCAATGAGACAATGAGAGATCAGACCGAGACAGAGAGAGAGAGAGCGAGAGAGAGAGAGAGAGAGAGAGAGAGAGAGAGAGAGAGAGAGAGAGAGAGAGAGAGAGAGGGAGTAAAAACGCAACAACTTGTAGGTTTTTGTCTTTGAAAAGGGAACTGGCTGATTGGTAGCTTATGAGAGGTGGAGGGTGTAAGAGTTCAACTGGGGTTTTCCAATGAATGAGCGTCTCTGAGATCCAACAAACGGTGGGGGAATTTCCCAAGTACGTTAGCTGCTTACGACACTCTGGAAAATAATGCGGCGTTTCTGTTAGAAGTGGAATGGTTTTGACCTCTGTCAGACTAAATAGGTTTGGCGCCTCAGAAACAACTTCCATCGGGAATATGGCCCTCTTGCCAATTTTTGGCTTGCGCCGAACTGCCATATTTACTTTTTGCGACCCAAAACTATCAAATGAGTTAAAATTAAATCGTTGGAAAACGAATCGTTTGGCGTAAGAGAGAAATAAAAAATGAACAACGGTATTTGTATCAAAAACATTATTTACACAGCAGGTTTTCATGAGACAATGAGGGATCAGAGTAAAAAGTGATGGTACTTAGAGGTTTGTCTCTGAAAGATGAGTGTGAACTGGTGCTGAGTGAGCATTTACTGACCAGTAGCATAAGAGAGCGATAAGGAGTAGAAGTGTGGGAAGGGAGGGGGGGCTCCATGGGAGTTTGCCAGCGAGTGAGCGTCTCCAAGATCCAACAAACTGAGGGAAACGTGGCAACTCATTCAAGGGGGGAGTCTGAAGAGATTTTCCTTATACAACACTCTGAAGAACAACACTGGAAAAGTTTTGGCGCCTCAGAGACTCAATAGGTTAGGCATCCATGGGAAGCTGTCTCTCTTGCCAGTTTTTGGCTTGCTCTGAACATCCATTTTTAATTTTTACAATCCAACCGTCGAGAAAAGTACTCGGTGAGTTAATTTAAAGCCGTTAGAGCAGTCGTGTGGCGCAATAGATAAATAATGTATAAATAACAGTGTTTATATCGAAAACACTGGTTAGACAGCAGATTGAGAAATTAGGACTGGCTCAATAGGTTATTAGGCCACAGTGCCCCCAGCTTTGGGACAGTCAGTCATATAGCAGACTTTCATGAGGCAATAAAAGTAAAAGACGTGACAACACTTTGCCTCAGCACAGTGAGTGTGAACTGGTTGCATTACGAGAGCTGGTTGATTGGGCTAAAGAGAGTAAAAGTAAGAGGGAGAAGCGCAATGGGGGGGGGGGGGTTCCAATGAATGAGCATTGTTGAAATGTGGCAGTTCATTCAAGGGGTGAGTCCAATGGGACGGGGGAGTGGAAGGGTTGTGGCCACTGTGGATCTAAATAGGTTAGACATCTCTGAAACAACGTCCATTGGAAGTCAGACCCTCCTGCCAATTTTTGGCTTGCGCTAAATAGTCATTTTTACATTCTGCAACCCAAAGGGCGAGGTAACTATTGCAATCTTTCTTCAAAAGGCGAGGTAACAGAAAGTCTACTTTTCTTTTGATCTTCACGTTTTGAGTTCTCCCAAGCTCAGAGGAATTTGTATGCAGTGTCAGGTTTGCATGAGAATGCTCCAATCGATTGAGTTCATACTTTTTTTGCGAAGTGTTATGAATGTTTTATATCGTAAGGTTATCCGCGGTTTCCATCGACTTGTCGATGGGTGACAGGGGAGGGGGGGGGATACCACAAACGAAGGGTTTTCAAGTTTGTCTCGATAAGGGCTCCAATGACTTCGAAAAAAGGTTCATTTCTGTCAGAATACGGTCAGCAGATATGCTCAAAAAGAATGCGTAGTGTGCGTTCTCCATAAATATTTTTGTGGCAGTGCATTGAACTGTTATTTTTCTATTTTGATGCAACTGGGAAATCCCTGCTGTGGCCACAAATGGGCCTATTCAGTGGACGTGCATGTGCCACTTCTTGTTCTCCCAGTTCGAGTGGAGCTGGTGTTCTTTGATGCGGCATCCCCAATACGTCCCCACCATCCACGTGTAAAACTTAACCTAACACAGCTTTCAGGTCCATCCCTGAAACCTCCTCTGGCATCAGCAGAGGAAGTACTCTGAAGCACACTGCAGGCAGCCGTTCGTAGCACATGCTCAGCCGACTCTCACGCTGCATCGCAGAATCTGCATCTCTGTAAGTCTGACTTACAAATCTTGGCGGTGCGTTGAATAAAGGTGTACGCTCCGTACCATATATTTGGAGCGAGGTTTATGATCTACGAGGGCATCACCCCGCTTTTCTCATAACGGAGCCCCCATAGTGAGCCTGGAACCCGTTAAAACTATTTGTACCCGAAATAGGTATGAAGAAGATGAGGAGTTTCAGAAGGAATTTTAAAGAGTCGAGCGGAATCGGCTCATCCCATCTTCCTCAACCCATCATCAACCTCTTTAACGAGAAATTGTTATGCGGGAGGACTCGTGGTCGCCTTCACCTTTTCACGGTTCGGGATTTTCGTTTCCGACGGACAAATGGCACCGCTGACAGGCCTCCAACCTCGTACTTAGAGGCCGTTTATTGCAATCCCCGGCAACATGTTATCCCCGTCCCGCCAAACGAGGGTACTCCGTTCCGTAAATTATTCCCCGGATCGAGAAAGGAAATTGACGCTTAAAACTCGGTTTCAGCTCTCGTCGGTTTGACAGCAGCCCCTTTTCCCTCCACAGCGCGTCTTGTGAGTCTACCGACGTATCGCCTAATGAACGCTAATGTCGACCTTTCTCGCTAAAATTACCTGGGAAGACGAGGTTTACATTTGGGCCTCGTCGTGTTATCCTACGTCAATCAGCTCATCCAGGCAACGGGTTTCGGACACATTTATACCTACGACACGTAGAGGTAGAGAGGAGAGCTGCTCTGGCAATTTGTCGACTCGTTAATTATTATCGCGCGGATGCTGCATCGACAACGATGTTTTCCATAAACACCGCTGATGGATGTTCAGAGTTTCGCTAGAGATGTTGCGCGTTTATTTTATATAACCCGGCGAAGGAACAACGTGTGGTTCGTTAGCTTAAACTATTCAAATAGCTGAACTGCTTTTGACAGGAAATAATGTTACGTGACCCCCTGGAAAACACATCTGGAGTGATATTCCTCATCACCCGTTGCAAAACTCCTATTTTGAACCTACTGAGCTTTAATTCGGAATTATTATATGACAGCGGTGGTGTTTGAGGATTGGAAAGTAAGTAAGTGCCTGATTTCTTAGCATCAAACTTTCGTGTTAGTGCTCTGCAGAAAAGGTAATGTGTGACGTTCTGTTTGAGCGTAAATATCCACGACAGGAACTGCATCGTACTGTTCAGCAATTGTAGGCATCCCATTGATCGTAGTCTAGTGGTTATAGACGAAGATTCATAACTATCGTCGGAACTCGTGATCATTGTAATTTTTGGCTGAGTCAGCACATTAAGGTCGCCTATCAGGTTTGCTGTCCAGGTTCTCGATAGTCCACATCTTCTCTCCTAATGGTGCTCAATCCTCCTTTCCTGTGATACTTTTTTATTTATGCTCCTGCGCTCTTGGGCAATCAGCTACACCAGGATGGCTAGAGTGGACACCACGCTCAGTATTGAACTGCAATGTATGTGCCGTACATTCACTAACGAGAGCATGATTGTTTTTGCCGTCTAGTACATGACAATGGACTGCCAATTAGCCATCAGCCAACTTAGCATGTTGGTGAATTTTTCACAATGAAAGGCTGCCGGAGTACTGGGGGGGGGGGGGTACAGAAACCAGCAGGGTTGAAAGGAGTCAGAGTCAGTTAGGGAAGTGAAAGTAGAAGCTAGCCATTGGAGAAAGTAGGAATGTAGACAGTAGGTCAAGATGGGGAGTTGACGAAAGCAGCTGATTAGCTGTGCAGGTTAGATGACTCGACGGGCAGTAGGTCATGTAGTGGAAGGTTATGTAGCGGAAATACGAACCGAAGAGATGTCGGTATGGTGGGGGGACGTACAGGCCAACTTAAACAAGAAGGCTGGGAGCATCCAGTTGGCTCGAGAGGAGACTGTGGAAGAAGGCCATGTCAATTAGGGTATGGCAGTTAGAAGGCCTCAGGAGTTAGTGTGCAAGAGAGCGACTGGTGCAGGCTATGCAGCGAAAAAAGACCCAACGAGCTCGACCTGACAACCATAAAACAGACTCTAGATGACAGAGCCGTATTTGACAATAGGATGAACGAGTACTCGACAAAGGGGAGTCAGGCAGGAAGATGGGTATGAGCGGAAATCTCCGCTGGGTGTCCACAAGTACTGGTGAGAGATGAGTTGTGGGGCACAGGAGCGATGGAAGGATACAACTGCACCAGTCTGCGAGGGAGTCGAGGCTATCTTGTAAGTGGGCACAGCTGGCATCGAGTGAAGATCTTGAAGACGCGGGTGTTGACCTGGCTCAAGGCGTTGATGACGAGGGTGAAAAGAAGGGGGCCGAGATGGGAGCCCTGGGGGACACCATCTGCTTGCGATCCACCGGGTAGAGTTCCCAATAGAGAGTCAAAAACTCCAACCAACTCTAGGACACTGGGAGACATTTAAAGAAGAAGTTGCCGCACAGAAGGTTGGACGATATCTCGATAGATGAAGCCAACCTATCCTGTCACACAATTGCAAGTTGCCGACAGCATGTAACCAACCTCAACCAGTCGGTCGTCACGACATCCCACGTTTACGGCCGGCCCCGAAGCTATGGCCCATTTATGTCATCTATTTGTTTCACTGTAAACCAAGAAGCTACTCGTTTTTATTCAAAAGGCCCGAAGCCGTTCGTTCGGCCCTTTCTCCCGTCTCCATGAAATTCAAGAAGTTCATTGTCACTCAATATGAATGGAAAGCACGAATCCCCATCGGCGAGGAAAACCCCGTGTCCTCCACATTCCTAACTTCATTTGGACTTCATCCTTTTCACCGGAAAGAACTTAAATAATAAATTAGCGAACCCTTCCCCGGGCGGTTAAATTGGTCGATACACCTTTTCTCTCAGTACTTTCCGTCCAAAAACGGGAAAATGGGGCGATGAGGAGCGGGGGTGGAACGGTGGTGGAAGGGGGGGGGGCTTTACATTATGAATCCTCGGGGCTCCAAGTGCCATCAAAGTTGTAAGTGCTTTAGCGTTGAGGCTCTGAAAGCTTGCATGACTTGTTCTTCCGCGAACAACAGGACAGGACCAAAAAAAAGGGGGGGGGAGGGGGTTCGATTTACTTTCCAATTAGTATCTCGGAAACGAGAAGGGAGTAAATAATTCTTCTGAGCGTAACGAAATTCTCGCTAGTTGGCGGGGAGATTCTCCTCGAAACTGACAGCCTGAATGTTTTTTGTCGGGTTCATTATCCAAAATGACGACCTCAAATAGCGTCGACCTTTTGCTATATTTACGTATTAAAACGAAGAAATCCCGCTCAATAGGACGCTTTTCTCGAGTTGGAAATTGAGAACGGAGAGACGACGTCGTAAGAAAAACCGCGTAATGACGCGAAACGGACCAAAAACTTCGTTCGTTGATTACCACCCAAATTACTTTAATCTACCGTCAATAAATGATGAACCTTCTCGGTAACGTCTACCAAAGTTCACCAATCAATCATTTTGTGTTCTCATTACGGTATAAGTTGCTCCAATCTGACATGTATTCGTCTGATTGAACGCGAAGTTGCTCTGATTCTGCAATAGTTGCAGTTTTTACAACAATTACTTTCCAGACGGAAGCGCAGTCAGGTTGACACCTAGTTTTTGCGGAATATGTAACGCGACGCTTCACACCAAATTCTGCAGGCCCCGCCTGCATTCAACGTTTGGATGACTGTTCGGCTCAGCTCAGACCGAATTAGTTCCTTGCTCTTAACCCTAACCTCGAAAAGTCTAGCCCTTCATGACCTAAGTGGTAGCAGTACTATCTCACAGACAAGCCATTTTAAAGACGTATTCACGTCAAAATCATGGCGACAGGCTATAAAACATCTATGCACGGTTGTGGCATAAGTGATGTCAGTTTCTATGTAGAACATTGATGTAAACGAACGATTGAAAAGTAAATTTCATTGCTGCTTCAGTTGCTATAGTGATTAAAGCAAATGGGTTAAGTCCGCCAGTAGGCAAATTACTAAAGTTAACGTACCTGTTAGGTGAGTTACTGTGGGCAAGCGCTTTCGATGTAAAGACAACGTCGTCTGGGCATTAAGTCAGTACTGGAGTCATTCAGTTGGTCGTCGTGTTTATATACGAAGTGAAAGGTGAATGAGATGCGCCATCAGGGAGGGGGGTAGTAAGGAGGTCATGCACCTCTGGGGAAACCTACTAGAGGTGAATGGAACGTCTTGAATAGTCTGTCAGTCGTCAATTCTAAGTATTTTTTGTATAGGGTAGTCTGTAAATTCGTTAGTTGGTTGTTTTCGTTTGTGTAGTGTTTTGAGTGGTGGGAATATGGTGTCGCATTTTGTGTTCATTTGTTCGTTTATGATCTGTCCATTGATGTTTTTTTGTTTGTTGTTCAATGTTTTCTAATGTGTTCAGTTTTCGTCGTTTGTATTGTTTATGTAGTAGGGTGCTGCAGTCCTTTATTTCCTCCTACTAAGAGATTTAATGTGTTCTGAATATCTGGTGGCAGAGGATAAATTTCTGAACCTAAAGCGCCTTCAGTTTCTACATAGAACGTTGACGTAAACTGATTGAAAAGTAAACTTCATTAGTTTCTATTGATTGTTGATGGCACGAGAGGGGGAGCAGGAAGAACGGATTATCATTATGAGGTAGAGAGAGGACTGTATTTATATCCTTGAGACTGTGTGTGAGTCAGTATAGGCTTTGCGACACGAGGATCTCTGGACTGGTGAACTGGTTTGTGGGAACGAGACTGGAGAGTGAGTGAGTAGCGTGAGAGCTGAGTGATGAGTATAAGGAGAGGTGGAAAGCGAACATTTTTGGAAATAAACCTTAAGCCCCTGATTGAACGCGTTCTTTGATGTTTCCCTTTGGAGAAGTTGCACCAAAGGCTGAAAACCACTTCCTTTTTTTTTGGGCTAAAGCACGGTAGGGAGACTCCTCATAACATACATGTGGTTGTTTTGCAGTGTCCCACGATGTTTCCCACTACCTACCATTGCTCCTCCCTCTCCTTCATCAAAAAGCTAGGGCTTATGTCGTGACGTTACTTGCTCTGAGGTAAAGCGTGTAGACTGCCTACCTCCAGCACTGTTCCAGACAGTCTGGTGCATTCTCCCTTCCCACCGCCCTCTTGACTAGCGACAGAGGTGGAGGAAGGAACCGAGTGGAGTTGTCTCATTTCCTGTCTCTTTATGCCCCCAGACCCGGTAGACATTAAAGTTTGCTGAAGAGTCGTGCCACATCCTGCACTACCTCACTAGTTTTGACGTTGCGCAGTAGTTCTTCAACGCCTTGCAAGACGCTTGACTGTCACTAGTTGTGTCGATAGTTTTACTGCTATGACTTTTATCGTGCATCTTGACGGCCCCAGTGGCGCTAGAAAAAATCTCAGCTTGAAAACCCGTTAGATGGGACACAGGGCAATGTACGTACTCCTCGAAAAGCCCATGCCCTCCGGGATTTTACATTTATCTGTGTAGATGTTGATGCCATTAGTTTATTGAAAGTGATAACATTCACTGTTCCATAGGCTTCCTTCTGGATGCATGTTGTATTTCCTATCGAACTACCTAGGTACCAGTACGTCAGTGGCCGTGCCGAGCCAGGTGCCCATAACTGCGTGTGGCACATTACCTATTCCAAGCATGTCAGCCTGGATGTATGCTTAATTCCAAGTTGCACGCGGCCCAGTTTGCAATTTGCGTTCTTTTGCTTGTCGCTATGAAGTCATGGGCTTGAACAATTCAATCCTTCGGCTTTCCATTCAATTTTCTGATATTGGAACATCTCTCGTGCACGCGAATACCGTTCGAGGCCTCCCACTTGCATTTATCCGGGCATCTCCCAAGTTCAGTTATTAAGAGCGCTTTTCTCCGGTAGAACGGTCGGGAAAACCCTCGTTCTCCACCGACTGACTGATTTACTCGGGCGAATTCAATAATCCTCTCGCCTAATCGCTCAATTTGATTTTCAGCTTTTCGATTCGGACGTTCGGGAGGAAATCCCGACAATGAAAACGCAATTTGCTCAGAGGCTTTTCATTTGAGGAAAATCTCTTTTTTTCCCCCTTGCCGTTCGGTCCGGAGTTTAGAAACAAAATTGGGGGGGGGGGCGACAACGCGGCAATCAATCAGGGGATTAATCGACCTCTCTCTGAAGGGATTTACGGCCTCATCGCACGGCAAAGGTAATTAATTCGCGAATCGTCGCGGTTTGAGGGTTTCGTTGTTGCGGCCGTTTAGAGTCAATTATTCAAAACGTGCCGTCGGACTGACTGCAGCTCCATCGAAGGGCACGTAAGGCGCGAATCCCGAATTATTCAACATTTATTGAAATTACTTTGACATTTACGAAATGAATCCTGCATCTGCGATAACTCCAGTGCTACCGGCTGTTATTGATCAATAAAACGCTTGACGTTAACGAGTTCGTACTGTGCTGTTTGATGACATTTCAATTCGAAGAAACCTTCAGTCACAGCATGATATAATGACGAGTTTACGATTTGATGCGAGCGCAAAGAGAAAAGAGAAAGTAATCCTTAGTTTTCATGTCATAAAGTCGCGTCTGAGTGATTCATTCATGAGCCTGCCAACATCTTCTTCACTTTCCTTGGCTTTACGGAGTAGAAAGGAAAGTTACGTAATCGGCTAAATGAAAATTGAGTTGTGTTCTGATCTTTTCGTTTCAGAGTTCGACGAACACTATTTGGGAAAATAACCTGTGAGAGTCTGTGAACGCGATTGAGAGAAAACAGCTGACCGAACCAGCTCAAACTTCATATCTAGCCCGCAGATCACCTCGGCACGTCAAAATAAAGGGATGAGCTAAATCCGTCCAAAACTAACTATAGTTATCATAGTGATCAAAACACTAAACATTTTTTTCTCAAATATACGGCTTTAACGATTTTCACTAAATCGCCTGTAAAGACAGCTTCGGATACTGTGACGGTACCATACAATTTTCATTCTAAGGTAAATGACGAGAACAACACAATAAATTACCAAACTTTAGCGCTAGCGAAGGGGGGGGGGCGAGATTGTTATTTATTGGGTGTAGGAGTGAGGTTCGGCTCTTGCTGGCTGCATGAAGTGGGCCCTCGCGCTTCTCTCCTCTTCGCCATCACGAGAATGATGAAGAGTGTCGCCATTCGCAGCGATTCCCATAGTGCCCAGCTGTCTGGGCCTTTTCTCCATGTCCTCATTCTACATCCCAAGATACAGCTCCTCTTCTGGTGTGAGAGGGCTGATTGTGTCCACTGCCATGCGTCGCCAGCCTGTCAGCCAACCTTTGGCATGTCCCGTGAAGAGCTGGGTAAAATAGTAATCCATCTCACTCAGATGTCAGCTCTTCCTTCTGGTCCTCATCACCGTCAGAAGAATCTTGCTATACTGCCAAGCAGTTTAGAAAGTTTGGGAACGGCCTTTCCTCTCTCGCTTCATCCCTGCGAAATACTGGCCTCTGGTCAGCAGGCTCCATTCTCTTTTGGCTTGTCACTGCCAAGGCAAATTGGAAAAAGCGCTTCCAGTTTTTTTCTCGGAATTTAACATATTATGGCCTTCGGTGTGAGATGGCTGACTGTTTCCTCTGCCGTGTGTTGCTTCCAGCCTTCTGATTCGGTGTCTTTCTTTCATGTCTTGATTCTTCATCGCTGCAAGGTACTGGCCCTGGATCAGCCAGCAACATCCTCTTTTGACTTCGCACTGCCGGGGGAAATTGAGAAATGCAACTCCAGTTTTTTTTCTTCGGATTTCAACATGTTGGAGGCAAATGCTTTTGGTGTGAGCCTGCCGAGGTGTCGAGTCTCCTCACCGTTGACACGAGAAGATGTTATAGCATTCATCATCCACCGTCGCTCTACAGGTGCACGGCTCTACCAATTTGGTACAAGTACTCCCTACATGTTCCTTGTCCTGGGTAGGGTAGAAGTCCATCTCACCATGGCGTCACCTGAGCTGTGGGCCAAGTGCCTGGAATCAGCTGCCTGGTCCATCACCCCTTTCAGGCTGGGTCCCACTTTGCTTGCCTCCTTCCATGGGTAACTGCCCTCCTTCTTTTCTTCTGGAGGTCGTACTCTGGTTGCCCTCTTGATGCGTAGAGCTCATTCCACTCTAACCTAACATCTACCACACACTGGCCCCAAGGCTCCAAAGGGGCAGGGGGGAGACAACATGAGTGATAATTCTTATGTTTCAGGAGGCTGGTATATTATGTGGCGATCTGTTGTGATTTGTGCTGCAAATGATGGGATTTGCCCGCGTTTGTTTATTTATTTGTTAAAGAAGTCATTCAATAAGATGTTAGTAGGTATTGTGATGATGTAAGGATTTTGTTCACATTGGGACCGATCAAACCACAAAGGAGCAGAATGTCTGACGAGATCTGGCGTATTTCGCGATAAATAAGTCACTTTCTGGAGTGCTGCTATGTATAGAATTGTTCGCATCTAGTTTGTCGGTGAGCCGTTGCGAATGCTCTCCTCATTGACATGGAACAACTTGGAGGTTAGAGATATCTGCGATAGTTTTGATAGGGTGGAGGTCCCCTAAGTGACTCCGTCTCATTTCAGCATTAAATCCCCCCCGATCGCCAAAATCGAGAGTTTCAAACGCGTCATTCCGCCCTCAGGAGATTGAAACATAATTTCCGAGTTGCCATAATTTTCTCGCTCTGAACGAAGAGCTTATGGAACCCTGTCCGTAAGTAACCGTGATTCATTTAATTTCAACTTCGGGAACGCTAACTCTCCTGAAGTTTCTGCCTGGAACGCTCAAGGGGGAAGATGTGATTCACACCGCCTGGAAATGCGACGCCGCTTCATTTTAGGGATTTCGAGGCGTCAAACCGTGACGTTCTAATTCTCCTTTTGGTTTATCATTCACCCATACTTTCGGTCTGTAAAATATTTGTATACCCCCCCCCTCACCGTCAAAATTGGACATTTGACATTCCAAATTTGCAATGTCCGGCCGCCGCACGGACCGTTTCATCGGACTAACGAATCCCATTTGGTATCTAGTCGTGCCCGCCTGCTGGGCAGTCCGATTGGACGAGGCCTTTGGTTGTTATGTACAAAAAAACGCAATTTTGGCGGTTTTATCGCAATCCTGCCGCGTTTGGTATCATTTTCAAGGAAAGTAATCATCATTTGCACTACTTCCCCTAACAGTTCACCCATTCGTCATTCCGTCGTAGTCAGGTGATGTTTCGTATGTTTCACTGGTATTTTTCGACGCTGAATCGAATGCGATGGGTCTCGGAGGTGTGAGACTAAGCCAAGCTGTGCAATGGAATAATAAACCCTCAAGTTTCTTTTCCTCGGCCGATCATTTTGACGGCGACGTCGTGCGCTCGCTCGCTGCGGATTTAATTCCCATTCGGAACTCTTCGAATTGAATTGAATTAATTATGACGAGAGATGCGGCCTTATTTGCTTAATTCCTCGTTCGCCTTCGGCAGTCTGTTCGTAATTAGTGGGGACGCCTTCTGCTCGGATTAGTGAAAAATTGAAACCTTCGCGCCTCGTTTCTCCCGATAACTTCCTTTCTGAGGAATAAAGTAACTCCGGCTCGGTTGTAAATTATTCAGCTTCTTCCGCGACAGTAATCCTTCGCAATATCCGAAGATCCTGAAGACCACCCTGGAAAGTTTCGTTGGGATCCATCTCTTCGCGACAGTGGGCATATTTATTAGATTACCTCCCACCGAACTGAACAAGGTACGTTCTCATTGTCTCGTGAAGAGCGGTACTTTTTGAGAAATGTATCAAAATTGAGGGTGTGTCTTAATGCGGGCTTGCGGCATTGCCTACCCTTTGAACAAATGAGCCAACTTGTTCGACTGATTAGGGCGTCACTTGCTGATCTGCCGCTTCACGCGCGGTTCTTTATGCTCTTCTCACCTTATCGTGCGTACCTACACTTATACCACCCATACCCGTACTACACAATATCTGTACTTACACCCTAAAGAAATCCCCTATCCATCCGCATGTAATCGATCTATCGACCAACAAACCCAGGTCAGAATTCAAGGGCTGTGAACGCTTTTGAGCGAAAACCGCTGAACCAAATCAGCTCAAAATTGACATCTAGCTCGCCAAATGAGACACCAAAATAAGTTTATGAGAAAAATCTGTGCCAAACTAACTATAGTTATCATAGTTGAAGTGAACTTAGCTTTAAGATAATCATTGTAATCAAATTAGCTTAAGTACACAACCAACAAATAATACGTTTTTATAATATTTTATATCAAACTATGGAAATACGTTGGAAATGAACCACTGACATAGGTCATCCACCTGGGTTCCCCCTGGGCCCAGGTTAACCCCCTGAGAACACTGAGGGATTCCCCAGCGCACGAAGAAGGGGGTACCTCGACCTGTATAAATATCGAATGGGCCTCTAGCCACTTCAGGCAGTCCCATTCCGACCTCCTGTCAGTGACTACTCTCAAGAAACCTCTTTTCATTTTTTAAACCTAAAAAAGAAAACGACTCTCGCTTATTGAGTGTAGCTGTTACTCTACCTTGTAGAGTGTACTTGTCTCCTCAATAGGTGTAGGTGTTACTTCCCTTCAGGAAGTGTACTTGCTCCTGATGAAATTGTAATGAAGCTGTTGTTTCCCCTTCAGGGGTTCGTACTTGCTCCCGTATTTTTGGGAAATTGGTGTAGCTGTTACGTCCTTCAGAGGTGTACTTGCTCCCACACGAGGTGTAGCTGTTCCTCATATCGAGGGTACTTGCTCCCTCAAACTAGGGGTGGACAAGGTGGAGTCACATTTTACAAAAACTAAATATGAAAGTTGGACATGCCAAATCCAACCAAAAAATTTATTAACTTCAAAATCGTCATAACAATAGTCATCAAAACATTTTTTTCTGCAAAGTAACAACAATGTGTCGTGAAGCTATCTCCAAAAGTCACGACAATACCATGCAACTCTCATTTGAAGGGAAATGACGAGAGCAGCACAAGAAGTTACCAAACACTTCAGATTTTAGTGCAGTTTTTTCCTCATAAACTCGCTCACATGTTACTGGGATCTTCAGAAAAATTGACCTCATAGCCCAATCAAGTACCTATACGATAACGTTTATAAGATCCGTTTATAGCAGCTACTCCAGAAATTCCAGATTTTCAATCCCTACCGTTTCTCTTGCTACCTATTATTACGGATTATTCGAAAACTGCAAACGTGATCCTTTCCCAAAAAATCACGTGGACAGTTTCTCAAGCCACCTGTAAATTGATTGCTTAATAATGGTCGTGGCACAAGTAGGAGCAGCGCAATAAATTCCAGAACCAACCGCTGTTATAAACAGAATAAAAAAAAGATTTGATTAGTTGTTGGCGTCAAGAGAAACGCGGTTTGCGCATGAGGCCAACGAAAGTTGTGTGAGGCGTCGCACCAGATGTTTTTTCCCACCAATTTGTTTTCACTGTGCCTTAGCGAAGTTTGTCGTTTTTCTCGAAAACTGCTCAAACGTTTGGTATTAAGGGTTTTAAAGATATTTGACGGCCGCCTGAACATGGGCCGAGTGTTGGAATCAGCTGTCTGGTCCACCGGCCTTTCTGGACTGTGTCCCACTTGACTCTGCCACCTTCCAAGGGTCACAGGTTTTCTTCTGGAGGTCGTACTCCCCGTTGCTCTCTTTCCGCTCGGGGATCACACCCGCCACCATCAACCTCCTTCAAAACTGCCTCCTGAGAAACCGTGCAGGGGATGCAGTGGAAGTCGTATAGGAACCCTAATTAGTACGTAAACAAAAAACCAAAACTTACCTCTAATTCAAAAGAAATAGCGTTCTTTGGGAAAACAGGCAATTGAAATCATACGTGGCGATACAATAAGACAATAATGAACACAGAAAACTCTTTTTTAGTATGATATTACGCTCGGAAATACAATAAAAAGGGACAGTGGAGAATGCACAGTGACACGGAAATAGAACTGTGATCCGTCTGGAGGAAGAAGAAAGGGCGCAGAACAAGCTCCCTGCAGTCAACGGTTGCAACGCCTGACCCCCCACCCCCACCCCCCACCCTCCCAACTGAACTCCGTGAGGGGAAGGCCCATATGGTCAGCAACCCTTTGCAAAAGCATTTCACCACAATTCCGACAGGTGCCGATTGAGAACGGCTGGTTAGAACTGCTTAACGACCCAAAAGCGAATCTGAACACCATTAAAAGGGCTGCCAAATTGGCACAGATGAACACAAGTTTGCTGTTAACGACGCTAAATTTCGGTGTAATGGAGTTAACGAAGGGCGAATGAGTTGTGCGGTGTGTACCACCTGATATTTAATTTGTCATACAAAATAAAATTGTTGGTCGCTTTCCAGAAGTATACAGAACGATGGCGCGCAAAGTTATCGACGGTCTAACCGGCTGGTCCGGAACGTACGTAAACTCCCTTTTACTAAAACCTATTTTTACGTCGCGAGCCACAAAAGCGATAATTTTTGATCGAGCGGCCGACCTAAACCTGTCGATAGGCTCGAAAATTGGTCCTGAAAACGGCTCGGGCGCAGCCCAGCCTCCGCGTCGAGTATCTGGTTCCTCGCCTGTTAATTTTCGGATGGATTCGAAACGTAATTGTGTAGTGATATACGGCCGACTGGACGGATCGCCCTTCTGAGGTCGCCTCGGCGGAATTTATAACTGGGATTGTCAGGGCGATGGAGGTAACTGCCGCTCTTCGGTTGTTACCACCTGAGGTGTATTGAGTGTAGGTAAGTTATTGCGACAGGTTAATGCGATTCGCTACCGCTCCGCTCTGAGATGAACGCCGATGGGGAGTCCCGCGAGCTTGGATTGTTAGGAATTTGAATATTTATTTGTGTTTTATGCTGTTCGAAGGCTGATGTATAGGAGCAGGGCTGGAAATTCGTTGACGTGTGTTGGGCCTCTATTCGTTGCCATGAATGCCTTTGAATAAACCGCAAAATGTGTTGCTTACATGCGGCTAGGTTAACCAGTAACCAATAAGTTGATCGCCACTACAGAAGTTCAGCGTGTTTTCACCTAAATATTCACAGAGGAGCAAAATCTAACCCTTCTGTTAGATACGCTGTGGCCCCTTTTTAGGGTAGTGCAAAGCAAAAACACTGCAAATAATTTCATTGCAGTATATTATTCTCCCATACAGCGTGATTATGCAGCTTGTCACAGTCTCACACCTTCGAGAGCCATCCCGTTCGGTTCAGCATCTAAAAATACCAGTAAACGATAAGAAACACGACCTAACTACGACGTCACGCAGAACTGGTGGGTGGTTGAAGTGAGAGAGGAGATGGTAAGCGCAGACCGGGTAGAAACATTAACATTCGCTATATCGTCGCCTCAGTACATTTACTGTAATTTCAGCGTTTTCTATCAACACGCAGTCCTACACCTTTGAGACCTCGTTCCATCCGATGCAGCATCCACAAATACCTAGGGAACGATACCAAACACAACATAACTTCAATAAAACTACCGAAACCCTTAGCTCTAGCACATTTTCTTCCTTCAAACGTCCCCAAACTTTTCAAATATATTGACAATATATTCAAAATTGAAAATGTCTCACGGACCACAACACTAAAAGGTAAAAAAAAACCCTGCAAATTATTACACAATGGTTTATTATTCTCACGAACAGCTTGACCTAGTATTAGTGCTCCCCCATCCCATTCGATTCAGCATAAAATACTAGTAAACCATACGAAACATGTCCTGGCTACAATGGAACTACGGAAACAAAACGTCTGATGATTTTGCCCCGGCGCTTCGAGCGAACCCGTTGCGAGGCGAAAGGGGAGTTGAGCCGCCCGCCCAGCAGCGTTGCGAGGCGAGGTTTTTTATAGAGACGGGAGGGAGGGAGGGACTTCAAACGACGAAACGTTGACTTCCGCTGTAGTTCCCACGTTGTACTGCGTTTCGTTAATTTTTTTAACCATTTTTTGCCCATTACAACCACAGGCTTCGTCCGATCGGATTGCCGAGATGGCGGGCACAACTAGATACCAAATCGGATTCTTGTGCGAAAGAACGAATTTTTTAGACCATGTTAAAGGCACAAAACGGCCCGAACGGCGGACGGGGGATGGCGGACGGTGGATGGTGGACGGACATTGCAAATTTGGAATCTCCAAGTCTTGAAACGTAAAGTATCAAATTTTGAGGGGGGGTTGTAAAAAATGTTTCGTGACCGAAAACATAGGGTTATTATTCAGAATGAATACTAAACCAACAGCAAAATCTTTCAGAGACATTTCATGCACCGCTGCATGTCGCGCTTCTGATGTAGCCTCTTGTGCGATATTGCTCGAGTCTCTGTGATACGCGTGATTCAACAGGACCGCGTGGTTGTGCATAACATCGGTACCATTGACTACTGTGCACGTATTTCTTCACAAAATGCTTCATCGTGGTAGCTGCAGAGATTCGTTTTGTTGCTGTCGCCCCATTATGAAAATTGTGTTGGGTGCGTGGGGTAAGTGTATGGACCATATCGGAGCTTGAACTCAAGTCGATTATAACCCAGTCAAAATAGGTAGGTACTCGCGCGGATTTTGTTGATATTGACACATACTACTACAAAAGCGTCGATATGTTACCGAGCGTGTACATATTATTATAACCACCAAGCATAAATATTCTCTATTGTGCTATTACGCTTGTGTAGTGGGGGTTTGGCGAAGAATAGGTAAACTGGGCAGAACTTCGTTCATTCTCCTGCTTTGATCACTAATGCCTCACAAAAAGAACAACCTCGGTCATTTCCCGGCAGCTTATCAGCCTTTCGAACTTCCCTGATATAATGGTAACCTCCTCCTGTGGTTACTGTCTTCTTCTTCGTTCTTGCTGTTGTTGCCTTCGCACTTTCCTGTGTTGACGTGTTTTGGGTTGGTTGCCTCCCTGAGGGTTGAGTGCAGTGAGCTCGTAAAGACGTGATGATGTCACAGGTGGCCTAACTGATAGTCTAGTTGATGGAGAACCGTGCGTTGTTTATGGCATGAAAGGTTAGTCGAGTTAGAGGATTGAACGTAACAAAAAACTTTTTTTTTTGGAATTAGGGAGTTGGAAAAATACATTTTTAGTATTCACATTCAGCCAAAAGTGTCTCAATAACATTCGTGATTAGAATTTTGTAAGTACAACTCTGCAGTTAAGGTTTTTCTCCTTCTTTTCTTTGTTTTTTCACATTCAACGTTCATTTATTCAACATAAAATTCGACATATTAAAAGGAAAGACATCGTGGCCGTGGAGGAGCAGTGTCCGCGGGCCGTAGTTTGGAGACCCCTTTGCTAAAGATTTGTGTGTGAGTGGCTCAATAACTGGTTATCGGATGTTTAGGTTTGAACGAGGTAATTTTTTAATTGCTGAGGAAACACCAACTTATACAATCGATTCTTTGAAGAACGCCCACACCTACTGCTGTCGAAGTTTCGATGACATTTTTCGAAGTCCCTGCGGTTCTCCATCTTGGTCTGATGAGAGATCTGTAAAGGTAATTCTTCTGAAACGGCTCGCATTTTAATTTTAGTTCCTTTGAAGGAGTGTTGTGTAAGAGTGGCAAAGTGCTGCCACGTCCCAATGAATGTGTTTTCTCTCATCGTTCCTTCTTAACGAACTACGCGAGTTTTCAAGTCAAGGCTCTCGCCTTCATCAGCTTCTCTAGAGCTGTTTTAAAACATTTTGTTGCTTGTTCATTGCTCGACTGAGGGTGTGACGAAGTTCCCACTTAAATCTTCTCTGCAGTGATATGACGACAACCGGTTCTTTCCAACTCCCAAAACGGTTTTTTGACTTTCAGCCAACTGCTAATTGAGTCTTAAGAGACTAACGTTTGGATTCCTTCTCCGCTTCGGGTTTTACTCGGAACATTTTTAGTTTCTCCCGTTTATTTGGCGCAAGTTGCAGAGAGTTACTCAGCGCAACGTGCAAACAACCGAAGATTACGTTTCCACATTAGAATCTCAATCAACTAATGCCAACTTTTGCCGCAAAGTCGAGACTTTCCATGGAACGGCGGAGTCCCTGTAGAGCTAATTAGGGGACGTCTTCAAACACTTTTCCCCCTCGCACTACATTTCTTCAGACTCTCAACCGAGAGTCCCCCCCACAGTCCTCCTCCTACCACCATTCGCTGGGTGCCCTTCGGTCTTAATGGAGTCTGGAAATCGGCTAGACTTGCGTAATTTGCGCGACTCTCCCGTTACATCCCGTTTACCGATATGGAGGTTTAATTAAAGCCTTTCGCAGAGCTACTTTCGGTATCATACTGTTCCATTTGCGGTTTTCAACTTGGAATGAGTCTTTCTTGTGACGAAACGAAGTCAGAAGTTCACCGAGCCGCATAAACTGTGTCGAATGATCTACACTTATTGCGTTGGCACGTGAGTGGAACATACGTACAGCTAAAATTAATATCTCAACATCTTCCTCAGCCCCACGCGCATTCAGCTATTTTATCATTCCAGCAACGGGTCAAATCTGTTTTCCAGTCAGCTTACGTGCATTTGGTAGAACGTAGATCAACGTTTTACATAAAAACTGTCAGTGCTGAAGACTTAGGAATTTATTGAGTCTCTCCTACTTATTCCACGACCGTTATTGCGTAATTATTGGATAGGTTATTCATGAGACTGTCAGCTAGATTTTTCTTAAGAGTTTAGCGTTAACTATTTCGGAATCATCGAGTAAAACTTGGAGGTTGCTTGTTGTGTGCACGAAACGGGAACTTTTTGGAGAAATAAATGGATCTGCTGAGCGTGAGTGAGGATGGTATTATAATTGACGAATCGTTGGAAGAACTAGGAGACAACTGTATTCCGCGAGAGCTGGTAGATGAATGTGTCTTGGGAGAACTTGGAGACGATCGAATTTTGCGAGAATTCGTAGGTGAGGAGTTTGAGAAGAGCTGTCTGTTGTGGGGAGGAATGTAAATTGAGGAGAGAATAATAATAATATGAACGTATAGAGTTTTTGAAAATCAAAAACACATTGTTCTGAGTACTCTCAAGGGGTCCTGGGTGGAAAGGTAAGTGGGAACCCTCGAGCATTCATCGGAGAACGAATTTGAACGTACACTTCAAGGTATTTAGCTCCATCCACGGGGGACTCGCTCGCGTGAATGTGCTCGTAGTGGACGTACGATAAGAAGTCTCTTGTACCGTGTATATACGCGGCGATCGGAACTGAAATGAGTTTTTCCTCCACTCAAAGGCCGTGGAGGAGGTCAACTGGTAGATGAGGTCAAAGCTCGATTTCAAAGTCTTAAACCTCACAAAGTGAGTCGCACAAAAGTGTTTCGAAAATTAGTCGAGCGGCGGGATGAAGCAACTCAACGCGAAATTTGCCGTAAGCACCCAACGCCAGGCTCAAAGGGTTTTTTTTTTTCACAGCAAAAATGTCGGGAATCTCCCGTTAATTGGTCCCAGCTATTGGGCGGACCTTTATCTTTGTAACGAATTCATCAAGCCCCCTCAACTCGCCGCTTGAGCACCCTAAAAGTGAGAGTTGATGCTCCCGGCAGGTCGTTTGACGGCTGAAAACTGCTTCACGGGTGTAGAGAGACAAGACCAGGGCGGAGGGAAGTCACGAGGAGGTCGGAATTAAAAGCGACGAATTGATGGAGCAGTTGTTGGAAAGTCGGTTCGAAAGACTCATATCCGACGGTTATCCAAATCGAGGTGCCTCATCTGCACGATCTCTGCATAATTTAGTCGTAATCAGGATTATAAGATTATCAGGATTGCGCTTGGAGGATGAGGATCGGCGGCGCTGGGGCATTTGTGCGAAAGAAGATACGGCACGTACTTTACTTTGCCAATGAACTTTATAACTGAACGTTAAACGAACTGATCGGGTTATTAAAGTTAATAGGAGCTTCTATTTCTCACGATGTTCCGAGCTCTTCCGTTCCGCTCAACTCCTGTTTTGTATTGTGTCTGAAGTCGTTACAAAGTCGGAAGAGAGACTTTGTAACGAGACGAAGCAGGCGACTGGGTGATGGCTTGATTTGAAACTGGCTTCAGCTAATGAAGACTAGCTATGGAGGTGCTCCTTGAGTTTTGTTAAGGAAACATTCAGAACTTTGCCGTCGTTTGAATGGGCAATAAGTTAATATTGATTTCGGTTCACGTTTTTCAAGGGGCTTGTTCGGCTCAGCTCCGGCCAAATTAGTTAGTTGCCCTTGGCCCTAACACAGAAAGCCCACGGGAGTGTATTTTCCTCACGTGATGGGAGGTCAATTAGCCTGTCCTGCTAACAAATGGCTATAAGGATTATTTCTGTCGCCGACAACGAGTTTCGCGCTCGAATTTTCCAATATGTTTATGCCTTTCTTAGGTTCTACGTGCAGCCCCCGCCCCCTCTCATCTAAATCAAGACATTCCACAGTCAGTGCTTGTGGTATTCGGTAGCTCTCTGCTCTTTAGTGTATACTGGAGCTGTGTCTTCATTCAATGCATTTATTCATAAATATTTATATAGAACAACAAATAATAGAAGTAGCCAAAGAATGAAAGTTGCGAACAAGAATTCTAAATACATTCTGTTTTGGTAATGTTTGTTCCTCTTTTCTCCACCACACGCATGAAGACATGGCGGCCTATTAGGCTCGGATGTGGATTAATTAGTTCATTGCCCGTGTCCCCAATGGGAATGCCCTCTGACACTGGCTTTTCCCTCCCTGTTGAGAGTTTAATTAGCTTCTCCTGCTAACGGATCTAAGGATTAAAGTTACAGTACCTGTTTGGCAGGCTCGTCTTCCAGAGAAGAAACCCTCAAACAGGTACTTTAACTTTTATAATTTACCTACTTGCGGAATTAACACAGTCACTTTAAGATCTAAGGATTCTTTCGGGGGTTGACAACGAGTTTTGCCCTCAGTATTTACTAGGTGTTGGCCTTTTCCTCACCACCTCTCCTTGAGCCTTCCTACTCGCCGCCCTCCAGACTAAAAAAACAAAGCCATTTCACAATCACTGCTTCTAGTATTCAGTAGCTCTCCGCTCTCATCCCAACACCAGTTCACATATCTAGAGACCCACTGTGTTACATGAACTGGCTGCTCAATCAGAACACTATCAAGAGACCATTCCATCAGAACTCTACAGTGCTAATGTAGTGGCCGTTCAAAGTCCAGTGTATCAACCATTTGATTTTCTTTTCTTTTCATTTAATATTAAGCCGGCTAAGCATGAATCATGCTTAATTATACACAGCGAATCGCTGGTAATTCCACGGCCCCACAGGAGAGACTATGACTTTTGCAGCGGAGCTGAATTTCCAAGACCCCGGGATCGTTCTGCAAGAATTGGACGTATCGGACAGTCCGATGCTGCACCGATACCTTTATTATTGGGCCGTTCTTCCGAAGACTAATTGCATTAAATTGGATTCTGTAGAATTTCACGTCGTACGCGCGAATAGGCCAATCGATTCCCTGGAATCAACGATGACCTAATTAGGCGCCATACTCCGCGATGTGATGCTGATCCCCGATAACCGCCATTTAATATAATGAATCGCACCCAGTCATCATCGTTAGATAATACAAACACGCGAGCCTATCGGATTCGCCTCATCACCTCGAATGAGAACCATTAATCACGTTTGATGTCACAACTCGCCCCGAAGTGATTGTTTAACACGTTCCTCTCTGACAGTCCAATCTGCCGGAGCGAATTGGTGATATATTTGTGACAAGGGGCGGTTGTCGGCAGTTCCGAAGCTGACAGTGGCGAATGTATTTCGACCCGAAGGGCCGCGGTAAGTCGACGTTGTGTCAGGAAATCTATGCGATCGGCTGAAATCTTTTTTGAGACCTTCCCTTCTTCCGAATGTGGAAAACTACGATTTGGTCTGTGGTGCCTGTGAGCTCAAAAAACCTTAAATGTCACTGGGCGCAAAAATAAGGGTGTTCGCCAAATCGGTCAAAAACTAGCTATAGTTTTCATAGTGATCGAAACACCAAATTTCTCCATCTAAGAACCAACGATTTTGTTTGATGGGCAGACAGATCCGAATGATATGACAGTGCCATGATACGTTCATTCCTAGGCAACCGACGAGAGCAGCACAATAAATTTAAGCGTAGTTTTTTCCTTATAAATTGTGCTCTTATGATGCTAATGGTTTTTTTGTTTTTTTTTTAATAATCATAACATCATAACATGATCAGGAGCAACCTTAAAAATTCTAGCATTCAAACGAACAACGTTTTCGACAAACTTTTTTCGCAGTAATTTCAGGACTGTAGACGCGAACTCCCCCAAACTAATCGTATTGACAGATGGAGTATCAACTGGTTCTTTGGCACTGAATACGCATCGTGGAGGCCGAAACGTAGATAGCACTTTTTTGTACTTCGGCGGCCTTAAGAGTACCGTCAGGAGCGTGAGGGGGGGGGGGGTTCGGGTAGAGTTTGAAGAATATGGAATAATGGGATGAGTGCGAGAGAGGACTGTGCAAGACTTTATAGACATTGAGATAAAGTAGCGAAAGAATTTGAGATATGAGTATGAACTAACGCGCCACAAGGGAGACTCTGAATAGGTGAACTGGGTTGTGGGGACGAGAGCGGTGAGTGAGTGAGTGAGTAGTGGGAGAGCTGAGAAACGAAGTGTGTGGTTTAATGTCACGTCTAGGGAGGTGGGGAGGTGCTCAAGGAGAGGTGGAAAATCTGTTGTTGGCTTTGGGGATACTCTTCAAGCCTTTTGTTGGCAGGAGAAGGCCATTGAATGAGTGGTTCGTATTTTCCAGTGGCTACACCTGGTTTGGTTTTGCCAGCATTGCTACATGAGTTGGAAATATATACCCCACTACATTCATGACGTTAATACTCTGCAAACTGGTGGCATCGGGACAAAAGTAAAACTACCAAATTATGTAATACCTGAATTTAGAATCAACCTGGAACACATATCACATTGGATCTGGTTGCCCCTCTTGCTTCTCTGGGATGGCAGCTATCTTTCTTGTCTTCTTTGCCCTCATGAGAATCTTGTAGCTTGCCGTCATTACCATACATCCCCCTCACTCCCCTGCAGTTTGGGCTTGCAGCCTTACCAAAATTTTCCATGTACGCCTTGAATCCTCCACGTGCTGTCAGAAACTGGGTAAGGTATAAATCAACCTCACGATGGCGCTGCCTGAGCCATGGGTCGAGTGCTGGAATCAACTGCCTGGTCCACCGCCCCTTCTGGACTGTGTCCCACTCGTCTTGTCACAACTCTCCCTCTTCTCTTCTGGCAACCAACGCTACCCTGCACTGCATGGCACGAGTAAGTATGACCCAAGTATAGTGAATGAAAAGGGATGAGACGTGCATTGTTACTAAGGTCTTTGAGTTCACCACGGGCTAAGATACTTTACCGAGCCCCTCATTCTTTGAAAATTGCTCTTTCACGCACCAGCTCCTCTGGCCTGATGTTTTTTCGACAAATGGTGGGAGGCTTTCTATTAGTGGTAAAAGATTGGTGCCAATACTGTTGTGGCATCACTGGGACTGTATTCCTTTTGTGGATTTATAAATCCAGCGTTTTACACCCCCCCCCCCTGGTTCCAGTGGCGTGTTGCTGGCGATTGCGTTACACTCAGGTGTCGTTCGTTGTTTATATTTTGTAGGTAGTTCGAGACACATACATTTTGGAGGCTTCTTTGCCCTGAATTCCTGCGGAAGGGTTTTAGAGTGCTCGACTTCTGGAAGAGAATGCCAATGTTTTTGTTCAACAAGTGTTTTGATTCCTTTTTAAACTTCGAAGGTGAAGTGGCCACATGAACAAACGTGTTTGTACATAAAATGATGGAGTTTGTGGGCCGCAGTGCGTTCTTTCTGTCGATTAGTTCGAGAGCCGAGTGTGAGCGAGTTGAAGGGCCCCAATAACCGAAACCCCCTTCACTTGACAAACACACAACAGGAACACTAAACAAGAGAGCGGGGGACAACAAAACCCCCTCAGTTCGAGTTGGAGTGGCCCCCGAGGCAAATCCCCCTCAAACGAAGCACGAAGTTCCCACACTCCTCCCCCACATAGCACTTAACCCGAGGCATCACCTGTCTCGCTCTCACAAGCCTCGACGACCTCATCACCAACCTTCAACTCCTACCTTCTCATAAACGCTCTACATATTCGAACCGAAACAACACCCAGCAACAAACCATGAAAACACAACCCGGTGATTGCGTTGTAATTTCCCCTTCTCCCCCCCCCCCCGCATAGCCTCAGTCCCATTCCTTCGCGGAGCTTCAGAGCAGGACCCTCGACAATGGGGATTTAATAGTTACCCATTTTTTTCTCCCCTTCCCCCTTCTTTTCTTCTTTCGAGTCCCTAATATTTTCCCCTACGCTCCTCGTCGCCTGTTATTAACCTAATTGACGGGGCCGCGGAGCAGCGCTAATGCACGTGAAATGGTTTTAACGTGAAAATCGGCCGACGTGTGTGTGATTTACGTGGGTCTTCCAGCTCGTGAGAAACGACGCGGCAAAAACATGTTAACTGGACCACCGAAGGCAGATGTCGGTAACGCACCCTTTCGGAGTGTTCATATTTGATACCTGGGAGTTTTGGACGGAAGGGAAAGAGCCAACTATAACAGAACGTGTTGAAACCCCAACCGCGGGGATATTCGTTCATTATTACTTTTCCTAGCCCCGCTTAAGAAAAGATAAAGTTACACAATCGCCTGACGTACGTATTTACTTTTTTTGTAAAATTTACATTCTTCGGTTCCAAACGCTTTTGAGGCCAAAAACGCCATTTCAGACCTGTGGAAGAACCGCTGGAACGATTTTAAACGGTACAGTGCTCTTTTAGTGATCAATACACTTTTGTTCTCAACGAATATCTGCGAAACTTCACTGAACAAAAATATAAGCCTATGCACCGAAATGACAACAACTATTTTCATTAACGGCCTAAAGTCGTATTAGTCCAGGAGCCGAGGGCTAAAAAGTTGACCGTTAAGTTGAAAGTTGTTTAGTACTTTTTCTGATTGATCCCTCAACATTTGGTACAACCCTCTCTGAAGTATGGACTAAGAAAATGGCGGCTCATGAAAAAGTCAATATTTGACTTATTACTTGATAGTTACAATATTTACCACAGTTGAGAAATTGGCTCGTACTTTCCAAATTCACAACTCTGCTACCTCCTATGCTTGGCCATTAAGTTGCGGAGTCAATCAACATTCGTCGAATTTTGACTTATTAGTTGACATCGGAAATTTGTATGGCGGATTCGCATCAAGTAACTGAGTCGAAAAACCCGTCTCTGCCAGAATAGTTTCGTGGACTTCGATTTGCAGACAAAATCCAAAAAATTGACACATAAAAATGGCCTGAATTGCATCTTCAGCCTTTCAGTAAACTATGAAATAGTATCTGCTATCTTCAAATTGTGGATGCGATTCCGGCCATTGTCATCTGTCAACTATTCAGTTTTTAAAAAAAATCAATTTCTACTGAACGCTACTTCGGCGACTCTGCTACGAAAATGCCACCTTTTTGAGGTGGCAGATAACATTTTATAGTGACGTAGATTAATGTGGAACTCATTCACGTCGTTTGCAAGTTTCAACTCCGTAAGTCATTTTATGACCAAAATTTCATCAAATTTGAATTTTGTCTGCACAGAAGAGTCCTCAAAATGAGGAAAGCAGACTAGGTAGTTTTTAAAGTACTCCACTTCACTTATTCGTAACATAAATTTCAAGTTTCAACTCCGCAAGTCATTTTTTGACCAAAATTTCATCAAATTTGGATTTTGACTGCAAGTCGAAGTCCACGAAATTATTGTGGCAGAGTCGGGTTTTTCGACTTTGTATTGGCAACGACAATAGCGTTGATTCAAATGGCACTGGAATAGTGATTGCCACTAGCGCGTTCTGGTGGATTTTTCTTTTCTTTCTTTTGGTTTATTATTCATTCTGAATAATAACCCTATGTTAACGGCAATCCGTTATGTTATCTCGGCAATCCGATCGGACGAAGCCCATGGTTGTTATGGGCAAAAAACGGTTTAAAAAATTTACGAAACGCATTACAACACGGGAACTACAGCGGAAGTCAACGTTTAACGTTTGTACTCCCTCCATCCCCGCCCGTCTCATTAAAAAACCACCCACGCTTGCTCGCCTCCCAACGACGCCGCCACTCAACTCCCCTTAAGACTCACAACGGGTTCGCTCGAAGCGCCCCCGTTCCAATTTCTCCTACCCGACGGGGCAAAATCATCAGACGTTTTGTTTCCGTAGTTCCATTGTAGCCAGGACATGTTTCGTATGGTTTACTAGTATTCGATGCTGAATCGAATGGAATGGGGGAGCAGTAATACTTGGTCAAGCTGTTCATGAGAATAATAAACCATAATAATTTGCAGGGTTTTTCAAATGTATCTGCTGTCGGAGTGCGTTCCAGGATCGTTTTGCTTTCATTTACAAAAAGGACATAACCAGATTTTAATTTTTTTTGGTGCTTGCACACATCATTGTGGATGGCGGGATTCGTGCGGCGATTGTTGCTAACGAAAATACGACTTCACCCTGAGCCCAGGGAACGAGGCAGCTCAGACGCCAGTTTGGTGGGTCAATCCTACTTCCTATGTGCCAATTTAGGAATATACTGCTTCTGATTACTGCAAATACAGTCCACGAATAAAATCACTCAAGACATAAATCAAAACCAAACAGTAACTATCAACTAATATGTCAAATGTTGTCTTTTTTGATGAGCCGCCATTTACTTCAGAGAACAGAGAACCGGGGTTGTACCAAATGTTGAGGGAACTATCAGAAAAAGTAGTAACCAACTTTCAACTCAACGGTCAACGTTTTTAGCCCTCGGCTCCTGGACTATATTGCGCCAGTCCCAATGTGTCACAAGTACATGCCTTGCTTGAACGCGTGGTATTTCCTGCAAGGAGTCGTTTTGATGGTTAGGCTCGGGGAAGAACTACCAAAAACTTACTTTCAAGTGTTTGGCACTGGGCCAGGGCGTGGTAGGGAGTCTTCTCATCTGTACCGCAACCACCAGTACCGAGTGGTCTCGCTTATATATCTCGCAAAGGCATGTCCACCTGGGGAATCCCGTTCGTCTGGGAGTTCTTAATCTGGTTTCCTGCCTGATCGAGAGTGACAGAGTGAGGGTGGGAGGAAGGTGGGTTTATGAAAACGTTATTATCTAAGACATTCTTCTGATAATTCGTAACTTGAAAAAGAGTATGTACATACCTAACCCATAGTGTAGTGTACGCCCAAAAGCAAGGGCCAAAGGGAAGAGAAAACGTGTTCAAACCCGTATAAACCCGGAAATTCATGACCTTACCTTTTCGTAGTCGCCCTGCCGCCCTCAAATCGTCGTGCACGTGCTTTTGAAGACGCTCAATAGCTGCAGTGGTCGTTTTAGGCCTAGTTCCTCCTCAAAACGCGATAACCTGAAGAATACCAAAGACAAAAAGGTGGATAACGTTCGTTCTTACTTCGTAGGGCTAAGGGAAGTAAAGATATTCGCGACAGTATATGCACTGGTCACTCAAGAAGGTCGCGACGTGTATTGTAATAATTACCACTCATTTTCCAGCGAGGGAGCTCGTTGTTGGAGGTTGTTGTTGCTCGTGGTAAAAGTGAGGGTCCTTGATGTGTCTGTCGATCGAAGAGTCTTCACCCTGAGGTCGGAGGAAGGCTCAGTCTTTTTACCAGAGCTCCTGGCAATCCTTCTCCGTCCAGTCGCAATGGAGTTAGCGAGGTTCAAAGGGAATATCTAGAGATAACAGGATTTTCCGTTCCTTCCCCCCTCACCCCTCTCTTTATTTTTTCTTCTTTCTTTTTTCTCCCCGCTGTCGGCGAACTTTCCTCATCTTTTTTTTTTTCATCTTGATGTCTTTTGATTTGCGGTTATTACGAGAGACAAAGCGATCAGCCGTCGTCCGGAGAGCTTGGGATTCATGGCGAGTCTCCTTCGAGTAACAGCGTTCCCTGTCCCTTTGCCAATCCGCGAATGATTATTCCTTTGAGCTTCGGAAGAACTTTGAGGGCTCAGGAAGAGCATCGCTGGAAGCCTCCGTCGGTCGGGCGTAATCCGGGGATTCATTTGAGCCTTCGCGAGAGCTCCTGCAGGTGAGTCGCCTGGTGATGAGCGTTGAGCTCAAACAGTTCAAAGTTACGTACAACTCGGTCAACCTTTGATGGGGTAAATGTGGGCAGAAACGTCGTAATAGTAGTGGTTCTTTGATGAACAGTAGGTCGCCACTTTGACTAATGTGTTATGGGAGTGTTCGAGGATTAACCTGAATTACCAAGGGTAGAAATGAACGGATGCTCCACTTCTCCTGATCTGTACAAGTTTTTTAGGCGGGTTGATGCGGGATTGCTACCAAACATTGCGCATGGCACCTCATACTGTGCCTGGTATTTGGAACAACGTTTATAACGAACCAATGACGCAAATATCCTCCCATCGTGGGGCTGTGTCGTGCATTTAAGGCGTTTAAACTATCCTCAATGATGTCCATGTCTCTGCACAGTCCCGAGCTAACGCAACCAGCCAAGCTCTGGGACAGCAACCACAGAAAATGTAAACTATACGAGAATAACGTCGTCGTTGGAGTTAACACAAGGAGCGGAGATCTGGGAAGTATACGAGTCTAGGCATGAGGTGCATCTGCTGTCATGCCAATCAGTTTCCAAGCGAAGTTACTTGTAACCCATTTCCGCTGATAACTTTGGCCTCTCATGTTCATCTGTAGGCTTAAAATAAAATGTTGGTCTATTTGTCAAATGGAGTTAATATTTTGGGATATTTTATTGGAAGAATCCATAAATGAATTTGAAAGCTATGTTCCGGACGTGTTCCCCCTATGCCTTCGCTCTGAACCCTTGAACGCCCAAATTCTTCGTGCTCAAAGGGGTGTTATCCACGGCCATCAATCTGTTCACCGACTGCCGAGTTATCTCCCAGTCGGCTGTGTCCTGGTAATATCGTGGGATTCAAGGCAGATGGAGACAGAAAGAGAGACACAGCAAGAGCCCGGGCACTGGCTCAGCATCCACTGATTTCAGACCTCTGGAGATACGGCAAGGTGGTCATTCAGCCAGTTTCGCAATGGAGAGCTGTCGCCCGTGTGCTACCACGCGAAGGTATGATCCTGGGAATGTGTACCATCTGGGAAGAGCTCTTAATATAGTTGCCCACCTGATCTATCTACGTGGGTGGCAAGTTTCAAAGGAAGAGATGAACTGTGGCCTTGTTTTTTGTTTTTTTTGGCATAACTTTCTTGGCCAACAGGGTAAAACGGTCAGAGCTTACCTAGCTTGCTGAAACCTCTTCGGACAACTACAGTGAAGCAGCAGGTGGTTCTTGTTCTCTTCGCACAGGTGGCGCAAAATGTGCAGGATGGAGAGTCTTTGCGAGAAAAGATGTAGATCTTCGCATGGCATTCGCCACGTGCTGTAAGGAACTGGCGCATCCCGTGGTCTGGCCCAACTTACTTTCTTTAAGACGTTCACGGATGTGTGTGTGTGAGAGAGATGACAGTAACATATAATACGAAAGAATATAAATAAATGAGACGGTATTAATATAAAACCGTTACGCGTTAGCGGGGAATGTAGAAGTGTAAATGGCTATTAGGGTCATGATGAACGCTTCATAAAGCTAATCAGATTTGAACATGAAACGTCAGCCATGAATGTCAGCACTCTTATCACGCAACGATGCGTCGTCACTATAGGCAATTATTCTTCATTTCGCTAGTATCGCAGACACGAAACTGATGAGTTATCCGCTTCCAACGCGTTCGGAAAACCGCCAGATGCCAATGATGACTCATCGCCTCAATGAGCGAAGGCCGTTCCACCTCTGGGCTGCCGATTCGTCATTCGGTTTTACGAAATAGAATATTTGAATATTCCTCGCCGCGCTGACAGGTTCTACGTGCGAAATATCGAACTGAAAAGGCAGTTTTTTACGACTCCGCTGGACAATGAGGCGGCTAGTCATTTCTCGTTGTTATTGTCGTATTACGACTGGAGGGCTCTCACCTTGGCCGGCCAATAAACAAAAGACGTTGTCCGGCTCGACAAGACGAAAACATTGTAATGAGAAACCCTTCTCTTGGCTTTCTATTTTAGTTTCTTGAGCTCATTTCGGGTTAAAGCTTCTACTGCCGTTCGCGGGACCTTGAACTTCTACCAATTAGGGAGGGAGTGAGAGTTTGTAGGATTCTGAATCAGAAACCCTCAATTTCAACTAATGCAATTAACTTATTTCGATAATTGAATGCTAAGGCGGCCAGATTCCTGGCTGAGTGGATCTAGTGGCAGTCGTAGAACGTGACTGGTTCCAGCACAGGAATTGCCAAGAGACGTTCTCCCTGCATCCACGCTTCTTTTACAAATGGAGTCCGACGATTGGGCTAGTCCCAGTCCTTCACAGGGGGAAAGGAGTCCGGTTGCGAAGGACCTGAACTACGATCTCTTCCAGCCAGGTCCATTGAGTCGCAGGTAGCAGCAACTTCAGCCATCCTCTCAGAGTCCTGCCGCTACCAGGACTAGGACTTCCTTATGAACACAGTTTCTTTGGCCAACAGGACCTCGCGTGTGACATGAAGTAGATAAATTCTCGCTGTGTCTTCAGGAGGCATCCAGTGAATCCAGGGGCCTGCCTGTTTTTGTATTTATCTTCTCTTCTTGCCAATTGTCCAAAGAAGGGGAATTTGAACCCCCAGGAATCCCAAACTTGACTCCACGGCTGGTGGCACTGGACTTAATGGCGTTGTATTGATGGTCGTGGGGTGCTATTTTATTTAGGCTACAACCTGACCAGCCTAAGGAGCTGTACGGGTGCCCTGGTGTGGGAATTTCCAAAAGGCGACGCTTTTCCATGTGAGTCTGAGGATTGAACTGGCCCTGATCCGTCACATAGGGAAATATGTCAAGCCGCTGTTAATAACCTGAACTGCAATCTCTTCCAGCCAGGTCCATTGGCTCGCAGGTAGCAGCAACTTCAGCCATCCCCTCTTACCGCTACCAGGACTAGGACCTTATGAAACCAGTTTCTCTAGCCAACAGGACCTCGTGTGTGACATGAAGTAGATGAATTCTCGCTGTGTCTTCAGGAGGCATCCAGTGAATCGAGGCGCTGTCCTTTTTTTTTATTCCTCTTCTCTTCTTGCCAGTTGTCCAAGGAAGGGGAATTTTCGACGCTTTTCCTTGTGAGTCTGAGGATTGAACTGGCCCTGATCCATCACATAGGGAAATATGTCCAGCTGCTGTTGGTAACCTGAACTGCGATCTCTTCACCAAGAGCCTAAAGCCCAAATGCGTATACTTTACATTCACTCACCCAATTGCACCACAAGCTTCTCACCGAATTCCCCATGCCCTGATGAGCGGGGCAGTGTTGTAATTAAGCCACATCCGGACAGCATTCATCATACCCCTGACCTGCAGCAACCACCTAGATGCCGACATGTGTGCCTCCCCTTTATACTCTCCTCCCACCACCCCTGCTAATCATCAACAACAAGCTAGTGCTTCCCTGGTGTCCCTCTCCCCTCCCACACATCAACATCCGTTTGACAGCCTTATGAAACATTTGCGCTCTGATCGCTCGTTGATGGTCGTGGAATGAGTAGGAGCGCGTCAATAAATTCCAGAACAATAAGTAAAACTTGAAATCAAATGAACTGAATTAAATGTAGATAAGAGTGGTGCAACGGAAATCGTTGAATGTACATTTGCGCTGAGGAAAGTTGTGTGATGCGTCAGATGTTTTATCTCCCAAACAGCTTTAACGATATTAAATTCTTGCTACGGGGAGCTCTATATCACATGGCGGTAGTATGAAAATGTCATCCATGGGAAAATGGCGAGAGCAGCTCAATAAATGATCAGATATTCGATATTACAGTAGTATTTTCAATAAAAACTCGTTGATCACCTTCAGTTTTAAATTGAAGAGAAATTCGGTTGTCCCCCTCTCTCTATCTCTTTCTTTAGATCAACAGGAGTGCAGATGTTGATGTAAATAAGATGTTCGTGAGGTGTTATTTTCCAAGTTGTGGCCGTTGTGTTGCACGCTTCGTCGTGAGGATGAGAAGCTTATTGCGCAAGGTCGAGTGATGACACCTCGCGGAGGGGTTTGCGCAACCCAATATTTATTACAATCCTCCGATCCGTCTTCCTCTCGGCTCTCCGTTACGCGCCATTAGCATTCCCTCCTAGGAATCTATTTGCCGAGGATGAAACGCCAACCACCTTGAAACCAAAGCGCATTCCCCTTCACCTCTCCCTTCCAAAGCCCGAGACGGCTCAGCGAGAGGACAATTATCATCTCCAAGGACTCTTCTGCTGAATGCCTGGAGCCTCAAATCCGCCCTGAGGAGCTCGTATGCTCCGACGTGGGAATCACGTCCCCCAACGAGGCCGAATGCCTCCGAAGAATTTCGCCAAGGTGGAGAAATCGATCCTGCCGAGTTGAAATGAGAATCGATCACGTCAACTCTGTACTTGGAAGCGGTTGAAACTTTGTTCGAACAACTCCCTTGCAAAAACTGCTAAAACGTTTACGGCTTCCACCTGATGGCCAGAAAACAGCCCCATTACGACCGTCATAATCTTTTCATTGTCGCCGTAACGAACCCAATGAACTCCATTCCATTTCCCCGAACGACCTCTTTTTCCGGTTATTTGAAGACTTCGTGATCCGAGGATCAAGTGCAAATATTAAGCAACCGAGCCCTTCCCTCGCTCCAGACGTCCATTTCCCCTGTTGATCGAATTTCCCTTTCCTTCACTGCAGACACGGCAAAGTCCTTCAATTGAATTAGGTAAATAACGACCCGGGCAAATATTTGTTTCCTCCGTTTATTTATCTCGTGGAATACCGAATTGCGGACTCGCGCAAACTTGCGGACAATGGTAGCAACAAGGTTCTCGTGATTGGATCGCATTGTTACGACCTGCAATGAATATTAGAAAGTTGGGTTCTCGTCATATTCTTCGGTTTAAACTTTATAGGTTTCTAGATTCACCACGACATTCGTGCATGAAATTTGGACAAATGGAGAGTTGCACTACGCATTCGGTGGTGTTAGGGAGGCTGAGGGCGGCGGAGTGAAGGGGAGTGTATGGTAGACTAGAGGAGAATGAAAAGGGAACTTCCCCGGGGCGTTAGATAAATAGCTAGCGAGGTGGGAATGCTCGTCAAAGGGGATCCTCCTTACACCCGTGAACTTGGGTTGAACCAGACCACTGGACGAGCCAGTTGTTCATAGTACAAGGTCACATCAATACGCAGGCCCATTTCCCTTCTCTCAAGGACTCTCCATCGTGCGTGTTTTGTGCCTTCAGTGGGAAGGAAACCAGAAACCACGTGCGGCTCCACTGCAGTTTCTAGAACAGTTAGGGATGCCTGTGGAGACAGTAGCCAAACCTTCTAGCTTTGACTGCTACTGAGCAAGTTTATAACCGTTCCACCTAGTTTGCGAAGGAGGTTTTTGACAAAATACTTCAACTTTTATACTTGTCGCCCAATTACAATTAAGAACGCCTCCGAGATGGTCTAACCTGCCATACCCCCACAGGTTTAGGTTGGGAGGGTTTTGAGCTCCTTTGTAGGCTGTTGCGCGATAGTGAAACTGCAACCTCCATGACTTTCGAGTGATCACTCTCTTATGAGAGGAACCGTGATTTTGACGAGAAAACAGCCCTGTACATCCTGACTCCCATTGCTGGCATCAGTGGTCCTAGTGTAGTGGTTAAAGGCGAAGATTCGAGTTTAGACGAAACCAGGGCACAGGATCAAAGCTTGCAACCGCATTGCCTGAGTCTGCTAAGTCTTCAACTTTGCAACTCCTTCGCTAAAAATAGTGTCACGGTTGTGCGCAATTCAGAACTTCAACATTAATCTCTCCCTTACATTACTGTCGAATTTAACTAATTTTTCCCTTTTATTTTTCAGGTACAGTAACTTTTTGGTCTTCAGTTGCAGCATTTGGTTCGTACAAATATAAATGTATTCTAACCAAAAACATGGTCTGTCATTAATATTACTAATCAGAGGAGTGGGGGAGGTGTGTATCCAGGGCAGCTTTTTTCGGTTATGCAGGTAAAATAGGGTAATACTTGGTCACAAATAAAGTGATTCCTTGCTTTAATGTTAAGAATCACCACGAATTAATATTGTTAAGCATTTTAAATATGGAATTTGGAATATTTAGAGCTGCACAGATTGACCTCAGGAGCGTATAAGCTCGCAATGACAATTTGAACGGGAAGCGCTGCTCAATGTTAAGTGACAACGAGCGAGTTCAGTGGCGTCACTGTCGTCTCGGTGTTTTTTTGCAGTGCAGGAAGTTTGGGGTGACGACTGTATCGTGTAAGCTGAAGGACTTGGGAGGGACTGTTCGTTGAGAAGAGGAATCTAAAATTAAGAGGTGGGAAAGGATAGATGGGAAAGTCCAGGACAGGGAGAAATCGGTTGTCAATCGGAAGTAACTGAAGAGGCTTGAGGACGAAGGTGTTTGGGAAACAATAACTTTCCATTAGGGCTAGTACAGACATTTTGGAGGTCAAAGACCCAGCCAATTCAGCCTGCCGAACACACGTCTTTCCACTAGGTTGCGGGCAGTTGGAATTGGAAAACACTACCCTGTGAAACGGTGAAGTACGAGCAAGCATTGTGAGTGCCTCCTCTTTTCCATCGCTGTAATTCGCTTCCTGTGGTCCAGCATGTTTTTTTTTGTTTTTTTTTGAGGCGCAGAAGGGACGGTCAGCTCTGTACTCCTGCGTATTGAGAACCAAACCAGAATCGTTTAGCACATTGTATCAGGTTGGCCCTCACGCGTCTCATCACCCTCACAGGAATGTCGTAGCATGCTGCCATTCCCATCCCCAACAGTTTGGTAGGTTCATCTTTCCTCCGTGTCTTCATTCTTCATCCAGTCGGGTTACTGGTCCCTGATCAGCAATCTCCGTCCTCTCTCACGTGCAAATTAACCAATGCACCTTCAGTTTTCCTCAGAATTCAACGTGGAGCAGACAAATGTGTCCAGCGTTGACTTAATCCGCCACATTTGCTCTGAAGAGATGCCATGGGAAACAGGCAGTTTGCGGTTGCAGCCTTAGAGATTTGGTGAAGGTACTCCCTAAATGCTCCATGTTCTGTTATCAACTGTACAAGGTGGAAGTCCACCTCACCATGGTGTTGCCTGAGTCATGGACCAAGTGCTGGAATCAGCTGCCTGGTCCACTTTCTCTTCAGGGCTGTATCTCACTACTCTTGACACCTCCCAAGGGTCACAGTCGTTCTTCTTCGCCAGTTGCCCTCTTCATGGCTCTTTCCAATTGGTTAACAGAAGCCTCCCGAGAAACTGTGTGACGCGAGAAATGTGGAGGGAGCACTCTCCCAGCTCCATTGCCATTTGCTTCCTGCAGTAGGTAATGCTCAGTGTATCAGCCCATACCTCCGCTCCACATAAGAGGATGGAGGGTACAAGCTCATTCTGCTTGCCTGTGGATATCTTGTGTTGACTGTCAAACAGGAAAAAGCCGTTGTTACTATGGCAGCTTTATCTGCCTGATGCCTTGCTAACGCTCGAATGCCGAACTGCTTCCCTCGTTTGCAGTTCCATGGTCTCTACACAAATAGGAAGTAGAACTTTCATCCCTAGAAGAACGTTAAGACCAACTTGTTATTTCTTCCTGTAATTTTAAATATTTAGTCAGTGGTGCTGATTGAGTTTTTTCCTTTCCATAAAATAGTCCATTTCCCCTCATCCAACTGTGTAATGTTCCAAGTTTGAGCTTTGGATTTGTCAGCTTTTTCTAGGAATTCATTAATTTCTTTATTCATACTTAGTATATTCCTAAATTATGTGCAATGAAGTTATTATTGGTTTGAATTGTTCTCACATTCTGTCCAGAGATTTTGTTTGAATTATTCTGAGTGCGCGGCTTGTACTAGATGTGTGAAAATTGACTGGCAAAAGGCCATAATCTTGTTATCAGCATCGCCCAGGCCCTGGCGTATTATTGTAGTCTTTTATTTCCAATAAAATTGACGAACGGATTTGATTGGTTCTCTCGAGCTGCTGTGGGCTATTCAATTGTGACTTCGTCGTTGTGCGTGTGTGTGGATATTGAGGTTTAGCGAACTACATCTGTTTCGTTTTCAAGTCCGCAGCTTTCACCGCTCCGAATTCGAAATCAAAGTCGTTTTTACCACCGTCTGATTGACCCAACTGCCACAATTATTGACAAACAGCCTTCCGTTTGAGCTTCGGTGGAGCAACGTCAACCCGCAACAACCGCAAATCTCAAATCCACCTCTGACGTTGCAGTGACAACGAATCTCCTTGTACCCCCCCCATTGCTACCCTGTCCCGTCTAAAACGATTTTGGAAATCCCTAAAGCTCTCGAGCGTTCGTGCGGTTCGTCGGTTCTTCGTTTGGTCGTTGGAATGAAATGTGAAATGCTCGGAGTTGACTTGTATAACCTGACGTCGAAAGGGGGTAACGGGTGCTCTAAAAGCGAATGAAGAGATGATTGATCGCTCGACGAACCTCCACAAAGTGACGGTGTTTGTATTTCCAAAATCAATTTCCCTCTGGTTCTGCGGCGAGTTGTTGCGAGGGGCGAAGAAGAGGGGGGGGGCACTATTCGCAATGTAATTAGGACGAGGGACCTAAGACCGAATTAATTGGAAGACCTCGGAGGATGTTTAAGTGAAAATGTCTCAAGGCGCTCGTTCGCTGAGCTCTTTGGAATCGAAAGAAACGATAATAATTTATCCCGAATTTGAACACTCGACCGTCCTTATTGGCTGGCTTTGTCCCAAAGTTACCATTCATTGTCAGTTCCTAATGTCTCACAGGTTTCTAAGGAATGCCAGGGGCTTGCGAGACAGTGGTCAGGGGGAAACTAGTGACGTGGAACCTGGTCGTCGCACCTAAGTAAGCTGTTTGATGTGAAGTGCCGCGAGTGAGTCTTAGTGGTGCCACGCAGTAAGTCCCCATGCTTGCAAGACATGAACATTTCTGTTGTGGCGCCGAGTCGACGAATACATTCCACAGCTCCGGGGGTGATGGCTGTTGAGTGAAATCATTTCAAAACGGCTCCGCCATGATATTAACCTCTCTGTGGGCAGGCATGTGATACCTATATGGCTTTCTGGCGAAACATGATTTACGCAGATTCGTTCTTGAGCGGGCCCTTGATCGACAGGCGGTGCTGTAGGTATCAGACTAGTCATAGGCTTTGATTGGTGTGACCCTCGGGTATTTACAGAATTATTGGAAGGAAGCAGCTCCAGCGATGGATATTCCATAGCGTTGTGGCTTTAGCTTCGCTCAGGCCGCCTTCAAAACAAACTATTGTGGAAACTGTTTATCGATCCTGGCGGTTGCATGCTGCTCGGTATCGTCCTAATCGAGTTTCCCCATCGAAGCTGCACCTCTGCTCCCCGGCCTCGCTATTTATTCAAACCCCCTCTCCATTCCGCCGCCGCCGCCTTATTTTTCCTGCACCTACAACATTTTTCCGTTTCTCTGGTCTCTTCTACCGAAGGGGATAAGTTGAATTATGGATTCGGCGCGAGATTATTTTGACGGGGCCATGAGGTTGTGCCTTGTTTTTGCTCCACCGTTTCCTTCCCGGTGAACACCGTCATAAAGTAGAACTGACGTAGTTTATGAATTTCCGAGTCTCCGGAGCCCGCTCTTTTCGGTTCCTTCGTGATGTCGCTCATGAAAAATTCCCGGCTTCTTAAAACTTGCTTGATACGTCTCCACACATCCTTCGCCTGTTTCCCCGGTCCGTCGCTCGGGGAGTCGCTGAAACGTCAAGACCCCGGCTCCGGCATTCGAGTCTCTCTCTCTCTCTCTCTCTCTCTCTCTCTCTCTCACAGGGGGATCGATTTAAAAGCTAAAAGCCACTCACAGCCCCTTCCAACATCCACCCCCGCTCACCTGCTGTTTATTCGTCTTGTTCCTCCGCCTTCTGGAGTGTTTCCCGTCCATAATGCATAACGACTACGCTGCAGGAGCGAGAGTGGGGGGAATGAATTACCTTCGACGAGTCACACGGTCAAATCTTTGATGTGATGGTTGATTTCGAATGCTCAAACTCCTCAAGATCCCCGTTATTTTTACGAATTTCGAGATCAAAGGGAAGACGAAAATCATCGAGTCTGTAACGGCACTTAGCCGAGATGTGCGCTAATTGATGCGGTTCTGGAGTCTGTTGATCAATAACTGAGCATCTCTACGGCACTGGATGAACCCCAAAGGGCGATGTTCAGACGCCCTTTGCGTCATTAGGAATACGCAAGGAGAGGAAGCACCGCCCATGCTTTTTGATGGTAGGCGAAAGGGGATGGGCGTGATGCTAATAGAAACGTGACAGTAAATATTGTACACATCTACACGGAAATAGATAAATAGTTCGGCCCTCTTTCTGGAGAAATATCCATGCTCTCAGGGAATTCCCCATCTTTGGAATGAGCTCCACTCCCCAAACCACCTCTCGTTCGTATGAACTGCTCTCCCATCCCTTGTCTCTTGGAGGGTGGAATAGAGCTAAAGGATCTGCGTGAACAACTTTTGTGCGGATCCGGAAGACAACGTCTGACATTGCTTTCAAAATTTGGCATGGTCCTAGCCAGGGTGACTGAAGTTTTGGGGCACTCCGAAGCGGCGTTTGGGCCAGTAATTCCGCACACCTCAGTGGACGTGTCATAGCCGCGTTTGGTTTCTAATTTTGCCTTTAAAAGCCTTTCCCTAGCGAGCGCGTGAACCTCCTCGAGTCGTTCGTTGAATGCGCAGTACTACGACAGGCCAAAAGCAAGCAAGTTCCACATTACTTCTGTACGACCTCAAAGTGATGGGTGTGTAGAACGGTTCAACTGAACTCTATGGGAGATACTGTCGAAGGTAGTTGATGACCATCAGAATGATTGGAAGTTATGGTAACACTGGGTTTAAACAGTCACTTGATTAGCACGATAGAGTTGTGAGTAGAGCTACAAGTATAACAAGTTCACCTGAAACAATTGGTTGTGGTAGCACTGGTGTAGGCCAGACGAGAATGTTCAACTGAAGGACTACTACTCGAGCACAAGTTGAACCGTGAAAGATAAGACCAAAGAGAGGAAAGGACTCGTAGGAAGAACAAGACTCGAATAAAACTCCGAGCGGCCGAAATTTGGGGGCCATAGAGATGTGGAAAGACCCAAAAAGGTGAGTAATGGAAGTGGGGCGAAGGAGTGTATGAGGAGATTAGAAGATGTAACATGGTTCAATTGCCCCAATGGTTACCTGGGAGGTGTTATATCAGGTTATCCCCCCCCCCGCCACTCCTCTGCATGAATATAAGGATTGGACGTGTGAATGTGCCAAACGATATCCATAACGATGGTTCCGCGCAAGGCCAGCTCTCGATGGACGCTGTCCCCCAGGACTTGACGACTCATTTAAAATCAAAACCTCCAAAACTGCCGCCCGACCCTCTTCACTTGTCAATTTAGCCTTTCTTCCAACATTTCAATTACACGTTATCTCCCAGAGACCTTGTATCTTCCCTGAGCAGTCACATTCGAGCTGTTTTGGGTTTTGTGTTTCTCTGTAACACCCCCCCCCCCCCGGGCACCGTTATATTCGCTGTTCACTCAATTCTCGTTGTAAGACCTCATTACAGTGTCAGTACCCTCATTCAGTTGTCTTGGTCTGCTAGTCCACGGATGATCACTGGCTCTCTCTCCCCCTCCCTCTTTCTCCTCCCCACCATCCCTCCCACTCTCTCCCTTGATTGACCAGCTGAAGGTTAATAAGTCTGGATAGAACGGGGCAATCTGCTGTGCTTGGCTAGGCCTCCTACATAGCGTTCCTCGAGCGCACATTCACATTCCAGTTCGATCTGAGAAACTTGGTGTTTCATCAATCTCGCTCTCTCTACGTTCATGTGCCGTAAGCGCCTGCTTGCTTTGCAGGCATTTGGTTGGTCGTGGATTTATTCAGGATCAACTGCAATGGTGTGACATGGCGACTCCATCAGCTCAGTAAGCCTTCTGAGTTCGCTACTGCTCTGCATGGTTGTTGATGGACGGAAACTCAGGCAGTGTCTTCTGTTTGGGTGGAGTGAGCTTCCGAGGGCACCTATGGAAGGGATTACTGGTCCTTTCGCACAATTCATGTGGCGTCACTGCCTACAGCAATGAGGTGTACAAGAGACTGGGATTGTAACCTTGGTGATGCTCATTGTCCTGCCTGTGGTAACCACCTGCTGAGTCATGTAATGCAGGTGCTTGCTCATGGGGGCTGCATCAAGCTTCATAACACTGTCTGCGAGGGTACCGGTGAATTGCGAGCTGGGAAGTGGAGGGGGAGCAGCACTACCGGGTTTTCGCTGGACAAGAACTGAGGCCTGACATCGTCGTACTGAACAGATCTTTGTACGGTGGTGTCAGAACTCCTCTTGGAGTGTAGGCAGGTAGCATCAGGGTTATAACATTGACTATGTCCTGGTAAAATGTGTGGTGCAAGAAAAGTGCTGAAGAGATGCGTTGGCTGGGTGTGTTATTAGTAGGCGTTATCCTAGGCATCAGCACCCATGTGTTGCTCGGGCCCTAACTCAAATGAGCTCATCTGGCATCATTGGCCTTTTGACTTTGTGGAAAAATGGCTAGCAACTCACGTGGTGTCTTCATACAGTCAACGCCCATATGTTGTTCTCCACATATGTTACACTGGAAGACCGTTAAACAGAGATAAAAAGTTCCACTGACTGCAAGACTGAATTTGCGTATTTCAGCAACAAATTCATTTCGTTCCACAACTATTTCTGTGGCTAACCCTTGAACAGGGATGATTGAGGAAAGTTGTGTGACGCTTGGCACGCTATTTTATCGTGACCACTCAACTTATCTCACTTCCTGCGTAGAAGAGTCTTACTGGCTGGCGAGATTGACGGTCAACGCTCTGGTTTGGGCTGTTGGTCGTTAAGCTCTTGAGAGAATCGCTTAGTCGATCACCATCGGCAACCTGGCAAACAAAAGAGGCTGGTTTGTAGCCACTTGGCGGAGCTAATAAGAGCCACCGTGGGCCGAGAGATTACGAATTGAATGTCTTGCCTTTGAAGATTTCTTCTTCCTCCCCCCCCCCTCCTTCTAACTTTTGTGTTCCACAATATTATCGCTTTCCTCCTGCGCTGCCTATTGAAGGCCTAAAGATCGTTTTACGGCATCTCTCCCATCCTCCTGAGCACTTGAAACTAAACATCCAGAGTCAATATGACTTTAAAAGAATAACCAACGTCCCTCTTGTAACCCAAGACGCTCTAGCGCCGCCTGGAGAGGGAGATAAGAGCTTCGGAGCCTGGAAAGGCCGTTTAAGTGCACTTGAGCGCTCCGATTATCCTCTCGGTCGAGGGAAATTATCTCCGAAGGGTCGCGCCGTCGAACAAAAAACCCTTCTCTATGCAGGAGTCACAATGGAAGCATCTTAACTAATGATCGTGATCGTTTGCCCTCGTGAACTCTTGGAGTTGGACTCCTTTGAGCTTCGAGTTTGAACTAACAACTGGAACTCAGTTCTCCATCGAGAGCCTGTGACGTAAACCTTTCGCGGGCTCAGGTTAATTACGGTAAAGAATATAATAACCAGGAGCGCTGCTTTGTAATTAAGTTCCTGCTGTGTCGCCCAACTTCGTCCGACAACTCGGGCGATTATCCTCCGGCGCTAGACCACGTTCCTCCGCTATCCTGCCCACCTAGCGAAGGTAGGTGTTGTGAGGGGGGGGGGGAGTGGTTTTGTACCTTTCCGTTATGTTTACCAACCCAAAGGGACAACAAAGGGTAATTTAATCGATAAAAAAGTTGTGATGGCCTTTCGGAACTTATTAGTCTGCTCGTACTCATGCCACTGTCTTCATTGAAAAACCTTGGTGCCAACCTGACTCATCTAGAGAGTTCTGCAATTATAGTGGAAACACTGGGAAAAAAAGAGGCAAATTCTGGAATATCTAAGGTTGCATTTGATCATCTTAGTAGATTTGTTAAACATGGACTATATAGGTACCACATTGAACTGCAACACTAATTTTTTTGAGAACGCTAGTGTCACACAGGCGATCTTTCTAAATAAAAACCCTGCAAATTATTACAAAATGGTTTATTATTCTCTTGAACAGCTTGACGGAGTCTGACAGCTCCGAGACCTATCCCATTCGATTCAGCATCGAAAAATACCAGTAAACGGTATGCGACATGACCTGTATATAACGGAACAACGATAATGATATATTCCAGGCACCCGTAGGCAACTGGCACGATGTGGCGAGTCGAGCGGGCGGGTGGTTTTAATGAGACGAGAGGGAGGGAGTACAAACGATGAAACGATTAGTTTCGCCGTAGTTATTGTCCCCCAAGTTCTTTCAATGACTTTGACTCACTATAATTACTGTGATTTCACTATTTTCGGTCTATACGCAGCTCTGAGTACTGTTTCATTTGGCCAAGCATCTGAAAATACATTAAAAACGATACCAAATGGGATTTTCGTACGAAAAAACGGATTTTTCAGACGTTGAAGGCACTAAATGGCCCGGACATGCCTCGTTTGTGAGCAAAAATATTTTTGGGATTTTGGTCAGTATGATAAATATAGTTATGTCATGGCATGATTGGAACCTGCAGTGACAACATAATGGAAAGATATCAAGCTCATTGTCAACTTCTATCAGAATCACTCACGCCAAAGTTGAACGTGTAAGATGAAGTTGCTTGGTCGGGTGGTGGTGGCTTGGAGGGAGGGGGGAGGGGGTCGTGATAATGGCAGCTGGCTCTGCCTGCGCGACGCAGTTGTCATTCCAGTTTCGAAACGTGTAGAGGCTATTGAACCGAGTAAGGCCTTTCTTGGTGAAAACTGAAAGTCTGGATACTCACAGTATTCAAGGAAGACGTATATTACTGACTATAGACACAGGGACCATTACTTTCGACGCATGGAGTTCTGGGATGTTGAGAACAGTTGGTTGAAAACTGTAACTGTGTGTTTCTGCATGGAAAGTTGTGTGATGCACAGTGGGATATTGTGCAATCGTGCAAATACGAAGATGTAAGTGTCGTAAATGGGTCAGTAAACGTGTTTTTGAAGGTTTTCGAAATTTGATAGTATAGCGAAAGTTATCATTCCTCCCCGGGCCTGCGCTCATTTCGCGCACTGATTCCCATCTCCCTCCAGCCACCCCCCGTCAGTTCGACTTGTCACGTCGCACCAATTGCCTATCGTTGCCTAGAAATGTCGATTTTCGTTGTAGTCAGTTCGTGTTTCGTATCGTTTACTAGTGTTTTTCGATACTGAATCGAATGGGATGGGTTTCGGAGGTGTGAGATTTCGTCTAGCTGTGCCAGAGGATCGCCCTAAAGTGCTCATGAGATGTGGCAAATGGGATCTGGTTGCCCACTTACGTCACAACGGTTAACCGTTTTTGTGTAATATCAAGCCTTCTTTTTGATATTAGGGTAAAACCCCGCGCGACTTACTAACTTGACACCAGTTTTGAATTGCAGACTGTGTAAATGAATTGCCGGACTCAAGAAGGAAACGAGAGTGGCAGATAATATTGACACAAATTAGTTGGTAACTGTGGTCGGATGTGAATTAGACGAAAGAGGTAGGGCCGTGCAAACAATATATAAACTGGTATGTGCACCCTCGATGCCCCAACGGCGCATTGATGAGGAAGTGCTGGTTATACATCCTCAAGGAGCTCCAGCTCGGTGAGAAAAGGTTTAACAAAATGGCTCGGCCTTGTTATGGGCACGATTGGTACCTGCTGTGACAATGGAATGGAACGGGATCGCAGGCTCCACTCGCTGGTTGTCAACGCAAAAGTTGAAGTTACAAGATGAGGCCGCGTCAGAAGTTGCTGCCAGGAGCCACATGATGTGTTGGTTCTAAGCGAACCTTTCTGTGGAAATACACCTAAGATTCAGGAAGTGGCCTATTATTGTTGATCAACCCGGAAGCCTTACCATGCTCAGGTATGCATACGGTCCTTTGTATGAGTATCTGGAGGGGTGAAGTATTCAATAGGACTTCTATTGCAGCAGTATGCAAGTGTTTATGCCCATTGTAGTAGCAAGGCAACCATGTCTCTGCAGTTTCTAGAGCTTTTCTTGAACTGCCTGTTGACTGGTCGCCTTCCAACCCACGAGCCTTATCAAAATGACTCCTGAACCCTCAGAGAGTGTGATATCAGTCTGCCTCACACCATATGTGGGCGGTGTACGAAATGCGGGGTCCTATTATCTCCTTGTAGAGCCAGTCCATTATTTTTGGAGTGACGCCCCATAATTTTGCCGACAGAAGAGTAGCATATTTCGCAAGTGAATCGCTTGTCCAGTATCATCCGAGTTATGCTACTTCTGTCATCAGCTGGGTGTTATCGCTCTGTGCATAGAGGACAGCACCATTGCCAGGTATCTTTGATTATTAAACGAGACTGTGGTGCTGGATTGATGTATATACCTTCCTTGTCGCACCACCTTGGGATGATATTCACAGCTCCTGGCTTCCGTTCTGATACTGTTTACGCAAATTTGCCACTGACTATGACTGCAAGGTAATTGGCATGTGCAACTACTTCAAAGCCATCAAGCTTCAGTGGTTCCAGCTGCTCCTCCGCCACCTGTAGCCCCATGAGGGGAGAAGGGGGCTCCTCTTCTAACAGCAGCCCCGAGTGGGGACCACTGTCCATAGCTGAGCCGTGATTTCCCAATCCCTGAGCATGGACATCCATTTCACGGCCTGGAGTTTTATACCCTAATGCGTTGCTCGTGTCTGCGTTGAGCAGAACGAGGTGCTATCAAAGGCACCACCCACATCCATGAAGTAGCACAACGCCACCTCCTTGGATTGAAGGAACCTGTCTATGCAATACCTGGAGCTTTCCTCGAACTGCCCGTCGTCTTGTCGCTTTCCATCATGCAGTGGTTGGTGGCATGTTTGAGCAGATCCATCCCTTCGGGAGCAGTTGATTTTGGTGAACGAAATGGAGAAATGTGCGTGGATAATTAGCGCGGTTCGTCCGTGAATTTTCGCAGTTCGTCGTTAACATATTTTTAGTTCACGTCGACCTCAAAAACCGACGCTCGTCGTCTTCCGGTCCATCGATCCGATCATTTCAGATCAATTGCTCCTTCAAGTGCAACCCTCATCCCCCCCCCTCACTGTCCCGTGTTGTGTTGGTGGTGGGACTGTGGGAGGGGGGGGGGGTTGAGGTGGCAGGTGACGGCGCTTGGCACGGAAGTACACCCCCCTCCTCTCACCCACCTGACAACCTCCCCTTACCCGTTCCTTTCCCTTACCCTTCCCCTCCCACCTGACACCCGCACAAAAGGAAATGAGGCGGCGATGTCTCAGCCGAGTGAAAGACCCTTCTTCTTTTTTTGTCTCAGTCAGATACAAACCTGATGTCGTTTGTGAAAGGGAGGGGGGGGGGCGTTGGAATGTAAGTTTGGGGAGTCGAGAATGTAAGTTTATTGTCCTGTGCCTTCTGGTGGCGGGGTTGAAGTAGCTGGACGAAGACGACGAACGAGGGTGAGCTCCAGGTTGCCAAGACGACGCGTAAACAACAATATCCGTCCGAGAGGAAGAACCTCACAGCCCCCACCTCGCACCTCTCCACCTTCGTCGTTGTAGGGGTAGTTTCTCCCAGTTTTTTTACTTTATTTTTGGTCCTTTTTCTCCACCCCCCCCCCCCCTGTAAGAGTTATGGGCCGCATAAATCAACGGATACAGAATTGCCGGTTCAAAACCCCTTTCGGCCTCGTCCGTCCCCTTGTAACCGAATTTCCAACTCATTCCACAATCTTACGGAATTATTCACACGGCGCGGGTCGTAAAAGAATTTCCGTTCCACCCCCGTCCCGCCACATCATCCACCACACCCCCTTCACCATACACGTTTATCGTTACGTCGTTTTTTATCGCGCAATAAAAAATGGCGGTGGTGGTGGTGGAGGGGCGATCGACGAAGCAATAAAAATATCCTCCGGTTTCTATAGTCGATTTGACGACACTTCACCCCCACCCCAACCCCCTCACCACCACCCTAAAGACGTCGATCGCTAGTCAGTAACGACGGATATTGAAATTGTCCAGCAGTCGTCAAAGAGAAGGTTTTCAAGGAAGATCCTCGAGGACATCACGTTGGAAGACTCGAAGCGTGCCAGTTCCTTCTCTCTTTATTGCTGAATATGTAAACTCCCTGGTCTGTTTCCTCGCCAAATTGACTGTTCTTCGACACTCATAAAAGAGTTATATCAGTGGAAAGTCATAGGGGTTGGGGTTACGTTATCGTACGAGAGCACAGACACTCATCAGCGTCAACCAAAACGTGGGGAGGTACTGCAGGTTGACATTTGGCGCCAATATCCCAGTGGTAAGCTGTGGCCTGTGTGTTACTGTCTGAAAGTATGGCCCTGGGGAATCTGTACCACCTGAGAGGAGGTCTTAATCTAGATAACTATTTACTAGGTCGCCAGGTTTCACAGGGGCGTATCAGCTGTGACCATATTTATTGTCAAAACCTTCTTCGCAAACTGGGTGGAACGGTTATAAGCTTGCTCAACAGCAGTCAACGCTGGAAGCTTTGGCTACTCTTCCAACCGCCATCGTGTACTGTTATAGGAACTACAGTGGAGCTGCACGTAGTTTCTTTTTTCTTTCGCATTGGAGTCGTATTGTCGCCTTGTACTGCCTGGTTCACCGCAATCCATATATGAGATATTTTTACTGTCAAACTCAAGTATTTGCCCTTAGCGAGGGTTTTGCGTGGGGGGAAATGAGTTTCCTGAGGACTATCGTATCCAGTGGCAGCGAGGGGTGTGTGTTTGAGTGGAGACTGGAGAGCGACGAGGTCAAAACGGGGGTTCATAGGGTGTGAAACCGCCTGAGGACGCCCCACCAAACCCCCTTGCCAAAAAGTATATGTACAGTAGGATTTGTTACAAAACAATATCACAGTATTCCAAAACATAACAAAAAAGCGCTACAAATGATTACGCAGCGGTTTATCATTCTCATGCACAGTCCATTGTTGCAGTCCGACAACTTCGAGACCCATCCCATTCGATTCAGTATTGAAAAATACCAGTAAACGATATGCAACATGACCTGTCATAACGGAACAACAAAAATGATATATTCCAGGCAACTAGCACGATGTGACGAGGGGAGCTGACGGGTGGTTGGACTGAGACTTTCGCTTATTGTCCCGCGAGCTCTATCAATTAATATACTTTGGCTCAGTGTAATTACTGTGATTTCACTGTTTTCAGTCTAGACGCAGTCACACACCTCTGAGACTCATTCCATTCAACGCAGCATCGAAAATACCTAGAAAACCATACCAAACATGACGTAGTTGCAATAAAACTGACATTTTGGTTTCGGCTAATTTTTTTAATCTCCATGCCTTGAAACGTAGTGCCAAATTAATTACTGTACATGTTCTAAGTTAGTACATTAATACAAATCCTTATTTTGGGGCAGTGTGCCAGTATTATATCTAATAAATAAACAAACAATAAGTCCCTGCATTACTAACGATTTTAAAGTTCGCATTAATATAACTAAAATAATTCATGTTCTGATTCCATATGGATATAGTTAGCTTCCACCTCGTCAAGCCTTGAGTGTGCAAATACAAAATTCCGAAGGTTCGGTTGGGGGGTTGCTGAATGGTGTACCTATTCTGTGCCACATGCACCACCCTTACGTCAAGATAAGAGCACACAGAAGGGCAACCCCAATCTCCGGGATAATAGCACATGAAAGGCCTGATTGGGTTTCCACCCAGCTTCCTTAATGAAGTAGAGTCCACGGCTCACTAAAAGAACTTCCGTAGGGAGGAAATGAACAAATCAAACAGTACAGTAGCTCTTATTTGTTCTTAGCTGAGCAGGGCTCTGAATGAAGGAATGAAATTCATTTTGACCCCCTCCACTTCAAGGAGGAAGCGGGGGTTTGTGAGCCCTTCGCTCCGTCCTTGGCCTCAGGGGTGGGAAAGTTCACTTACCCTCCTACTCCTGCACGTTGAGTGTACGTTTTATTGAGAATTGATTAAGCAAGTTGTGTGGGGGCAGCACAGTATATTTGAATGTGAGACTCTCCTTCACTTATGTCAGCAAACTGGAAATTAAGTTGCACTGCTGGCTTCCTCCAAGGCAATATTTCTGTAAATTGATTGGCGAGGGGTGTTTGGCAGGGCATCCTCAGGCGGTTCGCACGCTATGGATCTCAGTCTTGACCTCACCCTCCAGTCGCCGCTCACACACACCCCTCACCGCCACTGGATACGATAATCCTCGGGGAACTCATTTGCCCCCACGAAAATCCTCGCTTCGGGCAAATACTTGAGTCCGACGGTAAAAATATCTCTAATGGGTGGGGATTGTGGTGGTGGTGGCCGAGGGAGGAAGGTTAAGTGGTTCGAATCGCGTCGGTAATTGGGCACGGATGAGGTCGTAATGCCCTCGACACGATACCGCAGTTTGCGTCCAGCAATTTCCGTTCGGTGCTCGAAATAATTCGGTGGTGGTTGTGGGGGGGGGGGGTTAAAAGCAGGTGCGCGCTGCTGGAAGTGGAACGGCTGTCGGCCCTTTGAGTTAGTATAGTGAGTTCTAGGTCTAGCACCAGCACAAGCGCCTTCAGTTTCGATTAAAAAGCAACAGTTCTCATGAGCTCTTGTTATTTCACTTCCACCTTGTTTTTTCTCAGACGAGCTCTCGTCATTAGCCGCTCCGGTAAAATGAGTTGTAGTTAATGACTTTTTTTCCCTCTTTCGCGCCGACACCTTTTTCTTTTCTGTCGTTGAACTTGATTAAAACTGTTCCAATTAGACGCGACGATCCTCGGCGAAGTAGTTCCCTCCTGTTTCAAAGCAGGTCCGAACCTCTGTCGTGTACCGTCGATCACGAGTCCGAAGTTCGTGACCGCCATTTAATTACCGATAACTCATTTTCATAATCGGGGCTACGTGACGCTCTTCACACCTCAGCGGAGTTTGGTTTGAGTTCACGACGAACCCCATCGGGCTCTCGCAATCTGTTGAAGCGGTACGGTTCGGTTCGAGATGAGGTCCAGCGAAGGTCACGCTCATTTGGGGGCGAGGAGCTTTAAGATCATTTAGGCCAACCTTGGGGCATCTGCCTTCAAATGTGGTGCTGACTGCGAGCAACTTGTTGCACGTCTCTCCGGTTATATAACGAGATCGACGGACGGGATACAGACACAACTAACAGTCAATCGAATGAACGCCTTCAGCACTGAAAGTTTTTCGTATTAAGGATTTTGTTTGCGCCTTCAAATCATCTTGTAATACCTAACTTTCCTCCTTCACAGTTTACTGCACGAATATATGAACAGTGGAGCAAGACGATTAGAGCGTCAAACGATGAATGATGATGTGACTCGGGGCACACATAGGTTTTGGACTTGACTTTCCAATTCCGCCACGCCCCGTCAAGTTCGAACTGTTTGACTTTAATAGAAGTCTAATTTGTGTCTTTGTGGAGGTGTCGTGAGAACATTGGCCATGTTCTTCTTTACTTTGCCTAATGAAGTGGCTTCTGATGTCAACATGCTTGGTTCTTGACCTCTATGCAGGGAGTCTAATGTAGGCCTGGGCCCCGTGGCTTGTGCGAGACGATTGGTAGGTTTGAAGGAAAGCTCACAAACACATGGCTTCTTTCAAACCTTCAGAGATGTCAGCTCTGCTTCAACATTGGACGCTCCACCGTACTATGTCAACGTCCAAGAAATCGCTGCACCTGACAGGGCAAACTGCTGAGGGAATTGCTCCAGCCAGCATCCAAATACCGTGTCAGTTCTTTGTTCTTCCTCGCGTAAACCAGCTTGTAATTCATTGTACCAGTTAGCGATTCCATATCAGGTAGATATTGCAGCGGTCGAGGGTTTGTTGGAAGTAAGGTAAGCCCTTCCAAGCTGGAGGTACCCAAAGCCGTATGCTCAGACATAACTCTGGATGGGCTAACGACTATTCTGACCTTGGGGGATGTTTTTCCCAAGATGGTGCTGCATGAGTGTACAGCCCACGGCAGTGCGTCGATTTACCAGTTAGACTGTCCCTGCAGGGTGCTACGGTAAAGGAGGAGCATGGAGTGCTGCAGATATCGCGGTGGTCGAGGGTTCGCTGGAAGTAGCGTTCTTCCCAGTCAATACTTTTTAACAGATGAGGCGGAGACACGCTGCTACCGCCTCTGTACACTCCAATATCACATCGAAAATGTCCCTGATGGGTGGGCAATGAGTCAGGTGAAGGCTTACTGGGATCCTTCCAAACCCTGGAGTCCAAGCTACCTGGATCTGGGGTCGGAGTAGCTGTTCCATTCAAGGATAGGGCGGGCCAGCAAGGGTCGTTAGATATAAGCTCACTGGTTTGTGTCTTCTTCCGCTTAGCTGCGTACATGGACATGAGTGGTGTGATCCTCTCCAGTCGGACTGCAGCCTGCTGGTTTGCTTGCTATGGGCAAGTCCGGGCGAATTGGAAGGGAAACCCTGAAGGGTGGGAGCCTCCAGAATTGAGCAAGGGTCCAGCTTAGGCGTCCCCTGACCCCTCCAGACAGCATGATGGACGTCGCTCATGACCCCGCCAATAAATCTTTTCCTTGGACCACTGCACGAATGGGCCGCTATGCAGCCACTCCCATTCATGACAATCAATGGCGTTCCCAGTGGCCATCTCTTGTTCTCTTCTTCTTCTGCCGACTTCAACATACGCGTTGACGTTCCTCTGGACGTTCCTGTAGAGCTTAATTCCGTAACATCTACGTTCATCACTGGCAATTGATTTCGTTCCCTAGTTTCCTTCAAACCGACCCGTCAAAATCACAACTGGTTGAACGCCGTTTCACTTATTTCACTTCCCAACTTCGAAAAGCTTGTCTGGCGGCTCCGATCCTTCTTTCGTCGCAATACCGCCGTTTGAATTGATTGTTTCGTAGTTTGAGGTGTCGCGAAAAGCGTAATTTAGTGAAAACCAAATGAAATACGTTTTCAATTAAAGTTAATTGCGGTTTGAGCGTCTCGTCTAATAAAAATTAATACGATTTAATGAAAGTCCGAAAAGGGAGCGGAAAGTTGTGGAAGTGGCGGTGAAAACTCGACGAGAGATTGGATTTCTCCGAGGAAAACCCCCGAAGAGAGGGGTTTTCCGTCTTCGTGAGCGTTCGGGAGCGTTGAGTAAAATAAATGTTTGGATAATAGTAAGTTTTGTGGGACGATTCAAGGTTTTCGTAGGCTCGGTGAAGGGTTGGCAGTGTTGGTGGATGGAGGGAAAGGGGCTTTTAGGGAAGCGTAGGGAGGCAGTAGGGTGTAATCGCTCCGCGGAAGTGTAGGTCTTAATTTAACCAATTCCAGAGAGGGGAAAAGAGGCTCCCGGAGTCCTGAAGCTTATCTCAGGTAAATACAAACAACGCGTGCTAATTGCTCCGTTCTTTAGGCCGACGTTTTCCCATCGACTATTTGTATTCATTTGGACGGGTTTTAAGTGAACTTAGGAGGATTTATGGATAAAATTAGTCGGCTCTGGAGGAATCTTTTTAACATTCTGGAAACCGCTAGCGAGCAAGCGAGCGGGAAATGAGCCGGAGGAAACTCATTTCGCTCAATTTATGTCGGACGTCGGAAATGGACCGCGGGAGATTAGTTTTGTGCTGTTGTCTCTTAAATCTTGTTTTTTTTTGTCTGGAGGTTCTAGTCTTTGTCTGGATGAGAATGAAGAAGGGTTACCGAGGCTGTTTTTACCTCAAAACTATCGTGGATCTGTTTTCTTATCAAAAGGACCGCTCCTTGACGGTTGTAAGAGGGGGGGCTGTCAGTCGAAAGCTGCGAGCCTGGGCACTTGCCTGGCATCCACCGCTCCCAGATTTGTGGAGGTTAGGCAGGTAGTCATTTAGCCAGTCTTCTTGTGGAGAGCTGTTGTCCATGTGTCACCACGTGGAGGTAAGACCGATGAACTATGTACCGAGGTGGCAAGTTGCAAGTGCAGTCGAAGCTGGAAGGTTTGGCTATTCATCCAACAGCCGTCGCTCACTGTTGTACGAAATGCACTGGACGCGCAAGGCGTACTGCATTGGGAGTCTTTGAAAGAAAAGAAGTGGAGCCGCGCATTGAAGCCGCCTTTTCCTGTAAGGAGCTGGCTCGTCCAGTGTTCTGGCTCAACTGGCTTCCTCCTAAGACGTTCACGGACTATACCCTTCGTCGAGAATTCCTGTCTAGCTGGGCATTTATCTAGTGAGGTCTGTACAGAGTGCTGCCCAGAGCAGGGGTAGCTCCCTTTTCACTCTCCGCTTGTCCAACATGCACTTAGTGGTCAAGTCAACGGATAAATTGCCAGTGATCACATGGAGTTCTTCAATAGATCCTGCCTAGTAGGCCTTGGAGATCTACTGGATCTGGGATCTGGCTAGTACTCTCCTTTGATTGACTGTGACTTTGGTACTCCACTAACCAATCACCATATCGTGTCGCACACACCCCAAGTGGCCTTGGGATGAGGTAGTGCTTTGATGGACTGGAGGTGTTGGCTGAAACGCCACCTCGCCCACACATGGGCTTCGAAGTACTTGACTAGGTTCGCTACTTTGAGAAAATGTGTTTTTTTTCTCATCCACCTACAGCACGACTTGCTTGCACCATTGGAGAACAGTTCAAAGCATTTGATGGGGATGGATAGACTGTGCACAGGTCACCACAGTCAAATCGTCCACATCGTGGCCAGTTTCCATGAGGCTCCTGGGAAGTCCTTTGAAGAAGGCGTTGTTAGTGCTGGTCCAAGGACGGAACCCTGTGGGCACCCCTTCCTCCACCATTCTCCGGAGTGAGGCATGTCTGCAATCGATCGTGGCTATTCTATTTGTCAGGTGCGAGGAAGTATATTAAGCGGAGTGCTGTCAATTTATATGGCCAATGAAAAAATAGTTATTAGGTGTGTGATCGCTAAAGCCGCGATTACACGAGGCCAGTAGATGGTCTAGTTGATAGGGTGAACTGAAAGCCAGCTCCAGCACCCCCTCAGACGAAGCCAGTCGTAAGATCGTTCAGATGTCTCTGGCTGGACCAAAGTGACGGATGAAATGGCGGCTTCAAGGCTGTCCCGCGATGTCGTTGTTCAGTTTTGTGCGAATTGTGCTGTAATTTGGTGCGTGAGTCATTCAAAGTGGTGCATGAAGAACTCCCTGTTCTTCTGGGGCCTTTTCGTTGCTGCTGAACGAATTGAGTTTAGAAGATCCCACGGAATATAGAGCTCTGATGAGAATGCCACCTCAAACTTTTGCCTTGAGCGGCACCCTTGACACCAAACAACACACGATTGATGTGTGTGAGTGATTTGCCACAACTTCAGCAACACCAAACTCAACTGCATTATATCAGCAAGTTTCTTGAGCAAATTAATGTTCGTACAGTCGGGCGAACTGGTTCCACTGGACACCCTTTTTCTTTGTAGGCTTCTACAAGTCGCAGGTAGGTTCTTCTCCTCTCTTTTCGGTGGCATGTTACGGTGGAGAGAACTGGACTAGCCTGAAACCTACTCATCGGGACAGTCGACGGGCGTGTGGTGTTGACACGGGGCCAGTTACTGGCGCAAGTTCACTGGCTTCGTCTAATCGCGGTCTAAAGGTTGATCTCCAGTTATTTCGTGGTGGCGCATGAGATGAGCAGAAGCTCTGGCGAAGTTGGCATCTGTTCCTCGTCCTTGGAGTTATCAAGAGCTCTTCAAATCCCATTGCGGTCGATAATGGAGATTGAGTAACCGTGAATGTTCTTCCTCCGGGTGTTGCGGCACCGAGTTTATGGATCTTCCGAAGGAATACGACCCGTCTGGGTGAAACTTCGTTTAGTTTTGAAGGCTGTTTCGTTTGGTCGGCTAATGGCCGGATTCCAGAACCTGCACCCGCCCCGCTATGGAAATATCTTATTTCGCTTCTGCGGTCTCACTTATTCAAATCGTTCCTTCTTCCTTATTCGGATCAAAATCAAAAAAAAAAAATTCCCTCCACAGACCCCTCTGAATCCCGTGGAAACCCATCGTCTCGAAAGATGGCCGTTTTTTCGCGGTTTTTGCTCGTCTGGGGGTGCCTTCAACTCGAAACTCCTTTCTCCGGTGATTTGTCGGTAATCGGATTTCAAACTGCGAATCTCCGGGGCGAACGGGAGAGTTTCCCTGACGAGGTGTTTTCGACGAGTGTCAGAGCTCTCCTCCCAACTTTTAATGAGAGATGAGTCAGGAGCTGAGCCGGCTGAAATATGTGCCCAGCCCCTCCATCTCCCGCGCTAACTGCTCTAATTTCAACGGGAACTCGTGTGATATTCAAGCTGTTGTCTTCTGTCTTCTGTTCTCATTATCTCACTTTACGAGTTTCCCCTCCTCTTAATTTTCCTAATCTCGCAGTCAGTTTCTTCCCCCCTCCACCCCACCCCTGCGCGCCTCTACATCCCCAATGCCAACTGACTTTCGTTATTCATTTTCTGACGACATTTGGTGTTGAATGTCCCGAGACGCGATTGCGTCGAATGAGAGTTGCCACTTTGAACGAATTTCCGTTGAAATATATTTAACATATACATATACACAGAGTTGAACGTTTCATCGTGTTGCAACTAATTTTTTTGTCCCCGGGAAACAAAATTGGGGTATTAAAATATGAGAACCCTGTGGAAAGGCCATTGATGTCGTATAAATCGAATAATATGATGAAGACTGTTGTGTCGCTTAGCTTTGGAGTACAAGGTCGATTGATACAGCAGGTTGAGTCTGATAGCCGACAGCAAGTGACTGTACGTGTTGCTGACCGTATCCCCATTCTTAAGAAGGCTCAACTTGCAATCCTAAGATTTCACTCTCCATATACCTCATAACGAGTCTTCGTTACGTGTTAGCGTTTGTTCTATCTCTCAAATTATGGCTTAGCCGTGGAAATTATCAATGAGGCGGGCGCTCGGGAGTGAGAAGTTCTGGGATATTGTGAGGACTGAGGAAACGACAAGTGTCACGGACGGAAAACCAAGTGCAAGGTCCTACGTCTTCCCGGTTGTGAGATGCCAGCAATGGTTGGCGTTCGTTGGGATCCTTTAGCTTGTCTGTCTACATGGATGTATGTAAATCATCGACGCAGTTTATTTTAACTCGCTTCTGACAGCTACGTGTTGAATATCGTGAGAATATAGTTCGGTTCGTCGAGGAAATTCAATACGACGCCGGAGTTTGGTTACTCTTAGGTATAAACGATACCGCGAGTACATGCCCGAATACATCTCTGGATGTAAACACTTGAGCTCGTTTGTTCCGGCGTTGAAGTAACACGTGTTAATGGGCTCCGCACCTCTTCAACTGAATTACTGAGCAGAACCTCCGTTGGCCTTTTCCCAACCAACCGCCGGGAGTTTCAGTTCGAAACCTCGAAAAGGGAAAAGCGGTCGGGTTTTCCGGGGGAAATACTCGACTCAAAATGACTTGCCCGAAGGACTTGATTTGGAGCCCCTTCGGAGGAAATAATTCAGAACTTAGCTGCCGTCCCGGGAGTAAATGATGTGGCGCGTCTATTAAGCCGCGCCTTGCCCCCTCGCTAATGGAACGCATTAGATCCAGAGACTATCAGAGCTCAGAGCTGAAGGATTCCGAGGCTGCGGAGCGCGTGCTGTGGTTCGGCAGTGACGGCTTGTTAATGCGGTTTTGCGGGCGGAGCATTTTAATTTGCACTCGGTAATGTCGGCTTCTTCGGGTCTTTGAAACCGCTCGATTAACTAGAAATATGTAGAGCAGGTGAGATCCGCTGGTTGAGTGTCAGAAACAAGGATGGTATTGTGCATGGCCAAATGAGATTCAAGATCCGAGCTGAGACCTCGTTATTCTCTCTGGCTCTCTCTTGGCGTGTCTGTGCATTCAACCCCGTCCCGGGATGAGCCTGTGGAACGGTACTGTACGAGAAGATGCTCACCCTCGATTTTAATTTTCACGGCTTTTTTAAAGTAATTCTTCGAGCGTTTGAGCCCTTATCATCTCCGTAGTCTTGACTTGTTACAGTTACATACTGTGAGACCCTTTCTTCTTGCAGACATTTTGTCAAAAACCAAACGTTATCTTCAATTTTCTTCCCCTGTTTCTTTCTTACTGGCTTTATTTCAACCCCTTTTACTTTGCCCTGCTTTTGGTTTATTATTCATTCTGAATAATAACCCGATGTTTTCGGTCACGAAAAATATTTTGTACAACCCCCCCTTAAAATTTGATACTTTACGTTTCAAGACATGGAGATTCCAAATTTGCAATGTCCGTCCGCCGTCCGCCTGGCCGTTTTGTGCCTTTAACGTGGTCTAAAAAATTCGGTCTTTCGCACAAAAATTCCATTTGGTATCTAGTTGTGCCCGCCATCTCGGCAATCCGATCGGACGAAGCCCATGGTTGTTATGGGCAAAAAGTGGTTAAAAAAATTAACGAAACGCAGTATAACGTGGGAACTACAGCGGAAGTCAACGTTTCGTCGTTGGTACTCCCTCCCTCCCGTCATATCAAACTCAAATCACCCACCCGCTCGACTCGCAACAGGTTCGCTGGAAGCCCCCGACGGGGCGCCAAGGTCACTTCCTCCCGCACACCCCTCCATCCTACAAACGTTTACGGGCGCCTGGCGCCGGGGGAATATTTAGTTTCCGTAGTTCCATTGTAGTCAGGACATGTTTCGTATGGTTTACTAGTATTCGATGCTGAATTGAATGGGATGTGTCTCGGAGCAGTAATACTAGGTCAAGCTGTTCATGAGAATAATAAACCATTGTGTGATAATTTGCAGGGTTTTTTCCTTATGTCTCTTCTTGCTTCGTTTTTTCTTTCCTTTCCTTTCTTTCTCCTTCATTTCTTTCCTTTCTAATCTTCTTGCTTTCTTTTACGCTTTTTCTATTTTTTAAATCTGTAATAATTTGTCTTTTCTTCATTTCTTACTATTTTTTTTCTTCTTTTTTTGCCTTTTTTCTCCTTCTTCTTACTTTTCTTCTGCTTAATTTGACTTTTCTTCATTTCTTACTATTTTCTGGCTTTCCTTCTTCTTTTTTCTTTCTATTTCCTCCTTCCAACTTTTCTTTTCTTGGTTTTTTTCTTTGTTCTATTTTCTTTCTTTCCTTTACCCCCATTTTTACTTTCCTTGCTCTACGAAGTAGAAAGGAAAGTTATGTAATCGGCTGAAAAAAAAAAATTGAGTTCTCTTCAGATCTTTACGTTTCAGACCCCCCTGAGTCCGAAAAACACTATTTGGCAAAATGGTCTGTGTGTGTGTGTGTGTGTGTGTGTGTGTGTGTGTGTGTGTGTATGTGTGTCTGTGAACGATTTTTAGAGAAAACCACCGTACCAAATCAGCTCAAACTTCATATCTCGCCCGCAGGTCACCATGGAACGCCAAAATAAGGGTTTGAACAAAATCCACCGAAAGTTAACTATAGTTATCATAGTGATCAAAACACCAAATATTTTTTTTCTCAAAAACGGCTCTAACGATTTTGATTAAATTTTTTATTTTGATAGGTCTTAATAAGGCAATTGTACCATAAAATTCCCATTTGTGGGAAAATGACGAGAGCAGCACAATAAATTACCAAAACTTTCGACGAAATCGATTTTAGCGCGGTTTTTAGAGAAAACCACCGTACCAAATCAGCTGAAACTTGATGTCCAGCATACAGGTTACCATGGGACGCAAAAATGAGGGTATGGGCAAAATCCACCGAAAGTTGGCTATAGTCATCATAGTGATCAAAACACCAAATTTGTTTTCTCAAAAACGGCTCTAACGATTTCAATTACATTTTTTATATTGATAGCTCTCAATAAGGCAATGATACTATAAAATTCTCATTCGTGGGAAAATGACGAGAGCAGCACAATAAATTATCAAAATTTTCGACCAAAAGCTTTTTTCGCGCAGTTTTTTCCTCTGGAATTTTTTTTTCCGCTGGAACTCTTGTAGAATGTTTAAAAAAAATTGGTATTGTAGTCCAATCCAATACCTAAAGGGTGAGTGTTTAAAAACGCTCATGAGATACATGGGGGTTACTCCAGATATTCCTGAATTTAAACTACTGCCGTTTCGCTTACTACCAGTTCTAACAGTTATTTTCCAATAACTGTGCAAAAGTAATTAATATCCTTCTTCAAAAAATTCTTGTTTACAGCCCCATTAATTTTCTGTGTACCAATTGCTCAATAATGGTTCTGAAATGAGTACGAGCAGCACAATAAAATCTGGAACTGTAAGCGCTACCGCTTGCTGCTGCCGTAAAGCGTTGTTTGACCAAGTTCAAATGAACTGACTGATAAATGAATTGATTAAATAGAATTAGCTATGTACAAAGTGAATTGACGTAGAGCTAAGGAAAGTTGTGTGTTGCAACGCACCAGATATTTCTTTCTTCTTGTTTTTTCTTATCCTTCCTTAGGTTGATTTTTGATTGACATTTTTGTTTGTTTTCTTTGTTTTATTTATTTCTTTTTCATTCTCTCTTGCTTTCCTTCCTTTTTCTTCCCTCTTTCTTTTTACTTTCCGTGGCTCTACAAAGTAGAGGAAAGTTATGTAATCGGCTGGAAAAAAAATTGAGTTCTCTTCAGATTATTACGTTTCAGGCCCTACTGAGTCCCAAAAACAGTATTTGGGAAAATGGTGTCTGTGAACGATTTTTAGAAAAAACGACCGCATCAAATCAGCTCAAACTTGATATCTCTCCTGCATGTTACCATAGAATGCCAAAATAAGGATATGAACAAAATCCACCGAAAGTTAACTATAGCTATCATAGTGATCGAAACGCCAAATATTTTTTCTCTCAAAAATGACTGTAACGATTTTGATTAAATTTGTTATATTGATAGCTCTCAATTAGGCAATGATACCATAAAATTCCCATTTGTGGGAAAATGACTAGAGCAGCACAATAAATTACCAAAGTTTTCGACGAAACTTTGACGCGGTTTTTTTCTTATAAACTCCGCTGAAATGTCACTATGCTAAAAAAAAAAAAAAGTGTAGTAGCCCAATCGAATACCTATAGGGTGGGCGTTTAAAAACGGTCATAAAATACATGGCTCTCACTCCAGAAATTCCGGAATTTCAATTACCGCCGTTTCGCTTACTACCAGTTGTAATGGTTCGCGGCAGACTGCAGGAGGTGGCAACACTGACCGCCACCTGTGCAGCCCGCCGCTGTTTATATTAGCGACGAGGCCACGCTTCTGGATCAGAACGGCGTCCGGCTTCGTTAGCGAATTACTCCCTGTTATAAGCCAGTGTTTAAATTCCCCTTTAGATTGTGTGAAGTAAGGTATGCGATCAGAGCTTTGTGTTTCATTTTCCCCATTGTCCCTTTATTGTCATTAAATACAATCCGAGCATAGGCTATTTATTTCATTCTAAAAGGAGTTCATTTCATTTCATTCATTTCGAGTTTTGCTGATTAAATTCAAGTGGGTATTAATCGTTTTATAGTTTCATTTTCCATTACTTTCTTGAGAGTCATTATTTTATTTATTTCATCAAGTGAGTATTATTGAGCGTATTTGATTTGTTCTTTTCTTTTGGGCCTAGATGCGGCTTTCACGCGTCTTCTGTACGCGGGAATTGTGAGACAATTCCCCAAGTACGTTACACAGTTTTAAAAGTTTTTACCGAATAACTCTGCAAAAGTGATTACTATCCTTCTTCAAAAAATCTTGTTTACAGCCTCATTAATTCTCTGTGTACCAATTGCTCAAAAATGAGTACGAGCAGCACAATAAATTCCGGAACTGTAAGCGCTTCCTGCTGCCGTAAAGGGTTGTATGACCAAGTTCAAATGAATTGAGTAAGTGAATTGACGTAGAGCCAATTTTTGGCTTCTTCCTTTCTTCTTTGCTTAGTTTTTCTCATTTTTTTCTTGAATTTCTTCGTCTTCTCCTTCTTCTTGTTATCTTTCTTCTTGTTTTTTTATTTATTTTTTCCAACTTTTATTTTCTTGGTTTCCTCCTATCATCTTTCTTTCATTTTTCCTCATATTTTTGTCCTTTACAATTTAAGTAATCTACGAGCCAGGGGAGGTGGAAAAGAGACCATGCCCTGGCTGTTGAATAACACAATCAATAGAAGTTCTTCTTCTTCATTCTCATATTCTTTATCCTCCGTCATTAACCTTTGAACGGTTACTTTCCATTAAAATCACTCGTCGAAGTGTACCGCATTCAAAATGTCAGACCAAGTAGGGAAGAAAAATCAATAGAGGAAAATTTGTACGTGCTGATGTTCCGCGGAAGGCGAAAATTGACACGTATGCCGTGCTACCGATGGGCATGGCCGTTATATTCAACGTTTATAGAAAACGGGAAAATTTTCGACAAAAATGCCGACCCGTCGATGCTCAGCCCTCGTTGAAAAGGCCGTTCCTATTTTGTTCTGTAATGTACGAGACTCGTTTTCTACATTGTAGTCGATTTTATAAGCGTGGGTTGTTAAATCGCGTTTTAAATAAAATAATTACGTACGTTAAAGCGCTGTTCCCTCAACTATTTGCCCAAATTACCCGATAATGTCGGAGGATAATAACGAGGAGAAAATAGTCTGAAAGTCGACGAAATTACATCGTGTTTTCCTCCCACTTCGGCGGCCATATTTTGGTCGACTGAATTCCCTCGCGAGGAGGTTTTTACACATAAAGTGGTTCATTTTGACGGAGGACGATAATTTTGCTCTCGAGCGGGGTAGTGGTCGGGAGGGGGGGGGGCAATTAATTTTCATTTTTCGTTGAAACGTGTTCGTGACGGTTGATTTATGTGACGATCGACTCGTTTATTACTGAGTACACACGAGTTCATTGAGGGGGAATGTCGTTGGCTCTCGATTCCCTTTGATAGAAGTTCCCGGTGGTTTGAAGGGAAAAGGGAGAATGACGCGGGTTTCAGATTCAGCTTCATTTTGGACGTCTGTAATGGAAGAGTTTTTGTGGATATTGTTGAGTCTTGTCAACGGGGAAAGCTTCATTAATCCGCATTTGCTGTGGCGAAATTATCGTCGGTCGGCGTCAAAAATATGTTTTATCCGAAGCGTAATCTGCATGAAACGTTCTACTTTAAACGAACTGTGAGTGCGACGCGTCACACAACTTCCCCAGCCCCACGTGCATCCGACAATTTTTCGTTCCAGTGACTGAATTTATTGTGCTGCCGCAACTTATCCCGCGACCTTTATTGAAAGTTCAACGCGTTGGTGATTGTTGCGGTTGTCAACATGATGTTTACAGTGAAAAAACTGTATTAAAATCGCTTTTCATCAAAATGTTTGATAATTTATTGTGCTGCTTTCGTCATTTCCCCATTGATGAAAGTTCTACGCTACTGTCCTGTTATTTGGAAGTCTCCATACACGAAATGTGACCAAATATGTTAAGGTCGTTTTTGAGAAGAACTACTTTGCGTTTTGATCACTATAACTATAGTTAGTTTCACAAATCCATAACCCCGTGGTGCGTCTTGCGTTGGTATCCTCAAACACAGCGGCAGCGTAGACAGTAGATAAGCGGCTCATCGCGGAACCTGGCACAATTCTGATGTCGCGCTGTGGACACGGAAGGAGCTGTTGCTACCCTTCTGTTATGTTAATCTGAGCACGAGTAACGAGAAATTAAGTCAGCGTTGTCTTGGCAGAGATTTGTGTCGGTGCGATTCATCTTGGTTCATGGAGTGTCAATTCACGCCGTTGGCCTCAGCTTCATTTTCACTCGCAAGTGCCAAGTTTTACTTTCGTTGAAGTTGGTTGGCAACTGTTTTGTTGGAATCCCCTTCAAATTAATTACGAAACGGCAATTAGGCAGATTAAACGCGTTTTTATTCTCCTTTCCTCTCGCTGATTACGAACCTCCTGTTGCGGTAGGAGGTAATTTAGTGGGTTGTAGTGTCACAAGTGATGTGACACGTTAGTTGGGCCCGTAGCTCCTATTTAGAACCCTCCTTTTCGGTTCCTCCTGGTGATATATCGTCTCCTGCTCGGAAGGTCCAGTTCCGCCGCCTACTGCGAAGCTCGAAAGGGACTGCCTCGTTCCAACACCTCGCTCGGGTGGTCCTTCAACCTCGAAGAGGCGATCTTTACGAGATTTTCGGAGCCCGAGAAGCCGACAGAGGCGTCTTCCCCGAAATTCCGGGGTCGCTCCGTGTTCTTGATTGTCCTTTTGCTTTGGAAACGAGATTTCGAGCGCTTTGTTTTCGTCAGCGTCTCTCGGACATTCCTTAGTGATTTGTGGTGTGCGGGGGGGGGGGGGGGGGCTCTGCGTGGGCCGTTTCGCAAGGCCTTAGGGATTGAAGCTCTTGACGCCAAACTACTTAACAGGCATGACTTGATATTTAGGACCAGTCTAGACAAATTAGAGATGCTGCGTGGCGACAATGGGAACCTGTCACGTCCATCCATCTGCCTGGCAATATCTTCGGCGCCAGAAGTTAATGTTCAAAATTTGACAAGGGAAAACAAATATTTTAGAATGCAATGGTCCATTCGACCTAGTGGCAAGGGAGACTACATTTAAACCAAAACGGAATCCGTATCTAAATGAATAATTAATGTTTTACATGAAATATCAGATGTGACGCATCAAACAACTTTCTTCTGTCTCAAGCTCTCTACATTTGAATTTGGTAAAACATGAGTTCACGTTTTACGTAAAAGCTCGAGGCAAATTTATTGACGTGCTGCTACTTATGCCACTATCGTTTTATCAAAATTTATAAGGCAAAAATGAGCTAAAATCGAAATCGTTAGAGCCATTTTTGAGAATTTTCCATTCTGGTCACCATGATAACTGTAGTTAGTTTTGAACCGATTTTTTTTATATCCTCATTGTCGCGTCTGATAAGGCTCTGCAGGTAGAGCATTGAATTCGGGCTGATTTGGTACTAGTTTCCTCTCAATCGTATTCACTGACACTCAGACCATTGCAGAGGGAAGCGAGGACAATGTGTCATCAGGTTGTGGAATATTTTTTCTCGTGTAAGTTATACACCTGCAACTCTTAGTGTCAGGTGTGTAGTGACATCTTTTGACCGGCTCTAAAATGGCCACAAAATATCCGTCATTGTGTGTGGTAGTTTCTATCTTAAAACGTTAACCCAATGCACTGATTTCTGCTGTACGAGTTTAGAGTTTGCTCTCTCGTTGTCGACGTTTTCTCGAACGGTGCAGATGTTGATTCTGTCTTGAACGCAAAAAATTTCCTCTCGGAGCGCTACGCCGCAGCTACGTGACAACAGCTCAAGACGAAGAGATTTTAACGGTAGTGCGGCTGGAGTTCCGAAGAGGTCACGGTTTTATCCGATCGCCGAAGGAGCAACCAGATTGTCACCGGGTTCCTCGACAAATCTCGGATTCTCGACCTCTTGTGCGAAAGACCGTGGCGACGAAGGGTGGTCTCACGTTCAGAGCTAAACTGAGCCGTGTAATTCGGAAATTTGTTGAGTTTTGTGCTATAAAGATGTCTCAACCGCTAGCAGAGGTTGAGATGCCAGTGCGATCGCTTACCCACGCCCTGCTGGCTTGGAGGCTTGGAGGGATCGCAGTTCAGGTTTTCCGCAACCTGGTTCCTTTCCTCATGAGGGCCAGCCCAATCCTTGCAATCCATGAGTGAAAGAAGCGTTGGTGCGCCTCATGGTAATTCGTGCACTGGGACATACCATCAATTCAGGTCCTCGGGCTGCTCTAGCTTAGCTGCAGGTCACTTAGATATCGCACCCCTGCCCTGTCTTCTGGCTGTGAGGTTGCAACAGGTCTATACAGACCCCTTGCTTACCAGTGTCCTGACTGCTTTCATTGTCGTAGGGCGAGTCCAAACCCATTCAAATCGATTGTAGCAGACATGTAAGCTCCCTCTCCTTGGGGTGTTACAGCCCTGCAGATATAGAAATGTCACTGGAAGTATGATTCTACTTCACCCTGCTTTCTTTTTACCTGGTGTGAAGGCAGGAGCCATAAAGTCAGAACTCCCTCCACCAACCACACATCGTAAATACCCCAACGTGAACGTGAGCTAACTTGTGGGCGTTGGAAGCTGAAAGTACCACACAACACCTGCTCCCCCTAGAGCCGTCATTCTTTTATTAGTAAGAGCCAGCATATGGAGACGTTCACTTGTTCCCGTCCCAGCACGCTACAAACCAGGTAGTGTTCGCTAAGTACCGAATGCCAATCAATGGGAGGTTCAGCGACATCATTCGGCCAAAGAACCAGGAGTTTTCTTGCAGCAAGGTCTTTGGGCTTCATGAGGTTGGTGGGTCACCTTCCAAGGTGTTGATATTGTGGGGTCATTTGCAGTGAGTCGTGACCTCTCGTAGCTCCTGATGTTCGAGAATGCTCTTTCTAGTTCAGTACTAGTTCATAGGTCGGCATCTAGTCAGACATCAGCTCGCCCTTCTGTGTCCGTACTCCAGTTCAACCAGATATCTGCAATGCGCCATTGATTCACTAACCTTGGACTCTCCAAGCCCCACTCATGCCTGCACCCTTCTTGTCCCTCTTCCTAAAGACTCACAGGCTCATGCAACTAACTGGGGAAGACTCACTTCGCAACACGTATATTGACAATTCATGCTGAGTAGGTGCCCACAGCCTGTTATCACTGGGGTGCGTTGTCTCATCTCAGACTTGCAGTGCCACTATAACGCTCAGTTGCTTGACACCGACGAACCCGAGTTAGAAGTATTGCCGCTCATCGAATAACTGGAGCTGTGCGCGGCCGATCAATAGAATTCACACTCACCCAAAAAAATAATAGCGTTCTGGAGAATAATAACGCAAAACAGCACCGAAGAATGCTTTTTAGCGTCGAAAAAGTGTAGCATGAGAAATGACACTGCAGTTGCCTCACCCCATCCTACCGATGTTTCAAATGTAACGCCTCGCTGGTTGCTGTAATTTCATTTCATTAGTTCATAGTTGAATAAATTATGTGCCCCAGCGGGGTGTTTTAATTGAAAATGTAATGAATCTTCAACCGACCAATGACATGAATCATCACGAAGCACGTGGAGCTAACGAACAGTGTGGTGCTTAGGCCAGGGTATTCACGCAAGATGCTCTGTGTACAGTTGCTAAGACGCGAAGGCTGGAATACAACAATAAACCATCATGTGACCAGGTCATGTGGTCTAATCTACTTTTTGCTCAGCTCGTGGGAGTATTAAGGACCCCCTGATTTGTAAAGAGTCCAACAAGTTTCTGTGCGATCTGGGTTTTGCCATTGCTTTGGAATGGAGCTCCTCGTTCAGAGTTAGCACGAACGAAGTTTTAACAAAATCCAGAGCATCTCATTTCTTTCATCTTCTCCCCTTCATCAATCTACCCCTTTCTTGCTTCCATAAGAGATTTTTTTAACATCAATCCCGCCCTTTTCTTCCTCGGCCATAGATTTCAAACAGAGCATTTCACTAAGGGTTAGCACAAGAAAGTTGTAACAAAATCCCTCCGACGCCACTCTCTTTCACGAACTCCATTTCTTCAATATCTCCTCTAGTACTGCCTTACTGTAAAGCTCTTCCAACATACACTATAACCCCGTGATTGGACCATGACACCTTTACCTCCTTCCTTCCACAAGTAACCTTCTTTTGCTTGCTGGTTTGCTGCCTTTCTATTCCTTCTTAACGTATTCCTGCTACAGCTTGAGGACAGAACTCATTATTAGCACAAGTAGCGTTATAAACGCCAGTCTCTTTCACCACCTCCACTTCAATCTCCAACGCCTCTGCTACTGCTTTCTAATGGAGCTCCTCGTTCAGAGTTAGCATGAGCAAAGCTACTACAACAACCACAACAGCTGTTAGTCTATCCCCTATTCAACTACGGAGAATTTCCCCGATAAAACCGTTTGATACATTTTTATAATTATTCCCACAAAATCTTTCAATTTCATTCGGAATCTATTTGATGACCACTTTCTTTGGTTTTGTGGTTTGTATTTCCCTATTTTTGTTAGCACTGCATGAGACGATCCGCACCAGGCTAAAGTGAACACATGGATTGGCTGAATGATGGAACCTAGTAACGTATTCTCATTGTCTTGGCTTGGCGTGTGAGGTTGCCATGACACAACCAGTCCAGGGCGTGGTTTACAAGCTCTTCTGCCTCCTCCAATATAACAGGCTGTGGTTCTAGAATCAACTGAAGTGAATTTTACTTTGACAATGAGACTGGTTATTCGAACATTCAGCTTAGCGTGGTTTAACACGTTTTAACTCAATTATCTTGAGTCGGGTGAATCAAGTTTGACAGAAACTTCAAATCCAAAAGACGTTCATGTTCACCATTAGCGTTGGAGAGATTTGAGCGTAATTTCGAATCCAGGACACGGTTGAGCCTTAAGGGTTGAGTGGTAACTGTCAAAACGACCTTCTTAAATGAAATTACACCCCTCGAATTCTCCCGCCGAAGTGAGAAAATTAATTTTTTCCCTCCTCCCTGACGTACAACCACCGCCACCGACGAAGAGCCGTTTCCAGTTCTTCAGACCTTTCGAGTTTAACGGAAGATTCAATGGGGGGGTCCGAAATTAAATTATAAATTCTCTTGCTTGGGTCTATTTACATGATTTTAAATGAGAGCGAGCGGCTGTTCATTCGGCCCTTGGACGCCTCGAGAAAATCCAATTCCCACCTGAGATAGTAATTCCTTTAGGAGGGACCGCAGAGCCTGGCGCTCCACTCCATACATTTCAGTTGGAGGTTTATGGTACTCGGGAACCTGAAGAGACTGGCTGTAATTTCCGTTGAAAACTCAAAACATAAAAATCGTTTGCCTGAATCTTCGGCAAAAAATATCGAGTTGAATTATCTTTACGTTAATCAATCAAGGTCGTGGGGAAAGTAGCAGCAACCTAATAAATTCCGGTACGTTAGGGCTAACTTGTCCCCTGTACAATGCAGTTTTTCATCGTTATTATAATGAAATGCTGTGATGAATGTTTGCGAGCTTCCACACAGCCCTGCGAAGATTGAACCTTTAAACCGCACTATAGCTGTGGCTGTACAACGAACATACAACGTGCCAGTTATTAAATACCCTGCTGACTGCACACACGTGCAATTGAGATAAAATGGCTGAACTGCACCTGCTCAAACTTGATATCTAGCGCACAGATCTACACGACATGCCACAATAATTATTGTCCAGCCAAGAAGAATCGACTCAAATACCTAGTTTCTCACTAATGGCTCCAAACATTTTGATTACACTTTTTGCGCATGGCATAGTTATTGACGTATTTCCACTTTAAAATATTCAGTTGACTAGAGCAACACAATAAATTATTTAAAACGTCCAGGGAAAGCTAATCCACTCCAAAACGAACTATAGCAGTCCTGATGATCAAAACATTACGTACTTTTTTTCGGCTATGAAAATTTTGATTACATTTATGGTGTCGGCTATAGTCAGTAATGTAATAGTGAGGAAATGACTCGAGCAGCTCAATAAATTATTAAACATCGACGGAAAGCCAACATGCCAATCTGAAATGCCAAAATAAGGATTACAGCGAGGTCAACTAACTATAGTCATTATAGTGATCAAAACACCAATTTTTTTTACTGGAAAACGGCTATGAAAATTATGATTGAGTTTTGTGTGATCTAATTCAGTGATGTTATCCAACTGTAAAATGTCCAATCTTGAGAAAATGACGGGAGCAGCACAATAAATTATTTAACATATCGACGGAAAGCCAATTCTCTCAACGTAGCCGTCTGCCGTATGGCAGATCAACACGAGATGCCAAAATAAGGAATTTGTCCAAAACTATAGTTGTTGTAGTGATCAAAACAAATCATTGTTACCCAATAAGGGCCCCAACGGTATTGATTGAATGTTTTTATGTAGACAGTTCAAATTTCGGCGAAAAGGGGTTTTGTCCATGTTTTACCATAAATGTCGCCCATGTGACATTAATGCAGCGTTGTTTTTTCTCTAACTTTTTTGACGGGTTTTACCTCGTAATTCCAGAACTGTTACTACGAGTCACACTAAAAAAAATCATGTTGACGACCCCACCAATCACCTGTACGTTATGTTTTCAATAAACGTCGTGGCGTGAGTAGCAGGAGCGGGATAAATTCTGGAACTTCAAGCGCTACCAGTTCCCAGGTAGAACTCAGCCGTTTTAGAAGTTCGCGTGAGTGAAAAATAGATTGGGCCAGCAGGTAAAATTTATTTATTTTGATTTCATTACATCTTAAGAGCAAAATAAGTATGCTCTCTGAAAGGTGGAAAGCTGGAGGAGTAAAAAAATATCCTACTTGCTTACCTACTCAAGAAACGAAAATAATAATAATATGAAAAAAAAGAAAGTTATTGGGGAAATTATTATCACTACGTAGGTACTGTTCTAACTCCATACGGATGCAGTTAGCTTCCACCTCCTGGAAAACAATATCCCAAAGGTTTGGCTGTGCTTAGTTCTACCTCATTCACCACCCACACATTACACTATGAACTGTCTCAGAGGCATAACTTAATGCGCGCCCCTCAGAGCCACCCTTTGGAAAGGCAACTATTTTTAGTGCGCGCTATCCTGTCTATGGTGGCATGTGGTTCGTACACAGAAGGGCAACCACTATCCCCGGGATAATGGCACACGAAAGGCCTGATTGAGTTTCCACCCAGCTTCTTTAGTGAGGTAGAATCCACGGCTCGCTAACTGGACTCGGTGGAGATGAACAAAACCAAACTTGACTCTGCGCGGAGGTAAGTAGCTCTTATTTGTTCCAAGCTGAACAGGGACTCTGAATGAAGGAATGAAATTCTTTCCGCTGTGGCGGTTTTATCGGGTTCAAGGACGGAGCGGGGGTTTGTGAGCCCTTCGCTCTGCCCTTGGGCTCGAGGGTGAGGGAAAGTTCTGCACGCTGAGTGTACATTTGATTGAGAATTGATTAAAAAGGTTGTGTGGGGCACCACAAGAAGCTAGTAGAGTTGATATGCCGTGTGGGGTAATTGGCAACTTCCAATTAACCTTAACCATTTAACGTATGAAAACCCTAGAACCCACAGAATTTTACTGCCCTTGATAGAAATCGTTTTTCTACATTTGGCTCGACTAGTCATCCTGCGCTCTGGTACATTACAATTTTTTATTTTTTTTCATAACCTGCAAGAGAGACGCCTTAAGAAAATATTGGCTCTGTGTACAGAATTCAAGGTTCTCGAGCGGTGGATCACTACCCGTCCTACAAGGTACATTTTTTAGAACTCGAACGAGCCCAGGTTGGTGGCAGCAAGGTTGCTTTTACAGGTGAACCTCAGCCTACGGTTCCACATTGCAGGAAGGATTGTCCTAATTGGTGATACGTAAGCGATTCCCCAAACGGGCAAATATATAAAGCTGCTAACGTGCCCTTGCAACCACATTGTTAGCGTGAACCCATTTCAAGTACTGATCAACGTACATCCAAGGGCAATCAATCACACAATGCGAAGCACACCATGCACCATGCTTCGTTTAGTGTGAGGCCATCTCGTCCTGCCAGATTTTAACAATATTCAAGCCTGGTCACTAAAATGGACTTTGGGCAGAGGGGAATTGTGGGATAATGAGATACTTTGTAAATCGTTCCATCTAATTCGAATTGTTTTTGTTCGCAGGTAAGGAATTTGAGGATTGGCAGGGTTTGCGTCCCACTAACAGTCGTGAGTAACTCAAAGTATATTTTTGTCTTTTGCCTCCATTCCAAGGAAAAAGGTAGTGTCTGTAAGTAGTTTCAGCCCCCCCCCCCTCATCTCGTCCCGCCACCGCGCGGAATTGTGTTTTTAGGGGAGCGACGTAACAATCACTAGAAGAATGCTCTCGTTCAAAAAACGCTCCAGATGCCCCATGTAAAAGGCTCGGCTTTTGCTACGGAATCCGTTTGAAGGGCTCGTTCTCTCGACAGTGGAACGCTCGAGATGCGAACAGTCGAAAAGACATTTCCTCCCGTCAGGGTCAGTTCCGTTTAAACGCCACTGCCATTCAAATTGTTGAAGAGCGGACTTTGCGGCTTATTTTATTACGTAATAATCGCGTTAACTTCGGAATCTGAACGTGGAACGCTATAAAATAAAATGTGCTCGATTACGAGTGCAACCAACTGGATTTACTTGCAATCTCAACACGCCCCCTCATGTGGATTTCAGGTGTAGACCCAGACGCATCGTCAGCTTCTTACGGGGAGTTGCTTTGGTTAGTAGAGGGGATTCTGTCAATTGACATGTCATTAACATCCACCAACTTGTTGTTTATAGCTTCACGGATCTCAACGAATCTCAATCGGTTGTGATGAACAGGATCCGCGACAAGCTTTTTGATTCTTGAGTGTCAGCGTTTCCTGTAACTGACGTCCAAAATTTATAGCAACGATGAAAATTCCAATCACTGGAATCGTCACTAGTAAATGCCTCGCACTCAGGAATGTCAACTGGGCACGCCATTTCAGATTCATTCGCTCTAGCGTTTTCTCGTATATTTTGGCTCTACTGGTTTTTGCACCATTTTGTACTTCTTTTTGGGCCTACCTCTTTCACCTGTCCGCCTTCTTGCTCTAACCAACTGTATATTTCTGGTTCTCGAGCGATAGCTTATTCATTTGTAAGTCTATTGTCGAGCGAGCAGTTTTTTGTTTTGTATTTCCAACTTATCAGAAGACTGACTCAGTTCGGCGCGTAGTGGACGGCCTTTCATTCGCTATTTTTGAGCAATTAGAGGAGAATCGTCCAACGATGACGGGGAACCCCTTCGAAATCGGAATGGAGTCGACGTTTAAGCCGCAAACCGGCGGTTCGGTTGCTAATCATCGGCTGCGGTCGAAACTCGGTAAGTTGTTTGGGTTTTCGTTAATCCTGCCAAGCCGCACAATTGGAAGTTGGAACTTGACAAACTCGAGCGGCTAATGGACGGATTAGTCGGACATCAATTTTAATACTTCTTTTCTTCCCTTTCGATGGAATATTCTTGTTTTCGTCGAACTAATCAAGAGCCCATTAAGAGTCTTCGAAATCATTAGCCGAAATCCTTGCGGGGCGCTAATTTCGAAGTTGGTTCGATCGTGTTTTCTCAAGCTGTGGACCGAAATGCGGTTCCTCGGTCGGGAGGGAGTTCGTTGACTTTGGCAAGTTAAACAGAGAGCAAATTTAGGAAAAATAACCCGCCCGTTGGAAGCCTCTAGCGATGGCAGGCCTCGTGAATTGTCGTGTCTTAGAGCTATTGTACGGAATGAGTTAAGGATTGCCTCCAGTCTCCATAAATTCTGCTGTTACGACCGCTGTCGTTAAACGCATTACTACAAAAACATTTATGGTACGCAAAGGGGCTGAAGGTTCCGGAATTTATTGAGTTGCTCCTAACTATGCTGTGACGATTATTGAGTAATCAGTGCGAAGGTGATTAATCAAACTCTCAAGGTTTGTGTTTTCTGCTTAGGAATTATCGGGTAAAAACTGCGAGGATTGGCAAGTACAACGTCGGTGAAGTGAATCCCTAGAGTTGCCCCTAATTATCTCATGTACGGTACTACTAAACCCTCATCGTGTAAGTAGTCTATTAGACTGCTGCTCTATTTTACTACTAGTACCTACGTTAAAACCAAATCGTGCAAATTTATTGTGCTGCCCTAATAATTTTTCTCGTCATCAGAATTTTATTGTACTGTCGTGTTGCTCGGAACTGGCCATTCTTGAAATTTAATCAAAATCGTTGAAGTATTTGAGGGAAAAATGATGTTTGGATCATATGGATAACTACAGCGTAAGTTGGGAAACTTTGGATTTGTGACTCCTTTGGGCAATTGAGTTCAAATGACCAGGTTTTTTTCAAGGCGTGACTCTTTTCAAGTCCTGTACCCTCGATGACGGCCGGTGGCTCCAACTTGCGAATAAGAAGACACAGCTCATGGTGATGAGTTGGGGAATATCTTGGCTCCTTCGTGCGTTGTAAGTGACGCTGGGTGTGACGATGCTAGTAGAAAGTATGACCAAGTACCTGATCTGCCTACAGCCCAAAGGAGCACTTGCACCTTCTTAACTTGAGAGTTGTGTGTTCAGGCTTTACCGCTCACATTAGGCAGAACCTACTAGCTCCCTTACAACATGACAGACAGCTTGCACACGCTGCAGAAGGGCAACCCTTAGCAATCCTGTCGACGTACCACTTGAACCTGCAGCTGGCCCTGACACCCTTTGCCATGGGAAGTCCAATCCTCGCAATCCCCATGGAGACAGGGACCATATGTGCCGGTGGACCGCCTTTTGGTAATTCTGGCACCGGGGCCTTCTACCCATTGAGGTCTGTAGGCTGCACAAGTTGCGGCCAAATATAATGGGTACCACAGGGGCTTCTCCCCGTGGCCTGTGGTGTGGAGCCCTTTAGGGCGTGACACTGCCGGCTATGAAGCCATGGGTTTTCGCTGGAAATTCCCCTATAGCGCTGTTTCGTGGTGACAGGAGAGGGGTTAAGGCCACCCTGCTAGGAACCCTCTCCAAGGCCTCGGGCGTATGACCAGCACTCCTACAAATGTCGCTTGAGGCTCGAAGCGTAGGGGCCACTCTCATGACGTGTAAGAGGTCACACAGGACCGATGAGCCGGTAGACCAGAATGCCCTGGCACATTATCCTTATACCGTTAGCCGGGATGGTGATATATTCACGCAAAAGAATCGAAATAACCTGTGAAGCAGTCAACTGGGAGATGGCTCAATCAAGAGTTAGGTCGTTTGTTTATTACAGTAAATGTTTTGTTCAGCTTTATGGATGTTGAGGTATTAGGTGAGGATTATAGAGACTGGGAAGGATTCTGTTTTCAGATTAGTGCAAGCGATGTTGTTACATTAACGAGGTTTAGGAAGAACTGACATTTTTTAGTAGGAACGGTCGATTTTCAACGATTGAGAAGGATTTTGTGGTGGAGATACAACTATGGGAGGATCACTGAATTGTCGACTCACACGAGAAACTTCCTTCCATTCGCTCCACAGAGCATCGTTCTATTTTATACTTAAATTACGAACTTTCCCAACTCTCCCCACCCCCTCCCACTCTTTCAATCACACCACACAGCCCAACAATTGATGGATTGTGACTGAGCTGACTTGGATGGTCAACCGAACCGTGCAAAAACAGCCCCTTTTATCGTAACCTCCGTGAGAATAAAAGGCCGCTGAAAATGTTGAATTCGGAATGGTGAGGGGGCGAGGCAGAGAGAGAGAGAGAGAGAGAGAGAAAAGAGAATGATCGCCAAGGTTTTGCTGAACTTTCAGCTTTTACCGCGAAGAAAAGGAGAAAATTGTTGAAGCGGCAACTCACAAGCCAACACCTGACCGCTGGCCTGGGCCAAGTATTCAACCCTCAGACTCTGATGCCAAGTCGCCACAAGAAGAGCGTGAAAAGCCCAAAAGAGAGTTTCGACCTGAGGCTTTTCAACTTCAGTTTTGACGGGTTTTCCGACAATCGATCGTCGGTCGATTGAAATTATCATCTTCTTCCGGATCCTTCGATTTATTCGATTTACATCGTACATTGCTGACCTTCAGGTCATTAAATCACTCACGATCTGTCTTCAACTAGTCGATAAAACATTCCTCGCTAATCCGAATCGGCCTTGGAATAGTGTCAAATAAAAAAAGTTGAGTTTTCTTCAGATATTTACGTGTTGAACCCAAACAACCTAATTTCGGCTGTAGTGCATTTGCGGGAGAACGGCTCTGAACGTGTTGAGCTGGTTTTTACAAAAAATATATTTTGTATCCGCGAAAATAAGGTTATGGGCTCGGTCGATGGAAAAGGGGTGTGCGGGTTTTCGCATTTTCCGCGACTAACAGCTCTAACGATTGTAATTAAGCTTTCATATCATCTTATCATACCCTGGTACCCAGCTATTGTTATCCATAAATATCTCCGCGAAAATTCGGGATATGAAGAAAAAATAGGATTTCAACGATTTTCAACAAATTCGCAGGATGTTTTTAAATAGTTGTTCTCAATAAATGTTCCTCTGATAGTCCATTGAACTGAGGTAAAAACCTAAATATGCTTCATCGGATTCGGTAAAGTGTGTGGAGTGTCTTCTAGCTACCAATACCCAGATTCTGTTCTCCATAATTATTTCTGTATCTGTTGAACGAAGATATAAGCGACGATAGCTCGGAATTGTCGAATATTACTTTACCGTTTTTCCAATTTTCAAAAGTGGCTTTAACGCTTTCGATCAAACTTACGTAGTACTCGCAACTCACTGGTACCTACATTTTGTTCTTCATGAATGTTCCTGTAGAAATGCGTCGAACTAAGATAAGACGGGCGTTGCGGATAGTTGTGAGTTGTTACGCACCAGATATCTTTCTTTCTGAATTTATTGAGAATCGGTGGGAATGACGTGAGAGCTAATAATCAATAAAGTGAAGCGCGGCATGAAATGAGCGAGCAAATCGTCTAGCGAAACAAAAACCCTCGGCTGCTCCTAATCCGTGAGTACGAACACATTGTGCGGATAATCCTAATCGTGCTCAGCCCCAATTGATTCGGATTAGCGACCCTCCGTTGTTCCTGTTTATTGTTCTCCTTAAATGCCCCTCTGACACCAGATATAACGACCAAAATGTGCCAAAAATCGTGTTTGTTTACGTGCAGTTACGCGGTACACGCTCGACTGAATTTGATCAGTTTATCTTTCAGCGACTTACGTCTATAGTTCGTTCCTCGCAGCTGTGGCGTCCGCCAATTTACGGAATGCGTAGCTTCATTTTTATCGTTAAGTCCAGTTCGGCAATTGTTTCTGTACTGCCTGACTCCTATTAAAGGCACCGGGCGATCGTGGTCTAGTGGTTCATAATTCTCGACGATAGTCGTGAATTGTGGATCGGAGCTCCGCGCGATTTGCCGTAATTTTCGCTTGAGTCAGTAACTCTTCAAAAGTACATTTCATTGTTACCCATTGTAGGGGACGGAAAACCGGATGGGCGGCGGATGGGCCCCCAGGTAGTGGGTGGAGGCTTGGGGGCCTCCTGTCGCAGCTCACTGGGGTCCTTCCAAACCCCAGGGAGGTCAGCAAGTCCAAACTGTCCCACGCCAAGCCGTAAGTGCCATCGCACGATGGGGCTGGCCCGTGGCCATTCTGGCCTTAAGGGTTGTTTGACGCAAAATTCGGGAATGCACAGCCCCCGGCCTCATGGGTTGCTGCGACAGGTTGCTATCTCCCCTGGGCTGGGTACGTAGAATGGAGCAATTCAACTCCTACCCAGGGCATGGCGTTCCAATGCTGGAAAATGCGCTTGCTCTGTGGAGTCGTTGGAGGGTAGGAATCCCATCCCTTTCTTCGTTTTGGTTTATTATTCATTCTGAAAATAACCCTATGTTTTCGGTCACAAAAAATTTTTTACAACCCCCCCTCAAAATTTGATACTTTACATTTCAAGACATGGAGATTCCAAATTTGCAATGTCCGTTCGCCATCCCCCCTCCGCCATCCGAGCCGTTTTGTGCCTTTAATGTGGTCTAAAAAATTCGTTCTTTCCCACAAAAATCCCATTTGGTATGTAGTTGTGCCCGCCATCTTGGCAATCCGATCGGATGAAACCCATGGTTGTTACGTGCAAAAAATGGTTAAAAAATTTGACGAAACGCAGTATAATGCGGGAACTACAGCGGAAGTCAACGTTTCGTCGTTAGTACTCCCTCCCTCCCTCCCGTTTCATTAAAACCACCCGCCCGCTCGCCTCGCAACACAGCCAGCTCGCCTCACAATGGGTTCGCTGGAAGCCCCTGTTTATGGGCGCCGGGGGATATTTAGTTTCCGTGGTTCCATTGTAGTCAGGTCATGTTTCGTATGGTTTACTAGTATTCGATGCTGAATTGAATGGGATGGGTCTCGGAGCAGTAATACTAGGTCAAGCTGTTCATGAGAATAATAAACCATTGTGTAATAATTTGCAGGGTTTTTAAACTGCAGGGTCTGAGGGAGGTAGAGGCCAACCAGTTGGAACTCCCACAGACATCCACCCAACCTGTTAGTAAAAAGTTCTCATACAAATTGAAGTAATCTTAAACAAGTATAAACGTTCATCAACTACCTCTGTGACTATCCGTAGAGCGGATATATAAACCAAAATGAACCGTAAAATGACCTACGTTTTGTTCTCTGTGCATGTTTTCGTAATAATGCATTGAACGGAGCTGTAGGTCACGATAGCTCGAAAAAGGAGATTTGTCGAACATTAAATTGCCGTTCTTCAGATTTTCTCAAAAACGGGTTTAATTCTTTTGATCAAACTTTGGAGGCGGTCTTACCTACATTCAGTACCCAATAATTGTCGTAGAAATGCGTTGAATGAAGATAAAGGGTTCGTTGCATAGCAGATCGAGGGGTTTCGAGGGTTGGAGAAAGTCGAGTGTCACTTCTCACCAAATATTTCTAGTAGAATGAGCGGAGTGTGACGCGAAACGGGACTAGGCTCATTTCCTGGAGTAACCAACAAATGTAGTTGTTACGAGTTCAGGAATGTTTCGCGACCGGGCTTTGTGCGTGTCAGCGCGTGACGCTATTGAAAGCAGCCCATTTACCGGCGGAATGCGCCTTCGAAAACCCCGCGTACTGTCCGAGCAAGCCCTTACTTGGAACTACCTCGTGACTCGGGCCGGGATTCCTCCGTTGACCGTTCGAGAGCTGGAGCTTCGACACCTGACATGTAAATTGGATCATCGGAGCGTGGAGCTGCCAGACAGCGAGGTGCCGAGCTCGGAGGACTCGCCGGTCGTTATTGAGACGGACTCGTTCGAGAAGTTCTCGAAAAAAGGCGGTAAAACGAACGGAGAGTTTCCTTTCCACCGAGCGAAGGACTCTGGTCTGTTCTGGTTTTGATGGCTTCGCCCCCTTAAAATCTCTTCCACATTTTAGTTCCTCGGGCTCCTCCTCCTCGCGCTTCAACTTTATGGGCCATGGATCATTTACTCCGGAGGGGAAGGCTACCCCGCTCATTTAGTCGGGTTTTATTACCTAAGATTAGCCTTTTTCCGAAAGTACGCGGTCGCGGTTAGGGGGGAAGTAAAGAAACGGGAACAATGCCAAAGAGAGAATAGTTAACCGAAATTGGCTTCTATCTGCGCTCTACCGAAAAGACATTGAAATGGGATAAGTAGAACCGAATTGGGATATTCCACTCCGGGTTCGGTTTGAACCTGTTACGGGATACTGCGTTCTTATTTGGGGACCCTTGTTTCTACTGTTTTACGACCTATTCTGTAGTTCAAGTATCGATTTAATTTCTCGACTCTAAAAACCACCTGCGACCACAACCTTCCCCCACCTTGTAGCCACCTTTAACTAGAAAAGTGGACGAACTAAAGCGGTTCGCGTGATGAGAACCAGATACACGTACGATAAAATACAATTAATTTTCATTACTAAAATCTGGCGCGAAGCATCACAAGTTTTCCTGCGATCGCCATAAACGATACGGGAACTGGTGGATTTGAGGGTGGAGATCCGAGTGATGTCTCGTATTCTCTGATATATTTGCTTCATATCGGGTGATGTGAATCTTGTTGAGCATTATAGAGGGCTCCCCTTTATGAACTATAACTGTATCCCCTTGGCTGGGAACGTGGGAGGGCTTTCTGATTGCGGAATCGGTTCTGCTTGAGTGTCAAGCTAGTTTTACACTGACCAGAGCGCTCATCTTGGACATCAAGGTGGCTCTTGACTGCGTTCACCATGACCTGTTGTTCCAGAAGCCCAAGCACGTCGGAGTCAGTGGGAGATTCATCCGCGTGCTGGGATCCGTGTATGCACAGGAGAGTGCTGATGTGTGGATTTAAAAGGGTGTTACGAGCGTGGGGTTGGACAGGGTTGCTTGTTGAGCCCCTCGTTATTTTCCCTTTATTTCAATGATCCTGAGACAGCCCTGCCTTGGGAGTCGCTTTGGGCGGAACAACAAGCAAGCTCCAAATGAACGCTGACGGTATTGTCATGACATTTGCATAAGTGCTGGGCATGGGCCCGTGGCTTTGGAGAGGGTACCTAGCCTCGTGGCCTAAACCCCTCTCCTGCCAGCACCTCTCACCTCCTCAGCTCTCTGGGGGACTTTCCAGCGAAACCACAGTCCCCACGAGGCCAAACCCATGGCTTAACGACTGGCAGCGCCATGCCCTACGGGCTCCACGCTGCCAGCCTCGAGCAGAAACCCCTGTGGTACCCATAGTACCTGAATGGGTGGCAGGCCCTGGTGCCAGAATTGCCGAGAGGCGCTCTACCAGCACCTACGCTGCTCATATATACATTCAGCTGTTAAATACATTCACACCTGCAGTCCAGGGATGGGCTACCTGATATTCGACCATCCCTGGCATCGCACACACGAGACCACACACTAATACTGAACTCACAGACACGTACGTTCCGATTTAGGGGTGTGCGGAGGCAGTACCAGCCTTGCGGCCCTGACCTGCCTCCGCCCCATCGGGCAAAAGAAGGGGAAATGGGACAAGGACTACTTCCAGCGAACCCTCGACCACTGCGATATCTGCAAGTTCCCATAAATGGGTACTAGGGATCGGCGGATTCCCGCCTTTACCCTAGCTGCCTGCAGAGCATCCACCTTACGTGGACCTTCCCATGGTGCACCGGCTTACGCCGCGGGCTGTGCACCCCCGCAGTGCACTGAACTCACAGACAAACACATAACCGATTCACTATCGCCTGAGGCCCTACGCAAGTTTCCCCGTAGCCTAGCCTCTTCCCTATCCTTTAAAACCCTCTCGCCGAACCATTTCCACCATCTAAAACTTCCCTGTTCCCTAACCATCATCATATCCCACTGTCTCCCAATTCCCAATACCTCATTCCTAGCCATTTCCCTTTCCTGCTGGTACTTACTACAGCGGTACACCACTGTGTCCACTGTGTCATGACAGCAGAGAGTGGTGATGCCCTACAGTCATTTGCAAGTAAGTTGCCGTTTTCTGGACTATTCGTTATAGCCATATTGTATTTTTGATGTTTTTGTACAAAATTCCGAGGTTGCGCCGAGAGCGGGCGTTTTTAGCCACGGTTTGAGGCGTGCCAATGTGAGGTTGAGTACAACTCTCTTTATCTTTACCCTGCGCTGAAGGTTTTGAGAACTAGCCTGTCCATTTTCCTCAAAAACTACCCTAAGCCCGATCGTTTCATCATTATTTATCCACCGAGTTTCCCTTCTTTGACGTTCCGCGCTCCGAAGAACGTAGTTTTATTACGAGCTTTCACCGAACTGCGGATATGAGAGACCGTCGAACTGGTCACGAGCCACAGAAAACGTTGATTTTGTCGCGATCGTTTAATATTCGCAAATTAATTAAATTGAAATGCCGCCCGAACAGTCGAACTGCAACAGGAGCTGACGGGAATCAGAAATGAATGTTCTCGTCGACTATGAAACGAGTCGCAAAGTGCCTTTGACAGATCGAGAATGTGAAATGATCATATCGTTCAACTGTCCTCAAGTTGGAAAAAAAATCCCTCTAGGGCGATTTGTATACCCGACAACGTTGAAATGCGCGATCAATCATCGGTGCGACGGGATCGCGGTCGATCTACAGCTAAACCATTTAACCATTTATTACGAAATGAATAAAGTGACACAAGTCACAACCTGAGCACCGAAAGTAGAGAATTTGACAGTTTTGAGGTAAATAATGAACGATGGACGATGGACGTTCTAGTAACTCGAATAGTAACGCAATTATGGAATGAATTTGTGAAACTTTGAAAGAACATTTATATGGGAGCCTTGTTAGACCAGATTGAGCAAATGAAGGTGTGGAAAAGAGAAATGAATGTATGAAAACCGTAACGAAATTACACAATTTTTTAATTCAAAGTGACATGTCATAGTCACGTTCTGTCGGCGGAGCAATGAGTGGAAATAGAAGGAACGGTTCGATAGCTCCCGTTCAATTGAACTCGTAATGCCGTCTGTCTTTTCCTCAGCAAAGCCTTGGGCTTTCGCTTCATTAAGCAACATTAAGGAGCGATAAGACGGGGTTCTTTCCGTTCCACTAGCTTGAAGAAAAGTATCAGGTTGTGGACTTCTCGTTCGTATGTTTTTATACGAAGGGATCAAAACATCAATATATTCACCAGAGCGCGTGCTCTTTAGGGTTTTAGATCCACCTGTGTAGATCTTGATTAGGAGCCCGAAACAGACGACTTCCGCTGTTCCATAGGCTTCCTTCTGGCTGCACGTTGTGTTCTTATCGAACTCATACCTGAGCACATCTGTATGTTGCGGGCATAGTCGATACCCTTTAGTGCAGGTGGTGTGGCACAGAAGAGGAGACGCCCTATCACGTACTGGCCCAGTGCTGGAGACTTGAGAGGGAGCGATTTTTGGTCCACTACTCCAAGGGTAGACATAAAAGAGGACTTCTGCAAGATATACCTGGCATGCCTTAAGAATTTAGATACGGGCCTTATGCCAGTCCCAATGTGGGACATTGGGACTGGCATAATAGGTCTTTACACCGCGGTGATTATCACAAATATGGGACAGTCAAAACTATTAAAAAACTCGAACATTCGTATGTCAAGTATGACTATAAATTTTAATCAAATTTTCTTGTATGTGCAGTAAACAATGGTTTAATCCTACTGTGAAAGTTTCAAGGTTAAATAAACTACGAGAGCAGCCGATTAAGTTATGGAAAACGCTGCAAATTATTACTCAAAGATTTATTATTCTGACGCACAGTTTGACTTAGTCGCACACTTCCGAGACCCATCCGATTCGATTCAGCATCGAAAAATACTAGTAAACGATACACAACATGGCCTGACAAAAAGTAAATATTGCAGGCGCTTGCAGGCAATTGGCACGACGTGACGTGTCGAGCTAACAGGTGGTTTTAATGAGACGGGTGGACAAATGATGAAACGATTATTTTCGCTGTATTGTTCGGCGAGTTTTTTCAATTAGTAGACTTTGGCTCCCTGTAATTACTGTGATTTCAGCCTAGACGCAGTCGTACACCTCTGAAACCAGTTCCATTCGAACAGGACCGAAAAATATTCAGAAAACGATACCAAACACGGCGTTATTGCGATAAAACCGTCAAAATTGCGTTATCGATAACTTTTTTAACCATGAGCTTCATCCGACCCTGTTGACAACTAGATATATTTAATTTTTGCGTGAAGGGACGGTTTTTTATACCACGTGGAAGGCATAAAACGTCCCGGACAGTGGGCGGGCATGCAGATTTGCCTTGAAACGTGAAGTCTCAAATTTTGATAGGGGTTTGTAAGACACTTTTCTGGCCTGAAAACATATGTGTATGATTCAGACTGACTAATAAACCGAAGGGCGACGAAAAGAGACTTTAGTGCAGTTTGTTAATTGTGAATCTCGTACATGGGATATTAGCGTTCTCTAATATCGGGATGGTAGTCCAATAATCTATCTGCAGAATGAGAGTCATTCATGGTCGTTGGATAATCAGGAACAACCATAGAAATCTTCTTCTAAGAACCTCAGCGAGGAGACGTGACAGTGACGTTGTTATGTGCATGAGAAACGAGAGAATGGGAGAACAATTAAGACGAAATAGAGAACTGTATTGATGCACCGGGTTTTAATCGGTCACTTAATTACCACGATACAGTTCTGATGAAATGGTTACTCGTTTAGCCCAGTAGGGTTCTGGCTGAGCAGGCGGTAGAACTATTTCAGGCGACACAGTGGGTCTCTGATATGTGAACTGGTGTTAGGACGAGAGCGGAGAGCTACTGTATACTACGTGCATTGATTGTAGAAGATATATATTTCAAGTCTGGATTGTGGTGAGAAGGAATGCTCGTGCAGAGGAGGTGAGAGAGAGGCCAAAACCAGATGTAGACCTCAGAATTAAGTCTCAAACCCTTTTGTTAGCAGGAGAGGCTAATTGCACCACCCCTCCACAGGGCCAAGAGAACAAACTAATCCAAACATATGTGATGTCACGTCTTGGTGCTTGTGGTGGTGAAGGGAGGAGCAAGCACTACCAAAACAGAGCTTCAAAAACGTTCGTCGCAATTTGTTTTCTTCCGTCATCGTGCATGTTGTCCTTCATGAATATGTATGTATGTTACAAGACTATATTTGCGTAGTAGGTAACTTTAAACCCGGAAATTCTCGAGATTAAAGGACTAGTGCAGCAATATCCTAATGAGGTAGCAAGCCAGGCCATTTCTGGCCTCCCGGCTCGATGGCTCGAGAGGGGGGGAGGATCTTCAAGACCAGCCCTTACTTAGTCCTGGAAGATGCAGCAATATCCACCTCCCTACGAGGTGTTCTCAGACATTCACCACTTGGGAAGCTTCACTTTTGCGTTAGCTGTCTCGAACGATTGTACCTTTTCCGTAATAAAGTTTTAAAGTTTTTTTAAAATTCAGTTTCTCTTCGGGTAAACGTAATTTGTATAAACTGCATCAGACGTAGCTGCAGTATATACACGGTACGTCGAATTTGACTGGGTAACAGAAAGTTGTGTCGTAGGTGCCCGTCCACATTTTATGTAATATCATTTTGCGTTGTTGACGTCGCATCCTGGGAAATGTCTAACAAAAAAGCCGCTCTTCTCAAGCGTCCTCCAGGGCGCACTTCAGACCCAGACAGTCGGACGTATGGGTATTATTTTCGATTCAATCGTATTCCTATCTGCAGCCAACTTAGAGCTGGACGAGCCTCGGACAGAATGAAAGGGAGGGCTTTGTGTCGGGCACTTCGCCGTCCAGCACTCGACAAGCGTCCACTCAAGGAACAAGGGGCTCCAAGTCTAGTCCGAGGATCTCCCGACTCAAAGACTTCCATTCATTCGGGAGGAACAAGTGAATCTCCGACATGAGCTCTTGATAAGTTACTTTCGGGTCGGAGATGTCTCGTTATTCTTTTTTTTGTCAGTATTCGGGAGCGTCTGAACTCCCCCTTGTTTGTGGGGTATGTAAATACGTACACAGAAAATGTTAGGAGTTCGTCGGGCAGTGGCGTGGAGCATCACACAACTCTCCTCAACCTCACGGACGATCTAGCTACTGACCTACACAATGTTCATGAGAATGTGGCTAAAAAAATCTGTAATTTATTGGGCTGCTGCTACTTATCCCACGACCTTCCCAATTACCCTACTGACGTATAGATAATTGATGGCCTGTGTGGCTTTTTTTTCAACATAAAACTTAATTGTATAAACAATACAGTTTGTTGAACAAATAATACAGCAGACCCCGTCTAATTTACATGACTTGCCCTTAACCAGAGGATGATATCAATCGATAATGTCATGTAATGCCACTTTTGTAGACAGTTCTGTGGTCGCGTTTTCATGAGTCTGCGGAGATAGATTTTGTGGGATAGAGGCAACTAGGGGGTTGCTGTGATTCTCCATGAACGCTTTCATCATTCTACAACGTTCCTTTATCATTTAGTCCATCATTGGGATGCCCAGGTTCCGAATGAACCATTCGGCTCCCGTTATCAGGCCCAACACTCCGTTCTGGGTCACTTGGATTTTATTTACGTAGTTCCTTGCAGCTGAACCCCAGATTTTGCATGAACAGAGCCACATTGGTCGGATTAATGTCAGTTACAGCAGTATTTTAGTGTTCTACGAGAGCGGAGAACGGTTGTCTAGCAGGTGCTTCAGTTGACAAATTCATGTACGTATTTTGCAGGGATCCGCTCCTAGGCCTGACGTGCAGAGAGTCGTCGACCATTTTTGTGGGTTGGTTTTTGTTCGCCAGTGATCGCACCAGTCCGCGATCGATTCAAAATGTGATTGCATCCCAGGACACCCAGCGTCTCCCCTCATCAGGATCGCCTTGTCATCGGCAAAGTCAGCCGTGAGTATATCACTGGATGCTCACAGTTCTGACGACGTTAGTTTGAGTTGCTGAGGTTATTCCCGATCATGCCACGACCATGGTTAAACTTTCAACTTATAGGCAACCTATCGGACGTCCACTCTGACTTGTTAGAGAACTCTATTATCACAGGACGCTTTGAAAAAAACTGTATTAAAATCGCTTGTCGCTGAAAATTGTGATAATTTATTGTGTTCCTTTCGTCAGTTTCCGACGGTTGACAGTTTTGTAGCAGGATTTCATCACTACAGCCCATGCAAAAAAACATAATCATAATTTTTGAGTCACTAAATATTGGGTGTTTTGATTACTATAATAACTATACTTAGTTTTGAACCGATTCCGCTCGTACCCCCATAACAGAATCTCACGATGATTTTTACGACTGAAAATCGCATTTGAGCCGATTTGGTGGTCGTGGTCACAAGAAAGGTATTTCTCGGGCTCTGAGCGCCTTGATCAGTTACGATCCTGCTTTTGGGATGTCTGGGCGAGTACCGAGACCCCACAAGTTTAAAATATTATGGGATGGACCGGCCCCCAGCGACCCCACGACCACCACGATGTCAGCAAGGCAATGGCATTTTCAGGCTTTTTCGGGAGATTTGAGAAGACATTGTCCAGCTGATGATGCCAATTTCCATCTTGGACACAACTGTCGCCAAATCGGCCGTGTTAGAGGTGCCGACACATCAGAAATCAAGGCTGGTAGTTTTGAGGGGACTATTTGAAAGGTACATGCAGGACATGAGAAGTTTCCTGCCTGACTCAGTGCACTCATGCGCCTGTAGGTTATCTTCGAATTCTCCCCATGCAATCCCCTCTTCCACCCCCTCCCGTTAAGTTACGGGCAATTGAAGATCTAGTGGTCCAATTGTTTCCTTAAGGTTTCTGCGTTTGTGTAACTAAGGATGTACAACAACTGGCGGCCTCTTCACTCTCCAGACCCTAAGAGGGTCTCCCATGGAACTTCCCGTTCAAATTAACGAGCAACTAATGAGACGGAGGGGGGAGGGGGGGGGTGATGGATGGAGTCGAGTTGAGTGGTGTTGAATGAGAATTGCTTCCCCAATTGTTCGAATTGCGTGTGAGGTGGAAGGGCAAGATAAACACGAGTTGACACATTGGCCTGTCGCCAAACGTGTGGCTCGTGAGTGACAAAGTTGGAAGACGGGCAACTAACGCCTCGAGTTCTCCATCTTGATACTTGTCGCATTTCTCACCCAGAGCTACCGCGGCCGCGACGTCCCATTTTAATGTTTTTCATTATGCACGTCGTTTCACGAGAGAAATAAATGTTGATCAATTAGCGGCGAGTCGGAGACGCCTCGCGGTCGTGCTCTAATGGAACGCCCTTGTTTCTCCGTGAGATCTCGAAATACGTTCGTTTCAAGAACTTCCTCCGGAGCGTGTAAGCACCTCCTAACTCGAGGTCATCTTGTCACTCCGAAGTGTTCCTCCAGAAGGGAGAAGGGAGGGCTGGAAATCACCATATTTCCGTCACCTCGTCCTTTCATCGCGGTCGCCCTTTGGGCGAAGTTGAGTGCGCAACCCGTTCGTACATATGTATGTAACTTCCCGGTAACCGAGTTCATGAAGTGTGTATAAGTTGGAGAGGATGACCAAGTTGGGCGTCAATGACATCTCGGGATGAACACTAGTGATGTTTGCCCAGCACGAACGAAAGCCTCATTTTCATTACAAAATCCGCGTGGCCGCGTAACGTCCTGACAAATTGAAGGCCGTCCTCACATCCAGAGCTGGTTGCTTCGTGAAAGGGAATTGCTGGTCGCATCTATATTTCGTAGCAGTTCTCAACATCACCCTGGGAACCTCCACCTTGTCGTGTACGCGTGTGATAAAACCTTTCATCCAATGCCAGGACCGTGTTGCTCAACAGGCTTTCCTTAGAGAGAGAACAGCAAAACCAAATCGATTCAAATGGCGTCTGTAACCTGCTGGTCAACATAGGACGTCAAAATACGTCCTTCAATTTGTCAGTACGAGCAAAGTTGGTTGAAAACTAACTATAGTTATCATAGAACACTTGCCCCTCTCCACATACCTGGAAGCGGTAAGGCTTTTGCAGACCAGCACTGTTTCTTCCAAGATAAAGGCGAAGATTCCAAGGAACTGTGAAACAGTTTCAAAATAGAAGAGGTAGCAGTACTTGTTAATGACATTATGCCAGAGCGTCTGCAACCCCAAATGGAAACAATGGGAGAGAGAGTCCCCAACTGCGATGGGCGGGCTGCCATGGTACACCGATGGTTCTGTGATTGGGGGTATCTTAGGGCTCAACTTCAGCCGTGGGAGAGAGATCAATATATCTAGCCATAAAGATCTGCGCACAAGGGATCCTGTAAAAGGACTTGAGCGCAAGCTGATATACATATTCTCAAATAGCCAGGCTACCCTAAAGACCATGTCGGTCTACAACTTCAATTCAGGCTGACATAGTCTTCAAGCGCTCAATCCACTCAGTGCCCGTAATCCCGACAATAATGAAAAGGCCTGTCACAGAAACCTACACATAGGGTATGAGCCTCTCGTTGGGGTATCGCAAAGCCACCAGTAGGAGACAGAGGAAAAACACGCCCACTGACATGGCTAGACGAAAAGGCTCATTGCGCCTTCCTGTTCGAGGGGGCAGGCAATGCTTACGCTCACCAGATGGGAATTCAGAGTCCTTATCAGCTTCCTCTTCGGGCCACCTCACATGGGCAAATCAGAGGAAGTTGAATACCGACGGCAGAGCACATCTTACGCAAGTGCCCAGTCTCTGTGCTTCAAACATTCTTCTCAGGGGTTTATTCAACCATAGTGTCTGCAGCGAAAGACGTACGCCACTTTTGGAAAGGTGTTTTATCAGGTGCATCGTCACATTAGGCGCATGTGTGGCCACAGTGACAAAGGGGGTTAATTCTTGTAAGTCCAGTTGTTCTTACAGACTCGTATGACTTCCTGAACCCTCGATATCGGTCTGCTGAACTGGAAGTTGTGTTCTGCTTTCATGCAAAAGACCGGCCACTCTCTCAGCATCCACTGGAGGTACTGCAGGTATTTGGCCTGTAGCAGTCAATGCTTTTAGGTTTGTCTGCTCTTGCAACAAGTGTCACTCATTGTTGTAGGAACTTCATTTGAGCAGTACGCGATTTCTTGCTTCCTCTGCATAATGGAGGGTCTATGACAGAAAATAGAACTGCCAGAATTGAACTTGCCATATCCTGTAAGGAACTGACTCGTCCAGTTCTCCCAAGACGTTGGTGAAAAACTCGCACGTGTCACGTCCCTTTGACGAAGATCGCCCATTCACCGATGTTTTCGCTCTCCACATGTCAACCATACACTCAACCAGTCAATCAGTAACTGATCAGTGATCGCCTCGAGTGCTTCTGTCGATACCGTCTAATAGGCCTTACGACAAGCCGACACTTTCTTGAAATTCCGGAAGTTGCCTACGAGGCCTAATGGTCATTTCTAATCGGACGCTTCGTCGATTGAAGCCCTCAGATTGCTGTTGACGCCATAAAGATGTCTAGAGTGGTAATCACACGCCCGGAACGCTTTAAGAGAAAATTTACGGCCTACCGGCCCGAAGAAGAGAAGAAAAAAAAGGCGTCGGCGAAGGAGGATTTAAAGCTGATAAAAAGTGATTTGCTAATTAGCGGTTGTACAAGCGGCGATCAAGTGGCTCTTTGAGATAATTGGACTCGTTTAGTTGAGCAGCGAGAGGTTTAGTGGGCGGGCAACACGAGTCACCAATTATGACAAACGGCTACCAGACGCCGGACCCGTCAAAACACGTTCATATTAATATGGGAACAGAAGGCACCGGCCGTTTTTCGTTCTTCTCTCTCCTCCTTATTTAAAAAGAGACGAAGAAGCCTCGTCTGGAAAAAAAAGGACCTAAAGAAGAGATGATTGCCAGGCGACGACGACGAAAGGCGGTTCTTCGAGTTGGCTTCGCCTCGTCCGGTTGAAGCTCGCAGCCGACACGCAACGCGCCAGGTGGACTCCATTATGGAGATAACCGCGCTCTGTAAGAAGTTAAATCTCTTCCGGCTTCCGTTATTTTAACGGAACCACGGCTTAACAATCGCCTTAGAAATGAGGAAACGCGGTCTTCCGCTAAATGTGGAGAGTGGAACCACAAATGTGCGAAGGGCCCCAAAAAATATCGTCAAGATTAGGCCTGTAGGAATAGCAGTGAGAGGGAAAGAGAGTGGGTGGGAGGGAGAGGAATATCCACGCACAGGCGAAGACCGCGAAAGGAATACCAGCAATGTCAGCTATGCTCGCCGTTACAACCACACAATGCAGCAAGCCCATATCTACAATTGCACATCAGTAACGCTTCAACACGCCACCGTTACGTTGTCTTCGACTAGTTTCGCTTCCTGGATCATGAAGATCGCTCAGCCTTCTTTCCATACTAGGCAAAACGTTAGGGATGTTGATGTTGTAGTCCCTCGAAGGGGTCTTTGGTCGCAACAGACAGACAATATGTAATATGTAGTAAAAGAAGTCAAAGCAGGACATCATTGTCGAAATCCGCTCTTTCCTTTGAGTACGGCTAAGTATGCCGTAGTACTTCTGATTGACATCGACGGATCGTTTGGGGACCAGCGCTCCATGATGAGCTTAAACATAGGAGAATCCCCCGCAACCTGTTCTCGCTCGTCAGAAGTTATCTGACACATTGAAGTGCATGTGAGAACGATTGAGAAGGGGTCAGACCAGTACTCTGGAACACCTTCTCAAGTGGCTTATAAAGACTGACTGAGATTTACGTCATGGGAGAAAGTGGGTTGAGCCAGACCACTGGAGGAGCCAGTTCCTCACAGGACATGGCGACTACAACGCGTAATTCCAATCTATTCCCTCGAAGACTATCCACCCTGCACGCGCTGCTCAACTGCGGTTCCTACAGGAAATGAGGGACAATTGTTGGAAAACCTTTGCTCGTACCTTTATTTTGGGGTCCCATGGTGATTCCCCGGCTAAATATCAAATTTGAGCTGATTTGATAAAACTAGACCATTTTCTCACGTGCTGTTCCAGATTTGGAAGCCTTTGGGACGTAAACACCTGAAAAAAGATGTTTTAGCCGATTAGACAACTTTCGTTCCCTAGTTCGTATTGCTAAGGAATGTAGCTAGCGATCAATGTCTAGGGGTACAATAAGCGAGGCAGTCTGGCTGCTGTCGATCCTGCAAAGCAACCCCTCAGCCCTGCAGCTATCATCGCTATACCGCCGCTCTGGCTGGCTCCTAGATCGCGTAATAGCAGGACGAAACCCCTTTCAATCTTCGAATCTTGTTTAGCGGGGCGCTGAGTGCTGACGTTGCAGACTCCGCAGCGCGTTGAAAAGAGGGAATTCACTGTTGAGCGTCCGATGATCCTCCCATAGGGTTGGAATTGGACTACGGCGCCTCGAGTTCGTCGTCAACGACTCTCCAGACTCCTTTCCTATGAATCAGCTCTTGTTCGAAGGAGCGTCGTCGAGATATGAAAGAAGATAAGGTTCGAACCAAATGTTGACTCCCTTTCCCCGCTATCTTCAGACATCCGACGCTCAACTCAACTCAAGATCCACGACCTTTGAAATCACAGTAATCCTCCTCCCACAAACGAACTCCTCCGTTGAATTCCAACAGTCCGCAGTAATTAGGATTCATTATATTCCAAATGATGTAACTCCCGAGTAAAAGAAGAAGAAGGGCCCTAGTAACAATGGAAAGACTCCGTCTGTGTCCTCTTCGGCCCTGACAATGACATGTGCCGCTGGATAGGAGAGTCGAACAATAGCCGCTGGGCTGAGGTTTGCGCGCCAATCCCTCGGAGCTTTGTGCGAAGAGAAGCTTTTATTTTCTCGTGTAACGAGCGGATTTAATGTCCTCCCCCGAACTGCATTTTTTAACTTTTAATGAGGGAGCGACAACCAACCATAGTCGGAAATCTGCGTGCACTTGGCCTTCGTTAATTTGGAGCTCCGCCTTTTCTGGAATATATGCAAACGAGAGCGTATTAAACTAACGCAGCCTGATTGTCGCCGTGCAGAAAGGCGCGTCGGCTCAACAACAGCAGTCGCGATTCGTTGGTTTCCAGACCCCCGAGGCTTGGGAATGCAACGGAAACTAGTTCTGGATCTGTCACCGCTTTCATCATCTCCCATTCACAAGGTCCCTGCATTGTAGGTGTTGACGACTGTTCAACAAATGAGGGAGCGGAACGAAATGTCATAAAACACACCACTCGTGGGAACGCTGTAAATAATTAACCGCATTCCAATCGAAAATCGCGTCTCACCATAATTACTTGGGAGACGTACTGGATCTAGAAGGCTGAGAATTGTTCTCGTTACTCACGGAGTAGGAGGGAAAGTTATGTAATCAGTTTCCTACTCCGGAAACCCATGCGAACTGGCACAATAGTCGTGTGGTCGCAATTCTGGGAAAATTGAAAATTGATTTCCAACCTCCAGATCAATGTAGGACGGCAAAATAACATTTTAAGCCAAATCAGTCCAACTAACTATAGTTATCATAATGATCAAAATACTCACTATTTAATTATACGTGTGGACACTTCCAAATAACGTGACAATACCATGAAATTATCACTGGTGGGAAAATTACGAGAGCAGCGCGATGAATAATCAAAGATTTTGCCCAAAATCGAAAGTAGTGCAGTTTTTCCATTTGTGACGACATAAACAAATTGAAATTTTGTGAGGATGAACCCAAGATAAATCAAGGGTAATATAATATAGGTAAGTGGAAAACAACAAAATAAACTTGATTAGGGTAAGTGTCGCTTTATTAAAGCAAATCAAAAAAAATAAAAATCATTTTGTCTTTAAGTAGGCACAACTCAGGGTAGATCTCTTAGTCACAGATATACACGGTAGGTACGATAGATTTCTGAACTTAAGCGGGTACTCACTACTTCCGACGGCCGTGGAGTATATTATAAGTTTACTAAATAGTACTTCACTAGGATAGGGACTTATCCAATGAAATGGAACGGGAAAGGAACGTAGTACTGGATGTATTCTTCGGGTTTGGAGCAGCCGGTGATCTAGCTTTTGAGCTCCGACCTGAAACTGAGCAAAAGACAGGGACCTCCTCATTATGCTGTTTCCGAGATGTGGTTTGAGAAGAGCTTGAGAGGTGTACGAATATTAGTACCACCTACCAGTACGTGATGAGTGGGTATCTTGGCAGCGACACCCCGGAGATGATGCAAAGACGGCACCGCACCTCCCGGCGATCCACAAAGGGACGAACTAAATAATCCTGGTAGCTGCTGACGGCGAATACTTGTCCCACAGGCAGATGTAGCAAAGGCCACGCAGTTGGTGAAATAAATATTCTTTCGATCCCAACAAGGGTGAAATTTTGGAAGAGACCGGAATACTGGTGATTATAGATACGGCAATGCTGGACGCCGGAAAAGAACAATAGAACTCCGAAACGTGGTACCGGGCCTGTTCTCCCAAATCGCCTGCACACGATGGATTGAGCAATTTGTCTCCAAATTCATCAACGAATTCTGGACCGATCAGTGTTTTTTTTTTCTTCTGAACAATATATTTTACAGAAAATAACTGTCCCACTACTTAATTGTAAACAATGGCTGGAAAAGAAATAAACATAATTTTCCCGTACGCATTTACTGCCATCTGGCGGAAGACTGGAACGGGTGGCGCCGAGAACCGCGAAATATGAAAGTGGCGGGACTACGAATTATTCACGCTACGCATTATAAATAAGCTGCCGATACGGTGGAAGTTCAATAACGACCATAACGTGATTAGAAACAACATTTTTGAATTCAAACGATAATCATTTTTTGGTCCCACTTTTTTCGGTGATTTCAGAAATGTAAACAAATTCCTTCCCAAAAACAATATTGTTGATAGCCGTACCTACACGTTGATTAGTCCATAACAAGTTGTGAAATAACTAGGAGCGACCCGATAAAGTCCGGAACGTCGGACAGTGGTGGCAGATCAGATTTAACCTCGCTCTAATTGAATGTTTTTTCCTCGCCACCTTCTCGTTTCATGCATCACAATAACAATCCTGGAGTGTTGTAGAGAAGAGCCCTGGCAGGTTTGATCCTGCAAATGAGACTTGAGTGTTGGATGTGCAGTCAGTCACGTGTTCGGAGCCCTTACAGCCCGATAATAACCAGCGGCGTTTCCGTTCAGGGAAGTCCATAGAGTCTGTGATGTGTTCAGTGGTTTCCTACTATAGTAGTTCGTCTTTGGGCTTACGGAATCAGACAAGAACTCATTAAACTCACCTTTTTTCTTTTTTTTTTTTGAATTGTTTATTGATTGAGACCATTTTACAATATACATCATTGAAATGGTGTACATACATTCGTTGTTTACTATATAATTTTTAGATTATCTACAAACATGGTTGTGGATAATCACTGCTGAACGATGTCCATGATGTGACGTGGGCGGGAGAGTCTTCTGACTTCTGGTGTTTGAAAGCCTCCAGTAACTAAAGGGTTGATGTGGTCATGTTGCGTTGTACAAAGGAGCTGTAGCATCCATTCAGAAACTCGATCGGTGGTTCTAGCTGAAGGTCGTGATACAATGTTTCGTTTCTCACGTATGGGGGAGCTTGCTTGATTCGGCGTTGTAGAATTCCATTTTGCTGTTGCTCTATCCTCCTGAATTCTGATTTGGAGCAGGTGCCCCATACTGCCAAGCAGTATGTCCAGATCGGTCGGACCAGTGGCTTGTATAATATCAGTTTGTTCTGGATGGATAAGTGTGGACTTCCAAGAAAGGACCTCAGCTGTGCAATTCTGTTTTTTATTCGCTTTATAATTTCGCTGATATGGTCATGGAACGTTAATCTTTTATCCAATATAACTCCGAGATATTTATGAGAGGCTCTGGTAGGTATAGGCTGTCCAAGATAGTGGAGTTCCGGATTTGAATAATTTCTTTTGTAAGTGTGTGTAACGATGCTAGATTTTTCATTGTTTATTTTTATCCTCCATTTCGTGCATCATTGTCCCAGTACGTTAAGCATTCGTTGGAGGTTCTCGGCCGCGATTTCAGATACCTCGTTCGACGTAGCGTAAACTAAATCGTCCGCATACAATCCGGAGAACCCTTCGGGGACCTCCAGAGGCATGTCGCTCATGTATATGGAGTATAAATATGGCGCCCAAACACTTCCTTGTGTCACTCCAGCTTGGATTAGCCTTGTTGTTGAGTGATGATTCTGGATTGAGACCACGAACGTCCTGTCCTGTAAGAAGTGTTTGACCACAGAAAACAGGTTGTTCTGTAGGTGCTGACGGAGTTTGAACAGAACACCATCATGCCAAGTTCAAATCAAATAAATAAATAACTCTTCTTGAAGAGAAAACAAGGAAACGAAACTAAGAACGCAACAAGACCGACTAATTTAAGCAAATAAATAATCGAACTCCTTTCAATATTTAATCAACGTAGCTTAGTTTGCTTGGAACGTGATTGAAGACATTATCGGGACAAGGGGTTAATAACCAGGGATTTGCTCGCCTTTATCCATCAATATTCTAGCGGGAGAGCACAACTCTGAACTTAAAATCTCTGGCTGATAAGGGAGAGGCTCGATTAGTACGTCGCAGAGCGTGTGAAGAATCAGAATGAAAAGTTGGAGCTCAACGCCTCCCTTTCCCGCCTTTTTTCACTGCACAGCAAAGAGCGCTAAGCAAGGTGAGCTGGTAGAATCAGATGCTGTATCCTTCACAAGTCTTACTGTGGATATTATACGTTAATTCCTTCTGGATGTCTCATCTGTGGCTGAAAATGATTTGGTTTCCCGTAAGTCTTTACTTTACCCCGTCAACAAATGGTGTTTCCTCATCTCTCCCTTGGTCATGCCGCGCACCACATTCATTTTTCATTCTCTTCCCATCATCCAACCAGTAAGTTCTCAAGCCCCTGGGCCCAATTCACACTAACTTTACACTGTCCCAAACCCTTATCGTCCTTTCTACTTCTCTTCTACTCACAACTCAGTGACTCTACTCCATCATCGCGTCCTGTGCAATACGTATGACACCTGCCTGTGAGAGTCCAGTCGAGCGAACTGTGCTATTCCACAAGTCACGTAGGTATTTTTTGGACTCTAAAACTGTCAAAATGCTAAAATTTCAGTTGAAAATTGACTTCCTATGGAGTTGTTTTATTTGTGTAGTCCTAAGGACTTGAAGTAATTCAATACTTGAAACACACAACTATGTACAAAATCTTAACTGCAAATAATAACCTCTTTGTACAAATTGGGACACTGGTTAATCCCCCATTTAACAATGTTTAGCCCACTTTTATGTTTAATGAAAAGACAGTTAAACGGTTTCTTGAAAAATTGAATAATGTAAGCTGGGATTTGTCGTATAATGAAGGAACACCCGGGTTAGACGAAACCTTGCCAGAATGCAACTTACCCTTGCGTGGTGCAGATAGATGCTCCACTGTCTACGCATTCAAGTTGTCGGGAAGTTGGAGACAATAGGCGCTACAATCGATGCCATTTGCATAATAGAATCTAGCAGTTGTTGCAGGTAAACCTAATCGATCCATCGGGGCCTCAAAGAAAGACACGGGACGGCTGAATCTGACGGGAAAAAGACGCGACACTGCAGTCGCCCTACCGTTACGCTCCTCATAATTAAAACTAATTGCCTGACAATACGGAGCTGACGAATTCGTTTCAATTATCTCTCAGCTCGAGAGACGCGTTTTGACGCTGTCTCCAACTTTTCCTTCCCTGTAAAATCCGAAGCTCAGAAAGTTCATTCCGCCTCGCCTCTTCGTCCCCGCCAGTCTTCACTCCGGCTAATTACGTATTGATCAGGTCACTTTCCCACCTTTCGGTGGCGTCAACGTCTTGGAATTGTTATAAACTGGCCTCCGGGCTTCTTCCGCATTCTGCGCTGCAAGATAAATAACCGTTTGTCCGCGAAACGCTTCTTTATTAGCGACAGTCGTTCGGCGAATCCCCGGGTTTTGCGTTGGTTCCAAAACTCGGGTGAACGTCGACGTTGCGGACATTTACGTGGTATAGTCAACAGCGCATTTTGCAACCTGTAAGTTACATATTCCGAAACTGACCATTCTGGACGCGCCCAACCTACTTGGGCTTATGGCAGAAAGGAGTAAGGGCATCCTGATGACCTGGCAGCCCCCTACAAATCACACTCTGCTATTAGCCAGCCATACACGAGCAGATATCTGCGACAGATATCGCGTTTTTAAACGATATCTGTGGGAAAGATCTGTGCGTTAGTGGGCGTTAAAAAATGATGAAAGATGTGAAAATCGACCAGAGATATCTGCGAGAGTTCAAATCTGGCAGATGGTAGTCGGGCGTCCCCCTTAACCTGCAGACTTCTCGGAAGCGATGTCTGTGGTTCAAAGAGCTGTTCGATTGGATCGGGCAGTCACTTAACGTTAAGATGTTCTGTTGTCCACGAGTGTTTTCCCCTGTTTTCACATAAGTAATTCAAAACTCGTAACTGCAAACATTCGTAGGAAACTACCATTTTCGTAACTACAAAAAACGATCTCCCCACAACCTAATAAATTCGTAAATACATTATTACTTGTTGGCACCTACCCCCAGTGGCATACTTACCCAGAATTGGAGGGGAATAGTATTTTCAAATTTAGTTGTAGTTTTTTATTTACAAGAAATCCAAATGAATTGAATTACGGGAGCCGGGGAGATGAGCTAGCAAAATGTTCACAATCCCGCGGGTTGTTCTCCCTAAGGTGCGTCAACAACTTCATGTGCCCGAACTTTCTCCTTTCCGAAACCCATGACTTCTCCCAAACTTGTCTTTTTTTGGCTTAGCCGTTTTATGAGCAATAAAAAAAATACCCACCGCAAAAGCCGCTAATTTACGCTTTTTTTACTACGAACAGTCACTAACCCCATGGCATCAACTTACGGAATGTGTGACCGATCTGGAAAATATTTCGGATTCGACCGATAACTCGAGTCTGCCAGACGAACGTCGGTGACAGACCTGAATCTGTCAGATTTCATCCCACGAACGAACAGATGACGTCGGGCACTGGTCAGGTGACAGATCTCGGGCATGAAAGATCGGCCGATAAGTTTTTCGTGTAAAGGGCCAACGACCGATCTCATCGGTCACTCCAGATCGTTAGCGATATCTGTCAGATCAGATCGGGCGACCAAATCTGCCGCAAATATCTGCTCGTGTATGGCTGGCTATTTACTCAGAGCTCCAGTCAGAGACATGACTGACAGCTTCTGCAAGCACCCCCACAATTCCAGAGTTCATCTCAAAACACTCAACGTGTTGACAGTCTCATGAATCCTCGCACTGATTGCTCAATAATGGCCATGGTATGGGCTAAAACGGTTATTTTTACCAAGCTGAAATGACCTGAGTGAAGAACGTGCAGATAAAAATCGCTGAATGTACGTCGTGCTGAGGGAAGTTGTGATGAGTCTCGCCGCATATTTTTTCTTTAAATACGTCTGTTATGAAATATTCAGTATTGAAAGTAAATTACGAATACCGTGCACCTGGAGAAACACCAAATTGAAAATCACGCCGGGAGAGAAATTAACAAATTCGCCCTCTTTCCAAGTATGTGCAAGCTAACTATCGTCATAGTGAGAAATCTCTCTATCTCTCTGGACGAACGCCTAACACCACACTACTGTCCGCTCGGGTGGCTGAAGATAAGAGAGATGTGAATGCTGCAAGTGGCAATGTTAGTTTTCAAGACTTAAATTTGAGAAACCCTCCTGTTTGTTTGTAGGTTCGGTTTCCTCCTTCACAGAAGCACGCGTGGGAGGAAACAAGGTCTTGACAATCCCGTGTCACAGGACTGAAATGCTCGAGCGATCCTTTTATGCGCAGGGTGCGAAAGTATTCAACGAAAACGTTAATCTGTTTGATCTGTCGTGCAGAGTCGGAGCTTTTACGCGAGACACTGTTGAACCTTTGATGACCCAAGAGGGTTATTATATGTGTATAACTTTTGCATGTTCATCATTGTCGTTTTACATAGTTATCATTATTGTTTAGGATTGATTGTTTGAACATGAATGCGAGGCGAGTACGAGTTTCTCTCTGCGAACTGAGCAGTCATTTTCGCTGTAGAGTTTGAAAGCGTTTACGTTCGTGATTTGCGCTTTGGTTTATTTAGGTTTGTTTGTGTATAGCGAGAGAAGGGGAGCAACATACAAGTACTCGCCCTTCTCATTGCATGATCGTGAATTTTTGGAGAGCATGTAGTTTATTTGGTATGATTGTAAATTTTGTGTGTTGTGTGTTTTCAGTGTTAGTGTGAGCGTAGTTTATTTTAGTGTGACTGTATTAAATGATTAATAGTATTATTGAAGGTTCATGCGCAGAAAGAGTCTCGGGAAAACATACCAACTAAACAGTTACGTTGTATGGTAGCCTGTATATATGTCAGTGTTTAACTCAACGAAGAATTGCTTGTATTTGGGTTCCAGCGGATATTGTAGAGAGGGCTCTGCAGCCCTAATTTCCCCTGGTCAGTAAATACATCAATCAATCAATCTCTCTCTCTCTCTCTCTCTCTCTGATAGGCCGTAGCAACCTCCCACAGAGAGAACGAAAACGCTTAGAACGAGCATAATCCACCATTAACGAGCAGTGCGTGGCGACACACAACATTCCACAATCCCTTTATGTTCGAACACCACCTACATATGCGGTCGCTATATCTTCGTTCAACGCATTTTTACAGGAACATTTATACAGAACAAAATGTAGGGACTAGTTAGCTGAGAGTAATCCGTAAGTTTGATCGAAATCGTCGTAGCCGTTTTTGAGGAAATTGGAATACCGATAAATTAATATTCGACAAATCTCCTTTTCTGAGTTAACTTGGCTTATATCTCCGTTCAACAGATGGATGCAGAGATACTTGTGGAGAACAAAATGTGGGTATGGGTGACTAAAACACACTCCATTAGGATTTATCACATCTGGTGAAGAAGTTACTCTGGAATTTATGGAAATGTTCGAAAAAACGTTATTTTCGACACATTTTGATTTTTATCTCTGTTCAATGGACTGTCAGAGGAACATTTATTCAGAACAATATGTAGGTATTAACTATTCGGACACATTTTGAAAGTTTGGTGATAATCATTGGAGCCGTTTTGCCAAAAAGCGTAAAAAACCTATTTTTGCTTCATAGGCCTATATCTCCGTTCACCGTATTTTCATGGAGATATCTATAGAGAAGAAAAGTTAGGTATTGATCAGTAGAAAATAATTTGGAAGTTTAATCAAACTCGTTAGAGCCGTTTTCGAGAAAAATGCGAAAAACCTTAGTTTTTGGTACATTTTCGTCCCCCAACCCCCTTTCCCACCGGCCGAAATCGTCCATAACCTCATTTTGGTGTCTACAAAAAATAACGAACAAAACAAAAAATGAACCGGCTCAATCGGATCAGCCGCTCTCCCGCAAATCGAACTACAGACACACACACATACACACGGACCACGCGCCGAAATTAGGTTTTTTAGACTCAGTAGGCCTCAAAACGTAAAGATCTGAAGAAAACCCAATTTTTTTTTTACACGATTACAGTTTACACACTTATTCGCAGTATAAGGCCCAAAAATACTAAAAGAGGCGCACTTCATTTGATATAAAAAATTTTGCAATGTTACATTTCCAGTTGAGTTGGCACGAAATGACGCATTCCTCTTGTGCTCCGGTACATTTCGAGTGATTAGCCGTAATTATTTTATTCTCTTTTTCAATTTTTAGTTAGTGAAGTGAAAAATCTGGTGAATAGTGCTAAGTGGCTGAGGTCGAGAGTGTTGAAAAAGTTGTACTGCCGCTGAACATCAGTTGTAAGGAAGAACATAAACTGTTATGTTCATTAATTAAGTATTGAGATAATAATTTATTTATGCCTATGTGCCGTATCAGTGTTGCACTGTTCAATAATAATCTGCTCGATTATTTGATCGACAAATTATTGAAGAATCGTAAAATTAGCTGCCTCCTTTCCGATCGATGGATATCGCCCTAAACCTTATTTTCGGGCCTACAAAATATAGCGAGCAAAACAAAAAAAGAACCAGCTCAATCGGTTCAGCCGTTCTCTCGCAAATTGAACTACGGACACTCGTAAGAACCACGCGCCGAAATTAGGATTTTAGGAATCAGTAAGCTTCAAAACGTGAAGATCTGAAAAAACCAAACTGTTTTGCTCGATTACAATTACTTTACCCTTTTGGTCGCGGAAAGTAAAAAAGAAAACTAGGAAGAATTGAATTATATTAGGTAGGTAACAATTATTATTCACTATAAATTAAGCGAATCCCCCCCCCCATCCCTTTCAACCGCCTCGTTCCCCGAAGCGAGTTTCGCAAGATAAGGCGGAGGCGAAGCTCATCTCGTGGGACGCGCCGCTCGAAAGATGACTCCGGGGCTCATCGCTCTTCTCCAGTTAAAAGGTCGGCGGGATGACATTAGGCCGCCCGGCGTTTTCACTCGCAGCGCCGTGACGCAACTTCACGGAGGATTCGCCGCTTCGAGGGGCCGCGGTGAAAGTGAGCGGCAACTCCATCGGGCCGAGGTCTTCTCCGCCAACTCGCGTCACCTTTCCCTCGTCTTTTATCCTGACCCGAACGAGCACAGTTGGGAAGAGCACGAGAAGGGAGAAGGGTGACAAAAAAGTCTGGCTCTTACTGTTCAGGAATTTATTGAGTTGCTCCTACGTGTGCAACGATCGAATTGAGTCACCGGAGCGGTCCGATGTGTGCAAGTAGGCCGTCCTTGAGGATAACCAAACGCGTCACTAAATCGCTCAATTGCGAACAGGCATGTCGACAAGTAGACCGACTGGACAGAGGTAATCACTACGAAAATTCTTCTAACAATTGAAAAGTTCTACGGCGATTAAGCGTAAGCAAAGAATCATGAAACTTATCATATAACACTATTAACCCACAACAGCGCTAATCGTGACGTTGACCTGAACAATGAGAACACATACCGATAATACGAAGTACAAGACGCTCACGCAATACTGTGTCCTGTAATGCGAATTAATTCGTTAATAAGAACTTCAACTAATTAAAGATAATTCGGCTCGAAGCGACCAAAATGTTCGGATTGTTAGAGAGAAACAGCAACGAATAAAATCAATGAACTGTATTACGTAGTAACAAAATATAAACAATCTGAAATTAACGCGTTTATGCAAATAAATAAATTAAAGGAGCTCGTACACATATATTATAATAAACTAAATAAAGCTGCTGCGCACTAGTAATAAAAAGCAAAGGAAGGATCTGACCGTATGCAGTGAAGATTGAATCGTAGACTTGGAATTTGAAATAACTCCGTCGGTAAAGAAAAGAAATCGGGGCTCTGGAAGCTGAGTTGAATTTGATTGACCTAGAAATAATTAACGAGAATTGAAGATATATTCGATAGGTAGATGATGGAAATTATTTGAGCTGAGGGCTACTTACTGATCTAGAAATAATGAGAAGTGGAGTTGGTCAATAGTACAAGTACGTGAAACGTCGTGGCTGCGAGACTGCAGAAAGCTCGGAGACGAATGGCAATCGCATTGACGCAGATTGCGAGAAACAAGCGAGACCTAATTGCAGCGACAAGTTTCAGTTCTACAGCTGCCTGGCCAGACTCTGGCCCTAACATTGCTCTTTGAGCGCCAACACGGAGGTTACGAAGTTACTCGGAACAAAGAACTATCAATATATTGACCGATAGTCAAGCGTCGTGTAAAGCGCTATTGAACTACTGCACGACGTCAAAACTGGTGCGAGAGTGCAGGATGTGGCTCAACTCCCTAGCAAGTACGAATAGAGTTAATGTGTATTGGATTCCAGGACATAGTGGGATCATTGGAAATGAGAAGGCGGACCATCTGGCCAGACGTGGGCCATTGGGCCACCGCCCCATTGCGGGATTTCTCTGTCACTAGTTAAAAGGACTGTGAGAGAACATGCCAGAAGACTGCATCAGACAATCTGGAACGCTGCAGGAGTAAGACACTCCAAACGATTTGTCTCAGAGCAAACAAATGAGACAAGAGACTGAGGAAGGGCTTAAGGCAGGTTGTTGGGATCATAACAGGGCACTGCAGAATGAACAAACACATGTATGTTATGGGTATAGCCGAAACCCCTCTATGCAGGTGGTGTGGCACGAATGAAGAAACTCCCTACCATGTCCTGGCCCAGGCCAGAGACTTGAGAGGGAGCGATTTTTGGTCTTTGGCACCACTTCTCCCCGGATGGATACCAACGAGGTCTCCTTCAGGAACTACCTGGCTTTCCACAGAAAGCTAGGCATAGACCTGTAAGACACTAGGACTGGCACAATAGGTCATCTGGCCGCGGTGCACATTTTTACTGGGACTACAGTCAGAAGATTATATATATACTCGGAACAACAATATTGAGTCAGCAGGTCAGTTTCCTTATGAAAATTACGTTTCTTGAAGAGTCATGGGAGTTTTATATGAGGCGTTAACGAGCATTGGCACTCACCCCACCTGTGGAGGGTCAGCAGGTTGTCATTCACCCACCACAGAACATCTGGGAGGAGTTCTTCCTCTGGTTTGACATCTATTGTGTGTTCGCAAACTTGGCGAAACGATTATATGCTTGCTTAGTAGCAGTCAAAGCTTCAAGGTTTGGCTGGTCTTCCACCAACTGTCGTTCACTGTTGTATGAACAGAAGGAAACCAGCACTGGAGACGTGAAGTCCTTGAGAGAAAATCAGTGGAGCCGCGCCATATTTCATAAGGAACTGGCTTGTCCAGTGGTCTCCTCAACCCGTTTTCTCCTAAGACGTTCACGGATGTTGGGAAAAAACTCGAAGGTGTCCCGTTCCGTCGGCGAATATTCCCATCTCGCTTGTCATTTATCTAACGTCCATTCGCCTAGCACAGCATGTTTCCGTTCCTTGGAAAACCCTATTCAGAGTTCCTCCTCTCCCCGCCCCTTCCCCGACGCTCCATCACCCCTTTCACCTTTCTCTTTGTATATAAAGACCACGACCAACTGACTGACTCCAGTACTGACTTAACGGCCAGACGATGATGTCTTTACATCGAAAGCGTTTGCCCACAGTAACTCACAAGCCAGAGGAGACGGACTCACCTAACAGGTACGTTAACTTTAGCGAGGGAAGTGCCCTTTTCCCTTGTCTAACTTGCAATCAATGGCCGAGTCAACTTGGCGTGCTCCAGTGGGTGCTTTGCTCCACTCTGATCTCTCTGGGATTGGGACAGTACAGTGAGTTGTCTACCCCAGAAAAACACGAATAAGTACTTGAGGATCATGCCACAGTAAGACACACACACCAAGTGGCCTTGCTTTAACATTCACGAGAGATTACGTCACTCGGTTGTGGTTTTGCTATCTAGAAGAGCACAGGCTTAGCATAAGCCCTACACGCCGTGCCTGAGTCACATCGCATCTGCTTCGCTTTTCGTATGAAGGATTTGTAATTGTAATGCTTGCTCCAGGGCTCTTCGTTCACAAAAAATTCAGCCAGCTTTGTCAGTTACTGTCGTTCTGTCATCAGGGTCACGAGTCTACTGGTATATCCTTCTGGATATTATCATTCTGCTTGAAGGGATCGCCCTGTGTGGCCCAGGTACACCCACCTGTGGTGATAATGTTAACTTTGCTACCCACCTCTTTGGGCGTGCCTGCTTGCGCTGTTAGGCCGGTGTCTGTAGCACGCACCAGTCGTTTTTCTCGCGTGACTCTGCAGTGAATGTTTTAGTTGACATATATGTCCAGACTATTGCTCTGCCATGCTCATACACGCTATCGCGTTCACGAACACACACAGCACACAATTTGTTTTTTTAGCCAATTACATCATTTTCCTTTCAACTTGGCAGAGCCCTCGCGAAAATACATTCGGAACGCACTACGTTTTAAAATCTCAGTACCACCAACTTGTGCGGTGTCCGGAAGGCCTCACTAACAGAACCACATTTCGAATTGTCCGAAGGGCTCTAGAACGCGTTTTCGTGGAGGGTATTGGCAGCACCCTTATTATTCGCGAGAACAGAGCCTTGGAAAGGCCTAAAGGCCGTCGCTTTCCCCCAGACAGTTTCGTGTCAACATGCCGTCTTTTCGCCGTTCTGTCGACGGTTATCGCCGAATAATCCCGTTTTTCGGTCGACTTGACGCATCCCGTTTCGTGTCGAGGACTTGCTAAAGCGCGTCGTAAATTTAACGAGATCGCCGATCGCCTTCTCCCGATTAGGCGACTCTCGGCGCTCCTTCGACTCTTCTTCGTGAGAAATGAAATCCTCATCTTCGTATTTTATTAATCCGCCGTTCGTTGGGCAATTTACCGTCCGAAAGGTTTCGCTTGGACGGTTTGCGCAACTGGACCAAGACGCGCAGTACCTTCGCCAAGTTTCATCTCCCCACTCGACGAAATCGAACTAAAGTTACGCGAGTTAGAGACTGGAGTTGGTGGTTTATTTTGGTCTCTGGTTGAAGTTCCGCACCAATAGGAACGCCCCCGACTCTTACATGTTTTACCGTTCCGCTTGCGACGAAATTCCGATGTATTCGACATGTTTGTAGGCTACATCATAGTGTGGGAGAAGGATAAAGAGTATTTACAGTCCAGGAACTACAACAGTCAGCGCAATTTTTAATACAAGGGGTGTGTCGTAGTGTGTGATTTATTTCTGAAATTATGAGCCACAAAACAAAGCACGAAGCTGCCTTTTTGCTGAGTGTTCGGCAGGCCGAATTGGCTGGGTCTGTGACCTCCATAGTGTCTGCACTAGCCCTAAAGGAAAATTATTGTTTCCCAAAACACTTTTGTCCTCAAGCCCTTTTGTTCCACCTCTTCAGTTATTTCCGATTGACAACGGATTTCTCCCTGTCCTGGACTTTTCCATCTATCCTTTCCCACCTCTTAATTTTAGATTCCTCTTTACTACAGACAGCTCAAGTCAGTCATCCTCCAACTCTCGCGATACAGTCGTCCGTACGGCCAGTATCTCCCAATGATTCGGCTCTCAGCTCACGCTACTCCCACAACTAAGCATTCCACAATAAGTTTCACATGCATTGGGCGTCTCTTGTGCGCATTTATACTCATACCCAACCAGGTATCGCTATTGTGTCAAGTGTAGTACAGCCCCCACTCACGCTCACCACGTTCATTGGTGCACCCAATACCGAGCAGTAGATTAAACAGCCGATTCTGGCTCAGGCGTGTGTGCCCCTCCCCACGACCTGTGTCCTTCAATAGTCACTCCCACCCATCGTCAATACTTTTTTTTTCAACGTGCACGTCTTCTTTGTCAGATTTCCCCTGAAGTTGTGGCCCTGCAGACTAGGGGTCCACTTTGTCGAAATCCTCCTTCTTGGCGTTCTGTTGCTCTGCTCAAAGTCCTTCTCTTACACACAGTCTGGTTCGGTGTTTCTGTTTCTCATATAAATGAGTAAACTGCCGAAAAGCCCTTCGTCAGCCAACCCTTTGTTCGGAGGATTTTAATCTCCAGCAAGAACCCTACACAATACTTCCCACTTTCAATTATAACACGTGCTTCCATCATATTTCCATCATATTACAGACTTTCATGTGTGTAACTAGAGAACCTCCTCATGTAGAGGAACTGGAGAACTTTCATTCGTCTGGATTGTAGGGGCGGAGGTGGTTGATGCTTTGAATGAGTCATTATTTTCATCAATGTTTTTTTGGGTGTATATATTGTTTTCTGTGCTGTGGACTATCCACCAGTTGAAGTTGAACGGCAGCACATAAGGGCCGACCAAAGCTTCATAAATATTTCTTAGTCATATAGGAGTCATCGTTCACAACTTCCCTTAATTTAGCAAAATTATCTTCAATTTAATACTGTTTTCCTTACTTTATGGACTTTTTTCATCTACATAAACTACTGAGCATCTTGCGTTTTGAACCTTTATTTATTCTTTCACGTAGAGTACTCACATCATTCACATTTATACTGTTTCAAAGTATTTTGCGCTTTTGTCTTCACTCTGAGATCAACTTCAGTCCGTTTTCTAAACATAATTTCTCGACTGTGTAGTAAATCATTAGTAAATTGTTGTAAAAAGTTTTAAATTAAACTTTAAATTACGAGTATAATTTAGAGAATAATGAAATTGATTTGCAAGTAATGTATTCATTTCAAGTAACAAAAATGGCGTTTGTTCCAATTAAAGAAATGACGGAAATATAACAAAATTGTTATTCTTAGTACAAATTTGAACAAAATCAATAATCTTTTAATGGATGTAAAGTTGAGTTATATTTGTTGAAAAATTATTGATTTACAATTAAGATATTTATGTGTAGCGGGACGAAATTGATATTTTACGTGCTTGGCAGAATATTTTAGGTATTTATTTACGTATTTATAGTCTGTTTATTTAATTTTTCTTTTCGTAACAAGAAGCATTGTTCGTTGTATGCGGTTGAAAAGCCGGAGGTGTGTTACAACTTGAGCTGACGCGTCATGTCCAACTCAATTCTCTTGGTGTTTTGTTCCTATTGGTTTCCCTTCGTCTCTCTTTCGCGCTTGACGTTCCTGTGCATTACAGAGTGTGATGGTGCGATGTGAGGGAGTGGCGGGGGATGGAACTGGTCGTCATTTAAATATAAACCCACCGGCAACGAGCTCAATACAAAGTCCTTCAGCCGGAGCTTGAACCCGTCTCTCCTATTATACGGGGAACGGCGTCAAACTCGACCTTTAGGTCGTCTCTCCATAACCATTTTCAAACTCGACGGGCTGTAGAGGAACTCGAGTTGGATGTTGATCGGGTGATAGGGAGGGGGGGGGTTGATTTTATCTGTCACGGGGACTGTGTGGATTCACTTCTCCGTGATTGATGTAACTGCCCAGTGTTGAGGAAACAGTCGCCGCTTGTCCCTCGTGTCGTTCGATTAGACGAAGCACCGCCGCATCATTTCCCTTTTTGATAACCGCCGTTTTTTGGGGCGCTGGCGTTCCCGAACTTTCAGGTTTCCACAGCCAGGATGAGCGAGAGAGAAAGAGTGTGAGAGGGAAGAGGAGGCGTTATAACCAAAGATGTTATTTATACTAAACTCTGCAACTTCTACGGAAATAACTGCCGTGTGGTTAGGACCTGCTATGATTGATGCATCGGTTTCTATGTCGCCTCGTACTCATCTGAGTGGCCGAGAAAAATATGTTTTAAACAAATTGAAATAACGTTCCAGACCAGATGTAAAAAATAAAGTGGCCTGACTGAGGTTCGAACTGCTGCTGCTGGAAACAATTCGTGCTGGGATGGCAACGTTGAAAGGTCGCTTACTAATGGAACAGCTCTGCAGGCGATCGGAGCACTTACCTTTCCCCAACCCTCGTAAATTCGATGATACGCTATTTTTTGAAAATGTTGGTTGTTATCTCTGTTGCACGAACTCCCAGGAAGAACATTTATGGAGGAGAATGTATAGGTATTGACTGTTTGAACACCTCCTGGGAGCCAAATGGAGGAACTCGAGCACTACCATGTTAAAACGGATTTGGGAGTTGCCTATAAAATCGTACGGGTCTCGACTAGTAATATGTCGGGGGGTACGCGGAAAACTGTCTCACTGCAGCTTAGCTCCGCGATGCCTCGCCCTCGTTTCGTCCGCAGTTCAATATTGCGATCGCCCGACTCCAGCGAATCAGCTTGTGAACGATTAACGCGCTTAAGTTGTTAGTACTTGGATTTTCCAATAAGAGAAACGGCAAGCCCGTCAGAAGTCGTGCGGTCCAAGATGCTCTGGCACGGAACAATAATAACTCGATTGCCCGTCGGATCCGAGCAAAGAGAGCTTTGAACCCTCGTGGGAATCCCTAGGGCTTCCAATAGGCTGAACAGGGCATATTGCGTTCCGCGTAATGCACAGACAAAGACAAAGGCAACTTGGATTAGAGACGATTCTACTCAGACTAATGAGATGTCCTGGCAGAACGTGGAGAGCGAGAAGGAATCGGCGCTCCCAGCGCCGGGCTTTTATCATTCAGAAGGGATTTCGCGCGATGCAAACGCCAACGTTTTCGAGTTGTTCTCAAACACCCACAAGAGCCTGAGCAACGTCGAAAGAGCGCATTAAGGGCGGCAGACGGCGAAATATATTACCGCAGGATATTTGGGAGGACGTATAAAGTGGACCGTATTTCAGAGCCTTAAAGCCTTCCAATGGAATCCTGTTAGAGCAGGTGAACATTAAGTAGCGTGGTCAACGTTTGTCGCCGTCGCCAGAGGTCGTGGCCCAATAAACTGATATGGAGCTAAGTTTACGGCAATGAGGTCATTGATACGGTCCAAGTCCATCTTCCTGCCGTCCAACGTAATTGCGAGCCTAACTCCCCACAAGGCCGGATTTAAGAGAAAATAGATTCTTTTATGCCCTGCTGAGGCTGAAATCAATTTCCAGTGAACTCTTCTAGGCTTGGGAAAAGGGCCTCTTTCTGACCGCGACTTCAGCCATTGATCCCTCAAACTCGGCGGGGCCTCTGTTATCTTCTTTCATCAACTGAACACACTTCTAAACTGCCAGTCTCGCGAATGTCGTTGAACATTGCAATTGACACTCTGAATCTAAGTCGCGTTCTCACTTAAATAATTCTTTACGTCAGTGGTCCAGAATTAAAAAAGGGAATGATCATAACTCTGGTGAATGATCCGAAGGGACGACGACACTTGTGTGATTGGACGAATACATAGTGACTCCATCAGTTTGAAGCTAATACACTGAATTCTGCATAGTGATAGCCCGCACTGTGGAGCTTATGCAGGAGAAGCTCGCTGTGACGATGCACTTTGTCCAAGATGGGGTTCAGTTGCTGTGAGGTATCTTGGCACCACTGGGTACCAAGCTGAGCTTCTGGGCGCAGCATAGGCAAACGTCGTGATGAGTAATCTTGCCTGGTTGATGGGCAATGTAGTAGGGCAGAGACCATGTGTCCGTTGGCTTCTTCCGAGGGCGGTGTAGGGATTCTGATGTACGAGGCAGAGTTGTAGGTTGATGCCCTCCAAGTGCGGATGTACTGCTGCTCGATGGTTGCACTCAGGGTGGCGAACTCTTACCGCACGGACTCGGCTGGCGTCACACCAATTGACTTGATGGCTGCAGAGCGTCGAAGGCCACAAGGATCGCCTTCGAACGCTCCAAGCATGGCAAGGGGCGATGGGAGACACCTGGGGAGCTCCTGCCGCCCACAGTCGTCAGTAGGATGTTGGAGAAAGAGTCCAAGGTGGGAGGCCGTGGACGGATTCGTTCGGGCCGTGCTCCCTCAGAAGAGGATGGGCGCAGGGTGGCATCCAGCTTCCAAATAAGGCTAGCCCGCCCTTATAGAAGGCCAGGGGACATGGCTCCACCCTCAAGAAATGCAGCGTGTGGACCAAGCCGTGAGCTGAGTTCTATAGAATAACAACTCTAATCGATAGATTTAACGTGTTTTAATACAAACTCAGGACAGCGGTCGGAAGTGACTATGAGGGCGAAGAATGAACGGTGAAACGCAAGGACAGCGATCCGGTAGGGCTGTGACTTTTATTCAGCAGATCGATCCAATGCCGCCATAATGGTACTTCGGGAATACGTTACGGAGCAACTGCAAAAACTATTGATAAGCGACTACAATGGCTGCTCATGTGCTCAGATGATTGCAAACCCAAGCAGCTACCATAAAGCGTCCAATTCAACGCGAGAAGGGAAACGTTGAAAAACGGGAACGCGTTGAATCCTCGCGCAAATGGCTTCCAAATGATGGATGTTCCCCACGCTACTCCTGTTGCTGAGCAAACGTCGTTGAACCGTTTTTTGAGAAAAATGATATTACGCGTATTTGGAGCATTACGCACAAAAGCAAACAGGAGAAAGGGGGGTGGCGAGCGGGCGCCGAAGGGAACACTATTCCGCTCCAACGAGGTATTCAAAAGCTCAGGTTTCATTCGCAGGGAATACATCAGAAACTCGGGGAACGGAGCGGGATGGAGTTCGAAGGTGCCGTGTTGCTTCCACGAATTGTATCAGAATATTATCAATCATGAATCCTGACAGGGTCTCCGCTTCCTCACCCCCAACCACTCCCTCTGCCACGCCGTCGAAAGCTCCTCGTACAGATCGCTTTTGTGCTTCGCCCGATGAAAATGGATGCTGAAGCCTCCTTCCGACACAACAATCGGTTCGTATAAACCCGACGGTACACTAAATAACGGGGGTTTTGGGTCGATTGTACTCGAAGGGCTAAAGCTCACTGAGACCCGTTCTGACAATAGCGAGCGGAGAGAGACACACTTGAGATGTTTCTCGATTGTAAGACGACAAATATAATACAGCGTAAACATAGCACGGAGGAAATATCCAGTTATTCGAGGATTTATTTTAAAAATCTATTTTGTGTGATGGATTCTCCTCAACCCCTGCATTCAACGAGTTTTATTGCTCTCCAACTCATCAAATCTGTTTTTTCCACTTTATTCACGGTCGAGATAGAAACTGGTGCTGGCCTTTCGTGTTCATGAAGTAAAACCTTAAGCTCGGGTTTAAATGAAAGAAAACTTGAACGTGAGGGCGGGGAGACATGCACAACTTACAGTCAATCAGAAAAACGCCTTCAGCCGTTCAGGTTATTCATTTAACATTCAAACAACAGGTCAATAACACACTCTGAACACACCACGTCAGGGCGTAGTTTTCATCGAACAGGATATTCATTCACAAAGCAGGAGCATCAACATTAGAGTCAACAGAGTTCTGACCACATTAAACCGTAGTCCTCACATCACGCTCCACCTGCTTTATTTCGACGTGCTTAGCGGTAGATTAAAGAAATTATTAACACCGTTTTTGTCAATCCCCATGACAGCTGACTCTGTGGCACTCACGGGACGATTGGAGATAAAAATGATGACGCGGTAATAACGAAGGTAATGAAAGCTACAGGTAGAGGCTGAGTGGAAATGCTGTCATGTGTGTTGTCCAGGCTGTGGTCTGGGATCCCCTTGAGAAATCGAGGAGGGCTCAGCTGTTATGACGTCATTGCCTTCCCCTATCCACAGGAAATTATTATAATGCTTCCCAACTCAGTTCTACCGCCAGCAAACCTGTAAACTCCCAGTTCAGACTCATGCCGTTGAGGTTGCTGAAGATGAAATTAGAATGGGAGTGCAGAAGTCGGCGATGAAGCTCGGTAAATCTGGTAAATCTCGAAGCAGATTTCGAATCTGAGAGTGGCCCCATGCTCCTGTGTATTGAGAACCAACCCAGAACCGCTTACTTTATTGCATCGGCGTGGCCCTCAAGCCTCTCTGAGATGGCAGCTCTATTTATCTTGTCCTTGTCTTGTCTTCACGAGAATCAGCATGGCGCCATTCCCATACTACCCAGCAGTTTGGGAGGTTCAGAAATGGCCTTTCCTCCATATCTCAATTTTGCCTGGGCAGAGCACTTCCAGTTCCCATCGGGATTCAACAAGGTGCCTACGAAAGAATCTAGTGTGGGCTGGCCAGCTTTTACTCCGGACCTATACCACCAACGTGCCAACCATTTCTGGAGTGCCGGCAGTTAAGGCTTGCGGTCTTACCAATTATGTGCAGGTTCGCTTTAAATGGTCCATGTCCCAAGAGGAACATGGTAAGGTGGAAATCCATCTCACTGTCTGCATCACCGTCCCTTCTGGGCTGTGTCCCACTCGTTCCACCTCCAAAGAGTCACAGCCCTCCATTTTTGTATGATGACTGTTCTTCAATTGCCCTCTTGATGGGTAAAGCTCTTTCGGCTCGACCACCAGTAGGTGCTATGGCTTTAAGGTACAGTCTCTGTGGGATGAAATAGATCTTGACTACTGACACCAAACACGCTTCTCACCAATGGCGACTAAACGCTGTTCAGATCGCAATTTCCTTTTCCTTTCCTGCCACTGCAGTCTGTTGTTGGTTTTGTAGGCATCGGTTGGTCTGCTTGAGAAAGGAGCAGAATCATGATGCATATCACCTTTAAGCAGCAACATTTTATGCAGTCCAGTTTTCCAGTTTCTTCGTAGACACATATATAAAAAAATTAAGTGACGAACACTGTTGGGTGCTTGTTTGGGGGAGTTTGAAACTGAGAAATAAATTAACGTGGTGAGTGTGAGTGAGGACTGTATTACACTTGACAGAATAGCGATATCCATCTAGTATGAGTATGTAACCGTGCACAAGGGACATACATGTCAACATGTGAAATGAGGAGTGGGGGGATATGACAATACATGTGAAACTCGTTGTGAGATACTAAGTGGAGGGAGAGAGAGAGAGAGAGAGAGAGAGAGAGAGAGAGAGAGAGAGAGAGAGAGAGAGAGAGAGAGAAGAGAGAGAGAGAGAGAAGAGAGAGAGAGAGAGAAGAGAGAAGAGAGAGAGAGAAAGTTGAGTTGAGAGTAGCGCTAGCTGAGGGGCGCTGTCTGGGGAACTTTGCGACGATGACGAGAGCTGAAGGATGACTGACTTGGAAGGAACTGTGTGTTGGGAAGAGGACAGGACCCTAAAATCGAGGGGTGGGAATAGATAGATGGGCAAGTCCAGGACAAGGAAAATCCGTTGTCACTTGGAAACAACTGAAGAGGTGGACTTTCCACAGATACAGATAAAAGAGAGAATAGAAAAGTGTTGGGGAAACAATGACTTTCCAGAGGTGAGGTGAACCCTGACAGGGCAAGTGCGGACATTTGGGAGATAAAAGGTCCAGCTAATTCGACCTGCCAAACAAACACGAACATGCTTCAAAATAAAACCAAATATTGTGAATATGGATCCACCCGTAGTTAGTTAATGAAAGACAAACTCTTTGTTCCTACTAGAAGTAGAAAGCACACACACACAATGAACAGTCGCATTAATAAACTTTTTCATTAACGTATGCCTAACCAGTGAGGGAGTAGCTCTGTCCCTTGGACTGGAAAATAATAATGATGGGTGACAAAAATCTGCTACTTGCTTAGTCATTCCATCGAGCGATTTCTCCTTCTCAAGAAATGTGGCCACAAGACGGCCATAGTCTTCACCCTCATAAAAGGTAAATCAGGCTGGTGCCACAGCAGTTTCTTATCTCGTAGCCGAACAAATCAACTGAGAGAGTGAATCACACAAGTCAAGAAATCACGTTACACCAAACTCAATGAAGTTAAGTGAGGTGCCGCCCCTCAACTCAGAAGTACTTTATCAAACAAGTGACTAGGCAGCCGGGCTGTAACCGAAACTCCCCTTTTCGGCCCTTCGCTCGGATTTTAGGCCTCTTGACCCTTTTCCGCCTGGGTTTCCGTTCAGGAGGAGCAGACCAGTGAATAACAAACAGACGGAAGGGAACATCTCCGTCGAGTGTTGCTCCATCTCGAGAGCGACATTCGAGAGCTCGGTTCTCTTCTCGATTTCCGCAATTTCTCTTTACTTAGAGACTCCGACGAAATTGTGAAAGCGAGAAGGAAGGTCTTCCCGTTGAAGATGAGACGAGATGAGATTCGTATTTTTAAAAACTGGAAATGGATTTTAAGCGCCGAGAGGGTTGGAGCGTCGTCGGGTGTTTCTGATTCCCAGGGCGATGGAACAGAGCGCTCAAACTCATCTTCTTGACTGAACCTCGAAGTACTGCGCCCATCAAACCGTGATAGGAGTTTTGGGTGGAAATGGAAAAGCACCTGTTTCTTCTCTGGGGAATAATCAACGTGAAGAAAATGAGAAATTGCGTCGCCTGGAAACATATTTGCTACTCCCTCAGCTCAGTTCCTGCCCCGGCGCGTGTTTCAACTACCTGGATTCGTGCTCGCGGCGAATTCAAGAGGTCAATTGACAGAGAGATTGATAGATATCACCTTTACCATTATATCTGGCGAGATTTGGCTATACGTCGAATAAGGATCTAAGTTTGATGAAAATCAATCTCCTGAATGCGTTAAGCGATGAGTGAACCTTTTCCACATCTGTTTGAACATTCCAGAACAGATTATTATCTAACATAATTCGTAAGCATTTCGTCCGCTCCGCGTATTCAATCTGCACATTTTTAATTGTCAATTTTTGGATTCCCCTGAGGGAGAGATTGTCGAGCAATCTGGCATGCCCCGTAATCATGTCACTACATTTGTTCGTATTCAGTGCTGACAGCCTCACAAAACTTCTCCTATTTGCATGATAGGTTTCAGAACGTCAGCATACATACCTCTTTCCCAAATTGATAGCGAATCTGCCAACCGATTCATGTACAGGGCAAACAGTACTGCAGATAAAACCGATCCCTGAGGGGTCCCCCTAACCGCCAGTGCTCCTCTTTATGCATTGCCTCCGTCCCACCAGGTACGAATGGAACCATTGGAGTGATGAGACAAAGCAACGATCATTAGACTCCTAGTAGACGTTGTTGCTGGAGAGAGAGATTGGAACACATTTACCTCTCCAACTATGGAATGTCAACCAGTAGGGCACGTATTACGGCCGTTCCGTGTGTTCTTTCGACAACACGCTTTAGAAAGTGCGTTTAAAGTCGTTTTGCAGCTTGCACTTTGAAGGATGGCTGGCATTTGACGTTATCACATCCCTATCCCGCGTCCTTGGGTGGTTAGTGCTAGCAGCGAAGTTCGATTCTTGCGTCGAGCGTGCAGTTCTTCTGAACTTCAAAATTTTGAAGGCCGTTTGTTGCGACTCTCAGTTTTGTCTCAAAAACGCCGATGTGACACGCTCGTCTCTGCTAAGATAAAGCGCACGTTTTGGGCACAACTGGTATAGACCACGACGATACACGATGCTGCACATTTATGCTAGTTAGGTGGTCCAACCAGAGAGTGAGTGAATAATTTCATTTATCGACCAGAGAGAATTAGGGCCATTAGGTCCTCTCTTCCATTCTTCCAGGCGAACAAGCAGGACTTTTCGCAATCAATTTTTACAACTTTTGAGAGAGAGTAAAGGCTTTGGTTTATGAATCTGCACATTGAGACGCATCATTCATCCTAATGCCAAGAAATTTTCATCGCAAATAATTTCAAAAGGCAATAATCAGTAGGGGGAAAATGAGAGTTGAAATGGGTTTTGACAGTTTTGGCCCAATAGGAGTTGAGCGGAAAAACCACGCCCCCTGGCCAATCACACTGTAGTACGAGGTTTTTGGCCACACCCCCCAACCAATCCAGATGCAGTACATAGTTTGTTATCCCTTCCACCCCATCACTTCCCCCCTCCATCAGAGTTATGGAGTTATAACAACCTTTCTCACCCCCACGTCTGAGAGCTGACTACTTGTCCCCCACCCCTCCTTCCTGTCTTCTCCCACAAGCCTCCTGTACTGAAGTAGGAGTACACCCCCCACCATTTGGTGGTAACATGGTCGTTCGAGGTCAATAGCAGCTGTGTAGTAACCTCGGAATAGATTTCAAAATATGATGCAATAGCATGAAGTGATTGTATAGCCCGAGGCGTTCTATTCTCGGAATTTAATAACTAGCAATTATCTCTAAACGTGTTTCGACTCGTCTATTGTGCAGTTGGATCGGACTTTATCGCCTCTAGAAGTTTTGTCACATAGTCAAAAATATAAGTGCGCATGATATAAGCAGCATACGCTAGCACAGGAGCACAGTCATACAAGGTCAAAAGGTTGTACTACAGAATGATTGGTTAATAATTCTAATGGAGGGGGAAAGTGATGGGGTGGAGGGGATAACAAACTATGTACAGCATCTGAATTGGTTGGAGGGTGTGGCCAAAAACCTCGTACCACAGTGTGATTGGCCAGGGGGCGTGGTTTCCCTCCACTCCAATTGTGCCAAAACTGTCAGAACCCGTTTCAACTCTCATTTCCCTCCTACTGAGTGTAATCATTACAGCAATAAATATCAGTTGCAACGCATCGCACAACTTTCCTTCGCCTCGCGTGCATTCAGGGATTCGCAATTAGATTCATGTCGGAGCAGCTTCACATTTTGTTATCAAGTTTCACTGCGTTCATTATAAATGAATTTGAAAAAAATTAGTATAGTGTGCATTAGTCTTGTAGCGTTGAGCCCCTTCGATATTCTTACATCATACCTGAACAGACAGTAGACACGTGTCTTTGCGTAAAATATTTAAATAAATTAAGCTCCTTAAATGAAGTTATTTTATAATACTTAAAAAAAAACCGTGTGCCGTGATCACCAACGGACTTCCTTCAGACACGATCTTGAGGTTGCTACATGGGAACCCCTGACAGTAAACCCCTAAAAATAAACTGAATGGCAAGGCAATCACTTATTTTGTCTGCGTGCACGCAGCGAACTCGAATCAAAATAAAGTTCTCGGACTAATCAAATAATATTCAACTCGCCAAAATTATTATTGTCGGCGAGAAGACGCAGTTTAACAAATTAATACGCATTTTCGGTTTGCAACTTCAACTTCGTCCGGGAAAACTTTCTTTTGACTGACGCATTTCCCAAATGCCCTCTCCCCCACTTTGCAAAATGGTTCCGAGGCTCTTCGCAAAAAGTTGTAGCTGCTCCGGAAGTTTTCCGAGGCTGAATACCTCCACTCTACCCTCCATCTACATTCCACAACCCCTCTCAGCGTTGTCTGTTACTTCTTGATGAAGTGAAAAACTCATTACAGCTTGACATCTTTCAAAGAACCTCCTAAATTCCAGACTAATCAACTTTCACCTGAATTATGAAACGTGAGGGGAGAAGTTATCGCTCGTTTAGGTAACTGAATTTGTTTGCCCGTAACGTATGCCTCTTGATACGATAAACCATTGTGTTGGTGGGGCGATAGCGGGAGTTATCCTCGTCCATCCACAGAACAAGGAGCGTGTAATGAATTAAAGATCGGACGACTAAACAGTGGATAGTTCGAAATCGAGTGGGTAACAGCCAAACTGCCTTGTGTTGTAATCTCCACAATGCTGCCATTAACCAGAGTGAAATGATATATGACTGACCCGTAAAGAGACTGGTGGGGGCATCTTCCAGATGAGCTCTGACCCTTCCCTTGGTGGAATGGTACATGTCAATGGAGCATTTAGGGCATTCACTCCATGGCAAGTCTGCGGCCACCTCCGCCGCAGGGCAACAGTTGTTGATGAAGAAAACTCTTAGTGGCCACACTATGACGCAATACATTTCCACTGTCCCCATTTTCAGTAGCTCCTCTACTGAACGCAGTTCAAATAATTCCAATGAGAAGAGAAAGGTCGACAGCCTTCGGCTGGTAAAGAGTAGGCAATGATAACGCGTACAGGGACTTCTGAGGTTAAGGATGCGCCGATATGAAGAAACAGATAGCGAAATGGGTCGCCATCCGGAGGAAACTCAAGACGGGGTCGATGGGGAGAGTCTTAGGCAGTTGGTGGTTTAGTGGAATGGGTATTGACGGTGAGAGGAGGGATTTGACGACAAAGATGCGCCCACAGGGGTCAGGCCGAGGCACAGGTCCATCTTTCACGTCGAGGGCCGGTCTTTGGAGGAGCTTATTCGGTTGAGCGGTCGCATTGTAGCGTCATCGAAAGCGGAATAGAACGTATCAGTTACGCAAACGGAGGATGAGAAGATGAGCGCGAGGGCCGTACGAAATAAAGGAGGATGCTCCTGCAGGAGACGAGCCACGATAATATTCTTACATAAATGTAAAAGGGTACGAGAGGTCGCAATAGGCTAAAAGGGTGAAAGCGGTGGCCGAGCGGAGAAGAGAGAGAGAGAGAGAGAGAGAGAGAGAGAGAGAGAGAGAGAGAGAGAGAGAGAGAGAGAGAGAGAGAGAGAGAGAGAGAGAGGGAGAGAGAGCAACAGAAGGATGGAGAGAGAGTATGAGTGAGAAGTGCGTGTATGAGAGAGATAGCATCGCTCGTCACGCGTATTTTATACCGCTAACCCCCAAGAGATGCTCCTGCTCTCAAATTCACCACATGAAAGCTGTGGTTACAGCCCGAATCACTGGACGGAAAAATGTTAATGCGAACTCTTCCGCTTCCCTGTTCCATAAAAATATAATGTGTCCCATTTTCCTCCCCGGTTCCTATTTCTATTTTCCGTTTGCGCTAAACTCATTTTAGAACGTCCCTCCGAAGCCAAAGGACGTAGGTCAAGCTTCGTCGGTAAGATAATCGATCCAGGGAAGTGAGGGACAAGCCAAAGCTGATGAAGAAGTCCGTTTGAATTCAAAAATCACAGCACCCTGCTGGTTAAACATCGGTTGTTTTATTATGAACCATACTGGTGAAATCATTTAAATGTCCATTTTAATAAGAAAACGTTGATTTGTACGCATGCTAAGTGGGCGTAGGGGGAAACAACGGGGAAGATGAAGAGGTTCGGAAGAAAGATGAGAACTGAGCCGTGCGCATTATAGGAGGTTTCAAAGATCAAATTCGAAGGGCCGTGGTGAGGGAAGCAACAGGGCTCCAGGCGATCTCAGAGCAGGCCGCCAGAGTGAGACTATATTTTGCTAGACTTGGGGGTCTGGGTGTTGGCTCTAGGGCCACTTGAAGACAGAGGGAAGCGGCCAATAAGTTGCCCAAACGAGGTCCGTGCACCAATTCAGATGCCACCGAAGTTGACAACCTTGCCTTTGACTCAACTCTGTGCTGTAAGAGCAGTCCCCAGGAGTGCCGACGAGCTTATGAGACAGGTAACACTGGAAGGTAGGCTATTCATAAATCCACGCACCCCACACCACCCACGGATACGCTTGCGCTTGTAGTGAATGTTCCTCTTCAGTAGAAGGTAGAAGTTCAGGAGGGTGCAGCAAAAGATTGACGTCTCAGACAGTTCAAAGGGGGCCTAACCGAGTACTTTGGCGCCTCTGATCGCCCAGTCAAGTGTCGGGACACCGAATTTGAGGCTCCTGAAGGACCTAATAATCACAAGGATTAATGAGAGAAGTATAGAATGGCATTGTTTAATTTATTTATCGAACAGGGTGAATTCAGGGAGGTACGGGCCATGGAAAGGCTGAAAGTGCGAGTGTTGGAGTGTGGCCAGGGAGGGTGTGAGGCGATAAGAGGATGCAACAGTCGACAATTGTGTTGAAGGCTTTACCAGGTGATTGCCCTCAGCTTGGCTCACTGGGTTAGGTGAGTTCAGCCACGTTCCTGTGTGTGTGTAACCTGCTCGTCCAGGCGCAGTCACAAAACGAACCGGAAAGCCCCATACTCAGCCTTCTGGAGTCGATCAAGCTCGCCACTCTTCGAATAACAGATGGCTGCGGCCTTATCGAAATAGGGCAGTACAAGACTCTGAACGAGCCGAAGGCGCACATGCCTTGGGAAATCCGATACTCAAGCTAGTATACTGCCCTGAAAGCGTGACTACATCGTCCCAGGGCAATATGCTTCCAACGAGGATGCCAAGAGAGAGAGCAAAGGGCACATTGTTGAGAAGAAATAGCAGTGGGCCCAGTGGGCGGTCGACCCTTGAAGATCCCCCAGTAAACTCATTGAACACGAACGCTTTGATTCCACGACTTCGCAAATCGTTATAAATGACATATTATTATAAGTTCCGGAACAAATAATTCGTACTTTTGAAGCAAAACAAAAAAACACGAGCGTCAGTGGAGGGGGTGCAACACGTTAGGGTAGATTTTCTTTTTTCTCTTTTTCCCTCTCAGAAGTTAACAAGTTTTAAGGGCGAGTTTTGTCCTGTTCTTTCTTGTAACTTTTGTGAAGATTCCTCTTGGAGAAGTTATGATGAATGGCTGCCGGATGAAGGGGTGAAGTGCGGGCTCTGTAGAACGGAATTAAGGAATGTCAACCTCACATGAAAAATTAGGGTTGACAGGAAGGAGATGGGGCGGTCAGGCTCAGGCTGGAAGGAGAGATCTCCTAATTCTCCTAGACCCTTTCCATTTCCAGAGTTTTTTCGGCATCCCCCTTTCCCCCCCCCCTCTTGACCCCTCCTTCTTCTGGATTTTTCTTCCTCCCGCGAGTTCTGGAGGCCGAGCAGAACTAGAGATGGATGTTCGGCCCCTCGAAAAAAAAAAAAAAGTTCGGAAAACAAAGAATGCGAGATTTCTGAGGAAAACAATGAAAACGGGGTTGGGGATGGGAATGTGGTTTACATCATCTCACGACCCCGCATTAAAACGAGTGTTAATCTATTGTTCAATTAAGTGGTTTAGAGCATATTGTGGCGGCGTTGGAGATGCTGGTTTCTTTTAATGCAGCTTCGCGAGACGAAATCTTTGCCTTTCTGCACTGTAGGAATTAATGGAGGACGTTAATGCGATGTCTGGGGCAATCTGATTGCAACGTGTACTGTGTAGCGCTTGAAGAGCTAATTGTAGGGCTGTTTGTACCAATACAGCGCTGATCACGGCTAGATAAGTAAATCAACCAACCTGTTCCGTTCCCACCACGCTAGCCGGTTAGGATAGCCGTGATTACGTTGCGATTAAGCCATATCGAGAAGGTAGCGGACTGACGAGGTTACAGTAAAGTAAGGAACAGTCCCGTAGATGCTCAACCCTCAACCACCCACATTTGACCAAATTATCGTTTCCAATAATTGTCAAAGTGGCCTCATTAACCTCTTGCTGAAGCTGACACTGATGAGGAGCACAAAGTGAAAATAGGCGTACTCCAACTGCAAGAGCTGCAAGAAAAAACCAAATTAGTCCGAGAAAATGCTTTGTGTGAACAGGATCCACCCAGATAAGCCATTTGCGTTTGGGTTTTCTAACACGGCGATATGACGTCTAGAGTTTTCACTTCCAGTCAATACACATTTTACGCGAACAACTTGTTTTCGACGATCGTAATACTTTTGTGCGCAACAGAATTTTAATTCATACATCTTGAAGTCGTCGGTCTCTCCTATTCATCTGGGGTGATCTAACTTACTATAGTATCACCGTAGCGTTAAGGCTACTGTAATAACTGCGCACTTGTAAACAGCGCCTTTGTTTAGTATTATTCCAAAAAATATGTAAATTTTCACAATAATTGAAGAGAATAGTCGACAGAGCACGATACTGCAGAACAAATATCAGGGGAGGAGCTAACCGGACCTAACCGCCCAGTTTTTGGGGGTTAACGCATAATCAAGGCGAACCCTATCTGGTGAAACCCGTTTATGCCGCTGGGAGGCGGTTAGGTTACTGTTAATCGACTTCTAAACGGGATCAACGCAGTTGGTGAAAACGGCCCATTCTTTACTGGGCATTCTTTTGCCTCCTCCTAGACCAGTGATTCCCAAAGTGGTATATATCGACCCCTAGGGGTCTATGACAACCTTAAAGGAGTCTACGTCAGCGAAAAAAAATTTGCGGGTCCATGAAATGAAAATTGGGTTCCACGATAGTGGATCTCAACACATACACTGATAGTGCATATTTACTTACATCATACTATCTTATAATATCAAGACATATACATTATTTATTCAAGTACCTGTGAAGTAAAAAATTTATTATATATGTTTATAAAATTGTGTAAGTTGTAGGATGTTAGTATTCGCTTTGTGGTCGCAATACATTTTGAATTTGTAAAAATCTGAGAGTCGCAGTCATAGTTGCAGTCTCAGAGCTTCGCTACCTTTCACTGACTTGTTCAATTCGTCACTTTATAAATACGGATGTGGGGCAATTCTGGCTGCAAAACAACATAGGCGTTACTTATCCCGTATTATGGAATATAGCGAGGAAATGGCCTGGAGATATGTATCCAAAACTCGGCGGGATAGAGTTCCCTAACTGTTTTGAGAGAGTGAGCAAGCAGCTCTGGAACGGTTAAATTTCCCTTATTAGCAGGCAGTCCTATTGACAAGTTGTACTTTGGAGCAGGCAACTGGAGGTCAGCCAATGTGTTGCCAGAGAGAGGCTCGGGATTCGGCCAGTCGAGAGCGTACTTTCCGCGGATAGCCGCTGCCGAGGTAAGCAAAGTGGGCTGAGTTTTAAGGCGCGTGCTTGCTTGGCGGTACTCGGTCCAGTGTTTAACAGGGAGGCGGCTGATCTTTTCGGTAAGTTTGAGAGTATTTAGGTCCCTTCGAAGGTCCAAAGACTCGATCCCAGTTTGTGCTTCCATTGCTGATATGGGGGTTGACTTGGCTGCTCCTGTTATACACCGAAGGGCCTTGTTTTGGAACTTATCAAGCACCCCACATGTTGTAGCTGACGCTGTTGATAGCAACTCGGATCCATATTCAATGGCCGGTCGGATATAGGTCTTGTAGGTGGTGGTGAGGACCGCCTGGTCAGCTCCCCATGTGACTCCAGCCAAACGTTTCAGAAGTCTGAGCCTAGCCTCACCACCAGCCGACAGCCTTTCAGCAAAAAATATTGACTTGTTGCTTATGTTATTTTATTTATAGTTTATTTTATGTTACGTATATTTTACATAACAGATACAAAATTTTATTTTGAGTAGTTTGAATTTAAATTCAATTGTTAAATGTATAAACTAACATGTGTTTTTACTTTAAGTTTAACACTAAACTTCACTACAATTAGAAATTTACAGGAAATCGATATCAGGTAAGTAGGGGGTCTACCCAACACGGAAAAACATGGCAAGGGGTCTACGACACAAAAAAGTTTGGGGAACTCTGTTCTAGACATTTTGCGAATAGAATTAGCTAAACGAAAAACTCTCGAACTCATTTATTATCCTGCTGTTTACGAAATACGTCGACTGACGAACTTATCAACTCAACGCATGCAGTCATGTGTGATAATAATCGTAGCACTACGCTCACTATTACGATTCGTGACATAATCTTGCCGGGCTAAAACATTTACTATTTGTACGTCTTGTTTCAGGTAAGCTCCCGGTTTAAAGAAGTAAGACTTCGGCCTTTCGTAAGTAATGAAAGCAATACTCTCTCTGGAATGGTTATTGTGTGCGTATACAGAAGTTTTCTCTACAGTTGTGCTCAGTTCTGGATTTACATTTGTGCCACCCATGGGCTCATGCCCTCTCCATACTTTACTAATAACTTGTCCCAACTAATTGAAAAAAGAATAGCACTGATTTTGCTCTTTAGTATATTTTTAAAATGAGCATAATGTAAGACCACACGCATTTCCTTAATTGGGTATAATTTACGTTCAACAACTATAACTAACTATTCGCGTGAATGTGATTGTCTAGTTGCTTGGGTATTTTCAATGAAAACAGGATTACAATTTACAGAAAACTCGATATTCATAAAAATTAAAAAGTAGAATTTAAAGAAACTTGTTCAAGTTAATGACGAGGTTCTACTGTCACACTTTTGTTTACATTTTGTCATACTTTACGCGTCTGCCCTTTTGGTTTGCAGACTCGCATAACACGTCTTCATAGTCTAATCTTTGTCAATAGCCAAAACTGCAAGATAATTGAGCCGCTTTTGTGTTGCAATTGTACGAAAAAATAGTTTTTAACCCTTGAGGGAGTGAAGAATGATCTCTCTTCCGAGGAGTTTGAAGCAGAGGTGCGCAGAAATATGTTTGCCGCAGATGGGGCAGGGATGTGGCTCTGGCGATGTCTTCACCAGGCCATTTTGAAGGCGCGTGGTTTCCCCGGACTCGTTGTTTGAGAGGTCGTTCGGGGACAGACACGCGAAAAGATGTCGATGTTGATGGAAGATGGGGGAGGGAGTGGTTGTGAGGTGTACAGTGCGTAGGTTCCCACTGACTAGTAGGTTTATGTTGCTGCAATGCTACATAAGCATTGACCTTGGCGCGGGCGACTCGGCGACGAGGGAACCGGCTCGGTTACAACTGATGGCAGCCAAGTCTCGAGACAATCGGGGCATTTGAGGTGCCCAGTCAGCATAAATGCTCCTGGACGAGCCTCCGCTGAATCGAAGGGTTTGGTTCGTCCCGTTACATTAGCAAGGCAATATTTACATTCAGGTGTACATGCAGTCTGGCCGCAGCAAACCTTTTAAGTAAATGCATTCGACCATGCACAAATGGTGATTCCTCAATGTTAACTTCAAGAAAACCCCCATAGTCCACCCTTTCCAATCCATACTGATCCCCCTCGGGGGACTTGCGCGAAGTTGTAACGATGTTCTAATTACGAAGATCATTCTTTCTTCCCACGTCTCCCTTTCATTTATTCCTTTGCCACTCGCGTCTGAAGGCACACATTTTGGCTATGAGACTCTCCGATAGGTGGCGTGCATTGTTTTAAATTCTATCTCGCAACATTTGAATAGCTGTATTTATTTGCGATAATACCAGTCGTCATTTCTTTTCAATTGCTGGTCAATCCCCTACACTTTTGAAACGTTCCGTCCTCGTCTTGTTGTGTTCCTCAGTCTCCATTGGGTCCTCAGTTCTGTGCAGGTCGGTTGCCTTATTAAATAACTGTTCCTCCATCAACGACGAGGGTTATATCAGTCATGCCTTAGTTCTGTACATTTAGTACGATCTGTACGGTTGCCATCTTGCACTATCTGGAGACAAACCACTATGTATCTAGTGTTGCCGCCACTCCTTTGGTTTGGGCACGAATCCTAAGAGGATGCCTCAATTTCCAAGGTGATGCCACAGTTCCTTAGGTACTGTCATAATTCCTTGGATAATGCCCAAGTGCCTTAGGTACGGGCAATTTCTCAGGTATTATGGGCATGATTTTGTAGATAATGTCCTTAGATGGTAACATAATTCCGTAGTCTGGCGTGAATTCTTGAGAGCCAGCCAGGATGAACGAAAAAAAACTTTCTTTAGGCCGACGGTTCGCTTAATTTATTAAGCATCATCAGGGCTATAGGGTATCACTGCGTGCTGGCCGAACACTCATTTAATGACGGATATTCATTTGACTTTGACAGAACCAGATTCTTGACCGGGAAAGCCATCAAACGTAAAATAAAAGAAATGATACATGCGATCATCCCAACAGCGTGCAATAAAAGGACTGACACTGTCGGTCTTAGCAAAATTTATTCGAAACCGTTACACCTAATGTTTCGGCAGGAACGAGAGGCGGTTAGCTGCGGAACAGCTCTTCTGAGATGGAAGAACTTCCCGCCTCCCGTGTTAACAAAACTAAAAAAAGAAGTGTGAATCTCTCACTCTCTCTCACCGGCTGTGATGGAGGTGGAGTTATTGGAAGCTAATCCGGAATATTCGCACGTACGGTTACCCGACGGAAGGGAGACCACTGTGTCAAATCGGCACTTAGCCCCGATTGGAGACTCGGCTCCGCCCGTGTTCGAAGGAACACCGGATTTACAAAATTGTCAAAGATCTGCAGACCCTGAAACTTCAAATGTACCTCTCGACCATAAACCTTTGAGCCCATCAACCGAATCCGAGGATCTCACACAGCTACCTCTTGATGAAGAAACCCTGGATCCCCGATCGGAGGAAACGGTTCTAACGTCTCCTGCCCAAGATTTGAGAAGATCCCAGAGAAACAGGCAACCTCCCAAATATTTGAAAGACTATGTTTGAAAAGCTAGACGGGGAGAATGTAATAGTTCAGTAGTTATTACAACATGTGTTCCGCCAGATGCTTAGTTGTCACGACTTCCAAATTTAATTCATTCCGCTTTTGTACGTTGGAGTTTTCGCTGATTAAAGCCTATTATTTTTCTACGGCTTTCATCATTTCAATAATGAAATGGTACCTTGGATAATTGGCATTACCTCAGGTTCCACGTGGTCTGTGTGAAGCACTGCCGATTATAAACTCTTCACGAAGCATATAATGCGCTTAATCCACGCCCCACCTTAAGGTTGATCTCTTATCTGGTTAGCAATTCGGTATAGTTGATATTTATTTCGGCTATGAAGCTTGTACTTAGTCTTTCCCAGTCTGACTTCAAATACTCGTAGTTAATTTAGGATAGGTAATCTGTGTATTTTTGGATCTACGTTTCCGACGTCGTGTCCAATAAAACGTAGATGGGAAGGCGAGGAGCGTCGTTTTATGGGGGGACGAGAAGGATGAAATGAGAGGCTTCGCCGTCTGAGTGTCTCAGGCGAAGGCGAAGGTCAGGCGCGTAGCGGAGGTGTGCATTTTGTATTATTGTCCTCCAACTCGCGGGTTGGGATGTCTCTGCCGAGTCGTCGTGAGCTGTTTCGCTTGAGGACGAGAGGAAGGTTTTTCCCAGTAAAGTTGTGAGGGACGGGCAAGAGGAGCAGAGCTCGCGGGCGAGTCGTGTACTCAAGTCACGACGCGACGTGACCGGCCGCTGACGGGTCTGGGAACATCTTTGCCACCTCTAGCTCCAGTCACTTATCCTCCTCTAAACAGCCGTTTAAAACGTTTCCAGGGGGGACTCCCAGACCTGGGAGCTTCAACTCGACCAAGCGAAGGAGCTCGAGAGGGTTTTCGTCCTTTATCGCTCTGGAATTTTTGGGATCCCTTGGAAGTGGAAGCCTTCCGATTCCACGCACGCACTAGCTGCTATTTGCCGGGCTCGACACGACGACGACTACAACGACGACGTTGTTCTGCTCTCCTGCCCTCAATGAAGGCCGACTCCTCTGGAATCCTTAATGTCCCTCAACTTCCACCGAATATTTCAACGTCCCCCCTAAACATCTGTTGCGGTTCCGTTGAGCTGTCAACCGGTAAATGCCGCGTCGAGTACGGCTCATTACCGGAACTGTGCACTACCCAGAGTCTCCACGTTAGTTTGTCGTGCCAGATAACACAGGTTAATGACCTCACAGTAGGAAGACATTATTTTCCCGTTTAAAATGTGCATTTTAAAGACATTAGTCCGTGCCACATAAAAACAACTTTCGACTAAAACGTAAAATAGTAAGCAGCCTCAATTTTATTCATTAACAAAGGACGGAGCTCCTTGCAGGCAGCTTCAATAGTGTGAAACACCAGTACTGAACTTCTCGTAGAAGACCGTTCATTCAACCAGAGCTACACAATAAATTGTCCGGAGTATTAATCTCCGGAATTAAAACTACCTTCGTTTCGTTGACTACGATTTTCATAATATATATTCCACAGTGTTACGAAAATATATATAAGTTTCGGAACGTTAAGGTCCCCGTTGGATAATTGCGGCTAATCGTTCATAATTCGTAGGGATAAGTAAAGTGACAATGAGTATCAATACAATTGTAGGCGTCGTAATTTATACGGGCGTTCGGTTTATTCAAATGTTGAGAAGGTTCAGCTCGGAGCTATTATTAGTTCAGTGGAAGGGCCTGCCGCACCACATAACTGCCGGAATGCCAGAAATATGGATGGCCCTCCCACAGCAGGACGGATATTACTTTTATTATTAATTTAAGCGGACATCAAAGGCAGATAAGGTTGCCGTAACTCAGCGGTTAAACCGTAAACAGAGTTTCCTCTTTCAGACAACCGGAGGAGCATAAAACACGGCCAAAGGGTCAAATTAATTTCTTGAAACATTTACCTGCTTCTCTCCGGGGAGCATCGGCAGACGTTCATCTGCTCCAGGGCCTTCTGGAGATTGATACCGTCGACGGTGTTCCTTGAGAAATGAGGTTCAGATATTATGGTAATAACGCAGTCTATTGTTCCTGGGGGATGGCGTCCAGCCGGCTCCTTCGATCAGCAGGGGACCTCCTCGAAAGTAAAAACTTCGGGCGTGAAGTCCTAAGTTTGATGGGTTGACATTGACGGCGGGAACCCTCGACTCGGGTCTGTTGCCCATCTGCTTTGGGCTCGGGGGGGTCTCGGACGGCCCCGCGGAAAACGCCATACCGGCCTCCTGGAAACCACCCTCCGATCCTCCGCAGTTAACTTCACGAATATGAATTTACAAGGGAGAAGAGAAAAAAGGGGTAGGTTTTTGAGGGGCGGGGGGGGCGCATTAAGAGGACGCTATTAACAATGAAAAGTGTTCAACGGGTTTATCTTAACGAGGTTCCCCCCTCACACACAGCACTTGACCTGAACCGAAATTACCTTTTCTCGAGAGGCTTAAGTCCGTGTTTCAGGCGCCTCTTGGAAACTTCCCCTAAATCCCCCGAAAACGCTTTCTTTTTCCTGTAGAACGTCCTCACACAAGGCGTTTGATGCACGGCAGCAACGCTTGTGCGTTTGTCGCTTCAACTCGCGCCAGATGGAGTTGCCTCAGCAGGAGCTTGAAAAATAGGGGGAAGCAAAGGGGATGTCTCAAAGGCAACCATCTGGTGCAACGCTTCATAAAACCTTCCTCAACCCTTCGTACATTGATTTTATCCGCTCTCCGAGCCGAGATAAACTAATCTTTCCATTGAAAGAATGTAGGAAACGTCAGCGAGAATAGTTCGTTACGTGCACACCCTTTTCCCTTGCGATCACTTATGAGAGTTCATCTGCCATTTATTGTTCATCGTTGATAAAATCTGTGAATTAATCTCATCCTTTCTGCCGAGTGCCAATAACGAACAAACTGAGAGCACTTTAATGTTTTACTATTGGCTGTTATTCGAAGCTTGAGACCGTTCAAAGCTCAGTATCGTTAAAATAACCCTCATTCCTCAACGTGTCGGGTAAATATAATGTAAACCTACGAAGAAAAGCGCTCTCGTTATTCGATATTTCTAGTCATGTAGGCGTGAATAAGGCTGCGTTAAATGACCTAAAGACCTAGAAAGTAAGGCGAGCGTCAGAGCGTGGAATACCAATGTAAAAGAGGAGGGCGAGGTGAAAAACGAGTCAAGTGGCTTAGTTCGTTCATCCGAACGAAAAGTTGATGTATTTTAGTTAGTTCGTTGGCTTCTCATCCGAAGTAAAGTATTAGGTCGTCATTTGAGGTATCGTTCCAATTATATATGGGATTAGGCAGTATAATGACAGTTGACTATGGTCTGGTTTGAATTATCTTAGGTATATTCCATAAGTCTGAAGGTATCATGTCAGACAGTCAGGAGATGATTCTTCACTTCTCCCCGTGGTACCAGAGCCCTTCAAAGGGAACTTGATATAGAAGGTTGGGGAGTAGGAGGAGAAGTGCGGGGCTGCCTATTGGCTAGATGTGCCTGGCCATAGAGAGCGATCTAAAGAGGTCCGCTGTCTTGAGAGAGGAAATATACGGATGGTAAGGTACCACCTGGCCAAGATTGGTAGGTCGGAGGAACAGAGTTGCAGGTTTTGCGAGGCATGTATTGCGGTGCGCCTCAGATTACCTCTGCTGGAGTGAGATGAGGTTGCAGGCTTGGGCCTTCGAGGTTGTCTTGCGTTTTGCGTGAGAGTTGTGGATCTCCATAGGAAGTGGGGATCACGAAGCTGCTCATGGATGCAGCAACAATAGCCCGTCAGTGTGACCCGTGCTATGCAAGGTGTTACGAAGACATCTAGGGAATTGTTCCATTTACCTAAGCGATTATGATGAGTATCTAGGGAAATATGCTATTGTGAAAGAAATTATTACAGTTGTCTAAGGTATTTTTCAAATGATTAAGGTATTATGCCATTATCTAGGGTGTTGTTCCAAGCTTTAAGGTGTCATGCCATTACGAAAAATAATAGGCCTCAGTAGGGGAGAAATTGGGGAGCGAAACCGGAAACGAGGGTTCTTGTTCAATTGGAGTGGGGGAAGAAAACCACGCCCCCTGACCAATCACATTGTAGTACGACCTGTTTTACCACCACTTCCCTGCAACAATTTCCGGAAGTTGTCTACCTCTCCTACCATCTTATCCACCTACCAACCAATTACGTTATAATACGTCATTTTTACACCCCCTCCTCATTACAGACTCCACCCACGAGCCTCCTGGTAAGTGTATTATAGTAAGAGTATGGTTACTCCCCCACCCGCGTGTTGGACGCTCTATCCACAAGGCCACGAATGAATCTTTTTAGAATATTGCAAACAGGTGGTATAAGAAAGACTGGAGTGACATCATCTTTGTGGCTGTTAACGTTTGAGTGTTCATGTGATCATTCAAGGCATGCATGACTCATCAACATGACGTAATAGCAGCTGCCTCAGACTACTGCGTAGTATTCTTGGAAATGTTTAATAGCTAAGAGGTATCAACATATGGTGCAATAGCATGGCCTGTTCACGTGATTGTATAGCCCCAGGTGGCTGTTAAGGTACTATGCCCTTGTAAGGCATTATGACGTTATCTAAGTTGCTATGCCATATCTGAAGTGTCTAGGATATTATTCCAATTACCTTGAGAATTACAGTCCCATGACATCAGTTATGCTATTTGACCATTATCTATGGTACAAGATTAAGAAATTGTGTAAGATACTTGTTGTGTGCACAAATGGGGGGAGCTTGAAACTGAGAAATAAATTAACGTGGTGAGCGTGAGTGAGGGCTGTATTCTGTTGGCAGAATAGCGATATCCAGTTGAGTATGAGTATATAAACGCGCACAAGGGACTCTCAATACATGTTTAACTCGTTGTGAGACACTAAGTGGAGGAAGAGGGTCAGTAGGAGAGAGAGATAGAGTTGCATTGTGAGTAGCGCAAGCTGAGCAACGAATCGTTGGGAGAACTGGGATATCGCAAGATCTGTTTGATGACTGTGTATTAGGAGACACAGGGGACGACCGCGAGAACTCGTGAGTGAATGAGTTTGAGAAGAGCTGTCTGTTGTGGAGAGGAAACTAAAGTTACGGGAGGGAAAAGGAAATTTGGGAAAGTCCAGAAGAAGGGAGAAATCCGTAGTGAATCGGGAATAACTGAAGAGGTGGACTTTCCATAGGTAACAAAAGGGCTTGAGAACGAAGGTGTTTGGGAAAACAATGACTTTCGTTAGTGCACACATTTTAGAGGTCAAATACCCAGCCTATTCGGCCTGCCGAACAATACTATTCCTTTATGGATGTACGGAATGTCTACGATGCCATCTTTTAAGGTATTATTCAGGTTTTTCAAGGTTAGTATTTGTTTACACTGACGTTGACGGTTAGTTTTGGTTCTGTCAAGAGCCCATCATTCGAGTTCTCTCTCTCCCTGACAACCCCACTGGTGAATTTGTTATTATATTGCAATCCTCTATCCCTACCAGTAAGTTCGCAACCCTTCAATTTTCGAACTTTAATTCCTTCTTGTTCTGCTCTGGTCAAATGGGATTTATCACCCTGCTACCTTCGGCCATAGTAGTCACTCATGGAGAGACATTATGCCGCACAATGTCGAATAATAATGTTATTATTGGAGTTGATTTTAAAAACGTTTACATTGTATTGCCTCGAGGATGAAGTTTCAGTTGTGTTGTCGTTTCCAGGTGCGATATATCACTCATGACCCTTATTTCTAGCCTGATGAATAAATGAATCAGTATCAAACGGCAACACACATTTGAACGTTCATTACGTCGAAAGACTTTTTATTCGACGTACCAAACTTGCGGATCAGTTAAGCGAAAGGGGCGGACTAATTTCGGAGGTGAGTTTCGGGAGAACGTCAGTTGGAGCGGACGAACCTAATGAATTATTGAGTCGTGAACTGTTTTCATGATAATAATCCAACGGCAAAAAGGTTCCCATATTTGAGTGGTAGCGGAATGGGGGAAAGGGAGAGGGGTATTCCGCAAAAAGCGATATAAAGTGCCACCCACGAAAAACAGCGCCAGAGAGAAATTCAAAACGGCTGCTGTATAATTAAAATTGTTCATCCGAGCGGACAAATTGAGAAGTTGCGTTCAAATTGGAGATTATCGACCCTCGTCAGTCGGGAGAGGGAGCTCGATGAAATAATGGCGAAGACAAACGTCACCTTTGGGGATCCGACAATTGGGGATGTTGGGCGGCAGATGAGCTCTGACTCAGGGTGGATGAAGGGCGGAACGTCCATAACTGAAAGGACGATGACGGCCGCGGTGAGGAGTAGGGACTCTCTCGGGACTCCTTTCGTTCAGAAAATGTGTGTCGACGAATTTCGTATAATTTTACACGCCCCTCAATGAGTTAAATTCATTCGCCAGATCTTGAAACATCTCGAGGAATAAGGTTCTTGTTAGCCAACTTTTAACAAATGACCTCCGAACTGACAACAATAGTAAATCTTCGAGTGGCAGTCAGTTGAGGTGCCGGGAAAGCCTTCTGGACGAATGTCAGCGTACTAATACAATTCCACGATCCGTTAATTACAGTTTTCCCAATGGCAAGGCTAATTTATTTCGTTACTTCTTCCCTCACCAGTTCCAAACCATGTTTCCCCATCTCTCGCTCTATCCTCCCTACATTTTTACAGTGCACTCTGGTCCTAATCCTTCCCTTTGACTCTGCCCAACAGCCCTAATTTTCTGGTTTAAAGGTCTGTAATGTAATGTAATGAATTTCCTTCCACTCGAATGCTCTGAAAGATTGAAGTTCATTTCGTCCGTTTTTATTCTGACGTTTACCTTATCCATCAACGTTCATTGGCATTCTAATATTCCTATTTGGAACTCAAATTGCCAACTACGAGGATGCATACCGCCGAACCAGACCATCCTGCTTAGTACCACCCTACACTTTCCCGATACTGCTACTTAATACGATAATGCTGCAGGTAATATTTACTCTTCAACGTTGTCAATTATCAGTTATGAAGAGCCAGTCGATTAGATCATTAAATTGATCAACGGCGCTATTCCCAGCAACAGGTGCTGCCCACCACTGGAGAGAACGAGGATGTAACCATTTCCGTTATTATTATTATTTTCTATCGTCATCATCGCTACCTCGTGTGTGCCCTAACTGAACTCGATGTACCCGTTTTCTGCGCCTTTCATCCCGCTCACTAGTGACTCCCGAGCATCTGTCAGGGAAGACATTTCATCTGTCTTGGGTGCTCTCTCGACGTTCGCCGATCTCGACTGCACATTGGATGTACAAGTGCCAAGTTATTTATTTTCATTTACGTGCTCCCTCAATCAAGTCGACAACCAACCACGCAATTATTAAATTATTTAAACTCCCCCGCCGCCCTTTTGCATCCGGTTGTTCAAATCGCAGTTCACGATTTCTCGGACACATCAAATACTAGTTTTCAAGTTGGTAAACTGTGCGGGAGTTGTAGCCAAATATCAAACGGCAGGCCCAGAGCATACTCAAACAATTCCGATACCGCAAGTTGGCGTCCTTTATCCTTTACAGCATTGCACAATGAGCCAAACTGCTCATCTGTGACAAGGACCTCTTTGGGGAAATCTGCACGCATGAATGCGGCCATTCATTTCCGGGATTGTTCGATTTGCACCTATAATATCTGGCGCGATGCATCAAACTTTCCTCAGCCCCTCGTATTTTCGTTGTTTAATTCTATTCTTCACTCGGTTCCTACGAACATCACGTTTTACGTAGAATGTGGGAGGATCCAAATTTTCAAAATTGATTAAGTTGCCCCCGCGACCATCATTGAACAACCGGTGCGTAGTGGATCCATGAGACCGTCAATATGATTTTTTTTGACACAGTTTAGAAATTTATCGGGTAAAAACTGAGAGAAAAGGCGGGGACCTGAATTCCAAAATTGCCGGGATCGCTCCTAATTACCTTACGAGCGTTATTAAATCCTCGTCGTACAGGTAGTTTATTGGACTACCACGCACCTTTTTTCGAAAATGCTATTATCATTTGGGGGGGGACTTTATTTCTTAAAAACTGTTCCAGAAAACTGTTCTTCGACCTGTGTGATAACTTATTGTGCTGCTGTCGTCATTTTCTCGCCCAATTAACATTTTATGTGGTCATCGAGTTGCTTGAAGCTGTAACGAAAAATTGTAATAATCAAAAGCATTGAAGCTGTTCAAGAAAAATATTTAACCACTGTGATAACTATAATTTTGAACCAATTTTGTTCATACACTTATTTTGGCGTGCTCGTTGGTCACCTGCTGGATAGACCTGCTGTTTGTGTTGATCTGAAACAGCCATTTTCTCTCAATCGCGTTCAGAAACACACACTAGCCCTTAAAACTTAAATATCTGAAGAAAATCCCAATTTTTTTGTTTCGACCGACTTCCGTTCTACTTCGCAGAGCTCAGAAAATTTGATTTGCCTGAGTAAACTTTTGGAAATTTGAAAATAAATTGAACGCTTTCAGTTATGTGCTTTTGCCAGTTGACGAATTTACCGTTGAGATGTGTTGATCTAGTATATCGCACTCTTATTTCTCTCTTCCAAGAAAGCCAACTACATAATCTGAATATTAGCTCTTTTGTATCACGAAGGAACTATAATGACACGTGTATTGCGGCAAATTATGAAATTTGAGACAGATGAATAGCTGGTTTAACGGTCGTTGTATGAACAACTTCAGCAGTTCACCTTTTAAATCACCAGATCGTCAAATGGATAATATTTCAGTCGGTGAGCAAAGAATCCTTGGACCTTTGTACTCAAAGCAAACTTTTGTTATTGGATCGCACTAGTCGCCCATTTGCTTTGTTACCATCGAAAGTATCACCAGTACTTTACTTCGTACTGGGTTAATGGAAGTAATAAACGAGGCCATAGTGAACGCCCCAATAAGTTCAAGAGGCGCACGAAACGAATTCGCTTGAAGTACTTGAAAAATCCAGAATGAAACGGGATGTTAAATGTTGGTTTTGCAATTTCCTTTCGATTTCTAAATAAATCCCGGGGGCTCATTGTTTTGCAGGCTCGATCCAAAGGGGAAAAAAAGCGGCGAAGGAGCGGAATGGTCGAAGGAGTGAAGGGGTGGAGGTTCAAAAACAACCATTTGTGGCGTATTATGACTTTTTTTTCCAAATGAAGGGATTCGGTAGATCCCATTGTTATGTCCTTGATTCTTGTTGTTTTTTCCACCTGCGCAGAGAGAAACAATAGAAACGAAGAGCCACTTGCATAAAAAAGCAGTTTGTTTTAACGAGAGAAAACGGAATGAGAGTTGCAAGAACCTGATTATTGTCCTGTTTTGGATGAGACGCGGAGTTGCAGGGGAATTCGCCGAACGCTCCACCGACGTCGGTTCGTTGAGAAGAAAAAAATTCTATTGAAGGGAGGTTTTGGTCGTTAGGAGTCGGCAGCACGTTTCATAGTTAAGCAACCGAGTGCTCGTATCAAAATCGAAATCCTTTATCTTAATAGCTCTTGCAGACAGCAGCGCCGGATCGATCCATAACGGCCCCTGCAATGGTACGAAATGTCGTTAGTTTGAATTACAACATTTTTGCGGTGGCTCTTGTTTATTCAATGACCATTATTGAACTTACATCGTTCAGTTAGCTTTCTGTACTACCACCCTGTAATAACTAACATCCTTTAGACACCAACGAACATTCTTAGAATGAACCAAGTAAGAACAGGATCATCCATAATAGCGCAAGTCATTGAGCCACAGTCTCCTCCTTGAACAACGAACTGTATCGTACGTCATCGCCATCAGTTCTTTGAAAATATTTCCTATTTGAGGAACCCCCAATCCTGGTTTATGTGAAGCCTCCGACCGACCGTAGCCTATCAGTGAAGGAATAACCAACTCATAAGCATAACCAACATCAGGAAGAGCTGATCCTGGCCCACCTTGCTAAAGAAGAATCGGAAGACTGCGTCGGCATCAGGCGGATTCGAAAGTGTTGATGCCGAAGGGTTTGATTTTAGTATCGTCGGGCTTTGGAGATCCTCGTCATCAGTAGCCAAGAGTTATGAGGGCAACTCAGGCATCAGAGTGATTTGGCCATACATAGACAACTGAGCCGAAACTCAAAAGCTTCAAGCAGCAACCCATAGCGAATCCGAAGATGCGACGCTGACTTTTACGCTAGATTAGACAATACCAGAGAGCCAGTGGAACCCTTGGAAGAAGTGGCAACACCCTGTAATCACTAAAGTTGGTCGAGTTTGTTCGGCTCAGCTCTGACCGAATTAGTTCACTGCCCTTGGCACTTTTCTTCAATTACTCAAATTAGCCTCTCCTGCTAACAAAAGGTTTTAAGGATTATTAACGTCCTTCATGGGTTTCAAAAATGTTCATTCCCCAACCCTTTCTGTACCATTTCCCCTTAGACATTCTTACTTGAAAACCCTGCAAACCACAATCAGTGTTCGTGGTATTCAGTAGCGCTCTGCTGACGTCCTAACCCCAGATTACGTATCTGGAGACCCACCGTGCCGGATGAACTACTACTGGCTGCTCAATCAGAAGTCTATCGTGCTCATCAAGTCTTCATTTCTCTTTCTTTCTCTTCCACCTAACACCCTTACTTTGACGTCAAATAGTAATCTGCAGGCTAAGTATGAAATTTGATAGATTCGGTTCATCAGTTGTTGCTCAATCATGTTCACAGGCACACATTGGTAGGCATGTTTCCTAACCTTAATGGCCCTTCCTGAACCCTCATAAGAGCCGAAATTAGGTTTTTTAGATTCAATAACTTAAGGATCTCAAGAGAACAACTTTTTTTTGTCACGACCACCATAATTTTCTTACCCTTAGGGCAGAGGAAGTAAAAATGTATTTGTTTTGATCGCTATAACTATTGTTAGTTTTGGGTGGATTCTGTTCATACCATTATTTTGGCGTGTAATCGATTTTCGTCAGATCCCTGTCGGCCCTGAGCCCTTTGTTGGGACTACCTGAAGCCACTTACGCAGAGAGGTTGGCAAATGGGTGGATAGGTGCAGGGCTGCCCATTGGCTGAGGTTGCCCGGCCTTAGACAGTCAATACTCTTCATACGACTCTCCAAAGGGAAGGCCAAGGAGGTGCGTGCACTGGGGAAGAAGGAAATGAGGATCATATGTGGCCTGTTCGCAGGACCACGTTGCAAATATTGGCAGCTTCGAGGTTCAGGTATGCAGGTTCTGCGAGGTGGGGCTAGCGACGGCAGAGCATGTGTTGTGCGTATGCGATGGACTCCGGCATCGCGCTGTAGTGCGTTCTTCAGCCATAGGTGACGTCACACCAAATGAGACCAGTGCCTGGGGGTGGTGCATGGGGGCCATGATCTGAGGACCCCCTTACAATAAGCCCGTTTGTGGCCGCAGCGAAGGTATCGCCTGCATCCACCGTTTCAAAAAAAATCTATTTTCGTCGAAATGTTTGGTTGTTTATTGTGCTGCTCTAGTCATTTTCCAATAGATTAGAATTTCATGGTATTGTCGCCTCATTAGGAGCTGTCCATATAAAAAATTTAATCAAAATTGTCACAGCCGTTTTTGAGAAGAAAAACAATTGGTGTTGTGATCACTATGATATGAACTAGAGTTAGTTTTGGGCGGATTTTGCTCATACCCTTATTTTGACGTCAAATGGTGACCTGCTGGCTAGATATCAAGTTTGAGCATATTTAGCTCAACCGCTTACAGACACACTCACACAGGCCACGTTCCGAAATAGTGTTTTTTGAACTCCAAGGATCTGAAGAGAACTTAAAACTTTTTTAGCCGCTTACATAACTTTCCTCGATCCTTTGTAACGCTAGAAGAGTGACAACGCGTGGCGTTACCACTTATTCTGGAGTGTGTTGCTGGGCGTTGAAGATCAAAATAAAAAGAAACTCGGTGAGCGGGAGGAGAACTGTACTATATGTGCTTTGAATTCATTAGAGTTCGTGTACAAAAGGGCGACACAAGGGGACCACTCGGAACACGCGTGAACTGGCGTGGGAAACTGTATCGAAAGGAGAGCGCGAGCTGTATGGGCTGAAAGTAGATAGAGGAATGTGTCTGTGTGAGCACCGAGAGACGAGTGTATCTTGGAAGAGCGGTGTGTGTTGGAAAAGAAGGTAAATCGAGGGAGGGAAGGTCATTCTGAAAAATACAAAAGGGGAAAACCGTTGTGGTCGGAAATAACCCAGCTCCTAGGCTTTCCATAGGTAACAAAGGGGTTGACAGTACCATTAGGTGTGAGCGCGAATATTTCAAAGGTCAAGGACCCCACTAATCTGGCCTGCCCAACAAATGTGTCTGGGGGATTCATGTCTGAACCTATTTAACAAATCAAACGAAAACCTTGAAACTCACTTTAAATCATTAATAAACAAAATAATACTTCTTGGGGAGAAAATAAGGAAATAACATAACAAGAACGTAATGCGACCCACTTTGAATTCAATCGAATAGATAGAAATGAAACGAAACGAACTCCTTTTACATTATTAAATCAATTTAACAGCTCAAATTGTGATTAAAGACAGTAAGGTGACAAGGGTAAATACTCGGGGGGTTTGCTCACCTTTACCCAACAATATTAAATAGGGGAAAAGAAAACCTGGCTGATAACAGGGAAGTCTCGATTGAGATGAGGCGCTGGGAGTATGATGTATCAGAATGCTGAATAGGCTGTCGCTGAAAGCCCAACAACCTCTTCCTTCTGGTCAAACTGAATGCCCAAGGGAAGGAGTGGAGGCTTAAGGTTGTATCCTTAGCAAGCGTCGAAGCTATAATAATTTTAATTACGTAGTTCATCAAATTTTCTTCTATCATGCCCCGTGTCCCTTCTTCTCAGACGTTAAAACTAAACTGGTACTAATAAATTATGTACCGCCCAGGCTTGTCTCGCCTTGTCCGTTCACAGGATGGGTAATGTGGCAGAAAACCATTCAGTAAATCCACATTTCAATATTCTAGCGAGACGAATGCCCTAAATAATGAAAGCGTAAAGAGACTGGAACGATTTGGGACGTCGCGTTTCTCCGGTCAAAATGTAATACAAATGGAAACTACTGGGATGATAATCGCTCGCTCCCGGGAGGGAGGATTCCCTCGTTTTATTGTTCAATCTGCTTATGAAAAGGACGAACGTAAAATTAACTTGACGTCGAACGTCAAGGTATTTGAATTAGAATCCCGAGTTTAGGAGGAATTGATTCTAGTTCGAAATGAAATTCCGGGGCTTCTGTATCCGAGGTAATTCCGCGGACAGAAATTTCGTTTATTTATTGAGGTTCCGGTTGGTTACATTCGAATTTGGAGGGCGCAGACGACGAGATTTCGTTTGTTCTCGTCGGTTGACGCGCCCAGTTCGTCAACGGAAATGACCTGAAGTTCCCACGTAGGTCCTAGTTGCTCCAAAAGCGACCGTCCGTTTATTTGCTTCTGAACGTGAGTTTATTTCACTCGAGAGTCGGGGGTTAATTCAAATGGTTCGTCAGCAGCGTGTCCCATCACGGCGCTTGAAGGGCGAAGTTCTGGAATCTACGATTTACGTCATTCGCGGAGAAATAGTAGAAAGCGATTATTAAGAAGAAAAACGTTGCAAATTATTACACAACGGTTTGTTATTGCGCTGCTTATTATTCTGATATCTCCGAAAACCATCCCATTCGATTCAGCATCGAAAAAGACCAGTAAACGATACGAAACTTGACTTGGTTGCAACGGAACCACAACAATTACGCATTCCAGGCGGCAGTAGACAATTGTCACGACGTGACGAGTCGAAATGACGGGTGGTTGGAGTGAGATGAAAGTGCATACAATGAAACAATTACTTTCGATGTGTTGTGCCGCGAGTTCTTTCAATTAGTAGACCTCGGCTCACTATAATTACTGCAATTTCACCGTTTTTGGTCTAGACACAATCGTACACCTCTCAGACTCGTTCCACTCGATCCAACATCAATAAATACCTAGTAAACGATACCAAACACTAAGTAACTGCGATAAAACTGTCAAAATTGCGTTATTGTTAAGTTTTTTACAATTTTTTGCCCATGTCAATCATGGGTGTTGTCCAATCAGACTGCCAAGCAGGCGGGCAACAACACGATACCAAATGCTCTTGCGCGATAGCGACTGATAGGAGGGTTTCGAGGGTTCAAGAACAGTCATTTGATACAAGCCTGGAATGGACAAAGAGCTTTCCTGTGGACGAGGCCTTCCACTTCGTAGGGCGCCACAGAAACTTAAGATGTGCGTTAGAAAGTGGTATTTACTGAGATCCTCATTTTGTGTAAGGGAGCCTTTCTCTACCGACCAAATTAATCAGAATATCCAACTTGGCCAACCAACCAGAGCTCAGCAACTCATTTAAGACTACGGCCTCTGAGGGAATCTAAATGTTGTTGGACTTCGGAAAATACTTCTGCCATCCCGAGGTTCGAACCAGAACCACTAGACTATGGTCACGGTTCTTTTAGTAGGATTCAGGAGGTACACGGCGCTCGACATTAGTTTAGATATCTGCTCTGAGCATTCCCCCAACCTGTGCCCCTTTGGCTTATCAAAACGAACTAGGGACCTCGTTATTCCCCGTTACACCAACGCAGCCAGTGTTTCCACGATGGGCGTCCTCATATCTTTTCGAAGGGTCGAATGGGTCGTTAAGTGTGGAGAAGCGGACAAAGATCCTTCCACAACCCCGAGGAAAATCTCTCCCTTGCTTCTTCTAGGACTTGGGAATAACTCTTTTGTTACAACCAGAACTAAACTGCGCCTTCTAATAATTTACTCCTTTCTTCCCGGAGAAACAGACTCTTCCTCAACTTCTCTTTCTTGAGGTATTTCCCCTTTTCTCCCCCTCAACGACGAAGTTCGAGGCTCTCAAGTTAATTTTCATCAGCGGAATAATCTGAAGATTTTTGGGTAACTAGGAGAGAGTTTGTTGTCAGTGGCGGGAGGCGGGGGGAGGGATTAGGGGGTACCTGGGAGAAGCTTTCTTCGCAGAGCGAGTAATAATCAAAAGAGATGCTGTTAACGATGAAAGAAGGAGGCGCGAAGGATTAGCGCGGCAGTGGAAGGAACTTCACTCCAAGTTCATTAAATTTAAGCTTCTTTTTGTTTGTTCTGTCGGCAAATGCGTAGAATGGGAAAACCCAGGTTTACCGCGCAGGCTGGGACTGAACATTGTGAATCTGACGTTCAATCATTGGAATCCGCGAGAAACCGTCGAGCAATACGAAGCTGAGGGTCAATGTTGTGTTTGTGGTCCTTTCGTTGCTGCGATTGAAGCAACATTGATGAGTCAGTCGTAGGTTCATGATCCTGTTGGCTCATGTAGGAACAGGAAGGAGGGGCCTGCAGTTCTAATGAATGGCTGGGCTGAGCTGTCCACAACTAGGGTGTGCCCTGCCGTTAAGCCACACAACCTCTATGCTACCAGCGACCCCTGCCTGTCTGGACAACAACGAGAATTATCGTACGGCCAGTTTTGAGGCCACTTATTGATCTGCATCTGGTTAGGGAGGTGAATGTGTGCATTATGGTTCTACGTCAAGGCAGCTTTCAAACGCCAGATCAAGCTAACGCGGTCCAAGGAGGAAGCAATAGAAACAAGGGGCCTGCAAGCTACGTAGGCAACTCTTTACAGCTTTTTACAAATGTGACTCTTTGCCCTTAACCCAAAATTTGGCAACTTCCCATGCTGCGCGGCAACCCACGTCTGCAGGAAGATCACAAACCTGCTCAGGGCCAACCTGCTGGTGAGAACGTCAGCAGCTTCCTCCAGGAGGGAATGCACGCCCTGGGTCGCACGTCCACATAGAGGAACAAGCGAAGAGAACATGCAATCCATTGTTGCTGAGTCCCACTCCTCACAGGCAGTGGTAGAATGTGCGGCCAAGAAATATAACCGCCCATTCAAGGCCTTGTGCCAGGTAAACAACTGGACTGCAGGGAAGGAAGCGTGCCACTCCTTCATCCTCAAGGTTCCCAGACAGAGAGGATGATGGCATGCAAATGCCTTGCAGTGGGTCCACGTCCCATTTCCCCTGCCACATGTCAACAACCTCAACTCAAATGCGAGCTCGAAGGAGTTCCCCAGCCTAAGCGTGGGCACCAGTTATCTCTGGGCGTAGACCGCTGAGGGGTAGACCGAAGGACAGCCAAGTCCAGTATTATGTCAAGAGGGAGGGCTGCAAGAACCTGCAGCGCTAGATCCAGTACCGAGACTGTGATACTTCAACATTCGGCAGTTTGAAACCACATCCGCCTTTTTCATTACGTACTCTCAGCCCATATCCCCCTGGATTACCGGGAAAACTACTTAACTGCTGCTGTGTCAGTTGAGTGTTGTCAAATGTTTTTTTACTGGTTCGGTTACGCTTTAATGATGTGGTTTATTTTAAATCTAAGTAATTGACTGTCTCCCTCCACTGGATCAATTCTACAACGGTGTCTAATACGGGTTAGTCTGAGAGGAGCTCCTAAAATGGTAGCAGAAACCAGATTGGTCTATAATTCTTACTTTCCCCGTCGTTTTCTCGTTTGGACCGTTTTTCATTGACACGGGAACTTGGCTTTCCTACCGAGAAGAGCAACTATGAGCGTCGCTTTTGAAAATGATTCGTGGTAAGAGGCTCTACTGGTAATTACCTGACAATGACTGGCGAACTAGTCCCTAGGACAATCGACTTCATCTTCAATCTGCTTTGTGCCGTGAAACAATAATCACTTGTTGTCTAATAATATAACAATCGAACGGAATTAAACGAAACAAAAGGGCAGGTAATTAAAGTTCAGTGGCGTCAAGCTGCGCGCGCAACTATTAGACTCCATACCAGCGCTAGGCAGCCCAGCGGGCAACTCATTTTCTTTTGGAGCACCTTTTTTTTTTTTTCTTCTCGCCCTTTTTCCGCCCGTAGGAAGAGGAGGATGGTAATGTTCACGACGAGCCCGGGGTCCCAGCATCAAACCCTCAAACCCTCCTTTACAACTGCATATAAACGAGGGCATTAGCACAATATGTAAAGCATCTCTTATTAAGAGGCCTAGCCGCCGATATCCGCTCCGGGTCCGGTGTCCCGCTCTCGTCCCGGGACTCCGCAGCTCCCTGCCGATAATCACTAATATTTCGTGAGTCGGCGGAGGCAACTTGTAAATGAACTCGGAACGTATTCATGAGATCCGGAGTCGAATTGTAACTGATGAGAAAAACACGAGGAAACAAAAAGGCGAAGCAACGAAAAGGAAGAATCGGTTCGTGAGTAAATGTACGAGTATTATAATCGGGTCGGATCGCGCTCCTCCCCCGCTTCCTGGATTTACATATCCGACCCTGCACGACTTCCAGGGCAACGAAATTATCCTGACGCATCGCTTCACATCTGCTTTCGTAGAGAGGGAAACAAATCGACCTTCACCTGCTGGCAATAATTCTCCCTCGATAGCACTCTTTAGTTTCTGGTTTCAATGAAACTCCTGCGATTTCCCGCGCGTTAATCCTTTATAAATATCTCGCATTTCCCACAGCTTTGTTTGCCGAAAGTTACTCCTTACCATTTCTTCACGCTCAAATTGGCGAGGTTCATTTATTTGAAGGCTAACGCACGAATAAAAGTGTAGAAAGCGTGACAAAGAGGGATTAATAGTGTAGCCCGAAATGAGCCACACTAAACCCTTAGAGCAGACTAAACCATGCTGCACGTTGTTCGCTGAACCGAATCGCTCAGTCAACACTTCTTTCAAAAACATGACGCATAAACCCCACTGCCACCGTGTAGAGACATGTCCCTTAATTAACGTTAGTCAGTTATGAAGACTGAAGTGCCGGCATACAATTAACTGTAGGTATTCACAAATACGAACCATTCGATCCTGGAGACTCCACCTTGTCTAAAAGGTCGTTATGAACTTGCTGCACTCGTATTTCATCTTTCAGAGCTGAAAAATAGTAGAACGACGCAAATTGCACAACAACAATTCCATTATGCAGTCGTGCATGAGGTTTTACAACCATTTACCAGAAAAATCCCTGGTAAAAGTAATAGCGCGCTTCGTTGGCGCTTCCGAGTTATTTTCAAGTGAGGTTCGATGTCATATTGACGGCTGCACTGCTGTGCGCTGTTGCAACAAACTAAATTATCGTAGTTCAGTATGTGAGGTAAGAGATATAGATAGAGGAAGAGAGAGAGGGGGGGGAGAGAAAAAGAGAAGAATTGACTGTGGGTGAAAGAATTAGTGGTGAACGAGACGAGCGAAAAAGCAGTGTACAGTACGAAAAAATGCACTGCTGGTAGGTTGAGCACAACAAACCCTGCAAATTATTACACAACGGTTTATTATTCTCAGCTAGACCTATTACTGCTCCGAGACCCATCCATGCCACCATTGCAATGCTCCAGTCAGCATCGATAAACACTAGTAAACCATACGAAACATGACCTGACTACAATGAACTATGGAAACTAAATATTCCCCCGGCGCCAGGCGCCCGTAAACGTCGTAGGCATTTATGATCGTAGGGGTGTGCAAAGGAAGGGCTGGCCTCATCGGCCCCAACCTTCCTTCGCCCTGTCAGGCAAAAAGAGTCGGGGAAATTGGGACGGGGACTTCCAGCGAACCCTCGGCAATTGACACGACGTTGCGAGTTGAGCGGACGGGTGGTTTCGATGAGACGGGAGGGATGGAGGGAGTGCTAACGACGAAACGTTGACTTCCGCTGTAGTTCCCGCGAGTTCTTTCAGTTAGTTGACTCAAATAGTTACTGTAATTTCCCTATACGCAGTTGCACACGTCTGATACTCATTTCATTCGACCCAGGATGTAAAAATACCTTGAAAACGATACGAAACGCGGCTTATTTGCGATTATACTGCGTTTTGTTAACCATTCTTTGTCCATAACAACCATGGGCTTCATCCGATCGGATTGCCGAGATGGCGGGCACAACTAAGTACCAAATGGGATTTTTGTGCGAAAGCACGATTTTTTTAGACCACGTTAAAGGCACAAAATGGCCAAAACGGCGGACGGCGGATGGGGGACAGGGCACAGCGGACGGACATTGCAGATTTGGAATCCCCATGTCTTGAAACGTAAAATATCAAATTTTGAGAGGGGGGTTGTAAAAAATTGTTCGTGACCGAAAACATAGGGTTATTATTCAGAATGAATAATAAACCAAAACGTGTGAGAGTTGTGAAGGAGCAACAAGTAGCAAGGAGACTGAGAGACTGTGCAGTACTTGCCGTTCCAAGTCTCTGATTAGCAAGAAAGTGATTAAAAGGGCTGCTCGGTTGTTTTCGGTGGCTGTTGGTCAAACGAGCTGTAAAACCCAGCGGTCAGGACAGCTCGACCTCGAAAATTCCTCTTTCGTTCCAATTTTGGCTCAAGTTGAGCCAAACACAGCCTCTGGCTGAAGGATATTTGGAAGATGTGCCACGATGTGTCTGATGACTGTATAAAAAGCTGGCACAACAGGACTAACTAGTAAAAAAGTTCAATTATATCATCAATATTGGCAGTCTAATAAAATAGATTATATCTTAAGTGTCAGGCATGGGCACCTAAGAGGGTTTGAACCACGCTTATCAAACGTTCAAAATACAGCTATTCTGATAGCGAAAAGAAGAAAAGGAAATACAAATACGTCACTCCTCTGCGAACAATACAGTACTATGCGTTATTCCATTATAAAAAGCCCGTATTTCATTAGGCTGTTATTGCACCCGTCAGCTCCCAAAAACTTCACTAAAATCCGTTTTAGTCGAAATTTAAAACAATTTATTGTGCACCGCTCGTTATTTTTCCACCAATGAACATTTCATGTTGTCGATTTGTGTGAAACTGTCCGCATTAAAAAATGAATCAAAATCTTCTGAGCAGTTTTTGAGAAAAAAAAATTAGGTGTTTTAATCACTATGATTATAGTTAGTTTTGGACTAGTTATCCCCATACCCTTATTTCGGCGTTCTGTAGTGATGTGCACGGCTTGAGTTATAGCCTCAATCGCGTTCTCACAAATTGCGTTTGTCGGGCTTAAAAAATTGATGATTCGAAGAAAACGAAAAACATTTCTTTCGGCGGATTACATAACTTTGCTGTTTGTAGGGTTAAGCAAAGCGCACTCAGTAAAAACAGTAAGACGGTGGATGGAGAATTGTACACAAACTCAAAGGGTCGAAGGAAATTCCGAAAGAAACGAGACGCCGTTAATCCGAAACCAACCGGCGCATAATCGCATCCCGGGAATATGTTTAATCTTTAAGCAGAAAAGCGACAAGGGGAACGGCAAGGTTTATTTTACACTTCGGTAGAGGTTTCGCGTCGTTACAGCGTAAAAGCAGATATGCGAATCTACGGAAAACGGGGAGCGGAGGAAGCAGTTGGAATCTGAGTGTTTTGTCAGAGGATTCTCATAGGACTAATGTGCCCACATTCCTACCGCATTTACCCCAAACCGCGAAACGAGGGAGAGCAAGCGCTTTGAACTGGAGGATTGCAGTTGGAGGAGCCTCGACGACCGGGCGCGCTTTGCAATGTTCTTGAACGTTGTCGTTCCTTACAGGAAAACGTTATTTTATTTTATCCTTTCGGATTGGAGAGGGTGAGAGACAAACCTTTGGATCAGTTTCGAGAAGAATTTTGAAGCTCTCTTCAGATCTTCACGTGTAAAGGGCTAACGAGACCAAAACACGCCATTTAGGAAAACCGAACGTGATTAACCTTAAAATAATAATTAGGAGCAACATCGAGACTTGCGGCATTCCAACCACCCCCATTTAACCTGTTACCATTTCTCACTGTTTTTACTCGATAATTCCAAAACAGTAAACGCAATCATTTTGAGAAAAATTGTGTCGACAGCCTTGTAAATTGTGAACTGTGCTGGACAATGGTCGTGGTATAAATAGGAGCAAAACAATCAATTTTGGGACCTTTAGCGCCACTAGTTTCCTTGTAATAAGTCTAGTTTCAGAGTTATATCAATTGAATGAACTGTATGTAATCAACGTGGCTGAGAAATGATGTGTGATGGGTCGCATGTATTAATTAAATCCTTTATTTCTGTCTGCTTTCACAATGGTTACAGGCTTTTCAGTAGTGTAGGTAGGGGCACTTTGGGATGGATTGACGTCAGCCCAGCCCCCCCCCCTCACCCATCGAAGGCTATGACGTCATACCCTCAGCCTCCAACTGCCAGGTGGACGTGACGTCAGCACCCCCTCCCCTCCACCCAATCGTGTAAAGTGATATCATCCTCCTCCACTCCCACTGCCTTATGTGACGTCATACCTCCCCCCACCACCACCACCACTGCTGTAACTTGTTCAGTACACCCCATCATATGACATGATGCCCTCCCTACCACCAGGACTTCTGAATGTATAAGGATAGGTGGTGAGAACAGGGGGGGATCCACTCACAAGTTAACAAGGATAGAGGCGTCACTTCGCATAATCGTGGAGGAGGGAGAGGGCTGACGTCACATCGCCTGGTGAATGGAGGGGAGCATGACGTTTTGTCCTCTGTGTGGAGAGGGGGGCTGCTGACGTCAATCCACCTTTAGTGCCCCTACCTGTGCTACTTACAATACTTTTAGTATTTCAGTGAAGTTACGGGATCTCAGAGTTACGTTTTGTTAATAAAATCAATGATCCAAGAAGTAATTGGTAACATTCTACTTTCCTAGATGCACATTAGCTCGTGACGAGCACGCTGCTGCTACAACAGTGGATTTTCTCAGTTTGCACTTCGAACATGATAAAGAATCATATGGCGGGTTGAATCAATGGATGTACTTCTGGTCTTCTCCGTGCCCAGTTAATAACAGTCAATCTCGAAGACATGAGCAGGTATAGTTGAAGTCGACCCTCGAGGGTATGAAAGAAAACCCATCTACCTTACCTTCCCTCATCCGGCTTCAATGCTGGATGTTAAGGGCTTTACTATCCCGCTCGACAGTTGATCTCGGGATCAGCGTAAATAGGACTGCACGTTTGCTCGCTCTTTTGGGCGGTAATACTCCTCTAGATTCCTACTAGTTCCCCCGAGCGTATCTCAACTTTACATCCCAACCCTGTACGGCTCCTAGGGCTTAGCTCGATATTTGGACAATGATTCCCCAACTTTGAAACGCTCAGGTGAATGACACGAGGTTTGGGCGTGTATCTGAGGTTCAATTTGCAGGAGAAAGTATGCAACCGTTTTATTTTCGTTTTTGGCGGTTTGTTATTTTCCTTTTAAAACTTGAATTTAACAACTCTACCGGTTTGTCAACCGTTTCCTCAACACGAAGTTATCAAATATGTATATTATGCAGTGAAAACCATTTTTGATAGTCAACGCCGAATAGTTGGGCGCACGAACGGGGGAGCTTGAAAGTGAGAAATAAATTGACGTGGTGAGCGCAAGTAAGGACTGTATTACACTTGACAGAATAGGGGAAAACTGGGAAATGACTGTTGTTCGCGAGTGCTGAACGATGACTGACTGTTGGGACGAGCTGTGTGTAGTGGAGGGTAATTTAAAATTGAGGGGAGGGAAAAGATAGTTGGGAAAGTCCAGAAAAGGGGAAAATCCGTCGTCGCACGGAAATACAATAACTGAGGAGCTGGGGTTTCCACAGGTACAAACAAAATGGATAAGATAGAAATAATGACCAGGGGAGTAGCAGGGCCAGTGAGTACCGTAAAGTGCGGACGTTCTGAGGTCAAAAACCCGTCTAAATCGGTTTGTGCCGAACAACATCTATTGGTCAGAGAAGTCCCCCCCCCCCCCACAGTAAATATGGTGAGCCAAATCGTTGTAGTCAGGTCATGTTTAGTATCATCGGCTGATATTTTTCGATGCTGAATAGAATTGGATCGGTCTCGGAGATGTGAAACTGTCGCGTAATTATTTGCAGCGTTCTTGGGCAGTTTGGCGAATACGTGTGAGACTCACACGTATACATTTATGAGAACTTAATTTAGGGGTAATGCGATAAGAACAATGAATGAGTAAACAATTGAAAATTAAAAATAATCGTCGCTAAAAAGCAGAATACCAACTTGCACGTTCAAAAATGTTCCACAACTGATGTAAATTTGGGGGGAAAAAAACTACGTTGTCTCCGAAAATAGCAATAAACTTTGATGGGATACTACAACGTTATAAAATTGTTTATCGTTCAAACGACAGGACGAATCGTATAGGTCAGGACGCAGTTAAGTTCGAACTTCAGCATTCTACAACCTTGGACACCTATCCCTTATCATACCCCAGCAAAATTGGCCCGATAACATTTTGGAGTACTCTGGAAACGTAAGACACCGCCAATGCGCTAAAGAGCTCTTTCAACGTGCGTCCTCAATTGTAACTGACCCTCCTGGTAAGTTCAAAGGTTGGCGTTTGCCTTTGGTTCTTTCCTGTCATTCAAACATCATGTGTGGCTTCTGTAACATTTTGGGACTGGTAGAAGCTCTGCAATTTCACTGAAGTTATTGATTTTGCTAATAGTACTCCGCTTGGTCGTCTATTGGTTCATCAGTAGAATCTTTGGCGGTCGAGGTGTCTCTTTTAATCAAGCAAATTGCTCGCAGTTGATTGGTTAGTTAGACGCCTCAGCAAACTAATCTCCCAACGCGTTGATATGACGTATAACAATTGATTTTGGCTAATATTGACCCACTCAACCAATTACTTAATTGACGGATTAATTGTCAAGTAAACAGTCTCTCCGTGTTCCTCTCTACTCGGCTCTCCTCCTTCCTCCTTGTCTACCTCTCACTCACTCCCCTGTTGTCAAACCGCTTCTGAAGTTGAAGTGCGTGAGCTACAACATTCATCCCCACGGTGATTGTCGACATTTGTGTATAAAAGGGGTTCTGCGCAGAGTCTTCGCTACTTTTTGGGATCGGTCTGAGGTCTTTCGTGATTCTTCTGGAAGCGGTCCTCCCTCAGACAGAGTGGAGGAAGTTGAGCCTAGCCATTGCCAGCTTGTGGTTACCTCCCTGTGAATATTCGTCGTTCTGCCTGCTGCACCTCCCCAGTGGATGAGGAGGGAGTGCCCAGGCTTTCTCACGCTAGCTAGCAGGTGTGCATGCAGGACATCACCTTACATGTGCAAGTCGACATCACCTTGGGCTGGACTTTAGTTCGGGTTTCTTTGGAATAAATTCCAATCCGTTTATACGTCTTCTCTTTAGAACTTCGTTAAGTTGCCCATCCAACTTTCTTCGCCGCTCTGTTAGGGCAATTTTCCGCTGCCCGCTAAGTCGCCCGTCGAAGATCTTTTAGAACTTAAGTTGGCAGCTTAACACACTTCGGCACTCATTGGTCGATCCAGTTCAAACTAATTGATTCCTCGAGGACGTACGAGCCTTGAAAATGTGGAGCACGGGGGATCTGGTAACAAATCAATTACCACATGAGGTTGAGGGAGTCTCCGGCGCAGAGCCTGAAATTAGATTATCAGGCAACAGGGTGACTGGGTTGGAAAACCTGCGGTAGCCGTTTCACGTCACGTCAGGCCCCGCCAATCAGCGGCTAATTAAAACGTAACGGCGAGCAAATTAAGCGGTGGATACGCACGTCCAGAGTTGGAGTCCGGAGGGAAAGAAAAAGAAAGTGAGCGGTTTAAAAGAGCAGAAACGCGGAAGGAAGGCGGTAAACCACGATAGAGTCAGGAGGCAAAATCCCGTTGATTGATTTCCCGGGGAACGGAGGAGTTTGGAGATCAGCCTTTGCCGACCTTCGTTAAAGTAGTACACAGTTCACGTTTCTCGGACTGGGACTTGGAGCGTAGGGGGAAGAAGCTATAGGAAGGAACGTAGTGTTGAAGGTGGCTTTGATACCTGATTCCATCGAGGGCTCTTCTACTTGTTGCAACCCACTCCCGACCCAAAGAAGAAGCTTTCTTTCCCGTTCCCAAGAGCCGGAGGTCGAGAGAGGTCATTGGAAAGTTGCCGATGAGCCAAAACCTACGTCGTTTTATCACGTTCTGGCGTAAAACGCAGAAAAAAAAGAGTCTTTCACTTCTCCGTTAAAGTTGCGGGGTTGTGGGTGCGACTTAAGGAAACGCGAGGCGATTGCCAATAAACAGGTTGTGAGCTCATTAGCGGCTCGCTCACATATCCGACACATCTCCGCCTCTCAAAATTAACGGAGTGTTACGTTGCGGCTCCTCAACCCGAAAAACGGAGTCTGGGGAGTTACAAAATAGGTCGGAGGAGTATTCGTTGAAATACGTTGGAATCACGACGAAGCCGCGTGTTTGATAGACAGAAATTACCGGATGGGAGCGGAGGTCAGGAACACACCTGCAGGATGACCTCGTCGCAGCCGCGAGAAAACGGGCTCATGTTTTAGGCACAGCGCATGACACAATAGAAACTAGTGAAGATTGAGGCCGTCGGCATCCTACAGTACTCTGCTTAATTGGGCATCTGACGTACTTGCACTGCTCTGCTAACTTGGCCGTTTGACACTAGTCAGCTCAGACCTAAATTGGTACGAAAAATGTCGCTGTCCTAAACCTCAACGTATTCCCAAGGTCGAGCCTCTCTGACGGCTCCTACTACTGTAGTACTCCCAGAGTCGACGACGTACTTTCCCACGTACAATCTTTCTCAATTATTCAGTGGGTTTTCCTATAACGCTCCATCCCTTGTCTCACTTCTCACCATTCACTGTCTTGGCGGATAGTTTGCCGCAGAACTCACATTTCTCGTTGATGCTCAACCCACTTCAACTATGAAGAGACTTGAACCTGACTCGCCAAATCATAGTCTCTCTGCTACACGTTACTCAAAGCTCTCTAATGAATCTCTAGCGCTCTGTCTCTCTCTCTCTCTCTATGTCTGTCTTACACCCAACTAACATAACTCCGCAATGTTGGTCACGCAACATCCACGATCTGCTGATGTGATCTTCAACATGCTTCACCACTTGACAATGTTGCCCGTCCAACAAACCAACTTGAAGGCCAGACTGAAGTCGGACGTGCGCTGACGTGGGGCTACTAGGGCTGCTGCTCCGAAACTTCGAATTGCAAAGTTCGAGGTTGCACTTTGAAGTTGTACTGAATTTTAATTAGTGCGCGGGATATTTTATCATTTCCGTAGGGTTGATGTCTACACAGCGTCATCGCTTGTCCCATACTGCTGTTATTATATTCTCGCCATCAACGCGTCTCCAAAAAAACTGTCTTCCTTTTTTTTTCGTCTCGCAATCTTTTGTTAATTTGCACCCATTTGTCAACAATGCCAGTCACCAAGAAGCCAGCTAGTAGACGGTTGTACGAAGCCGGTTGGATCTCTCATTATTATTGACTACTATCATCGTCGAAGTGACTAACTGGCAATAACGTTCTTCAAGTACTGACGTTTTTCTTAAGAAATTTTATTTTCACTTTCTTGTTAGAACTCAGCAATTAAACCCTTTCTTTTTTATAGAATTAAATCCCTGGCTGTGTTCAGGAACTTGGAAACCTTTGCAGAGCTCAGCATGATCACTGACATGATATTGCTCTGGTACGAGTTCGACAGGAAATACAAAGTACAACCAGAAGGAATGTTACAGGACAGCCAAAGTCGTCCGTTTCGTCCCACAAATGGTATTAACTATACAGATGAATCTAAAACCCCAGCCCTTGGGGGGACTCGGGCGTACTCAGGGTCCCGCTCCAACGGTTTTTCAGGATGTATGCTATTATCCCTGAGGCTTGAGATGGGTTTAGTGGTTTCCTATTATAGTAGTTCGTGTCTGGCCCCGAAATACTCAATAAAACAATAACTCATGAAACTCACCTGAGATATGAAATTAATAAACAACTATTCTTGAGAATAAAAGAAAGGAAATGAAATTAACCTTGAATTTGATCGAATAGATAGAAATGAAATAAATGAATCGACCTCTTTTCAATATTTAATCGAAGTAACCGAATTTGCTCAGATCGTGATTAAATACAATATCGGGACAAGGGGTTAATAAACAGGGATTTGCTCACCTTTATCCATCAATATTCACGCGAGGGAGGAGAACACTGGACTTAAAATCTTTGGCTGATAAGGGAGACGCTCGATTGATACGTTGAAGGGTGCGTGAAGAATCAGAATGAAAAATGGAGGTCAACGACTCGCGGATAAGCAGGCGTCTGCGCCTCCCACGCTTTTCTGCTGCAAGGCAGAGAGCGCTAAGGAAGGAGAACCGGCGGAATTAGAGGCTATATCCTTCACTGTCATAAAAGCACGAAAAAGAATAAAGCCATAAAACTATCAACATATTGGTTGATAGTCAATAGAGTCAATTACTGGATTCCTGGGGACAAACGGATTACTGGAAATAAGAGGGCGGACACACTGGACCCGTGGGGCATGTCCGTCCCTAGTCAAGAGGCCAGTGAGGGAATATGCCAGATGAATGTCTGGAACCCTGCAGGAATATTGCACTCCAAGTGCTGGATCTCAAGACCAACATATGACGTAACCTTCTGATGATGAAGAAAAACACTTGAGGCAGACAGTGTGGAAATCACCACGAGACACTACCAATTACCCAAACACACGTATGTTACAGGCATAGCCGAAACCCCTAGGTGCAGGTGGTTTGGCTCAGATTAGGAAACTCCTTATCACGTCCTTGCCCAGTGCCAGAGACACGAAAGGGAAAGATTGTTGGTCCTTCGGTACAGTTTTTTCTAGAGTAAACATGACATGTTTACTCCTAACCACGCAGCAGGGGAGAAATGAAAGGATTTGTTGTTGGAAACTTAAAACAATCGAACATGGTATCGATTGTCGGACAGGAATCAGTGGCCGTCCACCACCCCTGTCGAAGCTGGTCAGTTGCATGGGGCTGCACGCACCTCGTCGCTTCGATCTTCTGCCATCGTCAGGTCAGCAGGTTTCTTTGGGTCATCAGCATCCCAATTATTTCGGCCAACATCAGCACCTCGGTCAGACTTTTTTTTACTGTTCTAATTTTCTCGTCACAGCCGAACTATTAATTGAACGGTGTGTTTGATTTATTAAGTTCGTCCGTTCAATGCATTTATTTCTTTTTCTTTTTTTTCAAATTCAAGAATCTTGCTGGGAATATTTGGCATTCCTTAGCCGTACTCGTCCCAAATAAGGGACTATCAGAGTTATTAAAACGAAACGTGTTATGAATTTCTGGAAGGACTATTCATTTAAGTTATAACTGGACATAACTGGAAGATTAACTTTATTTATTATGTTCGTGGTTAGAGGTCGTGCACTGTATGTGAACTGTGTGCAAAGGTTTTTGCTACTCACTACCACAAAATAAACACTTATTGATTAATATTTCGGTTGGTCGCGCGCAAATGTCGCCAATTGTGAATCAAAGGGAGATTTGGAGGGGAATAGGGAAAGATGAATTGTGTATTTTTCGATATGAGTATCTTATTGAGGTGATACAAGAGAGCAAAACAACAAGAAGTGTCCTGTTGGCGGTAGTAAAACCTGCTCTTTTAGTCGTCCAATAACTTCAATTGATATTATAACAACACGCTCCATTGAACTTCACTGTTTTTGCTGCCAATGCAAACAAAGAATCGATTAGAAATCACGAGCATCCAAACAGAGACAAATCGAAATTCCCTCCGTTCGAAAATTGACAATTGAAATTCCTCGTGTTGTTCGTGCCCACAGTCGATCCGTTCTCTCAGAGTTATTTCTATCTTCGAGATAACAAAAAAAAACCTGCGTTTGTTTGTCCAACTCGACTGTATTTGTTCCGCAGACGCAAATCTTTCAAACCCGCTACATTTTCGTTCTTGTGCCCTCTCGAATGAGCGCGATTTCGCGCTTGTTCGACGTTATCGTCGATTGTTTCCGTGCGGAAATTGTTACGTCGACGATCGCTTCGCGAATGTGCGGAGAAAGCACAAAATTGTGTTGAAGGAGGAGGGTTAAGAATAGTTGGGCGATGACAAGCTCGCGAGTGGCAAATGAGGGCAGTGTAGACCTTGGAGGCGAGTGTAGCGTGACTGGGTAAAGTGTAAAGAGGGGTCGTTAGGACAATCAGGTGAATTCATGTAAATGCGCGCGATATTAACGTTTTACGTTCCAATTCAGAATTACGTGCAGGTTTGGCTGCGACAATGAGAAAACCAAATTGCAACCCTCTGATTCATGTCGTTTTACCTGTACATTTCATAATGGCACGAAAAATATCTTCGCACCACTATGTCCGGATTGAGGGGGGAGGGGGAGGTGCTGTGTTCGTGGGGGACTCAGTACGACTTCAAACTGCCCTTCAGAATGCTTATTCGTGAAAGATGGGATTGGGGGGGATCCACAGTTGAGGCTGGGGCCATGGTACGCTAGAGAGACGGATCAGCAAGAGGTGAAGGATTTTATGATTCAGGGATCTGGACAGCAATACTGCAGTCATGGTGTGCATGCAGTACCTCCTGCGCATTCATCTACATCGTGACAGACAATGATGCTGCACTTAAGGGCCTGGCTTCTTTTACTAGCTCGTCAGGGGCTGGTTTAAGAATGCAACTGACAAAGCAGAAAGATTGAACACTGATTTGGGTGCCAGGTCATAGAGGAATAGAAGGGAATGAAGAGGCTGAAAAACTGGCGAGAGAAGGATCAGCGCTTCTGCGCGACCTGAGCCCTTCGTAGGGACCACCAAGCGACAGTTAAATAAGGGGGTTGGCTTGAAGTGCAAGGCTACTTATCGGCGAGATGTGCCCGGTCAAAGGCAGCCAAGGTTATTCATTGGACTCTCCAGGAAGCGATCAAGAGAAGTCCTCAGTGTGGAGACGGCGAATGTGTAAGGATGGTAAGTACCCCTATTAGAGGACACTGTCCACCATGGTACCACCTGGCCTGGCACTGGTGAGTCTGATTTCTGGAGGTGGGGCTGGAGTCAGTAGAGGAGCTGGATGCGGTGGGTCTCAGAGTGCTTGGGAGCCCTCAGGTTGCAAAGATGGTGCTCAAGGCCATCTCGCTTTTTGAGTGAGAATAGTGGGGACGTCGCATCGGTGGAACTGAGAGGACAGCAGATCATGTGTACCGCCTGAGTGAGGGAGTCAGGCGGTACACATGTACACCACACAACAGGCTCATCTGAGGACGCAGCGGGGGTTTTCTAAGTTGCCACCAGTACCAGCTTCCATTGCTTCCACCACGATTGACACACATCTTCTCATTTAAAACCCTCCCCTACTCTACACCCGGGGGGGGGGGAGTGGCAAAGTAAGTTGGGGGTCGTAATGCAGTGCGCCAGGCGGGGAGGTGGCTAGTCGACACTTTCTCTCCTCAACTTGTGTTCAAGAAAAACTTCAATGATGAAGTGTCGTAGTGATGTAGTCGAGTTAATATGCATGTCCCACTCTCTCGTTGCACTCCTTATTATATGTTGTGTGAGTGTGTGTCAATTATTATTATTACTCGCATTATTAGCATCTTCTGCTGTGATAAGTATTTAGACTGAGAAACTCACTTTGAGAAGGGGAGGAATATCCCAGTACTCCCCCTTCGCTATGAGTGTATGTAAATAGCACAACACAACTGAGTGCGTGTTTGGTGGAATGAAGTGAGTCGTCACAGCTTGTCCCAGGAAGGAGGCGCAGGGACGTTTACTTGATGAAAGGTAAATTAAATGTTGGGTTGAATGTAACTTATTTAGTATGGACGTGTTATTTGTGATGTTTTTCTTCCTTTCAATAGTTACAGCGCGTTAGCGAGACGTTATAGAATTGTAAATTTAAGGTGTTTTTAGTGCAACAGAACAGTGGGTTATGCGAATAAATTAGTTGTGAACGGTAAATAAGAGTAAAGGTGGCTGTATCCATTCTGTAAATGTCTGCCCGTTCAATTTTGACGCCTCCAACTCTTTTTGAAAAATATCAGGCGCTCAAGTTGTTGTTTAACAAATTGGGTCGTTGGGACGGAGCCGACTATCAAGTCTTTCAACCCGACAATAAAAAGACCCTGGCAGCAGCTCTTCAAGTAAATCAAGCGAAGAAGAAGCGTCAGATAGAAAGCTGTTGAGTCGAAATGAAAAGAAAACGTGCAGAGAAGAACGTGAAGTGAACGGGAGGGTATTATAATTGAGAGGGCGAGGAATGGGAGAGATGAGTCAGGTTCAAAGGAGGAACAGTTGCAAAGTACCTAATAGCGGAGTAACCTTTCGTGTTTCCCGTGCACGATCTTCCTCCGTTTGAGCTTTCGCTCTCGACGTCTCGTTCAAAACGCTCGAAATTCCCCTTTGAAAAAAAAAGTGGATATTGAGCGATTTACATCTTCCGTTCCCACGAGGCGGCTAAATATGAAGAATCATTAGCTTCGAGGGTCAGTGGGACGCCCTGGTCGACTCTTCAGGGTCTGGGAGTACGACCTAGTGAGTTGGTCGGCGAAGCTCAGTCCTGGAGGTCGATGAAAACTTGTTTTGGGGCTTGATGGACTTGTCGTTGTCAGGCAATTAATCAAATAATGACTGTGGCGCTCCTACCCTAATGAATTCCGTTGACTCGCCCTTGTCAAGCATTTAGTCAGCTAATGACAGTTGTGTTCGTGCCATGCGGAACTCTTCCCAGTGCTTGGACTCTTTCAGTCAAGCAATTAACAATGTAACGGTAGTTGTGCTCGACTTGAAATTGAATTCCGTTCTCATGTACCTTCTTCCAAACAGGCGGAAGACTGCGGATCAGCGAAAGCCATCGGTTTCAGCCCCATAATGGTATCAACATCTACTAAGATGGATCGAAAACTCTAGAGGGCACGGGCACTGGGGTGTGGATAAGTGACTCTGGCAGTAGGGGGACGTATATTGCCCTGGGTCACGAAACGAGCAAACACGAATGGAGTTATTAGATTGCTGGACACAAGGAGATCATTGGAAATGAGGGGGTGGGCCATCTGGCCAGTCGTCTACTGCACCTGTAGGGCCATCTCCCCACTGTCTTCTCTGTCACTAGTCAAGAGGACTGTGGGATAATATGCCAGGAGAACACTGCGAGAGTGAGGCATTCTAAACACTTTGTCTCAGGTAAGGAGCTTCTGAAGATGGAGAGGAAAGGCCTAGGGCAGATCGTGGGGCACTGCTAAATGAACATACACACGTATATTATGGGCCAAGTCGACACCCCAGTGTATGTGATGTTGGGAGAACAAAGGGAATAAATGGTGGTGAGCATGTGTGAGGACAGAATGGCGGTATCAGTTTCAGTGTAAGTATATAAACGTGAATGAGGGGACTCTAAATACGTGTGAACTGGTTGTGGGACACTAAGAGGAGAGAGAGAGAGAGAGAGTTGAGTTGTGAGTAGCGTGAGCTGAGGGACGAATCGTTGGGAGAACTGGGAAACGGCTGTCGTTCATGAGTGCTAATGGATGGACTTGGAAGGAGCTGTCTGTTGAGGAGAGAAAAGTAAAGAGAGGGGTAGGAAAATGATAGTTTTTGGAAAGTCCAGAAAAGAGAGAAATTCGTTGTCACTTGGAAATAACTGAGGACTTTCCGCAAGTACAAACAAAAGAAGTCAAAAAAACCCCAGCTAATTCGGCCCACCGAACAAGTGGTGTGGCATGGATGAGGAGACTGCCTACCACGTCCTGGCCCATAGTTTGAGACTTCAGAGGGAGCTATCTCAGGTCTTTGGTACTACTTTTCCTAGGGTGGACATAAAAGACGACTATGGCAGGAAATACCAGGCATTCTTTACGAGGCTGGACATGTGGGGCATTTAGACTGGCACAATAGGTCTTCAGGTTGCTGTGCTCGTAGACTCGTGCTTGTCAGGCATTTAATAAGGTAACCCTTTTAATTTTCCCGCTGCTTCGACCCGTCCACACCTGGCAATTTATGACAGTTGTGGCAAAAATGACAGTCTGCTGAATTCTGCTCACTCGTCAACTTCTCACAGTCATTTTTGTCAGATCACACTGAAATGCTTGTCACCCTCAGCAAATCCACGTTGTTGAGTGCCAGCAATGCGCTTAGCTACAGACTTGAGTTTATCAAAGTGTGTCAGGGAGAAATTCTTATGCAACGTGCTAGTACCGTAATTCAGGCGTTTCACAAGATCCCTTTTCTTCTGGATCAGGCACACTATGGCCATATTGTTTCTGTGCCAACCCATGAGGATCATATCATGCTGCCACCAATGTAGTTCAGTACTCCTTGAGTTCCAATTCAAACTGATTCAAGTCTAATTACCTTTTCTTGGTTCATTCGTTTCGGTTGGTTGGCACTTCTCAAGGCTGTTGCTCTGCCCCAAACAGAGTTGCACTAACCACTGGGTTTACTAGTCGTTTAATGTTAGAGCCGCCTGGCCCGTGTCCATCAACTTTCTTCAACGCCGTCATCCCCTACTCTCTTTAACAACTGGGGGGGGGGGGGGGGTCGGCTTCAATTTCTTCAGAGTACAAGCCTGGGATGGGATGTACACTCGGGGGTCTTCACCCTCCTTTCCACTCCTCTGGCTCTGATCAGCCGCACGCCTGCCCCATGAAAATCTTCGAATGGCAACCTCTGAAACTTTTGCTTGTACCTCCCCTCCTGGGAGGCCAATTATCTTTACCGCTACTCCCATTTATCCCCATGACGCCCCTGACTTTATGCTCTAACGCTAATATAGTTCACTTCTTTCATCTTATGCAGCTCATCTCATAACTGGAAATAAAACCATTAAGTTTATGGAAGTTGGATAACTCTAATTCTATCTCGTACGTGTTACTCTTGGAGCTAACCACTGTTTTAATGCAATACATCTTTATCTTGGCCTGAACAACGCTCAATACATTATAATTAGCAACTAACATTATTCGTTAATATTGCGGCGTTTACTTTTGGGAAAGCAATTGATTTCCCGCAATTGTGTGGTAATTTCTGTGCGGAAAAAATTGGAATTTGAAGGGGGAAACTTGATCGTCACTTCTTTCTCAAAACTTTCAACTCCTGAGGGTTTGCAAATACAATGAAACATAGCCCTCTGAATCATATTCGAGCCGATGAACCGACAAGAAACTCGACTCTTATAATTGTTTAGATTTGAAGCTTCAAATCTTCCTAAAATCAACAGAATTGTAACGGTAACTGTATCGAACTGAGTTTTATCTCTTGGCTGCAACTTGTAAGCAAACAGTTTTGGACTTTGATAACCTTGAAACAAATTTCTGGTGTGGCAACAACAGAAATTTAAAATGATCCAACTCAAATCCCAAAGTTGGGAATCTGCCAGGTAGTTTGGAGGGGAGATGTTTACAGTGAATAAATAAACCTCTTCAAATTAGCGGCTGACGAGGCCGCAAGATAAACTGGAGCTTTCCCTCACTCAACGCCCTCGAGCGTCTCTCCCATTCATGAGCCCTGGAAACAATTATTCGAGTCTCCAGCAGTTTCTCTCTCTCTTCCCCCTCAGCGTTGTATTGAAAAGATACGAAACTTGTTTGGTCGTTTGAGGAAATGAAGCCGCAGCGAGAGTTCGAAGTACTTCACAGAGGCTTCGACTCGCGCGACACGGGGCTTTTCGAACTTATCAACGTTATCTGCTTTCATTGCGGATGTAACTACTATTCCATTACTGCGGAGCTTCTCGACTCTACTGTTTGGACTCTCCGCTGTTATCCTTTGAGTAATAGCTGCACATTCTCTTGGCAATGAAATTGCATGTTTTGATGGCAACTCTGTTATCTGAGGAACGTCGGAACAGCTGATGTCGGTTGAGACGAGGGCACGCTACGGCTGGGCTTATGGCTGCACGTGACAATTCATTCACTCCCGCTCTTTTATTTATTTATGTTTTACTATGAGTTGTTTTGCCTAACTGTTAATTGTTAGGGGCCGTCTCAGGACCTCTTCAGCCGTAGATTGAAAGAGATAACAGTTCGTTTCGTGCAGTAGGTAACTCTGTTTTATTGAATAGATTAACTTCCAATCATGTACGAGACCCTTATGGATTATACCAGTTTGGCGTACATAGACATGGCAGGTGAAAAGATGGAATGTCTTCAGGGTGCCCGTAATGCCTCAAGTGGGGCTACGTAACTGTAGTATAACTAAAGTTTTCGATCCGAGTGAACCTAATCCAGACAACTTGGAACTCTTCCGTGGACAACGTTTTGGAACTACGTATGATCTTAAATGTCCTTGAGCCATTAAGCTACCAACAAGGATGATGTTTGCTTCTCTTGGTGGTGTTACTCCACACGTTTACAGTTTTCTCCAACGATTCATTCGTAGCCTAGTGGATAGAGCCTCCACTTGTAAAACGTGAGGTGCTGTGTTCGATCCCTGGGATGTAAATATTTTTAAAAAAGTGATGGTGAGGGCAACTACTCTTGCTATGGGGGTACATTCGTCAAGAGGTTGGTGGAAGAAGGCAGGAAGGAGGTTGAAAAGGTGGGGGTCACCGACATGGCGAAATGATGTACTACGACGCAATTGTTTGGTGAGTGGGAAAGAGTAAAGGAGAGGAGGTCAACTTCCCGAAATTCGGGCAGAAGGTTGGGGAAAAAGGCTGTACTACAGTACGGGGCATTGTTTTCTTCTCCCACTCCAAACTGGGCCAGAAATGTCACATCTGCTTTCGCTCCCTCATTTCTCCCCTACTGCCTCTTTACAGCTCATAATCGAAGCAGAAAACCTGGGCATAGCCATGCACAATACACTTTCATGGAGGAAAAACGTGTGCAATGCTATTTATAGAAACATTTACCTACTTAGAAGTATAGCCATATCCACTTCTCGTGAGACTACGACTCGACCATTCTTTGTGACTTCGCAAGTGAAGAAGTTGCTAAACTATAGAAATGACCGTGTTACCACAGCCTACAAGAAGCTTGAAGTTCTTGAATAACATTAAAAAGTACAGACATTACAGTTTTCAAAATACTCAAATCTAACAGACCGGACTAGGTGTTTCAACCCTGTCACTTCATGGTTCGCAACAGAAGCGCAAGAAATAAGGATAATACGCTGCAAATCCCTGTGCCCATAGGGCGGACGGTTTAAAAGTAGATTTTAGTTAAAGCAACGAATATTTACGATGAGCACTGCGACTACTTTGCGACTAAGAAGAAATATATTGGCGAATATTGAATTGATGTATGTTTTTCTCTTTTATCTGCCCTGTTAACTACAAAACACAATAATTTCAACTAATAAATGTACTAAATGCGACCGTACGGGTAGTAATTGCTTTGTGGACTGTTGGGTGCAAAAAGACAGATCTGAAGTATAGTACGGGGGAAGAAACGCTGGTTAGGTGAACTCTATCACGGACGACAGCTGAGAGTGAGTGTGTGTCACTGGGCGACAGCAAAGAGACTTCTGTTGGCAAGAGCTTGTTAGTAACGGTTGAGAAGTGCGATGACGGAAGGGGATGAGGAAAACCCAACGGGGGAAACCGTTATAGGGAAAATACGTTGCCGGCTTGGGTCATGTTGTGTTGCCAGGGCTTGCAACGTCAAAGAGTTGATTGACAGGTGGCTCTGTGATTTCTGGATTGACGGCAAAGTTGAAAGTTTGGGACCAGGGGGCTGAACTGGTTCAACTAGAACATCGACTGTACTTCGAAGGAAGATGGAACAGGGCTAGTCCATTCATCTCTCTCCCCTCGTCTTCTCCACTCACCGACTTGGTCAGTCCAACGTGTGAACTGATTGCTCTTGCTTATTGATTTTACAAGTTAATGTACTTCGCGTGAATAATAATAACACTTTTCTAGATTTTGGGGGCGCTGCTAGAAATAGCGGTAGATAATCCGTGACTTTAGCATTCGAGTTTATCTCTGAAAGCCCCTCCATTTCAAGGTCAGATTAACAACTACCGCGATCGTGAGGGCGTTTCCTTCCTTCCTTCCTTCTTGTAATCCTCCCGCTAAGGAGTTCAGCTTCAGCGCTTTCATGTCCCCTTCCGCGAGACAAACGACTTTTCAAACTTCCCTTCCTTCATATTCCTTCGCCCTCGTAAACTGTCACCCCCCCCCCCCCCCAGAGCTATAGTTTTTTTTTCATTTTCATCGCTCTCTACCCTCGAAGAGTTAACATCTCCAGTTGCCCGGCCCTCGACTTTTGACGCCTTGCTGCACCATTTGGGTCTTTTTTATGGGACGATCAGGTTTGACGGGTTCTACGACGTTGTAACTTTTCAAGCTCGACCGTTTAACAGTTGGTAGCGGTGATATTTTAAGAATCGATAAGACATTAGGGGGCTCGGTTTACATCGATTAGATTCATAATAACCTGTTAAGCGCAGGTTGTAACGATTTTCATTAAATTCACAGAGTGTCCTCAACTAGCCAATAACTATACGCCTTCTGACAGCCCGTTGAGCCGTTTGATTGAAATATTGGGCGTACTTTCAGGTAACTAGTACCTGTTGGTTTTCCGTAACGGTTTCCTCAGAAATCCGTGGATTTAGAATGTATAGAGGGGCGGCGAAAGTTGTGCGACGCTCCGCAACAAGATATTTTTGCTAATTGCTGACAGGTGGAGTGTTAATTGCAAAACTGCTGCGTTAGTTTGTATTTGAATAGCGCCATCTTGGTATTCCCCTCACCTTCCTTTGGCGTTCTCCAAGTCAGCTTTTTTCAAATCTTAAAAAGTTTTTCTTGATTTCCATTAATTAGATTACAAAAATAAAATTGAAGTGCAGTTTAACTTCATTTTCCAGTCCTGAAAAAACTTTTACAACAAACACGGTTTTGGAAATGTTCTTTTCCCGTAAGTTCATATCCTGTGGTGAATAATGAGCGTCGTCTAACCTCCAGTGGATACGATACAGAACGAAAACAATTATTTGAGAGTGAACCTGTACAAAGTAAAGTAGAGCATGAAGTGATTGGTGTGACAATGTGGTACAAAATTGTTTTATATACCTTTTGAAGTTCAACTCACTCACCGCCCTCCCAAGCTTCTTTCTGCTGCTCATTCGTGTTTCTTTCGAGTTCAAAACTTTGAGGCTCCTTAGCCCGATTCGCACTAATTTCGTAAACTTCTCACTCAACAGCGTCGGCTCTTTTTCTCGTCTATAACTTTACGTGAACAGTTCTTTGAGTAGTGGTCCTTTTTGCTCACTACTGCTTCTCATGAGGTTTCTTCGACCCGTACAATAATTTCTCTCTCTCTCTCTCTCTCGATAAACGACAACAAAATAGAATATGTTACCCAAACTAAATGTTTAGGAATCGTACTACAAAATGATCTATCGTGGACTTCACAGGCAGACATTATAGTAGGGAAAGTGCACTCACTGCTGCAACTCACAACTGCTAATATAACTGCCACCATATCTCGCGCGACAATATTTGAAATTTTCACAAATTCATAATTTAGAAACCAGAAACATGTTCTTAAATTACCGTTTACCACAGTGCCATACCACTGCCTATAGATCATCATTCATCTTTCAAAGCGTACCTCATTACAATGGACTCTCATCAGAACTAAAACAACTAAAAAGTCATACAACTTTCAAGAAACGCGTGAGAGAATATTTGCTATCCCTTTACTAAATTCCTCCAAACTCTCTAAAATCATGACACGACAGACTATTTAAATTATGTGAATTATAGGATACCTGAATTTTGTTCGAGAAGAAAATAATAGTAAAAAAATAAATTAAAAATAAATAAATAAAATACAATTAAATAATGAAACGAAGATGTTGTTGTTGTAGTAGAAAACTAGCTAATAAGAAGAAGAAACGAAAACTGTTGACGCATGGGTATTTATCACGTTAAATTTTAAAATTTCTGGTTTGGTGTAAGAATGGTCGAGTACGACCAAATCTCGCCAGATGTATTAATAAAGCCGTCATTCTCTCTATCTATTTTTTTTACCATCTACCTCGATTCGCTTCGAAGAACCTTCTCCCTGGGTATATGCGGATAACCTCGAGCTCTACAGATCTTGTAAGGTACATGATCCCGGTAACAGTCGCGGCACTTAATCAGGACCTAGTTGAGGCATGCAGGGTCCATTGGAGCGTAGGGCTTGATGCTGGGTGCGGGTTTTTTCACACACCCTAACCAGCTGTTGTGAAAGGTGTGTTTTTTTACGTGTTGAGATTGGAGGAAGTGTAACTGCGGGTTATAGCCATGGAGAATGAAAGAGAAGGCCACATGGCCCTAATTGTCCCTGGTCGATAAATAAATACATTAATTCATTCATTCCCTCTCTCTCTCACTCCTCTCTCTCAAGTCGAGTAAATAATCCTTCTGTCTGTGCGCGGAGTTGACAAGCTGACAAATGCAAGTTGGCTTAGCATCGCACAACTTTCCACAACCCTTATGAATTAGATGATTTGCTACATCTACAGGAAGTCACCAGCCATAAGTCGGAAAAACAAACACCATTTGGGAACATTTTGCCTGTGAACTTGACGCGCGATTGAGACAAAACGGCAGAACCGAATCCACTCAAATTTCGTATTTGATTTGTAGGTCATCATCGAATGACAAAACAAGCGTATGATCGAAATCAGTTCAAAACTAAGTATAATTATCAGTAATCAAAATGCCAATTTTGTTGTCAAAACTAGCGGTTAAATGTACACGCTTCGGAAAATTATGAAAGGAGCACAGGGTACGGAAAATTAGGGTAGTAGTATAATAACCTACACGTAGTATGGCGGTTTAATGACGCTCATAAGATAGAGGTGAAAAGTGTGTTGTATTAGTAGCTGAAGCTAAGAAACCCGCTGAATGTAAGTGGGGCTAAGGAAAATTGTGTGGTGCGTCGCACTAAGCCGCTTTGTACGGTCACATCGCATTGAGAACGCGGACAGAGCGCTTTAGGTAGAATGAGGAATCATACTGCGGACTAATCCAATCACCTTAATACACACGACGATCGCTTGAATCGTCTGTTCGCGAAAGCGGTCTGAGATAATTGTTATAATTCGGCGATATTTACTCATTATCCGCTTTCCGAGTTTTATTCTCTGCCGCACGAAAGGAAAACCTCCCGGAGCGCCGTAATTTGGACTATCCTCCCCCCCCCCCCTCCATCATCACCGATCGTGTTAATGGTGTATAATGGAAAGTGCATGTCGAGCCGGTAGGAAATGTCAATTAGCACAGGTGAACGAAGCGTGGCCATAAAGCAACTTCCCGGTGTCTGCCGAGAGTGAAAAACGGCGAAAATGTGAAAGCCGAAATGGAGACTGAAAGAAGGAACCGAGAGCAACGGTGGAAAATTAGTGTCAGGCCATCACGCAACTGGCTAATTATATTCGCTGCGGTTATGGAATTCCCCTGCATTGAAACGGCGTCGTTACGTTTTGTTCGCGAACGTCGAAATGCGCTCGTAAAGTTATTTTTATTGGGTGCAGGGCAGCCCGCGCGACACGAGATCCAGCGGTAACCGACAGCGCGGAACTTGTTGCTGGAGTAGTGCAGCTAGTTAAATTTTCACTGGTCGTTACTCGAAATGTACACACACGATATTAATCAAGCATGTGTTGATTTGAGGCATTTAATGAGTCGTTAAGAAGCAAACCATCATTCAACGGAAGAATGGGGAATCGGGCAGGGCGTACTTATTTACCACAAAGCGCTAAATGATACCGACCACCTTCACTAGCCTCCTGCCTACGTCGAGACTGTGACGTCCAGGTTGTGACTTGAACGCAGCTCGTTCCTGGGACAATATCGTACCTTTACACCTTATCGCACGTATTCCATCTCTGTGCAAGCCATATAAGACCCCCCAGTCGTGGTTATTATGAGAGAAGTTAAGTCTAGAGTAACACGAATGAGATCCAGGGATGGCCTGCTAATTTGATTGTTTTGTCTCTAGATAGTCCAAACCAGGAGCGAACTTGAACTGGATCTCCTAGAGAATCAGAAAAGAGAAAGCGAGGGAGATCGGGTGGGGGAGAGATTGATTTATTGAATGAAATGTTTTATTTATTTACCTGGGAGAATTAGGGCCTTGATGCCCTCTCTTCCATTCTCCCAAGAGACAATGAACAGTTCACATCATCCATCTTTTTACACAAAACAGACAGAACTAAAATTTAAGTTACAAAAAAAAGAATAAAAAATGTTACCGCCGTAGGCTTTTCCTTTGCACAGCAACAAATTGTGAAAGGAAGTAAAACCTGTGACCAGGGTTGTGTGTCGGGAGCAGCCGAAAATGGGCAAATAAAGATAGAAAAAAAATTAACACGAAAGAGAGACAATTGGCAAAATTTTCAAATAAGTTCAACACGGGACTCACCAGCGAAGAGGACGGTTGAAGTATTCCCGGCCGGGCGAAATTTTGCCAATTTAAGTCTAATGAATTGAATTTAAAAATATCTGGTGCGTAGCAACACACAACTTTCCGCCACCCCTTTAAGTTCGAACACCACGTACATAGGCGGGCGCTATATCTTCGTTCAACGCATTTTTACAGGAACATTTATGGAGAACAAAATGTTGGGACTAGTTAGCTGAGAGTACTCCAAAAGTTTGATCGAAATCGTTAGAGCCGTTTTTGAGAAAATTGGAATACCGATAAATTAATATTGGACAAATCTCCTTTTCTGAGTTAATTTGGCTTATACCTCCGTTCAACATATATATACAGAAATAATTATGGAGAACGAAATGCTGGTATGTGTGACTTAAAGACATTCCATTAGGATTTATCACATCTGGTGAGAAAGTTACCCTGGAATTTACGGAAATGTTCAAAAAAACGTTATTTTCGACACATTTTGATTTTTATCTCTGTTCAATGGACCGTCACAGGAACATTTATTGGAAAGAATATGTAGGTATTAACTATTCGAAAACATCCTGTGAGTTTGGTGAAAATCGCTGAAGCTGTTTTGCCAAAAAGCGTAAAAAACCTATTTTTGCTTCAGGGGCCCATATCTCCGTTCACCGTATTTTCATGGAGGTATGTATAGAGAAGAAAAGTTAGGTATTGATTAGAAGAAGATAATTTGAAAGTTTAATCAAAATCGTTAGAGCCGTTTTCGAGAAAAATGCGAAAAACCCTAGTTTTTGGTACATTTTAATCCCCCCCCCCCTTCCCATCGGCTGAAATCGTCCATAACCTTATTTTGGTGTCTACAAAAAATAAAAAACAAAACAAAAAAAGAACCAGCTCAATCGGATCAGCCGTTCTCCCGCAAATCGAACTACAGACACACACACACGGACCACGCGCCGAAATTAGGTGTTTTAGACTCAGTAGGGTCTGAAACGTAAAGATCTGAAGAAAACCCAAATTTTTTTTTTTGGGACGATTACTATACTTTCCTTCCCTTCGGGTAGCGGAAAGTAAAAATGGGGGAGAAATGAACGAAACTTCTAATTTGATTATAATGAATGCTTAACGGCGTCACTTCCGACTGCTTAAACATAAAATGGCTTGGTAAAATAATATTCAAACAAAAAAAAAAAAAGGAAAGAAACGGGTTTTTAAAGGTAATGTAGGGGGCGGGTCTCGAGGGGTACGGAAAGTCGACTCACGGGAAGCGGCCAAAACAATGATCAGACGCGCCGGAGACGTTTTTACTCCGCCCGTTATCGCCGCGTTGACAAAGACTCGGAGGAGGGCAGCACCTTACGGAGGCTTCCTCGGATGTTAAAAAAAAGGTCCTATTTCGACCGAAACAAAAAACGTCAAAGGTCGGAATGTAAATAAATCGCTAATATTGTATAGATTTTGTTTTAATTTTTTATTTTATTTATTTATTTTTATTTCTTTTAAATTTAGTTTTTTTAAAACAAATTTATTTTTCGTATTTGTCTAATAGTAATTTCTTAAATTTATTCCTAAAAGTGTTGGTTGGTAAATTTCGGTACTTTGAATGAAAAACAATGGTTCGTATACTGCGATCGTTTCTATGTTTAGGTATTTGCATTAGTTTATTTACATTTCTCGTGGCCCTACCGTGCGCATCAGACATCCAAGTAGTTTTATCGTAAAGGTAAGCAGGATTGCGAAACTTCAAAAGTTTAAACATCATCGTAGCCGGGTGTAACGTGGTCATCCCTTTTCAATCGGAGTACGAACCTTATCGCCGAATTCTGGTCCTTTCTTCAGTTTTGCCATGCCCTCACTTCTCATATCGCAGTAGGCTGTCGTCGCATGGAAAACCTAAGGACTCTACCAGCTGCTTGCAAACATTGGTCGGACAATCGATCGCTATGCGTCTCAATTGGTAAAAGCTTCTAAATATTGCTCTTAACTTTCGTCACCTGCGGTTCCCAAGATGAGTTGCTCCGCAATATTGTCCCCATATTAAAGGCCTTCTTCGAGTATTTCTAGTTTCTCACCATCCATAAATAAATCTGGTATGCTGTGACAATCCACTTTGCCCAGCAACTTGTCGTATTCTAGAAGCATTACTTTCGCCTTTTTGTTTTTTGTTGATTTGCATGCCACACAGACCGTCACCGCACACACCTCTGCCTGGCCCAAAGACACCCACCCCTGCCAGGCCGCCCTGCACTGAGCCATCAGTGTAATATAATAATAATAATAATAATAATAATAATAATAATAATAATAATAAACCAAATTTATTGACAGGAATAACAATAATACATGTTGAAGACAAAGTACGATATAAAATCCCGTCCACCAACACAATAAGTGCTCCGCTTACAAATCTTATCTTCATATCCTAACCAAAATAATATAGCTACAAATCTGATATTACAAAATTTGTATAAGATTTAATCTTATCTTCTCATCCTAGATAATATCATCTTTTTAAAGGCATTTAAACTCTCATATTCATCGAGATTAATTTTATAAGAGTAAAAGAAAAGGAGCCTTATAATAAGCGTTACTCCTCGCTCTCTCCGTGTACCTTAGGTAGAGCAATATTAGACGATAGCGCAGTGCGCGTGTGAGGAGTAAAACATCTGTGCTCCGGCTGAATGCCAGTTTTAAACACAAAAATACACGACTGCAGCAAAAACAGTTCACCCACGACAAGTACATTAAATTCCCGGTATAATCGGAATCTTGGGTATAGGGGTCTTTTCTTAAGAGCAATTCTAATAACAATGTTCTGAACGACCTGCAAGGACGCCAGCAGAGATTTGTAGGCACTACCCCACACAACAATGCCATATTTAAGTAAAGAAAACACCAGGCCAAAATAAATAGAACGAAGCTGACGGAATGACAAAAAATGTCTAGCCTCTTTAAAAACGTAGAAAAACTTCCTTAATTTGATAATCAGAGACTCGATGTGGAAATTAAATTTAAGATTGTGGTCAAATAGAACTCCCAAGTACTTACATTTAGGGACCAACGGCAAATTTATACAATTACAAGATTCCTTATAAAGGAAGCACTCATAATTATGAAAGGACACATCTGACAGATCGGAATACCCACGATTAGAAAAGGAAAAACGCATTAAAGAGGTCTTGTTCACATTAAGGCCCAAGCAATTAGCATCCATCCAGTATACCAGGGCCCCAGCTTCAAAGTGAGAACTCCTCCTTCCCACTTGGATTGCTCATGGATGAAGAGTATCCAAAAGGGTGTTTATGATAATAATGTAGCATGTTCTTGAGGAACTACTCCCTAATGGTGAATGTTTTGAATTCTCCATTCACGGCGAGTGACAGATATCGAAGCGGGCTTTTATCGTCTTTCTCTGCAACCTATTTATTTTTCATATATGTTGCAGAGTCCCCATACTTCAGTACCGGTTGTACTAGCGAAGAGTAGAGGAGTTTCAGCCTCCTTGTTAATGTTATAAAATATCCCGAGTTCGACATTTTCTGCCCAATTCAGGTTGCTATCTATAACAACCCTCATGTTTGAAGCATGCACATCCCCCACACGAATTACATGAGTATAAGATAAATTCGAATTCGTGTGGACCAAACATCATGGACTTTGACTTCAGCACGCTGCCAGCCATCCATTTTCCTACTTTATATAACAATTCTTGTGTACGCTCGAGAATAGCAGAAAAGCAGTGTCATCCACGAACAGGAAACCCCTTCTCTAAAGTGATGGTTGTTAAGGATATAGCCTCTATTTCCGTCGGCTCTCCTTCCTTGGCACTCTCTGCCATTAGCAGACAAGTGCAGGAAGGGTGAGGCTTTCAACTGCTTATTCTCATTCTGATTCTTCACACCCCTGGTGACATATCAATAGAGCGTTCTCCTTATTAGCCAGAGATTTTAACTTCAGTGTTTTCCTCCCTCACTTCAATATTATTGGATAAAGGTGAGAAAACCCCTGTTTATTAACCCCCTTGCCCCGATATCGGGTCTTTCATCGCGATCCGAGCAAATTAGGTTATTTTGATTAAATATTGAAAGGAGTTTGAATAATTTACTTCACTTCTATTACTCGATTAAATTCAAAGTGGGTCTTGATGTGTTATTAGTTTCCTTTCCATATTTTCTCCTCAAGAAGATCTAGTTAATTATTTATTTGATATCTGAGGTGAGTTTTGTGAGTTCTTGTCCGATTAAATATATTGGGCCTAGACACGAAATATTGTTATACAAAACCACTAGACAATGACTTTCTCCAGCCTAGAAAAGCAAAAGGATGTGCTCCTAAGAGATTCCTTGGGGAGCACCACAATTTGTTGTTGTGTTTTTTTAGTGTAACGCCTGTTACAATCTCGGGTTTCGTGTGATGGATTTGATAGACTCACGAAGAGTGTCAAAATTTGCAGTTATAGCTGGAGGGTGACCCAGTTTTGACGTACCGGGCTTTCCGACTCGGACTCTTTGAAGGTTGCGACCAGGAGAGGAAATTTGTCGCCAGCCCCAAGCTCTAATAAACCATTATTGGCCTGGGACTCGAACCTGCCTCTAGTTTTAGATTCAACTTGTTCCAACTCAGAATATTTGGACAACCGCAAAGCTCTGATTCCGTCAAAAGGGAGTCGCTCCCCTCCCGCTTTTATCCGGTACGTGGAAATATTTACATCCGGCGGGGGTCCCGTCGGGAAGGGCTTCCCTTTCGCGTTTTGAGTCCCCTGAAAGGTGGATCGCCAAGTCGTGTCACTTGAGGGACTTCCAGCGCCAGTCCCCGGTAAAAGGGGGTTGCTCTGCCGAGGGAAGGAAAGACGGAGCCGAGCTGCCGCTTGGGAACAGTTGGCCGTTGGAAAGGTAACTTTATACCTTTTGCCGCGAAACACGCGTCTCTCCGTTGCCACTCCCCCCGTCACGTCCCTTGTCTTTTTCGTCCGGGTAATCGACCGGATAAAATGTATAATATGAACGAAGGAAGGGTTGAGAAGAGGGAAGAAAAAAAAACGGTAAAAATACGACGTCGGAAAAAAGGGCGTTTAACCTCGTAAGTTAAGAAGTGAAAAACGAGACGAAACGCTGTTAGGAGGAAGGAGTTTTTTCAGGGTGGTTTTTGCGTCAGGATCCGTTGGAAGCGTCTCACGAGTCTTAACTTAGCGTTATTTGTATACCGCAGCAATTTATATTCCGCTCATTTTGACCACAGCACCAGAGCTCGTGCCGCGCTTCGCCAGCAGCTGCGACGAAGCTGAGATGAACAGGAGGCACACGAACGCTCGACCACAACCAACTTACAACTAAGCCCCGAAAGGGTAATGTTCATCCGTAGTTAAGGGCTGTGTTGCCCAGATGCTTAGTATAACGCAACTTCATTTCTCCTATAGGGAATCTGAAAGTGTGTTCAAGGCATTTCAAGGTATCGCATTAATTGCCTGCTTGCAAGAAAGGCACACGCAATTCCTCAGTCCCTAATGTGGAGTGGCCAAGGGGCACACGTAAATGTCTATTGGAGTCAATGCACTGTACACCATTGACCGAATGGCTCTTGGCCACTCATCGTGTATCAGAGACCTGACGTTCTCTCGGATCTCTTTCGGGTTATGCGTCGTCAGGGGTTCCTCAAGCAGAGCGCTCAAAAATGTACTCATATTCCCTCGCTGGTGGCTCTCTGCAGGCTTCATATCATGCCACACCCCGAGAATGACTGGTCCCCGTATTACGGCTATAATCAAGGCGACCTAATTCCTTGGGATTTCTCGCTTTTATAATCCAGAGATATATCGACGACGACGCGCTTAGCTCGTGTAGACACGTTCAGCTCCACAGAGTTCTCTTGACCTTAGCACCATCATTCGTCTGGACGGGAGCCATGATTAGGGCATTGTCTTCTACAAAATGAATGTTTCTCTGTGCACTCTGCCGCCTCACTCGTATTGCTAACTTCCTCTTCTAACTGGCTCGATCCCTCCTCCTGCTCACCCACTATAATGATATCCCATTTGCACGAGATCCTTCGCGTACTTACATGATATCATATTTTCGCTGTCTGGCTCCAATCGGCTGGCTGGGGGAGGGTCCTTGCGTACCAGAGACCTGGGGTCCTCCAGCAAGGAGGGGCAAATCCAAACCCCTCCAAGGCGGAGGTTCCCAAAGCCGTAAGGCAAGTCCGGGCAGGCTAGTGATCATTCTAGCCTCACGGTATATTTTTCCCGAAATGGTATGCGCGGGTGAACAGCCCGCGGCGTTAGCCGGTGCACCGAGGGCTAGGTCCATGAAAGGTGGATGCCACTGTAGGACGCTAGGGTAAAGGTAGTCTGTTCCGCCGATCCCTAGTACCCAGCAAGGGGGTCCTGCAGGTATCGCAGTGGTTGAGGGTTCACTGGAAGTAGTCCCAGCCCCTTTTCCCCTCTTTTTGCCCGATGGGGTGGAGGCAGGTTGGGGCTGCAAGGCTGGTACTGCCCACGCACACCCCGTACATCTGACTACAATGTTTCGTTTCACTCGCTTTTGCTTTATGTCCTGTTTTTTCTGATCATAAATTTGTTTGCTAAACGAACAAAAAAGAAAAAAGTATTAGAGTTGACACAACAACTGCCTGGTAGGTTCAGTATCCCACTCGTGGCAGAGTGGGGGAATGCAGTTTGAAGTGCGCCTGCTTGGGAGGAAATCAAAGCGTACTGTTCAGATTAACTGCTGAGCGGGCGTCGACAATGGCTCTGATGACAAGCGTCTTACTGTTAGATGATCGTGGGTTCAAGTTCAACGAGAATAAGAACAGAATAAATACCAAGCCGGAGAGAATCCGACACGTCAAAAACCGCTGAATGCGGGGAAAAGGCGGGAGTCGCTGGTAAACGACGGGAATCAACACAAAATACGTGGGAAGATCAGAAGGGACTGAGATCTGAAGACTCAAATATAGAACACTTTCTAGGTGAAGGGATTCTGTAAAGAAAATCGATACCTGCGGACAGGGCGAACAATGAACAAATGAAAGAGACACACGGAAGCAATGGAAAAAGATGAACAAAGCGATCTGTATCTACACATCAAAGGGGAGGAAAAGGCTCCGACGAAAAACAGCCTTAGAAGCAACCCCTCATCAACACTGAAAATAAACAGTAGAAAACTAAGGGCAGGGAGTTATGGAAAATATGGAGATTCTGCTCAAGACGCCTCCGTCCCTGAAGATTCTGTGGCCCCCTCTGTCACCAATCTGACGATGAATATTTTATTTTTCTCGTTGAGTCGAGGTTGTACCAGAATCATGTTTTTACCACGAGCAGCCTGCTCATCATGTTTAATCTTCTAAGGAATTAATCAGGCCAGGAGTTCGCCATGAGATGAGCAACGATTCTTACGTGTTTTCGGTATATTCACATTTTATCTACCTCTGTTGGACGCACGAATGAGGTAGTTTGCACTGAGAAATACATGGACATGATGAGCGTGAGTGAGGACGCTTGACAGAATGGCGATATCAGCTTGACGGTGAGTGTATAAACGCGAACGAGGGGAACTGGTTGTGAAACACACCAAGAGAGAGAGAGAGTTGTGAGTAGTGCGAGACTTGAGAGACGAATGATTTGGGAGAACTGGGGAACGAGTGTTGTTCGACAGGGCTCATGGATGACTGACTTTTGGAAGGAGCTATGTTTTGTGGAAAGGAATCAAGTAATTGGGTTAGTTCCGTCAGTAGGTAAATTACTTAAGTTAACGTATCTGTTAGCTGGATCCGTCTCCTTCACATCTGTGTCTTTACATTGAAAGCGCTCGCCCACAGTATCTCACCATCCAGAGGAGACGGACTCGTCTAACAGGTAAGTTAACTTTAGTAATCTAAAATTTAGTGGTGGGAAAAGATAGTTGGGAAAGTCCAAGAAGGGGGAAATCCATCGTCAGTTAGACTAACTAAGGAGCGGGGCTTCCACAGGTGCAAACAAAATGGTTGAGGTCGAGAGGTGTTTGGGGAAACAATGACTTTCCATAGGGCCAGTGAGTATAGTTAAATGCGGACTTTGTGAGGTCAAAAACCCTGCTAATTCGGCCTGCCGAACAGTCTCTTTGGCAACCTCCTCTGAACAGAAGTCCTCACACCCCACACCCCTTTGCCGTCATTCCTCCTTCATTCTCATGTGTCGTTGTATTCAAACGAAACTTCTCATTTAAAGTTAGCACTATCATGGCGAGTAGCTCGAAGCTTTTCCTGTATCGCCTTCCAATTATTTTGCTCTGTTTCTTTTGTGATAACTGATGAGTAGCGCTAATTCAGTGTGAGCGAAATTGTGACATTGGCACCACTTCATCATGCCGTAGATCTTCTTTCATTGATTATCAAATGGAGCTTGTCGTTCAGAGTCGGCACAAGCACTCCATTCTTGTCCATTCAATCCATTCCACTTCCTTCAACCATCATTCCCAGTTTCTAACACTACTTTCGAATGGAGCTTCTCAGGTGCCGAACGCGAACGAGCGAACTAGAGATGAAATTTCAAACATCTCTTGCTAACTTCCCATCATTTCTATTTCACTTTACCTCTTCTATCACAGCTTGCTAATGAGCTCCTCAATGAGAGTTAGCAAGAGTGAAAAAGTGGCAGTGGCACAGTCCTTTGTATTCCACTCTCGTCAACTATCATTCCCAGTTTCTAACTTCTACTTTCGAATGGTGCGTCTCAATTAGTTAACACGAACGAGCAAACCAGAGATGAAATTCCAGACATTCCCTACTTTTTCCAACATTTCTGCTCCATCACCACCTCCTCTATCGCAGTTGGCTAGTACAGCTCCTTGTTCAATGCTTGCAAGACAAAAAGTGAATCGTTGTTTCTTAAGCTTATCCTCAAACTGCCGTCAGGCTTCTTTGGCGTATCTCGTGTCACTTAAAAATACTGGAGAATGGTAGCCGGAGTGGTTAAGTAATATTTGAGTTATATGTTGTACACCCCCCTCTACCCTCCTCGCTTCTCTTGTAATTGTCGTTTAACTTAGAGTTATGATTAGAGGGATAACATGTTTTGGCAGTCGAATGTACAAAATGAGTTGCTGTAGGCTCTACTTGTCCTACCATTTGCACTGTGGCTCCCACGCCTACTAACCCTTGTGCTGCCTCTCCCACCTCTGCTGCTACTCCAGCTCCACTTCGCTCTCGTGCCTCTGTTGGAACAGCGCCAACCTTCCTTCCTCACTCTCTTTCTCTTCCTCCTCCTTCAATGGGTCAAAAGGAGGCGGAGAAAGAAAATTATTGCTTTCAAAAGTTAGCACATTTCAATTTCGTCGTAATTGACGAAGTCTTTCATTTCAGAAGCGCGTTGATGAGACGGCGGAGAACAATTAGCAACGTAACTGCACAATGTCACGAATCACTCGGTTCGAAGGGGCATGGAGGGGAAGGGAGGGGGTCATAATTAGATGGCAGCTTTCGGCTTCGCTTCCTATTTCTCAATTTTCCTTCCGCGATGACAGTGTTTACAACGGAATCGATTTATTAAGCGGTTGCCGGGGGAGGGTAAGTTCCTTGCTAGTCACTCGCTAGTCGCGCGGGGGTGCCAAGTGATTCGTAGCTATTAGGTTAATGACCGTGTTTTCCGCCTCAGATCAGTTCGCATGGATCTGCCGGCTGAGGGGTCTGACGAGAGCCTTTCGATGGGTTTGAGACGTTGGGCCCCCACTTCGAAAACACGCGAAACACGTTTCGTGTAGCTGCGTTTTCGTCTTTTTTTTTTCTTTTCAACGACGACTTTAATCGACTTAAGTTTCCCCGCTAACGGCCTACAAACTGGACGCGATCTCGAAAGGAAAATTCGGGGTTTTTGAACGAATCGCCTCGTTGCAGCCGTTTAAACACGTTCAAACGTGCGTGCGCTGGTTTGGACGCCCATTACCTCCTCTCAACGCCTTACAATACGGTCCACTTTGTCACTTCGAATGGCAAACAACAGAAATTGTTGTAGCGGAATATTAAAAACTCGAAAATCGCTGCGTCTCCTGAATTTTTGACGTTATCGCCCTAATTCGATGCCACTAACTAGAACCCCGTCTCAACATTTATGACTGCGCCCGAGATCTCTGCGCAACGAACTTCGCCATCATTTTTGAGCCAATTTTGAACTTTGGGCGCGTTCTAATTGAGAGATAGGGAAAGAGAGCCGCTGAGAGAGAGAGAGAGAGAGAGAGAGAGAGAGAGAGAGACTGACTGATTTATTTATCTATCTGTACATTTTTGGGCCTAAGCGGCCCACTCTTACAAACATACAGAAAACTGTATGAAAAACAAAATTCAGTATCTTACAATTCAAATAAACGTCATCTATTAAATTTTCATCAAATATTGAAACATTAAGTTATCAAAACAAAAGAAACAATTTCGCAGGTCAATGGTAATTTCTGATACTAAAACACTTTCGATTACATAAGATAATTATTAACTAGACTGGAGAACAAGTTTTTCCTTTTGCTCTTTGAACATATTGAGGAAAACGGTAGGCGAACTTCTTCAACTGGTGCAAATCTTTGAATGAAGCGTTGCGTGTGTTACTGATTTGTGCATCCCAGGACAAATTTTTGGTTATCATAACCCTCAGATCTTTTATTTTATCCTGGTAGTCAAGCACGACCCCGTCTACTTGTATTTGGCAAACCTCATCAAGATCAACTAATTTAATCATGCGTGAGCTTCCCAAAATCATAGCCTTACACTTTGTTGGGTTCATCTTGAAGTTATGCTTTTCGCACCAATTTGGAAATCTCCGTATTCAATTTGGCAACTAAAGCGTAGGCCGACGCATAAACTTGTAGGTCATCTGCATACATCATATACTTTATGTCACTGTGCGCTCCCAATACCTTAACTAAGAGAGAGATAGAGAGTGAGTCATTAACAATTCATAATAATAGACATTAAAAGAAAAAGGAAAACTTCTTATATGTTATTGAAGGCCCCAACTGTATGCTTGGCCTGTGGAATTGAAGAAACGAGTTGTTACGCACACGATGCTGCCACAATTAAAAAAAAAAAAAAAGGTACAGTTCACGAACACAAAATGAAAACAGGATGGACGTTAATGGAGGAGAGGAATTGACGAGGTTAAAGGAATTGAAATTTACCGAACGTGTTGTCGCATCTGAATATAAACTTATCCAAACGCAAATCACACGACGTGCTATTCGTATATACTAGTATAATTGTGCATCGTACTAACGTTAATTATTGCGAATCTCGCCCCTTCTCAGTGGTGTAACCTACGACGAGCAATATTACTCTGCTATATTTATTTCATGAATGTAGGATGTGCGGGAAGAAGGCAAGGCTTCACATAATTGAGAAGATGCACGGCTATAGCGCATATGTTGCTCAACGTTACAATAATTATTCTCGTCGTATTGGTGATGGGTGATGAGCGAAAGTGTTTGTATGTTTGAAAAAGTAGTAGTCAGTGTTACTGCCAGTTCAAGCTACAGAGTTTAAGTCGTTTATTCAAGTTGTGTCAGTTGGATTTGTTTTGTAAATACAAGTATTAAATAGTTGCTACCCAATTCAATTCCTACATGTATCAAATCCTGTTTTGCCTTCATTTAGAATACATTTCATTCTTTTCTCTCTCTCTCTCTCTCTCTCTCTCTCTCTCTCTCTCTCTCTCTCTCTCTCTCTCTCTCTCTCTCTCTCTCTCTCTCTCTCTCTCTCTCTCTCTCTCTGTCTCGCTCTTGATCTTCTCTCTCTCTCTCTCCGCCGCCGCTAAATGCCGCTTTACGTTTTGCGGTGTGGTTGAGCCTGGACGAGCATGTCACGGCTTCGAGTTCATGACATCGAGAGACACCCGGAGTAGGAATAAACTGCTGGTCATTCCTAGGCACAGAACGGCGATGCTGGCTCGAGCCTTCGTTGTGCAGGGGTCAAAGCTATATTATGACAAAGTTGATGAGTTTGACTTCACGAAAAATGTTGTGTTCAAAAAACATTTCAAAGAAAAATTGTTGAAGGAATATGTATAAGTTGTCGTAGCGATGTCCCACGCTCTCGTTGCACTCCTTACTTCCTCTTGACTTGAATTCATTGTTAGCTTTTTTAGTAAATTATTTTGTGCTGTGTTAGTTTATGTGAACTACTATTATTACTTGAAGTATTAGTATTTGTGCTGTAATAAGTGTTTTAGGCTAAGAACGTCACTCATAGAAGGGGAAGAATATCCCGGTACTCTCCCTTCGCGTTGGGTGTGTGTAAACAATTGTGTATGTGTACGAATGATGAAAGGCGTACGAAAGGTAAATTAAATGTTTGAGTGAATGTAATTTATTTGGTGTGGACGAGTTTTTTGTGTTTTTTTGAGGTTTTTGTAGTGTTTTTCTTTATTCAGTACGTACAGCATGCTAGCGAGAAGTATGTAATCGTAAATGTAGTGCAACGAGTAGTATATAAATTACCTACAGATTGTTATGATTGTAAATGCAAATTTAGAGGATGATTGTGAAACCTGTCGCCGGGGGGAATGGAATCCCATTGCCGTAATTCCTCCAGGTGGTTAAATAAAATCAGTCAATCAATCAATCTTTCTCTCTCTCTCCTCGGCCGGCCGTGCACATGGCGTTTTCCCTCGCTTCACCAATCAACATAAACTAGTAGCTTTCACTGTTCCGGAATTCATCGGGTTGCTCATATTTATGCCACGACCATTATTGAGAAACCGCTGCACAGCGGGAGTTGTTAGAATTTCAGAATTTCTTGTGTCGCTTTGTCTTTTGAAAATTGCTAAACAGTGCAAGTTTATGTCGTGCATCGGACTGCCAGCGCGGTTTTTATGACATTATTGGTCTTTTATTGTGCTGCTCTCGTCATTTTTGTGTCGTCGTTTTGGTTACCTGGTCCACACAAAATATTTTCTCGAAATTCGTTGAAGCCGTTTTTGAGAGAAAAATATCAGGAGCGCCACACCACACAACGTTCCTTAGCTCAACGTAAATTTACTGATTTTCATTTTTACTTTCCTTGGCTCTACGAAGTAGAAAGGAAAGTTATGTAATCGGCTGAAAAAAAAATTTTGAGTTTTCTTCAGATCTTTACGTTTCAGACCCTCCTGAGTCCGAAAAACACTATTTGGGAAAATGGTCTGTGTGTGTGTGTGTCCGTGTGTGTGTATGTGTATCTGTATACGATTTTTAGAGAAAACCACCGTGCCAAATCAGCTCAAACTTGATATCTCGCCAGCAGGTTACCATGGAACGCCAAAATAATTGTATGAACAAAATCCACCGAAAGTTAACTATAGTTATCATAGTGATCGATACACCAAATATTTTTTCTCAAAAACCGCTCTAACGATTTTGATTACATTTTTAATATTGGTAGCTCATAACATGGTAATTATACCATAAAATTCCCATTTGTGGGAAAATGACGAGAGCAGCACAATAAATTATCAAAATTTTCGACGAAATTGATTTTAGCGCGGTTTCTAGAGAAAACAACCATATCAAATCAGTTGAAACTTGATGTCTAGCCTACAGGTTACCATGGGACGCAAAAATAAGGGTATGGGCAAAATCCACCGAAAGTTAACTATAGTCATCATAGTGATCAAAACACCAAATTTTTTTTCTCAAAAACCGCTCTAACGATTTTGATTAAATTTTTTATATGGATAGCTCTTAATAATATAATTATACCATAAAATTCCCATTTGTGGGAAAATGACGAGAGCAGCACAATAAATTATCAAAATTTTCGACGAAAAGCGTTTTTGCCGTGGTTTTTTCCTTATAAACTCCGCTGGAATTCTTGTAGAATGTTAAAAAAAATTGGTATTGTAGTCCAATCTAATACCTAAAGGATGAGTGTTTGAAAACGCTCATGAGATACATGGGGCTCACTCCAGAAATTCCTGAATTTCAACTACCACCGTTTCGCTTAATACCAGTTCTAACAGTTATTACCCAATAACTCTGCAAAAGTGTTTACTATCCTCCTTCAAAAAATCCGTGTTTACAGCCTCATTAATTTTCTGGGTACCATTTGCTCAATAATGGTCCTGGAATGAGTACGAGCAGCACAATAAATTCTTTAACTGTCATCGCTGCCGCTTCATGCTGCTGTAAAGCGTTGTTTGACCAAGTTCAAATTAACTGAGTGATAAATGAATTGATTAAATAGAATTAGCCACGTACAAAGTGAATTGACGTAGAGCTAAGGAAAGTTGTGTGTTGCAACGCACCAGATATTTTTTTACTAATTCAACTTACTTTTCCCTCAGTTCTTTCGAACTCGGTAAAACATCACTACACGGTGGCAAAAAGCGGTAGCGTATACGGTTCCGGAATTTATTGTGCTGCTCGTACTCGTTCTACGACAATTATTGAGTAATTTGTGCACAGAAAATTAATGAGGTAACCGACACGATTTTTTGTTTTAAGAATAATAATTACTTTTGTACAGTTATCCGCTAAAAACGTTTGGGTAGGGTAATAAGTGAAACGCCGGCTGTTGAAATTCCGGAATTTCTGGAGTAGTCCCTATATATTCTACGAGCGTTATTAAACGCTCATCGTGTAGGTACTTCATTGGAGTACCACATAAGTTTTTTTGAAGATCCTACCACTTTCTGAATGGAGTTTATAATGAAAAAACTACGCTGAACTCTATTTTCGTCGAAACGTTTGGTAATTTATTGAGCTGCTTTCGTCATTATCCAACGAATGGGAATTTTAAGGTATTGCTGCCTCATCAAGGGCTGTTCATGACAACAAATTTAATCAAAATCGTTGTTGTCGTTTTCGGAAAGAAACATATTTGCCGTTTTGATCACTATGAAAACTATTTTTTTGGGCGGATTTTGCTCGTACCCTTATTTTGGTATCCCATGGTGACCTGCGGGCTAGATATGAGGTTTGAGCTGATTCGGTGAGCTGTTTTAGTTTAATCGCGTCCACAGAGACACACACACACACAAACCATTTTCCCATATAGTGTTTTTTGGACTCAGTAGAGTCTGATACGTAATGATCTGAAGAGGACTTTTTTTTCAGCAGATTACATAACTTTCCTTTCTACTTCGTAGAGCTAAGTAAAATGAAAATATATCGTGATTTGAACAGTTACTTTTGTAGCGATTCCACTGATACCTTCATTTTGGCGTGTCGTGACGATTTGCAGGCTAAATATGAAATTTGAGCCGATTCAGTTCCGCCGTTCTCCCTCAATTACGTTCAAACGTAAACGATTTTTCGAGCTCAGAAACCTTTGAAACGCCTTGCCCGCGTTTTTCTTCGAAAATGCTCCCCCTTACTTTTCCCAACCTAATTGCAATTAATTCTACGAAAACTCGCAAAAAAAGAGCCTCCGGGCCAAAATTGATCACCCCGTCGCGTTTAGCCCCGAAGTATCTCCGGGAACTGAAGCCCGAGCCCGTCATCTGCTCCCGTCCAAATTAAAAGCCACAACCGCTCAAATTAACTTCCTCGGAAATTTCGTTGAAACCCGAATCCTCGCTTTGGACTTGGGCCGAGGAACTTCAAACTTCAACTTGAACAAGGCGGGGATTAATATTTATCACTGGAACGGGAGTCGGCTCGTCTTTCATCGTCAACTTGAGCAAAGTAGACGAAGAACTCATTTGCCGGGAAAATAATTGCCTGGAGATGTAATTATGAGAAGCGCAGTGTTAAACGCGAAGAGGCTTCCCGTCTTATTGAAAGCATCATTACTGTACTGTGCTGCATCGCTCGAGGCTCGAACCAAAGAGGAGAAATACTCATAAGACGAGGAAGTTTAAAAAGCTGCCCCCGCTCATCCACCCTCCTACGCCGCTCTTCCAAAAGTAAACCCAACCTTCATAACTTTGATGTTCAGTATTTGATATATGAATGGAAGTTCCAGAAGATGGAACGGTCAGATGAAAGTGAGCACCGCAAAGTTCGGATGAGCATTAGAAGTATTACCTTGTCAGAAGGCGACTCGTTGTATAACATCGGGTTTTACTTCGCTTCGCGATATTTCTCGAAAATGTTCTCCGAGCTTTTCACAACAATTTACTCGGAAAGGAAACCATTTCCATTTTGCGCCCCGCCTGATTCACTTCCGTTGACCCGAGCGAGGAGTAAGATTCAAAGCAATATGGCGCAAATACTTTGTGAAAGTACTCTATTTATTACTGTTTCCATAACCGTCGGAGATCGGTTTCCACCTTCCGCTTAAGACTCTAAGGAAGAGTTGAAGCGATTGAAGTCGCATTCAATTTTCCAACTCATGTACCGAGTAGAAATGATTTGAGAGCTCTGGGACGGAACCGTTATTTGTGATGTTGTTGGGATGAAGAGGAGAAGGGTTAGACTTTAACAAAACGAAGAATTATTTCATAACTGAGACGAACGAGAAAGGGCTATTGATAAGAAATATACTGGTGTTTACTTGAGATACACGACAAACTGTTAGTAGTAGAGGTACTAGGAGACAGAGTTTACACGTGGGTAGAGCCAGACTCTGGACGAGCCAGTTCCTTGTTGGACACGGCCTCCCGTGCTAAGGAAATGAGGAACTACTTGCTGCTCCCTTGCACTTCCTACAACAGCGAGCGACGGTTGTTGGAAGAGCAGCCAAGCATACCAGCTTTAACTGCTTTTGTGCAAGCTTATAACCATTTCGCCCAGTGTGCATAATAGGTTATGTCAAAGAAACGTGGCAACAGTTGAAACATGCCACCCAACTAAATAATGAGATCGGGCGAGAAAACCGATTAATAACTCCTCCCAGGTTCCCCACGTTCATTCACTGGCAACAGCTCCCCATCGGGAGACTGGGCAAGGGACAACCTGCCATACCCCCGCAGGTCTTGGGTTCAGTGGATGCTGAATGAGTGGCTGGACTTGTGATAGCAAAACCGCAACTCCCAGAACATTCAACTGGTATAACTCGCTCTGGATACTTTCACTGGTGTGAGCAAAGATGAGAGCTGAAACACAACGTTCAAGTGTAAGTGTTCTAAGGCAGAGTGGGCACAAAGAGTGGTGTAAAGGAAATGCCAATCCTTGTGTTTGGCAGTGTATGGAAAGAAATAAGTCGAATGACATGTCATGTCTCTAAGAACTTGACAGCTTCAGGTCAGATTACCACTGAAGAAGAGGAGAACCTTGACCCCTGGTGGACCTCTGAAGTCACTTCAGTGACGTCGACAGTCAATGGCGTCGATAGCTTCTCTCCTATCATTAATTAGTTGGTGGTTGGTGAATATTCAAGCACTCTTTCCTATGTGTAAATTATTAGTTGTTGGTTGAATGTTAATTTTGCATCAGGTGCTTTGTGTTGTTTCCTTTGTCAAGGACCTGAATGAAGGTTCACCACCTACCTAGAGCGCACGTCAAGGTTAGGCACTGGTAGGCCTAACCAGGCACCTAGCCAGACGAATTTTGCGCCAGTATCTCTGCCCCTGCCTTAATTCGAAAGCAAATTAAAGCATCAGTAACCTCTGCATTCTGGTTCTGCCATGTGGTATGAGCTGGACGTACCAACAGGCACGACTGGTGGCAGGAGCCTGCTAAGGCAAAGTCGTTCTTCTAACCATTGATAAGATGAAGGAAAGAACGGATCACGCTGAATGAAAACGAGGACAGATGTATACTGACCAGGCCACTGAGTAGCTGTAGTGTTGTTATGGCCCACAAATAAGTTCTAAGCGAAACTGCAGATTCATGCTGGATTGGTTGATCCAGCAATGCTAAGACGAGGAAGGTTCCAGCTCCCGTACTACCATGTACATAAACCTTTCTGTAAAGCACTAGTGTGGGTGAGCAGTGCAACTTCTGGTGACAATCAGAATTACCTGGGTCTATGTCTATAGGCCTTTTTTTAAATCGCCTGTGGTCTTCTGGTTCCCTTACAAATACATCATCAGCGTTCATATATCATTAGTGTCGCCAGTTGATATTACTGTCACGAGTCTTGCAATCTGCAGGTGATGCTGGACCCCAGCCAGGAAGAAAAGGATGCAGTTGCGTTTCATCAGACCTTGGACTGCCGCCAGAGTGGGCAAACAATAGCTCGGTAATCCTCCACTTCTTCTGCACTCGGTCCCTCCCAAGCTCATCATCGAAGAGTGCGCAACAGGACAGAGGCACGGAGTGAGGAGATACGAATTAGTTTTTGAATAAAAAGGGTGCAGTTTAGGGCGTTTCCATTAGAAAAGGGGAAGAGGTAAATAGTATATGGAAGTGAGCTACAAGAGGGGCAACTGTATGGATGTTGAAGTACAAACGACTAACAAAACACAGTTCATTCTTTCAACTACAAGGTCAATAAAATGGAACCTGCGTGAATCTCCTGAGTCAGAGTCCAAAATGTCTTTCCGCCAACATAAAGTATCTACTGAAGATTCTGTTTTTCTTTACAATCCGTGCTCTCTCAGGCCTTGGCGGATCTTCTTCAACTCTGCCGAGCCAAATTGTTGCTTATCCATCTTCGCCACCTGAGAAGGAGCGTTGGCGCGATTGCCGTGTAATTGTTCCCGCTAATATCCCGAGGAATTCCGAAGGCCTGACAGTTGAAATTAGTTCGAAGCTCCGAGAGGGAGCCTCGTGTGATTAAAGCCGTTTTTGAGGGCGTTAATGGGCGCGGCAGCTTCGCTCTCGTCCCGTCCATAGACTCAGCCTCTGGGAGGATCGTGCTCTCCTAGCACGACTTGGAACGACCAAGAAAGCACCATAACTGATGAAGAAAGGCGAAGAAGAGGTGGAAAACTAGTTTTTTTTTAAGAGTAAGTTTTTTGTTTTTGTTTAGCCGGAGATCGTGAGGAATCACCCACACCGCCTTTCCCCTCTGGACCATGCCAGGCCTCTCTACCTTCCTCTCGTCCGCCCCTAATCCCCCCGCGTTCTTGTTTTCAGTTTCAATCCCGCACAACCTTTCCATCTTCCCCCTTTCCCCTCGCAAGGGCCCTAAGCCTTCGGGCCTTCCCATTCCTTTCGGGCCCAATAAATCATTCAAGGCGTTCGGACGAGGTTGAGCCCGAGACACAATAGATGAGCCCGAGATACAGTCCTCATTTCACGGAACATCACTCCTCAGCCGCGGCGTGCCCAATCGTAAAATAGATTCTTTTACCTTCTCACATATTTGTCGTGATATTTTATGCGTATTCACGGCCCCCCATCTCCCACACGTTCTTCGGGATGACCAGGTTGATGGGAGGAGGGAGGAGAACATCATCTCCAGCCTCAGGCCTCTTCGTCTAATAACCCGAGTCACAAAGCACCCTTTTTTTGTCGAATCCCACGTAAATTTTATCTCTAACGGCCGAACTATATGCTCTTTATTATTTCTCCCGTTGTATTGTTTATGTACAAATCGCTTCAACTGTCGTAAATATCTCCGAGGGGAGGCTTCTTTATCCCAGGGAAGGAAAGATGACTCGTTCTACGTCATTGATATCCACACGCTTCCAACTACAACGTTCTGAAAAACAAAATTAATTTTATTCTCTTTGAGAAAATTTCCCACACCTTCGTATTTTTGAGTTTTAAACAATATTATCACAACTTTTTCATTTTATTTTACTTTTTTACAAATAAAATTGTGTGGTCCGCCAAAATTCCATGGGGTGCTCGGTACCTTACAGAATATGTGCGGCGACTCACGTGCAGTTTGAGTTAGTGAGGAAGCCCTTGCGCGTCTGTAAACAGGACTGTTGAAAATCCCTCTTTTTGTACTCAAGTAGCGTGGTGGACTGCATCGCCAGGAAGCGCAAAAGTACCCCGAAACAACAATCATCACGGGGGTGGGTAATTAAAGCTAGAATTTCTAAATCTCCCTTGTAATGGGAAATTTGATACCAACCGTGTGATTCTGATCGCTGGACGGATCACCCTCAACCGGCGAGCACGTGGAAAAAGAATACACAAGGAAAAATATCAATGGAAGGAGGAAATGAAACAGGACCTATGTTTCCCTAGCTCTTCGATGGGCCCCAACGCTTTTAAGAAAATCCACAGTTGATTGCTAGCAGGCACGGTTGGGTTTTTGACAAGACAACCGAATCTGTTGCACTTGAAATGGAGGGGGAGAGGCGATTCCTTCCAGCGCCCCACCAGCGTGTCAGGTGACCGTCCAGCGACCCCTCTGCCAATCGTCAAAATGAACGTTTTTTTCTCCGAAATTGAACAGGGACGAAGGAGTTTTAGTTGGTTTCATAGGCGTTCAGTATAGTGTCTACTACTCTACACAGTTGTTTCGTATTGGAAGAAAAATTCGGTCTATCGTGTTATTTTATTCGGTGTGCTATTTTGAGCATTAGCAGCTTCTCGAGTGACTTGGGAAAGAGAGGGAGTAATGGGAGATCGCGTTTTGCTTCCGAATTATGATGACGATTGCATGATCTTGCCTTGGCCCGACAAACATTCAGGATCAGTGTTAGAAGAACCGGGGGAGCTGCTGGAGTGAGGCACTCCAAACGCTTTGTCTCAGGGCAGACCCAAGAGATACGACGGAGCCTTCTGTGGATGGAGAGGAAGGACACAGGGGAGACTGTGGGGCACTGCTAAATGAACGAACTCATGTATGTTATGGGCGTAGTCAACACTCCTCCGTGGAGATGGCTTGGCACAGATCAGGCGAGACCCGACCACGTCCTGGCCCAGTAGCAATGACTTGAGAGGGAGTGATTTCTGGTCTTCGGTACTACTACTCTTTGGGTGGACTTCAAAGAAGACTTTCAGGAGCGAAATATAGAAGGACCAATGTTTTGCGATGTTGAAAGCACGGCCGATCAATTCGACCGGCTCATCCTGATCTTTTGAAATTTCGTGTGACTTCTGTAGGTTTTCAATTCTTCTAGCGCTAATAAGTGGTACGAAAGAAGATTGATTCTTCGTTTCGTTTTACTAGACCAAAATAGTCCTTAATGGTTTAATTCACTTCCCGGAAGTCGGCAGCAAAAGTCATCAGGCGGAGTTAAAAGCCGGGGATTACAACAGCATCGAATGGAAGGCGGCTCTGAAGTCACAAATTCATGTTCGGGACGAAGTGTCTCGAACGAGAGTCGACACCAAAAAACCATTACAGTTCTTCTCCACCTGAGCTCATTACTATTTAAACCCCGGCGCGATCCACAATTAACTCCGGCGTTTCCGCGCGAAATGGCGCTTATAAAACGTCGGCAGAAGCCATTCGCTCTAATTCCAAAGTGTCGTCGGCCTAATGATGGAAAAAGGGAGGCGACTTTCAACAGCAGTCATTTTCTCTGCCGCCTCGTCGAGAAGCGTGAATTATTTGAACTGAAAGCGGGAGTTAATGTTTTATCATAAAAGGGTTCCGGAGAGAGCTTTGTACGGCGGCAGAGCGATCGGCCGTAATTTGGAATATTTGGCACCTTCCTCGTTCCGCTCCAACTGCTCGTCAAATTAAACCTGTTTGCACGCCCGCGAACTTCAAATGGGATCGTTTATCGTGTAACGCCACCCGGGAAAAATCGTCTCTGTTGAGAGTATTCGGGGTGTGGCTGTGGGTCTACCGCGACCTCGCACCAAACGGAGAGCCATCCTGAGCTCTACCACCTTTACCTATAAGGTAAATTACCGAAATACCTCATGTTCGTGAAGGAAACTGACATCCACCAAGTGTACGGCTGTTTGACTCAAGCCAAAAATTGGCAGGAGGGCGGTATTCCCGACAAAAGTTATTTCACGAGGTTAGGACTCATTTAGAGTGGGCAAAATTGTCCATCTGCCAAACAACGCTTCTCTGGAAGCGACTTGTCACGAGTTTCCCATGTTCATTGGGATTTTAGAGACTCTTCCTTCATCCTTCTACCCCCGTAGCTTTCTCTTAGTTCGTCCTTTAATTCAGTATAGCTCGATCCGCCCATTGCACAATTTAGAGATAAACCTCTATGTTTATGTGCAGTTCTTTAACTCTTCATTGCATCTTCTTCCTTATTTACTTGCCACTTATCCCTTTCATCAAATTTACGCGGTACCAAGAAAAGTAGAATGATGGTTTTCCCCACCTTTCCTACCACACGAGGGTTTTATTTCTTTTTTAAAAACTTTTCTGTGAATGAATGAAGGAAGTGCGAGGAGGAGGCATGGCAGCCACTAGCTAGGAAGCCTCTAAGGAGCTATAACAGATTAGAGTGGACTCTCACCCTTAGAGGGTCCACCTTTAACGAAGGAAGCCTTTAAAGAGCACGTGGCAGATTTCTGTACCTGTGAGATTACAGACATGTACCGAATTGGTGGGGCTGCAAGCCTAAACTGCCTGCACTACGAGGCAATGTTGATGATGCCTCCCATGCCATTTACTCGCGCCAACAGGCTGGCGACACGTATCGGGAGACTTTCGTCCGCTCCATGTTGAATCCCATGGGAAACTGGAGGTGCACTGCTCAATCTGCCAGAGCAGTGCTCACCCAGAAGATGAGCTGAAGCCAGTATCTCGCAGGAATGAAAAATGAAGACGTCGAACAAGAACGCGTCAAACTGAGGCGCGGTATGGGAGGATGTCACGGGGATGAGGGCTGCAAGATTCTCGTGATAGGTAAGAGGACAAGAAAGGCATGAGAGGCGTGACAGCCAACCAAATGTGATGTGCTAATCGTTTCTGGGTTGGTTCCCAATACTCAGGAGTAAATTCATGGGGCCACCAGGAGCAGACCCTCCCTCTCACGTTCCTTCAAAATATGAATTTAGATCAGTTGCAGTTAACTTATTTATTTTCGACAGATGATGATTGATCTTATTTTATTTTGTTTCAGGTAACTGATCTGTACTTCAAGCACCATATTCCTAATTCTACATGTAAGTACATACACATTATAAACAGCATCATGAGATGCATGAAGTTGAGGGGTGTTGGATCAGCTCCAATCAGTTTCTTCTATATAAAAACAAATCCACTTTCGTGCAAACTGAACGAGATGTTAAACACAATTCTGCTGGCCCCATATCCGTCGTTCTTTTTAAAAAGTTAACATTTCCAAGCTCTTTGCAGTCCTTGAGAGGAGTACTCTCGTAAATTCCAGTCACAATAGTGGGGAATAAGCCAGAGATAGTTCCAATCAGCCTCAGATGTGGTTAACAATATCCGTTTTCCCGTCGTCGCGATCCACATAAACGCCAGACATGTTCCCGCTGGCAGGCGGAAGATTCGGGTCAGTTTATTCCAACCAAGAAGTGACTTTTGCCTACTTTGCCTTCCCATAAACCTAAAAAGGAAAGTCAAAGCCCTCTCGAGCCACGGGCTTTCGTCTAATGGCTTTCCAGAGAACCTCGTTATACATTTTTTTTTCTTTCTCTCCCCAACTGTCGCGACTATAGTTTCGAGAAAAGAGTCGTAATAAGTCTCGACCGCACTGGTATGAATACAGACGGGCGGTTTAAGGGGAATTGTGTGGTTTCTCCGCACGTTCTGTGCAACGAATTTCTCCTGCTATGTTAGGTTCCCTCGTGAGCCTAAGGAATCTCCCAATCGCCGTCCCGCCCCTCCAAATGAGACATTGTTACTGCGAATCTGACGGAGGATAGCTCTTGAGATGACGTGCTCGTAGGTTCTTGAGAGCTCCAAGAAGCTTCGGGGCATGTACTTAATCGATGATCTCTTTTTGTCTCGGATCGGTTAAGGGCCGTCCTCGAAGAGATAATGCGCACCTACGCTTTTTTCGACCTCCAACGTAATGGACTGTACCGCCGAGCAAAAGTCCGCTTTTTTTCTGGACGCTTATCAAAGCTCGTGCCAATCCACCCAAAAAAAGCCCTGATTTAACCCTCCGGACAGCGTAATGATTGAAATCCTCCTCCGGGAAGGAGTTCTTTTGGCAAAAAAGGCCGAAGGTTCGAAACAGCGTGTACTTACGCTCAACCTCAGTCCCGATCAGGTCTGTTTCCTTATCAAATGACTGGTCCTGAACCCTCAAAAAGGGTTATAATAGTCTCCTTAGTCCCGATCACTCTTCTTTTGCGAAATTTGAAATGTTCCCGACGAAGTATGGGAAATGCGTTCTGTAACAAAATGCACGACGATTTACCTTTACTTCCCAATTTTGAGTTTTCCGTAGATTTTCACGTTTTAAGGGGTCCACTAGTGTTTTCACATGTTTGCCCCCCCCCTCCTTCCTATCAACCTGGTTTTCAAGTCGTCAAAACTAAAAAGAACCAACTCAATCGGTTCTGCCGTTCTCCCGCAAGTTGGACTACAGCCACACACATACGGACCACGCGCGGAAATAGGTTGTTTGAATTCATTAGGCCGAGCAACGCAAAGATACGAAGAAAGTTCAACTTTTTTTACCTTTCGGGAAGCGAAAAGTTAACATAGTGGCGTTTTGATTTTTTGACTTTTCATTTTTGGATTCGAAGCGACTTCCTTCCGATAACTGCCGCGTGTCCACGTGTCTCCCCCCTTCGTCTTTCCTTCCTTCCACATCCATGTCCGCCGCCGCGCCTCAGACCGATACGAACTTCGACCTCCTTCGCACCTCCCCCCCTCCTCTCCATCACAAAGCGCCGTGGCCTACGCTTGTGTGTTGCATGGACGCCAGCCTCCTGCCAACCAACCCACAACCCAGGCTCAGTGCTCCATGGCCTACATTTTTCCACTGAACGCCAACCTTCGCTTCGACTGCCTAGGCCCATCACTCTGGGGTCTCCTTAGCGGATGCTGGATCGCTGCCGCCTAACCAGGCCCTACGCCGAACGCCGCCGCTCAAGCCCAGCGCCTCATGATCCACCACACTCCAGTCACCAAGAACCCAATCACTCCATGCCCAGCAACCACAAGCGTACCTTCCCACCTGAATGTGCCACTGCCTGCAGAGATGATGAGGACCTCCCTTGGGAAAACGCCTAACCACCATGCGGGCATTATCTTCTCGCAAGGGGCTAGTGATGTTACGGGCACGATCGGATTAAGCCATGATCTGGAACACCGGAGCCACTTCTACCGGCAGAGCTGTTCATAAGCAGATCCGATTAAATCTGAAGAGGAAGAAAAGTGCTGAAGGACAGGGAGAGCGATCGGGAGGTTAGGAAAGTCGGGCCCGATGCGCGCAACGAGCGATCGGCCTATTCCTCTTCCAGACTCCTGCGACACCACCTCGCTCCTGTTTCTATCTCTGTACCTGTGGGCTTTGATAATTCTGTGGAACGGACCCTGATTTGGAAGGAAGTGTTGGTTATTGAGAGACGCCCGAAACGATCTGCAACAGTAACTATAGTCAGTTCTGGACCGATTTAGCTCTCACTCTAATTTCGGCGTTCTATGCGATGTGCAGGATACATTTGAAATATGAGCCGATTTAAAGACCATTTATAAATATAAATATACCTTAATGGCTCGATGGATTACACACACTTAGCTCATTACACAGTGATACCAGTAATAATTAACATTGAAGCTGCTGGGATAAATTTCTGTAATATTTAAGATACGTCGGTGACGCACTAGACGTTGATTCAACGGCCTTCCTGGACCAGATGAAGGGCCGTACCAGTGAGGAGTCATTATATATGGTCTTGGTGCGAACAATTGGAGGCGTGTGAATGACATGCTATGATGCTGCTCAATACACGTGCCCCAAATTGTACTGGACGGATGAGTGAACCGTACATTGTGCAAGGAAGTTGTGAGATTGTGCAGAAGAGGCTGCAAGCTGGACACACGTAATCATTGCAGCAATACAGAGATCACCCCTAGATACCGAACTCATCGAACATTTGGCATGGTGATGAACCTATTTGATTCAGCGTCATCTCTCAATCGCGCCCTTAGAGTCCGTAAAACCACCTTTTTTTCGACAATTGCTTCGAAGGTTTTAATTAAATTTTTTGTTGAGACAGATCCGAACAATTCGATAGTACCGTCTCATCCGCTGAAAAATTACGAAAGCAGCTCAATAAACTACAAAGTGTTTAGATATTTTGCCCTTGAAAATCCCTAAATTCATTCTAAAAACGCTGCAAATTATTACAGGATGGTTTATTATTCTCTTGAACGGCTTGACGGAGTCTCACAGCTCCGAGACCCATCCTATTCGATTCATCATCGAAAAATACCGGTTAGCCATGCGAAACATGACCTGAATACAACAGAATGACGAAAACTAAATATTCTAGCATACCTGAAGGCACGACGTTGCGAGACGAGCTGGCTGGTGGTTTTGATGTGACGTGAGGGAGGGAGCACAAACGATGGAACGATTACTTTCACAGTAGTCATTGTCCCGCGAGTTGTTTCAATTAGTGGACTTTGGCTCACTATAATTACTGTAGTTTTACTATACGCAGTTGTACACGTCTGATACTCAGTCCATTCGTCTCAGAATCTAAAAATACCTTGAAAACTATAGCAAACCCGGCGTACTTGCGATTAAACTGCGTTATGTTAATTTTGTTAACCATTTATTGCCCATAACAAGCATTGGCATCGTTCTATAGGGTTTCCGAGCAGGTGGGAACAACTAGATACCACGTGGAATTTTTGTGCGAAGAAACTGATGCTTTAGACCACGTTTAAGTCACAAAACGGCCCGGACGGTGGACGGACATTGCAGATATGGAATCTCGATGTCTTGAAACGTAAAGTATCAAATTTTTCCTGACCGAAAACATAGGTGTATTATTCAGAATGAATAATAAACCAAAAGGGCGGCAGTCACATTTCTCCGCTGGCGTCCTCCTCCGCGGAAAGTCGTCCGGTACGCTCTGCATGTTTTTGTTTTTGCCCTCGAGCGATTTGTGAAGCTTCTTTTGTGCTATTGAGAATTATAGGATGTGCTATTTTGTTCCATTTCGCAATTTTTTCCTTCTCAACGTACTCGAAGCAACTGAGATCTGGCCACACTGCCGCCTCAGATGTGCCTCGTGTCCACTCAGTTCCACAGCCAGTTCCCATGGAGCTGGTTTTCTGCGACGCGACATCCTTTTCGTTCTAGCGCAACTGTGCCACGACTTCACCTCACTCAAAACTTGTCTTATGGTTCTGAATTGGCCCGGCAATTGTCATCTCGTGAAATAAATGAATACGGAAGCGAGTCGTTCCTTTTTAAACTGGCAGATGAATGGCTGTGACATCCTGCATTTCCCGTGTTGCTTTACTGCAGTTCTTACAACTGTGAGCGGGTTATTGGAAGACCAGCCAAACCTTTTAGCATTTGACTGCTACTAAGCGTGCTTATAACCGTTTTTGCCCAGTTTGTGAAAGAAGTTATGAGAATTGCCGCAGTATATCTCTCTTTGAAACTTGCCACTCAGTGAAAATAGGTGGGAAACCAGATTGAGAACTCCTCCCAGACAGTACAGGATTCACCTGGGTCATGCCTCCATGCGGATAACACTTGGGAAACAGCTCTCCACTGGGACTGGCTAAATAACAACCTGCCATACTTCCACACGTCTAGGTTCGGTGGGTCTGAGCTAATGCCTGGGCTCTTATGACTGTTAAGAAAGTCACTTTGATGAGGATTTTAATGAGTGCTACACGACACCCCCCTATTCCTCATAGTTCCAATTATCAATCTCGTTTTACCTTCATTCATTCTCATGTCTCGATAATGGTTGTGAAATACTCAAATAATCATCCGCTTTTCGGTACAATACACAGCAAGATTAGCTTTTTGTTTGTAAATGCAATACTTCATACATGATGAGCTTTTACTAGAATGCTCGTATATAACATTTTGTTAAAAGCTTCATTTACTGGGAGTTAAAAATATTGATAAAAATTGTTCTTCATAAATACAAATTCTCGTCGGCTATTTCCACTTTTTCTGGGCAGGGAGGAGGTTTAAGCGTCTCGCCAGGTTGTGCACAATTGAGCGAGGGCGATAAAGCGAAGGGAGGCTCATTATAATGACTATGGAGCGATTAGAGGGCGTTGATAATCCCCTGAACGGAGAGCATTCTGCCCGCCTCGCTGCCTATAACTAAATCTGGAAAGCCTCTCATATCAACTGTTTTCCAGTCACCTCCCAAGAACGACTAATCCGCTCTTAAACCGATTGGGACTTGTCAAACATCAGCGAGCACATCAGAGCACTCGTTTTAAGCCAAGCTGCGAATTGTTCCTTCGGCGAGGAGGCATGGTGAGGGGGTGACGACCTCTCCAGGGGAGATTAACGGCTTAGCGAAGAACGGGATTTGAACTGAAGGCCCTGCACTTCGAGCAGACGGTGTTTCAAAGCGATTAGACGCGACTCGTACTTTATTTGATTCGCGAAGCCGTATTTTTTTCCAAGGCCTGGAGTGGATTTTATTGTGAAGAGCTGAGATTTATTTAGTAACTTCCTGCGTGTCTGGTGCCGTATTGTGAAAGGAGACTCCAGTAGAGGCTTGTCAATAGCGGTCCATCCATCTTGATTTTTGCCCCAAACGAGGTGAAGCGGAGGATGGCCGCTTTGAAGCCCTCCAGTTGACGTGCCACTGCTAAGTTATGAAGAGGCGCACGGCCCAGTAAAGGTTGTGTACCTACCAATCTCCAGTAGCATTCCTTGAAACCCTGGATGTTCCACTTATGTTACAAATGGCACCCCTCTACATACAATCTACTTGAAGGAGTCATCTGAACCATTAACACCCAGAATATTTCTATGGTGAAACTCTTTGATGGAAATATACTGAGATGCTATTGAAGAGCTGCTGACTCAGGCAAAAATTACGGCAATCGTTCCGGAGCTCCAATCCACAATCCCCGACTTACGTGGAGAATAATGAACCAATGTCTTAAACACTAGACCACGATCGCCCGGTGCCTTTAATAGGAGTCAGTCAGCACAGAAGGAACCATTTTCCCACCATATTTCCTGACTAGCAGTATCCATGTCACGAGTCAGGTTGTTGCTTGGGATGCTGTCGTGCATCTTGGGCGCTTGCTGTAAGAAACTAATGTTCGACTATTCCATGAACTCCCGGCAGTTTAGGCTGAGTACCTCCTCGATTAGTCCGGTATTGAAATTGAGCACTGTGCGATTTCTAAGAACAAGCGCTGCGTCCACCTATTAGCAGTTTGAGAGCCAACCCACACCTACGTGAGTCTTCAGAAGGTAGTTGTAAGAAATGAGGTGGGTAGCGTCCTCCACCACACCTGCCCCTATACACGGCGCCCAACGAAGAGAAGGCGGGAGTGAAGGCACCCCCAGACGATAATTGGGTGGCCAGAAAAGTGAGGTGGGTAATCATGGGCCAGGCAGAGTGCCTGCTCTGCAGTCGGCAGCTGGAGGAGCTGTAGCATCAAAACAAACATTGGCCTTCGTACTCTCCGAGGGTTACTCTTTTATTGTGTGTGCTTGTAGAGCGGTGTGGGATGTGCTCTGATATTCTGACAGCATGGCTATTAGGATGTCCCTCTCGAGAGTACATGCCCGCTGTTGGTCCCATTGCAATGGGACACCACTCAGCTGGGGCATACTGCGCAATTGGCAAAAACATCTATGAGTAATAGAAGTGGCTCTGGTTTGGGTAGCACGCCCCACATGGTTCCAGCCAGTGAGGGCACCTGCATTAACTGGGCAGAACCAGTCCACCTTTGAGCACAGGACAGCCCCCAGATAGTTGGCAGTGGGATACAGTGGAGCTTTAACTCCCAGGTTAGCTTCCATGGAGCAGAATAGCAGCTGTGTCAGGAAGGACAACCTGGACAGAGCTCTGCAAGTCTACTTACTGCGCTTAGTGTAAGCCCCCCCCCCCATCAAACCAGTAAAATACACTTGGACATTTTGGGGAAATCCAGTAGAATAAATGGAACGACAATTCACTTCAGGAAATTCAAATTATTCTTTGTGAATTGTGACTCAACAGAAGGTGGCTGGGAACATTATGTGTCAGTGAGTTGGGCAGGCTTCGGTTTCGAAGGTCGACTTCTGCTTGAGTATTGCAGCCAAGACGAAGGGCAAACTCTCGAAAGAGCGGTAAACGAGTATTAACAAAAAATAAATGTCTTCTTAAAAAACGCTCCACATTTTTGACAATATTCTACCAGAAACCAAGTCATTGATCGTAGGAGGGAGGGGTGCGCCAGTCAGAACGTGCGTGGGACTTATCCACCCTGCTGTGGGGCTTTGTTGTGAACTGGTACCGCATATCTGTATGTTGGTCGGATATGCGTCTTGTATATAACGATTTTATCATTCAGAGAAACATGGCGACTATCAAACGTGTGATTCGGCTGAACAGTGTTCCTAAGAAATCAGAAATAGGTTCATTACTCGTGAGTTGCTTACTTGTAAGTATTAATGTCCTCTTGCGTTCAGTATAAGTATCGGGATGGTTCAGTATATTTGAGGTAGCGGCACAAGACTTGAGTGCGCCACTGACCAACCACCTAAGGTCGCTCCCGGCGACTGCTGTGGATGTGGGAATTGGATTAGCATGCGTCTCGCCTTGTGTCTTGGTGTCGAATGTTCATTTTGGAAAAATTGGGATCAAAGAAAAGCTGAGGACCTTCAAAGTCCTTGGTTTCTTGAGGTTCTGTCGTCTTCGCTGAATGAGGGCGATTCCCTCGTGACTGCTGATGCTCCCTAACGAATCCGAAGTGCTCCGACCCAACGTCCCCAGGGCACTTTTAAAGGAGAGGGGTCGTCGAAAACATGAAAACATTTCCATTCAAAAACTACGCTCAAGTGAACAATTATTTCCACCCGTCAACAGTATCATCCAGGAGCCGTAACATCATACCATGGGGTACGTCAACTATAAATGGTTTGAGTGAGAGGGTTGTTCCAACCCCTTTGCAAAAGGGTCCGAGGCGTCTCCCAGGGGTGGGCAGCCCTCATTGTTTCGGATTCCCTCAATATTTTCATTTCCCTTTTCCCCCGCTACCACTTCATTTATATAAAACCCTCCCGTCGTATGAAGGCTCATGAGCAAACGAAAGTGAGGGATGGCATGAGGCGGACAGGACGAGACAAGATCGAGCAGAGGGGGGTAACAGTAGCTGCTCTTCAAAGGGCGAAGCGGTACAGAAATAGAGGAGCACTTTTGCTCGGAAGGGGAAGGGTGACTGATGAGATAAGCTCCGTGGTGTTAGCTCCCTTGGTAACACCCCTAACGGCTCAGCTTAGAGCCCTCCTCAGCTCTGCTGATATCCATTTCCGCTTATTGCTCGTCTCATGAATTATTTCACTATTGGATGAGATCGTTTGTGCCTGGAGCCACGTATTTCACTTCGCGTCTCCCGTAAATCATACGAACCGAGAGGTTTCCCCAATGCTGCGTTATGACGACGTTACATGACCCCATTTTTCCCTTGAAAAAGAAAAAAAAAGACGTTTAAAAAATGGCGGCTACGAGCTACAGTTTCCACTCCATCGGAACCAAATGGGGTCTTTCCTTAGTATTTTCTCTGTGAGTAGCCGCCTCCGCGACTCCGTCGTGCAGATGGCACCGTGTTGCTTCAAACCCCTGCGAAGCTTTTCCGGCCGTTGGAAAAGGAAATCGTGGGGCTGTGGGATGGGTGGAGGGGAAGTAGGATATAAATTTTCAAGATTTGTGCGAATCCCCGAAGCGCACATTTTAAAAAAGCCGGAATTGGCCGGAATACTCTGCGCCCTGATTCAGAGCTCCATCCAGAACTAGTAAATACGTTTCTCGTAAATCCCTCCATAGTACACAAACAACCCAAGGCAGAATGTGTACAAGAGGATGTCGATGGCGATATGAAGGAAGGGGGCTGTAACGCCTAACGCTAAGACCAGGTCGCCAGCTGAGGGGTAGCCCATTTCAGAGATTATCCCGAAGACCTGAAGAATAATGACACATTTTGTTGGCAGAATGGAAAACAGCGGGGTTGCCTCTTGCGCCCTGGAAAGTTATCCATTCGAGACTAGGCAAGTACAAAGAGTGTGGCTTTTGTGAATCACGAAGCATATTTGGATGAGGAAGAAGAGAGCTGTGATAGTTTCTGTCCAGTCTCAGCCCTGTTGAGTGTTTCTCTTGTTTGTGTTCGTCGCTCTCAGAAGCTTTTGTTGGCGCCGATATTGGAGCTCAGCTGATGAGATGAGGCTCCATCCTCAACCCATTCTCTCAAACCTGCAACTCCAACCACTTGGGTTGAAAAAGCTTCCTGTGCAGTTTCCTGAGGGTTCGCATTCTCTTCCGTCGCCGCTCATTGAGAATTTCCGTGAGGGGCTTTTGTCCTGCTCCTGCGACAACATTCATTTGGTGCCTTAACGCCGCTCACTGTTCGCTGCAGAACGTTTTCTTCATCGGATCCACTTTAACCAACGACCTTTGGAACCGTAGAGGAAGAGAAACGGCTTGAAGGGTTTCTCCCGATCTGAAAAGGGCGTTTGAGTTGCCTTGCGGTGGGCTGAAGATAAATTCGTGGTCTGACTTGAGCAACTTTCTCTTTGCTTTTATTAAAACATAATATTCTCTCATGTTTGCATTCTGGGTGATGTCTTATGGCTACCAAAACTATCCGTAGGTGGATTCTGTAGAACCATCCAGTGGAGATTGCGTTTCCAATTCTGCCCTTCAACCTGTATGTAATAAGGAGGTATTGAGGTCCAACGTTGTTCCATTATGGTTTCCTCTCACAAGGTTTATAAAGATTTGCTGCCTGTTGAATCGTAGTTAAGAGATGTTCTCGCCCACACCCTACTGTAGGAGTGAACAGAGTCTACAGAATCATGTCAGATCACCGTGAGTTGAGTAACAAGTAAATTGCCATTGTTGTCGTCACTGTGGCAAGTGTAATTGAGAGTTGAACATTTTGGCCGTTGGGGAGAGGGCCTAGCCCTGCGGCCTGTATCTCTCCCCTGCCATGCTCTACGAAAACCTCCAGAAAACTCCCAACAAAACCTGGCCCCCTAGCCTCACGCCTCAAAGGCTCCATGCTGTTAGCCGCGAGCAGAAACCCCCTGGTACCGATTCTATTTGGCTGTGGCTTGAGCAGCCTCCGGACTTGAATGGGTAGCAGCTTGCCAGAATAGCCAAGAGGCGTTCTACTAGCACCTACGCTTTATCTTCGTGGGGATTTCAGGGATTGGACTTGCCCCCGTCCCCACGGAGAAAGAAGTCAGGCCATGATCCACAATCCTGACTTGAACTGCGATCCCTTTTTCACTCCACTTTGCCATCTCTCCATTCACACAATAAATACATTCACTTCTCCATTCATTTACTAAACTGAGAGCGGACTACTCGATATTCGGTCGTACACCTCATGCCTGCTCTATTCTAACGCCCTAAACCTTCACAAATCCACACAATCATTGTGTCAGTCTTGTCATGGTTGTCTTCACTGGGGCAGTCTTATCTGCTGCACACAGGATGTGGTAAGTAAACAGCCCACCCCCATATATATCCACCCCCGACTCATGCATTGGAATTCCATGTTGGTGAAGTTTGCTCCGGCATATTGAGAGACCAACCTGGCTCTTTGCATCAGGTGGACCCTCACACCTCTCTGCGATGGCAGCTCTTCTTTCTTGTTCTCTTCACCATCATGAGAGTCTTACAGTTTGACACACTTCCCACACTTCCTTGCGATTTCGGAGGTTCAAGAGCAGTCTATCCCTTATGTCTTCATTCGTCATCCCTACATTCTACCTTCATACTGGCCTAGGATCAGCAAGCTCCATCCCCTTCTGGCTAAGCGCAGCCGAGGCAAATTGAGCGATGCGCATTCAATTTTCATTGGAGTTCAATGTAGTGCGAATGAATGCCCCAGGTGTGAGTCAGGCGCCTTTGTCCGCCACCCTGCGCTGCCAGCCTGCCAGAAAACGCAGGCACAAGAAGTATCATTCGCCAATGCCCTGCGGTACAAGCAGTGTGGGCTTGCACCCTTACGAATTCAGTGCAAGTACGCCGTGAACGCTTTGGCTTATTTGAGGAAAAGGGTAAGGTGCCATGGACCAAGTGCTGGAATCAGCTGCGTGGCGCACCACCGTCTGGGTACTGTCTCTCTCTCATTTTTCCGCCGCCCAAGGGTCACAGCCCTTCCTGTTGCTCCCGTGATTGGTACAGCCGCCTTCCACTACCACCAACACATGCTGCTGAGAAACTGTGAAGTCCTAGCAATAGGACCGCCTCATCTGCACTGCTGCCTTCCATCCTCTTTGTCGTGACTAAAACGACATCAGTTCTTTGTAGTGCAAGAGACAGGTCGCGTGCACTCATCAACTCCCCCACGTTTCTCATCACTTGCTACAGCCTCCCCGAGTGACTGCGCGCCTCAGACAAATGCCCCAAGCGATCGCTCCAGTTTCGACAGTCCGCGCATCAAACGCCCCAGAAGCGTTTGTGAGCTGCTCACGTTTGGGCGAATACATCACCCGAGGAAAATAATTTCCGGTCCTCCGGCGCATCTCAACCTCTGAATAAGTTGGGGCGGAGAGCTGTGACTCGGGCCGAAAAAAGAGTTTTGTTTGAAGGATTGAATTTCATACCGTTCCGGTTTCCCCGCGGCTCCTGCGTCTCTTTTTCACGCCGGCATTCAATGTCAGAGGTTCCGGCCCTCGGGTTCGGGTTTTGCATCACAAAAGGGCGAAAGAGAAACTGGGAATGTCGAGCAAAACGACCGTTGTGCGTCCGAATCGCTCTTCGGGCGACCGGCGGAGCTCGTGAAATCTGTGGAATGAAATGCACGTTTCTCGATTAGGATTTTCGGCGGCCGTAGGCCCCAAATGAGTTTCTAGCTATTATCCAATCGAGGAAGCGCTACTTCGTTTCTCCAAGTCCATAACAGGGTGGCTAATTGTGAAAATGTGTCCACGATCACAATTATAAGGTCGTAACGACAGTATAAAACTATTATTTGTTGAAAAATTAGAAGAGCGCCATGAAAATTCCCAAAAGTATTAACCGAAGTCTATTTTTGTGCAGTTTGTGTTCTTTAGTTTTCAAAATAATCGGAATGGTAGTCCGATTGGAGTGTAAAGGGGGTCATGAACTAATCGGGCACAACTTCCTTAGCCCATAGAGTAGAAAAGAAAGTTGAATGTACAGAAAACTAGGATTTCTGCATTTTTCTTAAAAACAGCTGTGACGATTATAATTAAATTTTCAAATTATCTTCTACTAGTTGATGTTCAACTTTTCTTCTTCATAAATATCCCCATGAAAATGCGGTGAACGGAAATATAGGTCCATGACGCAAAAATAGTTTTTTTACGCTTTTTGGCAAGATGTCTTCAACGATTTTCACCAAACTCACAGAATGTTTTTTAATAACTGATACGTATATATTGTTCTGAATATATGTTCCTCTAACAGCCCGTTGAACACAGATAAAAATCTAAATGTGCCGAAAATAATGTTTGAACATTTTTGTAATTTCCCGAGTAACTGCGTCATTGGATTTCCTCAATCTTACGGAGTGTCTTCTTGCAACCTATACCCACATTTTGTTGTCCGTAATTATTCCTGTATTTATCTGTTGTACAAAGATATAAGCCATGATACGAGGGGGGGGGGGTCAATAAGTCCTTAGAAAAAGATAGAAACAACAATTTTTTCGGGCCAATTTTTTAAAATTTTTTTATTTACACTTTTCCAGACGTCTTTCCAATTTTTTTAAGCCATCAGAGAAATATGATTTTGGAAGTTCCTCAAAATAGCCATCTGTTTCGGCAATGACCTCCTCGTTCGACGTCAATCTCTGTCCGGCAAGCCACTTTTTGAGGTTAGGAAATAAATAATAGTCACTGGGGGCCAAATCTGGTGAATACGGAGGATGGTTTACTAATTCGAATTTTAATTCTTCAATTTTGGCCATTGCAACTGCGCTCGTGTGCACTCGTGCATTGTGGTATGGTCCGTTGATGGTTTTTCCTTTTTCCAAATAGTCAATAAGAATAACGCCACGTGCATCCCAAAAAACCGTGGCCATAACCTTTCCGGCTGACTTTACCGTCTTTGCTTTCTTTGGAGCCGGTTCGCCTTTAGTAATCCATTGTTTTGACTGTTCCTTCGTCTCGGGAGTGTAGTAGTGTACCCAAGTTTCGTCTACAGTTATGAATCGACGTAGAAACTCAGCCTGATTAGAACGCATGCGCGCCAAGAGCGTCTTAGAGTCGACTACACGATTGCGTTTGTTTTCAGCTGAGAGCAAACGCGGCACCCACCTTGCTGATATTTTTTTCATATCCAATTTATTATGCAAATTTGAAATGACGGTGCCTTTCGACACCCCTGTGGCTTCAACTACTTCGCGCAATTTTGTTCTTCTATCACTTAACACTATGTCGTGGATTTTGTCGATCATTTCTTCGGGGCGTCCTGAACGATGCTCATCTTTTGTTGACGTACGACCACGTTTAAATTCATTTATCCAGTTGTAAATAGTGGCAAACACAGGGGCAGCATACACCATGAACGGCATCTAACTCAGCTTTAATTTCTTTCGCTGTTAGGCCTTTTAAATGAAAATGTTTTATCACCGCTCGAAACTCACTTTTTTCCATTTTTATTAATTAACGATAGTTGTTTACAACAATTCACGATAAAAAAGAAACTAACTGATTGATACAGCTGAAACGTTAACTGCTTTCTAGTTAATAGTGCTGCTTACTAAAAAAAATTCATTTTCAATACGACGAGCGCCATCTCTTGGATTTTATAAGGACTTATTGACCCCCCCCTCCCCCTCGTAGATCGAAAAACGTATATAAATTTATCGATTTCCCAATTTTCTGACAGATCTATCGATTTCCATCAAACTTATGGAGTACTCTACAATAACTAGTAACTACATTTTGTTCTCCATAAATGTTCCTGTGGAAATGCGTTGTACGAAGATGTAGTACTCATATATGTAGCAGGTCGTCGAATTTAGGTTGTTGCTGTGCACAACATATTTTTGATATATAAGATGTGAACTATTTAATTGCGCACATGTTAATGGTGAGGACCTCGCCGTCAACAAACTCAGTGAGAATGGAGAACCGTCGACAGGTTGAATTTCGGTGCGGCTGAGGAGAATTGAGTGATGCGTCGCATCGTTTCGACAACTTTCCTTTCCCGCTCGGCGGGTCTCACGAAACCGAAAAAAAGGGTCGTAAATCCGATGGCGGCGAAGGAACAGGTGGTCGCAGGACCGCAACTGTGCGGTCGCTCGCGATCATCCGACCGATAAAAGCGTCACGGAGCTTCTCGTAAGAGAGAGAAAAAAAAACAAGACGAAATTGATCGAAATGACTCTTTAGCGCGGGGAGGCTTTTCCTCAGACAAAAAAAAAAATAAAAATAAAGGAAAAGCGAGTGGAAAGCGGTGCGAGATGTGACCTGTTGTGGATGGAATGGTGAGGAGGTGGGGGGGGGGAAGGATTCAATTTCCTCTGATGACCTGTCTGCGAAGGGGAGTGGAAGGGGTTGACCTCGTCAAACGCCGTTTCGCCGCAATCTGCTGTCCTCGACACTTTTCTATTAGTCGAACGCGCCGAGGGTGATGATGATTGGTGAGGGGTGAAGGGGTAGCTAGAGAGAAAGCGACGATTTCGAGTCGAGAAGAATTGCCGGAGAAATTTGATTTGAGCGCCGCCAATTTGAGTTAGTTGGGAAATTGAGGGTTTGACGAGTCGGAAGAGAGTTTTTGGCGAAACGACGTCGTCTCGTTCGCAGGATCGACGAAGCTCCTGCCAGGATTCAGGAAGCTCCTATCAAGATTGACGAAGCTCCTGCCAAGATTCGCGAGGCTCCTGTTAAGATTGACGAAGCTCCTGTTGACAAATAAGTGCTCTCTAGGCCTCTCATTAACTTGTCTATGTCTAGAGGCAAATATCTTTACTCCCACGATTTATTTATTTATTTAAAAAAACACATTCAAATACAAAATTAAATATCTAGCGTGCCGCATCGCACGAACTTCCTCAGTCCTTTTCGCGTTCAACGATTTTTGCGGCTTTCCTTGCTAACCCTGTTTTTGGCTCATTTGAACTACGTAAAGCTTAACTGCACATTTTACGTAAGTTGACAATTTATTGTGGTGCTATCATACCGACCACTATTGAGCAACGCGTACTCAGAAAATGAGACTGCCCAACAAGTTTTGAAATTCACTATGTCAGAGTTATCGGGTGAAGACTGTGGGAAATAGTGGCAAGTGGAACGGCGGTGGTTGGGATTTCGGAATTGCTGGGGTTGCTTCTAATTATCTTATGAGCGTTATTAAACCCCGAACGTATAGGGAGTTTATTGGACTAGCGCCCTGACTTTTCTGAGATTGCAAGGATCACATGAGCGAGATATATGAGGAAAAAAGGCGTTAAATTTGTGCTGCTCTGGTAATTCTTCCAAGGATAACGATATTATACGCGCTGGCGTATTATTTTATGCTTTCGAGGTCACTCCGAGTTTATTTAAGAAAATGTGAACTGAGGTTAGCGTTCTTTATATTGAAGTATGGAATAGTATTATGGGGCTAATAACGTTAATAAAATAAATATAATTAAAAAATAATGTCATGCAGAATCCTATTCTAAAAATAATATATAAGAGCTCAAGATTTCCGACTGCTGTATGAAAAATTCAAGGGTCGTTATAGGATTGTACATTTAACTTTGTACTTTAACATGTTTTCAACTCTTGCTTTCCAAACACCTTTCTGCTTTTCCAGAAATTCTGGTAAATCGAAGCAAAACACTGAATTTTATAGAAGAAATGCGTTAGCGCTTAACGATTTTTGAAACTAATTGTTGGGCGCACGGATGGGAGCTAAACTGAGAAATAAATGAACGTGGTGAGCGTGAGTGAGGACTGTATAGTCCAGGACAGAATAGCGATATCTGGTTGAGTATGTGTATATAAACGCAAACAAGGGGACTATCACTACGTGTGAATGGGTTGTGAGACGCCAAGTGGAGGGAGAGTTGAGTTATGAGTAGCGCCAGCTGAGAGACGAATCGTTGGGAGAACTGGGAGATGATTGTATTGAGAGAATTGTTAGATGACTGTGTATTGGGAGAAACAGGGGACGACCGCCTTCATGAGAACTAGGATGCGTTTGGGAGGAGCTGTCTGTTGTGGAGAGGAAACTAAAGTGAGGGGAGGGAAAAGGAAATTTGGGAAAATCCCTTCCCCCCACACACGGAAATAGCTGAAGAGGTGGTAACAAAAGGGCTTGAGGACGAAGGTGTTTAAGGAAACAATGACTTTCCCTGCCGAACACTATTAATGTTAACATTGGTCTGCGTGATACTGTTCTCGCTCTCAAATGAGTTTTAAACTCTTGGCTGATTGAGACTTTTGTATCATTTTTGGTTAAGTTTTTAGTTTCTTTTCTTTTTTAGGTCTATGAGGACTGGGATGGCTATTGTTTTAAAGTTTTCAATAGATTTGGTAGTCAACTCCACCGCTGAGGACAAGTTTTGTTACTTATTCAACCTGGAGCACTGAAATTGTCATTATCATTTTGGTTCAAATAAAATGTCATTTTGATTTGGCTGCTCAACACCGCCGAGAAAAGAAGTATTATTTCACAACGATAACTATAGTTAGGTTTGGCTGATGCCCTTCTTTTAGCGTCCCGTTGTCACCTGAGACTTGACATGCAATTTGAGAAAATTTAGTCCCATTTCTTTCAATCGCGTTCACACAGACGATTTTCTCGAAAGGTGTTTTTGGCGGTCAGATCTGGGGAGAGCTAAACGTCAGCAGGTGAAGTGTGGTGTGACGGTGCATTGTAGCATTCTGGAGGAAGGCACCGTGCGACGAATTTCCTTCGAAAACTCCATGGGCTTATCGATGGCATTGAGAGGCAACCTGTATCGTAATCACTAGTAGGAAGTTGTGCGAGAGGATTTTCGCACATTCAACGTTTAATGAGTCCTTCACACGGCTCCCCCCCCCCTCTCCATCACACCACCCCGAGCGACGACCGCGAATAATTAATTTATGAATCGCTAATTGCTAGGTGAAACCAATATTTTGATTAAATTGCTCCGCCGTTGAAATTGCGGCGGAAATCCCCCCCGTTTCGCCGGGTTTCGCGCCAGTAAAATCAACAGTCAGGATCAGGTTCTGGGCGCAAACGAGCGCGCGGTGGCTCTGCTCAAAACAAACAATTATTCTCCAGACTCCGGAGGACCAGTTGCGGAGCTCTGAGGGCCGCTGTCTGGTCCGAATCTTATTACGCCGTCGGTTGTTATTTTGCCGTTTTATTGTCGGGTAAAACTCTCTTCTTCCGAACAATTTTTCGCCCCCGCAATTTCCCGGAAAACTAAATCCGAAGAATCAGTTTCGCGTCAGCGAGAAAATCTTGTTGTGTCGCCGTCTGGGCGAAGTGCCAACGTCTGTAACGTTTCTCCTCCTTGTCGCCCTCAATTCCTGTGGCATTTGACTCTTCGTAGGAAATGGAAGGGGTGCAATCGGACTGAAAACCGCGAGGTTATCCCCCCCCCCCACGTGTTTTCACCACAATATTGAAGAGGTTTTACGTATTTTTCATTCATTTTACTTGACGAACCGAAAACACATTGGAAAATCAGCACTCACGCTAGAACCGTGTAAAAGCAATCACACCGAAACAACTTGCTCAAAGCAACAACATCTTTTCCCTCTCTCGAAAATTCCTGCACACTCTGCATTTGATTCTCGTCAGCCACTTATCGTGTCGTGAGTGCTTCCAACTCTGAACGAACTGCACTTCAACGTTTACCCCAGTAAATGTGTCATGATGCATCAAAATGTTTGATTCGTGAGTGTTCAAAGCTGACATCCTCCTATTCTCCTGGCTGTTAAATGAGTCAGGTGAGCAGCCCAAGGCGTTCTTTCGATTGACTGTTCATCGCGTCTTTTTTACACTCTTTCAACTCTCCTTAACCCCCTACAAGTAAGGAAATATCTGGTGCGTTGCAACACACCCCTTTCCTTGGCTCTACGTCAATTCACTTTGTGAATGGCTAATTCTATTTAATCGATTCATTTATCACTCAGTTCCTTTGAACTTGGTCAAACAACACGTCACAGCAGCAGGAAGCTGTAGCGCCTACAGTTATGGAATTTATTGTGCTGCTCGTACTAATTTCAGGACCATTATTGAGTAATTGGTATACAGAAAATTATTGAGGCTGTAAACACGGATTTTTTGAAGAAGGATAGTAATCACTTTTGCAGAGTTATTGGAAAATAACTGTAAGAACTATTCAGGAATTTCTGGAGTGAGCCCCATGTATCTCATGAGCGTTTTTAAACTCTCACCCTTTAGGTATTGGATTGTACTACAATACCAATTTTTTTCAACATTCTACAAGAATTCCAACGGAGTTTATAAGGAAAAAACTGCACGAAAAACGCTTTTGGTCGAAAATTTTGATAATTTATTGTGCTGCTCTCGTCATTTTCCCACGAATGATAATTTTATAGTATCATTGCCTTATTGAGAGCTATCAATATAAAAAATGTAATTAAAATCGTTAGAGCCATTTTTGAGAAAAAAAATTTGGTGTTTTGATCACTATGATGACTATAGTTAACTTTCGGTGGATTTTGCCCATACCCTCATTATTGCGTCCCATGGTAACCTGTAGGCTAGACATTAAGTTTCAGCTGATTTGGTACGGTTGTTTTCTTTAAAAACTGCGGTAAAATCGATTTCGTCGAAAGGTTTGGTAATTTATTGTGCTGCTCTCGTCATTTTCCCACTAATGGGAACTTTATGGCATAATTATCTTATTAAGAGCTATCAATATAAAAAATTTAATCAAAATCGTCACCGCCGTTTTTGAGAAAAAAAAATTTGGTGTTTTGATCACTATGATAACTATAGTTAAATTTCGGTGGATTTGGTTCATACCCTTATGTTGGCGTCCCATGGTAACCTGCGGGCGAGATATGGAGTTTGAGCTGATTTGGTACGGTGGTTTTCTCTATAAATTGTTCACACACGCACAGACCATTTTCTCAAATAGTGTTTTTCGGACTCAGGGGGGTCTAAAACGTAAAGATCTGAAGAAAACTCAAAATTTTTTTTTCAGCCGATTACATAACTTTCCTTTCTACTTCGTAGAGCCAAGGAAAGTAAAAAGGTTATGTTGTCGGCTATTTTTGAATTTTCTTCATATCTTAGTAGTCTGTGCGTGTGAGCGTGATTGAGAGAAAACGGCTGAACCAAATCGACTCAAATGTCATATTAAGAGACACCAAAATGAGAGTATCAGGAAGTTCAAAACGTACTATAGCCATCATAGTGATAAAAACACCAAATTTCGATTTTGACTCTAACACGAGTTTGATTAAAGTAAGTAGACACTTCCATTAACTGATTTCAGCTCAATTTCGTCTGTATAAATGGTACTAGAATCCTTAGAAAAATCAAAGCACTAGTCTAACAAGTTTCCTAGAAAGTAAAAGTTTAGTTACGGTACTAAGATGATTAGGAGTAACCCCAGAAATTTTGGAACTCAATCGACTCCAGTTTCACTTTTTTTTTTTTTTTTTTTTTCCCCGAGGGCATCGGGACAAGTCCCTTTGTCACTGCGGCCACGTGTGGGCCTATTGTGACTCTAGCCCTTCCTTAGTAAAAGGCGTCGTACATACCCGCCCCCTTTATGAAGCCGAGTATGTCCTTCACCGCAGCTTCTGCTATGATGTGGGGCTCAATAATCCCCTGGGCAAAGAATCCAAAGCGTTTCGCTGCTAAGGCAGGGCACTCACATAGGATGTGCTCCGTGGTCTCGTCCTCCTCACCACAGAGTCTGCATTCCACCGCCTCTGAGATGCCCATCTTGTTGAGGTGATACCTGAGTGGGCAGTGTCCGGTGAGGAAGCTGATCAAGACCCTCAAGTCCCTCCTAGAGAGTGTCAGCATCGCCTTTGCCCTTTGACCAGAAGGCGTAACAAGCCTTTTTGATTGTCTAAGTCGTGGCTGGCGATGCCAATGGGCGCTATTTTCCTGTGTCTCCCATTGAGCCACCAAACGGTTCAGGTGACTTTTGGTCATACCTACGTGAGGTTCAGGCCCAATGGGTAGGGCTTCTGTGCCCTTCTTCGCAAGGTGGTCAGCCTTTTCATTGCCCTCATGCCCCTTGTGAGCCGGCACCCAGATAAGGGAAAGCCTATTGTGGGCGCCTAGCTGCTTGAGTGCATGAAGGCATTCCCATGCCAGCCTGGACCTAAAACTATAGGCCGCGATGGCCTTTAATGCGGCCTGGCTGTCAGAGAATATGTAGATCCGCTTGCCCTTGAGTCCCTTAGACAGGATCTCTTCCGCGCAGATCTTTATAGCTAGGATTTCAGCTTGGAATATCGTGGCGTACTCTCCCAGCGGCTTAGCCAGACTGTAGTTAGGCCCTACAATGCCCAGCCCTGCTCGGCCTTCCTTAACTGAACCATCGGTATACCACCGCAGGGCACCCACCTCGGTCCGGAACGTCTCCTGCTCCCATCGTTCCCGCGAGTGGATACTTACCCTGAATGGCAGCCGAAAGTTTTTTCGCTCTGACATAACGTCGGTAGCAAGGACCACAGCCTCTTCCAGTTTAAACTGTCTGGTTGTTCTTTGGAGGCTTGCCTTAACCCTGGTGGAGATGTTCCCTGTCTGCAAAAGCCTTACTGCTCCCAGGTAAGCAGTCCTCTGAACATGTATATGGAGAGGTGAGATGTCTAAAAGGACTTCCATTGCAGCAGTAGGGCACGTATTCATTGCCCCTGTAATAGCTAGACATGCCTGTCGCTGCAGTTTTTAGAGTTTCCCTTGAGCTGCTAGCCGGCATGTTACCTTCCACCACACCGTGGAGGCGTAGGTGACGCGGGGTCTTATTATCCCCTTATAGAGCCACTCCATCATTTTTGGAGTAATGCCCCATGATTTGCTGCACAGCCTCCTGCATGCCCACAGGGCTGCAGTTGCCTTGTGCAGCGCATATCTCCAGTTTCACTTACACTGATTACTCAATAATGGTTGGGACATAACTAGGAGGAATTCAATAAATTCCGGCAATCCAGAAATATTGGTGAAGCTCGTTGATTTGATCCTTCATAAGAGTTCTTCACGGGGTCTCACTAGCAGCAAAGCAAAGGATTCTTGTTCGGCTGGGAGATGATTCGCTTCCTGCAACCAATGTTGCACTGTAGGAGGCACTGTGGGAGGATAGCAGGACGGGAAGCATTCCTAATAGCAGCTGGAAGACAACGTTGGTGTCCGAGAGCGTTAGAGGAGGCCTTCCAGGTACTCTGCGGAGAATATCCCCTGGCATGAAGCCTGATTGTTCAAAATGTTGTGCCGGAAGGACACAACTGCCAGGCAATGGCTCTGTAAAGGGTGAACCCAGTGTAGCCTTGTATACCTGGTCCCTTCGCTAGGACTGCTTGAAACACATTGGCACTGGCGAGTTTTCACCTCGTCGTTTGCTCGCTCATTTGAGCGGCAAATATTGACCCGAAGTTCCACCTTTCCCTCCGCTCCATACCTCTCAAATCCCTTTTGACTGATAGCGATTTGACAGCGAAGTATTGTGTTAAAAGGCTGAAGAAAGGTGAAACGCTTCCTCGGCTCGAAAATATTACGTCGCCCCGGTCCTGGGGCCCCCTTTTTGTAAAAGCTTTTCGCTGTTGCGTCATATTATAACTCCCCCCTCCCCTCCACACCGCATACCTCACCACTCCGCTAAAATGAACAACGGAAGAGGTATTTTCATTTTATTCCTTCCGTTATAATTTTTTATTATCGTTTTCTCTTCTTTCGGCTTCGCATTATCAAACGTCCCTCTTCCCCTTGTCCTCAAAGACACTCTTTTTCCCCTTTATTTTTCGGAGAAAAATCCGCTTAGCGCCCCTAAAAATATTGCCAAGAGAAGAGGAAAAGGGCTGAGAACGGCTTTCCGAATTGATGATTTCGACAGGAGGCTTCCAAATTGGCGGCGTATTTCATTCAACGCACTTTTCAAATCGAATATGTAAAGTATTTGGTGCGACGCATCTCATAACGTCCCTCAGCCCCACAGACGCTCAGCGATTTTCATATCTGCACTAACTAATTTTCACACACATTATAGACTTATCGTTTCGGAATTTATTAGGCTGCTCCCTACTTATGTCACGACCTGTATTGAGTGACTAACTTATGGATAGTCAGCTTGATTTTTTTTTTCAGAATTCGAATTTCGTAGGGAGTTCCTAATTATTTTATAACCGCCGTTCTATGAGCGTTGTGCGAATGGTTAATTAGATCAATACCCTGTTTTTTGTTGCATATGAACGCCATTTAGGAGGACAAAACTACTATTGACTTTTGCAGAAATATTTTATAATTTGTTCCGCTGCAGACGTCCTATTTCCACATGTCTCCGTGCCATTGTGTCGTTTAAAGCGGTCCGAATTGAATCAAAATTATCTTAGCGATTTTTGAGAGAACTATAGTTGGTTTTGGGTGATTGTTGATACCTGTATTTTAGCGCGTGTTGACGTGTAACGTTGCATACAATCTGATCGAATACTATTTCTCGGACTAACAACCCTCGGAACGGAAAGAACTGGAAAAAAACTCAACATTTCGTCTCAACAAAACAGCTCCAACGATTTTCACCAAACTCTCAGGATGCTTTCAAATAGTTAATACCTACATATTGTTCTAAATAAATGTTCCTCTGAGAATCCATTCAACAGAGATATAAATGAAAATGTGTCGAAAATAACGTTTTTTCGAACAATTCCGTAAATTCCAGGGTTACTACTTCACCAGATGTGATCAATCTTACAGAGTGTCTTTTAATCACCCATACCCACATTTCGTTCTCCATAATTATTTCTGTATATGTATCCTGAACGGAGATATAAGCCAAGTTAACTTAGAAAATGAGATTTGTCGAATATTAATTTATCAGTATTCCACTTTTCTCAAAAACGGCTCTAATGATTTCGATCAAACTTACAGAGTACTCTCAGCTAACTAGTCCCTACATTTTGTTTTCCATAAATGTTTCTGTAGAAACGCGTTGAATGAAGATATAGCACCCGCAATATATCGAATATGTTCGAACTTACGGGGGTGGGGGAAAGTTGTGTGTTGCTACGCACCGCTCGTTAAACCATGTTTTACAAATGACAACCATAGGTTTCCACCGATCGGATTGCCGAGTAGGCGAGCATAACGATATCTCAAATGGAGTTTTCGGGCGAAAGAACGGATATGAGAATCGTGCTTTGAAACGTGAAATGATTATTGGGGGGGGGGGGGGGGGGTCCTGACCTAAAACATAAGTGTAATACTACGAATGAGTTATGAACCAAAAACTCAAATTTGTTTCTTCGGCTGATCACAATACTCTCCTTTATGGCGACTGATGCACTCACATTCCATTGTAACTAAATAAACGGAGGACAGGTGGGGTTTATGGTATATTATGGAGTGGTATGTGCACCAATTAATAGAACGTCGCTCATAAATATTGTGCGTTTGTGAGGAAACCTATCGACACCCCCGGGGGATGACAGTTTGGAATCACGAACTCTCTCTTGATGAAACCAACACGAAAGCAAATAATTATTAGTTTCGATCAAACGGAAACCATCGAGGGGCCCCAACAGGCGCCTTTCTGTCGTCTCAATCATTAGGTACCAACTTCAATTATCAACCAACCTTCGAGCAGCGTATTGGTTCGCTCGACTTGCGGCAGGAAAATCCAATTCCTTTCGTCGAAGGGAAATCCCCCCTTCAACGCAGCTCTGGCTCCGGGTTCTGGGTGTATTTGCCTCACAATCGGGCTGGCAGCCGTCAATGAGGTCCAAACCTCAATTTAACCGCTAATCCCGAGACCGACAAACCCGTCGAGTCGACAGGTGTTGCTCTTTGGTCTTTTGGACAGTTTGAAGGAGATAAAGGGTAGAGAAATTTCCTCATCTTTGAAGAGGGCGGTTCTAAATCGTCGGGGTAAATTAATTATCTTTCCATTGAGGGATTCGGTATAAAGGGGGAAGAGTTTGCCAGACACCTTCGTGATGCCCGAGCTAAAATGATGATCGCCTTCCAATTGTTGTCCGTCCTGCTTCAGATCGCGCTTATTATCGCACAATAACAACACTCTCTTTCGAGTCATTGTGTTCAAGTACAAGGGATGCCCTGGATTTTACGAGAATTCATGACTGCGATGCGAGTGCATGACTCGTTACAAACGAACCGTTCTTTGAGTGAAGTAGGATTTCTCTCGTGTCTATTGAGATCGCCAATGTGCTGCGATGACGATGAGTAGGCACGACGAGTTGAAATATCCGCTGTGACGCACCATACAACTTTCCTCTTCCCCACTTGATCTCTACGTAGGTGGGATTATAATTCCTGAATTTGTTGAACTGCTGCTACTCATGCCACGGCCACAATTTAAAATATCTGATGCGTTGCAAACACACAACTTTCCTTAGCTCTACGTCAATTCATATGTACATGGCCTTTGAACTTGGTCAAACTACACGTCACAGCTGCAGGAAACGGTAGCGCCTACAGTTCTGGAATTTATTGTGCTGCTCGTACTCATTCCAGGACCTTTATTGAGCAATTGGTTCACAGATAATTAATGAGGCTGTAAACACGAATTTTTTGAAGAAGGATACTAATTACTTTTGCAGAGCTATTGGGTAATAACTGTTGGAACTGGTAGTAAGCGACACGACAGTAGTTGAAAGTCAGGAATTTCTGGAGTGAGCCCCATGTATCTCATGAGCGTTTTTAAACACTCACCCTTTAGGTATTGGATTGCACTACAATACCAATTTTTTATAACATTCTACTAACATTCCAGCGGATGTTATAAGAAAAAATCGCGCTAAAAACGCTTTTCGTCGAAAATTTTGATAATTTATTGTGCTGCTCTCGTCATTTTCCCACGGATGAGAATTTTATGGTATAATTCCTTCATTGAGAGCTATCAATATAAAAAATTTAATCAAAATCGTTACAGCCGTTTTTGAGAAAAAAAATTTGGTTGTTTTGATCACTATGATAACTGCGAGTATAGTTAACTTTCGGTGGATTTTACCCATGCCCTTATTTTTGCGTCCCATGGTAACCTGTAGGCTAGACATCAAGTTTCAGCTGATTTGGTACGGTTGTTTTCGCTAGAAACCGCGCTAAAATCAATTTCTTCGACAATTTTGATAATTTATTGTGCTGCTCTCGTAATTTTCCCACAAATGGGAATTTTATGGTACAATTGCCGTATTGGGAGCTACCAATATAAAAAATTTAATCAAAATCGTTATAGCTGTTTTTGAGAAAAAAAATATTTTGTGTTTTGATCACTATGATAACTATAGTTAACTTTCGGTGGACTTTGTTCATACCCTTATTTTGGCGTCCCATGGTAATCTCCAGGCGAGATATCAAGTTTGAGTGGATTTGATACGGTCGTTTTCCCCTAAAAATCGTTCACAGACACACACACACACAAACACAGACCATTTTCCCAAATAGTGTTTTTCGGACTCAGGAGGTTCTGAAACGTCAAAATTCTGGTCTGAGAACTCAAAATTTTTTTTTCAGCCGATTACATAACTTTCCTGTCTACTTCGTAGAACCAAGGAAAGTAAAAACCTACGTCTAAAGGCTGTCAAGATGATTATTGTGTGTTTGAAATGCTCATACGAGAAACGCTGCCCGTCCATAAAACGACGTTAATTTGAATTTCGAAATTTTCGAAGATCTTCTGACCAACTACCATCGTACGGACACTTCATTGGCCTACCACTGTGAGTTGCTTAAGAACGCAAGTATCGTATGATCGTGGAATTTATGAGAAAAAAACACATCACACAAATTTCCTTAGCTCTGCATAGTTTACTTATTAAATTTGCCACCAATTCAATTTATTTTTGGCCTAGATCTGAACTTATTTCAAACATGATTTCGGGGTGGTTAATTGATAGTGGAGAGGGGCTTTGAATTGAATCCCCGTAATCACAAAGCACCAATAGTATACAATTAACAAGTATATTCAAATTTCTTCGGTCACTTTTGAAGTTCGAAAAATAAATATAAATTAACAGCGCGACAGTTTGAACTAGACATGAAGCTGAAACGGGTTTGTTTTTATTGTAATCAGACGCTACTAACAGGTGCTGATGATGGCGATCATGCTCCTAACTAGGGCTAATGACGGTGACCCATGCAATCACATTGCTGCCTGATATGCAGCAATACTTCCACTTTACGTTTGAATGGCTCCAGAAACGAATGTACAGCGGCTGAAATTGATGTTTCGCTCACAAATACTCACAGGGTTTTAGGATGTTGAAGTTGTTGAGGGTTCGGCGAAATAAGAAAAAAGAAAATTACCAAGAATAATGTCGCTATGAGGGATCTCGGTGACGATTGTTGGCGGAGTAGAAAAATATTCTCAATAGCTTTGAGCAGACAGCCACTGTGGCTTAAAGCTGGTTATGTCAACAACACACGAGGCTCTGACAGTTACGAATGGCTACGCGTATCTTTTTATAATTACGAACGAAGAAACAAATAACGAAAATAAACTCCTGGCGCTAACAGTTCCCGAATTAATTGACGTGCTCCTACTTCTGCCACAACCATTGTTGAGCAATCAGTGCGCAGAGGATTAATGAGAAAATAAACGCAATTTTTTTTTTAGAAGGGCAATAATCATCTAACCAGAATTATAGGATGAAAAGCGGGAGAAATAGTAGCAAGTGAAACGGCGGTCTTTGAAATTCCGGAATTTCTGAACTACTATCTCAATTTTTGTTCTAGAAATGTTCTAGGAGCATTTAAGCGGAGATTATACGCAAAAAACTGCGCTATAATCGATTTTCGTCGAAATGCTTGGTAATTTATTGTGTTGCTCTCGTAATTTTCCCGACAATGAACATTTTATGTTGTTGTCGTGTAATTTAGAGCTGCCTATACAAACAATTTAATTAAAATCTTTGTGGCTGTTTTTGAGAAAAAATGTAGTGTTTCGATCACTATGATAAGTATAGTTATTTTTGGGCAGATTTTGATCATACCCGTATTTTGGTGTCTTTGGTTACCTGCGGGGTAGAGATCGAGTTTGAGCTGGTTTGGTTGGGCCTTTTTTTTCCTACCTCGTTCAGAGCACACACAGACCAAATAGTTTTTCTCGTACTCGGAAAATCTTAAAACGTGAAGATCTGTAGAGAGCTCGCTTCCTAGTTTTTACAGCCAAGGAAAGTAACATATTTATGTGCCGAAAGATGGCATCGCCGCAATGAGGCGATGATTGTGTTGGCCAACGTTGCCAAAACTTAGTCTTTTCTCGTGCAATCGTAACGCATGCGCTTCTGAATTCGGGTCTATGAAAAGGACAATCTTAAGCTGTCGTAAGGTCATCGAAATTAGTCCCCGGGTTCGCTAAGGTAGTTCGGTGTCAATTCGATTTCGAGCGAATGAATGGAATAAACTTCATTTTTTTGTTATGTAGGTACAAAGTAACAGTCCCTGAGATTGAGATCCTCACGCTCTACCAACTGAGCTACGCCCCTGCCCTATCTGCGGCAAACATGAAGTGGTTAGAAGGTGCCCGCGTTTCCTCAAATCGTGGAAATGGCGAATCGCCTGGCAACTTTACACACTTTCAAAAGCTGCCACTCAATGCACGGGTGAATGTTGTATAACACAGGCACCACGCGCTTCTTCAAGAGTGTAACTGATCAGTTCTTCAGCATCTTCGCCCAGAACAACGCATTCTGGAACACCTGGGGGTAGGCATCCCAACTCGGAGAATTGTCTTTCGCTAAGAGATGAACCGACCGGGCATTGTACCCTAGATGCCGCAGCTGTGTGGAACGGAGGCGTACGACCCACAGAAGATGGTTACGCCAGAGGCAATATGTTGAATTGCGTGTTTATTTTTCGATCATTTTTATATTTGTTAGTTCATCTTTTTGGAATTTTAGGAATTTATTTCTCTTAGGTATTAAAGAAATTGGGTTATATCCGCCAGTAGGCAAATTACTAAAGCTAACGTACCTGTTAGGTGAGTCCGTCTCCTCTGGCTTGTGAGTTACTGTGGGCAAGCGCTTTCGATGTAAAGACATCATCGTCTGGCCGTTAAGTCAGTACTCCACTGACTGAGTACTGACTTAACGGCCAGACGATGATGTCTTTACATCGAAAGCGCTTGCCCACAGTAACTCACAAGCCAGAGGAGACGGACTCACCTAACAGGTACGTTAACTTTAGTTATTTCTCTTACTCTCTCTGTGCTCAAAATTAGGTTCCGTGTCGTGGGGTTGACGGTAGCCCTCTGATTGCAGTACACGATAAGAAACTGCGGCGTTCATGAGTGCACTCATTCGGGGCATTTGATGAGCGTAGTCAGCACAAATGCCCCGGACGAACCGGTTCTAAATCGAACGGTTCGGTCAGTCCCGGCACAAAATGTTCGAACAATCAGTTCAATGACGAAAACAATTATCTCAAAATTGTTTGTACGTGCTTGTCAATTTGTTTTCTCGGGCACTATTTTTTAAAATTTATTTGTTGTGGGCGTTAGGTCAACTGCGCTGCCATATTGGACGGGAGACTGTAAAAAAATATTGGTTTTCACGAAGAGTAGGCTGATGGAGTTTTCTGAAAACCTCGGAGGATGTTATTACCCAAAATGTGACATTCCCTCCACATCTTAGCTACTCTTGATATAATAATATACCCACAGAATAGTTCAGCTCTGCTTCTGTTTACGTTGCTCAACTCTGTCAAACCACAGCCAGTCCGCAAATCGCTTCGTAATGCGCACTTCAGTCTCCTCCAACACTGCAATCTGAACATGCGCGAGTTCGAGTCGCAGAATTTTCCACGGTGAAGTGTGTCGTCGTCGGAGGGTGCCGACTGTTGGAGATGACTGTCGTCCTCAGTCTCGTTCAGACCCTTCCGTCGGTAAATACGGAGCTCAATATAATGGATTACGAGTTGGAAAAGCAAACAAAAGTCCAGCATGAAAGGGAACGCACGAGCGAGTCCTTTCTATTCATTAAGTAATCCAACTCAACCGGGAAAAAAAGCAGAACCGCTCCAAATGACGCAACTCCGGACAATAACGCGGCCGATGCAGAAAAAAAAAAAAATTTTTTTTTTTGTCGTAAGTGGAAAACCCCGGCGGACTGCGGTTAATGGGCCGGTGTTTGCTCATTTTTTCTCCTTAGGGAAAAGTCGTTTCGGCGACAGGTTCGTTCCACGCGTTCTAGGCGTTGCGTCACCTTTTGGAACAGGAGCCGCGGAGCCGGCGAATCGAATCAGGAGCTGAAAAGGAGCGCAAACTGCTCGCCGCGTAACGCTATTTGATATTTGTCTGAGGTGAAAACCTCTGGGAAAACGCGGCGATTGTGTTTGAGCAGACGGGAAAGTGAAAAACGAAGAGTTTTTTGTCGCTATACGGAATTTGCGATGATCGATTTTGAAAAACTCCTCCGTGACGCGTTTTGTCAGTCGACGAGGTGCCGGTTATGACGTAATTCAGTAGTACAATGAAGTGACAACTTCTTATTGACGGCATTCCGCATCACACCCCACCCCAGGCAGCGCTTAGGTGTTTTATTTTGAGGTTATCCTGGCAGCTGTGCAGCAGGATCTTCAGCGAGAGGGTGAGGGTGGTACCGAGGTGTTACAAAAGCCAAAATGAAGTTGCAACGAAGAGCCATTGCTAAGATAGGAACAAAGCTGCTGTTTTGGGCACAGTACGCATCAGGTGAGTCAGCTGTACTGTCTGCCCTGAGATGCTTCCGATGCATCGATAGACTACGATCACTGAGCAACTAACTGCAAAAATGCTGACTGAGCCTTGCTCTGCTGCTGTGGGGAACAAGGTCACAAGCAGAGAGAGTAGACGAGACCAAGCAAGCAAGTAGCAAGCCCTACTCTGAGCGGGGGAAGTCACAGGGATGAGGTGGCCCACCTGCCCCGTGCAGAGGGTTCAGGGGAGCCCTGGGGGAGGCTATCTGCCATGGCCGATGATGGTCCCCATTCCACCAGAGCACACGGCGCAGGATATTCTCCACTAGTTACTGAGGGAGAAAGAGGAGTATCTGCTGCTATTTGGGGGACTATGTAGGGGCGAAGGGTGATGGCCTTACGGTTTTTGGCGTCTGCCTTACTCCTAGAAACTTGATCGGCGTCTGTGAGAAGAAATTAGTGGAGCAAGAGGATGCTTCTTCAGCTCAGGGAGATCATGAGACTCCACATTACCTGCACTAGGTTGCCTTAAGGGCCTTTGGCAATACTTCTATACTTAGCATTGAATTGGCACTGACGGGATTTAATGTCAATAGGAATGCAATACAGGAGGTCGTTGCTGCGACAGACGAGAAATTCCGACTCCACCAGGGAATTGCTCTTGCAGGTAACTGGCATTCTCAGGAAGCTGTGAGACATTAGGACTGGCACAATTGGTCTTTAGGCCGGAACAGTCGGAGAGGATGCCATAAGAGCAGTGAGAGAGTGGATCCTGGGATGCCTCAGAGAACCTTCTTCGTTTTTGATGTATTTTGGTCCCTCAAGCTCTTTGCGTTACACCGGTCGTTAGATCCAAATGACAAATTGAAGAGGTTCCGGAAGACCTTATTCAACTAATGGCTTCAATCCCTCAATCGTTATAACTACTTCGATAGTTCTGCAAAGTGCCATTCTAATCGCGTGGGAGCAAATAACCAGAAACTCCGATGTTCCTCAACCGATTAAATGCCTCAATTCAGGGCATACGAGTTAGAAACCGTGTGGGAAGAGGATTCGACGCCGTTTTCCCAAAGACAATATCGTAAGTTTCAAGATCGTTCGACAAAGTAAATTAGAAGGAAGGAGCCGGGAATGACTGGGAAGGGGGAAGGCTCTGAAGAGAAGCCTCCGGATCGACGAGCAAAGTTAACGGAGAACTTGGCTGGCAACGGCTGAATCGCTTCTCAACTGCTTATCACTGACAAACTTCTGCAGAAAGCGGAATCGGCATCTGGTCGCGTGGCGACATAAAGAGACGGATTCTTAATAGAACGGATCCCTGGGCGTAGCAGCAAACAAAGCGTTGGCGTCTTGAAGCTGAGCCTCAGAGCTCATTCTATTCATTAAGCTCGCTAAGTGAAACCAAATCAAGTTTAAGTTGAAACTAAAGGGATTTATCGATGAAAATCTACTTGGGTGTTGTTCAACTTTGAAGGCGAAGGCCAACCAAAAGCAACGACAACGTGCGTATTATTGATTTTTAATTGTCAGGTTTCACCCGTCTGGCGAACTTTACCCTAATCAGGCTAATGCCTAGGAGAGCCAGGCACTGAGGGTACAGCATTGGAATAAGACCGGTCAACCCCATGATGGGTGACAAATAATAAGGGGTATGCCTGTGGTGTTGGGCCCATAGGCCTCCTAGGGGCGCTTGGAATATTTAGTTTTCGTCGTTCCGCTGTAGTCAGGTCATGCTTCGTATTGCTTACTGGTATTTTTCAATGCTGTGAGACTACGTCAAGCTATAAGAGAATAACAAACCGTTGTTTAATAATTTGCAGCGTTTTGCGTATGCCAGGATCAAATTTAGGATGTTTTTACTTCTTTCGTGAAAGGAGAAATGGCTTTCCCGCCTTCTCACTGCGGTCAAGTCGTGACACAGAGTGAATAGATCTCTCTTTGTGTCTTCCTATAACTTTCAACTAGCGTGCTTTTCAAGCGAGTAACTTTGCATGAGGTGGGCGGCTGGTCCTCGAATTTCAGAGAAAATCGTTTGTATAACTTCATAGTTTCAAAAACAGTCCAGTGTCTCGCGCATGTAAAGGAATCGCTGCAACGTTTCCGGTTTTCCGTTAAAGTTTGGTCATTAGAGTCGGAATCGCTAGGAATGAGAGAGCGGGAGTTCAGAATCGCTCTCAGCGCTTAGCAGTTTGTCTCCTGAACACGAGTGCAAACTGAGAGTTGGGCGGTTGACTTGTGAGAGCGGGCGAATGGACTGACTGACTCGGGATTCTGCAGATCATGGGTGGAGAGGGGAAGAATCCCACTGGTCACAAGGGCTGCTGGTTTGTTTGAAAAGTACGGTAAGCACTTCCCATACGGCACACTCAGTTAAGACGGAAACTCCTCTGGCAAGATCCCAGCCATCGTGCAGATACTTGTCTTGATATTGAACTCACACCAGTCAAGTGTCAACTGAAGGTGATGATTCTACAATGAACGCCTGCTGACATGGAAACGAAACGTGTACGGCAGTCCAAATTAGCTGGGATTTTCACCTCCCCACAAATGTCCGCACTTGCCCTAATGGCACTCATTGACTAGGTCATGGTTTCCCCAAGCACCGACCCCCATTGTCCACTTCTCAGTTATTTTCAAGTGACAACAGATTTCCCCTTCTTCTGGACTTCCCAAATATCCTATTCCCCTCCCCTTAATTTACGTACCTCTCCACTCAAACTCATTCACCTACGAATTGTCGCAAAAGTCGATCATCTAGTTCTCCTAAGACAAATTCATCTCATCAAACCTCAGTTCTGCTCTGTAGACTATGCAATGTGGCTCCCCCTCATCCCAGCCCTCCCTTCCCCCCTTTCATGATTGTAACAAGCCCTTGAGCACGCAGTGGGGCAACGGAATACCCGGATGACAGTACAAACAAAATAAAACCTCTACACCGTGTAACTGTGAATCAGTTGTGCTTCATAGGTTCATTTTACTCCCTTATTTTGCCCTGATCCTCTGTTACTGCTTCTGCCTCTTCAGCTCATGCCGTTCTCAAACTGAACATATGGTTGCCAGCTCAACTGAACTCCCGTTAAATAGAACCGACAGTTTAAATTTGATTTTCACCGGAAGATTCCTTTTTGTGAGAAAATGGTGAATATCTGAGGAAAATAATGTTTTGGTTCAGGGCGTATTAACATAAAATATATTAGAAATGGGTTAAAGAGCCTTGGTATTACGCATAATCAACCTTTTTTTACAGGCCGGTCAAATTATCAAACTTCTCAAACGAAAATTTCCCGGATCCTTTTAATCATTTTTGGTCCTCTCGAATGGCAATACTTCCCTTCTTCCCCTCCCCTCCCCACCCGCCACTCACCCTCCGCCCCATTTTTTTTTCTTCTTTATTTCGCCTCTTTCGGAAAGGATGAGAGAAAAGGTTTGGGGGAAAAGGAGAAAATCTAATTTCAAATAGCTGCCAAAGCAGCGTTAGGAGCTCTAAACTTCTACCTTTCGCTAACCAGGTAACGGACTAGTCGTTGAAGTAGGTGTTGTTGAGTCAAAATTGATTTTGAGAGCCTTAAGGGGAAAGCGATGAAGTTCTAATTACCTGAAAAGCGGCTTTTGAGTTGCCAATTCTTTGCTTCTCTGGGAACTCCGATTAAATTATAAAAAAAAGCCTTCGTCTTTCTGCCACCTTCCATCCCCTCCATAGCCCACTGCCATTTGCAATGGCGCCCCACTCCCGCTCTTTCCTCTGCCCTGCTCTTATCATCTTGCTCCTTCCGCCCTCCCTTTTTGCCCTTTTTTTTTTGAAATCGGGAGCGCTGGAGCGTGTTAAGTTGTTCTTGTGTAATTAAAAAGAGGAGAGGAACCTTCACAATGGTCTTTTAGAGCTTAAGCAGTGAAAGATGACAAAAGTAGTAAAGACAAGAATGAAGCAGTTATATTGACTTTTTGTCTTTCTCGGAGCTCATTTTACCCCCCACTTCCCCGGACCAGACCAATTGAGTTTCAAATGACACGTCATTGTCGTAACCTCGGACAGAAAACGTTCAGCTTGGAGATAGCAGGCGGAATTAATAGAAATTATCCTCGAGTGTTCGCAACATTTGGGGGCGTTGAAGGCTCTACCAGCTGAGTGCTCCTAGGAAGCACATTCGTTACATTGTCTTCATCTCAAGTCCAAAATATCATCGTTTGAAAAAAATTGTTTGTGTTGTGACGCTCAAGTTAGCAACGTGAAAATCAGTCAATGTAGCAGTTCCCAAGGGCTCATTGAGGCGGTGTCCTGATGTCCTTTCAAGCTAGTGAAGCTGTGGACGTCCACTTTATCGTGCAAACCGTGGAAACATATTGGGGAAAACACTCTATTGGCAAAATTGTCATTTTTCTGAGCTAGCCAGCTATTCTTGCTAACATTTTCCCTTATTCCAACGCTTCAAGTTCACGGCTAGCTCAGTCCTGAAGCCCATTGTCCAATCTTGGCCAGAATTAACGTTTTGATGTAAGCCCAAAATCGGTATGAGGGTTGAATTACGACAAAAAGCTGGGGCAAAGGGTTTCAACGAAATCAGTTCAGTCGCTGACAATGTTTGTGGATTCCCGTTTTGGAGGTGATATTGGAGACACTTACTTGCAAACCCCCACCCCACTCCACTCAATGTCAATTTCTTCCTCGTCACTCAATCTGATCTAATTGCTCTAGCTCCTAGTTCGCACGAGTCGGTGACAAACCACTAATGGTCATGGACATTCCCTAGGGCACCAGTTTCTCAAACAGTGCTACGCCCCGTAGAGGGTACGCGAAAATTTCCTGGGGTTACGAGGGCAGGTTAATGAAAAATTAAAACCATCTTCATTTTTTCCGCTTCTCAAACACACAAGTGGCAATTCATTAAATATAATTCGATTAAAATATTCATAATTTAATTTAATTGAATACTTGTGGTGTGCACGAGAAGCTAGAGGGAACTGGTGCGAACATAAAATTGTTAATAATCTACGAGCAGCACAAGGCGTGGCATGATTACCAGAGCAGGTTTGCCCAGTTTTGTTGTTTATCAGTCGTCCGTTCTCGTCGTTATTACCACTCAAATCTGTTCATACTACCTACGTTTCGTGAAACAATCCGAGCGTTGTCGGATGCTCAGTTTTTGAAAATTGTTAGGATTGACGTGCGAATGTCAATGTGAACAATAAGAAAGGATAAAAAGGCTCATGCGAAAAAGACCTCGTGAAAATTTTGACCGAGATACTAGACTATCGAGATCATGAAATAGGTGGCCTGATTATAATTGTCAATCCGAATCTAAGAATAAAAACCCCGCAAAAGGAAAAGGATTGTGTTGAAAATATTGCGTTTTTGTTGTTAAAATATATAGCGATTTCCTTGTACAAAATAGGTTTTTAATTTATCACCTAAAACGATAACAAGGAGGTACTCAAAATTTTAATTTTTTTAAAAGGGGTACAGTATTTTAAGAAGATTGAGAACCCCTACGCTAGGAAATATCAATGCAACCAGCGTATTTTAACCATTTTATCCTCATGTTCCAATTACAATTAATCTCTTTGCCCGCATTTATCTTCCGTCGAACGCCCACTGACCGTAAAAAGTTCGTTTTATTCTCCCCCATAGTACCTGCCGAGGAAGCCATAGCGTTACTGGTTTACAAAAATAAATTGGCGATGTACTGCACTCCTAATAGGTATTTTGATACTATGGTCGATAACTTTATTGTTGGTTTCCAACGTATTGGTTCATTATACGTTCTGAACAACCTTAAAAAATCTGCAATGTCCTGCAAAATCCCCTTTTGGTATGTAGTTGTGCCCGCCTGCTCGGCAAATAATCGGACGAAACCCACAGTTTTTGTGGTGTGGGCAAAAAATCGCGAAGAAAATTAATGAAAACGCAATTTTAGTAGTTTCATCGCAAATACATTGTGTTCCGTACCGTTTTCTTGATATTTTTAGATGCTGGGTCGAATGGAACAATTCTCAAAGGTTTACGGCTGCGTTTAAATCGAAAATAGTGAACAAATAGTGAGCAAAATTCACCTGATTGAAAGAACTCACGGGCCAATACAGCGAAAGTAATCGTTTCTTCGTTTGTACTCCCTCCCGCCTCATTAAAACGACCCGTCACGTCGTGCAAATTGCCTACGGGCGCCTGGAATATTAAGTTCTCGTCGTTCAATTGTAGTCAGGTCATGTTTGGTATGGTTTACTGGTGTTTTTCGATGCTGAATCGAATGGGAAGGGTCTCAGAGGTGTGAGACTAGGTCGAGCTGTTCGAGAGAATAATAAACCGTTGTGTAATGCATGGTTTGTTGGTTTGTGGCGGTAAATTTTTATTTTGAAAATTTTAATCGATTCCACCTTTAAGTGCACACTCCCGCTATTGAAACAGCTGGTTTTGTTCATTCTGGCTGCCAACTTACAATCATATGACAGGGGGTTAGTTGGTTCCATCTAATGGCATATCATTGGCGTGAGTAGCCATTCCATTTTCCACCAAAGTGGTTGGCATTATCTGTCACGTTGCCCACACCCACTAGGGTTGTCCAGCCTCTACAACTTCTTCTCATTCACTGGAAGAAATAGTGCACTCTCAAATGATTCTCTGGAGATTTGAGGCCAATCCAAATAGAAGGGAAACAGACATAATCATCAAAATGTACCAAAAACATGTGTTTTGGTGTTTCCGTGGTAACAATGTCAGACTGACATCGATAAACCTGGCGTAGTGTCTTCAGATAAGCTACACACACATATGTAAGTAACTTACGGGGTTGAACGGGCGGTTGAACTACCATCAACCAGTTTTATGTACGTAAGCTATCGTTCGAAGGAATCTCGAATCACGCGTTGTCTCCCGAGTCGAGCAGAGCCGCAGTTTTAAGCTCCTTCCTTCGTCACCGGTGGTCCTGCAGCGACAATAACCAGAGAGCGGTTACGGCAGTAATGATGAAGATCGGGATTGAGTCTGAAGACTTCAGGTTGAATGGACGTCACTGCAGGGTGGTAAAATGATTCGCCGCCGCTGGCAGTTAACTTCCAACCTCCGCCACACAATGGGGCACCCAGTTCGACTTGTCATCACATCGGTGATGAATTACCGGCCCAGGGAAGGCGAAGGAAGGCTCCTTCCCATTTGTCTCTTTTGTCCCGCTCAGCAGCCGAGGAGGAATTTTCTTCTTTTTTTTCCCCCCCAAGTCCTCATCTTTTCCCTGCAACTCCGTCCAACCTCTCCCTCATTTCACAAATCCGCCTTTTTGGGGAGGGAGGAAAAAGAGAAGACTACAGTTCTGTGACAAGAGATCAAATAGAGTTCCTGCCGCCGAATACACTTCCTTTCATTCCTTCTTTCTGGGAGGCAAATGAATTTTCAAGAGAGGCCCAACAAAGCATGAAGCACGAGTTCCCGCCGAGAATTGCTTGTCTTTTATTTACACTAATTAGGGAAGTCCTTAGAGCTAGTAAAAACGGTCGATAGGAGAACAATTGAGAAAGGAGTGAAAAGAGATTGAGAGGGGAATGAGAAGACCAAAGGTCGAAGGCAGCACACTAATCCTCAAAAACAACAAAAATGCGGTGCAATTCCTCACACAAGTTCCCTCTACCTGTGAATTGATGTGGCATAAGCCGCCACATCAGGGTGGTGGGGGTGGGGGACCCCGCCATTTTGAAGGTCATTTCCATTAATTGTAAGCTCTCGTCATAATCTACCGTTTATATATAAACATGATTGTTAAATTGCTACTGTGAATACACACAGGTGTTAAAATCAAAAAATATATAATGGCAGCCAATACGTGTCGATAAGCCTAATCAAAATACAGTCAATCAATACGTCTACGCCAGGAAAGGACATCTCAAAAGCAATTGCATTGCATCCATAAACACCTTATGACCTGCAAGGTAAAAAAATGAATGCCACCGAGCGGACAACGGCGCCTGGGACGGTTGAAATTATGCAGATAGATGATGAAATGGCTTCTATATCGACATCGGGCTATGTAGGCATCGATTGTGTGCGATCGTCGTTTATGAAGGCACATGGGGGAGCGGCTAGTGCACGTTTCACTATGACGTTCGTCAATAATCCATTCGGGCGCAAGAATGGCGTGCGTGATCGTCCTTATGCGCTCGTTGAAGCCAAAAAATGACCCTGGACTAATCATGAAGAGGCATGGAGGGTGAGACAGGGCTAACAGACGTTAAGTATTTACGTAACCAACGTATTCAAAACCTCAAACCGTATTTTCACATTGAACCACAAAAATGACCTCTTCATTTAGCCACAGCACTCGGAGAGAAATAATATACTCCTCTGAATACTACGTATGATCCACCAATACATACAAACAGAGATTATACGCGGACGTACCTGACATTTCCTTTGTTCAAAAAGGGGGACCCAGCAAATGTTTCAAATTACAGGGGACTTTCCTTCATCAATTGCCTGGGCAAGCTTCTGACGGGATTGCTAGCGTGCCATCTGACGTCGTTTATAGAGGTGTACGATCTGTTGACAGAATTTCAATCAGGGTTTCGACGAGGTTATTCTCCAACAGATTCAATTTTCGCTCTGACTGGCACTGTGAGCTTGAAAGTGAAGCAGGCCGGTAGTAATGGATTTTTTGTTGACTTGAAGTCTGCATTTGATACGGTTAACCGTGGATATTTGTTCTACAAGTTGCTTGCTCTGGGAGTTTCCAGTGAGTTCGTAGCAGTTCTGAGGAACCTTTATTCGGGAGTACCAGCTGCGGTGTGGACTGAGGCTGGTAGAACAGAGTTCTTTGATGTTAAGAGTGGAGTGAAGCAGGGCTGTCCTCTCTCCCCCACTTTATTCTCTGTTTTTCTTAACGACTTGGTAGAAGAGCTGCAACATGGTATAGAGGTTGGCGGACTTGTGATAAAAGTTCTGATGTACGCAGATGATTTGGTGGTGATAGCGGATGACCCTGGTAAGCTGCAGGTGAATATTGATGTTTTGGAGAGTTACTGCAGTAAGTGGGGACTTCAAGTTAATCTAGCAAAGTCGAAGATAATGGTTTTCCAGAATGGTGGGAGAAGAAGGGCGACTTGAGCACTGGAACTTTGGTGGTGAATCAATTGAGATCGTGAGTAGCTACCAGTATTTGGGAGTTGAACTCTCCCCACGTCTTTCCTTCACCAAGCACGTAGAGAGGCCCAATCTGCCATGTTTGCCCTCAATAATGTTTGGGGAAGATTATTTGGCAATCCTGCTGTACCACTAAAGGCAAAATCGGAGGTCTTCCACGCTACGATCTGGGCTATCCTGTGCTATGCTTCACCATGCTGGGGATTTCAGGAGTATGCAAAGGCGGAGGGAGTGCAGCTGATGTATATTCGAAAGCTGTTCCAGTTGCCGAGGTTTTCCCCGAATTATATTTTACATCTGGAGACAGGGGTGGACACCATATCATCTTTTACTCTTGAAACCCATCTAAAGTACTTGAGGAAAGTATCTTGTCTTCCGGACACACGTCTCCCTAAAATAATTGCCAGGGAAGTGATGAGAAGCAGAGTGTCATGGGCTGGGCATCTTGGCCGCCTCGCCACTGGATTGGGTGTCATAGATGGATTGAATCTATCCGGCTTCATGGAGCTGACATCCTTGAGGGGTTTAGGGAGCACAAAAAGCAGTGGTCCTGGCAGAGGGCTATGGACTCGGAGAAGTTCACTCTATATAGGGAGCTTGACACCCGCTTCAAGGCCGCGAGCTTGGTCAGTGAGCCAGTGATGGATATTTTCTCGGCGAGGTGGATTTTTAGGTTGAAGGGAGAACTGCTACATCTCAATGCAAAGCCGTATAATACTAACCATAACGAGGAGTGTGCTCTGTGCAATAGGCATGAGAGGGAAGACTTGCACCACTTTCTCTGCACTTGCCCAGTACTTGGAGAGTTTAGGATTGAAGTTTTTAATAAACCTGTCCTTTCACGGAATGAGGCTGTGGCTTTGTTGGATGGTGGTGGATGGCCTCAACTGGTGGCTTTTAGTAAAATAGCCTGGAGATATCGCTCTGCGTTGGTACATGAATTTAATTTTTAATTTCCTTTTATTTTATTGTATTTTGTTTTCACTGTAGGTTTACTTTGTTTTATTTTGTCAATAAACGTGGATGACTTGAGCAAGCTGCACGTCAAAGTTGCGTCGACGCGTGGCTCTCAAGGGTGTATCTTCCTTGTAACTGAAGGGTGTTTTTTTTTTTTTTTGACCCGAGGGCGTGTGGAACAAGTCCCTTTGTCACTGCGGCCACATATGGGCCTATTGTGACGGCCCTTTCTTAGTAGAAGGCGTCGTACATACCCACCCCCCTTAGGAAGCCGAGTATGTCCTTCACCGCAGATTCCGCCATGATTTGGGGTTCAGTGGTCCCCTGACCGAAGTATTCAAAGCGTTTTGCTGCCAAGGCAGGGCACTCACACAGGATATGCTCTGCTGTCTCGTCCTCCTCACCGCAGAGTCTACAGTCCACCGCCTCTGAGATGCCCATCTTGTTGAGGTGATATCTGGGTGGGCAGTGCCCGGTGAGGAAGCTTATCAGTACTCTCAGATCTTGTCTAGAGAGTGTCAGCATGGCCTTCGCCCTTTGACAGGAAGGCGTAACAAGCCTTTTCGCCTGTCTTAGTTGTGGCTGGCGATGCCAATGGGCGCCATTTTCCTGTATCTCCCATTGAGCAACCAGACGGTTCAGGTGACTTTTCGTCATACCTACGTGTGGTTCAGGCCCGATTGGTAGGGATTCTGTACCCCTTTTCGCAAGGCGGTCAGCTTTTTCATTGCCCTCATGCCCCCTGTGAGCCGGCACCCAAATGAGGGAGAGCCTGTTACGAGCGCCGAGCTGCTTGAGCGCATGGAGGCATTCCCATGCCAGCTTAGACCTAAAACTATAGGCTGCGATGGCCTTTAAGGCGGCCTAGCTGTCTGAGAAAATGTAGATCCGCTTGCCCTTGAGTCCTTTGTTCAGGATCTCTTCTGCGATCTCTTGGGTTTGGCCCATTGTTCGCGGCTGCTTACTCAGTCAGCATGCTGTCCTTATTCACAGCTGGCCGCAGACATGCCCCTGGGGACAATGCCGTGGCCGTTCCACTATCCACAACCCGTGGTCGCACCTGGTAGCATGGGCATGCTCCTGGGAAGATAACCCAGAACCAGGTCTGAAGGGTTTATCGACGCAATACAGGGCCATGTCTTCCCAACCCTTCATAAAAGACAACGCGATCCTCAAACAACGGCAAACCACAGACAGCAATACATAAACGATGCATTCTCCGGCATATTCCCCCACAGTCCTCTTGAATTGTGACAGAGAAGTCCACCAATGCGAAGATGGCCCTGTAGTTGCAGTAGACGAACTGAGTCTGGCCAAATGGTCCTCCCTCTCATTTCCAGTGATCTCTTTGTGCCCAGAAATCCAGTAAACGTTGACTCTATTTGTGTTTGCTAAGGAGTTCAGCCGCATCCTGCTCTCCCTCGCCAGTTCTAACGTGCAGTAATTCTTCGCGACGTTTGAATATCAGTCAGTGTTGATATTTTTATTGCTATAGCCTTTTTGATGCATTATGCTGGCCCTAGAAACGATAGCATAAATCCCTGTTGGAAAATCAATTGGTGTCGTAGCCAGGGTAATGTACGTCCCACTCTCGAGCCACTTATCCACACCTCAGAGCCCGTACTCTCTGGAGTTTTCGACACATCTGTACACATACCAGTATGAGGCCGAAACCGACGACTTTCGATGTTCCATTTCCTGTCGATCTCAAACATGGGCGTCATCATGTCAATGACCATGCTCCGTTAAGGTTTCCCAGTTCCCGGTGCCCATCAATCGCCTGTACATCATAGATATTCCAAGCCCGGCGAGTCTGTACGCCACAGCTTCTGCCTCGACAAATATTTGAAGAGGAAGAACGTCAAACATATTCATATTGTGCTCAAAGTACTGTTACGTGTGGTTTTCATCACTCCTCCTATTAGTAAACACCCCTTTGTACTTTGGCCAGGCTGCTACAGTTCCCTCCCACCCATCATAAGATCATAAGATCTCACCACGGCCTCATAAAAACAGCAGTCTCTGCTTTCTACTGCACATTCATTGACGCATCCACGTATATCTGATACGCTCCCCAGATACTTGACCTGCTCACCGAGCTGAACTGCTTTTTCCATAACTTCCTGCAGTCTCTGACAGTCGTCTTTGATTTTAAATGAAACTACGATCGTTTTTACTTGGTTGGTGGACAGTCTCATCTCCCTGCACCACGAGCACACCATCCATAGTGTTTAATTATCGGGTAAATGGTGGGAAATGAAATGGCAGTGGTTTGAAAACTGGAACTTCCGCCGTTTCTTAATTCTCTTACGAGAGGTATTAAAGTTACATCGTTTATGTAGCTCACCCTGACTTAGAAAACGCTAGTACCGTATGAGCGGGAAATATGAGAAGAAACCTTCGCTTTCTTCGAAATATTTGATAGTTCATTGTGCTGCTCTTTCCACAACACTTCCTGTTCTCCTCTTCCACTGCTTCCTGACGAGGTCCCTCATTTTGGGTGAGTTACCAGGAATATAATGCAGCAGTCGGTCTCCAGCAAGCAACCACACATCTTTCACTTCTGCCCTCTCATGTTCTTTCCCTATTCTGCTTAGAATGGAGTTCTTCAGCTCGTGTGAACACTATATAGAACTACACTACAACAAAACTTTTACTTCATATGTATTTCATTCCTCACACGCAGAGAGGTACTACCAATCAACCCAGAAAAATGACTGTAAATGCATAATGGTCTTTTAGGAGACGTCTGTAGAGAGTTATGAAATAATATAATTTTGCTGGATATCGTTCCAATCTGCGTTCCCCCGCAAAATGGATTTTTCGGCTACCGATTTGGCGTAATTGAACTTGAAACGAATACCGAGAATGACGTGAAGGTTTGTTTTATGCTCCCTTGCCACAACAATAGCAACGCTAGAAATAGCATCCGGAAGGTATTAATATTTCAACGGTTTCGTCCGAAGCTCTCGTCCTTCGAATTCCGAACTATTACCGTAAATACGAGGGTTTTCAGAAACCGGACATCTGGCGGATTATGTTCGTTGTGGAACTGTCTGTGAGAGCCGTTCAAATGAGGCGAGCGAAGGAAAACCTCGAGGGGCGGACAAGCCGATCGATAGAACGTCGATATGACACGCAACACGAAATTATACCGAGTTGAAGGCGACATGACAAGCCCTTCGCTTCCGACAGGAGGCCCAGAGGAGCTCTGGAAGTTTCTGGATAATCAAATAAATCGGCGAAAAGCGCGCCCTCCCTTCGCCTTCTTACCAGTCGCAATTCAAATGTCAGGAATTGAGTTGACTGCAGCAGCCAAGTTTGATGGGAAACTTGAACGTTCTAGGGCGAGAATGATAATGCGCGTTAATACGCGCGCGTCGCGGTGTCAGGAGCTGTTCGAATAAGTTGAACGGAGTAACTGTGAGGAAAATCTAGTGGTATGGGAGTTGCGTTGTCAACAAGCATCAAGAGGGCCGTACTATTCCAGCAGTTCGCGACAATCTCATTTGAAGGACACAAAAAATAGATGAAGCGAAGGAATAAACGGCTCATATTGCAGTCGTTCGGTGAACAACTGGAGGGCTGGTGACTTGCGTTGGGTGCGAGAGCGTGAGATTCCGAAGGACATTAACGAGTTTAGGTCTTCAGATAGTAGAAACTGGTGTCAGAGCACGAATAAGAGGTCCGTGACTTATTGAAGGGCTAAAAAGGAACAAAGGACAGTTGAGAGTGAAGGGTTGAAAAAGGAGGGGTTGGATGTGGGGGAGGTTACAGGAAAGACGTCTGAAAGTACGTAGCTATTAGGCTCTGGAAATGTTTGCCCCCCCCCCCGCTCTGGAAGCCCACAGGACCCCTGCCACACATGGGTCTATTGTAACGTTGTCCCTTACTCAGTGAAAATGTGTTTTAGAAAGCCAAGTGTGTCCTTCTCTGCAGACTCCACTGTGGTTTGGATTTCGATGAACCCAAGCGAAAAGTATTCGATGCGCCTGGCTGCCAAAGCAGGGCAGTCACACAGGATGTGCTCTGCCGTTTCGTCCTCTTCGCTGCACGATTTTCATTCAACTGTCTCTAAGATGCTCCTCTTGTTTTGGTGATATGTAAGCAGGCAGTGTATGGTGAGAACGCTAGTAAGGACTCTTAGACCCTGTCTGGAGAGTGTTAGCATTGCCTCCGCCCTTGAACTGGACGACGTAATGAGCCTTTTCGCCTGCCTGTTTCCCATCTGGCCACCTGCCAATTCAGGCTCCTCCTAGGCTCGATGGGTAAGGACTCTGTACCCCTTTTCGCGAGGCAGTCTCCCTTTTCATTACCCTCCTGCCCTCTACGAGCAGACTCCCAAATGAGAGAAAGCCTATTATGGGCACTGAGTCGTTTGAGCACCTGAAGAACTGAAGGTGGATGCTGCAATGGCCTTTAAAGCAGCCTGGGTGTCTGAGAATATGTGGATCTGCTTACCCTTGAGTCCTTTTATCAGGATATCCTCTGCCCAGATGATTAAGACAAGAATGTCTGCTTGATATATCGAGGTGTACTCTCCCAGCAGTTAGGCAAGACTGAAGTTGAGCTGTACAGTGCCCAATCCAGCTCTCCCCCCCCCCTCCCAGCACTGTTAGTGTACCATAGCAGTGTGCCAGCTCAGTCTGGCCCGGCCCTCTCTGACGCTGAATGACAACTGAAAGTTCTCATAACGTCAGTAGCAAGGATTGCTCTTCTAATTTGAACTGCTTAATTGTTCCATGGAGGCGTGCCTTAGCCCTGGTGGAAACATTACTTGTCTGCAGAAGCCTTACTACTCCCATGTATACATGAAGAGTTTTCAAAAAGACTTCTAGTGCAGCTGGGGTAAGTATTCATCGCCCCTGTAAAGGCTCTGGGAATACTAATCTTTGTAATTGACACCGTTTTGGGGGCTGTAGAATCAAACGACTGGTCGACTCGGCGGTCAGAGCTCCTCCACCTCAGGACTCCTTTCAGATCAAAGCAACAGTCTTGGGGGAAATACGGAAAACGAACTCAGCATTTCAAATTTCGGCTTGTGTACCTCGTAGGGACAGACTGGGTACGTTCCCTCTGCCTTGAAATATTATCTCGTTCTACCGATTTCAGAGGCCTCTCCTGTTCTTGACCTTTCCCACCTTCGGGGTTCCCAATCGTCTGACCTTTTCTCCTCTTCGACTTGATACTAACCTTATTGTTCCTGAAGTCACTCCCAGTGGTTCAAATCCCCAACTGGCAAATCTTCAGCCAATTCGTACTAATCTCGAAGACTATTGTCTCAGCGTCAAGGGTTAGTCAAACTCATTCTCTTTTCTGCTTTTAATACAGTCCAATTTGTTTTCATATCCTTTACCGGCAGTTCAATCTCCATTCTCCCTCACAAGGGCCTTGAGTAGATCAGACGGCACTTCAGGTCGTGAGTTTCATCTTCAAGATGCTAAAGCTTCATAAATCTGGGTGCCTTGGGAGAATGTCCTCTTTCCCCCATCGAAGGACACCAGATGCCAGTTCAGGGCTTTGATCATTCCGGGATTTTAGTGGAGATGTGAACCGTTTTCAAGTAAAATATAAAACTACTTGATTTATCGACGAAAGCCGCGGAAGTAAAACGAAATAACAAGATGTTGACACGGTATTGAGAAAGTAGCATTTTATTAAGTTCTTTGGGGCGCTGACTGAAGTTACCTGTCGGTGGGTGTTGACGTGAAGATTGGTTTTACTCACTCCGTTAATTATTAGTTAATTCTGTGTCAGTGAGGTAGTGACAAACTCAGTGCTCAACTACGATCGATCTCCAGATTGCTCCATCGCACCTTGACCTTCACGGATGCCTCTTTTAACGTCCCACGGTCCCTCAACTATTTACAGAGTTGCCGTCGAAAGGCCGTTTATTTCGCCAATAGATTTGCTCTTTGAAGATACGCGTCTCTCTCGAGACTATAAAAGTTGCGGCTCTTCAAAAATGTTGCGTCACGGAAGCGAAACTGAGCAGACGGCTTCTGTTCCCCTTTTTCGAATACCTTCGTCAGGACATTCCGCCGAGTCGAGCCCCAGAGGCAGAAGAGCTCGACGGCGGCTCCTGGAAAAAGGCCTCTAATTGCCGTTTCAGCGTCTGGATATCTGACCAGCTTGCCCGTTGGAACCTCCGGAGAAATATGATCAATCCTCAACTCAATTGCCCCGTTTTTTTGTTTTTTTAATGGGAGCGGCGGCTCTTCTCCTGGGCTTTGTCTCTAGACCTTGTGATACCAACAGGCAACCGGCTGACTCGTGGGATCGACCTTTTCGAACTCTACGACGCCATCCACCTTCAGATTGTGACAATCTGACGTTTTCGAACTTCGCGACCTTCGTCGTAGTTGGAGCGAAGTAGTTCGCAGGATTCTTCCGAGTTGGCTGAGTAAGATTCCTCGTTTAGCTGTCAAGAAATGTGTTAGAGAATACCTACGGACCGAAGTTTGGGACGTTTCTGCGAGATAGAGGATCTGAACGGGGCGCCGCTCTCCGAGACACCTCTTTACATATCTCTCCCATAAACTAAAGGCCAAGTTAGTGAGTCAGAATATAGTTGGAGAGGAAATGAGTTGAAGCGGAAGAGATAAGACGCTCTATTTTTCAAGTTCTTTGACACGTCAGGATAATAAGCCCCACTGTTTTAATAAGTAGCTGTTGGAACTATGTTGCTTGCAAGTCTTACGTTGTCGTGGATCAGTTTTAGTTTGCTCACCGTCTCAGCATTCCCACGAATTCGTCAACGTGTTTTCCGACAAGATCGTTGGGACTGACTGCAGCGAACAGTTCGAACGATGGCGATTTTTTCGCGCGTTCTGCAATTAAATTTCATTCTCTTCCCGTAAACGAAGAACGATTTCAGTTTTTCAATCGATTTTCAAAGATTTTTTCACGTTTTTACTTCCTTTAGTTCTACGAAGTAAAAGTAATGATTGGAACCGGGCGTGGGCTTCCGAAATGAAGTTCGAACTGGATCATGAAACCACTTAATGTTCCCATCTTTAGAATAAAAGTAATTTTGGTTGTCAACCTCATCTTCACTGATGGCTGATAAAGTGGAATCACTACCACGGTCGCCTAGGGTAATGCATTCATTGTCAATATCAGCTTCCGAATCAGAATTGTCAAAAATTTCCTCCTCATCCTCTTCAAGAAAAGGCCCTTCTCGTTCTTGTCTCTCTAGTTCGTCCAGGAGCTGATCAGGGGTAACAAGTTTATCCATTTAGTAATCCCTAGTAGGCTGAACGACTGAATAGTTTGACTCGAAAAACTCACCAACTTGAGAGATAAAAAGTACGTTGAACAGGGCGTGGGTCAGGGTCAGAAAATATTGAAGAACCTAAAAACCGTGAGACACAAACACTGGCGTCGGGTCAAATTACTCGAAAAACTAGTGTATACGAGTCATTCAAGAGTGGAACCGTTACTAAACTGGGAAGGAGACCTTAAAATGAGATTAGAAGCAAGGGAGGGACAAACAGGGCAAAAATTATATCGAAGTTCAACCAAACAAAAAGGGCGTGCGCCAGTAATTAAGGGTTAATAAAACCTCCTGGTTCAATAGCAGCTCTGGAAGGTTGCCGATAAAACTATTGTGACTGGGTGGTGGAGAATAGAATTTGGAAGACTGGTGCACGCGTAATTGATATTCAATATTGACTTAATGAACGATTGTGAAGATTGCAACACTAATCAGTTCCTGTCTTGACTCGCCACACGCGCCAGCCTGCCGAAACTGCTCATCGACGGAAGAATCCCCGCTATACTCGATACATGACACTGCTCAGGAACAACATCGACGGAGGCCATCCCGAACAGTACTCCTAGCCTGTTTATCTCGACACACTCATCATTTAATTTTCTGCCAAATGACAATTTCTTTTAACCCTCCGTTTTACCAATTCTTTTACTATCACGATTAGTAATAATTATAACAATGTATTAAGTTAGTTGACGGAGTGAAGAGAATCGCTGAATTCGCCCGAGGAAGGAAAGTAATGTGATGCGTCGCACTAGATTTATTTTTTGGTTTTCTTCAGATCTTCACGTTAGGGCGGGTTGGGGATGTTTCTCTTTACGTGGAGGGCGCGAAACATGAAACCAAACATTCTCAGTCTCCCAACAAGCTGTGCGGGTACTCACAGGGGAGGAGTACAACTCTCCATAAAAAACTTCATTTCGAGTCAAATGTTACTAAATTTATGTCAGGGAGGAAACAGTGCACAATTCAGTAAAATCGTGCTATTTTCGGATACTTGTTCCGTTCAATTCAGATTTGAATCGAATCCAAGCGCCAGCATGTTGCATTTCGTTTCGGGAGAGTTAAGTGTCAAAATATTTGATAAGACGCATCACGCAACTTGTCTCAGCGCCATTTGCGCCCGGTGATTTAAGCCACCCTAGAAACAAATAAAATCTGTGAACTTTCAAGTTGGTCAATTTTCTTCGTAGAAACTAGTGGAGCGTAGGGTTTCGAAATTTATTGAGCTACTCCTACTAGTTCTACGATTATTATTGAGTGATCAGTGCATTGTTGGTACGTCATACTTTCAAGAGGAGTTTTTTTGAGAAACTGTTTTGGAAATGGCGGGTGAAAACTGGGAAAAATTCGAATAAATGGCGGTGGTTTGAATTTCGGAATTACTGGAGCTGCTCCTAATTATGTGATGAACGTTAATAAACACTCATCGTGTTTATACTTTGTAGTACTACCGCCATGAATTTTTTGAGAACGCTAGTACCATATTATCGGGATTTATAAGGGACAAACTCCGCCATAATCGATTTTCTTCGAAATGTTATAGTGCTTCTCTCGTCATTTTCGCACGAATGATTATTTTATGGTACAGTTGTATCGTTTGGAACTGTCCACACAAAAAATGTAATTAACATTTTTAGTGTCATTTGTGAGAAACAAATATCTGGTGTTTTGGTTAGTTTTGGACAGATTTTGCTCGTATCCTTATTTAGGCGTCCCATAGCGACCTCTAAATATAAGGTGTCGGGTTGGTTCGACGGTTTTCTCTGGTGTTCACGGACACATTGTTTTCCCGAATTATATTTTTCGGACTCGGTAGCCCTTAAAGCGTAAAGATCTGTTGGAAACCCAAGCAGTTTTTTGAGTCGATTACATAACTTTCCTTTCTACTACGTAGGTCTAAGGAAAGTAAAAATGAAAACGCGCTCACAGTCCCTCGTCCGTGAACAGTGGGACGTCCTTTTAACGCCTTTAGAACGTCGAAAGTGTTTTTTCGAGTCAGAAAATTTACCCCACAATTTCTTTCCTACGCCCTGTCCTCCTTTCCGTTAACCTGATTTATTGTTATTTCTATACCTATGATATTAACTTATTCCGTGTTGAGTTGGAGTCGGAGGACAGACACGGAGATGTCAAGGATAGCGACCTTGGGAGAGCCTCTGCTGCCTTCTCGCTGTTGGCTTCACCTGAGACCTCTTACCGCCTTTCTGATTCGCATCACACGAGTATTATTATTCGCCGATTTAACTACTACCATCTTTTTCTACCACGAAATTATACTATTTTCACTCACGCGTTTACTGAGCGTTTTTACTTTCCTTGCTCTACGAAGTAGAAAGGAAAGTTATGTAATCGGCTGAAAAAAAAATTTTGAGTTCTCTTCAGATCTTTACGTTTCAGACCCCCCTGAGTCCGAAAAACACTATTTGGGAAAATGGTCTGTGTGTGTATGTGTGTCTGTGAACGATTTTTAGAGAAAACCACCGTACCAAATCAGCTCAAACTTGATATGTAGCCCGGAAGTCACTATGGGACGCCAAAATAAGGGTATGAACAAAATCCATCGAAATTTAACTATAGTTATCATAGTGATCAAAACACCAAATATTTTTTTTCTCAAAAATGGCTCTAACGATTTTGATTAAATTTTTTATATTGGTAGCTCCCAATATTGCAACTATGCCATAAAATTCTCATCAGTGGAAAAATGACGAGAGCAGCACAATAAATTATCAAAATTTTCGACGAAATCGATTTTAGCGCGGTTTGTAGAGAAAACAACCGTACCAAATCATATGAAACTTGATGTCTAGCCTACGGGTTACCATAGGACGCAAAAATAAGGGTATGGGCAAAATCCACCGAAATTTAACTATAGTTATCATAGTGATCAAAACACCAAATTTTTTTTCTCAAAAACGGCTCTAACGATTTTGATTAAATTTTTTATATAGATAGGTCTTAATACGATTATTATACCATAAAATTCCCATTTGTGGAAAAATGACGAGAGCAGCACAATAAATTAACAAAATTTTCGATGAAAAGCGTTTTTGCCGTGGTTTTTTCCTTTTAAACCCCGCTGGAATGTTACTAGAATGTTTAAAAAAAGTTGTGTTGTAGTCCAATCCAATACCTATAGGGTGAGTGTTTAAAAATGCTCATGAGATACATGGGGCTCACTCCAGAAATTCCTGAATTTCAACTACCGCCGTTTAGCTTAATACCAGTTCTAATAGTTATTACCCAATAACTCTACAAAAGTGATTACTATCCCTTCAAAAAATTCGTGTTTACAGCCTCATCAATTATTTGTGTACCAGTTGCTCAATAATGGTCCTGCAATGAGTAAGAGCAGCACAATAAATTCCAGAACTTTAGGCACTACCGCTTCCTGCTGCTGTTTGACCAAGTTTAAAGGAACTGGGTGATAAATGAATTGATTAAATCGAATTAGCCATATAGAAAGTGAATTGACGTAGAGCTAAGGAAAGTTGTGTGTTGCAACGCACCAGATATTTTTGTTGTGTATGCGAGCGCTGTGCGCACGCGAATATTATTTTCCTTGCAGTGCAGTGCATAGATTGTTTTTGTGCCAGAATTATCGCATCCCTTCTGGCCAGGAGTAACCAACCAAAAGCTCCAATTCAGGTACCACCATTAACTGTATTAATACTTGTAATGGTCTGTGGTGGACTGCAGGAGGTGGCAACACTGACTGCCACCCGTGCAGTTCGCCGCTGTTTATATTAGCGGCGGAGCCACGTTTCTTCATCAGAACGGCTACCGAATTCGCAGACGAATCGCCCCCTTTTCCTAAGCCAGTGAATCAGTTCTTAAACGTCCCTTATATTGTGTGAAGTAACGTAAGCGATCAGAGCTTGGTGTTTAATTTTCCCCATTGTCCCTTTATTGTATTAATACAATCCGAGCATAGGTTATTTATCAGAGCGTGGTTTACGATGCAGGTTTGAATTGTGTAGACTTCCCTGCATCGTTTTTCTTCGAGCAGAAGGACGGGAAGAGACGCAGTCGCTTCACCACCTTCAGCGTACTGTCCCAGGGTTTCGTTCAGACATTCTTGGATTTCCTCAACTTTACTTTCGATACACCCAGGTCCTCCTTCGGCAATGAAAAGAGCGATTCTGTCCCCTTCCTTGTAGCAGATGAAGTTTATCAAAGAATCAGTGATATTCAAGAAAGTTAGTTTATGGCCTCTTTCATTCTCGTCCAAACAGGGTTCGGTGACATTCAGGAAGGTCTCGATGCAGCCTCTCAACTTAGGTGACTGCTTGCAATACTTCCTAGAGACCATGTCCAAGTCTTCAGTCGGCTTCGCTTTTTCAATTTCATTCCTCATCTTGTCGTAATCGAACATATCTTGGACACAATTTTGAAAGACCTGTTTGCCTTCCTCAACTTTGTCGTAAGTTTCGTTGTTCCCATTTTTTAAACATTTCTCCTTCGTTCAGACTGGGAAGCTCTTGAAGTGAACTGGCAGGAAGTTTGCCTTCTAACGCCTGGAGAGCAGACTTAACGTCTTGCTCTGCTGTCACAACGAAGATAAAAGTGAAAGCGAAAAGGAACTTCTTCATTGACCGATTTAAATCGAACAATCAAATAAAAACCAACTATTGTAAACAATTTTAGAGTCGTAGCCGCTCTTAATTTTAGTCGTTAGACACGAAAATGAAAACTGAAACGCACTACACAAAACTAACCACAGCACACGCGGCGTACGACTGCTTGAAAACTGAAACAATTCCCAAGTACGTTACATACTGCACTTCAACTCAACACCCTTCTTTTCCCTTCTTCCGTGCAAATCCAAATAGTGTTAGTGAGGGCTTGAATTTATGGGTTCTGAGGGCCTGAGTTGTAGTGGTTCCTTCGTGCGTGGTCATGGTCTTTTGCAGCTTTGCATAAAGAAAATGACGATTAGGATAATTGCGGGGTGTTCATCCGTGTTTTGTCTAAGTAACTGCTACGGGCATTCAACGCTTTATGTCCGTAGAGGAGTCAGCAAGGGTACATCGCGCTTAGTTCGTGGAGGGAATTAGGGCGTTAAATAAGAGATGCGTCTTGAAATGAAGGAGCCGGGAGGACAAATAGGCCGAGGCGTCCCCAAAAAGAAGACGATCTTCAGGCTCCTGAGGTCGCGACGAAGGGGGAAGGGGCGTTGGAGCGGGTCGAGAAATAGAATCATATCTGGGAATGAGTTTTTAAAATTTCAATGGGCCAAGGATAGGAAGCTTTTGTAAAGCAGAAAGAGACGACCTCTCCTGGCCTCCGGTGGCGCGGTGACAACACAAAGCCGGGAAGAGACTCAAGACCTCAGAAAATCTTCGGGAGCACAAAAGGGAGGTTGGCTGACGTTGAAGAGGGAATGGGGCGAAGAAGCGTCGTCCAGCTGAGGAGCGCGGCGAGTCGTTTCCATTCATCACGCTAATGTCATACTTAGCGGCTCCAAACAACCTGCTACGCTTTTCTATTCAAAAACCCCCCACCTTTTTTTTTTCTAATGGGGTCTCCTTTGGTTTGGACGGAATGACGTGATGATGGAGGTGACAGAAGAAGGAAGGGGGAAGGGGGTTTGCCCTCTGAATTTCTTTATTACCATCTTCAACTTTTTTTGTGCTTCCGCGGCTAATTTTCCTCCTCTTTATTTCAAACTTTTCCACCCCTCCGTCATTTTCCGAGCTTTTCAGGTTCATCGTCACGAGGTGTACATTGCCCTATGAAGCCAACTCATCTTCTGCTTGCCAAGAGCCAGTCACGAAGAAATTGTGGAAACTCGTTCCAAGTTACGACAAGTTCCAAGTCAACATTGACAAGTTATAACTGAGTAGAACAGAGCAGCGAGTACCTTGCACTCTCCAATGACGGTACACAAGGCAGACCACTGTTTTTACTATCCATAGTCTTACGAAGTAAGAAGGCAGGTGTTATATCATCCGCTGGAAAAAGGTTGAGTCTTCATCAAACTTTGATAGAACCGAACTGAATTAAATGAGCTCAAATTTGATATCCGACCAGACACGGGATGCCACAATAAGCGTTTGATAAAAAGTTAGTTCCTACCAAACTATAGTTATCACAGTGATCATCAGAAACGGCTACGTTGATGTTGATCAAGTGTTTCGTGTCTCCCAAATGACATTAAGGCACAATACAATTTTCAGCCTGGGAAATCGCGAGAGCAGCGCAATTAATAATAAAACCCTGCAAATGATTACACGACGTTTTATTATTCTCTTGAACAGCTTGACGGAGTCTGACACCTCCGAGACCCATTCCATTCGATTCAGCATTGAAAAATACCAGTAAAACACACGAAACATCACCTGACTACGACAACGAGGAAATCTAAATGTTCCAGGCGCCTGTAGGCAATTGGCACGACATGACGGGTGGTTTTAATGAGGGGGGAAGGAGTGAAATGAAGAAACGATTGCTTTCGCTGTATTGTACCGCGAGTTCTTTCAATTTGTATACTTTGGCTCACTATAATCACTGTCATTTCATTGTACGTGTCTGAATTACTGAAACTACTGTCGTTTCGTTGACCTTTTTCGAAGGGTTTATTCTCTAACTCTCGTTGATAGTCCCTTATACTACCGGTGTAACACACAACATTTTGGAGTGTTTATTCCCCCGCTCCAAGTTGAACCAAATCCCTCATTTTTGGGTTTACACAGTCATTGCCTTACTACTTGTGGGTTTGGTCTAGTCGTAGAATACATCCTTGAATGATTGACGTTCCGAGGGATTTCCAGTTTATTGAGCACCGCTCTCGAGTAGAATTAGGGATTAATTAATGAGAGAAGAATGCGAAGGGTGGCATGAAGCGAAGCATTGATCGACAACGTGCCGAATCCATTGGGATCCCGAAGGTGAACTAACGTTCATTATAGTCGAATATGAAGTGCCAGTCGGTCGTTCAGTTCGCCGAACATCGGAAATTCGAGTGTCGCCCTGGATTTTCCGAGAGGAGCGATACAACGCGGAATCACGGGTTTTCTGTGTCAGTCCAAAACAAACAAATACCCTCAACTGCTATAATTTTCTAGCGGGAATTCGCTCACCTGTCGCATCATTTCTGGACGTTAACGTTAAGATGGCCAAGAGCAGCTCCCCGCTTTTCCGCTTCGCCACTCCGAGCGGCGATCCGTCAGTTTCTCCAACTTCATTCCCATGATGTGACGTTCCAGAGGCTTGGCATGCAAATTGATCCGGAGCCTGTGAACCCGCCGTCCGTCAACCTCCGCCATTGTGAGGGCTAATCTCCTTTTTTTCACTTCAGATCTCTTTGATTTGAAAATTGCTTTTACTCTCGTCTCGACGAGAACTGTGCCCCGGAGGCCGGTGAGCCGAGGGAGTGTTAACGCGAACCTAACGAGGGCTCAGCTAGCTCTCTGACTTTATCGCGCTTATCTTCCTCTTGACCCTTCCGTAATTTTGGAGGCGGTTGACAGTCGTTTCCTCTTCCTATTACCTCTTGCCAGCTCGCGATATCCTCTGTTTGCCTTTGGAAGAGGCTGCTTTCGACGAGAGCCAGCCCGACGAAAACTTGTTGGCGCGCGGACGAGGCCTAAACGAAAATTATTTCGCAACCAGATACATCACGTTCCGCTCTCTCGAAAACTCGAGCAGAACCCTTTTTATAAGTTGCAGGACTTCGAAGAGCCCCTGGGAAGTGGTACCGATCGGTAGTGTTAAACTTTGCAAATAAAAAAGATCAACTTTTTGAACTTGTGATGTCTCATTGTTGTGAATAGTCCGTTATTTGTGATTAACCGGTTTTTTCTTTGTTTCAGAGCGGGCTATCGAAAGCGTCAGAGGCCGTGTACCGGTCGCTGAGGGGTAGAGCGTCGTGGAAGAGCGTCACGGTGATGGTGCCGCCCAACTGGCCCGACACCTGCGTCCCGGGTCACAGCACAGTACCGTCGCAGGGAGAGACGCCGCACATCCGCGTGGGTCTCCCTCACCCCGTCTACCGCGACATGCCGTGGACTCAGCAGAGCAAACCTTGCGGCCACCAGGGAGATTTCATGTTCCTCAGCTACCGACTCTTCCTTGAGCACCACCACCACCCTCATTTAGGTAAATTTGCTCGTAATTAACATTCGCAATCAATAAGAATTAACGTACTTTTTTTTTTATCTGAGAGCACGAATCGGGTGAGTCCCTTTGTTACATGGGCCTATTGTAACGATGTCTCTTACTTAATAAAAGACGTCGTTCGTGCCAGTGCAGACTGTGATTGCGATGAACCCCTGAGAGAAAAGGTCGAAGCGCCTGGCTGCTAAGACGTCTACCGTTCCTTGGGGGCTTGCTACTGGTCTGACAAAGCCTTACCGCTACAAGTATGTGAAGTGTGGTCAAGTGAAGGGGTGAAATATTCCAATTGACTTCTATTGGAGCAGTGGGGTCTTCGTGATAGCAAGCCGAGCCTATCGCTGCAGTTTCGGAGCTTCCTTTGAACTGCTTGACGGCTTGTCGCCTTCCACCATATGTTACGATGGAGGCGTATGAGACAAGGGGTCTTATTATCCCCTCGTCACGTACCGTTCAGTATTGGGCCTTCTACGCCAGTATTCATTCTTGGGGAAGCCAAATAGCAAGGAATATGTTAGGACCGGCTCAAACATCTTCCACCTCCCTTGATCTTCAGCATCAAACGCCAGGCCATTCTGCCAAGGAGAGCAACCATTCATTACTGGATACGTCAGTCATTAACCAGTCAACTGCGTGACCTCTGCTATACAAAATGCTGAAATCAATTGGAAGAATATATTGTTTGAACTGAACTCGTTGCAAAAATGTACGGTGCAACGCATCACACTACTTTTCTCGGCAACACGTGCATTGATTCAGTCTTCTTTTCACACATAAAACTTAACTTGACGCTCTATTTAGGTTCTGGTAGCACTTGAAGTTCCGGATTTTGTTGAAATTCTGCTAGTCATGCCGCGGCCTTCATTCAATAATCATTGCAACACGATTCTTCTGGAAGGGTTCGTGTTGAGTTCTGAAACGCCAAAAAGCCAAATATGATAATGCGTGTCCGACGACACATTAAACTCCCTCTGGAAGAAATTCATTTTGCTAATTGTTTACTGGGGCTCGTTTTCCAGAATAGTCCTATCGTAGTGCAGCGTGTCCCCTGGCTCTAGGAAGGCTCTTGAGCATCCAAAGGCTCTTTGGCTTCAAGACACTTTGCTGTTTGCCAGCTGGTACTTGGTTGCCAATTGTAAAGCAGGATGGATCCAAGACGGTACAAACTCCCTTTGGAAGCTCGTCGCCTTATTTGAAATTTCGGAAACCAAACACTGCCGTTTTATTTATTAGCATTTTTCAATTTTTACCCAATAATTCAAAAACAGCGAACACACTCTTCCTCAAAATAATTGGGTTTGCAGTGTCATAAACCTCCTGACGACTCAACAAATTCCAGAACCTTAAGCGCCACCAATTTTCATGAACGTTGAGGCGAAACGCCAAATCAGTATCAGTTTTTTGACCTCGGGATTCCCGTGCCCGCCCTAACGGGACTACCTGGCTTTTAATGGCAGAGTCATTGTTTCCCCAAAGACCTTCGTCCTCAACCCCTTATTGTTACCTATGGAAATTCCACCTCTTCCGTTATTTCCAATTGATAATGGATTTCCCGCTTCGTCTAGACATTCCGAAATATCATCCTTTTCACATTCTTCTCCACAATAGACAGCTCCTCCCAAACTCATTCCCCTACGAAGTCTCGCGAAAGTCGGTCGTATCCAGTTCTTGCAAGGGACATCACAACAATTTTTTCAAAAACTGGGAGCCAACTCTGCTAATTTAGTATGATTTTATTACACTGAATGAAACTGAATTTCTTACTTAACAGATATTTATTAATGCGAACAATCTCCTTGGAAAGTTTGAGCAAGTCAGGTTTGTATGTTGTTGTTGGTCTTCCAAGTTCTCATCAATTAGACGTCTTCTCAGTTTACTCTTGAGAGTGTTCATGCTGTTCGTATATACATATAAATTACGTACGAAATTGCCGTTATCTTGCTGATACCAGCAGACATAGGCTGTATAACGAGGCAGCGAGGCGGGGGAGTTCAGTTCTGCTGTACCCGTCTTGCTGTCCGTTTGTCCGCACGCGTCGTCCGTTCCATAATTTATCACTCTGCTCTGTGCATTTCAAGTTTTATTTGCCGAGTTTCTTTTCGTTTAACCTGTGTTGTAGGGAAAATGATATTTTAAAAAAAACTCTTTGCCAAATACGGAGAAATAACTTATGTGTAGAACCGAAAAATGAAAGAACATCAAACGCGAGATTTTTCTGCTGATCGTAAGAGCAGGAAAACTATTCCAAGCGTTGACAACGATCATGATTTCCTTCTTCAGGCCATTCGAAGCGGACCACTTGTGTTGTGAACTAAAATCACGTGTTTTCTTTTCCAATATTTGCCATTCAACACGAAGACGTACGAATTTAATACGCCAAATGTCCATGTTTTTGAAATCCACCGATTGTATTTCGAAGCTACCAATGTCAATTGTCAAAGGAGAAAATTTCAACTCGGTTATCGTAGCATTAAGAGGATGTTTGACAAATGCGAAAGTTGCTCTGCTATTTTTACATTTCTGAAACCTGCTGTGAAATGCTTCCCTCGTATTTAAAATTGGTTTAAAACAGTGTCAAAATAAGATGTAATTTTTTTTCTTACCAATTAAAAAAAAAGAAAATAGTATTGCACCTTCAGCCATACTTAAGGTGCCAAAGAGCCTCATGCGGCTCGTGATCAACTCTTTGCCGACCGCTGTTCTAGGGGAAACAAAAGTTATTAAACCAAACGACGTTAGTTGAAGTTTCTCCCAATTATTTAATAACTATTATTAAACTGTCGCCGTATAAGTGGCTTATTCGAATATCATCCTGATTTTTTTAGAACGGTTGCGTCAAACGGGCGGGATTTACGAAGATAATGTAAGGTCCACCGCATCACACAACATCCTTTAGCTCCATTTCAATTCACTTGGTCGTGGCTTTTTTTTACTTACTCAATTTATTTAATAAGACATCACTTCACGGCAGCAGAAAGAGGTAGCGCATACAGTTCCGGAATTAATTATGATGCTCGTACTCATACCCGGACTATCATTTAACAACTGGTGCACAGAGAATTAATGAGGTTGTGAACACGATTTTTTGGAAGAGGATAATAATAACTTTTCCAGAGTTATCGGGTATAAACTTTTAAAAATGCTAGTAAGTGAAACGACGGTAGTTGAAATTCCTGCATTTTTGGAGTATTACCTGTACGATGCGTTTATCGTATAGGTATTTAATTGGACTATCAAATCGATTTTTTTTAAAAAGATTCTAGTAAGTTTTCAGCGGAGTTTTTAATGAAACAACTGCGCTTAAATCGATTTCCGTCGAAAAGTTCGGTAATTTATTGTGCTGCTCTCGTGATTTCCCATTAATGAGAACTTAATGACATTCTCGTCTCATTAGGAGCTGTTTATATAAAAAATTTAACAAAAATCGTTAGAGCTGTTTTTAAGAAAAAATATTGGGTGTCTTGATCTCTATGATAACTATAGTTAGTTTTAAGAAAATTTTGCTGATACCCTTATTTTGGCGTTCCATGGTGACTTGCGGGCTAGATATCAAGTTTGAGCTGATTTGGTTCAGCCGTTTTCTCTTAAGCGCGTTCACAGACACACACAGACCATTTTCCCAAATAGGGTTATCGCAGTCAGTAGGGTCTGACACGTAAAGATCTTAAGAGAGCTAAAAAAAAAAATTCAGCCGATTATATAACTTACATAAGTACATAAGTGAAAACTGCACTAAAATTGATTTTCGTTGATCTTCGCGTTCTCATGGCGGCTAGGCAGTGCAGTCTACTTGGAATCATTCCCCTAGCTAGCCCTTAAAAACTTCCTTCACCCAGTACTTCAAAGCTCTGAACGCCCTTCTGCCTCCCCAAGTAAGTTGGAGTGAGTTTCCCAACAGGAACCTCTCAATAAGTCACGTTTGAAGGTCGAACGCCTCAAGTGTTGAATTATTTGCCGCCTGTTGGGTGCGTTGCCGTTTAACACAAAGCCGAATATTGTTTCTTCTCTCCCCCCCCCCCTCCTCCTTCAAAGCTCAGACTAATGAGGAGCCCATTAGGAAGAGTCCCAAGAGAAGATTAGAGTTGGAAAAAAAGGGAGCGGCAATGGGCGGCTGCGGAACGTGCCCGGACGAAGTGGCCCAGTCATCTCATATTATTCAACAGTTTCGGCTCACGGCTTCGTTGGCGCGTTCAAGGCCTCCCGAAGATGACTTTTTGAAAAATTTGTCTCCCTTCGAGTGGACCACTTCGATTAATAACGTTGTCGTTACTCGTCCGATTTGTTGTTCTAGGTTTATTATCGGTGCCTATTTGTTTGCGGTCCTCCGAGGGCCGGAGATTGAAGAGTGAGGGGCCGTTTATCAACGTCCCGCCTGGTGGTTGTAAATGACGTGGAGGAAAACCCCATAACTACCTCATCATTATCCCTCACGCGCAGTCACCTTCGTTGCGCGTCTCAATTAATGTTACAAAATGTGCCAATGCGACAACGGCAATTGATGGCTGATTACTTCATAATGTAAACGCATGCTCGTAAATAACAAAGCACAAAAGATGAAGTTTGGGAGTACCTTGGTCAGCCAGAAGCCGCGTGGACCTTGGTGATTATACGGTATATGGACAGTTGCCAAGGTTGCGGTTCCTTCAGACGTACATGCTCCCAAAGTTGAGCTACTGGCTGGTTTTTGGAAGGTTGGCCTTCCGAAGGCTAATAAGTCAGGATAGAATGGTGCACTCTGATGTGCATGCTTGACTAGGCTCCCCATGTAGGACTCACAGTGTTCCATCTCTCTCTACCACCGTTCTTGCGCTGTATGCACCTGGCTGGTCTTGGATTCGTACTGGATCAGCTGCATTGATGTGACATAGCGACTCCATCTGCCGTTAAGTCCAGTAAGCCTTTGGTGTTTGCAGCTGCTCTGCACGATTCGATTGACACATGGGAACTCAGACAGTGTTCTGACTCCTGCAAGGGGATAGAAATCCAGATGATCGGCATAAGAGTCCTGGAGTAGTGGGTGGTAGCTTGGGAGACCTCTGCCGCGGCTTACCAGGGTTCTTCCAAACTTCTGCCTTGTCCTGGGGGGATGAGAAGTGGTAAGTGCCATTGAAAGATAGGGTAGGGTAGCGACCATTCTGGCGGGTTGTTTGGCCCAAACATGGTACCACGGGAATGCGCATCCTTGCGCCAGTGAATTATGGGTTAGGGCCACACTAGGTGGCTGCCTCCGCAGGGCAAGGTAGGTAGAACGGAACAATCCAACCCCTACCCAGGGCAAGGCCTGAAAATGCGCTTGCTCTTCCGACATTTCCGAGTTGCTGGAGGGTAGTTCTTCCATCCCAAATTTCATTTTTCAGCTGCAGGGTCTGAGGGAGGTGGAGGCCCCCTGGTCGGTACTCCCCCAGACATCCACAAAAGCAGAATTGTAAGTGTCTCGACTTCTGCTACTCTTCGAGTGATGTGGGCTCCAGAGGGTACCCATGGGAGGGATTACAGCCATTTTCATGCCCACAGCAATGAGGTGCCCAAGACACCGGGATGGTAACATTGTGGATGCTCGCTTTCATGCTATGTTAACCAGTCTGAGTCACTGAATCATGAGGTGCAGGTATGTCAGCGCTCTTTCGGATTGCCGCTGGAGAAGAACTGTCGGTCCCGACAAGTCTGCAGTAGTCCTAGATGTCCAGGTAGTATCTAGCAACCAGGTTCTTGCGCTTACCTGTCAAGATGCGCAAATATGACCACCCAGATCTTCATATGGCAGCGTCGGAAGCTCGTGGAGTGGTGGCAGGTAACATCAGGGTTGCAGAATTGACCGTGTTCTGGCGCGGTGTGTGATGCAAAAAAAAAGTCTTTAGGAGATGCGTCGGTTGGGTGGTCTAAACAGATATTCGTTTTGTCGTGGAATATCTTCTTATCCTTCTTCCCTTTCCCTTCAAACACTTCTATCCCTAGAGCCGGCGTAGGATAGTCTGGGCCCTCCAAATTTCCTTAATTGTTATTTATTTCGTTTCTCTGAGGTTTCACCGTCCCATTTACGGTGAGCATCGCAAAAAAAAAGTATGTTTGTCTGTGAACGCGATAGAGCAAAAACCTAATCAATTCAAACTTGATAACTAGCCCACAGGTCACCAGGTATGATCAAAATTCGCCAAGAACTAACTATAGTTATCACAATGATCAAAACACTAAATATATTTTTTCCTCAATAACTGCTGAAACGATTTTATTAAAAGTTTTGTAAAGACAGCTCTAAATGACCCTGGAATACCATAAAATTCTCATTTCTGGGAAAATGCCGGGAGCAACACAATAAATTACCATACATTTCGGCGAAAATCGATTTTAACGCAGTTTGCACATTTTAATAGTGTCAAAAAACGAGTTGAGTTGTGTTTTTATTTTAAAGTTTCGAGGCCTGCTGAAACTATAAAACAATATCTGGTGCTTTGCAACACACAATTTTCCTTAGCTCTACAACAATTCTCTTTGTACATGGCTAATTCTATTTAATCGATTCATTTATCACTCAGTTAATTTGAATTTGGTCAAAAAACGCTTTACAGCAGCAGGAAGCGGTAGCGCTTACAGTTTCAGATTTTATTGTGCTGCTCGTACTCATTTCAGGACCATTATTGAGCAATTGGTACACAGAGAATTAATGGGGCTGTAAGCAAGAATTTTTTGAAGAAGGATAGTAATTACTTTTGCAGAGTTATAGGGTAAAAACTTTTAGAACTGGTAGTAGTTGAAATTCAGGAATTTCTGGAGTGACCCCCATGTATCTCATGAGCGTTTTCAAACACTCACCCTTTAGGTATTAGATTGGACTACAATATCAATTTTTTTTAACATTCTACAAAAATTCCAGCGGAGTTTATAAGGAAAAAACTGCGCGAAAAACGCTTTTGGTCGAAAATTTTGATAATTATTGTGCTGCTCTCGTCATTTTCCCCCGAATGAGAATTTTCTGGTATAATTATCTTATTAAGAGCTATCAATTTAAAAAATTTAATCAAAATCGTTAGAGCCGTTTTTGAGAAAAAAAATTTGGTGTTTTGATCACTATGATAACTATAGTTAAATTTCGGTGGATTTTGCCCATACCCTTATTGTTGCGTCCCACGGTAACCTGTAGGCTAGACATCATGTTTCAGCTGATTTGGTACGGTTGTTTTCTCTAGAAACCGCGCTAAAATCAATTTCGTCGAAAATTTTGATAATTTATTGTGCTGCTCTCGTCATTTTCCCAGAAATGGGAATTTTATGGTATAATTATCTTATTAAGAGCTACCAATATAAAAAATTTAATCAAAATCGTTAGAGCCATTTTTGAGAAAAAAAATATTTGGTGTTTTGATCACTATGATAACTATGGTTAAATTTCGGTGGATTTGGTTCAAACCCTTATTTTGGCGTCCCATGGTAACCCGCGGGCGAGATATCTTGTTTGAGTGGATTTGGTACGATGGTTCTCTCTAAAAATCGTTCACAGACTCACATACACACTGACCATTTTCCCAAATAGTGTTTTTCGGACTCAGGAGGGTCTGAAACGTAAAGATCTGAAGAGAACTCAAAATTTTTTTTTTTGCAGCCGATTACATAACTTTCCTTTCTACTTCGTAGAGCCAAGGAAAGTAATAGTATACGCGCGTGGTCCGTGATTGTGACTGTAGTTCGATTTGCGGGAGAAAGGCAAAACCGATTGAGCTGGATTGTTCTTTTTTAAAGACGCCAATATAAGGCTATTGGCGATGTTGGTCAATGTAAAGGGGGGGGGGAGTGCCAAAAACGGGGTTTTCGCATATTTCTCGAAAATGGCTCTAACGATTTTGATTAAACAGTCAAATTATCTTCTACTAGTTAGTACAAAACGCTTCTTCTTCTCAAACATCTCCATGAAATTACGGAGGTATAGGCCGTAGCTACAAAATAGGATTTTTTTTTGTGGGAAAACGACTTGAATGATTTTCACCAAACTCAAAGGGTCTCCTCAACTGGTTCAAAATCAAAATGTGTCGAGAATAATGTTTGTTCGAACATTTCCGTGAATTCCGGCGTAACTGCTTCACCAGATTTGATCAATCTTACAGTGTCTTCTAGTCACCCATACCCACATGTTGTTCGTAATTATTTCCAGACATGTATATCTGTTGAACGGAGGTATAAGCCAAGATAACTGTGTGTTGTGTAACTTATTAAGCATCATCAGGGACATAGGGTATGACAGCAGACAATTAGGTTACAGTAAATTATAAGAAAATGATAGAGAAAATTAATTAATTAATTTTGAAAATAACGTGCCTCGGGAAATTGCTGCTACCCTATAGGCCTGATGATGCTTAATAAATTAAGCGAAACGTCGGCCTAGAGACAGTTTGTTTCATTCATTCCGACTGGCTCTCAAGAATTCACACCAAAGTTATGCTTTTGGCTATACGAGTTATTTCGATACGCGGATTTTTGGACTCTGAATAAAACACGTATCTCTCATACTCATACTCCAAAAGTCCCGTTCGCGGAAATTCCCTTCATGAGGCCGTCTCGCCCTCCAGAAGTCAAGAGGGAAAAGAAAAAGCCTCGTTCTTCTCGACAGTCCAATTTACGTTCGACGATTGTGCCTCGTTGTTTATGTTTCAACGTCCGAGCGAAACGAAACAATAAAAAATAAAATAAAAAATTTCCGCGTCGTTTTTGTTGCAGGGAAAAGCATAGCGAGGGAGTGGGCGAAATATCGCTACGGCGTTTTTGATGAAGTGGGCTTCGTGGACGACGCCATCTACCCAGCCTGTTACTATTCCGACCTCTCGGAGGAAGTGCAGGTCAACGGATGTTCGGACAAACCTATCGCCGAAAACGGGTAAGTAATTCGCCTTTCGATGATCCATCCGATTTTTCAACGTTCTGTATTCATATTTTTTAACTTTTTTTGTTTTTTTCAAGAATGTGCAAATCCGGTAACGTCAACGTGAGTCAACTCGTGAGTACCGAAGCTCAAACGTCGTTGTTGTTCGCGGAATCGCACAGAGTGGAAAAATTTTGCGACGCGTCGAGTCACGACAGATTCGCTCCCACGAAACATAACAATCTTTGCGACAGGAAGAGCGTCATGCAGATCATCAATCAGCACAAAGATTTCGCCAACGGGTAAGATTCAAAAGTACCACTTTAATTTAGGTCGTTTGACTATCAACGTAAGTGCTTTCCTCGACTCATTATCTCATAATTGCGCTAAAACATTTAAAATTATTATTCAATTGCGCAGCATGATTGGGACCTTATGCAATCCAATCGAAAAATATCAAGAATATAACGTGAAAATCTCAGAGAACCGGAACACGACGACTCGCGTGCAAACCGCTTTTTGTTGTACGAAACTAGTAAAAATATTTGTAAACGATACGAAATACGACCCCTACACCGGAACGGAACAACGAAAATCGTTTTCTAGGCAATTAAACGACGTTACGAGGCAGTGAGAGGAAAACGAGCGCAGGCCGAGTAGAAGAGATTGTCCCGCGAATTCCTTCAACCACCAGAACTGACCTCAATAATTTATTGTGATTTCACTGTTGTCCACCCAGACACGGCCCTAGACCTCCGAGAAAAAAATAACTAGGAATATTTTTATTTTATTTTTTAATGCATCCATTCAAGGAGATTACGAAAAAAGATACAAAAAGCAACACAAATACGACATAATGCGTTCCCCCTTCGATAAGTAAGTTAGTTGCTGAGGGGACTTTCTAGCTACAGATTAATAGGTACAAATCGCAAACCTATATGGTACAATATACTGCATTATATGATAGTTCATAAAATCAAAAACAAGTTAAAAAGGAGAATCTGAGCATCTTCACACGAACGTACTCTTTGATGCGCCGCTTAAACCTTGCTAGGTCATTTAGCATCTTCAATTCCTTTGGAATACTGTTAAACAGCTTCATTCCATTGTACGAGAAAATATCTGATGCATTCCAACACACAAATTTCCATAGCTCTACGTCATTTCACTTTGTACGTGGCTAATTCTATTTAATCATTCATTTATCACTCAGTTCCTTTGAACTTGGTCAAACAACACGTCACAGCTGCAGAAAGCAGTAGCTCTTACAGTTCTGGAATTTATTGTGCTGCTCCTACTCATTCCAGAACCATTATTGACCAATTGGTACACAGAAAATTAATGAAGCTGTAAACACGAATCTTTTTAAGAAGGATAGTAATCACTTTTGCAGAGTTATTGGGTAATAACTTAGAACTGGTAGTAAGCGAAACGGCAGTAGTTGAAATTCAGGAATTTCTGGAGTGAGCCTCATATATCTCATGAGCGTTTTTAAACACTCACCCTTTAGGTATTAGATTGGACTACAATACCAATTTTTTTTAACATTCTACAAAAATTCCAGCGGAGTTTATAAGGAAAACACTGCGCTAAAAACGCTTTGGTCGAAAATTTTGATAATTTATTGTGCTGCTCTCGTCATTTTTCCACAAATGGGAATTTTATGGTATAATTGTTTTATTGAGAGGTATCTATATAAAAAATGTAATCAAAATCGTTAGAGCCGTTTTTGAGAAAAAAATTTGGTGTTTTGATCACTATGGTAACTATAGCTAACTTTCGGTGGATTTTGCGCATACCCTTATTTTTGCGTCCCATGGTAACCTGTAGGCGAGATATCAAGTTTCAGCTGATTTGGTACACTTGTTTTCTCTAAAAACCGCGCTAAAATCGATTTCGTCGGAAGTTTTGGTAATTTATTGTGCTGCTCTCGTCATTTTCCCACGAATTGAGAATTTGATGGTATAGTTGCCGTATTGGGAGCTATCAATATAAAAAATGTAATCAAAATCGCTGGCGCCGTTTTTGAGAAAAAACAAAATTGGTGTTTTGATCACTATGATAACTATAGTTAACTTTCGGTGGATTTCGTTTAAACCCTTATTTTGGCATCCCATGGTAACCTGCGAGCGAGATATCAAGTTTTAGTGGATTTGGTACGGTGGTTGTCTCTAAAAATCGTTCACAGACACACAGACCATTATCCCAAATAGTGCTTTTCGAACTCAGGAGGGCCTGAAACGTATATATATGGAAATTATAAGTAGGGGGTAGCCGTGTTGAAGAATCGTTCGAGCTCGTCAGGGGGTGTAGGGTCTTCCTAAAACGTTGAGAGGTAACGTAAGTGCGATACTTCGGGGAAGATGTCCTACCGACTGCGCCAATTATAAGTAGGGGGTCGATTTTAACGTTTTAAAAAAGTACTTTATTACGTTAATACAAAATCAAAAGTTCAACACGGACAGCGTTACGTTATGAGAGACGGGATAGAAGTGAAGCTGCTGCTTAATGTTGCTGGGGGCTTATATAAGTTTTTCTAACAAGGGGTGCATTGTTCATTTCTGCGACGAAGCTGGTGAGGCTGGCGAGATCAGCGGAATCAGCAGGTTGATATCCTTTGAGACGGATGCGACGATTGCGACGTTCGAGGAGTCAAAGGCGTCTATTGTCCATAAGAAAAAAGGGGAAGATGTTCAATACCTCCAATGTCTTAAAAACTGCCGAAGAGGGGAATCTCATTTTCTTACGCAGTAAAATTTTGATAATTTCTTTCTGGGTTATATGCAAAGGCTCTAGGTTTGGTAGGCCGATCCCCACACAAGAATACAATAGGATAGTACGTATTGCACTAGAGCACGATAAAACATTGCAAGTGTGCCCATAGACGTAAAATTTCGGATTTCTAGGCACAGGGGTATGACTTTACAAGTCTGTTGCATATATAGTCAATATGGTATTTCCAGGGCAAACATTGGCCCGCAACCACTCCCAAATACGTAGCTTGTGGAATCTGCTTGCAACTGCCATCACTTGCACTACAGGTTAAACGCAATGAAATTGCCAAAATTTCGTTTTCGGTTATTTTTTAAACCATTATTTACCAATAGCCGAGCAGGTTGGCACAAATACGAGTAGATTCCAAATGGAGATTTTGTGAGAAAGAACAAATTTTTTAGACCACTTTGAAGACAAAAAATATTTGAAAACGACTTGAAGGGAATTGTTGGGCGGGGGGGGGGGGGTGTTGAAAAATGATTCCGTCCGAAAACTTGGGAAATGGTTATAAACCAAAATAGCGGGTCACTTCTAAAAACAAGTTGGAATGAGCCGTGAGGATCGGTTAATCGTAAAGTCTGTCGTGTCGGAGTCAAATCTGTGAAGGGCGCTAAGGGAAAGCCCCATCTGCTTCTGTTCCTGTTCTTCCATTTCAGAGGTCGCCCAAAATTAAATAAGTTAGTTTCTGTAGGCTCGTCGATGCTATTTTTGATATAATTGCTATTATTTAGTACTTCCAAGGCGCTATCGCTGGGCGCGCTTTTGAATTGTAATTGTGACCTCACGCTTTTCTTTTATATGTTATTTCGTGTGAAGTGTCGAATCTCTGTCACGATTAGTACGGCTCTTGATGGCTCCTGCAGCAACGCTTTGGTCCCCTTTGAAATTCGTGCCCTTACTTCTCCGAGCGTACTGATATACTCTGACATGACATCGCGGAGCTCAGTTTGGATGATCGTTTTAAGGTTAGCTGTTGTCAGGTTACCGACCAGTTGTGGATCTTCTCGGGTAACGTGATCAATGACATCCTGGATGATAATTTCGGTTGAAGTTTGATTGTTGGCTGCGCGGAGTACGCCTTCTGATGAGATTTGATTAACCTCCCTTACTGCTCTAAAAAATTATTTAGGATAGGAGGCTGATAGCCAAAAGGACCAACAGCGAGGATGTATTGGTGTGGGATGACAGGAGCAGGTTCGGCACGAGGGGCTAAATTGAAGTCTGAAGCTCCCGCGACTTCTCTTACAAATTCCACAACCTGTGGCCGGTTTACACTTGCTGATCCAGCTCCACTGATGTAGTCCTCTATCAACTTATCTGTTTGCGTCTTGAGTTGATAATTTGTGCGGAAACAGCGCGCATGCAAAATGTTACTATCGCCTCCGACTCTGTTGATAAGAGTAGCGCAGAAGGAAGCGAGGTTCCAGTAGTTCTCTTTATCCGCAGACAAGTCATTATTGAAGCCGTAATAGCCATCATCACCCACCAAAGCCTGGCATGTACGGAATTTCGCTATCTCACCCGCGAAAAAGTTGGGAACCTTCAAATTTTGGGTGCTGGTTGCCGCAACAGTTTTTTAAAATGTTTATTTCCGAAGAGGTAGGAAAGTGCGTGTAGCGCTGTACTTGAATAACATTAAACACCCAACTCCCGATTCCGACACGGCCGAACTTCACTATGACCCCTTCATCCTGTCAACTCAACATATCCATAATTCAATGGTCTTCTAAGAGCCGGAAAAGTCATTATAAATCCGCGCTAGGGACGAAACTTCGGGAATATTGCCGTAGGGCGAAGAGGGTTGGGAATATCAAGTAGTCTGAGATGCTCGAGGTCCTCAATTCGTCTCTCAGACGGAATTTCTTCTCCTGCGAGATCGATGAATTGAACGAGGTTTAAAATCAAATGAGTCGCTAGAAGCCTGTGGATGGTTCGAGTCGTTTTCCATAATTACATTCAATAACAGACCGTTGTTGTCGATTCAAGGGTTTCGCTCTTTCCGCTCGAATCACGTCAATGCAAAATTAATTTTTTAAGACGACCGTATTTTTTTAAAATCGATGCAAATTATTAGACAACGGTTTATTATTCTCTCGAACAGCTTGATTTAATGTCACAGCTCCGAGACCCATCGTATTCGATTCAGCATCGAGAAATACCAGTAAACCATACGAAACATGACGTGACTAAAACGGAACGACGAAAACTAAATATTCCAGGCGCACGTAGGCAATTGGCACGACGTGGTGAGTTCTATCAATTAGTAGACTTCGGCTCACTATAATTACTGTGCACGTACACAGGGGTGTTTTCAGCTTGTTCAGAAAAATCTTTATATTGTTCAGTAATGTCCCTCTGACAGTTCATTGGATGGAGATAACAACCAACATCTGCCAAAAATCGTGTTTTATTTTGCACACGTTGCGGGCGTTTGTTTGAATTCGATCGCCGGGGTCACGGCTGTCACGACTAAGCGGATCTTCGCGACTTCACTTCCAATTTCGTCACCCCAGCACGAACCTCTTCATGTACCACCGGTTCAAATCTCAGCCGGGCTACTTAATTTTTTCATCTACCTCGGAACATTATTCTATTTAGTAGTCTCGTTCACCAAATTCGGTTTCCAATAGGTTTTCTAAATCTAAACTATTCTTCACATTTTAGTGTACTTGTATCCCTATTATTTCTGATCAATTTTACAGTTCCTAGAATATCTTTTTCTCGGCCTCACGAAAGAGCCATCTCTAAAAATGCTTTCGTAGTACTTTGAACGAATATAGAACGCTCATTGGCTTTTCCGAGGGTATGCACCACATATTTGTATACTGGGAGTATATACAATTAAAAAATTGACCAAAATAAGCACTTACCTTTCGTGGGTTTCCAGTTATTAGATGTTCCTACTTCGTTCATGGTTGTGGTGTGGTGGTGGTGGTGGTGGCGGGGGGGGGGGGTTATGCATAGAAATCCGGGCTGACACGGGGTGTGCACTTGCGCTGAAAGGATAATTCGTTGATGTTTACATCCAAAAGCTGACAAAGTTTGAAGCAAACGAGGTAATTGTAAACTTTTCTTTTCAGATCATTTAGCAGCAACGAGCCCATCAATACGACCCCTACAATAATCTACAAGAGGGAGAGTCTCACACGATACGTCATTGTCATTGAAGACACGAAAGACATGCTCGTCAGAGTAAGTGAAGGGGGCTCTCTGCCCACTCAATCTAGGATCGTTCTATCTCTTAATCATTGCATGAGCCTAGAAAGAAGATAATCCCTTAATGCGTCTTCTCGAACTTTCCGTTTTATTCTTCGCCCTCTCCTATCTCTTTGAGCCCGTTCAACGTTGTTCTTATCGTTCTTTATAATTTATTTCCTTCGCAGGAATCTTGGTCTTACCTGAGGTTAGCCATCAGAAAGTGGATCGTCGTTCAACTTCAAGGTCACGTCGAATTGGGATTAATAGCCGCGAACGAAACTTCGGCTACGCCTCTTCAAAGGCTCACGCCCTTGGCCTCGTCCACAGCTCGTGACATGATCGCTTCCAATGTACCGTACACTCCGGGCGACTCCCGCTCAGCTTGTTTATTCTGCGGCATCAGCCTCGCACATACTGTAAGTTTTACTGGTTTTCTGTCAAATATAGAAGTTGTGAATAAGTTAGTTTAAAATTATGCGAGGCAGCAATTCGTTCGCAATTACGGAGAATTATGAACAAAAACGTCCATGATAATCCTTCTTGATGTACAACGGTTGAGAGCATTAAGTAACCGTTACTGTAATGACTGCGACGTGAATGTAGCAGTTCCATTCAAATTATTGTTCTCTTGGGGTGGAATATTGGTCCCCAAAATCAATACTAGCGCCAACATCGGTTCGAACAACGTCAGATCATAGATTTGAGTTTTCAATAAGATATATCGATTTCAGAATGAAATGAAAATGATTCGTAGGGCCGATAAAATAAGAGAATACTAATAATCGATAGACTGATAAGAAAAGTAGCCCCTAGGGGCTTCCAAGAGCCCCCTGGACCCCCAGATGCAAGTGACTTAGATTCTTCAAAAACTTGGAAAATGAGAACGTCTGGATCAAGGTCCCAACACTGGCTGAATGAAAAATGAGGATTCGAGGTGGAAAGGGGGCCTGATGGGTGTGAAGGGGGGAGGGTGCTGACTATGAGGAGCGAATGGGTGTGTAGTGGGAGAAGGGCTGGCAGGGAGGGGATTTTGTGAGACATGATTTCGTTACCTCCCAACGTGACGCTCTCTGGCAGTTATGTGTAGGTGGCTACAGTACGTTTATTTATTCACAACAATCAGGAGCAATGATAATGAACTATAGTAGTAATTGCTGTGGCAGACTTGAGAGAATTTACAAGATGCTCCATTGAAAGGGCGCAGAGTAGAGTGGCAATGAGAGGGGACAGAAACCAGCAGGAGGGGAGGGTCGGTTAGGAGATTGCAGATAGAAGCTTGTCAGTTTAGAATACAGAGAAGACAGGGACATAGACAGTAGGTCACGACGACGGTGGGGGGAGCGGAGGAGAGCAGCATGGTAGTTGGTGGGGCGAACGGCTCATGCAGTTTGTAGGTGAAAATGGAACGAAAATTAAGGAGCTCTTCAGTTTCACTAAACCAATGAACGTAAACGACAGTGGCTTTGAAAATTGACAGTCTAGCCGTGGATTCCATGTGGAGCGCACTAGGTAGATGTTCCACGAAGCTACCAGATGCTGGGAGGTAAACAGAGAGGAAGGAGTGGAAGAATGGTGTGTGGAGAGCCGTAGAAGATGTACAAGGCGACTCATCAGGGGCACGTCGACACAATGAGGTGAGCTATTACCTCACCCAGGGGTTAATGAGCCACGGCCCGTTGGGGAGGTACAAGAAGTGAGGTCGCAGAACTGGACGACGCAGAGCCCACCTTCTTCCTGAGCTCCAGGGCGCCTATGAAAGCACCCCAAGTGCGGGAAACGTTGCCAGGAGTGGGAATATTATCCTCAATGCCCCAACGAACATGATAACGCTCCTGAACCTCCCAAGCGAGGGACGTACTGTAACCACGTGAAAATTGAGCAGAAATTCCGGTAGGACCTTCAGCTTGGCCTGATGCAATGTGAGAAACAGTCTCTGCGCTGTGCTGGGAGGTGCTAGTTTGATGCCAGTTGGTATCTTGCCGACTCATATACCCCAGTTGCTCTCAACAATCCACATGGCGAGGTTCTTAGATAACCTTTTCATCTGATTTTCCTATACTTAAAAGTACGCGAAGAACAGGATTCTGATGACTTGCTAGTTACGATATTCGTTGAGCAAATATTGAAGCTCAAAATGGTATGTACTTGTACACTTAGTGCAATTCTTGAAGTGCTGTGTTTTAAAGCGAGTAGTTGGTCGTTCATAAAGAACAATGTAAATGAAGTTTAAAGGGATTGAGAATAAGCAGGTTGCCTAGACTTCCCACTGGCAGAAGGCAATAGAAGGATTTGTACGCGCGCGCACATAGCACACGCAGAAATGATAACTTTTCGATTGAGTAGGCCCCAAAACATGAAGAACTGAACAACGCTCCACGTTTTGTGCTCATTCTTTTAGTAGCGGAAAGTAACAAATAAACCCCAGTGCAACAAACACGCGGTCGCTAAGCTCAAAATTGTTCACAGTGGCTGCAAGAGCGCTCTCATCACAACGGACCCGCCAACTCAGTTATCATCGTCATCGCTCCCGGGACCCTCGAACACGTTCCCGATCTCAAGGATTTGATGCCGGAACTGAAAAAAGCGTCCATTCGCGTCGCGACCATCACGTACCCTCTGCAAGGGCGAGCTCGATCTCTCGACTGGATGGCAGAAGCGACTGGAGGCATTTCGTTCACCGTCACGGAGTCAAAGTACAACATGGCCTCTTCGTACATATCCACCTATTTTAAACTGACCAACGTGATGGGCACGATATTGCGGACGTATTATCAAGGCGATAAATCGGATCTTCCCATCGAGGTGAGCATTTTTTTTCCACAACTTTCGGTAATCTCCTCGAGATTGAACTCCAGTGATTTTGTTCTACGTGTCAATAACAGTTTGACTTAATAGACATTGTGACTTCTTGCGCTTGCAGATTCACCGAAAAGAAATTGTGGAGAACGGACAAACGTCGGTGGTCGGTAGCTTCGTTCTGGACGACTACCTCGGAGAACCAGCCAAGTTCACCGTGCTCACTCACAACACGGAAAATCCGCTGATCAGAAGCATCACTCTCGTCAGCCCCTCTCACAGAGTGTACTCGACCAGATCCGACGCTCTTCTGTCTCTTAAACTCCTCAACGTGCCCGCTAACATCAACGAGGTAACCCATTTTTCAGAGATATCCTTTAAATCTTTCATCAGTCCAGAAACATCACCCCCCCCCCCACATACACGCCGCACACCCCGCCTTAGTGTTAACTAAATTCAATATTTTTCAGACTGGCACGTGGACGTACACAATTGAGCGATTCCCTGGCTCTCCCCAGCCCCACTATGTCCAAGTGATGGCCACTCCGAGGTCTTACAACGCCCCAGTCGTCTCAGCCAGGCTGCTCACAACTCAATCGTCGCAAGGGCTCATATTGTACACTGAGGTAAGATTGAACGTTAAATTAACGTGTCGCGGACGTTTCAGTTGGCAGTTGTGATGCTTTTTGCAGGCGCAACTGTCAACTTTCGTATTTAACCGGTAGATAACCATGAAACGCCGAAATGAGAGTATGTACTCTCAATTTCCACCATGTCGGAGCATTACATTTTGGAATGAAGGAGCGCGTTGAAGTTCAGAGCTTTGCTATTTGTTACGAGTGGATTGTAAATGTGGGGATCCCCTGACTCAGGCAAACATTACAGCAGTCGCGAGCTCCGATCCTATACCCAGAGTTTCCTCACAACACGAATTTCCGTCTTTGACCACTGCCTACAATGGAAGTCAGGCTGTACATACTTTGTTTTTCTGAATAAATCCCGCACATGTTGCGTTCTCTGGCGTTCTCAAAAAAAGTCGAAATCTTAGCCCAACATACTATCTTTACGGCGGACTTTTCATATTGGCGATAAAATTATCAGGAGCCAACTCAGAATCTCCGGACATCAAAGTAACATTTAAAAAACATGTATTTCGAAGCTCCCTGTAATTACAGAACTGTAAACACGAACCGCTCCACAAAAAATTGTGTTGACAGTTCCGTACATTACCCGTGCATTGATGTTTCGATGAAAGTCGTGGCATGAGTAGCAGCAGCCTAATAAATACCGGAAATTTAAGCGCTACCGGTTGTGTCATGTAACGATGAGTTTAGTAGCTAAAATATACGTGGGAATGGAGGAAAATTGCGTGGTGCGTCGCACGAAATGTTTTTATGAAGAGTCGCGAACACATCAATCATTAGTTAATAATCGTCGAACTTGAAATAATGTGGTACTTCATCATTTTAGGTGAAGAGAGGCGACTACCCGATTCTCGGAGCCAAAGTGGAAGTGACAGTCACCAAACTCGGATCGAACAGTTCTACTCATCGAGAAAAATTCGAGCTTATGGACACGGGCAGCGGAGGTAACGTTTCATTTCACAGCTTGATACTCGACGCGAGAGCGACAACCAATAAAATTGACTGACGAGCGGCGTCTTTTCATTTTTGTTGACAGATCCGGATTTGATGAAAGGGGACGGCGTTTATTCGAGATACTTCAGCGCCTGCATGGGAGGTACTGGAGAGTACACGTTCGAAGTGACTGTGTCCGACAATGGAAACACGGCGTACACTTGGCAGTACGGACATCAATACGACGGCCCTTTGATTACCAGTAAGTCCGTCTTTATATTCGCCGCGATGGATGCTTTTACTTTTCCTTAGACCTAGGAAGTAGGAAAAACAAGTTATGTATTCGTCCGAAAATGAGAGGTTTTTATCCTAAATCCAATACCGAACCCTTACAAACGATGGTTTGCTGGGCATAAGCTCATCGAATTCTGTGGCTCGTGGTTCCCTTGACGGAACAGTCAAGATTGTTTTATTGATCAACCCACTTCCTCCCCAACTACCCTACCTCGCCGAAGCTCTGCAGCCTGTGCAGGCTAAGGTCCGCCCAGAAGACGCTGTTGCAGAGGTTAGGGCCATTAGGATAACTGCTAACGGGGATGTTCTGATTGAATTGAGCCAACAGGTTTGCTGGAGATTATGATCGTGTTATGGTCAGGACTGCCATTAAGGATCCTGACAGTGCAACGACCGTGTGTCCTAGCGGCTCTGCAGAGGGTGTGGGTGAAGCTGAGGTGTTCCTGACAAAGGCCAACAAGGAGTTATTATTAAGTGAGATGGCACCTGTTCTTGGTAAGAATCGAATGGATGAGCTGTTGGGTCTGCCCTAGAGTGGCTGAAATGCTTCCAATGCCTAGACTGTGGTCTCCAGGCAGCTAACTGCCTGGCTGCTACTGCTGCAGGGAGCCAGGTCACAAGAAGAGCTCTGAAAGGGGGATCACTGGTGATTTTGTGACCCATCTGCCTGTTGGGGGGAAGTGCAAGGTGTTTAGGGAGACCCAGGGGGAGACTAGTCCTCATGGCCAATGATGGTTTGCGTCCTTCAGGGAAACCTGCACCAGCAGTTTCAGAGGGAGAAGGAGGTCTTTTTTCTTTTCTTCCCTAGGGCATGTGGGACAAAGTCCCTTTGTCACTGTGGCCTTACATGGACCTATTGTGACGCTGGCCCTTTCCTAGAAGGCGTTCCACCCCCTTTAGGAAGCCGAGTATGTCCTTCACCGCTGATTCCGCTATGATGTGGGGCTCAATAGTCCCCCGAGCGAAAAATTCGAAGCGTTTGGCTGCTAAAGCAGGGCATTCACATAGGATGTGCTCCTCACTGCAGAGTCTACAGTCCACCGCCTCTGAAATGCCCATCTTGTTGAGGTGATACCTGAGTGGGCGTGTCTAGTGAGAAAGCTATTCACGACTCCCCGATCTCTTCTAGAGAGTATCAGCTTCGCCTTTGCCCTTGGACAGGAAGGCGTAACAAGCCTTTTCGATTGTCTTAGTCGTGGCTGGTGATGCCTATGGGCGCTGTTTTCCTGTATTTCCCATTGAGCCACCAGACGATTCAGGTGACTCTTCGTCATACCTACGTAGGGTTTAGGCCCGATGGGTTGGGTTTCTGTACCCCTTTTTGCAAGGTGGTCAGCCTTTTCATTGACCTCATGCCCCCTGTGAGCCAGGCCTGTACCTAAAGCTATAGGCCACAATGGTCTTTAGTGCTGCCTGGCTGTCCGGGAATATGTAGATCCGCTTGCCCTTTAGTCCTTCAGTCAGGATCTCTTCTGCGCAGATCTTTATAGCTAGGATTTCAGCTTGAAATATCGTGGCGTACTCTCCCAGCGGCTTAGCAAGACTGTAGTTGATCCCAACAATGCCCATTCCAGCTCTGCCTCTCATAACTGAACCATCAGTGTACAAACGCAGGGCGCCCACCTCAGTCCGGAACGTCTTGAGTGAGTAGCACCATAACCAGGGAGCCCACAGGTATTAGGATGAGCTAAAGGACTGAGAATGCAGACAAGGAGGAGAACCTCCTGGGCAGTACGGGAGGATGTATGGGAGTGACGACACGCTGCAAGGTTCTCGTGAGATTAAAGAGGTTAAGAAAGTAAACCTGCCCTCTCACATAGGCGTGAGAGTCAAACTGGTGCAGCGTGCTGAATTCACGGAACCACTACGAGCGAAGTGTCCCTCGTACGTCCCAAACAAACCACTCTACCTTTGACAGGTCCTCGCGACTGGATTGACTATTACCTGTCAATTCTCCAGTCTTCCCCCAGTTCTGCCCTTACATATTAATTGAGCTACCAGTGGGAAGACCTGGAGCTTAGTAAGTGCTCTTAGCAGGTGGTTGTCAGCTGGTTCGAGTTTATGGTACTAAAATGACAGAACGATGTATGTGTAACCATTACACCTTTCTATAGTCACAGTACTTGTTCTCTGCCGACAGCATCATGTCCCTCGTCATTTAGTTTGCAGTGCCCTTTATTTGAACTTCGTTCTGTGCTCTAACGTTTTGATGTTTCATTTCCAGGTGTCTCTTGTTGTGGAAGCAACATGCCTGCTCCTACTGTGGAGCCGCTATCTCCCTTCCAGAGAATTCTACCTCCCCTCACACTCAGCGTTGCAAAGATGGACGACGCCTCCGGAAGAGTGGCTGACTTGCAAGCCGTCGTTCTACCCGTCGACCTCAGAGCTCGTCTCATTTGGACCTCCCCTGACATGGGCGGCCGACCGGTCGCGAAGTACGAACTCAAATACGCGTCACAAATCGGGGACATCATAGATCATTTCGATACCGCGACTAAGTGGGCTCACGGAGCGCCATTCCCTTTAACGCCCGGTTCGGAAACGACGTTCACTTTGGACTTTACGAAAAATCCGTCTCTTCTCGATCAAACGCTGTATTTCGCCCTGAGAGGTTACACAGAGTTGGACGATATGGCGGCGCCTGGGCCGATCTCCAATTGGGTGCGTATAAATGTGCCGTCGCCGCCACCGCCGCCTCCGGCCACTACATCGACGACAACGACGCAGCCCTTCTGGATTGACACGATCCCCGGAGGGAGTGCAACCCCTAGCAACCTGACTGAGCGTTTTGACTTGAGCTTGGAGTTCATTCTCCCTGTTATCATCGGCGTCTTGGTGCTCATATTAGCCATTTCCATTTACTGTTATTTTTGTCTCAAGAAACGAGCCAAAAAGGACAACAAGAATCACAGTCATCCGGAGAAACCGTTGAACGTATCGATTGTTCCCACGGAAAATGGCACTGCATCCAGCCCTCACACTCAGCCTCCGAGTTCCTACGAAATAAATAACACAGTACCTCAAACTCTACCTCAGTACGAAGTGCAAGTTGAAGACGACAACAAGCAATACACTATGACCCAATACGACGGGATTCACAATGGAGGCAGTAATTTGAACAGCCCGACAGGCTACGGAAACGGTAACTTGACCGTAATCAACGAATACGACACCAGAAACAACACTTTGATCAGAGACAAAACTCTCAGCCCCTACCAATCGTGGACAGCGTCTCAATTACTTCACGAGCACGAGCGCAGGCACAGCCCCTACGGCCAGATGGAGGACTACACACAGTACTACCCTCCTCCAGTACCGCCTCTACCGTCTTACCACCACCAGCCTCAGGACATCTACGGACCCGCTCCCACACACCTCCCACCGCCAAACCAGTTCATCAACTACCAGCCCAACCCCTCGTTGTACAACCCGAGTTTACAAGGCTCCATGTCGTCGGTGAACAGCAGCGAGAGGAAAAGGAGGAACGTGACAATGGTCTAAAGACTACGGCTGTTGCAGTCTCAAAGCTGTTGGGAAAAACTACTCAACGGGACATCAACTCGTTTCGTCCTTTTGTTACCTTGCCCCGACAGCACATTAATGTTTTTGTTTTAACTATTATTGTTAACCAGCTGTCCAGGGGCTTTTAGGCTCAGCATGATCCGGCCGCAGTCATGCAAATGAAAATCTAGACATCGACAGTCCCTCCTTTGCGTGATAAGGGGGTGATAACATGGATAAGAAATGCCATAAAACCACAAGGAAGGTTTCGATGATGAGGTTATTAAGTCATCCGGAAGATTTTAATTTCATTTTATTTGTTTTACCTTTTAAACGATGTGAATATTTCACGTCAAAACTTGTGTTCTGAACACATCTGAGGGCGTTTTAGGGAACTCAATGTAATTAACCGCCTCAAAGCGATGTTTAAAGCGGGAGGCTTTATATCTGTGCACTGCCTTCTAAATTATACCATGCGAGATACTGAAGAAGGTTACAGATGTTCCATTCAATGTACATACTCCATAGGGTTTTTGAAGCCAACCCTACTCATTAAGAAGTGGTGGAGAGGGTAGTGATACAGATCTCCTTATTGTCATCCTTTCCATGGGGACAAGCGATAGGTGTCCCAAAGAAAATATGGTTCAGCTGATCATGAGTGCTGTTCGCAGTCTAAATATTGTTGAATCATCTGAACTCTTTCGCACTACTGAACAAAGTGTGTCAGTGAGTAAACTTCAGGATTTCTTTTGCGCAGATGTTTATGGCTAGAACTACTGCTTGATATATCGTGAGATACTCTCCTAGCACCTTGGCAAGAGTGAAGTGGGGTCCTGCGATACTCAGACTCACCTCCCCCCATCTTAAAGCCATCATTGTACCTACACCTCTGAAATAGCCCTCTCTCCTACTGTTCCCATGAGTGGATGTAGACGCTGAATGGCATCTGACAGTGTTTCTGCTCTGGCATACTGTTGCAATGGCTGCTCTTTGTGTTGTGAACTGTTTCACAGCTGCTTGGAGGGTTGCCTTTGCCTGCTGGACTGCAAAAGCCTTATTGTTCACAGGTATGAAGTCCTTTGAATGTGTATGTGGAGGGGTGAGATGTTCAATAGGATTTATATCGCAGCCACTGTGATTGCAAGGCAAACCTGTCTCTGCAGTGTATGAAACTCTGGATCACTCTTGTACAGCCCGTTGATCATTTATGGAATGACGCCCCATGGTTTACATCCTATGCCCAGAGCCATGGTTGCTTGTCCAGAATTACTTCGAGATATTTTACCCGTGTCGCCAGTTGGACTCTCCCTCCTTGCAAAGTGGGTGGCACTATTTCCTGGTTTTCTTGGTCTTGGCTGGATTGATTTGAAGTCCTCCCTTGTCGCACCACCTTTGGATCCGTTTCGATGCTGCGCATGCGAATTTGCCTCTCACTTACCCCTTCCATATCCCAAAGAAATATGGGTCTCGCGATCACGATTGCTGTTTGCAGTCTGAATTATTGTCGAATAGCCTCAACTCTTTCGTACTGAACAAAACAATTCTTTGGCCAGAGGCCTAAGTCCACAATGGCACTTTCAACGAGACAACCTCTTCTGCGACAATGTGTGCCAGTCGTGTCGTACATTTTGATAAAATAACCTAAAAACCTCATCATCGAACCGTCTTATCAGTAAATGCTTATGTTATCAATTGCCATCCAAATGATCCGTGTATGCGTGAACCCCTAGGGAACGCCTAATCGGGAAAATTCGGACGCTACAACGAAGAGTAAGTCCATCCAATTTGGAACGATAACATTGTACAGCGATGCTGCGTTTTTACCTGCAGAGGGTTGTTCCACGACTTGAAGCAGATTTGTGGGTTATGAGACTGAAAAAAAACAAGAATTCATGTTTTATGTTGGTCTAACCTCCAATTTGTTCAATAATCTCCTCCTTCGAGTGCTTAGAGCTTTGAATTTGATTGTATTCCACTCAGTTATCGATTTATACTTTCTGAAAGCAAATTATTGATCGAATTAATGGAAACGGGCTGGTTTCGTGAAAAATCTGTTTATTGAGTAAACAATTATGCTTTGGCAAAACAGTTACTAGGAACCCCTCTGTGGCTACAATTATTGCTTTTGCTCGTTTCGGTTTAGATTCTGGCAGCTCTGTGGGATCCTTCCATCTCGATACAAATTATTACATTACAAAACTCTGACTGTCCCTCATTTGAAATGCGCACTGCGACATACAGTCCTAATACCGCCCAGGCCCTGAGGAATGCCAGGTATTTCCTGCGAGTCTTCTCAAGACCAAAAATCGATCCATCAAAGTCTCTGACACTGGGCCAGGGCATGATAGAGAGTTTCCTCGTTGGTTAGGTCTTATACTGTATGTTGGAACTGAGGTAAAGCGTTTGGAATGCCTCATTCCCACGTCTTACCAGATCGTCTGACGCATTCTGACCTCTTGACCAATGACAGAAGTGCCCTACAGTAGGGAAACAGAGTCTGGCCAGATGGTCAGCCCTATCGCATTCTGCACTCCCTCGCCAGTTTTGACGCTGTGCAGTAGTTCTTCAGGATCATCATGTCATTATGTTGATAGTTTTATTGATTTGCCCTTGTTCGTGCATCACGACGGCCCCCGAAATGATAGCCAAAACCGCTGGAGGGGGACGCAGGGCAGTACGTTCGTCCCCCTCCATCTCGATACCAAATTTGAATAACTGCCTCTATCATTTTTGTTGTACAGTTTAATAAGGCCCATAAATTCTCGATGAGTTATCACGCAAATCTAAAACTGTCATCTTCTAGTTTTTGAAAACTGTCATCATTTGTTTGGCTCGTAGCAGGGAGCAGTGCCTCCTCGTAAGTTCTACATCCAAACGCTTTTACAATATAGTTAGGCTGTTCATCGTTCCTTCGATTGGCATAAAAAATTCAACCTCACGTACGAAAAACATCCCCAAAATCTTTTTTTGACTGTACGTTTTACTTTTTGATCGATATCCATCGTCAAACTTCGTTAAACAATAAAGTTAGTTTTTCCCAGTCTTCTACAGTTCAATTAGATTACTGTTTTGACCCCGAATAGCCTTTTTTATTCATTCGTTCACTCAGAAGTGGACGAATTGCCCTTTTATGGGCAGTCGAGTACTCCTTCAGTGGAGTGCTCCTCCCTGATCTTGTAGCTCTTGGCTCGCTGTGACGTAGAAGTGTGTTCACTCAACGCGACACTCTTTTCACGCTTTGTAGACTCCAATAATGAAAGAAACTAAACAAACTCAATGCTTTATGCGATAAAACAACGCAAACTTAATGAAATCTTTCCTTAAAACACGCTCGTCGAACGACTGGACAGTTTTGCAACAATGGATAAGTTTTCAGTATGTTTTTGTTAGCTCGAACAACGCTAAGTGCTTGACTCTTTGCCATAAATTGAATGAATGAATAAACCAACTCTCAAGCTCCTTTCGAGGCCCCTTAAGGAACGAGTTGTCGGTTATTGAGAGTTATCGTCAAATTCAAGACGATCAAACGTTTTCCACAAATTCAAGGACAAAAAATGGTGTTCCGCAGTAGCGCTGGTCGTTTGTGAACGTCCAGGTTTCATTAGGGGTACATTAGCCCCAGATTTATTTTCAAATAAATCGGATTCTCGAAAGAAAAATTGCTTTGTTGCGTCTTGGGAGGTTGCGGCGCATGTTACAACGCAGAAAGATACCAATGTTCACTGCTGAATTGAATTATAGCACGACTGAAACACACAACAATCTCGCTCACAGAGTACCATTTACCTCAGCACGCTGCGTCTTATACATTCCAATATCCTACGAAACGTGGAACAACCCTAGCAGACCCGTTTATTCTAACGCCACTCATACTCTCGACCCCGTCTGCGCCAGAATTTTATTTTCTAGTCAAAAGGATACACGTCGAAGGGGCGACCTGATGTATTTCGACGGCTCCGTCGTTTTAGACAATTCAAACAAAACTATTTTATTGTACATATTCGATGTTGTAAACTTGTAAATTTGATTGACACATTTTTGTTTTGGATCTCATTCGATTTAAAAAAAAAAAAAGAAATAAAAAGGAACAAAAAATATCTTGTTTGTATAAATGTTAGCGTTAAGTCTAGTTGTTAGTTGAGAGCAATGTTTTTTTGTTTTTTTTTTACTGTTTCACTGCTATGCGAATACGATAGATGTAAATTAGTTAAAATGGCGCTATTATTTTTAATCAAACGCGGGCATTAAATATACATTTTATTGTATTATATTTAAAAAAAATTGAAGTCTGAGATGTTAACGAGAGCGGTTGATGTTTAGATGTCACTCGATGTCCTTGAAGCTTATTTGTAACCGAACGTTTTTTCAGCTCGTCAACTTCTTCGTGCTGTGAAGTGCAGTGCGCTCTCTTCGTTTTAAAGACTGTTCGTTGACTTTGAGGGTTTCGTTCGAAGGCGTTTGACTCAATCGGGGGACGGCAAGTTGCGCGATTTTTAATAATCGGTTTGTAGTCGCGGAGAGGTTTTCGAAATGTTGGTAGAACGTTAAAAATATCGTTCGCTCGTGTTTTCAATCAGGTTCGGGTACTTGATTTGTAGTTATCTTTATTTGATAACGAGAGCCGCCATTTTGTAAAATCCTGTTAGTTTTATCAACGATTACGCAAGCCGTTAGTATGCATGTGACCAATTGAGACTCACACTTTCAGCGGGATTTAATTAACAGCAACTCAAAGAAAAGTTAACATCAGGGAAAGGACTTTTCAACGTTAAAACAATATGTTGATCATTCGCAACCGACCTCCCGCGCATGTGTCAACCACTTTGTAACGAACCGACGCTCTCTTTTCATTATTTGTATAATTCTGTAATTTTATCGATGTTGTGTATAGCTTTTATCGCGAAAGATTTCTTCTAGTTGTAACTCTGTACATACAACAAAACTTTATTTGAATTGTAAATAAAGGAATTATTACTTTTAAGCGCGTTCACTGTGAAATGAAACCCAGATCCTGTTCAGGCAGCTACACCGCTTAGGTCGTCTATTTAATTACGTTAAGAAGCGTTTTATTTTATTTCGTTTTAACACTAGAACCGCCGGTATTTTCGCATACCTAGAACCGCCAAAGGTGTCATTTTGACACCTGGCTATTTTTTACGGGTTTTTGGTAGTGCATTTAAATTTTTATGATTCTGCTTGATAAAACACTTTATTACGAACATGTAGAAACTGAGAAATCATACAAAGTGACCTTAAAAGATTCTTACAGCGGCATTTTTGAGGCTAACTTTCAAAATGGCAAACAGTAAAATCGGGTAATAAAACTGAACGGTTTCAGGTAGTTTTTTTCTTTCCCGTGTTGATATTTATTGAAGGATGCATGGTGCTCATAATCAGTACATTCTTCCGAACTTTGCCTTGGTACATCGTGAGGGTTTTGTTTTCGGACTCTAAAAACACGGTGTCATGCAAGGGACGCTTACTTTTTTTCACATCATCCGGTATTTCACGCCTAACACGATTTACTGTCCCTACAATGATCGTGCTTTGAGCTTTCAACTTATCTACTACCGCTGCAGAGGTAAAAAAATTGTCCATTGTAATGTTCCGTCCTTTTCTGACATAGGGGCTAGCAATTTTCATGACAACATGTTCAGGTAGTGACTGATTAGAAGGACGCTCTTCGTCTTTTCCCAGATACGGAAAACCATTACACAAATATTTAGTATCTACTTCAGCCATAAACCACAACTTTATGCCAAGGGGGAGGGAGAGAGGGGGAAAGGACGGGTGAGACCGAGTCGCTGCGGCCGGGTTGGAGTGGCAAGTCAAAGCGTCGCTCGGCGACACAGCGTTGGAAACAGTAGCGGCTTGTAGCTTGCTAGCGAAAGCAACTACATATGTTTTTGGACCAGAGCAATAATATCGACATTGAGACCGAAAAGTTCAAATGAAAACAGCATTATGCTGTAACAAAAATATTCCGACGAACCCTTTCACATGCGGTACCTCTTATCAACTAAGTGGTAACATCTATTGAAAATATTTACTAAACAATAGTTTTTTGTTTACTTACAGTAAAAAATAACTATATCTGCCCCTAAAATCCGTAAAATAGCTCTCTCTGCGACAAAATACGTAGGTGTCAAAATGACACCTTCGGCGGTTCTAGGTAAATTTTCAAAAATGGACCCTATATTAAATTTTGCATGACATCTCATGACCCTGTCCTTTTAGACATCTCACCTCTCCATATACATGTTCAGAGGACTGCTTACCTGGGAGCAGTAAGGCTTTTGCAGACAGGGAACATCTCCACCAGGGTTAAGGCAAGCCTCCAAAGAACAACTAGACAGTTCAAACTGGAAGAGGCTGTGGTCCTTGCTACCGACGTTATGTCAGAGCGAAAAAACTTTCGGCTGCCATTCAGGGTAAGTATCCACTCGCGGGAACGATGGGAGCAGGAGACGTTCCGGACCGAGGTGGGTGCCCTGCGGTGGTATACCGATGGTTCAGTCATGGGAGGCAGAGCTGGACTGGGCATTGTTGGGCCCAATTACAGTCTGGCTAAGCCGCTGGGAGAGTACGCCACGATATTCCAAGCTGAAATCCTAGCTATAAAGATCTGGGCGGAAGAGATCCTGTCTAAGGGACTCAAGGGCAAGCGGATCTACATATTCTCGGACAGCCAGGCCGCATTAAAGGCCATCGCGGCCTATAGTTTTAGGTCCAGGCTGGCATGGGAATGCCTTCATGCACTCAAGCAGCTCGGCGCCCACAATAGGCTTTCCCTTATCTGGGTGCCGGCTCACAAGGGGCATGAGGGCAATGAAAAGGCTGACCACCTTGCGAAGAAGGGCACAGAAGCCCTACCCATTGGGCCTGAACCTCACGTAGGTATGACCAAAAGTCACCTGAACCGTTTGGTGGCTCAATGGGAGACACAGGAAAATAGCGCACATTGGCATCGCCAGCCACGACTTAGACAATCAAAAAGGCTTGTTACGCCTTCTGGTCAAAGGGCAAAGGCGATGCTGACACTCTCTAGGAGGGACTTGAGGGTCTTGATCAGCTTCCTCACCGGACACTGCCCACTCAGGTATCACCTCAACAAGATGGGCATCTCAGAGGCGGTGGAATGCAGACTCTGTGGTGAGGAGGACGAGACGGCGGAGCACATCCTATGTGAGTGCCCTGCCTTAGCAGCGAAACGCTTTGGATTCTTTGCCCAGGGGATCATTGAGCCCCACATCATAGCAGAAGCTGCGGTAAAGGACATACTCGGCTTATAAAGGGGGCGGGTATGTACGACGCCTTTTACTAAGGAAGGGCTAGAGTCACAATAGGCCCACACGTGGCCGCAGTGACAAAGGGACTTGTCCCGATGCCCTCAGGGGGGGAAAAAAAAAAAAAAAAAAAAAAATTTTGCATGAAAATCAGTATGATTCCCAAAAAGTACGTAAAAAGTAACGAAAAGTCAGAAACTTTCAATGGCCTGCCTCATAAAGGAAGTTTGCGCCAAGAAAAACAAAGTGTCCAGGTGTCAAAATGACACCTCCGGCGGTTCTAGTGTTAAGCCATCACCAGTCTCTCCTGATCAATGGGTGGGGGTGGTCGCCACATCTCCAGACCGTGTCTGCAGTTAGCGCCTGCGCGAACGTTCCGAACCTCTTCAATGCCGCCCTGCTGCTGAGGAGCAGTGGGCCCTCATCAGCAAGGGGGAGCCGGGCCCGCTGGCGTATGTCCTGGTAGAGGAGACAGGAAAACAGAATGTAGTGAGCATCCTCCCCAGCCCTCGTTCCGCATGGGCACTCGTTGAAATCCCGCCGTCTGAAGAACTGGAGGCATAGGTTAAACGCGCCATGGCCAGAGAGGAGCTGCGTGACGGCAAAGGACGGGTGCCACCAATCCATGTGGACTCGCTGCCGCACCGATGGGATAATGGCGTGCAGGTGGCGAGCGGTGGGGCCTGTGTCCCACTGCGCGATTGCCATAAATCCAAGACCCCCTCAAGACCTATTTGGAGTTGTCGTTGGTGTTGAGGCTTCCTGCCGAATCATCAGCATCAGGGAAGTTAGCGCTCCTCTGTATGTGTCCGAGGTTCCCCGCCGGATGGAGGACTGCAAGACGGCATTAACGCGCATTCAGCGTTCTCGTCGGGTCGCTGTAAAACAACGTCTATCAGCGTCATACCTGAACCAATATACAGCCGGAGGGAGGTCTATTGCACATCAAGTAGGAGCGCGAACTTTAAACGTCGAGCGACGAAAACTTGTACCAAGTACCCATTTATTTTCTACTTTTGTTTCGAACTTTTTTCAAGCGCAGTTACTTTTCATTCTCTATTTTTATTTTATGAGCTCAACGATTACATTATTTTACTTTATTGTATTAAACCTCTGCGTGCAAAATCTGGCCTGATAAAAATTTCACCACTTTGCTACAACAGATCCTAATCTCGAATGTTACGACGAGAGTGAAACTCTTTGAAGGGGTCGAGAGACACGATTTTTCAGCACCGCAGTGTGACACGGCCCTCTCACTATTCCTGTTGTAGGGTTGCCCAAATATTTGGACGGGACTAGACCGAAGAAGCTCCAATTCCAGCTCTGCAGTACAGTACTGCACGTCAGTCGGAAATTTGGAAACAATGACGCCACTGTGCAGGTAACGTGACTCTACAATGCTAATGGGGTAAATATAATTACAACCTGACAAACACTCACACTTGGAAATAAAGAAAAACAAAAAATAGTTTTTCCGCTGTAAACTCTGCTCAAATGCTACTAGAATCTTGAAGAAATTAGCTCTACGTCAATTCACTTTGTACATGGCTAATTCTATTTAATCACTTCATTTATCATTCAGTTCCGTTGAACTTGGTCAAACAACACTTTACAGCAGCAGGAAGCGGTAGCGCTTACAGTTCTGGAATTTATTGTGCTGCTCGTACTCATTGCAGGACTATTATTGATTGCTGTAAACACAAATTTTTTGAAGAAGGATAGTAATTACTTTGGCAGAGTTATTGGGTAATAACTGTTAGAACTGGTAATAAGCGAAACTGCAGTAGTTGAAATTCAGAAATTTCTGGAGTGAGCCCCATGTATCTCATGAGCGTTTTTAAACGCTCACCCTTTAGGTATTGGATTGGACTACAATACCAATTTTCTTTAACATTCCACTACCATTCCAGCGGAGTTTATAAGGAAAAAACCGCTCTAAAAACGCTTTTCGTCGAAAGTTTTGATAATTTATTGTGCTGCTCTCGTCATTTTCCCACGAATGGGAATTTTATGGTATAATTGCCTTATTGAGAGGTATCAATATAAACAATTTAAACAAAATCGTTAGAGCCGTTTTTGAGAAAAAAAAATTGTTGTTTCGATCACTATGATAACTATAGTTAACTTTCGGTGGATATTGCCCATACCCTTATTTTTGGGTCCCATGGTAACCTGTAGGCTAGACATCAAGTTTCAGCTGATTTGCTACGGTTGTTTTCTCTAAAAACCACGCTAAAATCGAATTCGTCGAAAGTTTTGGTAATTTATTGTGCTGCTCTCGTCATTTTCTCATAAATGAGAATTTTATGGTATAGTTGTCATATTGGAAGCTACCAATATAAAAAATTTAATCAAAACCGTTAGAGCCATTTTTGAGAAAAAAAAAATTTGGTGTTTTGATCACTATGATAACTATAGTTTACTTTCGGTGGATTTTGTTCATACCCTTATTTTGGCGTTCCATGGTAACTTGCGGGCTCGATATCAAGTTTGATTGGATTTGGGACGGTGGTTCTCTCTAAAAATCGTTCACACACACACACACACAGACCATTTTCCAAAATAGTGTTTTTCAGACTCAGTACAAACGAAGTATTAAACGAACATCGTATAGGTATTCAATTGGACTAGCACGTCAATTTTTGTTTTTGAAGATTCTAGTAGGATTTGAGCAGAATTTACAAGGGTAAAACTGCGCTGAAATCTATTGTCATCGAAATTTTTAGTAATTTATTGTGCTGCTCTCCTCAATTTCCCACGGATGGGAATTTTATGGTAATTTTGTCTCATTAGAGGCTATCGATATAAAAAATTTAACCAAAATCGTTAAAGCGGTTAATGAGAAAACAATTTTGGTATTTTTTGGTCGGATTTTGCTCACGCATTGGTGATGGTTGGATTGTGACGGGAGGAAGTACAAATGATGAAACGACTTCTTTCGCAGTACTGTCCCACGATTTCTTTCGATTAGTAGACTTTGGCTCACTGTAATTACTGTGATTTCATTTTTTTCCCATCTAGAAGCAGTCGTACATCTATGAGAATTGTTTCATTCGACCCAGCATTTAAAACTACCTAGAAGACGATACCGAAAACGACGTATTAATTGTTTCAATTTTTCGAGCAGGCAGGCACAACTAGATTTTTGTGCGAAAGAACAGATTTTTTAGACAACGTTAAAGGCTCAAAACGGTCTGGCGGACGGACATTGCAGATTTGGAATCCCGATGTTTTGAAATGTTAAGTATCAAATTTCGTTGTAGAAAAATTTTCCTGAAAAGGGTATTATTCAGAATGAATAATAAACCAAAATCTGGTGCGCCCCCAGTCACAAGTGCAATATTGTTATCACTAGCAACTTATACAATCCGAGTTGATTGAGTGAATTAGAACGTACTAAACACCAAACTTAACATTCCAGAATGGCTCACACAATTGTCGCCAGCTCAATGTGACGACAAATACGCCATTCTTCTGATAAAAAGGTTTTCTGTAACCAATTGAACACTAAGACCCCCCTCGACAATCAATTCGAAAAAACGACTGCCATTTTCCACATCACAAGTGAAGGCTCGCCGTAGAGTGTGCTGCTCAATACTGGGAGGTAGGCAACCCGCAACTCTCGGGAGGAGCGGGCGCCTCGAGATTATTCAGTTAGGCAAACCTACAGAACACAGCGACTGTGCGCCCGACAATTGGAAGGCACCGCAGCCAGCTACGGTTTATTTTCAATCTATTTATTCGCCGTTGAAACGTAACGTTTCACCGAGCGCACTGCGTTAAAGAGGCCGAAATAACGGGAGACATCTCAAGCGTTGCCTACTTTCAGGTTTGAAGTCTCCTCAGAGAAACGTGCTATGAAAATCGACATGTGGGTTGCTAAATGCTTATGCGACCCGTCACCTGTTGATTCCTTAATTCCTGTTCGTTCTGCAACAGCCTTTGAGCAAAGGGGAGCAAAAACGGACCAACACGAGTGTTTTTCAGATAAATATACAGCAGTCAGTGCGCCTGCAATTTCGAAGGTAGATAACCCGTCACGCTCGGTCAGGCTCCTGTTCGTTTCCAATGTCCAGTTAATTCTGCGTCTTCCTAAGAATCACTTTCCGTATAAAACGTAATCGTGTGCGAACTAAATCACTCGCGATGAAGTTGTGGAAACCCATTTCATAAAATAAAACGGAAAATAATACATAACTAAATTTGAGTTACAGTGTTAGATCGATTTCGACGGTCAAGTCATCATCAGTAACAAAAAAGGCAACTGAAAAGGGAACAGCAGAGAGGTTCTCTTATACACAGAACGTTGGGTCGGGTTTTCCCAGTGGCAGGTACATCGTAGCGGAAAAGGGAAAATTAATAAGGGGATATTGTACTAAGAATAAAAATGAAGCATTGAGGGATCACTTCATTTCAACACCTATCTAACCCCTTACTTTTGATGATTTCAAATTTCTCAAGTACATCCAACATACGTCCCTTGGGGCAAAAATGGAGAAATTCAAAGTATTGCCTATCTGTTAGATCATACGAGAAGGAGTAGTTGGATTCGGTCAGGTGATTTGCAAAAACTGAACCACCTTTGTTATCCCTATAATCCTTTTCGTGTTCCCTATCCCTAATTCTTTCCTCGAATTTCCGTCCTGTTCGTCCACAATACTCTAGTCCACTAGAACATTTCAATTTATACACCCCACTTTTATCCTGAATTGGTATTTTATCTTTAACCGAGCCTAACGAAGATTTAAGACTGCTTTGATTTTTAAACCCAACCTTATACCCTCTAGATGATAACATTTTGGATATTTTGTCGGAAACAAGCCCATAGGTGTGCTAACCCAATTCCTACTTTCAACTACTCTCTAACTAGCTTTGAAATCCCGGCTCTACTATTTTTCTTAAGGACCCCATTCCAGATGGAATTGATGAGCTCTTCATTATAACCATTATACTTAATTACTGATTTTTCATTGAATAAATTTTCCTTATTCATTGGTATAGATAACGCTCGATTTATCACACTATGGAAAGCGGCATGCTCGTGAACTCGTGGATGGTTTGATGAGTTAAGAATAGTGATATAGCTGTGCGTCTCTTTTCGGAAAATAGCCAATTCAGAGAGACAGAAAGATCGAGGAAGTTAAGAGAATTACCGCTTAACTCAAGAGTGAATTTAATATGTGTAGTTGATATATGCTTTCGTGAAAAGAATTTAACTGTCTTTCTGTTCCTGTCCACAGTATGATAAATATCATCTACGTATCTATCCCGCTACGACGTACCTGCCACTGGGAAAACCCGACCCAACGTTCTGTGTATAAGAGAACCTCTCTGCTGATCTCCAGTTGCCTTTTTTGTTACTGATGATGACTTGACCGTCGAAATCGATCTAACACTGTAACTCAAATTAAGTGGAAATAGACAATCGTTATATATTTTTTTCCGTTTTATTTTATGCAATCGAGTGCATTAGGTTAGAAGCTGAAGTGACGGGAGACTGAGAATAAACAGGCCAGATCGAGAGTTGCGGGTTGCCTTACATAGCGTTTGAAGGCTTCCCACAGAAATATAATCGAGGACTGAAAGCTATCGAAATGGCGCACAAAAATATCTGGTGCGTGGCAACACACAACTTTCTTTAGCTCTACGTCAATTCACTTTGTATATGGCTTTTTCTACTTAATTCATTTGAACTCGGTCAAACAACGCTACACAGCCGCAGGAAGCGGTAGCGCTTACAGTTCCGAAATTTATTGTGCTTCTCCTACTCATTTCCAGACCCCTATTGAGCAATTGGTACACAGAAAATCAATGAGGCTGTAAATACGATTTTTTTGAAGAATCATAGTAATCACTTTTACAGAGTTATTGGGTAAAAACTTTTAAAACTGGTAGTAAGCGAAATGGTGGTAGTTGTAATTCCGAAATTTCTGAAGTGACCCCCTTATATCTTATGAGCGTTTTAAAACGCTCACCCTTTAGGTATTGGATTGGCCTACAATACCAATTTTCTTTAACATTCCACTAACATTCCAGCGAAGTTTATAAGGAAAAAACTGCGCGAAAAACGCTTTTGGTCGAAAATTTTGATAATTTATTGTGCTGCTCTCGTCATTTTCCCAGAAATGGGAGTTTTATACTAAAATTATCTTATTAAGAGCTACCAATATAACAAATTTAATCAAAATCATTAGAACTGTTTTTGAGAAAAAAATTTGGTGTTTTGATCACTATGATAACTATAGTTAACTTTCGGTGGATTTTGCCCATACCCTCATTTTTGCGTCCCATGGTAGCCTGTAGGCTAGACATCAAGTTTCAGCTGATTTGGTACGGTTGTTTTATCTAAAAACCGCGCTAAAATCGATTTCGTCGAAAATTTTGATAATTTATTGTGCTGCTCTCGTCATTTTCCCACGAATGGGACTTTTATGATATAATTGACTTATTAAGAGCTAACAACATAGAAAATTTAATCAAAATCGTTAGAGCCGTTTTTGAGAAAAAAAATATTTGGTGTTTTGATCACTATGATAACTATAGTTAAATTTCGGTGGATTTTGTTCAAACCCTTATTTTGGCGTCCCATGGTGACCTGCGGGCGAGATATGAAGTTTGAGCTGATTTGGTTCGGTCGTTCACAGACACACACAGACCATTTTCCCAAATAGTGTTTTTCGGACTGGGGGGGGGGGGGGATGTCTGAAACGTAAAGATCTGAAGAAAACTTTAAAAAAAGTTTTCAGCCTATTACGTAACTTCCCTTTCTACTTCGTAGAGCCAAAGAAAGTAAAAACTGTTCTTTTGATTTATTATTCATTCTGAATAATACAACTGTCAGATCACTTTTTTTACACCCCCCCCCCCCCCACCAACTTTGACGGATGACGAATGACGTTTGAAGGCACGAGGATTCCTAATCTGCAATGTCCGTCCGCCGTCCGGGTCGTTTTATGTTTTTAACGTGGTCTAAAAATTCCGTTCTTTCGTAAGAAAATCCCATTTGGAGTCTAGTTGTGCCCGCCTGTTCCGCAAACTAACAAAAAATGTGTTCGGTTTTGACTTATTGCTTGAATGATTTTATTTGTGGACTGTATTTGCAGTATGATGTTAAAGGGGGTCAAAATCAGAAGCAGTTTATTTCTAAATTGGCACATAGGAAGTATGATTGACTCACCAAACTGGCGTCTGCGCTGCCTCGCTCCCTGGGCCCAGGGTGAAGTCGTATTTCTGCAAGCAACAATCGCCGCACGAATACTATCGTCCACAATGACGTGTGTGGAGACTTGATGCGAGCACCACAAAAAATTAATATGTGTCCTTTTTCTAAATGGGAGCGGAACGATCCTGGAACGCACTTCGGCAGCAGGTACATTTGAATAATGAAAGAAAGAAAAATTCGCCAGAGCGCGCAATCACCCTACGAGTGCCATTTGCATAAATATAATTGTCGTTGCCAACACGATAGTTACAACTATACAAAATGGTTGGAAAAATTAACAAAAACGAAATTTTGACATTTTTAATGCAATTACCTCGTGTTTGGTGTCGTTTTCTAGGTACTTTTCGAGTCTGAGAGGTGAAGGACTGCGTCAAGACCGAAAACGGTGAAATCGCAGTAATTACAGGGAGCGAAAGTCTACTAATCGAAAGAACTCGCGGGACAATAAGGCCCGTTTAATCATTTGTACTCCAAACCCGTCACAATCCAACCACCCGTGAGCCTACAGGCGCTTGGAATACGTAATTTTCGCGGTTCCGTTGTAGGCAGGTCATGTTCCGCGTCGTTTACTGGTATTTTTCGATGCTGAATCGAATGGGATGAGCTTAAGAGGGGTGAGGCTAGGTCAATAATAAACCGTCGTGCAATAATGTCAACCTTCACCAGCTATTTGCGGCTAAGGTATTGTTAAAAACATACCGGGGTAGCCAACCATTAAGTTCTCTTGAATTAGAAGTGGACTGTATTACCTAATACCCCGGATCCGAAATAATGAACAACCACCCCGTCCTTGGTTGAAAGCTGTGCCTCCGCTGGTACCGAAACCTCGCCAACCTGGAAAGGAATAAATACGGGAACGGAGAAAAATATCTGGTGCGTTGCAACACACAACTTTCCTTAGCTCTACGTCATTTCACTTTGTACATGGCTTTGTCTACTTAATCAATTCATTTACCACTCAGTTCATTTGAACTTGGTCAAACAACAATTCCCGGTAGCAAAAAGCGGTAGCGCTTACAATTCCGGAATGTATTGTGCTGCTCGTACTCATTGCAGGACCATTATTAAGCAATTGGTATACAGAAAATTAATGAGGCTGTAAACACAAATTTTTTGGAGAAGGATAGTAATTACTTTTGCAGAGTTATTGGGTAAAAACTTTTAGAACTGGTAGAAAGCGAAACGGCAGTAGTTGAAATTCAGGAATTTCTGGAGTGACCCCCATGTATCTCATGAGCGTTTTTAAACACTCGCCCTTTAGGTATTGGATTGGACTACAATACCAATTTTTTTAAACATTCTACAAAAATTCCAGCGGAGTTTATAAGGAAAAAACTGCGCTAAAAACGCTTTTGGTCGAAAAGTTTGATAATTTATTGTGCTGCTCTCGTCATTTTCCCCCGAATGGGAATTTTATGGTATAGTTGCCTTATTGAGAGCTATCAATATAAAAAATTTAATCAAAATCATTAGACCCGTTTTTGAGAAAAAAATGTGTTCTTTTGATCACTATGATAACTATAGTTAACTTTCGGTGGATTTTGCCCATACCCTTATTTTTGCGTCCCATAGTAACCTGTAGGCTACACACCAAGTTTCAGCTGATTTGGTACGGTGGTTTTCTCTAAAAACCACGCTAAAATCGATTTCTTTGAAAGTTTTGGTAATTTATTGTGCTGCTCTCGTCATTTTCCCACGAATGAGAATTCTATGCTACAATTGCCTTATTGAGAGCTATCAATATACACAATTTAATCAAAATCGTTAGAGCCGTTTTTGAGTAAAAAAATATTTGGTGTTTTGATCACTATGATAACTATAGTTAACTTTCGGTGGATTTTGTTCAAACCCTTATTTTGGCGTCCCATGGGGGCTTGCGGGCGAGATATGAAGTTTGAAATGATTTGGTACGGTGGTTTTCTCTAAAAATTGTTCACAGACACACAGACGATTTTCCCAAATAGTGTTTTTCGGACTAAGGAGGGTCTGAAATGTAAAGATCTGAAGAAAACTCAAAAAAAAAATTTTCAGCCGATTACATAACTTTCCTTTCTACTTCGTAGAGCAAGGAAAGTAAAAAAGACGGAAATTAAGGAACTCAACTCCTTGCACATGGCGGACGCTTTTCCCCGGCCAGGAAACACTAGACTTAGCAATGGGAAACACTTCGTCGCGCCTAAACAAAACTTAGCGGAAGCTTCACTTCCAAATTACAAAAGGGTGAGAGGAAGGGATAGGGTCTATGAGAGGTGAGGTGGCCTCCGTGGAGGGGAAGAAGGCGATAGGTCCGGCCGGCGGGCCCGGGCGATTCGGCAGGACGAACTTACGTTTCCAACAGGAATATACAAATATCTGTTCCGTGAAAATCTATTTCTTTTCCAATTTCTATTTTCTCACAAAATAGAGTTCCACTTCTTTGACGCGAATATCACAACTTCGACCCACTCGAAGCGTAAGGAATGGTTTGACGGGATAACTCCTCAATCTTCCTCCAGGCATAGCCGTCCTGGAGCCGGCCAGGCATTTCAACGACGTACAAACAGGAGAAATACAAGAAACTACGAAAAGTTCGCTTTATTGTCCCTTTATAATATTGTCAGCGATAAAGAGCGCACTGTCCAACACACGAGAATGTGATTAAAGAAAAATATATAATTCGAAAACGCTGAATCAATGGTGAGAGTATGAGGGTTACAAAAGTGGCCTACAATTACGAGATACGTTCACGAAAGAAACTTGAGACAATCAAGTTATCGGAGCAGCAAGTTGACGAAGAATTGACAGTGAGATGTCTTGAAGAGGCCGCTGAGGATGAAGCTGTAAGGGTCTCTCCTAAAAGCCTCGCATCACTAGCGGTGAGAAGTAGCTGGCAGTGAAGTTGCATTCTGTCAGGCTTTCCCACCCCTAGAAATTTCTGCATATCATCGCCACAGGAGTATCGAGGACTTGACTGGCAGACTCGTTTGATAAGTGCTTTTTACGCTTAGTCTTTTTGTATGCCTTTCATTCAATCGCTCAGTGGGCTAGTTGTTCATTTTTTCGACTTTTCTGAGGTTCAAGTTCAGTGCCTCACTTGTGAGAAGAGCCAAGAGCTGAATCAATGAACAATTAACGGATTCAGAAGATGGAAATCTTGACCACCTCCATTATACTAGCGATTCGTTGAAGATGTAACTCTGCAACTTTCGAGAAGCCTCTTCTGTCACTGTATATAGCGCTTCATTTCCAGTCGTACTATACGCACCCTTCTATCCAAGGCCAACTTGAGAAAGTGGACTGTACGATTAGGTGCGTAGGAATTAATGCCCACTGCCAGGAGAACGGCCCCCCAATGTGAACGCATTAATGAAATGGGGGGGACTAAGGGACTCACCTCGTGCTTCCATCGATGGGGCAGATCTACGAAATTCCCTCCAACAGAAATGAGTAGGATCACACACAACGCGACAAACAGCCAAAATGCACCGAACTAAAAGGTTAAAGAGGAGGGAGGGACCCTTCAAAAAGAAAGGGAGGGGGTAAAGGAGCCATTTCATGTCCGCGTCACAGTGCAGTCTCACATCTCCTTATCAAGCGTGTTATCAAGTTTCCGTGGAATTTGATAGCTACATCACTTCATTCACGTCGAAGCAGGTCTTTGTGAAACCTAATCATTAAATTTCAGTACTTTGAGTGTCCATTGCACTTTCTCGGTGCGAGTCGAGGCAAGGGTCTTGCTTTAAAACAATAGAAATGCCGTGAATTCATTAGGAATGCAGTTAAATCGTACTGAATCAATTCAACAACTACCATTTTTTCGATTTATATTCATTATTCATCACCAACGTTAGTTTAATTTCACAATTACACATTAAACGCTCGTTTGGTTGCTCAGAAATTCAACCCTCGTGTTCGACGCAAGCGCCGAATCTGTCCAGGTTTTTGACCTCAGAATTTCCGCTCCAGACCAACAGGCACCTGTGGCAAGGTCATTGTTCCTCCAAAGGTTTTAGCACCAATGGAAATCCCAAATCGGCGGATATTTCCAACCTTCCCCTCTCAGATTCCTCTCCACAACAGATACCTTCTCCCAAAATTATTCTGCTAAGTGTCGCCGAAGTCGGTCCTCTCCCGTTCCTCAACACCTTCTTCTTCTAACACCTTTCGCGATACAGTCGTCTCCAATTCTCCCAACGGACACCTCTCATCGACTTCTAATTCGGACTTCTCCTTCCTTCCCAGTGCAATCAGTTACACGCCTTCAGAGCCCTACTTGTTCGCACTTATGTACTCAACTCACATCCTGTGTAAGTCACCTCTTCTCTGTACATCCAAGTCTTCAAATCTTGTGATACACCAACTCATCAATTACAAGTTGTTGCACAACTAAAACCCGTCTACGAGAATCATTCCAATCTATCCTGGTCCAAACACCTCGACTCAGACAAACGATAAAACACGCTCCACTTCCAGATACTTTTGGTGTGTACAGCTTTGCAGCACTTTCAAAACTAGTGCTTTAGGCCTAGTCTTTGTCGACTCTTGAAGACAAGTCCCTGGTCCAAGAAAAGCATGAAAACCGCCTGGTTGTCACAAACCCAAAACGTCGTATTAAAAGGTGGATACCTGGCCAATCTTAGCATCACTCGAAAGTACTGTGGATGGTATTTCTGAGAGCAGTCTCTGACCAGGAAGCAGCTTAAGGTTGCTTTGAACTAAGTTGAAGTGTCGGACGATGTGTGCTGTGAAGCTCCAGAACGAGTCGTCCATTACGTGGGTGCTCTACAGCTCGCATCTAGGTGGAGAGATGTGATGAGATGCGAGAAAAGGGCGTGGCATCCAGAGAAAGCCCATTTTAGTTCAGTTTAGTGACTGATACACTGATGGAAAGCTGTCAAAGTACTTAAACTATTTTGTGGTAGTCCACCTTTGACAGGTTCAGTAGGCCCCTTGGAACATCACACGATGAACAAGGGACGTCAGACGACCGTTCAACTAAAATTAAACATGGAAATGATTCACTGTCAGGATTGTTTGTGAGATAATTTTGTAACCCTCTCTCTTCTAAAACATTACAACTTATAACAAAACAGCGAATCAGCGATTTCAGTTCTTGTTGAACTGAACCAAATGAACTTAAGTATATAGAACAGTCTTCATATGGTTTCCCGTGGAATAACAAGCTCAGTACAAGGCCACACGTTACAACTGACAGCGTACGTTCATAGCGACTCGAACGTTTCATCGTTTCAACGCATACGTTCCTATTTTGAGGTCAAATGGTCACCTGTGCACGACTCATGTTCTGCTAGGAGTTTACATAATGGAAAAAGTTGAAGTTCGTACAACAAAATAATGATGGATGAAGTGCATCTCCACTGGAGTACAACTGGCAGCTTCCACGTTCTTTAGAACCAACCTACAAACTACTACCATGTAACTTGCTTTATTCCTGTACTAGCACGTCAAGTATGAGAATTCGAAATCAACTATTAGTTTGCCGATCCGATTCGAGTGAACGTGAGCATCCCCATTCGTAGAGGTCGTCGGTTCACTCATTTCTCAAGACAATTGGCCGGCAAGTCCTTGGTTGGATCACATTCGCCATCATGAGCTTCTAAATCGCTTAATTTTCGGGTCGAACAATCAGTTCATACGGCCGCTGTAATTTATTTGTCTGTCTTTCAATTTAATTTAACATCCAGGAGGTGTGTTCATAGTTTATTGATTGGAGTCTGCATTATTTGGGAGGCCAGAACCAGAGGGGGGGGGGACCTTCTGAGTTGAATCTTTAAACAGTGGGCAGTTACAGTCTCGCCAGCTCAAATTACAAAGATGGAATGAGTTAAGAGAGGAGGGTTGATATAAAAGCAGGTGCACATAGCCTTTTCTGTTTTGTCGTCAGCTCAGTAGTGCCTTAGACTCATTTCTGAGGCGGCTGCTCCCTTCTAACTATTTTTTTCAACCCCGTGACTTCCTCTATACGTCTTATTTCCTTCACACTTTAGCCGCTGAATGCTGTCTTAGAAGCCTGAAGAACGAGTCTTCAAAAAAACTGTCCCTATCACTGGTTCAGGACGTCCTATTTGCGGGAATGGTGTCGACAGTTTGAAGTGAGCCTTCGGAGAATGGTTTCCATTCCGTTGAGTTGTCAATGGGCACAACTCAGTACGTACCGATGAGCACCTGTAGGAGTGGAGGACGTTAGAGTTTGCGTGACGTTTGTCGCCGTTACTTTATCAATGACAAGTCGCACGTTTAGATATCAAAACTGAATTACACGCTTCACTCGTACAAGTGCTACATTTATGTGGAAAAACAAATGCGAATGTGATACGCAGATACGAAGAGCCTATCAAAGATGCGCCCCAAATCGCACTTCTCTGACCTCAACGACAGCTCCCTAAGACCGGCCTCACTCACTATGAACGTACCCTTACAGCTTACAATATTTCATGATACATTTTACACTCTGAAAATCAATTAATAAAACACTATACGAAATCGTCGAGAACCTTAAAAAAACAAAACAAGAAAACGCGAAACGCAGGTTTGTCTGCAGCTCCCATCGCACCCGTCAAGTTCAACTCACCTGGTTGACCGGAAATAACGAAATTGATAAGACTATTCCAATTCGGACTAACGCTGTCAGCGTCGATCAGTTGGCACTTCAGATTCAACCAGAATGTCGTCAGTTCTCCTGTCGAAGCATCGCACAATGGATCTCAAAGAAGGGACCAAGTTGTTGTAAATGCACATCCCCAGAATGAGAAGGAAGAAGCCCAAAATCTGAATAAAGTAAAAAAAGAACAAATAAAAAAATAGATCGCACAACATTCCTCAGCCCTACCAACAGTCAGCTACTAATCCAATCGATTTGCTTATAACGTAACGTATTAGAAACTGGTGGGGCGCTTAGAGTGATTATCGTTAATGATTTTGATCCTTCTGCAATGCGCCGTTTCTTTTTTCTTAATTTACTCGAAGGAAAACCAGTTTTCATTAAACGTTTGTATCAGGACCCTGTTTCAATAACTTTTACCGGTTTAGTTATCTTCACTTCTAACTACGCACCTACAGATCCTGCGTTTCTTTCTAGGCTGCAAGTATTCAGAAGTTCGGAGCTAGTAGAAACCATACTCCCTGAGATTCATGCGGTCCCTACGATTTGTCAGTAGGCGACGAGTCGTCCCACGTCGCCGGAAATTACGAGTACGCAAATCGTTTTCAAACCGCCGTCGACAGAATCGGTTTAGACGAGTTAGACGTAATCGACAACTTAGACGATATCGTCGATACTATAGAAGGAGCCTTATCCCATCCAGCATTAGAGGAGGACTGTTTACAAGTTTTTATCAGGCTCAAACATCACTTGTCTGGTTTGCGGGATTTGGTAACTTCTATTGGGACTTCCAGGAATTGACTGCTTTTGAAAATGTTTCAACCATTGCAAAGGCCTCATTCATTTATCATAATACGTTTCAGGATTTCCTTCCCGTGCAAATCAAATTTACTTTCAGTAATTTTCGTTGGTCTAAATTAACGGCTGTTATGTCTAGGGAGAGTGATACTCCCAGCATTAACGATTTCATTACTCGTTTTATTCGACAACAGTCTTCAGCTGTATATGCTATGCCCTCAACATTTAGCATGTAAGATGCTCCCCAACCGTTAGGCCTACAGTGCTCTTCCTACTTTGATAGAAGTACCTTGTGTCAAGACTTTAAGGACATTCATACTAAACCATGGTATGATGTTGATAGGATGACTAAAAGGAAATATATTGGTCCTAAATCAAAATTTTCTATATATTACAGACCTCGTTGTTTGAAACCTGTTGCTACAAGTACCTATCAGCCAGGTACATCCACATTCACCATAGACAAGTTCGTCGACTGTCTTCCAACTAATCCAAACCTCTCTCGGTACTACATTGTGCCTCCATACTGTTGCCTGTTTGACGAGGCACGTGAAGGGAAGACGGCAGTGTTGCACGCATACCGACTTGATTACACTATAACTGTATCATTATCTCTACAATATAAGGGCAGGAAAATAGCATTTCCTCAATGCCAATAACAGATATTCACTCATTACTTAATGTTATTTATTGGGCCGCTGCTACTTACACCACAGCTTTCATTGAACGACAAAAGTGTAAGCAACTGATGGGACCAACATGAAGGGGATGGAAATCCACATGCGCTGCGGATGAGCTCCTGAGCAGTGGGTGGAAGCTTGGGAGACCCCCTCTGCCGCAGCATATTGGGGGTCCTTTTAAACCCCAGGGAGGCCAGTAAGTCCAAACTGTCTCACCCTGGGATGAGGAAAAGCCATACGTGCCCTCGAAAGATGTGGAGGGCCTTAAGAGTTGTTTGACCCAAAATGGTACCACGGGAATGCACAGCCCGCGGCCTTCCGCCTGAGCATTATGGGTTAGGGTCACAACAGGTGGCTGCCTCCACAAGGCAAGGTAGGTAGAATGGAGGAATCCAACACTGGAAAATGCCCTTACCCTGCGGACATCGTGGAGGTCGTGGAGTTGCTGAATGGTAGTTCTCCCAAAACAACTTAAATTTTTTTTGTTAACTGTGGGATCTGAGGGAGGTTGGGGCCACCTGGTCGGTACTCCCCCCAGACATTCCCAAATGCAGAATCGTAACTGTCAACATGATTTTGTAGGGAATTATAGGGGAGTAAAACTACGAAAAAAAAAGGCAACAAAACGTTGATTCGAATTCTAAAATTTCTGAGATTGCTCTTGACAATTTAATCACCATTATTAAACGTACATTGTATTAGCATCTTATTGCACTGCCATTTCGATATAACGTTTTGTTTTTCGCTAATGTCATACGAGCGAGGATTATCATCACAAAACTGCACTAAATTCGCTTTTCGTAGACATTTTTGATTATTTATTGCGGAGCTCTCGTATTTTTCCACATGGTTAACAATTTTACAGTACGGCTAAATCATCTAGAATTGTCCATGCAAAAACAATCAAAATTGCCCGTCACGTTTTTGTGAGAAAACATTTTGGCGTTTTGATTGGCGCAAACTATAGTTTTAGACCGATTTATCTCAAACCCTCATTTTGGCGCCCTATAGTGATCTGAAGGCTAAATTTAATATTCGAGACGATTCAGATCAGACGTTCTCACTCGATCGCATCGACAGATGACTAATTAATTTATTGTGCTGCTCTCGAAATTTTGCCCCAAATTTAACAGTATTGTCGTGTTATTTCCAGCACTTGCATTAGAGCTGTTCGCACAACAAATTTGATCAAAACCGCTAAAATCCGTTTTGGAGAAAAAAATAATAGATGTTTTGATCACTATGATAACTACAGTTATTTTTTTAAGGATTCTGCTCAAACCCTTACTTTGTCGTTCCGTAGTGATCGCTAAACGTGTTTTTTCAGGCTGCGCACCACGTAAAACGTAAAGATCTGTAGACAGCTCAACATTTTTGCCAATTATTTCCTTCTTACTCCGAAGGGTCAAAGCGAGAAAAAATCACGATGACGTGAAAAAAGTAATTTATGGAAAAACTCGTCACTTCTATTTCGTGCCCTTCATACAGCACTACAGCTCCGCTAAATTTTGTATTTGTCCAGGTTTTGGACTCAAACATCCTAAAATGAGGTTGAAATGGTCACAATAAAACGTCAAACTTACTTGCAATGGATGGAAGTTCTGCCAATGGAGCAGGAGCGAAACAGCCCAAATGACGATGGTTCTAACGGAGTCGAGAATCATTCTAGTCGTGGCGGACAACTCTTTGGTTACACTGATCCCAGCGAAGTTGAAGAAGGCAATGCTCACAATGGTACCTGAAACATCAACACACATGTTTGGTTTTGTTTTTTGGTTCTGCTTATACTGATGGTACCTGAGGACTCCCCTGTGGCCTAGTCTGTGCGGTCCATGAGCAGCCTCGTGTCCTCTCTGTTCCACCCCAGGTTCCCTTGCGACGTCTCCACCATTCTCATACATAAATCAAGACAGCCTTCAGGCATCCCTGCATCCTCATCAGCCGTTGCAGATCCCCCCCCAAACACTTTGAAGCGCGTCACAGCCAGCCCCCCCAACAGTACGATGTACATGTTGTGCTGACTCCTGACTCGCAGAATCTGCAACTCTGTACCTGTGACTTACTAATGGTACCATAGTGGACATTGTCCCGCAAACAGGCCACATATTTACTCTCTCCAGACTGAGGAACCCTTTAGATTGTTCTCTGTCCAATAAATAACTGATGTATGGTAGATGAGTCCCTAAGTAGTGAGTGGAAGCTTGGGAGACCTCTGCTGAGGCTTACTGGGGTCCTTCCAAAGCTCAGGGAAAAGCAGAGAGTCCAAACTGTCTTGTTCTGGGATGAGGGAAAGCCGTCGAAAGAAGGGACGGGCCAGCGAGCAATCCAACTCGCCCTCGTGCTCGCTATGAGTACCAATAAGGGAAAGCCTAAAAACGAGTTCAAACTCCACTCGAAGAATGATAAAACACAATTTTATTCGAAAGCAGTTATTTACCAACGAGAGCGACGATGATGATCTTGTTGTGCCACATCTGAATGAAAGCCTCGGGAAGATCTTCCAAAACGCCTCGTGGGTTGTCAGAGTACGGAGAGGGCACGTGAATGAAGTAAAATGGGATGAGAAGCAAACTGGTGACCACCAAACCAAAAAACCCTGAAATTCGACGTAAATTCGTTAGTGTCGTTTACAAACCTGGTACGATGCATTATGGTGTTCCCTTGAAAAACCCCAGAAACGCACATTGGACACAAAAGTAGGTACTAGCCGAAAATACGACCAAAATCAATTGAAACTGGATGAAAAATGAACGTTTAATTTTAAAGAATCATGTTTTCTGATGCGTTTTACGTTAAATGAAAGAATATACCGGATGAAGAACGCACTTAGGTCAGATCCAATTCAGTAAGGTTATTCGCTAGAACCGTGGAATTTCCTGGGTCGTTCCCAATTAATTTACTGGACTCAAAGCCGCATTTTTCTTAATGATAAAAGATTAAATACATCTCGTAAAGAACGTTGTAAAGCGTGAAATAATTATGAAACTGAAAGCTTCTTCAAATTATCTACGTTTGCGTGGCTCATGAACGACTCTGTCTGGTTGAATATAAAGATCTTCGAGTGGTTTATCAACTCTTATCACGATATCAAAACTTCTTGCCAGCCTCAAAACCTCTTACCAAACCTCAAACCCCCTTAGCAGCCCCAAACTTTCTTATGTGACCTCAAAACCCTTTGGTAGGGCTCATGTTAACCTAAGTTAGTACTGTCTTTACTGTTTACGTCGCAGCTAGCGCCGTCATTGTCCTAAAACAAACTTGTAAAACATAAGCGATGGGCGATAGATCGGTTTCATTTTTCCGGCATCAGTCGGTCGCTTCTAACACGCGTGTCGCATCATCAAGTGTCAGTACGTCCAAAGTTGACGATTGGTGGATAACCACTATTGGCCACCTCACGAGTGGTGCTATTGTTTCTTATGTTGTGCTCCGACTAAGAAATGTAGGTACTTTCTGATTTGTTCTCCAACATGTTATTGGTAGGCAATGAAGCAGTTTTGTGTTTTTTGGTATTTGATAAACACCTGTAATTTACCTCTAATCTTGTTGTGATTGAGGTTTTCCTACGTATTAAAGAAATTGGGTTATACTGGCGGATAAGTAGGCAAATTACTAACAAAATTTTAACAAAACTACTTAACAAAATTACACAAAATGCGACACCATATTCACACCACTCAAAACACTACACAAACGAAAACAACCAACTGACGGATTTACAGACCACCCTACACAAAAAAGACGTAAATTCCACAATTGACAGACCATCCAACACGTTCCATTTATCTCTAGGGGGTTTCCCCCTGAGGTACATGACCTCCTCTCCCCGCCCCTTCCCGACGCTCCATCACCCCTTTCACCTTTCTCTTTGTATATAAAGACCACGACCAACTGACTGACTCCAGTACTGACTTAACGGCCAGAGGATGATGTCTTTACATCGAAAGCGCTTGCCAACAGAAACTCACAAGCCAGAGGAGACGGACTTTTCCTACGTACTCCTCACATTTTGAATATTTTTTGTTAGAAGACATTACCAAAAGACGAGACTTTTTGAAACCACAAAAGATCAAAAAATGAAATATCAGCTGATCATCCACCTGGAGGAGCTCCTTCCAACCAGAAAGCCATTTTGTTACATTTGTGGGCCACAGGACGAAACTGACATGTAATGGTTGCCATAAATAGATTTTCAAAAACGATTGTTAAATGATTTGTGAATCTTGCGCTCGTGCTTGCTTAGAAGGAGACGCCATAGAAGACAGTGATTAGTGATTTTGTAAATTACCTCGTACAATAAGACAAGGGATAGTAGTTATATTATTTTTGGGGGCCTACATTTTATGTCTCCCAATGAGTCTGAAGTAATTGTCTGCTGGGATATTACTGATTTGATTTTTCTCTGTGTGGTGCCCCCACATAACTTTCTTCGTCAATTCGCAATAAAACGTACACTCAGCCCACAAAAGTAGGAAGGGCAAGAGAACTTACCCTCACCCCTGAAGCCAAGAGCAGAGCGAAGGGCTCACAAACCCCCGCTCCATCCTTGAACTAGAGGGGGCAAAATTAACCCCATAAAACCACCACGGCCGAAAAAATTTCACTCAGTATAATCAGAGTCTCTGTTCCCTGGCCATGAGGGCTTGCTGTTTCTGGGTGTACGTCAAAGAGAAAGAAGATTTGGTTATCGGAAAATCTCAATGAGGAAGGCTATCGAGGTGCTGATGGGTTATGGGCCACGTATGAGGCCTAGGTGCAACCCCCTCATCACTGGTCAGGAACAGCAGGCCAGGACACTGACCATGGGGGGATGAAACACGATCAGGACCAGCTTGAAACTCTACATCCGAAGCTGAAAGGTGAGAGCTGTGCTACTTTAATTCTCCTTCCAGATACACGATATAATGGTTGCCGAAATTGTACTTATTTGTTTGATACTGTCCACACAAAGCACTATCTAGTGGACTGAACATAAGTATAAAATCCTTTCTATCTATAAACAACTGCATCTCAACAACAGCCACGATGTGTGTTCATAGATGACCGTGACACGTGAAAATATGAAGAATGAAACTAAAATTGTTCTTCAGCAGGTAACATAACTTTTTTTTTCAATCAGTCAACTCACCTTCCCAGCCCACAGCTTGAAGAGGAGGGATGTTTCTGGTAGACACGAAGTTTTCCTCGTAAACCATTTGAGTCGCAGTGATGACTTGTGCCCCAACGATGATCATGTCACCTGCAAACCGTGTAAAAACATGAGATTTGTTTAGTTCACGAATAAATCTCGAAGATGCTGCTCAATTAGGTATAAATCCTCACATGGTAGCAAAGAAGCCCCGCAAAAAACAGGCATATGTAGAAACTCACAATATTGTCGTTAAAGAGCTTGAACTTCCTAATAATGGATGACAATGAATGGGTCAGAAGCCATAGGTGCATCAAACTAGAGCAATACTAATATAGTAAGTGAAATAACACACTCAATGGCAGACTTATTAAATGAAACACTATTAGAGCCATTATACGCAAGTATAAAGTGTAATAAGAAAAGAGACTAAGTACTAATTAAACCTACTTACCGATGACCTCGTTGCTCCCTGCCCCACTAGAGCTCTGAAAATCGCTGAAGCCCACAACAGCCAGTCCAGCAATGACGAACACAATGCCGAGCCACTGTTGGACAGTGATTCGTCTTCTAAGGAAGACGACAGACAGCAGAGCAACAAAAACGATTACCGAACCTGAAACCCCACAAGCAAAGCGTTGCAATAAAATTGGGAGTTATAGCTTATCATTAAATACTACTATTGGGAACGAAGTTGCAGCTTCCTGGCGTTCAGAGCCCTTTTGGCTCTTCTCCCATTTTCTTGTAGACGTCCCTTTCGTGACCCTGACCACCCCTATACTTTCGCCAACTTCTATTCCAGTTTCATTCTGTGGACTGCCAACGTGTGAAACTCAACAGAAACCTTTTTGTGAATTTTATTCCATACTTTTTTCCATCTGTGGAAGTTGGACTCTCGCGAGGTAGTTCAGTATTTTACTTGCCAGGAAGAAGTTGCCACTAGGAGGACGAGGGCGAGTCCTGTTTTAGGTATTAAAGAAATTGGGTTATGTCCGCCAGTAGGCAAATTACTAAAGTTAACGTACCTGTTAGTGAGTCCGTCTCCTCTGGCTTGTGAGTTACTGTGGGCAAGCGCTTTCGATGTAAAGACATCATCGGACTCACTAACAGGTACGTTAACTTTAGTAGTCCTGTTTTAATTCATTAGAAGGAAAGAGGGTAAATTATTTTAAGGAAGTCCCACAGTGATATTTGGCTATACAGTTCACCAATATTGGAGAGGGATTGGGGTATCCCCCCCCCCCCAGTATGTTTTCAGCAACTACTATGAACAAGCAACCACAGAAACAGATACTTATATAAAACTGTACATTTTGTACTTTCCTTGGCCATACGGAGTAGAAAGGAAAGCAAACATTCGAGCGCGTTCATTCACTTATCGGTAAACTGACAAATCATCAAATGGATTGATGTTCGTTGCGCGTCCGATGTAAACGACACATTGGCGTGAGATCGAGCGGCCATTGGTTCGTACTGCGTAATTTTCAAAAGTGTTCAAGGTAAGTGTTGGTATTATTTCGTCTTTATTATATTGTACTTTTATTGCGGTAATATCGACGTTAATATTTTCACGCAGTTTCAAATGGAGGAAATGAACTAATCCAATGAACTGCTTCGGGACTCTTGACCTTCAAAACGGACGAAAGGGACCAGCAGGACTCTGCAGAAAACTCCTAGTTAGTATTCCGTCCATGAATGATGAATGATGTCCATGTTATTACGACAATAATATTATAATGATTTTTGTTTAATACGGTTACTACTGCTTTTCCTATTTTCCGGATTCTCTTATATTTTCGTACATGTCTTGGTCAACTTCACTGCTATTCATAATTTCAATACAAACATTATTTTTTCCGTTCAAAAAAAGTTGAAAACAAGTAGGCATTCAACAATTAAATTTGAACTGTTCTTATCTAAATATGTTCCTTTAGTACGTCTACGATGGCTTCACAGACTTCGGGAATCATTTTTGAAATCCTTAACAAGTACCTGAGACTGGTCCCATGAAGCCAAAAGTGCTCAGGCAGTGTGAAGATGAGCTCGTTCGCGAACAATCCTCGCTCGGTGTAAACACGCCTATATATTAACGATTTCAGGGCTTTTGTGAATGGGACTGAGAGCGAATGGCAAAACCAAATAGACGCCAATTGAGATTTAGCCCTCAGATTAACATGAGATCAAACACATAATACTTCTTTCTCGAAAACGGTTCTAATGATTCGATTAAATTTTTAGTATGAACAGCTCTAAATAACGAGACAGTACTATAATTCTCATCCGTGGGAAAATGACGAGAGGAGCACAGGGATTTCAGTACCGTTTTTTTTATTATTAATTTGACGTGAACAAAAAGTTCAGAACCAATTCAGCTCGACTTTGTTAACTCTACTGATTTACTTAACTAATTTATTTACGTGTATAACGCAGATCAACATGGGGCGCCAAAGGATATGTCCAAAATCTACCAGAAACGAATTATAGTGATCATTGTTGGGTGCAAGAGAGGGGAACTTGAGGTGGAGTTTGAAAAATAAATGGATTAACGGGATGAGGGTGAGGGAGTACGACTTTATGCGACACAAGGGGGTCGCTGGTTACGTGGTGAGTGTGGAGATGTGAGCAGGAGGCATGTGAGTAACGCAGGAACGCAGTGACGAATGTGCGTTTTTGGGTCAGGTCTGGGAAGGGTTGAGAGTTGGAATCTATGAAGAGGAGGTAAAGTGAATGGAGTTGAAGGAACATTTTGGAAATGAACCTGAAGCCCTTTATCTGCTGGAGAGGCCAATTGATAACATAGTTCAGTTTTCCCCAAGGTTACCATTTCTAAGGTCATTATTCGAGGTTGATTTGTTGTGGGGCAGATCCCCCCTCGTTAATTCATTCGTGTTCCTAACACTGTTCAATCACCTTGTGTTCCCCTGTTTTTTCTCCCCTTTTTAGAACTGTGATTGTCTGTCTGAAAACCCTAACCTGATTTGGAAATTTGAGACGCGCTGCCTCCAATTAACCACTACAACGTGGCTCGTCATCATAATCGGCTGGAAGAGGAAAACATCGAGCTGGGGGCCCCCCCTGTCAACGAGTCGCCGCCATAGGAAAAAGGTAGGACCTTCGTTCCTTTCCTTGAACCTCCTTACATCCTTACACTCCTCGAAAATCACCTGAACCAGCGACATATGTCAATAGAAATACAGTCCGATTCGAACAGTCATAAAGGGCTGAACTTGAATGCCCAGGATTTCCCATTAGGGTTAAGAGCAATTGATTCGGCCTGAGCTGAGACTAACAATCTTTTTACCAAAAACGGCTGATTTTGAATAGATTTGTTTCCTGGAGAGTTCCCGATGACATAACCTTGAGATGAACCTTCCGTGCGTGGGGAAATGACAAGAGTAGCGCAATGAATTATCTGTCAAGGCTGCCTCAATCTCATCACTTCAATTCACTTTCATCTACTTTACAGGGAAGAAGATAGCGTCAACATCTTCAGTAGTGAGAAAGTACGAACTTAATAAGTACAAAGATGATGAATGAGATAATATTGTAAAGAAAAGCACTCTCAACATCTTAATAAATGCAGCTGAGTTCGTAGTAGAAATTTCACGCCACCGCAAGTTTGAAATGAACCCAAAAATATCAACCATGTATACATATGCACATTTTTCATTCATTTTTGCTCCCACTTTATTTTCCTAAACAAATTTTGGCCGATAATGTTCATTATTTTATTTCCCGTTTTTTAGCTGTTTCTAAAGACAGAAGAGCAAAATTCACTCGGAAACGACAGTTGTGGAATACATTTATTAATTACTGCACAGCACTCCAAGCGAGTGAATTAGTAACCGTACTGAAGTTAACGTACCTGTTAGGTGAGTCCGTCTCCTCTGGCTTGTCAGTTACTGTGGGCAAGCGCTTTCGATGTAAAGACATCATCGTCTGGCCGTTAAGTCAGTACGTTAACTTTAGTAATTTGCCTACTGGCGGATATAACCCAATTTCCTTAGTAACCATACCCTTAGGGCGGGTTTATCCATTTTTCAGTTAAAACGTCGATTTCGTAGCTGTCAGTCAACCATGTTCGGTGAGCCGATGACTGACACCTAGCGCTAGCTGGCCCTCAAAGTGAATTGATAATCGGTTTATTGGGAGTTATTCGTACATCTGACTTATTCGGGCCTGACATTGATAAACCAGCCCTTGAGTTAGTTGCATCGTTTTTCCCCCTTCAAGGTCGACCTATTTAGGTAGTTCTGAGCGTACTGTGCTTTCTGTGGCTCCCAAACACCTCGTCAGAAAGGAAGCCCATTCCATCCATTTTCATACCACTTAAAAAAGAACTAATCAACCTGAAGTAGGGTGAATAAAGGGCTTATTTTCTAATATTCAAACAATGCACAGGTACGTTGACTTACTAACTAGTTAGAGACACTCTATGAGTTCGATGAAAACTCTTTCAACGCTTCACAGGCCTATCAGTTGACCGAATTTTCACAGATGTGTTTATAGAAAACACGAGTTAGAATTAGCAGAAGATAATTTGAAAGTTTAATAAAAACAGTTTTCTAGAAAATGCTGTAAACTCTCGTTTTATTTACTATATTTTCCTTTCAATAGGAGTTGCTCACAACTCACGAACAAAAACATCAGGTGCGACGCATCACGCAACTTTCCTTGGCCTAACGCGAATTCAGTGATTCTCTTGACTCAAACCAACTAATCAACTACGTATATGCTGTTTATAACGACGTTCTACATGATAGCTGGTGGCGTTCAAGGTTCTGAAATCTTTTGTGCTGCACCTACATGTGTCATGCTCATTACTGATCAATCAGTACACAGGTGATTTGAAAGAGCGTCTACGTGATTTTTTTGAGAAGGATGGCGTTCACCGTTTTGGAATTATTGGGCACTAACTTTTAGAAATGGTTGAAATTCCGGGACTTTCCGAGAAGTCCTACACAACTTTTTTACTGATTTTAGTAAAATCTGAGTGGAGTTTATAAGGAAAAAACTGCGGTAAAATAGATTTTCGTCGAAATGTTTGGTATTTATTGTACTGCTCCCGTCATACTCCCAAGAATTAAAATTTTACAGCATTGTTGGTTCATTTGGAGGTGGCTATACAAAAAATGTAATTACAATTGGAGCAGTTTTAGGAGGAAAATTGCTTTGATTACTATGGTAACTATAATTACTTTGAAATGATTCTCGTCATCGTTATTTTGCGTCCTGTGGTGATCTGCAGTGTTTAAATCATGATAACTATAATTAGTTTTAGGCGGATTTTGCTCATACCCTTATTTTGGCGTCCCATGGTAACCTGTGGGTTGAATATATAGTTTGAGCTGATTTGATGAAGCCGTTTTCTACCAACCGCGTCCACAGTCACACATTTTTTTTCCCCTGTGAACGGTGGATGCAGGCGATACACTCACTGCTGCCACAAACGGGCCTACTGTAAGGGCGTCTATGATCCTCAGATCATGGCCCCACAGCACTGGTCTCACTTGGTGTGACGTCACCTATGCGCCCCCCCCCCCTGCACAATGCGGAGGATATCCGCAAGTTCTGCATTTGCCAACTCTTTGGGTTGAAGAAAGGGCCTCTCAAACACACAACGGCGCGAGTCCACCGCATACACACAGCACATGCTCTGCAGTCTCTAGCCCTACCTCGCAGAACCTGCATACCTGTACGCATTTGCCAATATTTGCAAGGTGGTACCTCAGCAGACAGTGACCTGTGAACAGGCCACATATGATCCTCATATCCTTCCTCCCCAGTGCAAGCACCTCCTTGGACCTCTCTCTGGAGAGCCGGATGAAGAGTTTTGACTGTCTAAGGCCGAGCAGCCCAGCACCTGTCCTCCCATTTGCCAACCTCTCTACGTGGGTGGCTCCTGGTAGTCCCAACAAAGGGCTCAGGGTCAATAGGGATCTGCACTGATCCCTTCTTAGCCAACCTATAAGCCTGTTCATTTTCCTCTATACCCTGATGCCCTGGCACCCAACACAGTGCTACACTGTTGTCCTCGGCCAGGGCATTCAGTCCAGTCAGAGACTCCCACACCTGCCGTGATGTAAGACAGTATGAGGCTAAGGCCCTGAGAGTGGCCCGACTGTCCACTATGATGTAGATTCTCTGCCGCTTCAGTCCCCTCTGCACACAGATCGTCACCGCAGCCATCTCTGCCTGGAACACCGTGGCCAGCGACCCCAATGGGATCGCTGCTCTGATCCTCGGCCCAAAGATGCCTGCCCCTGTAAGGCCACCCTGCACCGAGCCATCAGTGTAGCATACTAGGGCCCCAGCTTCGAAATCGGGAACTCCCCCTTCCCACCTGGATCGCTCATGAATGAGTATCCGAAAGGGTAGCACGAAGTTGAACCTCGAGTCTAACACATGCAGTTCGGGCCCCTCCACCTTCACCTTGTCAAGGATCAAATGGCAGGAACTCCTCCTCCCCCGCATGATCAGACCCAACTCCAACATACGCACAGCCTGGAGGACCGCCATCCTTTTAACACGTATGTGGAGTGGAGCTAAATCTAGCAAGACCTCCAGTGCAGCCGTAGGGCATGTATTCATACAGCCTGTAATGGCCAGACATGCCCCACGCTGCAGTTTATTCAGCTGCAACTGCACTGTTTTGTTTTCCACCCTAGTCCACCAGACCAGGGCTCCATAGGTGACTACAGGCCTAACAACCGCACAGTCACACACACACACACTGACCATTTTCTCAAAAAGCGTTTTTTGGACTCAGTCGACCTTAAAATCTGATGAGAACCTTTCTTTTCAATCCAATTACATAACTTACCAAGCCAAGGACAGTAAAAAACAAATCTATCTACACAGCGACAGACCACACTCCAAAATGTGCCAGTAGACCTCAAAACGTGATGATCTGAAGAAAACTAATCTCTCTGAAGAGTAAAGGAAGTAAGAAAAACCCGTGTAGATACACTTGTGCGTCAAACAGCGTGAACTCACCTCTGAGCATTTGGAAACTGCTAGGGTTGGTAAGAGTGAGACCAACGTACATAAGCGATGTGCCGACCATGTCACACATCGCTGCAGGGAACAAGAGCAGTGCGCTGAACTCTTGGCTGCCAGCTGTGATCGGGTTCCCTTCCAAACTTCCATCCTGCAGACGAGAAAAACAGATGAAATCCACGTCATGAAACATGAACAGCTCACACGAAACACGACAAAACTAACTTCAGGGCGTAACAGTGAGTTGGCGTATTATTACACATTCGAAGTATATACTTAGAAGAACAGATGACATCCAACATTCCAATGTGTTATGACCAACCAAAACGCCACGACAAGCTAAACAACACCGTGGAAGTAACTAAGAAGAAGGTGATTTATTTGTGTTGAACATTACAAGACTCCCAAGAGTCCGTCATTAACAAAATTAAAATGCGAACAGAAAGACAAAATAAAATACGATTTTACAAGGGAAACATCGATGGCAAGTACAGTAACTGTCGAGTCTTATAAATAAAAATTGAAAACACAATGAAATGATCAGCAGGAAATAAGCTCTTGATTGGTGTCAGTCCAGATTTTTTAATAAGAACGAACTCCTAAGGTAAGAGTATTAGAAACTTACTTTTTAGCTTTCAATGTTTGTACTGCAATTGCGGTCCTTAGGAGTTCGTTTTCGTCAAATTCGCATTATGAACGTGAACTGGGAATAGGAAATTTAACGCTCAACCCGAAAATGCCAAAAGGTGAACAAAATTGTTTTAAAGGGGATGAAACGTGGGTTTCTATGACAAACCTCTTTAAAATATCTGGTGCGTTGCAACACACAACTTTCCTTAGCTCTACGTCAATTCATTTTGTAAATGGCTAATTCTATTTAATCAATTCATTTATCACTCAGTTAATTTGAACTTCGTCAAACAACACGTCACAGCAGCAGGAAGCTGTAGCGCCTACAGTTATGGAATTTATTGTGATGCTCGTACTCATTTCAGGACCATTATTGAGCAATTGGTACACAGAAAATTAATGAGGCTGTAAACACGGATTTTTTGAAGGAGGATAGTAATCACTTTTGCAGAGTTATTGGGTAATAACTGTTGGAACTGGTATTAAGCGAAGCGGCGGTAGTTGAAATTCAGGAATTTTTGGAGTGAGCCCCATCTATCTCATGAGCGTTTTTGAACACTCACCATATAGGTATTGGATTGGACTACAGTACCCATTTTCTTCAACATTCTACTAACATTCCAGCGGAGTTTAAAAGGAAAAAACCACGGCAAAAACACTTTTCGTCGAAAAATTTGATAATTTATTGTGCTGCTCTCGTCATTTTTCCACAAATGGGAATTTTATGGTATAATTATTTTATTAAGAGCTACCAATATTAAACGTTTAATCAAAATCGTTAGAGCCGTTTTTGAGAAAAAAAATATTTGGTGTTTTGATCACTATGATAACTATAGTTAACTTTCGGTGGATTTTGTTCATACCCTTATTTTGGCGTCCCATGGTAACCTGCGGGCTAGATATCAAGTTTGAGCTGATTTGGTACGGTGGTTTTCTCTAAAAATCGTTCACAGATACACATACACACAGACACACACACACACATACCATTTTCCCAAATAGTGTTTTTCGGACTCAGGAGGGTCTGAAACGTAAAGATCTGAAGAAAACTCGAAAAAATTTTTTCAGCCGATTACATAACTTTCCTTTCTACTTTGTAGAGGCAAGGAAAGTAAAATGCATACCTCGGCAATGAATTAAGATAAAAAGGTGCGATTGGCGGCATCCTAATCCACTTCAAGTCTAGCTATACTCCATTTCTTTTGTTTCCCCAAGTGTGAAACACACTACAAATTGTTCAAGACACCCTGCTACTTTGACTAAAATCGCTGACCCCTTTGGGTAGTTGATTGAACTAATAGGGATTTTTTGTTGGGAGCCGTAGGTAACATGAGCGATATTTATAATGAAAAGGCTGCAATAAATTCGCTTATTGTCGAAATTATTGATAACTTATGCTCCTCTAGTGGAAACTGGCGCGACTCTCGGTGGGACCTGAGCCCTCCGTAGGGACCACCAAGAGACTCTTGATCCAGAAGGTTGGTAAGTGGAGGAGAAGTGCAGGGCTGCCTATTGGTGATGCCAGGCCACAGGCAGTCAAGGCTGTTGATTAGTTCCCCCAGTGAGTGAATGAGAGAGATCCTCAGTCTAGAGATCTATTAACAAGTTACTGTCCACTAAGGGTGCCACCTGGCCAAGATTGGTAGGTCAGAGGTACAGATTTGCAGATTCTGCTAGGAGCATGCACTGTGTATGGGTTACCCAGCTTAAGTTAGAAAAAAACGAAGAAAATGATATGAGTTATTTGGTTCAATTATTGGAGATGGAAATAGGTTGGTAGCACTGTCGCTGCTTCTTCACCTAGCAGTGACAAGACGACTCAATTTTTGTTCTTCTTCTGCGCCAACTGTCATTGAGTTCATATACCCGCTATAAACCTCCAAAGTTGTGTGATTGCTTTTAACAATTGCCACAACCTCGCGTCTTCATTGTCACCAGTCTGAGGGACGTGACGTCTTCCATAATGCCGGCAACAGGTACGCTGTCAACTATTCTTCAATTATTTTTTTCCATCTCCAATTTCCTTCGATTTCAATTTTATTAAAATACTTCGTATATTCGTTTATTTGTCACAACCCGTATACCTCTTCGCTCCATTTATGGTCTAGCAGTGTACTTGTGAGGGACTGGCTGGGGTGTGCCTCAGAGTGCTTGGGGGTTCATCCGCTGCAGCCAGGAGGTATTGGACACACTGCATCAGGAGCTCAGGGTGTTCTCATATTTGCCCACACAATAGGCCCAGTTGTGGCCACAGTGAGGAGTTTCCCAGCGCCATACTTTACTACGAGAATTTTATGGCGCTGTCGGTTCATTCGGAGCTGTCCATACAAATAAATGTAATCAAAATCACTAGAGCCGTTTGTGGGGGTAAATATTTGCTGTTTTGATTACTATAACTATAGTTACTTTTGAACTGATTTTGGTCATATCCTTATTTTGCGTCCTGTGGCGATCTGCAGGCTAAATACGATATTTTAGGTGATTCTTTATAATTGCGTTCTCACACATTTTTCTCAAATGGTGCTTTCCAGACTCAGGAACTCTTGAAACGTAAAGATTCAAAGAAAACTCAACCAGAATTTGTCAATCGATTACATCGCTTTCCTTCCTACTCCATTGGACTAAAGAAAGTCAAGAACAAAACATTCATTCACCACCATTATCTGCCACGTGAATCACTGAGTTTTCACTAAGACATGTACTGATGGTAAAAATTGGGTGTTGATCAGGGCTAAGAGGGGGGGGGGGGAAATAGAATTCGATAGTCAAACGTAAGAATATACGAAAACCCGCTGTTTATTTTGGCCCCTCTTCCACCCGCAGAACCCTTTTTCGCACACAAAACCAACAATGAAAACTGTGTCGGTTCAACTGTCCAGCAGCCAATTTACCTACAAACTCACAGAACATGATTCGGCCAAATTTACACACTGAAGTCGTTTCCATTAGTCAATTCAGTAGCCTCAAAACGTTGGGATCTGAAGAACCTTTGTCGCCCGGCCTGGTGTCCCGCACTGCTCCCACCTTGACCTCCTTCTTCTCACCCTTGTCATCACACACCGTACTGCCTTGAGCCAGGTCAACTTCCTCATCAACGCCGACGATGTCAAGATCTTCACCCACATCGAGACTGTGCTCTCCTGCAAGATAGCCTCGACTCCCTTGTAGGCTCGAGCCTAGAGTTAAGCCTTCCTCTCAACCCAGCAAAATGTGCAATAACATCCATCCCAATGGGGAAACGAGCCAGGCCTCAGCAGGCCTACTGGTTCGTTGGCCCATGTCTGAGCATAAACATGGAACCTATGGGTGGCCGCCCTACTGGGGAGAAGCCGAAACGCTTCTCCGGTATCGGGAGGGGGGGGGGGCCGTCGGGCGTGCTCACGGGCATCGCTGTACAGGGGGCAGGCGAAGAGGACGTGGGCCGCGTCTCCTCCACAAGGGCAATCGCTGAAGTGGCAGCGCTCGAAGAGGTGCAGTCGCTCATTGAAGGCTCCATGGCCCGAGAGCAGCTGCACTGCCTCGAAAGACGGCTGCCACCACCCCATCCACAGTCACCCAATAACATCCATCCGTGATCCAAACCTAACTAACCTTCATCAACCATATTGCTCAGATTTCTGCCTGCACAATGCGTTTCCTTGGCTTTTTGAAACATAATACCAGGAGTCCTTCTTCTTGCTCTTTGTTGAGTATTTGTTCTTCCTATTTTCGAACATGGCTGTCATCTGGAGTCTATTTTATGGTTGTCCTATCGAGTCTTTCTTCACTAAGATGGGAATTGCACGTTCTGATATTGACTACGAGTCGCTCTTTCACACATTATGTCTTCTGGGGCCAGCTGACTGCCAGATAATTGACAAGGCCTTCATGACAACCACCTTGCCCATCGCCCATTGAGCCATCTACCAGCTAACTTGTTACTTTCGTTCACTCCCTATCTTGACTACGTTCTCAATTGGCTAGCTTCCATCTGCACTCCCCTCACTGAGTGCCTTCAACTCGGCTGGTTTCTGTACTCAACCCCCACCCCTCCCATGTGCCGAGGTGACTACTATTACTGGGCTTGCTCCCGTTAATTGTAAATAAATAAAACAACGTCGTTTTTTGTACACGATTGCAATACTTTCCTTGCCCTTAGGGTAGTGAAAAGCAAAAATTATGATAGCCCTTATTACGCCACTATTGTTTAAGTACCTTATTGAACCCCCAACACGTTTTTAAGGAGAACACTAGCCCATATGAGCGAAATGTACAAGGAAACAAACTGCATTAAAATCCCTTTCAGTCGAAATATTTAATAATTTATTGGAATGCTCCTACTTGCGCCACGAATGAAAATTAAGTCATATATTTGGAATGGTTCACACGCAATCTTTAATCTAAGTCAATAGAGACGTTTTTGGGAACATAGGACAGCCGGTTTTTGATCAGTATGATGTTGATCTACAGGCTGAATATGAAATTTCAGCTGATTTGGATCAGCCATTCTCTCTAGGGTTGACACATGCAGACCAGAGAATGGTGCTTCAAGACGTAAAGACGTGTATGTATGTCTAAACGTGTGTTTTAGATTTCTTTACAAGACGCTAAGACCTGAAGAACACTAAACGCGAAATTCTCAGGCGCTTACACAACTAACTACTACTATTATGTAGGGTTATAGAAAGTAAAAAAGGTACTTTTTCTAAGAAAAGGAGGGGGTACTATAGACCATACTGAGCTCACATTCTTTTGAAAGAATCTTAAATTAGCCCGCGTATTTCTTCTCATGAAGTGCTCCGCCAGAGAAGAGTTGTGAATGGCAATGTTCCTGGTTCTTCGCCCTGATGGGTTACCGGGAGCAGATGAACAAGAGAAAGAAATACCGGCTAGATCGGGTAAATAAGTTTGCGCAAACTAATGCTAAATAGCAATTTCAGAGTGGATTGTGCAACTCATTGAAGGACTTTTTCTTCGATGAGTGGACACTCCACGAACCCTGTAATTTGACTCCCAAGATTTTTCCATGAACGAACTAAACAACAAAAACTGAACGTGCCTCAGAGCTCAACCGTCCGATAAACAAATCCAACGCCAAACGCCAGGAGCAGAGTGGCGAATGACAGCTGCTCAAAATTGGCTAATCAGGCGCGTTGAAACTCTTCGATGACGTAGAACTGGACAATTCCCATTTTTTGTCAACATCTTCATTAATCGATAATAAAACCCCGAGACAATTGATTAACCAGAAAGTGGTATTGTTTCAAGGGAGAACGCGAAGTGGCAACCTCGAAGGGAAAAATTAAGATTTCACTTTCAAATCTTATCATTTCAAATACTTCAAGCGAGAAATCAGGGCGAGCTCGAATCCCCCCCGATTAATAACTATGTTTGAACAGAAGCGATTAAGTGGTGAACACAAAAGTTGGATAATCGCCAGAAGTGATGCTCCGAACTGATAAGAGACGAATGCTCAATTAGATCAGACTCGAGATTTATATTCAGAATGGAACAATAAAATACGAAAACGCGTCTTACGAGATACAAAACCCTGAATTGAGTTCACTGGGAGAATGACATCTGACGTCTGAGTTTGCCCTAGAAATGGTGAATCTAAATTGGCAGCGTCACACAACTTTCCTTAGCCGCGCGTCCAGTCAGAGATTTTTATCTGTTTTTCACTCATATCACCTTAGCTCCACGCACTTAACAGAAACTGGTAGATCTTTACGTTCCTTAATTTATTGCTCCCCCCTACCTATCTCACGACTTTCATTGAATAACAGGCGTATTGGTCATTTATTGGGACTGTAAGATGATTTTCTTGGAAATATTCTAATTGATACTTCTAGAATTATAATGAAAACACTGGGACAAAGTTGATAAAAGGTTCGAAAGTCTGAATTCTGGATTTTTTCAGATTCCTCCTAATTACCTTATGAGAGTTGTCAACCTACCACTGCGCACTGGGGAGGGGGGGGGGGTGATGGAAGAGAAGGTCGTGTTTCTTTAAATAAAAATCATCCTCTCTCTCTCTCACTGTTATGTAATCTTTACTTTCCACTACCCGTAGGGTCAGGAAATAATTGCAATCGCTTAAAAAAAAAGGTCTTACTTTAAATCTTTACGTTTTGAGGCCTAATGTGCGTGTATGCGTGTGCTTGACATGTGTGAATTCCGAGAATAGTTACTCAATCGGTGTTCTAATATTATAACTGATATAACCCCTTTTACGGATCGCAAGATTCCTCTTGAGCATTCAGGAACGATCGTTATGAAAGAAGTGCACTCATATCGAGATGATGATGGTCGTGGAGGCAGGTTTTCAGCACTGGCTAGGGCCGTCCTCGAAATACGAAGGTACCTTGCAGGTCATGTTACTCAGTGCTGAGAGCTGAAGCTTCCTTGCAATCTTTCGAAAATGGCAGCAACGATTTTTATAGAACTTTCAAATTATTTTCTGCTAACCAGTACTCAACTTTCGTTCTAAATGAATATCCATGATGAAATTCGGACAACAGAGATACAGGCCTACAAATCAAAATGCAGTTTTTCAACGGTTAGGGAAAAATGGCTGGAACTATTTTCATCAATCTCAAGGGTTGCCTCAACTACTTAATACTTATATATTGTTCACGATGTGGTGCTATTGACTGTTGAAGTTGACTCTGGTGTGGACTCTTGAGTCAGTCACAATAAAAGAAATGACTTGTCAAGGCCGACTTTTCGCTCAATTTATTAAGCAGCTTCAGGGCTATAACATATCACAGCGGGTAAGTTGTAACCTAAGCAATACGGCGCTAGTAATTAAATCGAATTTTTCTAGATAACGTACCTCGAGAAAAAAACGCTTTCGACTGCTTACATTTTTTTTGTTACATACGTTTCTGTACAGTAAGTATACATCATTTGAGGGGGAAGAGGTCTTGTGGGTAACTATAAATAACATATTGAACTAGTGTGAGAGGCTATAATAAGATTATGAGACATGAACATGGTGAAGAAATGAGAAAAAAAAGATTCTCTCACCTAAACCAATTAGTTTTTCCAGGAATCAACATCGGGCGGCAGCTCTCTCCCTCTCATTTTTTCTAAGTCCAAACCGAGCACTTGTACTTATAAATGCGCTTAGTAATGCACTATTTACCTTTAGGGTTCGTACTAATCTAGAAAACATGGAGCTGTTGAGGCGTTTGTGTAAATGTAAACACACAATAAGTCCTTCAGAAACAACGATGACTGTATCTCTTCTCAGGCCCACCCCTCGAACGAGTGAAGAGAGTTGAAGAAGATATGACAATATAGGATAAAGTCCCCCAGCCCCCAGGATAAAGGGAGGGGGGGCTTAGGATAAAGTCCTAGCCCTTTGTCGGTATTTTCAAGAAAGGATGGAAAAAACAACCTGCCGTGATATCTTAGAGCTTAATGAATTGACCAGAACATAGTGAAGCTGTTTGTTTCATTGTGACTCCCAAAAATCCACACCGGAGTATAAGTAGTTCTTTATAAGTTGAAATGGTTTGCAGCGGACTGCCGATGGTGGCAACACTGTTGCCGCCACCTGTGCAGTTCGCTGCTGTTGATATTAGCAGAGGAGCCGCATTTTGGTCTTATAACGGCTACCGACATCGCTGACAAATCTTCCCTTTTTTTGAGCCAGTGATCAAATATTTAAATGCCCCTTATATTGTGTGAAGTAAGGTAAGCAATCAGAGCTTGGTGTTACATTTTCCCCATTGTCCCTTTATTGTCATTTATTACAATCCGAGCATAGGTTATTTGTTCATTCTAAAAAGAGTTCATTTCACTTCATTTCGAGTTTTTCCTGATTAAATTCAAGTGGGTCCTATTTGGTTTATAATTTCATTTCCCAGTACTTTCCCGAGAGGCATTATTTTTTTAATTTTCATCAAGTGAGTATAATTGAGTGTATTTAATTTGTTCGTTTCTTTTGGGCCCGGACACGACTTTCACTCGTGTTCTGTACGCGGGTAATTTGTAAAAGAATTTCCCAAGTACGTCACAAATTGGTAGCAAAATGTGGTTTCGATCCACGGACCTCTGGGTTATGGGCCGAGCATGCTTCCACTGCAATCCTATGGTGGAAGGATACGTTGCAGGCAGTGCTCTGCCAGAAGACGATGGGGCTTGCATGTATCAGGTAAAAATGAAGAACGAAAGACCCCTCTCAACCAGCCCTAATTGCTGGGAAGTATGATAGGACGTATGTTACAGTGAAGCGTGAGGGCTGGGCTGATGCAATGTGCTAAATGGTTAAGCCCCTTCCAGACTCTCAATGAGTAGCCCGAGGAGTGAGAATGTGAAGAGGAGTAGCTCGGGGTTCCTCATTTGTCACTACTGGCTCTCCATGACTTTGCTCAAGAAGAGTTTTCGTATTGTAAGTCAAAGGATCACGAGGAATAACTGCATGAGACTTGCTTCACAAGGTGTTTTCACCTTTTCCAACAGATTTCGCGAGGATGATCTGGGAGTGTGGATGTGTGTTATCTGTTTGCACGACTTTGTTGAACAGGCACCACGAGGATACTGCACAAAAATCTGGAGGTGGATTTAATGGATGGTTCTAAACACGCTGACATAAATTTATTAGGACACTGGCAGCAAACTCTACCCCCCCCCCCTCCGGCCAGCTGTCCCATAAAAACTTCAGTAAAATAAAAATCGATACTCCTACTTTGTTTTCCACTACAGTTCTGTGACTATCCATTGCACGGGAATCTAAGCAAATTGGAAATTACATTTGGGCAACATTAACATCAAATTATCGTTTTTCTAATTTTGTTCAAAAACTAACTTATCAACATGTTCTCCATAAACGTTCCCCTAGAAATGTTCTGAACGAAGGTTCTGGGCTTAGATGGAGTAATGGAAATTTGTAGTCATTTTTTGTACTTTGTACTGCAAATATTTCATTTTTTTAAGAGCAAGTGATTTTTACAATAAATAAAACGCTCATCCACTCTTTTTCTCTCTGCGAGTCCTTGGCTGTGTCTTTGTAGTCCTCCACAGACCCCACTGCAGTTCAGAATTTCCTAATGTTTCGAATTTACAGCGACCTCAACTGGAACCAGTACCCTGAGGTGCCTCAGAACATGGAGCTTAACCACCGAGAGCAGAATATTAAATCTATTCCATCAGTAACACGTTATAACGTTTTATCTGGTTACTGACAACGGTTTAACCACCAAAATCGATTCAACACTACTTCAGATCACTGAAAGTTCAAGACATTTCATAACTCAGTCTCATACATAAAAATAAACGTTGATTTTACACTACTCAGGCCTTTTGACGTGACTACAGTTGCTTCGGTCACTTATCATTCTGACAAGGTACTTGTGAAGTGTTCGATCGAGAGGAGGCCCACTGTAATACAATCGTTTTCAACAGCTCGGCGACGTTCGAGTGATTGATTGCCAACAAACTCGTAACAGCGAGACCGCTGAACCTTTTTAAATCGACTAACGAATGAAATTGTAAATACGAAAACCCATTTACCTCTCGTCGGGAATACACCCTGTAGAGTATTTTGAAGACAATGAGGCAAGACAATTCGCCCAAGAACATACACGCAGATTGCACAAACGGATGATCAAACGGCCTGCTTACGCCATTCGACCCAACGGCGTTTAATTTGTCCGCCCACCTGTTAAAAACAAACAAAAAGGTAGGTAACTCGGCGGCCAAACTAACGTTAGTTAGGGGATGAAACGAATGCAACTAAATCGGACTTTGTGAACAGGATCTGGCAGTGCTGGATTTTAACACGGGGCTGGCAGGGCAAGCCTCATGGGGGCCACAAGGCTGATTGCTTTGGGCAGGTAAATTAAGGATATAAATAATAAATCTGGCTTACAACGGCTAGTACACGTTATATTGACATATAGGGATTTGAACAAAAGAAAAATAGTAAAATAAATTTCACATTATTCAAAAAATAACTGACTGTGACATCTTCCAGACTATTGTCAAGATTTTTCAAAGACTTTGTCATGTCTCTGACTTTTATTTTTGCGCGTTTTGTTTTCATTATGAATCACTATACTCATAACGCTAGTGGAGCTTTCAAACGGAAGTTGAAAAAAAAGGAAACGTTTCAAGAAGAAATTAGGAAAGATCGAAAAGCAGGAGGATTTGTGAAATTAACGATGTAAGCCGTTCACTCAGTTGTCAATACTTCAAAGGCAGGGATTGTGTTATTGTCAGGTAACGTGATTTCAAAAAAAATTGTGAATGGTAAGCAGTTTGAAGTATTTCTGTTATTTGTAAAAACTAGACAGAAAATCAATACTTTTTTAACAAATAGGGTAGTACATGAAATGTATAGGATGAAAGATTGGTAATTATTGCGTTCTATTCTTATATTTATATACCGAGGGTGCCACTTACAAATATGGGCTGTAACAAACCTAAATTCGGCACTGAGATCTGGTGCAAAGCATCTCAACTCATTTTGTCTCAGCCCTAAATCTCAGTTCACTGAATTTTCACAGAGATATTGGTACGTGTTGTACGTTTATAATAGCGATATCACGCTAAGTGAGTTGGGGATTGAAAACGATATAGACCGAATGCAATTTTAACAGAGAGTTTTATTCGCATTAACACTCGGAGAAGTTTTACCATCACAACTGGGTGGGAGCGAATGCGAGCACGAGCGTTGAAAGAACCGCTCGGTTTCGACTGACGACAGCAAAGTTTCGAGCGAATTGGGACATTTGAGGTGCCGAGTCAGCACAAATGCTCTGCTGAATGGAAGAGTTCGTCCCGGTAGATAGGGAACAAAAATTAACTTCCAACATTTAATCAGAACAAATCCGTTTTTTATAAAATCGCGAAAAATCCTGGTTCCCCACTCCTGTTCATCTCATCGAAAGAAATTGCTCACGACGTTATTTTCCCGCTTTCAACAAATTAAAAAAAATAATTAAAAAATTAGCTCAATCAGTTGTCATTCTCCCACAAATCCAACTACTGACACACGCAAGCCTCGCGAAGAAATTAGGTTTTTCGATTCAGTAGGCCTCAAACGTGATGAAAACTCAACTTTGTTTAACACGATTACAGCACTTGGAAGAGATTTTGTTTTTCAGATATTTTCAGTTTTGTTGACCAGGATTTGGTCAACGCTGCTACACTATTACAACTTTTGACGCAAAGTATTCAATGGTCATTTGTGTCATATCCTTCCAAGGTCTAACTTGACATCCAGGATGAACAGCGTGTTAGGCCCTAGTATAATTCTTCAGGTACATTCGAGTAGCACTGCTGTCTTCACACAGGTGACATGGCTTGTAATCATGAGTTTGAGGGCACATCTGTACAGCATTCACAGCTGAGAGAACACCCACAGGATTTCTTTCCAGGTCCCCTCGTTGTAGTGGTTGTGCCGATATTCTCTTCAACATACCACCCCGACTTTTCACATTGATGAGTAGGATAAGTGAGCACACTGCCTGAGCTACCTTTTGTCAACTGAACTCTGTAGAGCGACTACATCCTCGAGATTTACTGGATTTTGAAACGTAGTTGAAAGTGCGTCCACTACTGGTGAAAATTCCACTGTTTTTAAACACTATTGCAATACTTTGGAAGGGTGCGAAAGATAGGATTCAGTTCAGCACTTATTCCACGAAGTTGATTACAGATTTTTTTTTGTTCTTTTCTTGAAAAGCACTCTGACTCAGGATTTGGTCAAAGCTGCTATTTTCAGCGTTTCACCCAACTATTCAACGATCTGTTCTGTCATATTTAGGCTTCTTGGCTTGCCAAATAAGCACAAAATTCTAGCTTGCAGGGGCTAAGTTGATAGGCAGGATCAACGATGTAGATGTTAGGCCTTAGACATTCAAGTACAGCTGCTGTCTCAACACAGATGACAAGTCACAAACTATCAGCTAGCAAACGACATTATGATGTGCTACCCATCGTCGTGAGTTTGGGGGAACCTGCACAGGACATTTCACTGGCCCTGGTCTCCTAGTTCACCTTATTGTGGTAGGCTGCCAAATTGCTGGTATTCTCTTCAACTACACCTCTCCTCCCTCTCCACCACAACTATTCGCATTGACAACAAGTGAGCACACTGCCTGAGCTACCTTTTGTCAACTGAACTGCGCAGAGCTACCACATACTCGAAAGATGTACTGGATTTCAGAACATGTTGATCCAATGCAAACACAACTCAAGAAATCACAAAATTTGAAGATCTGATGAAAACTGCTGCGCTTCAAAGCAATGACTACACGTTCCTAATGCTTCGGATGGAGGCTACTATCCTATAACAATCAATCAAGCAGAAGGCACCTTGGCAGTTCATTTCAAATAATTATGGCTCTGGTAAAATTGTATCGTCTTCACTGTAGGGCTTACAAGTACAGTCATGGCAAAACAGTTCACGACAATTGTTCACCACATCTCATGGTAACAGTTGTGGGCAGTAGACCAAATATTTAAAAAAACAATGGCTAAACCCTCACTTTTGTTTCTAGAGATCCGAAAAGCGATGATACAATTCGTACTCGTAATCAGTCGTTCATACCTTCCGATAAAAGTTCATCCAGTCAGCGACGGTGTGACTGTGGGTCACGGATCAGGGTCAAAATTTAATGTTTTCTCACACCCATAAATGGAAGAAACTAGAATATCTCATTCCCAAGTATCAGTTGTTCTAGCTTAAAATGGCACAGTCCCATTACTGGTAAGATAGGATTGACTATTGTAATCCCAATCAGTCTCTTGAGACTAGTACTGCTCATATTGTTCATGAAAATACGAAAAAATAAAATATAAGATTAAAGGCTAGATTTTCAGAATTCGTTAATCGGCTTGGACCGCACGTGATGTGTTCGTTGAGCACTACCATTCCTTTATTTACCTCATTCTCTTAGTAGTGCACTACTATTTTAACAAATTGCGCGCATGGTTCACAAAATTACGCGAAAACCACCTGAAATTTGCTTTAGATTTCAATTTTTAAGCACTGAGTTAAACAAAGGGAACATACCACCAATGCACTTGCTGTCGAATATGCGAAAAATTTACTCACTTAGTGGTTAATGTGTTGATGGATCCAGTCACGACCATGACCACGGCCAATATAATTTGGTACGTCGTCCACGCCATGTTCAAAAATCAACAGTCCGATACAAAATTACGAAGAGTACGGAGACAGGAGTGTGTGAACAACAGAAGCCCGACAAAGGAAACTCAGCTAATTGAATCAGAGCTCCGTCATTGAGCCATTGAGCACTGAGACAAGTGCTATCGCCATAAACGGCTCAGTTATCACTGGTATTCCAGCAGGTAGCCGCTCAATGAGAAGATAAATCCAATGGATTAAAACTTATCTAAAATAAGGCGATAAGGATAAGATATAGGATTCGCTTTCGAAAGAACCAAATAAACACGACTTTGTCACATCTACAAACAAGGCAGCTCAACAGTTGCGTGATAAGAGGATTCCAATCGACGAAGTGAGTCGATCTTTAACGAAGATTGTCGTTGTTTCTTCGTGATTGAGGTTCGATCATAAACTAATCGATTAGTATATCGTTCTCAGTCGATTCCCGCTTATTTTCGAATATGAATGTCTTAAGTGCCTTCTTCTCGGTAACCCGTTTAAAAACATTTGACGGAACGTTTATAATGCTGCAAGTTCGCTGGAAATACCCATAGTGTATGATAAAACCGTTTGAGGAGTTTATTATTTCGGGATTCACACATCTCATTTTCCTCTCCTTTTATTGATTTTGAGTTTGCTACTCCAGACAAGGGGCAATAGGGGATTGTGCCCAAGTAAATGGTATTGTACATGAGGATTATATCACGTGGTATCGCGGCGTGTAATGAGGCAGACCTTGCGAGAGTAGTGCCTTCGAGAGACTGGAGGTGTACGCAGAAAAGCCACCTCTTTCCTTTTTCCCTTTAAAAGGATGACCTTCGTTTTTTCCTCGGCCACCTGCAGCTTGACTTGATCGCACTATTGAATGTTGCTTCAGAGCACTTAATGGTTTTTTTTCAACTTTGATGGATCGACTGTGCACAGGTTAGTACAGTCAAATCGCCCGCATAGGCGTATGGCTCGCAGCCAGTCTCTCTGAGGCTCTTGAAAACACTTGTGAAGAAGGCAGGTGTCAGGTAACTTTTGGCGAGCAAGAACAGGTTACAAGGAACCCCCCGACCTTTAAGCAGATAAATTTACTGTGAGAAACTCCAAAATCAAATTTTTTGGCGCATTGTGGTTGTTATCTCCGTTCAACAGGCTTTCAGAGGAACATTTATACATAACAATATATATGCGGTGACTATTTGAAGACAGCCTATGATTTAGTAGATGTAAATCGTTAAAGCCGTTTATCCAAAATGTAAATAAATAAATTGCGCCGTCTGTTCTCTCCCCATCCCCTGTGGGGAAAGCGTTACTCCTTTATAGCACAAAATTAAATAAGTTAAATTCAATCATAAATCTTTTCTCTTTTACAACTCAAAAATTAATGCTCTTCATTCCATCCTAAGTGTAATGATCGACTCGACTCGAATATCGGCAATCCCGTATTATATAGCCCTCTGTGCTGTGGGATGAGCACTGCAGTCTCATAGGTCCAGGCCTAGCCTCCTAAGGAATGCCCGGTATTTCCTGCAAGATCCTTCTTTGATGTCCACCCTAGAAGAAGTAGGGCCAAAGACGAGACATCGCTCGCTCGCAAGTACCTGGAATTGGGCCAGGACGTTGTAGGGAGTCTCCTCATCTGTGCCACACCATCTATACCGAGGAGTGCCGACAATGCCCATAACATACTTACTCGTATGTCTGTTCATTTTGCAGTGCCCGGTGATGATCCCCACCATCTGCCTTTAGGTCCTTCCTCTCCCTCAGAAGACTATGAATCGACGTTGGACGCCACTGTAAGCGTTAGAGAAAAGTCGGTCCACATAGTTATCACAGTAAACAGTTGTAAAAAAAAAAAGCACAATATTATAAATATTTCAATCCTGAGAAAATTACATGAGCAAATGATCAAAAAGGTCAGCGAAACGCGATTGTATTGCACCTTTTTAAAATAAATCCTGCTCATTTGAAACTAGCGTTCTCACAATAATCGATTTGGTAGTCCACTAAGTCATAAAATAATTGGCCCCAACCCGGAAAATTCCGGAATGCACACAATTGTCGTAACTTTGACCAACTTTTTTCCAGTATTTTCACGAAAGAATGTTTCGAAGAAAATCATCTGGCCACTTCCATAAATTGCCTATACGCTGGTAATTCGATGAAAGTCGTGAGATAAGTAAGGGTAACCCAATAAATTCCGGACTCTTAAGCGCTACTGGAATATAGAACGAACGTCGAGTTAACTAAGTTCGTATAAGCTGAATGAAAAGCAGATTGGATTAGTTGCTCGTGCGATGAAATTATCTAAATGCGCATGGGGCTGAGGAAAGTAGTATGATGCGCAACCCCAGATATTTTACGTCCTCTGCGTCCTCGTGGGTTGCGTTTTTACAAACGAAAAATCCAAGTATTTCATTTAATACGAGGACGCTGTGAGCGACATGGACTAGACTGCATTTACTGATGTAATAAGCTCACTCTCTTCAAAGCGAAGACTCGGTAAATGTCATAGAGTGGTAGAAATTGAATTTCTAAAAATTTCAAGGTCAATTTCACTCAAGTTAACGCGCCGATTGAATGAGGGATGGCAGCACGTAGAAATTTACTTCCATTCTTTTATTTCATTGCGTGTGATTTCTCAACACGAAAAAAAAAACGCAATTTCTCAGCTCGGGAAAGTTAATCTAATAACGAGAAAGCTAAGGGCCAGTCGTTCCCAAACATTTCACTGTTGCGTCTCAACAACAGGAAAAAAACGGCAAATCCCGAAGGGTCTGCGGTAATAAAAATAATGAACCATGCGAAAGTAACATTAATGGACAGAAGTTCGAACAAATGAGTTCGGTAATTACCTTCGCGGGGCTTCGTACTCTCCGTGTAACTAGAGAATTGAGATATTCTATCTGATGGTGACGCGAGACATGCGATTTTTAACCCTCCAGAGATATTTATTTCTTTTCACGACAGCCGTGTGATAGCGAGTCATTTCGATCCGCATTTTGGTCATTTCAACCTGCGAACTCCCGCGAACAACATGCCACTCTTTCCGAAAAGGTAAACGCTAGTCGCTTCGTCATTGTATTCCGAGTCAACCCTTAACTTTTTTGACACGTTAATCTGATGAGGTCGCCAGTAAAATTTTGTAGCGTCAATTTATAATGCGGAGAAGGATGATAAATGAGTGGTGGAATAGGAATATCTTAGTTTAAAACGGTCAACATTATTTTGTTTTGCCAGGTGAAAAGAAATCGCGAGAGCAGCAAAAGGAAGACCTCTAAGCTTTTACTAATTTTAACTTATTTCCTATGACTAAGTTCAAATTCTTCAACGACTTGTAACCGCTTTGCCTACAATTCTTCTCATGATTTTCCGAAGACTATTAACTAAATTTCCCATTCTAAACTTTACCATTTTATATAAATTTCTCATAATTCGTTTTTCATACTTTTTAATTTCGTAAGAAAATTTATGCGTAAGAAATATTTTTCGAAATGGTTTTACAACAATTTTTATATTTTATAGCTATTTTATTTATTTAATATGTATATTTTATCATTATTTATCGTTTATTGTGTAACTATTACTATTTTGATGTGTAACAGTTACATATCTATATCCCAATAAACCCCCTGATGCATCAGACCCTCCGACCATCAAGTGCTGGCACAGTATTTTGATATTATAAAATATCGTGTGCGTAGCAACACCCAATTTTCCACCACCCCCGTTAGTTCAAACACCAGGTACATATGCGGGCGGTATATCTTCGTTCAACGCGTTTCTACAGGAACATTAACGCAGAACAAAACGTAGGGACTAGTTAGTTGAGAGGCATCCGTAAGTTTGATCGAAATCGTTAGAGCTGTTTTCGAGAAAAATGCGAAAAACCTCAGTTTTGGTACATTTTTCCCCATCGACCGAAATCGCCCATAACCTCATTATGGGGTCTACAAAAAATAACGAACAAACGTCAGTCTTAAACATCCTTCATGAGTTCTTTCATGCCAGTCGTTCTTCATGTGATTGTCCCCTGTCGTGTACATCAGTGTCATATTTTTGTAGCTTCAAAATTTCAATATAAATTCACTTTATTTAAAACTTCTGCGAACTATTCCTTTTTTCAACTATACTATATAAAAATATTTGTTATTAACATTTTGCAGCTATTCATCATCCCTTGAATAATTTGTATTGTTCTGGTCAGCGCTAGTCTAATCAACTTAGTGCTCTTGGCCCAAACAAAAGATCCCGAGCTCAAGGCCTTGAGTCACCAGGCCCGGAACCCTGGAGATGTGAAGTTGGACGGTGAAGATGTGGGTAAGGAAAACCCCACTGAGGGGAAATCCGTTTGGTACGAGGGGTTTGGAATTTGGGGGAGCCACTGGCTTTAAATAAGAATCTTCGTCTTTGACCACTAGACTACAATCACTGGGGAGCCTACAGTGGGAGTCAGACTGTAGATGTTGTCGGCTAGGGTCATAAATTTGTGTTGGCAGGGCTTGAAAGGTTAATAGTTAATCGACAGTGAGCTCTGAGAGGAAAGGCTCTGAGCTTCAGATCTCTCATTAGGGTCAATGGCACTCAACCAATTTGGCTGAAGCTGAGCCGAACATTAACTCTTCTTCTTATTTTATTTTTTTACTTCGCCTTTTTCTTTATTTTTCCACTACTTTTTGCTGTAGTTTCCCACTTTTGCTCAATTTTCGAACGTCAGTTGCTCGATGACTGAAGCTAATGTATTTTAAACATATTTTCCTAAGATTTATTAAATGCCCCAACAATTTATTACTGGATTTCTTACTGATTTGTAACCGTTTTCTCAAAAATAAATAAAGCTTTGTACCAAACTTCTTCCCAATATTTTGCTACATTTTTCAAACATTGCTGACAGTATTGATTCATTTTTGAAACACTGTTCACAGCGATTGTTCAGAAATTGTCCCGAAACAAAAACTATCGAAAGGCTGTTACCAATTTACCTTTACTTTAGCCGGTTCGTTCGCAATGTCTGGACGATCTTTCGAAATTCAACTTGTTTTTTCAGCGATTCGTATTTAAGCTTCCTCGAATCATTACTCAATTTTTCGTCAATTGTGCTTCTATCAATACACATTTGCCGATTTTTAACGCAATTAAGAAATATTTGTATTTGAGTTCCAAAAGGTACTGTTCCTCTTTGAAAATGAGATTTTTTCCATTTTTTATTTTCTCACGCAAAGCGAACAAATTGAATCTTAATCAAGTAAAAGTTGGCCTAAATGAACCTTTGGGAACTGCACAATGTTGCCAATAAATTCTAAGATCAAAGTTATATATCGTGGAAATCCGAGGAAAATTTGTTGGCAAATTATGACTCATTTAACAACAAATTCAATAATAATGTACAATAACGAAAAAAATATTATCTCACAAAAGTAGCCTATAGTTATTTTTGTGATGACGGTAAATTAAAGAGATAATAATTATAAGAAATCAAAACGTATTATTTATTTTCAAGTGGAGCAAGAGTTTATGCTAAATCGTGTCAATGATGTTGAGAAATGAGTGAAAATCGCTAGAAAAACGAGTAGTACGATAAAGTCTGTTCAAATCTTAGTTTTCACCCTCTCTGGGTTAGTCTATCGAAAATTATAGTAGCAAAATATCTGGTGCGACTTATTACACAATTTTTTTGAGGGACGAGTGGATTCGGTGATTTGTAACACTGCGAATAATTCAATTATACGAAAAACAATTATTTTTCGTTTTTTGCAACATACAATAGCTCCAAGAAGAAGACGTTGGTGCACCGGGAGAGCTTGAAACACCATTTCCAAGACTACTGCGCCAGCACGTCCATCCACGGTATAAAGTACGTTGGAGACACCACCCGCCCCGTTTTAGAAAGGTAAGTCGCATTTTAAATTCGAAAGTATCTTCGTTTCTTCAAGTTTAACGTCATATACGTTTGGCACCGGTGGGCATTGGATTATACCAGGAGGAAGGTTGTTGGATGTGGAGGGATCGTTGGCGGAGTCCTGCAGAATGCACTGTCTGAAGAATTGCCAGAAGTGGGCTTCAAACTCTTGAACAAAAAATAACTAAACTAGACTATCTTTTCGAGAATGAATAATGTATAAGAAAAAAAGAAGTAAAACAGCAAAAGAAAAAAACGTCTCTTCAAGATAATTAAAAATAGATCAAAGGGTTGAAATTAAACTTCTTCACAGTTCACAGTTATTGAAAGAAACGCGTGTCAGACCGGCTTTAATGCGGAACTTCGTACTGCTGGACGTTGTTGCGAAGTGAATCCGAATTCTTGGCCAAATTGGCTTCCTTTTGGATGCTGATGACCGTAGGAAACCAAAGTCGTAGATAGAAGAAATTTCAGTGGATGGGTAACGAGAATGAGAATGATGGCGGAGTTGGAAAACGAAAAACGGTGGATGCGGTTCATGTGATGGAGGGAAGCAACAACAATAGTTCTGTAACATCTGAGGTTAAGTTCCAGGCTCACCAGTAACCAAAGAAAGTAAACAGAATAAAAAACTGCTCTTAGGCGTAAACACTGTCGTTGGAAAAACCAACTATAAACAATGTTGTACATAAAGCTCTTATGAACTTAGAAGAATAATCAGACTTGGCACTTCACCTGAGGCCACAACTCGGCTAATCACTAATCTTCTGGTTATTCGAGCATGCTGCAGCCGCACTGAGTAAAAAGACGTTACTAAACTGCAGAAAGCACAAAAGACTGCAAGCCGTTTTCTGATGTGCATGAGATTTGAAGACTACGTTACCCCAACAGACAACGGGACGGGATGTCAAACAGATGCCCAATTTCCTTACTTTACTGTAACCTCATTAGTCTGCCTTCTCGATATGGCTTAATCGCAGCGTAATCACGTGTATGCTAACCGCACACCACAGTGATCTCGGCTAGCGTGGTGGGCGCGAAAATGACTAGCCTTGATCTACTTATCTAGCCCTGATCAGTTGGATCAAGATCAGCGGCGTTTTGGTGAACGCGGCCCTAAGTTTCTAATCATCCTTGTTTCATCCTAGTCCTAAAACTATTTACGTTTAAATTGAAACTTAAGAGCTCTCAGCGGTCGTTATATAGATGAATGGCTCTAATCCAAACCGACCTTCCATGCAAGGCAGTCCTGTGTCTCGGAACCTGCGTAAGGCAGATCACGGAGGTATGAAGAGTTTCCGTAGTTCAGAAATCTAAATAACGCAGACTCTTCCCTTCGCCTTCAACCAGCCCAACCTCGGATATTTTGGCGTTACATGCTGATCCATTCTTAGACGATAAGCGAATCGAAGGCCGAATTCACAGCTTTCTGCGTCCTTTCACGTTGCTCGCTATTTATGTCACTTAATCGATGTTACGCAGCACCAAACACTCGGAAAGCTTCAGCCTAACAGTATACCTATTACCGACCTGCGGAGCTGGTATATTGAATCATGCACACGTTTGCATAAGAGCGTGATACGTTTACTTCTAGGCTCTTTAATCGGTATCCACATATCACCACATTGTGTCACTAGCTTTGCAGTTCCTTGGATCATTGCTTAAGAGTTGGTAGCACTTATTAGCGCCACGTGTGCCAACTCAGCAATTTTGACCCGAACTCCCATTGACTAGCAAGACAACGATACACATGGTACAGTTGGTCTGAAAAAACTGTTAAAGATGGATAGATGAATGGAGAGGGAGACTGACTGACCGATTTATTCATCCATTTGTGCATTTTTGGGCCTAATCAGCCCACTCTTACAAGTATAGAGAAACATAATATGAAAAACCAAATTCAGCCTAAATTTCACATTTGAATCTTCTTTCAATTTTCATTAAGTACCAAACTATCTAAATAAATGTCATCTTTCAAATTTTCATAAAATATTTAAACATTAAGTTAACGAAAGAAACGATTTCCCAGGTCAATTGAAATGTTTGTTACTTAGTGGTTTCGATTAAATGTGGTAATAGTTAACTACACTGGGAACATGTATTTCCTTGAACAGTTTCCTCATACACTTAACATTTTTCTGTTCCTGGAACAACTCCTGGTTTTCATGGGCGATTCCACTGGCTGTGACAATAAATGAATTGCTAATGGTCTCCGTTCGGTGTCGAGGTATTTCTAGCGAGTTTAGACAAGCTCTGGTGCTACTGGTACTGTGCCCAGCATATGGAATTTTGTTGCCAAGCATTTTGGTTTCGTCATTTTTAGTAATTTATACGAATTATGTTTACCCGAAGGGAAACTGACTTTTTAAAAAACTGTATAACTTTATTACGGAATTACTAGGTTTACAAAAGGTGAACGCAAAAGTGAAGTTTCTCAAGTGGTGAATGTCCGAGGACGCCTCGCAGGGACGTGGATATTGCTGAACTGGTCTTCTAATCCCGAGAATCTCCGGTTAAAAGTTACCAATGCAAATATTGTCTAGTGATTCCTCCTTTCTTAGTGTTAAAGTTTGCGTTATTTACTGGAAGACGCATATTTGAAGTAAAACTTACTTGTAAAGAAATGGTAAGATGGTGTATTGAAAAGAAAATTAATTTAAAAATAAGGAGCCCCTTAACAAACGTGACTAAATAAAATAAAATAATAAGTGTCCGCACTGCTGGAGATAAAATAATTAAAATAAATGTTCTGACCGTGGCTCCTGCGTGGAGCGCGCGCATGTGCGAAAATGTACTGTTGAAGAGTGAAAACGAAGAGATGTGAAGTTCGGAAATCGAAGAGCGGTGCTGCCAATACACCAATATCGTACGATCGATTGGTAAATGAAGGAGTTATCGCAGTTGGGATGCTGTTGACCCTTTGTGGCGTGGTACTACTGGTAACGGATCTTTGTCGGCGATGGGATGTTTATAAATAAGAGCTAATGGCCACTTAGATTAAACAAATTATTGAAATTATTTTGTTTCACGATTGTTATGAAGCCTTAAAATGCTTCATTTATAGATAAATACAGTTAGCATAGTATACGGAACCAATATACCTAATATAATGAACATAATTACAATCCATTTTGTCCCAACCGTTTGATTGTACACGTGAGTTATAGTAGGTTTGGAAATGTCGAAAACATCCAACTGCTAGAGGTCAATTTCCTTTAACTTAATTTTGTTTTCCGAATCATTTAGTGAATTTAACTTTAGCTGAGGGAGTCTCCTGAGCTTTGAGCTTTCTTTCGAGTTTTTTGGTCTAAGACTAATTTGTTACGGTAGTAAACTCGATCATTAGCGGGCTTAATAACACCTTTAAGTCGTATTGTTTCTATTTGGCTGTTACTCCTTATTTCAATGTTGTCCTCATTTGGGAATACTAATAAAATTATGTTAGTTTCGGGCAGAAGGGTAAAATAATTCTCTGATATTTCTAGTTGAGCAAAAAGTGTTGAACTATTAACCATTATTTCGGTCTCACACAGTAGTTTCTCGTGGGATATTATATTGGTCGTTTGTCTGACAAGGGATGGAAAATAAGTAAAAGAGATTGAATTTGGTTTCCTTGCAGAGCGGGATATTGAGAAAATATATCATTTTGTCGTCTGCAATTCTACAGTTAACTTTTAAGAGCGCTTCGTATTCGACTGGGTTAATTTCTGATAGTGCGTGGCTCGAACGTATACTTTTTATTTCATTCTCCAGTTCATTCGTGTTAATTATGTTCTATAGTGTCCCGAGTTTACAAAAGGTGACAGATGTCTCGATTTACTGGACAAAGATAAAAATCAGATTTAATGTCGCCTGAAAGTGGGACGTAAAATCTCTGTGGCGTATGCTCGAAGAACCTAAATTAGAACGCTGTTTAATTTGTTTACTGTTAAATACTAACGTTTTGAGGGTTTTATTATAGGATTTCATTAATTTGACTGAGAGGGAATATTGGGAGCTTACTCGCCAAGATGTCGTCATATTTGTTTTTATCTACATTTAGTTCACGTCGCTGCTTTTTTTTCAGTGAACCTAGTTGGCTCAAGAGAAAGAGATTGATGTGTTTTTTAAACGACCAGAGAGGATTAGGCCCATGAGGCCCTCTCTTACATCATCCCTGGCGTTCCTTTAAGGATGCTCACAGAGGCGTCAAAGAAATCTGGAGAGAGAGAGAGAGAGAGAGAGAGAGAGAGAGAGAGAGAAAATCAATGAATGAATGAATTTATTTATCGACCTGGAAGAATTAGGGCCATGTGGCCCTCTCTTCCATTCTCCCTGGCTACATCACACAGTTAAATTTCCTCCTACATTCGTCGTAACTCATTATGTTATTTATATGTACATCTCAATCACACCAAATATATTACATTCATACCCTACACACTAACACACTCGCCCATACATAAACACTTGCTGACACACAAAAACACTCACTGCCCCGACTTTAGAGAATTGGATATTCCTCCCCTTCACCGCAGTGGATATCCTAATCTTAATAGTTAACAAACACTTACCAAAAAAAAAACATATAACGATTGACAACAAACTATTTACAATGGAGGAATACTAATAAATTAATAATATTAGTCTAGGGTCTAACTAGAACACAACGATACAATCTAATAGCTCTCAATTAATATTTTTTTAAACTTTTCTTTGAACACTTCTATCCTACCACACTTTTGAAACGGCTCTGTATGCTCATTATGTATTTTTGTCCCTTGGACTTCGAATGATCTTGCCAACATATTCGTCCGATGGGCCGGAATTCGAAGAACGCTGTTCTTGCTCCGAGTGCTGTGAGAGAAATTCGAACGATTGGTGTAGATATTGCGGTCAACGATGTTTCAATACCTTTGCAAACCAGACAGGCGATATGCAGCTTCTTACGTTCTCTAATCTTCAACCATCCTAACCGCTTATAATGGGCGCAGTCGCAAAACAAACTGTAGAGCCTCGTTCTCAGCCTTCTGTAGTCGATCAAGCTCGCTTCTCTTCAAATTGCAGATGGCGCCAGCTGCGTAATCTAAATAGGGCGTCATAAGACTCTGAACGAGCTGAAAGCGCACATGACTTGGGAAATCTGATGCTAAGCGACGTCGCGACTGCAAGTGGCCGCAACTTCTTCATCCCAGGACAATGCCCCAACGAGGATGCCAAGGAGCTTTCTGGATGGGACATATTCCAAGGTCGAACCTTCCAACATCACTTTAGGCACCGCTGTCATGTCTACTTTATTCAGGATCTTAGGGTAGCCAATGCCTTAGTTTTGTCAGCATTAATTTTCATTCCATGCCTATTACACCAACCCGCCACACTCGCTAGGTCTGTAGACAAAAGGCTCACTGTCTCCCTTATGTCGCTTACTTTGCAGGACTAGTAAAACTGTAGGTCGTCCGCATAGAGAGGGAGGGAGGGGGAGAGAGAGAGAGAGAGAGAGAGAGAGAGAGAGAGAGAGAGAGAGAGAGAGAGAGCGGAAAGAGAGATAGAGATTGATCTTTTTATTTAACCAACCAGGGAGGATTAGGGCCATAAGGCCCTCTCTTACATCATCCCTGGCAAACAATATTGGTTACAAGTGCGGTGTACAGAGAAAAAAACACATAAATAAATCACTTCTGGATTGTTCTTTTTCTACGACTTTTGAGTGCTATTCCATGCTTTTCTACTCTTCACGTTCCTCTAAAAGCGCATTTTTGTAAATTTTTTTGAAAGATGCAAAACTCACGGAGGCGTTAAATAAGTCTGGGTTCTTATTAAAAATTCGTACAGCTATAGCAGTGACAGATTTATGGATGGATTTATGATTTATGGGTTCGATGGTGAGGGATTTGAATTAGGCCATGTCGTGACTCGTGTTGGTGAATTGTGTGGAGAAATGAAAATTTTTCGGCGATATAGGGAGGGTTCTGGAATTTTAAGCTCTTAAATAGGAGCAGAGCAACAGCGTATTTGATTTTTTGTTGGATATTCAGCCAGCCTAAGCTTTTACAGTACGGTGTATCGTGTTTGTCCAACTTTAGCCTGCAAACAAATAGTACTAAGGCATTTTGCGCTCTCTGGATAGCCATTAGTTGCTCGCCATTGAGGTCACACAACGCCGCCAACCCATAGCTGTGGCACAAGAGAAAGAGATTGATGCGTTTTTTAAACGACCAGAGAGGATTAGGCCCATGAGGCCCTCTCTTACATCATCCCTGGCGTTCCTTTAAGGATGCTCACAGAGGCGTCAAAGAAATCCGGAGAGAGAGAGAGAGAGAGAGGTGTGAGAGGGAGGAAGGTACAAGGTTGATTATAAATAACGCCCTTGACAGCCAAAATTGGCGAGTAAATGAGTAAATAAACCAAACTGTTGGGAAGAGCGAATAGTTCTAAATTTTGGAATCATCCGAGTGTCCTGGGAATCCATTGAAGGCTGTTGATGTATGATCGTGTTTTGTCAAATGTGGATTAGAAGGGGCTTGATTTCTACCAAAAGTACCTTTGGAGTTCTCTCCAACACATTCTACTACCTCATTCCTTTTGTCGTAAAACGTTTCTGTTTTTCACAGCCAGTTTAGCTCTCAGACAGAGAGGTGCTATCTATCAGAGCGTCTAGATGACGTAAGGAAGCGCAATATTTGGAGAGGACGTATCCAATTTCATAATCTAAATTCTCGGAAAGAAGCTAGTCGAGATTAACACTACTCGCTTTCTCCGCTCGAATTATAATGAAAAAGTAGGTTGTTCTGCTCCGTGAGCTCCCATTACATTACTGCGCATGAAGTCAAAATAAAGAAGCCAAGGCGGAATGATGAGGTTGTTAAAACTCCATCATCTATTTACCGACATCAAAGACCGTTAAATAGGCTTCTGGGAGATTTCGAGAATATCTCCTTTGTTCTGACAGGAGCTTCATTCAAACCATCTGAAACTTCGGAAATAGATTTAAACTTGATTTATGACCCCTCGTTTTTGATGTTTCGCCAAACTATCTCTCCTCCAACTGAAAGGATGTCGTAGATGATCCGGTGGACTCAAATCGACTCAGCTCTTCGACTCAAACCGATGTTTTGTAATTCGCCGCAGTTTCATCAGCGTCGGGCCCGATGTTGGACGGATTTGCAAAAACCCCGGTTAGTTGCTTTTTTTTTTCTTTTTTCAAAGAAGAGGGGCGGTGGAATAAAATACGTCCGTAACTCCAGCGCATTCATTCCAAAACATTTTGCCAACATTTGCAGCTTATGCTCAATTTACTGACAATTTTGTTCAGTTGCGGAAGGTTTCATTCACACCAACTTACCCTGAAATGCAATATGCTTTGAGTGAAAACTGTTGGAATTGGTATTGAGAGAAGCACTAACAATTGTAACAGTTGATGGAATGGAGGGCACTTAAATATGAATCGTTGAGAAAGTGAATTGAAGGTTCGAACTCGTTGAAAGATCGTGTATCGTGTGGAAATTGTAGATGAAGCGAGTGAACATATTCGGTGGGATGCCATCACACACTCAGCACCGCGTGCATTCAGTGATTTTTGTCGCTCTAGCAACTGATCACATCTTTTTTTCGTTCAGAAAGTATGGAATTGGTAGAACGTAGCAACGAACTGCATAGAAACTGATAGCGCTTGATGTTTCGAAATTTATTAAGTTTTGTTGACACCTTTATTAAGGAATCTGTTCATAGGTAATTCGTGAAACTGTCAATTTGACTTTTCTGAGAAAGAGCTTGTTTACTGATGTTCTGCAGGCCGAATTAGCTGGGTCTATGACCTCCAAAATGTCCGCACTAGCCATAACAGACAGTCATTATTTCCCCAAACACCTTCTTCCACCAGCCCTTTTGTTACCTATGGAAAGTCCACCTCTTCAGTTATTTCCAATTGACAACGGATTTTCAAGCTACTCCCAACTCAACTCTATCTCATACTCTCTGTCGCTCTCCCTCCTCTTAGTATCTCACAACCAGTTTCACATGTATTGAGAGAGATACTCATACTGAGCCGAATATCACTATTCTGTCAAGTGTAATATAGTCCTCACTCACGCTCGCCACATTTATTTATTTCGCTGCCCCATTCGTGCGCTTAACAACTGCTTTCGAATGAAAAACTGTGGGAAATGCTAATGAGTGGAACGGCAGCAGTTTGAATTACGGGATCTCTGGGATTGCTCCTTATTATCTTATGAAACATTAGTAAATTGTAGGTAGATTATCGGGCTACCACCTTGATTTTTCTGAGAAATCACCATATGAGTGGCATTTTCAGGGTAAAAACTGCGTTAAAAGAGATTTTCTTCGACGATTTTTACCATCTATTGCGCTTTTCTCGTCTTAAGAAGAATTGTATAGCCTGACTGTTATCAGAATGAAAGTTATAAGAAAGCTGTATGTGTCGAAAGTCATGGAGATTGAGGTGCAAGAGCACGGCCCCTCGCTAAGCATCTGCCAAACCCAGACCTGGTTAGATATGGAGGGTTGCAATTAAGCCAATCTCCTAGTGGAGAGGTGTCGCCGATGTGGTACCACGTGGAGGTAAGTAAGGGTGGCAAGTTTTGAAGTGAAAGATCAACAGTTGCCGCGTTTTTTGTTATAACTAGCTTAGTTGCAGACAAAGCTAGGAGATTTGGCTGCTCTTAAAACAATTGTCGCTCACTGTTGTATGAACTACTGTGGAGCAGCAGGTGGTTTCTTGTTTCCTCCGCATTAAGGCGAACGACGTGTGGAACGAAGAGTCTTTGAGAGGGAATATTTGAAGTCCCCTTGCCCCAGAAGCAATTGGCTCACCCAGTTGTCCAGGTCAACGCAACTTCTCCTAAGACGTACATACATGTTAGAAAAAACTTACACGTGTCGCATCCCTTTAACGAGGATTCCCATTCAGCTTTTCATATTATCTACTTCCCATTCTGGGCCAGTACTTTCCTTTGATTCACTGTGAGTTTGCTATCACCTCTCACCTACATTGACTACTAAGTAGGTTGCTTCTCAAGAAGGGGCCAAAACGTATTGACGGCAGAATATTCAATTTTCTCTTCAAGAGGATGAGCTGGGGTTTTTTCTTCAAACCTCTGCAGCTTGACGAGCTTGCACCATTGGCCGACAGTTTGGCACAATTGATGGGGTTTTCCTCGACTTCCATATTGTTCTCTTGACTGAGACGTGTCGGTATACGATTGTATTTGCTACGTAAAGAATTTACTGTACCGTTATTTAAAATTGTACGGACAAAATAAGTAATCAAAACCGTTTAAGCAGTTGTTGAGGTAAAAAAAATGTAGCGATGTATGATGTTGAAGATGAAAACTATAAGTAATTTTGGATCAATTTTGCTAATAACCTTATTTTGGCGTTTCGTGATTCGCCGACTTATTTAGCATATTTTCATTCAATCCCTTTCACAAACGCGATCTCAAGTATTGGTTTTCGGACTCAGAAGCCCTTGAAACATGAACTGACTCCGTAGGGCTTAGGAAAGCAGAATTGAGACGAGGCACCTAGCGATGACAAATTCTGGAAACCGCGATAACTGCTATTTCGCGGCGTATTTCTGCTGTATTCTATCTCTTACGGTTCCCTTCGTTTTCTTTCTCGTTCCAGACAATAGGCGAACTCTGAAAGGGCTTGTCGACCCGTCGCATTTATCTGAGACTGAATATCGGACAAAGTGACGTACGGACGTGGAAGACTGTTCGAAATAGTGTCCACGAGCCCAACTTCATGTCAGAAGGCCCCTTACGACGCCTCTTTAGCTGTAAGGCATGGAAACTGGTGGCTCCCGGAAAAAAGTTATTGGTTTCCAACAAAACTCGCCTTGCTGTCAGAGTGGGCAGCCATAGAATTAAGGTTTTGGGAGATCAAGGGTGACAGAGTGGCTTATAATACTACACAAACTGCGCTCACGTTGTAGTTCGGCCACGTTTTAGAAGCTGATAATTTGCATAACGCTAGAACTAAACTCTAACCCATAAAAGGGCCGCATTGCAAACACGCATTTTGGGGTGAGAGACGTTCTCGTGCATTTAGTGACGCCGATAGCAAATAATTACGGGGAAAATAGTCGATGATAACGACTCTATTCCTCATGCAAAACTGACTCTACAATGTCAATGGAATGGATTGGCCACCGTTCGCTTCACAGGACAGTCCAACGCCCAGCAACTTAGAGAAGCTGGTGCGGCCAATTATTTGTCGTAATCAAAACTTTACTGAAGTTAATTCCACTCTTTAATTTACTGGTTCAATTGTTTTGTATTTTTCAACTTGTACCACAATGTGCCAAGTGGCAAGTTTGACCTTCTCGTTGTTGATATCCGCTTCTTTCCTCTCCTCAATGTTCTCTACAACCCGCCATTCCCACATTTCCACTGATTCTCGATACGTTTTTCGACGTTTTTTGACTTTTGAAAGGAAACTTCTCGGAAACCTGCTGCGCAAATTTTCGAAGCCCTTCGGGTTCTTCTGCCACAGGTTAAATATGTACAATTTTATAAAAGGTTTCCGTTTTATTTTGTCTTTTGTTTTTTTGTAAATACTTTCGTCTAATTCTAGTTACAATTACTGTAGGATTGAACTTATAATTGATTATCTATATATTCAACTTTATACCCTTTGATAGCATTTGAAAGATCAGCTTGTAATAATAACTAACAGCCTCACATTACGTGACAAATACTTTTCAGCTAATTGTGCAAACAGGAGGTTTCGCACAATATGTCACTGTCCAGAAGGGTTTTCTTCGGCCGTCACACTTTCAGACTGTGACGTCAGACCACAATGCAGTGGTTGAACCAAGGAGCTCCCTGGGAAGCCAACGCGCCAACCCTTTTATTTTCGTTGTAACCCTTCCAAGGCCCTAGCACTCACCCTTGCGTAGCCCGGGTAAGAGTAACAACTAGCTGACTTCCTTGAATTGAAATTTCGTTGAATATTATGTCAGCTGTCGCACGTGTTTTGGGATCACTAGGTTTAAATTCTGGAAGAACATCTCGCTGGAAAGCAGGTTTGGTATTTATTGTTACGGGCACGATCAGATTTAGACCGGTCCGTTCCTTATGAAGATGAATGGAAGAGCGAAGTGATGTCATAGATGTTCGGAGGAGAAATAGAACTTTATTCACGTTGCGCGTGGCGGACCTAGTTTTTTCCATCGCGGCAATGCAGTCCCCCCTCTCACTGTCTTTCGGTCAAGTTCGACTTCTCTAGTTGTAATCGAGGCATTACAGCTTCAAGGAACGGTTCTGCCCTGTAGGAGCTGCTCCGCGTTCCAGTTCACGGCTTAATGCCCGTAACATTATTTTGTCGGCAAATTTCTCCACTATTTCTAGGAATTGAACAGACCTTCCCGGCAGGTTCTTGGTACATCTCCTCATTGAGAAGAGTAAGTACACATGCTGATGATGAGCGTCAAGGTGGCTTCGACGAGTCAGTAGACTCCTTGAAATGAACAGATTTTGATCATGTGAAAATTCTAACATTTCAAGGAGTAATTTAATTTTCTTCTCTTTCCATTCAAAGTACAACTTTCGTACAAGTACACAACCACGAGGGACATTTTATGTCTTTTTCTTTTAAAAATCTGTTAAAAACTACGTTTGATTGTGCTCGTTGATGGTTTCGATATAATGGCCGCGTCAATTGCAATTGACGTCATCACTTAGTCACTGAGGTGATGTTACCAAGCGTTAGATTTTGTAACAGACGTTACCATGCACTTAACCCAACACAAATTTCGTGACGCTTTTCCGTTACATATCCCGCGTAACATCTCCCGCGTTACATTTTCGAGTTTATGTAGCAAAGTAAAGACATAAAATGTCAAAAGCCCCCTCATATTGATTCAGAGGCCACTCCACTTCTGATGTAGAAGGCAAGTGGAAAGCGGAATCTTCCGAACTTATCAGTTCAACTTCCTTCCAGGTCTCCAGTGAGGTATATCCCAACACTGACTAAATCGTGCTGGGTTTATTCTCAAGAAGGAGGTATATGAGCGCTTAAGACTACTTCACAATAAGAGGCTTGGTGCAGCAGACTGTCAGAGGACTGGTTACAGATCCCCTCCCTAGGGAACTCCTTGGTCCAACCACTGCCTTGTGGTGTGACATCACAATCTGAAATGATGAACACTAGGGCCTTGGAAGGGTTGCAGTGGAAGACAAACCTTATGGACAGCGGCATAGTATAATATTTATTTATTAATGTTAACATTCAACTATACTTTTATTTTCAAAAGGATCTGGTGGATTGCCATAATGTGCATTTGCCTTGCTGGAAACTTCTATCTGATTCACAAGGTGTGGATTAAATGGAACGACTCCCCTGTGATCGTTTCCTTCGCTGAAACAGCCACGCCCATTTGGGAAGTCCCTTTTCCAGCGGTGACTCTTTGCAGCGAAATTAAATCGGACGCGGACGTTTTCAATTTTACAGACATGATTCTCAAAACCTACAACGAATCTATTGGGATCGACGACGATGAGTAAGGGTCACTATAACGGATCTCATTCACTCGAAGCAAAATTCCCGAATCAATTAGCGCTAGAACAATATTTTGTTGCAGGTTGAAAAAAATGGGCGATATATCTTTGCTGTGTGACAATCACGTTACAGTTTTCGGCAATCCCATCACAAACGCTTCGTCTTTGGAGTTTTTAATCCAGGTGAGGACTACAAAGACCGACAACATATATTTAAACTTGAGTGCCACCAATACCCAAACCAAATGTGCTTGTGTGCAATGGCCTACCATTTTCGTGCAGTGCGCTAAGAGAAGGGAACAAACAAACTCTAGAACCGGATTTTGTGTGCATTGCGCTCAGTACGTTTGGAAAGTGCGCTCATCTATAATCTTCCTGTTTCACTAAAATATAACAAATTTACTTGCAAGCAGTGAGTGAAATCTGATCGACGAAGACGATTTTGTATTAAAAGTAGTCTGTTTTCAGAAAAACTCCGTTCGTCAAACCATCACTGTTACCACGAAAAAAAAACTGATCAGATTTTGACGTTTAATTTCAACTGATTTAACTATTTTTATAACTGGTTTTATTGTTTTACTTACTAGTGATATTTATTTTGTTTCATTTTTACTGATTGTCATAAGTTTTAAGTATTTATTGATTAATGATTTTTAATTTTTAGGGATTGTGTGTTTAATTGTTTTAATAAGCGAAATCAGCGCACTAAAAAAATTGTGTGTCAAATATCCCGAGCATAACTGAACTTTTCTCGTCCCCACGTGCATTCAGCGGTTTTGGTTGCACATCGAATGATGCAGATTTTTACTGTCCTTAGCCCTACGACGTAGTAAAGAAAGTTCTTTATTTCTAAGGCTTGTGAGTCCAAAAACTCTATTTGTGGAAAAAACAGCTAAACCCAAAATTTGATATTTTGTCCTGCAGACCAACACGCCAAAGGCATGTGCCAAATCGCGTTTAACTATAATTACCTTAGTGATCTAAACAAAATTTTTTTTACAAAAACAGCGCCGAACCTTTTTATTAAATTTTTTATGGGTCATTTCAAATGACGTGTCTGCGCGTCCGTGAACGCTATTGAGGGAAAACGGCTGATCCAAATTAGCTCAAATTTGATACCTGGCCAGCTGGTTCCCACGGGATGCCAAAATAAGGCTACGACTAAAATCCGTCTAAAACTAACTATAGTTATCATAGTAATCAAAACACTAAATGTTTTTTCTCAAAACATTTCAAACGAATTTTGATTAAATTTCTTGTATATACAGCTTCAAATGATCCGAAAATATCATAGAATTTTCACCCGTTGGAAAGTGGCAAAAATAGCACAATTCATTTACAAAAATATCGGCGAAAATAGTGAAATATACTCCTTGTAAATCCAGCTCACGTGGTACTAGCGCTCTCCGAAAATTCGTGTTGATAATCCAATAAGTTACCTACACTTAGGTAGTTTATTAACGGTTCTATTATAATTACTGACACCACACTAAATTCCATAATTCAAACCATTGTTGTTTTTTTGACGAACTTTTTTCATCCTATAATTACAGAACTACAAAAATGAACCTTCCCACACAACAAAATCATCTTGGTAGTTTCATACGAGTATATTATTGCTGCAATGGGGATCCAACGAAGTTCGTGGCATAAATAGGGGTAACCGAATAAGTTCTGGAACCACAATCACTACTAGTTTCTATATAGTACGTAGTTGATGTAGATCGAATGAAAATCAGCTTGAATTAGTTAATAGAGAGACAAAATTCGCTGAGGAACGTTGTGTGAATATATACCGACTTATTTCCCTTAAATATCTAGCGAGAGGCCACCTGTCTTTACGACGAGTTGGCCGTACATAAATTAAATTTACTCTAAGAAACCTAATAACGTCTCTAATAACGTTGTCGGTCACAGGTGGTTCCTGAGGTCGACGAGACGACGCTGATATGCCAGTTTGCCCAGGACGTCATGACGAACTGTTCGTATTATTTTTCTAGAATTTTCACCGACGAAGGAGTCTGCTTCACTTTCAATATGCTGTCACCTTCGGAGCTTTTCAGAGGATTTGGGTAGGTCACGAAGCCGAATCTGTGCCCGATCCTGGGACTGCCTGTGCTACAAAATGGGTCTGATTGGGCGACAGGGAGGGCAGAAGTCAGAAATAAGAACTCATACAACCGGACAGCATTTTTTGCAAAGATTTTTCTTTTTTTAGAATGTAGACGTTTTTTTTACTACTCATCATATACAATTTGGTACACTAATTTACACGGCACATTTGCGGAGTACGGAGAGCAAATCCCATTGGGTTCTCTTCAAGCGTAGTAACGTGTGGTTAAGTCACAATCAAAGGATGAAACTGAAATTTTGAAAAATAATGTGAGACCGTGTCACGAACAGTGTTTAGTCGATTATTTGATCCCTGCGATGCTTCCGTTTGAGCCGTCCTTTCTCGCAGTTCTTGCAGGGTAGCGACAAATCACCATAGAAACTTGTCCTCCACGGATTATTGGTGTATAATTTTGGAACTTTTGCGATTTCTAACTCGATGTATTTAGGGATTTATAATCAAAAAGCGATGTTGTGTGCAATGCGTTTCCCGTCAGAAGTGCTGATTGAAGAGCATGTACGTCACCCACAATCGTGGTGAGAATCGTTTGATTGTCATTAATTTCAGATTTTAACTTTTCATTTTCCGATTTGTGCCCGAATATTCCGGATTCATTGTCCCGTTTCAATTGCTGCATTTCGGTTTTTATGGAATCCGATTCCCGAAGCAGGGTAATATACCACAAAGGTGTGGGTGTGTCGGCTGGTGGTGTTTGTAATTCGGTTGAAAATGACTCATCCTTACACAGGTCGCATTTCCACTTGGAACGAGCGTCATATGATAGCTTGGTCCATTTGTCCAAGCTCCTAAGGACGAGTACAAGAAGCGTGGAAAAATTGCGAACATACGGTGCACGTCACTTGGTCTGCCGGAGACTCCACATTTTTACACTTGGCACACTTCATAGTTATAGGTACTTAAAGAGGCGAGAAGTAACGGTGGAGGATGCACGTAGAAAAAATCTGAGAGCGGCAGTTCTTGGTGTTTCGGTAGAGATCAGTCATATGATAGCTCTGCTACCAGTTGTGAGGATTCTCCGAATTATAACGCCCGGAGAAAAAGGTACTCTCTTTGATAAAACAACCACACCCTGTGTCCAACAGACTATAAACAGTTTCTTGATGCGGAAACTCGAGGACGAGATTGATGTCGTTCTGGCGCACTTCTTCGTTCAGCCCCGGAGCCGTACTGCTCTCGCAAAGGTGCTCGTTCGCGTCCGTCCGCCTAATCAGTCGGCATCTTAAGGAGCGGGCCCTAACTTGCGCCCAAAGTGTTTTGAATGTTACGCAGAATGAACGACCTGTAAGATCATCTGACTCGAAATGGACATGCTAGCTAGGTAAGGCCTTTAGCCAGCATGTTCTAAGTGCGCGGGAGCGTGGTTTGGACGTAATCTACGCCACTCCTTTCTCTGCGAGTTTGAGGTCGGGAGCCTCTGAGGATGGAGAGACACTTATGGCGTCCGAGGGGACACCTGAGCCATCAGCCATGTATGAGCAATGGTGGTAAATCGTCACTGGTAAGTACGGCCACTAGTTGATCCATAGCTGTCCAGTCTAGGATGCGTGCGCTGCAGTACATGCGGTACAATATAACATGAGTATGTATCATGACTGGCGTCCTGTATTTCCTGCACTTTGTGATGCTGAGTCAAAACTTCCAATTTCGAATTCACAAGGGACGTATGAGGAATTTCAGTTGTTTTATCGTTATTATTTGCCGTGCACATAGGTCAGATACAGTAGCAGCCTGAGGGCACTTCCTTCTGAAATTCCTGCTCTTACGGACTTTTCGCTTTGGTCGGGCACAAGAACTTATATACGCTATGTGTTAAACGTGCTGGCCCTGCAGAAGTAAACACTGACCAAGAGGCGTGTTGACGTAATGAAGTTGTGCTTCTTGTAAAGACGTTTACAATAACTTCGAATTTAACTTATATATAGTACAAGGCTCACTTAACGCGGACTTTTCTACTCTATAAAAGTCTCCTAATTCTTATTTATCTCATGATGAAAGGATGAATTGACGTTTCACGTTACCTTCTCACCAGACTGCTTTGCAGGAACCCCGAGTTCATTGAGCACGGGCAACCAAGTTTTTGGTCCCTCGAAGACGGCTATAGCAGGAAGTCGTCGCTTGATGCTTACCCACGACGTGTTATCTCCGCAGGTGCAACTACTGCGTTGAACATTGTGGTTAGATTTAGACTTCAAGATGCGGACTTCCATTGCAGAGGACCTGTTCGTGGATTTAAGGTGAACATTTAATTTCGAAATACTCTAGTTTGATGATACTGTTTATCTTAAAATATGACTTCTTGCCTGTTACAGATATTACTTCACGACCCTGGAGAGTTCCCACTGGTTAGAGAGCGATATCTCCGAGTACCACTGAGTTCAGAGGTAACTTCTTTTTTTTCGCCTGTAAACAATTTCAACAGCCTCGAGAACTAGCAGATATGACCGATCGACAACTTAAATACAATTAATGTTGCGTATGAAGTATGCGCAAAAATCATATAGCTATTAAACTAAAACCGTCACATTTTTACGAAATCATATAAAATCTCTATATATAGATCTATGTGTATCGGGAGCGACTGAAGAGATGAAGCTAGTTCTTATTTTGTTTTGTTCGTTTTCCCCGAAGGCACAAAAATAAGATTATTAGTAGTTTTCGGGATGCTGAAAACGCCAATACGATTCGAGTTACTCACAATACCTTTTTTCTAAACCCAAAAATTCGGGGTTCGAGCGATACTAAATCGCCCATCATTAAGTTCAGATGTCAGGTAAGGTTTGAGACACCTCCACGTTCCCACTTCGTTGTTTGCATTTATTCTATCGCATCAACTCTGGGGAGCACGTCATCCCATCAACTATCTCGTTTCAGCTGTGGCCTCAAGCAGAAATTTTGCCCGATTCATGAATTTACATAGTGCTAGTTTTCGTTCGCAATCGTGAGTAGCTTGCTGGTAAGCCTCATAAGAAACATTCAACCGCAACGCTGCCCTGTCTTACAAATGCTCTGTAAAGGCTTGGCAATAGAGATCTTAGGTTACCGTTTCACTCTCAACCCCATCAGGAATCAACTTCACTTCAATGTGACCAAAATTGGTCTTTTCCCCACTTTTGTAATCATCTCTTCTCAAAAAAAGCATCAATACAGTTCCCAGTCGATCCTGACATGAATCCGTTTTTCAAATAAGCGTACTAATACAGGTGATCGCCGTTGTTCAACCGAACATCATGACGACGAGCTTTGGTCTGCGTCGCTATCCTCCTAAGGTACGACAGTGTTTCTTTCCGTCCGAACGATATTTGGCTCATTTCCAAATTTATACTCAGAGGAACTGCGAGGTCGAGTGTTTGACCAACTTTACGTTGACGAAATGTGGATGTGTTGCGCTGTGGATGCCTAGTAAGTATACAGTCGTTTCCTTATATAATTACAATCTGTAAATACTTTGCTACGGGTAGCGCAAGGCACGTAAGATGAGTGCAGTAATGAACTACACTTCAAATGGCTCAATTCATTTTTCGTCCGCCCTTCCATCCATTCTTATCAATGCCCTTATACAACAATCCTCTATAATTAGCGTGTTATTATAGTTTTAACTTTAAATAAGTAACTGAAAGCATTTTACTCACGAATTCGAAATGAGTCCTCGAAGACAAGCGATGAGGCAGAACAACAGATAACATGGCGAAGTAATATGAATGAATAGCTGCCCTGTGAGGAAATTCATTCGCTGCCCGCTCCTTTAGCTCGGGAGCTAATACACAATCGCTGAGACAAGACAGTAGCAGTTCCTGTTTTTCGTACAGCAACACTAACAGCTGCACACACATTTTAAAAATGTAAATTCACATTAAACAGTGCACCCACATAACAGATAGATCTAAGCCTTTCAGAATGGTGTAGGGTTTGACCTGCACTTTTCCTGTCCTTACATCAGTAAACTTCCTTCGATGCTTTGACTAACAACATTGAAAAGTAAACTATTTACGACTGGAACCCTGGAAGTACTTTAAACATTTGTTTTACAGGAAACGAAACGTCCCCTCTGTGTGGATCAGGAAGCAAGGAGTGTATGGTAGAAGCAGAAAGTAAGTTGGCATAACTAACAATTACAACATATACGACCTGAATTTGCTGCTTAGAAGATACATCCGAGGAAAGTAGTGTTTTGAATGAATGTGGTGAAAATGGAGATCTTCATTGAATAAAGGACTTCATAGAGTTTTACCTTTCATATATCAACCCAGATTAACTATCCATATCCCGCATCGCCACACTGCAGCGACGTTTGGAAGCCAAAGGAGAAGGAAAAAATTTGAAGATGCCAATCTCAGGAAGGATCTATTAACAGGAGTTAGTCAGTGAGTGATTAAAAACCTGTCCAGACATTCTTCTCAAAGGTGAACGTAAATAGGTGATCATTAAGAAAGTTTTGGAAAGAAATTGCTGACCTCATCTGTAATCTGTTTACTGCGCTCCTTTGACATTCCAAAGAGCTTGATCGATTGCATCAAACGAAGTTAACCTGTGCTGCCTGAAAGCTCCACGCTCCATCCCCCACTTATCTTTATTCTTACCTTCTTGCTTTTTTATTTTGTTCAATTATACTTAAATCTACAACTTCTATGTACAGGAGAGCTAAAACTCGTGGAAATTGAGGCAGCAAGAAACGATGACATCAACAGCAAATGCAACTGCCTTCCGTCCTGTCAATCTATCAACTACGACTCAGCGACGACTCAAGCAGACTTCAACTCGCTCAAAACTATCTTGTCTTACGGTGACAACGGTTCTGAATTGGCCGGGTAATTATCTACAAGGCCGGGTAATAATCTCATGAAATAAATGAATAATGTACAAAGTAAGTCGTCCCCTTTTTAAAACGAGCGGATGAGTATTTTCGGGTTTGCCTTTCTACAGTTTGAAAAGAGCAAACTAAGGTACAGTTTTTTGGGGTGGAAATTCAAGATGAGGCTAGGAAAGAGGTGGTGGGGTGTTGTAACTACACTGTTGTATCCCTGGGCTGTGACATAGCTAAACTCTGGTCTTGTGTCTTTCCTGCTGTTTAGCCAACATGACCACGCAGATTGATATTAAATATCAGATTGTGTCTCTATGGCAGAATGCTCAATGAGTGACAAGCGAAGTTGAACCCCTAGTGAAATGATCACGACGCAATCGAATCTTTCCCAATATCTAAGAACGCATCAGGGATAGGCGGACCCAAACATTTCGTTAGGGCTGGTTAGGGAATGCCTGACTGGTCTGAAGACCTTAACTAACGAAAACACTGTGTCGGGAGCTAGATGATAGAGAGGAATAAGGAGACTGACAAGCTAGCAAGAAAAGGATCTGAACTTCTCCCGGTGGGATCTGAGCACTTCGTAGAGAACACTCATGAATAATTCCTTGAGTTCAGTTGTTCCATAAGGAGGATGGCAAGTGGGAGAAAAATTGCAGGGCTGCCTATTGGTGGGATGTGCCTGGCAAAAGCATTCAAGGTTATTATTAGACTCTTCAGGAAGCGATCAGTAGAGGAATATTCAGAAAGAATAATAAACCAAAAAAGTTTAAAGTAAGTAGGGCTGGGAAAAGCTACGAGAAGCTTTGCGCAAGATATGTTTTATGTGTGGATAACAATGGTAAATAGTGTTCATTTTATTCTATCTTCTACATTCGAATGAGTTGATCGCACTGCTTCATTGCTTTCTTTCGATTTGTTTCAGTTATGAGTTATCACGGATAAAAGTTTACTTCAAAGACATGCAGTTTACCACGAGTCGTCGTAGCGAGCTTTTCGGCCCAGTGGATTTTTTAGGTAAGTTAGGTCTTCATTGTCTTTATCAGTTGAGCACATAGATGTAAAAAATGGTATCATCAGTGATGGGCTATGGGAGGCAAATAACGGTCACGACGGTGAATGGTAAGTGATCATCACAGTGCACCCCCTAATGGGTGTTGTGGGCCAGGCCTGAGTAAACAGCCCATGGGCTCAGTGTATGCGGCATGGTGGGAAAGACCCCTGCTCACCATTTTGTCCGGAAAAGAGAGAATATCTCATAGAAGGTAGCGTTTCCCCCCTTTTATCCTTTTTTTTTTTTTTAATTTTTATGTTTATTTTATTTATTTTGTCCCCTAATTTTTATTGCTAAGTTGTCGCTGGTGCTGTCCGCGGCGATGAGGCGGGTCTGTGGATCCTGCCTGCTGTTGTGGGGCTACTGGTGTCCATGTTTCCAAGTGAGGACGCCTGTTGGCTCACGCTTGGGCGAATTTTGTGAGCCTGCGTATGACCGCTTTCAAGGCCAAGAGCTAGCTGGCCCGCCTGTGCTCGTTCCAGGAGGCAGCATCCTCCACAGCTCTGGTACCACAGGGGCAGGCATGAAATTGACGTCTTTTGAAAAAGAGAAGCCTGGCGTTAAATGCACCGTGGCCCGGCAATAACTGGATAGCTGGAAACGTCGGGTGCCACCAACCGTGTCATAGGCGCTCTTGAATGACAGGCACTAGAGTGTGCAAGTGACGGGCCGTGCTTGCCGTATCGTTTTCTACCTGCCAGCGATCGATTGTCCACCAGCGAGCCAGCTTGAGATGTGCCTCCACAGTTTCCACTTGGTTCAGCGCTGGAAGTCGGTGCTGAAGTTCACCATGGTAGAATTCCAGGGTATCCTTTTTTATGTACAACCTGAGCACCTCTAAGTCTAGGAGGAGGTCGAGTGGTGGAACCAGCCAGCACCTGTAGGGCCAAGTGGGATGTGGTCCTGTAGGCCGGGAGTATTGCCAGAAGCACGCCCCTTTGCAGTGTTCTTGCCCATTGTCGATCTCTCTGCCGCTGCATAGACTGGCTGAAACACTGCAGAGTAGTACCTCATGCGTGTGTGGGCTGAGGCTCCCACTCAACCTGAATAGGTCTGTTTCCTTATCCAAATGACTGCTCTGTAACCCCCATTAGACATTCAACCTTATCCTGACCACAACTAACCAGTGGCCACTTGGGATGTGCAAAGTTCGACAAGGACAATAGCCCCTTGCGGCTTGAATTAGTAGCCTCGAAGTGTTGATTGCTTGTATAGGTTAAACAGAAGGGTTACATTTAAAAAGATGACGTACTCTTGAAGAGAATCGTTCCAATATAGAACGCAATAGTCAAGCCCATTCTCGCTACTTAGGTCTAGTGGGCGCATGAGTTGGCCACTGTGGAAAGATATTTATTATTCAAGTCTTCGTTATTTAATGCACCACTACATTACTTCGTGCCCCACCCCCTCATATCAATCACAAGAGTGGAAGGTTAATTGGCTTTTATGTTTTCAGCAAACGTCGGAGGTCTCCTCGGTCTGTTCTGCGGCATCAGCATCCTCAGCCTGTGTGAGATCGTTTACTACGTCACACTTCGACTCTGGGCGAATATCCGTCTCATCAAGAAAAAACACGAGTCCGTTGACAAGGAAGACCCGCCAACTGCTGTGTCGCCTCCGCCGATGACCCGTGAACTTAAAGCTCAATAAGCTTCTAAATAATAAAATCGCCCTTTTCATATTACGACAATTGCAATATTTGTACTTAACTAAACCACTGAATGTACTGCGCAACGTACAGACGTGAGATGAGTACTCGATTAGACTTTTGTTTTTCATACTCTTTTATGTGAAAGGTTCCTACACTTGGGTGGTACTTGGTACTCCACGAGGGCCCAGGCGGAGTGATGGAGCTGCTGCACAGACCTTCAGAACGGTTAAGTGTTGCGGCTTTAGTTCCCCGCATGCCCCGCTATTTGCCGAGTAAGCGAGTATCCTTCAGTTCAAAACTGTTGCGAGAGTGCAGGATGTGGCTTAACTCCTTAGCAACGCGAATAGAGTTAATGTGTATTGGATTCCAGGACACAAGGGGATCATTGGAACCCCATCTGGCCAGACGCGGTTCGTCTACGGTACCCATTGGTCCACCACCCCATTGTGGGATTTCTCTGTCACTAATAAATAGGACTGGGAGAACACGCCAGAAGACTGAATCAGACAATCTGGAACGCTGCAGGAGTAAGACACTCCAAACGCTTTGTCTCAGAGCAATCAAATGAGATAAAACACAACCTTCTGAGGATGGAGAGGACTTAAGGCAGATTGTTGGGATCATAACCGGGCACTGCAGAATGAACAAATACACGTATGTTATGGGCATAGTCGACACCCCTCGATGCAGGTGGTGTGGCACGGATGAAGAGACTCCCTACCATGTCCTGGCCCAGTGACTTTTGGTCTTTGGCACCACTTCTCCCAGGATGGACACCAACGAAGACTCTTTCAGGAACTGACTGGCTTTCCTCAGGAGGCTAGGCATTGACCTGTAAGACATTAGGACTGGCACAATCGGTCATCTGGCCGCCGTGCACATCCCACCTGTGGGACAGTCAGAAGACTATACATATCCCTCAGTTCGCAAATGCCCCGCAAACAGTCAAGAAGAAGAAAAAAACTTCTGCCACTTGCACAGCAATATTTCTTAATATATTATTTTTTTCAACTAAATTCTGCTCTGAATTCCACCATCCACATCGGCAATTCTTCCCCATTAAGTTTTAATCTCCCGTACAAGAGCATAATTTCGAAAGGAATATTAAAATTATTGCCGTACCGTTCAAAGTTTTCGAAGATGTTAACTGTCCCTGGCTTTGCGAAGTAGAAAGGTAAGTTATGTAATCAACTGAAACAAACGTTTTTCAGAGCCTGCCAAGTCCAAAAAACCCTGCAAATTATTACACAACGGTTTATTATTCTCATGAACAGCTTAACCTAGTATTACTGCTCCGAGACCCATTCCATTCGATTCAGCATCGAAAAATACCAGTTAACCATACGAAACCTCACCTGACTACAATGGAACTACAAAAACTAAATATTCTTCCAGCGCCAGGCGCCCATAAACGTCTGTAGGCATTTATGATCCGATGTAGGGGTGTGCGGGGAAGTGGCCCTAACCTTCCTCCGCCCCGTCGGGCAAAAAGAGTCGGGGAAATTTTGATAGGGACTTCCAGCGAGACGTTGCTAGTCGAGCGGATGGGTGGTTTTGATGGGACGTGTGGGAGTGAGGGAGTACTAACGACGAAACGTTGACTTCCGCTGTAGTTCCCGCGAGTTCTTTCAATTAGTTGACTCTAATAATGACTGTAATTTCCCTATACGCAGTTGTACACGTCTGATACTCATTGCATTCGACCCAGGATGTAAAAATACCTTGAAAACGATACGAATCTCGGCTTATTTGCGATTATGCTTCGTTTTGTTAAATTTTTTAACCATTTTTTGTCCATAACAAACATGGGCTTCGTCCGTTGTAAAACCTTTTTCGCGACCGAAAACATAGGGTTATTATTCAGAATGAATAATAAGCCAAAAACACTTGCCTGAAAAGGGACTGTGTGTGTGTAAGCTTGATTGAGAGAAAACGGCCGACCCAAATCAGCTCAAACTTGATATCTCGCCAGCAGATTACCACGGGACGCCTAAATAAGATGATCAGAATCCACCCAAAACTAAGTATAGTTATCAAAACACTAAATTTTTCTTCTCAAAAACAGCTTTAACGAATTTTGACTAATGTTCTTGCGTAAACAGCTCCAAATAACACAACACTTCCGTGACATTCTTATACTTGGGAAAATGACGAGAGCGGGACAATATATTACCGAACATCGACGAAAATTCGTTCAAATGTTACTAGAATCTTCAGAAAAATTGAGCTAGGTAGTCCAATAAAATACCTATTCGCTCATGAGGTGTATAACGTTAAGAGCGACTCAATCAGTTTTAACCCGATTATTCTGGAACAATGATTGACAGCCTCATCAATTCTCAGTATACCGATTGCTCAATAATGGCTAGAGCGCAAGTATGTGCAGCACAATCATTTCCGGAACTGTTAGCGCTACCACCTTCTCAAATGAACTGAGTGACAATTAATTTTTAGAAAAAGCCCAGAAAACCAGTGAATTTATGTAGAGCTAAGGAAAGGTGTGTGATGCGGCGCACACTATATGTTTGCTTTCTTTTTATTTCGCATTTAATTTTTAATCAGCCTAAGTTCAATTTTCCCGTTTTGTATTCGTTCATTTGTAGGTGCCCTGAAAAGTCTTGAAGTTTTAGTTGTTTTTAGTTTCGTTATCTTACATTTTTGTTCGTTTAAGTTAATTTTTTTACGTTTTTCACTCCCACTCGCCGTTTTTTGTGTGTAGTTTCAATTTTTTCTGAGGGCGTGGGTTCACGTGTGGTCCATAAATCGATAAATTAAAATCGTACAACGTGAATAAACAGAATGCTCTTCTGTCTCTATCTTTGTTGCTCTTCCGAGAAACGCGTTGCAGTTTACAAACATTCGGGCGCTATTTCACTTAATTTGGTTAAAACTATTTGAAACTAATTGGAAGAGGGTGTTGTTGCTAAACCACTGCGCTACGACCGCCACTTGCTAGTAGAGCACTGTCCCTAAAGTTCACATCAGCTCAAGACATTAGAAGTGGGGGAGGAAAGGTTTAGATCTAGTAGTGAAACAATTTTTAATTAACGTTCACAGGTTTAGTTAATAGTGCACATAAAGTTTGTACTTATATTTACGCATGTTTAGTTACCTTATAATATCAACAATTAATACTTTATCATTAGTTCTAACGTCTTTGAATCATAAGCAGTTATGTTCTGAAAGGTGAAGATATGAAGCAGAGGTATGCTGGATATGCAGCATCGCATTTCGTGGGTTATGAGTCGCGGCCGATAGTGCCTAACCTACGGAAAGACCGAGACCCAGAAGTTGTCCCAGGTGAATGGTTGTGCCGTCGTCTTTCGTCTGTTTGGTTGACTTCGTCTTCTCTTCAATCACCATCGGCTCTCTCACAACTCTCAATTCAGCAATCACACCCGAGGGTTCCAAATCTCGGGTAGCCAGATCTTCCTCCCCTGAAATGAAGGAAGGATTTCATTTGTTGAAAATGCAATCCAATAGGCAAAGTTTTGGCAAGTTACATTGAACTGTGTTCATGGCTCAAATGAAGTGAATCATGATAAAATGAGGTGGATACGAATACCTGGTTATGTAAAGCCTACATGACATGAAATGGTGATGGCGGCAATGAAATGATGAAATATTCCCATTGAATTACATTTTCAAACATTATTTTGAGGAATCACAGAGTAATCTGGTGCGTTCTCGATTTTCAATTATAATGTAATCCGATTTGTCTGTAGTAGCCGTTATATTTTCCGTGGCTTCCTTCCTTTCACGTTTCTGTACTCCTGGATTTATTGTTCTTCTTCCTCTGGATATTCTTTTTCATGTTCATCTTCTTCATGTTCATATTCATCTTCTGGTTCTTCATCTTCATCATCTGGTTCTTCTTCTTCATTTTCATTTTCTGGTTCTTCGTCGTTTTCATCTTCTGGTTCTTCATCGTCTCCATCTTCTGGTTCTTCTTCATCTTCTCCATCTTCTGGTTCTTCTTCATCTTCATCCTCTGGTTCTTCATCGTCTCCATCTTCTGGTTCTTCTTCATCCTCTCCATCTTCTGGTTCTTCGTCTTCTCCATCTTCTGGTTCTTCTTCATGTTCATCCTCTGGTTCTTCTTCATGTTCATTCTCTAGCTCTTCTTCATGTTCATCCTGTGGTTCTTCTTCTTCATTTTCATCTTCTAGTTCTTCATCATCATCATCTTCCGGTTCCCTTTCATCCCATGGTTTTTCGTCTCCATCTTCGTCTTCTGGCTCTTCTTCATCGTCATCGTTGTGTTCATTTTCCTCTTCTTCTTCTTCTGCATGATCTTCTTTTTCAGCTTCATATTCCTCATCTGCTTTCTCTTCATGTGGTTCTTCATCAACTATTTCTGGTTCTACTCTTTCTCCTTGAACTGGCTCTACGAAACTCTCCAACTCATCACTTCGAGTCTTTGCTGGCATTATTAAGCTTCTTTTGACTCTCGCGTCTTGTGGTTCCATCATCAAATCCCAGTTCACCGTGTCCTCTTCGGTATCATCATTATTGTCGTCTTCTGAATAATCTGAGTTGCTGTCGGAGTAGTAATAATCATCAATTTCCTTTTTCACTCGAATTTCTCCCACATGGGCATTTCTCTGCGCCAGTATTTTGTATGGCAAGGGCATTTTGGTGTGATGATGTTTAGGCACGAGTATCCAATAGTGTATTGTTGAGCCATCTATGTGTTCTACTCCTGATTGGACTTCTACATCATCAGAAGTAAAAAAATGAATGTTGGATGGGGACTTGGAAAAGTAATAGCTGTAATAATATCTTGTGAGTAGTTTGTTTAGAGATTTTTGTGCAGGTTGTTCCAATTCCTGCATTGCCTTGCCTGGAAGGCTTTTTGAGGTTATCTCCACACCTACACAATCACTCTCGTTACTGCTGGAGTCATGGTCAGAAACATCATCTTCATCACTGCTGGAGTCAGGGTCAGAATCATTACCTTCATCACTGCTGGAGTCCGGGTCAGAATCATCACCTTCATCGCTGCTGGAGCTTTGATCAGAATCATCATCATCCCCAGTACTGTCACCATCGCTAGTACTATTCCCATCCCCAGTGCTCTCTCCATCTCCAGCACTATCATCTTCACCAGTACTTTCTCCATCTCCAGTGCTATCACCACTACTGTCTACTTCGCCTGTGTTATCTCCAGTATCATCACCTTCACCAGTACTGTCTCCATCTCCAGTGCTATCACCAGTACTGTCTCCATCTCCAGTGCTATCACCAGTACTGTCTCCATCACCAGTGCTATCACCAGTACTGTCTCCATCACCAGTGCTATCATCAGTACTGTCTCCATCTCCAGTGCTATCACCAGTACTGTCTCCATCGCCAGTGCTATCACCAGTACTGTCTCCATCGCCTGTTTGATCTCCAGTATCATCACCTTCACTACTACTGTCTCCATCTCCACTGCTATCACCTTCATCACTGCTAGAGTTGTGATCAGAGTCATCTCCTTCGCCAGTACTGTCTTCCTGGCTTGTACTATTATCTAGTCCATCAGTATCCCCTTCATCACCACCGCCACCACCACCACCACCGTCTTCTTGTGTTTCACTGGTTGCATAGTGCCCACCTGTAGACCCGTATCCGCTGCCACCGCCGCTGCCACCATTGTCACCACCTCCTCCGCCACCACCACCACCGCCGCCACCTCCACTGCCATAGCCCCCTCCTCCTCCTCCGCCGCCATAGACTCTTCCGATGATGCCTTCTCGTGGCGAGTGAGGCAGTACAAAAGCTCCTGAAAATGTTACCGCATTAACGATATACTGTTTTACTAGGAGAATGAACTGGATACTAAAATGATGACACAAGAAAAGAGAATTAGTTTAATTTATTCTTGTGGAAACGTGCCATGTAAAGCTAGAATATGAAATGATGGATCCGAGTTCAGACCACCTTACATAGTAATCGTTATCACCTTGAACTGCACCCAATGAACAGCTGCCAGGAGAGGTGATGGTATGAACAGCATCCACCCGTTTCGTATGTTCCTCAAGAGTTCTCGATATTGGGGGCTAACAGGTAATGAAATCCTGCTAGATATGGAGGGACTGGAAGAGGAAGGACCTAAGTCCAGTGGTCGTACGAAAGAACAAGTGGTGCAAATGTCATCTCAGACCAGGAACCTACCCACATCAACGCTTTGAATAAAGTTGAGGGAAAAGTCTTAGATGCCCCAGCCGATATTAGAAATGCACACCAGGTACCCGTTCAGAGGAGAACATGCAAGACAATTTGCTTCCTCCATGTGGCCCTGGAAATGCATGTAGGGTGGCATTCTGTCTCACTTTACACTTGGAGAAATGTCATTATCCTCGTTTGACTACTCAAGTGGAGGTGAATCCAAAAGAACACCCCCCCCCCTCTTTGGGCACCAGTGCAACTCCACAGTGCAGAAGAGTGCCATTACTCCACGTATTTAAAATGTTTGTCCTCAGGAAAATCACCTTAACAACACTGTAAACTATGGTATAGGAAATTTCGACGAATATCGATTCTAATGCAGTTTTCTCCTTGTAAATCCAGCAAATACAATGATAATTTACCCAAACAGCAGTAGTTAGGGGCATCCTACGAAATTCCGGAATACAAATTATTGTCATTTTGTTGAATAAGTTTTTTCCTATAATTCCAGAACTGTAAAAATTGCTCTGTTCTTCGATCATTGAACTGTCAAGGTTAACGCAACAGGGTCAAACGTGTTCCGAGATATTTCATTGAATCGCTCAGCTTCAGCTTTCAATCGAAATGATTGACCGCCTAGCAACCCTTTTAGAGCTGAGCTGATCCCTCGTTCATTTCCAAAGTAATTCAAACTGACAAGTTTGGTAATTCAATTTACCGGTAACTGCAACGGCGACAGCGATGAGCAGCAGCACCCCGGCGATCCCACGACTCAGACTCATGTTGAACATCGAACGTTGACTGTTGAGCGTCTTCGATGTCACTTCCACTTTATAAACCCAACTAGAAACGCGAAGGTTTGGATCTCATGTAGCGAAGAGCCCTCAACTTTATCGGCTTCGACGACACTGGGGACCTGACAGACAGCAGATTAGCTATTCAAGCGCCTTCCCACCCTGAAGAAGCCGCGAGTAAATGAAATGAGCGAGAAGATAAAGAGTCAAGCGAGCAGCCTTTTTTCCCTTCGGCTTATCGCCTAACTTTCCCAACTTGAAGAAACGTCGACCAGTCTGTTAATTCACACGACAGCCAGAGACTCGGAACGAGTTGGACGTGACATTTGATTCTTCGGCTGCGACATAAAAATATTGCGTTATTTACGAGGTCCTCCAAGGCCATTTGATACCTACGTCTCTTACTTCCTCAAAAAATATATGGTGCGACGCGTAACACAACTTGACTCGGTCCCAAGTCCATTCAGGCATTGTTACCGCTCTACCAACCTTCACCTTCACCTTCATTGTGTGGCCATTGCATAGGTGATTTAGGAAGATGCTCTAGAAGATCTTTTTGAATTCCGGGATTTCATGGGAACCCTAATTAAACTACCTCTGCGTAGGTGACTCATTGGACTACCAACAGTAAAAAACCTCTCGTTTTCGTTACACTTTGGTTGGTTTTTGTAGATGAAAATTGCTCGTGCAATAGCGGAATATCAAATCGGAGCTCCTATCATCTTTCAATCGTGCTCGTAAAGTGACGCACATAGACCACTTAAAACGTCAGTATCCGAACAAACCGGTATGTTTTTTCAGCCGATCGCACAACTTACTTAATAAAATATACAGTAAGATAATACGTAATGCTACGAGAGCAACGAACTGATGATGACATTCAGTGTGGCAGACAAAATAGAGGAAACTTATGAAAATAAAGGTCTGCCTGAGAACTTGACTTCTTAGTTGGCTTAAATCAGACTTCGTAGAGATGCACGGAAGAAGGTGAGACGAAATCGTGTCGAAACGAGTTGCGTTGCTCTAAAAACGTTTAACATGCGTTATTGCGATATCAAAGCAACTTACTTGAATGCTGGTCCATAACTATAGAACCCCCAAGTGTTAACAAATTATAACGAAAAGTCGGATTTTGAGATGCACCTCTTCAAAATTTGACGGTGTGATTTGTTGGAACGCACAAGATGTGATTTGACTGTAACAGGAGGTAACAGAATGAGAGCTTAAAAATGTTGAGACGAACGTCAACTACTGGTCCTCATCAAGCCTTCAACTAACTGCTCACGAGATCCTCAATGCGTGAATTCCACCAAACCTGTGAATAACAGATCAACAGAATAATCAAGATCGGTTGAAAGTCGCAAGTTTCTTTGTGATGTACCGCACAACATCTAAGGTCTGGTAAAACCGTCGACCTCAGTGACAGAGCATTTCTCAACTTACCCCGCACGCAGGTTGAAACTATTTATTGACGGAGTTCAACAGCGGAGGAAATCGATGCCCACAGATTCTTAGTTATATATAGTAGTATATATTCTTATATGATGACGTAAACACTGAATTGACCAGCCGTTAAGAGATAATTTAAATTTGTAAAATGTGTTCAAATTTCGTTCATCTCTGGTTTTAAAGAAATTGAATGACAATTTTTTTAGTACTACCCTTTTTTTCAATTTTCCCTTCAATCTTTCATTTCCTGGTTGCATTCATAAAGATAATAACAAAAACGGTACGTAGCGACACACAACTTTCCACAACCCCGTCAATTCGACGACTTGCTACATATACGGGCGCTGCATCTTCCTTTTTGAGAAAATTGGAAAAACTGATAAATACGGATAATAAATCTACTGATAAACAGAAACGGAAAACATTAAAGAACAAAATGTGGGTATAGGATGCCTGAAGACACTCTTTAAGATTGATCACATTCAGCGACGCAGTTACTTGGGGGAATATCTCGTGCGTTGCAACACACAACTTTCCTTAGCTCTTCGTCAATTCACTTTGTACATGGCCTTTGAACTTGGTCAAACAACACTTCACAGCAGCAGGAAGCGGTAGCGCCTCGTTTATTGTGCTGCTCGTACTCATTGCAGGACCATTATTGAGCAATTGGTACACAGATAATTAATGAGGCTGTAAACACGATTTAAAAAAAAAAAGCATAGTAATCACTTTTGCAGAGTTATATAGTTATATTGAGAGCTATCAATATAAAAAATTTAATCAAAATCGTTAGAGCCGTTTTTGAGAAAAAAAATATTTGGTGTTTTGATCACTATGATAACTATAGTTAACTTTCGGTGGATTTTGTTCAATCCCTTATTTTGGCGTCCCATGGGAACCTGCACGCTTGATATCAAGTTTGAGTGGATTTGATACGGTCGTTTTCTCTAAAAATCGTTCACAGACAGATCTGTTTCTTTATTTCATGACTGTACCTAAACCCTCGACGAGGGTTATATCAGTCATAGAAGTTGCGGTTTCGCTAATATGCAAGAGGCCGGCCCCTGCAGCATCCACCGAACTCAGACCTGTGGAGGTACGGCAGGTATGTGGTCGTTAGCCAGTCTCACCGTAGAGAGCTGTTGCCCGTGTGTTACCGCGCAGAGGTGACCACCTGAGGAATCCCGTACCATCTGGGAGTAGTTCTTAATCTGGTTCCCTACCTGATCTTACTGTTTACTTGGGTGGCAAGTTTCAAAAGGACTGATCAACTATAACCACGTTTCTTAGCCATTACCTTCTTTGCGAACTTTGCAAAATGGTTATAGGCTTCCTTTGTAGCAGTCAAAGCTGCTAAGTTCGTTTGCCCTCTCAACAACCGTCGCTCACTGTTGTAGAAACTACAGTGGAGCAGCACATGGTTTCTTGTTTCCTCCGCACTGGAGGCACAAGACGTGCATAATGGAGAGTCTTTCAGAGAAAAGAAGTGGAGCCGCGCATTGAAGTCACCATGTCCCGTGAGGAACTGGCAAATCCAGTGGTCTGGCTCAACCCATTTTCTAGAAAGACGTTCACGGATGTTGGGGAAGAACTCATACGTATCACGTCCCTTTGACGAGGATTCCCATCTCGCTTGCCATTTCTCTAGAGCCCATTCATCGATGGCGGCAAGTTTCTGTTCTGTGGTGAGATCCGCACGGAGTTCAGCCCAAAGCGGGGAAGCTGCCGTTTCACTCTCCACTTGTCAATCATGCACTCAACAGCCAAATCAACTGGTAACTGACCAGTGATCACCTGGAGTGCTTCCGTTGATACAATCTTGTAGGCCTTGGTGATCCACAGGAGCGCGGCTCTCTGGGATTGGGCCAATACTCTCTTTTGATTGACTGTTAGTTTGCTACCCCAGACAACAGGGCAGTAGCCAATCACACCTAAATAGATGGCCTTATACATGAGGATGGTGTCGTGGTAACACACACCCCAAGTGGCCTTAGTAATGGCACGCAGTGAGGCAAACCTTGCAATGGTAGTGCCTTTAAGGGACTGGAGGTGTTGGTTGAAACCCCACCTCTCACCTATATTCACTCCTAAATACTTGACGTGCTTTTCAAGAAGGAGCCTGTGGCCGCCAAAGCGTATTGTGGGTGGATTATTCACTTTCCCTTTCAAGAGGATTAGCTGGGTTTTTTCCTCAGCCACCTGCATCTTGACGTGCTCGCACCATTGGTTGACAGTGCGGAGCACGTGGTGGGTTTTTTCTTCAATTTGGCGGACTGACTCTGCAAAGATCAGCACAGTCAAGTCATCCACATAGGCGTACGGCTCGCAGTCAGTCTCCATGAGTTTCCTGAGAAGACCTTCGAAGAAGGCATTCCAGAGTGCTGGTCCTAGGACCGAGCCCTGTGGGCACCCCTTCTCAATCTTTCTTCGGACGGAGACATGCCTACTTTCGATCGTAGCAGTTCTGTCTGTCAGGTAACTTCTGACGAGCGAGTACAGGTTGCGGGGGATTCCCCTACCTTTGAGTTCATTAAGGAGCGCTGGCCACCAAAGGTTGTCAAACGCTCCTCTGATGTCAATCAGAACTGCTACGACGTACTTAGCCGGTGCCAGCAGGGAAACACGCCGAATCTCGACAATGACATCCTGCGTGGACCTTCCTTTGGTACACCCGTATTGCCTGCCTGTGAGGTTGCGGCCAAAGACTCCTTCGAGGGACTGCAACATCAAGATTTCTAGTGTTTTGCCTAATATGGAAAGAAGGCTGAGTGGTCTCCATGATCGCGGGTCCGACTGATTGCGGTCGCCTCCCTTTTGAAGAGTGACAACGCGCGCAGACTTCCACTGAGTGGGGAACTGTCCGACCTGCAGACAGTCATTAAATAAATTAAGGAGACCGCTGGAGATTGTCCGCTCAGCCTTCCTTAGCATATTGCTTTCTATTTTATCTGGCCCAGGAGATTTGTTGGGCTTTAAGGTCGCAAGAGCCCTGCCGAGGTCGCCTGTTGTCCACAATGGGATGTCGGGCTCGTTCGGAGGGTCCATGATCAGCTCCTCGCTGCCCTCTGGGCTTCAGTGTCTCGAGCTAGTTGGTCATCTGGGAACGCCTTCTCAAGGAGGGTTTCCAGTGAACGTTCGATACTGCAGGCCCAGCCTGACTCATTTTGCATCGCAGCTAAGACCTGCTCTACATTTGCTTTTCCTATGGAGGACTTGTAGTGTCTGCCCCAGGGGTTCTCAGAGCTCTCCGCTTCCACAAAATTTCGCCAGCCTTGCCGTTTGGCTCGTTTGATGGCGCGGTGGAAGGCCTTCTTCTCTTGGATGAAGGCAGTTCGGAGTGTTGCTCTGGCATCAGGGTCACGAGTGTTTTGGTACATCCTTCTGGCTCCATTTGCACTTTGCTTGAGGGGATTAAGTTCCTCAGTCCACCATGGGACTTTGATCGCCCTGTGCTTCTGTTGGCCAAGTACAGAGAGCCCAGCAGAGTGCAGTGCTGTGGTAAATGTGTCCACTTTGCTGTCCACCTCTTCAGGTGTGGATGCTTGCACTATTAGGTCGGTGTCTGCGGCACGCAGTTCACCTTCCAGTACCCTAAAGAATTGCGGCCAGTCAGCATTTTTGTGCGGAATCGCTTTTCACGCGTGTCTTTGCAGAGGATGTTATCATCCGTAATGGCAAAGTCAATAACCATGTGATCGCTCTGCGTTGCACCTGGTACGACTCGCCAACCCTTCAATTTGAGTAGCAGGGTGTGGGACACGGCTGTGACGTCTATACACGACCTTCCTCCCGGGCCATCATAGGTCGCCTCAGTCATGGGGTCGTTGGCAACAACCAAGTTGTACCTGGTGAGCAGCTCTATATACGCCTCGCCCGCCCCATCCAGGGTTGGGGATCCCCACAATGGTGATCTGGCGTTTGCATCAGCACAGACTACGCAGGGTCGTCCTGATAGGCCTGCTAGAGCCCGCTCGAGTGGTTCAAGGCTGTTGGCAACTGGTGCGCCAAATTGCCTGTAAAATGATATTACAACCAGCTCAAAGCCACCGGCTCGGATGAGCACAGCGGCCAAGTGCTGGCTGTTCAGGTGAGTGAGTGCGAGCATGTCAATGGACGGGTCGATGCACAGACCCACAGACCATTTTCCCAAATTGCAACACACAACATTCCTTAGCTCTACGTCAATTCACTTTGTACATGGCCTTTGAACTTGGTCAAACAACACGTCACAGCAGCAGGGAACGGTAGCACCTACAGTTCTGGAATTTATTGTGCTGCTCGTACTCATTCCAGGACCATTATTGAGCAATTGGTACACAGATAATTAATGAGGCTGTAAACACGAATTTTTTGAAGAAGGATAATAATCACTTTTGCAGAGTTATTGGGTAATAACTGTTAGAACTGGTAGTAAGCAAAACGGCGGTAGTTGAAATTCAGAAATTTCTGAAGTGAGCCCCATGTGCCTCATGAGCGTTTTTAAACACTCACCCTTTAGGTATTGGATTGGACTACAATACCAATTTTTTTTAACATTCTACAAAAATTCCAGCGGAGTGTACAAGGAAAAAACTGCGCTAAAAACGCTTTTCGTCGAAACTTTTGATCATTTATTGTGCTGCTCTCGTCATTTTCCCACGAATGGGAATTTTATGGTGTCATTGCCATATTGGGAGCTATCAATATAAAAATTTAATCAAAATCGTTAGAGCCGTTTTTGAGAAAAAAAAAATTTGGTGTTTTGATCACTATGATAACTATAGTTAACTTTCGGTGGATTTTGTTCAAACCCTTATTTTGGCGTCCCAGGGTAACCTGCACGCTAGATATCAAGTTTGAGTGGATTTGGTACGGTGGTTCTCTCTAAAAATCGTTCACAGACACACATACACACACAGACACACACACACACAGACCATGTTCCCAAATAGTGTTTTTCGGACTCAGGGGGTTCTGAAACGTAAAGATCTGAAGAGAACTCAAAATTTTTTTTTCAGCCGATTACATAACTTTCCTTTCTACTTTGTAGAGCCAAGGAAAGTAAAAAGGGTAATTTCAGAGAAAGAGTCGTCCAGTTGAAACTGCCGAGCTACTGCATTCTGGGTATAATGAGTTGGAGACTTGACAATGAGCTGCTTTAGAGATGTCGCATCATTTCGACGACGGGAGAAACACAGAAGTGAAAGGTGCGAAAGAAAACTAGCGGTGATGATGAGGCACTTGATAAGACTGATGAGGAGGATGAGTGAGGAGCAAAGACAATGAAGGAAAGGAAATAAGAACTCGTGTTGACAGTTCCATTAATTATCTACGTTGATTCGCATTGGGCTTCACCGGTACGAAATTGAAAGAATATGTAAATAAGAGGTCGGTATAGGAAAGTATTGCGCAGTCTCACTCCAATACGATGACTCCCGACGAGGCCAAAGGGAACCTTGCAAGCCCTTGTTAAGCTTTACGATGAATAGGAGCAGCGCGGTCGTTTCGATTAGGCGAACAAAATGGAGCTTCGAGGGAAACTAATTAGTTGGCTGGAACGGTGAGAACGGTTACCATGTCACGCCCTCAGCAAACCTCCAGATGAGGAATGCAAAGGTGAGGAGGATGCTTAGTTTCTTAAATACTTGTTTCGTGACATAATTTTCCGACATCATTTCGTTCCCTCACAGCGTGACGCTTTTTGGCAGTTTAGCGAAGATTAACGCATATTCCACGCTAAAATAAAAGGCTTGTTGCATCAACAAGTCAACTGGATTGGAATATTTATGGTTTAATAAATTACTTTATTCTTCGAAGTGAACAGATTACAGACTGCAAATCAATAGGCTTCCAGCCCACAATTCAACTGGTCCTACATTACTATACCGAACAATCATTTGGCCTTTAAGTTTTGGTCAATGTATTGAAGGCAAGTAATTGCACTGTCAACGACATAAACTATCAATTTATTGAAGACTATCTTTCGACTTTTACACGTTAATCATGTTAATATCATCCTAAATTAGCAAACATGTCAGAAAATAGTGCAAAATTGTTAATGAAACGGAATAATCAAAGATACGTAGTGCGACGTATCTCATACATGTCAGAATATGACTAGTACAGACTCACAGTTTGAAAGTCCTTCTCATCATCCCTGATCTCAATTTCATTTTTCTAACTCACGTACTTCGCATACTGCCCCTAGTCTCGAATTTGAGTTAATTCGATTACTCAACGTCCGAACAGTAAAGCAGAAGAATCAAATTTTTTGGGTCCCCGCCGTGGTCTTAATAATAAAGAAACTGAGGCGATTCGCCCGTTTATGTGTGGTCTAAGTTTACCTACGTAAACCCGTTCAGTCCGAGTGTCAACCAAAGACGGACTCAACCCAACGAGTACGTCAACTTCGACCGAGTTAATTAACGTTATCGTATCTCTCGTTGGATCTCGAAAATGGGTTAAGTAGTATTTTACTCACGTTTATAAATAAACCGGTATTCAGAATTCCCCGATAATTCTTCACTATTCTTGGATTAAACACAGATAGGACGATTACTTAAATTATCGGCCGCATTAAGAGATAGCCGAATCTCTACTTGATGGTAAGAATGAAAAATGGCTCTCACAACAAGTTATTTCTCCTCGATGATCAGAATATCTACTAATTGAAATAGGAGTTTCTCGATCTGAGTATTTGAATAACCGATGCAATTCGCACTTCTGAACAATTCGACGGCAGTTGGCGATTTCTGTTTGCGATTCTTTTAAATTCAGGTATGTATCTAAACTCTATAATTGTGAGCGTTGCAAAGGTATATTTGTCACGATTACGGTTGCGATTGTCACCGTGATTCTTTGGTCTAGTAGAGCAAAAAGATGTGGTACCATTCGATCGTGTTGAGCGATTAGCCTGAAGAACCGCTTGCAGACAGTTGATGTCTTGTCTCGTCGTGTCCACACAATGATTTGAATCGTTTTAGTCTCCCTTTCTCTACCCATCACGATGGAAGATGTTGCTGTGTGTGGTATAAATGTATGCTTTTCAATACCATTAGAGTCAACTAATTGCAAGAACTCGGGGGAACTACAGCGGAAGTAAACGTTCCGTCGTTAGTACTCCCTCCCGTCTCATTAAACCACCCACCCGCTCGCCTCATAACGTCGTGTCAATTGCCGAGGGCTCACTGGAAGTCCCCGTCAACATTTCCCTGACTCTTTTTGCCCGACAGGGCGGATGAAGGTTAGGGCCACTTCCTCTGCACACCCCTACATCGGATCATAAATGCCTACAGATGTTTACGGGCGCCTGGTGCCGGGGGTATATATTAGGTTCCGTTGTTCCATTGTAATCAGGTCATGTTTCGTATGGTTTACTAGTATTTTTCGATGCTGAATCGAATGGAATGGGTCTCAGAGCAGTAATACTAGGTCAAGCTGTTCATGAGAATAATAAACCATTGTGTAATAATTTGCAGGGTTATAATTTTTATCTATGCTAAATGGACTTTCAGAGGAACATTTATTGAGAACAAAATGTAAGTATTAACTATCCGAAAACCTCCTGAGAGTTTGGTGAAAATCGTTGAAGTCGGTTTGCTTAAAAGCGTAAAGAACCCATATTTGCTTCATAAACTTTCATCTCCGTTCACCGTATTTTCATGAAGATATGTATAGAGAAAAAAGTTAGGTATTGATTAGAGGAAGATAATTTGAAAGTTTGATGAAAATCGTTAGAGCCGTTTTCGAGAAACTCGGCCCTACGGGCCTCGCCAAGGGGCTGCGCCCCCTGGACCCCCCTTTTTGTTTTTATTTAGAGCCTGCTGCTACAAGTATAGAAACGTAGAATACGCTTTAGCCTCGATTGGACGCTGAACTGCTGAACGTTCAACGGTGATTATCAAACGTGTATAAGCGTTTAAGTAACGTACACTAACGATGTTATTGATATGGCGGGCGAATATGGAATCAATGCACGATCCACCACGATAATCCGCATTCTTGTATGTGACAATACAAACGTGCGCAAATCAATAGAAAAACGACGGTTTATATTGATCACATTACCCATTTCGTACTGACGAGATCTGATCACCCGAGGGACATCTCGCAGCGTGTACTGCCCTTTTGTAGTTTTGTAATACTTCGATACGAACTGGGTTATAGTTACTTCCGCCATAGCATCACGTGGCCGTCGTTCGTATTTTTGTATCATGCTTTCTTTCCATATGTCGGTGGATTCATCGTTCAGATATTGTTCGTCGAGCTGTTTCCTCGTTTTCAAGACCTTCTGTCGTTCGTGAGGCCAAGTGGTGGGAATGCACGTAATGTCACGACTCGTTTCAGACATACCAAGACGGAGCAAGTACCACGCAGCTTCTTGTGAACTCATTTCGACGTATTTAACATTTTAACGCTCACTTCTTTCAATAAATCTGTATAATCTTTGTCAGGATGTTCTTCTCGGAGTTTTATCAAGTCGCGATGCAACGCACTGATTCCTCTGTCGGTTTTGTTGACGTAATCTACAACGTACACAGCACACGAATATTCTTCCAATATGAACTGTATGTCCATATTTGAATTCAAAATCGGAGCTACCCACGATTGAAAATGTTTGTCCAAATTTAACGACTGAAACTCCGATTTACATAAATAAAATTACTCACTTCAATCGGGTTTGTCGCAACTACTACACACGGATGTAAATATTCTTATAAACCGGGCGGTCGAAGTCAATTGATGATTCACCAATGCAAGTTGTTGCTTGGTGATCGCCTTTAGTTACCCAATGTGTTTATAAACATCAATTTTGAAGCCTGAAAAACAAATTTTATAAACATCTGGTGATATGTTTATTGGTTGTCATGTTAATGTCACAAATTTCGTTCCCATCCCGCGTTCCATTTTCGGCTAGTTAGTCCATGGCTAAAGCGTATTCTACGCTAAAAGGCGAAAAACCCTAGTCTTTGGTCATGTTTTACTAAGTTCAAACGAACTGAGTGGAAAATAAATTGTAGCAAAAACCACGAAAACCAGTCAATTTAAGTAGAGCTAAGGAAAGTTGTGGGATGCGTGTCTATGAACGCAAAAACGACCGTTCCAAATCAGCTCAAACTTGATACCTAGCCTGCAGGTTACCATGGGACGCCAAAATAAGGGTATGAGTAAAATCCACCGAAAGTTAACTATAGTCATCATAGTGATCAAAACACCAATTTGTTTTTTTCTCAAAAACGACCCTAATGATTTTGATTAAATTTTTTATGCTGATAGCACGCAATAAGACAATTGTACCATAAAATTCTCATTCGTGGGAAAATGACGAGAGCAGCACAATAAATGACCAACATTTTCGACGAAAATCGTTATAAACTCCGCTGAAATGTTACAAGTTTTGACACGCAATACTTCCCCTACCCTTAGGGTAGGAAAAAGTAAACATTCGCATTTCCATACGAAAAAGAAAGGTTTTTCCTGCATCTGTATCAAATAATCAAGTTGGATTGATAGTAATCAAGTTGTAGCTGAATTATAGCGTGTGGTTTGACGGATGTTACAGAAAGCACCCAACACAAATCGAAGTTGTTAGGGCACAATGGGGTTCTAATTGGTCAACTGTCCGGCTAATACGACGCTTTGGGTTGTCACGATCCCTTTCCGCTCCCGCCCTTCCGATTGACGCACGTCGTCGTCGGTCGGAAGATGCGCGGAAGATGCGTTGGCGTTCGCCGTCCCAAAGCGCAAGACCCGTTCGCCCCGCTGAGCTGTGTCGTCGACTTCTCTCGACCTATCGATCTGAAGCTCAAACGAGGTCCGGTTCAACTCTCCGACTCCGCTCCTCTCTACAGGTATCTCTCCACACACTCTCTTTTTACAAATATTTGTCCGCCCCTGAGAGCTCCCTTGTTCCTTTATAGCCGCTTTACGCTCTTTCGAAACCGTCGGAAATAAGGTTTCTTTCCTCGATCCCCCCTCTCGCGGGACGTCCTTCCAGAGCTCGTCCTTTAGGGGTCGGTCGAGCCTCGTCGCCGCGGGAGGCCGCCGCTCAATGGAAACCACCACCTGTTACATTTCCTGTTCCGTCTCCCCAACTCGTCCGAAACATCCCTAACGCTCATCCCCGAAATCCCCCCAAATCCCCTACTTTTTCCCTAAATCCCCGTACCCCTTTTTTTGATCTTTACAACCCCCTCAATTCCGACCTCACTCAATTTCGTACCTCAATTAACACAAATTCGATACGTAAAACTGAAAAAAACGTCCCATTTGCGCCTGTTTTCGATTTTGTTCGCCAAAAAGGACCGAATTTTGATCGTTTAAAAGTATTAATACCTGCACAGTTTGACGCCAAACGCCACCATATGGTGAGATCTGACACACGAAGCTCCCTCACTATGAAGCGCGGAAGCCACACTTTTCACTCCTCTACCCCCCTTATCGCATTATTTTAACCACCTCCCCCCCCACCCACCTACCAAACATCATTTTCACCACTAACCTAAGAAACACACTGCACAGTTTTTGGCGTCGAAAAACCTTTTACGCCTAATTTCCTTCATAAATTTTGGATCAGAGTCGTCTTCAGTTTCGCCCAAAACCGGAATCTCCTCAAAATGGGGTTTTATGAGGTCGAGTGGGTCGTGAGGTTGAATGTGGGTAATGATTGGGGAGAGTCTGAGGGCGTGACATGGTGACCGTTCTCACCGTTTCCAGCCAATTAATTCGTTTCTCTCGAAGCTCAACTTTCTTCGCCTAATCGAAACGACCGCGCCGCTCCTATTCATCGTAAAAGTTTGACGCGGATTTTCGATGTTCCCTTTGGCCTCGTAGTGACGTCATCGCGTTCGTACAGGTTGTAGAGTTAAGTCAGCCATTGGCGGTCCGATTTGTAGGTCCAGCACGTAGGACCAATTGAATTGGTTCTGCAAGGGGTACAGCAAAGTCTCCTACGGAGGTATCAGTGGCGTCTGTGAATTCATTTCAACCTTATACCGAAGAAGAAGGAATGTGGAATATTTCTCTAATGTTCTCTATTTTAGAGAAAAACAATTAAGAAGTTATTTCCTAACTATAAGTACTTTCTTTAGTCCTAAGTAGTTCGAAATAAAGTTACAATCGACTGAAAAACAACATTTCTTTTTACTTTCCTTGGCTCTACAAAGTAGAAAGGAAAGTTATGTAATCGGCTGAAAAATAAATTTTGAGTTTTCTTCAGATCTTTACGTTTCAGACCCTCCCGAGTCCGAAAAACACTATTTGGGAAAATGGTCTGTGTGTGTGTATGTGTGTCTGTGAACGACTTTTAGAGAGAACCACCGTACCAAATCCACTCAAACTTGATATCTCGCCCGCAAGTTACCATGGGACGCTAAAATAAGGGTATGAACAAAATCCACCGAAAGTTAACTATAGTTATCATAGTGATCAAAACACCAAATATTTTTTTTCTCAAAAACGGCTCTAACGATTTTGATTAAATTTTTTATATTCATAGCTCTCAATAAGGCAACTATACCATAAAATTCCCTTTTATGGGAAAATGACGGGAGCAGCACAATAAATTGCCAAAACTTTCGACGTAATAGATTTTAGAGTGGTTTTTAGAGAAAACGACCGTACCAAATCCCCTCAAACTTGATATCTAGCCCGCAGGTTACTATGGGACGCCAAAATAAGGGTATGAGCAAAATCCACCGAAAGTTAACTATGGGCATCATAGTGATCAAAACACAAAATTTTTTTCAACAAAAACGGCTCTAACGATTTTGATTAAATTTTTTATATTGATAGCTCCCAATATGGCAATCACACCATAAAATTTCCATTCGTGGGAAAATGACGCGAGCAGCACAATAAATAATCAAAATTTTCGACGAAAATCGTGTTTAGCGGTGTTTTTACCTTATAAACTCCGCTGGGATGTTAGTAGAAAGTTAAAGTAAATTGGTATTGTAAAGTATTTAAAAACGCTCATGAGATACATGGGGGTTGCTCCAAAATTCCTGAATTTCAACTACTGTCATTTCGCTTACTGCCAGTTCTAACAGTTATTACCCATTAACTCTGCAAAAGTGTATATTATCCCTCTTCAAAAAAATTCGTGTGCAGCCTCATTAATTTTCTGTGTACCAATTGCTCAATAGTGGTCCTATAATGAGTATGAGCAGCACAATAAATTCCGGAACTGTAAGCGCTACCGCTTCTTGCTGCTGTGACGTGTTGTTTGACCAAGTTCAAAGGAACTGAGTGATAAATGAATTGAGTAAGTAGAATTAGCCATGTACAAAGTGAATTGTTATAGAGCTAAGGAAAGTTTTAAAGGCCACTAAGTCTGAAAAGTGAATATCATTGGGCAAAATGTTACGCGGGGGGGGGGGGGAGAGTATTGTTCCGCATTTCAGGTGTTCAGGAGCGTGAGTGAGGACCGTGTTACACTCTATAGAATAGCAATATCGGGTTGAGTATTTATTTATTTAGAAAATACGGGCCGAACCCAATTACCAGAAAAAAGTAAATAGATAATACCTAAATGAATTTTAAAGAAATAAGGAACAACCAACGATGACTAGAGCACCACACTAGACATAACACTGCTTCACCACGAACACAACAGGCAAAATGAGTTATTGAGAGGTACCCAAGCAGAGGTGACGGAACAGTTGAGTTCTAATGGTTGAGATGGGCGAAGGGGGTGTCGATGAAGGGAGGTGATGATGAGAGGAGGTTTGTTCGGCGAGGAAGGCGGCTGACTGGGGGGTGATATAAGTAATTTGTGGAAGAAAATGAAACGGCAAAAGGCGTGTCAGAGCGGGAAGAGAGGCGAGGTTTGAGAAAGCCGACCCAGGCCAAGAGATCAGGGGCATCAATCCGACCTGATAGCTGACCATGAAGGAATGTAATATCTGCGCACAGGCGACGGTCGCGTGGAGACATCACGCTGAAGCGACGAGCGAGTACTTCATAGTTCAAATTCTCACGAAGAATGGAGAGCTTATATGCCAGGAAGCGGAGGAAAGAAAGCTATGAGCATTTAAACACGAATAAGGAAACTCTAAATGCGTGGGAAACAAAATGGGGAGGGGAGAGAGAGAGAGAGAGAGTTGAGTTGTAATTAGTGTGAGACTTGAGAGACGAATGAGTTGGGAGAACTGAGAGACGACTGTCGTTTGCGATAGCTTATAGATGACTGACTATTGGAAAGAGCTGTACATTGTGGAGAGGAATGTAAAATTGAGGGTTAGGAAAGGGTAGTTTGGGGAAGTCCAGAAAAGGAGGAAATTCGTTGTCACGCGCAAATAACTTTCCACAGGTACAAACAAAAGGGTTGAGATAGAAAGGTGTTTGGGGAAACAATGACTTTCCATAGGGCCAGTGAGTACGGACGTTCGGAGGTAAAAAAACCCCAGCTAATTAGGCCTGCACCGAACATCAGGGACTCAGTACAGATGAAATAGGAGCCTGAATTCCTCTTCAGGATACTTATTCATGGAAGATCCAGATGTGAAGGTGGGGGACTCACGCTTGAGGCTGATAAACTATACAGATGGATCAGTGAGAGGTGACCTTGTAGGTGCAGGAGGTGGGACATGGATCTAGGCAGTGCGCTGGCAACAGTTTTCCAGACAGAGTTATGGTATGTGCGTGTGTAGCACCTCCTGCTCAGGAGGATGAAACGGAAAAAGATCTATATTATGTTACACAGTCAGGCCTGCGATTATGGAACGCCTGACCAGTCTGAAGACCTTGGCAAAGGAGAACGCTCTAACGTTGTGTTGGGTGCCAGATGAGAAAGGAATAAAAGGGATTGAGGAGGCCGACAAACTGGCGTGAGACGGATCTGGCCCTACGTAAGAGCCACTTGAATAAAGAGGTTGGCGAGTGGGCGAAGTGCAGGCCTGCTTACTGGCGAAATGTGTCAAGTTAAAGTCAAGGTTATTTAATAGACACTCCAGAGAGCGTTGAAGAGAGGCCCTCAGTCTGGAGAGAGGTAGTTTATAGATACCAAATGCCAGGTACAGAGATGCCGATTCTGCGAAGCATGTACTAATCACTTGTGACAGACTAGCTGCAGCGCGTCTTTGAGTAGGGTTTTCTCAGTTGCCGCCATCATAGTGGGGAAGGGGGGTGGGGGGACTAACTATAGTTATAATATAACTTCTTAAAACGTAAAGTGTCCAATTTTGAGGGAGAGTTGTCAAAAAAAATTCCGAACGAAATTATAGGCGATTATTCACCACGATTTTTTATGTTTTTTTAAAATATATTTTTATAAGGATACAAGCCCAATTACAAAACAAAAACTGATGAAACCGATAACACACACACGCGCAAAGCAAAAATAGCCACAAGAGTAGTTCAGTCTAGAGCTGTTAGGAAGAATGAGAGATGAGGAGCTCGACTGAGGAGAGCAGTGAAGAAAGAAAGTCGATGATGGAGGGAGACATGGAGCGAAGGTTAACTTCACGAGAAGACGGTAATACAAACAATTGGACGGCAAAGGGTGATACAGAACGGGACGAGAGGCGAGGCACGAGAAAGCCGTCACGAGCGAGCAGATAAGGAGAATCAATCTGCCTCGATAGCAGACCATGATAAAACGAAACATTGGCCCAAAAGCTAAGGTCACGGGGAGACAGCAGGCCGAAGCTGCGAAAGAGCTCATCGTAGGACAGGTTCTCACGAGGAATCGAGAGCTTTCAGCCGAAATGCACTAAATGTACATAATAAATATCTGGTGCGTAGCAACACACGACTTTCCGCCACCCCTTAAAGTTCAAACACCAGCTACATATGCGGGCGCTATATCTTCGTTCAACGCATTTTTACAGGAACATTTATGGAGAACAAAATGTAGGTACTAGTTAGCTGAGAGTACTCCGAAAGTTTGATCGAAATCGTTAGGGCCGGTTTTGAGAGAATTAGAATACCGATAAATTAATATTCGAAAAATCTCCTTTTCTGAGTTAACTTGGCTTATATCTCCGTTCAACATATATATACAGAAAAAATTGTCAAAAAAAAGTGTCAAAAAAGACACTCCATTAGAATTTATCACATCTCGCGAAGCAGTTACCCTGGAATTTACGGAAATGTTAGAAAAAACGTTATTTTTGACACATTTTGATTTTTATCTCTGTTTAATGGACCGCCACAGGAACTATTTGAAAACATCCTGTGAGTTTAGTGGAAATCGCTGAAGCCGTTTTGCCAAAAAGCGTAAAAAACCTATTTTTGCTTCATGGGCCCATATCTCCGTTCACCGTATTTTCATGGAGATATGTATGGAGAAGAAAAGTTAGGTATTGATCAGTAGAAGATAATTTGAAAGTTTAATCAAAATCGTTAGAGCCGTTTTTGAGAAAAATACGAAAAACCCTAGTTTTTGGTACATTTTCGTCCCCCCCCCCTTCTAATCGGCCGAAATCGTCCATAACCTTATTTTGGTGTCTACAAAAAATAACGAACAAAACCAAAAAAGAACCAGCTCAATCGGATGAGCCGTTCTCCCGCAAATCGAACTACAGACACACACATACACACGGACCACGCGCCGAAATTAGTTTTTTTAGACTCAGTAGGCCACAAAACGTAAACGTAAACGTAACGCGATGCGGGGGTCTTATTATCCCTTTGTGGAGCCACTCCATCATTTTTGGAGTGGTGCCCCATGATTTGCCGAGGGAGTGATGTTACAGTTACAGGCGCAATTAGAATCTACGGAAAACGGGACGAGATTGCGGGCTCCGCTCCTTGGAATGTCTCATCTGAGAAGCTGAAGTCAGGAGGTTACTAGGGCACTCTGGGCAGTCTATCTTAGAGAGGCGTGGATAGGTGGTTGGAATTACTATTATCGAGCAAGGGGCCTTTTATTATTATTCGACTTGAAGGAACAGCAAATACCACAATCTCCATCGACATCTCAAGGCAACGATCCAGCAAAGTCTGAATTTTTGTTGATATTTTCTAACCGATTCATTTTAGCCAGTCTCACAGGAAAGGCTTGAGTTTGACAATACTTTTGTTTTGCCTAATTCGCACTCATTTTGGAGACAACATCCTTAGTCAGTGCCGTGTGTGACGCCGATCGAAGTTCAGTTGTGAATATGGACACATTCTCGCACAATTTAAACGTTTGTGTGTTGCCGTTCGTGGCATCGTAGAACGCACGCCTGTTGTCATCTCCCGACAGCTGTTCTATCTCAAATCTATTGACAGGCGTTAGATTTGTCGACTCAAAGCATAAAGGTCATGACAGCACTGACGAAATACAAGAGGACTTGAACAGTATCCACCATAACATCCAATATGACATGGACAATGAACAGAATAAAACTCTTGACTGCTTGGACCTAAAAATCACATGAACTGACAACCAACTACAGTGCGATTTTTTTAGAAAACCTACTGCTACAGACACGACCATACACATTACATCAGACCACCCACAATAACGAACTAAGTTCATACAGACACATGATACGGAGACCAAAAACTATCCCACTAACTGAACAAAATTACAAAGAACTCGATGTTATCAATACTACCGCACAAAATAATAGTTACACCAAACAAACAATACACAAATTATTGAGACAATACGACTCTGAAAAAGGCGATCCAAAAACACAAAATACACAGAACAAGACGCATACACAGAACCAAGAACACACAGAATAACATCTTCCAAAACGAAGGCATACAAATTGCCTTACGTACGGACAGCACACTTAGAACCACTGTAAACACTGAAAAACCCGACCCACTCGACCAAAGTGGGGTATATACAATAACTTGTACGTGTAAAAACGTGTACATAGGACAAATAGGACGAAACAGACGGACCAGGTCTTCAGAACACATTAAATCTCTTAGTAGGAACGAGGACGACACAAGTTTAGCCAACCACTTCAAGACAATTGGACATGAACCTTCCAAAATACAGGACTGCGCCATCTTACTACATAAACAATAAAAAGGACGAAAACTGAATGTTAACGCAAACCTTTTCCTTCGCGTTAAATTGAAAAACCTGGCTAAATGAAAAGAAAAATTGCTCGTGCGTGAAGAGGGAAAATTCTGAAGATGAAACATCCTGACCGTGGTACAGACGAAACCGAAATGAAGGGCGATGCAGCTGCGAAGATCTTGAGACGAAGGGTGTATGAATTGGAAATGTTCAATTGTTCCTGCAATGATTTGGTGTCAGGACGACGATAATATCCACGAAACATGACACTACGGTAAAAGACGGGAAAAAAGCACGAATGCAATGCTGATGACCCGAGAGACGAGACGAGTGAAAAAACCCTGCAAACTATTACACAATGGTTTATTATTCTCATGAACAGCTTGACCTAGTATTAGTGCTCCCCCATCCCATTCGATTCAGCATCGAATACTAGTTAACCATACGAAACATGTCCTGGCTACAATGGAACTACGGAAACAAAACGTCTGATGATTTTGTCGGGGAAATTGGAACGGGTTCGCTTCGAGCAAAAGGGGAGTTGAGTGGCAACGTCGTTGGGAGGCAAGCGAGCGGGAGGCGAGTGCGGTTGCTTTTTTAATGAGACGGACAAGGAGGGAGGGAGTTCAAACGACGAAACGCTGTAGCTCCCGCGTTGTACTGCGTTTCGTTAATTTTTTTAACCGTTTTTTGCCCATTACAACCACGGGCTTCGTCCGATCGGATTGCCAAGATAGCGTGCACAACTAGATACCAGATGGGATTTTTGTGCGAAAGAACGAATTTTTTAGACCACGTTAAAGGCACAAAACGGCCCGGACGGCGGACGGACATTGCAAATTTAATTTGGAAACTCCAAGTCTTGAGACGTAAAGTATCAAATTTTGAGGGGGCGTTGTAAAAAATTTTTCGTGACCGAAAACATTATTACTCATAATAGATAATAAACCAAAAGCTGCAAATTATTACACTACGGTTTATTATTCACTTGAACAGCTTGATCTGACACCTCCGAAACCCATTCCATTCGATTCAGCATCGAAAAATACCAGTGAACCATACGAAACATGACGTGACTACAACGAAACTACGAAAAAGAAATATTCCACTCGCCCGTAAGCGCCTGTAGGCAATTTGCACGACGTTGCGAGTCGAGCGGGTGGTTGGTTTTGATGAGACGGAGTGAGGGAGTATAAACGACGAAACGTTTACTTCTGTTGCAGTTCCCGCGAGTTCTTTCAATTAGTAGACTTCGGCTCACTATAATTTCATTATACGCAGTACGATACTCATTCCATGTAGGATGTAAATTACCTTGAAAACGATACCAAACACGGCGTATTTGCGATAAAAACCATCTTTTACCGATAACAACCATGGGCTTCGTCCGATCGGATTGCCGAGATGACGGGCACAACTAGATACCAAATGGGATTTTTGTGCGTAAGAACGGATTTTTTAGACCACGTTTTACGGCTTGGATTGTGAACGACTGACGGACATTGCAGATTTAGAATCCTGATGTCTTGAGAGCTATTGATGATGAGAAGATTTTAGGGAGACAGACGAAGAAAGAAGTTACCCTTCCCCCTGGTTCTCCTAGTTTACCTGCTTACTTGGCCATGGCATGTCGTCGTTGGTCTTTGAGGTGTCCTTGGTGAGCACCAGTCTTGGTCTGGGCTGGTGACTGATCTTTGATAAGTTGTTTTTGTAGCCAAAGGTTGAAGGCAGCAGATGAGACGATGAGTTACGACATGAACGTAAGTAGTCCCTTCTTGGTACCCCAACTGATATGACTTAATACCCCCCCCCCCGCCAGTGACCGTGCCTGCCCGCCAACTATATGATATGACGATAGACACCCTCCCCCTCATCAGTCAAAATACGTAGCAATTTATTTTTGGGGCTCCACGTGTACTCAGGATTTATTTGACACGTGTACTGTGGTGGGAAAATCGGGTAGGGGGGACTTGGAAGTTAGCGGAATAGTTGGTTGGAGTATGATGGCACGATTCACCTAGATGTTGCGCATGACGTCACGATCCTTGAGGGGGGGGGGGATCCACTCAAAAGTTACATAGCTGGAGGGGGTATGACATCGCCTGATATCATATGGCATGGTATGACGTCATATCAGCTAGGTTACTGTGGGGGGTGGGCTGACGTCAGTCCACCCTGAGGTTGCCTAGAAGGGAACTACTTACGCAAGTAGAAGAAACAAAGATATGAAATAATCCAAGTAAGAATACTGAACATATGTCACGTGAAAGAGGAAGGATACTGACGCGGCTGGGTGTCTCCTCTCGCGTTAGTTAAAGCACCAATCGAGCCGCTTGGAACAGCGCTTGTCAGAGGAGAAGAAAGGTTTCAGAAGGAAAAAAGGTTATTCTTCCCTTGGCTGAGCTTTTAAAAAAGAAGACACGTTTCCGTATTTCCCGTTCCGCCGTATCTCCCGCTCACTTCCCGAAGGAATACCTGCTCCTTTAGAACACTTCCTTTAGAACTTCACTGCTCGAACGAACAGAGAAGACTCCACAGTTCTCATGTCGGTGGATTCGTTTATTTATTTTCGGCAGGCCTTAGGTTAGGTAGGAGAAGACATTAAATTTAGTTCTTTCTACCCAAATTCGTTATTTTAAATCAGTTTTGTGACAGCTAAGTTTTGTTTTTCTCTTTTAAAGTATAATTTCCTTTCTTCAACTTATTATATTTGTTTTTATTGCAATCCCCACAAGTAACTTATTTTCTTATGTCCCGTTCATTTCACACATATTAGAGAACATGGAAATTATAAACAAAAATACTTCAATGGACAGATCATAAACGAAAAAAAGCAACGCAAAATGCAACACCACTCAAAACATAACGGAACACACCAACTGACGGATTTACAGACAACAACATAAAAGACTTTTTTCTTTCAAGACGCAACACCATCCTGTTCACCTATACAGTATAACAGGCTCCAGGATTGGACGCCATTAAGGCAGGTAGATGTGAGAACTCTCTATGAAGCGAAGCATGCGCATTCCACGAGCTGCAATCTGTGATGCGGTTTGAGAAGGAGAGCTGAGAGCCCACATCCACGATACGAGGAAGTGCACCTCCGATAATCGAGTAGGTGTGGAGAACAGGAAATTAAGCTCGATAGAAAGAGGTGACGGCACATTTTGACGGGTTGAGGGCCAGCTCATTGACGTTGCACCACTGAGAGAGGGCTAAAGGATCTGCTGAAGGAGAAGGCAGTCTGAAGGGTCCTGAATGGAGATGAAGAGCTTCAGGTCGTCCGCATAAATTAAGAAATTTGTGCGACGAAGGTAGGAATAAACCAAAACAATTCATTCCACTATTCTTAACGTGTGTTACTATGAGCAGAAAGCATTACATATACGGATTTAAGATGCTTTTTTTAAACCCCAAACTTTATTGTGGAGGCCACTATCAAGCGTGCCAACAAATTGTACATATACAAATGTAGGACGTGGCACTTGTGATATTAATGTCACCTATTGATGAGCTAATATAAATCATAACAATTCTTGAATAATCATGAACATACCAAGTTGGAAATCAGTTGATAACAAAGATAATAAACAATTTACGTTAATACTACGAGAAAATATCAGGCGCGCGGCATCACACAACTATTCTTAGCTCTATATAAATTCTCTAGTTTGAGTGGCGTTCGCTACTAATTCAACGTATTTTTCACTCAGTTCACTTGAACTAAGCAAAACGCCACTTCGCGGTGGCACGCTCAACAGACCTAACATTATTGGCGCCGGCATGGGCAAACAGAAGGCACACACTTGAAACACGGGAACCCGTCACACAGACACAGATCAACCCCCATTTCGCTCATTAGGTAGCGCTTACAGTTCCAGTATTTATTGCGCTTCTCTTACTCATGCCCTGACCTTTATTGAGGAATTGTACACAGAGATTCAATGAGGCTTTAAGCAAGGTTTTTTTTTGAGAAGGGTAATAATCACTTTTCCAGAGTAATCGTGTAAACACTTACAGAAATGATATCAAGTGAAACGGGGTAGGATGGAATTCTGGAATTTCTGGAATAGTCTCGACACGTCTTATGAGCGTTATTAAACGCCCATCGTACAGGTACTTATATGGAGTACCGCACAGATTTTTCTTAAGCTTCTAGTGACATTTGAGAGCAGTTAATACGGGAAAAACTGCGCTAAAATCGGTTGTCGTCGAAATGTTTGGTAATTTATTGTGCTGCTCTCGTCATTTTCCCACAAATGGGATTGGTACGGTATGTTGTCTTATCAGGATCTGTCTATACAAGAAATTTAATCAAAATCGTTACAACCGTTTTTGAGAAAAAAATTTGGTGTTTTGATCACTTAAACTACAGTTAGTTTTGAGCGGATTTAGCTTATACGCTTATTTGGGCGTTCCACGGCGACCTGCGGGCTAGATATCAAGTTTGAGCTCGTTTGGACCAGCCGTTTTCTCTCAACTGTGTTCACGAACGTATAGTCACTAGATAGGCGAACATGATGTGACAGGCGTTCCAAGTGTTGTGAGGGGTAATCAAGTAGCAGATCACTCTAGTGCAGACTTTGTTTTAAGTCGAGGTTGTCTGGGTTCGTCCAAAATGGAGCTGAGGGTTTCTGTGGGGGTCGTTATTTAATTGGTTTAAAACATCGTGTGTATGGTAGCGTTTAGAACAAACGGTGGGGCTTCGGTGATGATGCGTATTACCCTATTCTGGGACGATTGCACTAATTTGTGTACCTGTTGAGTTCCAGATTTCACATGTGTCGTGTCATACTGGTCTCAACAGGGTGAGGTAGCCGCTCGATATGAAGAAGGATGGTATCGCCAGGAACGAGGTGTTTCATTTGCCGGATCATCGCACGAATTTCTTCTCTGATATTATTAACGTGGTCCTTTCAGTTCAGTTCTCTTAGTGAAACGCACCAGGGTTGTTTTGGTTGGGTTTGCTGTCCACTGGCAGAGACGATCAACCTATTCTTGGTAGTAATGATGAGCTTCGTGGACATCAGTAGACTTCCTTGAAGTACACTTGCCTGGTGAAATTTGGGGATAATTGAGCCAATTGTGGCGTAAATTGTGTAGCCGGGATCTGGGCTACGCTCAATCTGACGCCGGTTAAAAAAAAAAGGAAAGAGAATGAAAACTGAACCTGAAAAAATGCGAGAAATGAATGGAGAAAAAAATGAACTGCAAAATTAAAGGTAAAAGTGGACTGTATTGATACAAATGCGTAGTGGTATCATGGACGCTGAATAAAATGTAGCTGAGAGCTCTGTCCAGACAAACGTATAGAAAAAACCTTGCAAATTATTACACAATGGTTTATTATTCTCATGAACAGCTTGACCTAGTATTACTGCTCCCCCATCCCATTCGATTCAGCATCGAATACTAGTAAACCATACGAAACATGACCTGGCTACGATGGAACTACGGAAACAAAACGTCTGATGATTTTGCCCCGTCGGGTCGGGGAAATTGGAAGGAGGGCGCTTCGAGCGAACCCGTTGCGAGTCGAAAGGGGAGTTGAGTGAAGGCGTTGCGAGGCGAGCGGGCGGCGTTGCAAGTCGAGCTGTGACGGAAGGGCGGGAGGGAGGAAGTACTAACGACAAAACGTTGACTTCCGCTGTAGTTCCCGCGTTGTACTGCGTTTCGTTAATTTTTTGAACCGTTTTTTGCCCATAACAATCATGGGATTCGTCCGATCGGATTGCCGAGATGGCGGGCACAACTAGATACCAAATGGGATTTTTGTGCGAAAGAACGAATTTTTTAGACCGCGTTAAAGGCACAAAATGGCCCGGACGGCGGACCGACATTGCAAATTTGGAATCTCCATGTCTTGAAACGTAAAGTATCAAATTTTGAGGGGGGGTTGTAAAAAAATTTTCGTGGCCGAAAACATAGGGTTATTATTCAGAATGAATAATAAACCAAAAGGAATAATGCTCTCGTTAAATGTGTTTGGTAGGAGACGAATTGAAGCGGAGGGAGATCCGGTTTGTCTTCTTCTCGCTTTCGGGTGTTCCTGGAGGAATATGAGCAAAGTGTTTAATAGGGATCGAGCCGTACATGGGAAGTAATATTTACCGAGAGTGTCAGAGTTGAAGGGCACATTACCTTGTCCAAAATGTCCAGTAATTTTGGCTATCCCGGGAAGCCTTCGGATCCAGAGACCGGGAATTAAAAGAAATGAAAATGATTGAGGAACAGCTCACGTTGCTGATCATAGGCGCAATGAAATCCGGCGATGAGGCTGGGGCTGTGGGGATGTGGCCAACGGGGATGTGGCCTTGAGGAGCTCAGTTGGGGTCGCCAAACAGTTGAACAGCTCTGGCGATATCTGTTGCTGCTGGAGGTCAATTAGTGCGTCTGCATCGCCTGTTGGATTTGGTGTGAATCTGCTTGAACATACAGCAGATCGTCGAATTTACTGGAGCTGTTGTGAGTTGCGTGTTGCTATTTGCCTGACATTTTGAGAGATAAAAGTGATTTGTACCTTTCAATTCATAGGTGACAGTTATTGACCTCGGCTCCCGTTCTATTTGGGAAGTTGTGTGGCAGCTCGTTTTTCTGGGAAATCGCCCTTTGACGCAGTTATGTAATTAGCCCCCCCCCCCGCCCCCATTCTCTTTCAAAACCGGTAGGAGGAATCAGTCGAGATCGGTCGATTCAAACCCTCCACGGCCTCCTACGCCCTTTGCGTGTCTCCCTAATTGGAAATGCTCCGCAAAATGACTGTTACGAAACGAAACCCCCGAAACCTTTTGTTCCTGGAAACGGTTGTCAACGTCATAGCGACGGAATAGGTGCGAGACGAGGGGACAGTAGGACTCTGCCACGCGGAATTGAGTCGATGAGATGTGGAGCGTTAACTTGAAATCATTTGGACGCAGCGGTAACAATTAGGCGTGTTGGTTGAACGGAATGACGAAGTAAACTCAGAGGAATTCGCGATGATTCGGGGGGGGGGGGGGCTAAAGGGGATTTAGGAAAAAGTTTTCTTCAAATCTTTGTTTTGTATTGAAGTGAGGTTGGGTTAATTCCGCCAGTACGTAAATTATTAAAGTTAACGTACCTGTTTGGTGGGTCTGTCTTTTCTGGCTGGTGAGATACAGCGGGTGAGCGCTTTCGATGTAAAGACATCATCGTCGTGGCCATTAAGTCAGTACTAAAGTCAGTTAGTTGGTTGTGCTCTTGATATAAGAAGTGAAAGGTGAACAGCATGGTGTTGCGGCGACTGGAATATTTAGTTCTCGTCGTTCCACTGTAACCATGTCCTGTTTCGTATGGTTCACTGGTATTTTTCGATGCTGAATCGAATGGGATGGGTCTCGGAGGTGTTAGACTCCGTCAAGCTGTTCAAGAGAATAATAAACCGTTGTGCAATAATTTGCAGCTTTTTTTCTCGTCTGGTCTCTCGGGTCTCATTGCGTTCGTGCTTTTTTCCCGTCTTTTACAGTATTGTCATGTTTCTATAATCCTGACACCAAATCACGGCAGGAACAATTGAACATTTCCAATTCATACACCCTTCGTCTTTCCTTCGCCATCGTCTCAAGATCTTCGCAGCTGCATCGCCCTTCATTTCGGTTTCGTGCGTACCACGGTCAGAACGTTTCATCTTCAGAATTGTTCCTTTTCACGCAGGAGCAATTTTTCTTTTCATTTGGCCTGGTTTTTTAATTCAACACAATTAAAAAAAGGTTTTTCTATTGAGATCCCCCCTTTGCGTTAACATTCAGTCCTGTATTTTGGAAGGGTCATGCCCAATTATCTTGAGGTGGTTGGGAAAACTTATGTCGTCTTCGTTCCTACTAAGAGATTTAATGTGCTCTGAATACCGGTCCGTATTTTTCGTCCTATTTGTCCTATGTACACGTTTATACGCGTACAAGTTATTGTATATACCCCACTTTGGTCGAGTTGGTCGGTTTTTTCAGTGTTTGCAGTGGTTCTAAGCGTGTTGTCCGTACGTAATTTTGTGTGTTGTTGGTCCTGTGTATGCGTCTTGTCAAAGTCTGCGTATTTCGTGTTTTCCGATCGCCTTTTTCAGAGTCGTATTGTCTCAATAGTTTGTTTATTTTTGATTGGTGTAGCTATTATTTTGTGGGATAGTATTGATAATATCGAGTTCTTTGTAATTTTGTTCAGTTAGTGGGATAGTTTTTGGTCTCCGTATCATGTGACTGAATGAACTTAGTTCATGTTACTGTGGGTGGTCTGATGTAATGTGTATGGTCGTGTCTGTTGCAGTAGGTTTTCTAAAAAAAAATCGCACTGTAGTTGGTTGTCAGTTCGTGTGATTTTTAGATCCAAGTAGTCAAGAGTTTTATTTTGTTCTTTGTCCATGTCATATGCTTTGAGTCGACAAATCTCACGCCTGTCAGTAGATTTGAGGTAGAACAGGTGTAGGGAGATGACGTCGGGCGTGCGTTCTACGATGCCACGAACGACAACACACAAACGTTTAAATTCTGCGAGAATGCGTCGATATTCACAACCGAACTTCGGTCGGTGTCACACACGGCACTGACTAAGGATGTTGTCTCCAAAATGAGTGCAAATTAGGCAAAACAAAAGTATTGTCAAACTCAAGCCTTTCAGTTAGAAAATACCTACAAAAATCGATACTTTGCAGGATCGTTGTCTTGAAATGCCGATGGAGAATGTTGTATTTGTCGGTTCCTTCAAGTCGATTAACAATAAAAGGCTCCTTGCTCGATAATAGTAATTCAACCACGATTGACTGCCCAGAGTGCCCTAGTAACCTCCCTCGTATCGTTCACCTCCTGACTTCAACTGCACAGATGAGACATTCCAAGGAGCGGAGCCCGCGATCTCATTCCGTTTTCCATAAATTATAATTGCGCCTGTAACTGTAACATCACTCCCTCTCCAAATCATGAGGCATCACTCCAAAAATGATGAGTGGCTCTTCTCGAAGTGCCGTACCCATAGAGGGCGTAGGCGACCTCTCACATATACCTGTGCTGTGTATCATTAACTGTTATGCACAGGTATATGGGACCTACAGTTTATCGCCGGTTCCGAACGCACTATTTTGGGAGGCTTACTAGGCAAGTATACTCGTGGTGGTTTGCCATTGCCTTCCACGAGGTGACGGCCGCAAATTGTTAGGTGTTACGCTCGGGAATCGAACCCGAGTATTTGGCATGGTAGGCTGATACACTAACCTCCACGCCACAGCCGCCACGGCTCTACAAAGGGATAATAAGATCCCCGCGTCGCATATGTCTCCACTGTGTGGTGGAAGGCGGCAGGACGGCTAGCAGTTCAGGGATAGCTCCAACAACTGCAGCGACAGGCGTGTCTTGCTATTACAGGGGCAATGTGTGCTAGCCCTACTGCTGCAATGGAAGTCCTTTTGAACGTCTCACTTCTTCATGTACACATTCAGAGGATCGCATACGTGGGAGCAGTAAGGCTTTTGCAAACAGGAAATGTTTCCACTAGGGTTGAGGGAAGCCTCCAAGGAATGACGAGACAGTTCAAGCTAGAAGAGGCAGCAGTCCTTGCTACTGACGTCATGTCAGAGCGGAAGAACATTCAGCTGTCATTCAGTGTCATTGTCCACTCACAGGAACGATGGGAGAGTGGGATATTCCAGACTGAGGTGGGCGCCCTGCAGTGGTATAGTGATTGTTCTGTAATGGAGGGCAGAGATGGACTGGGCATCGTAGGACCCAATTACAGTCTTGCTAAGCCCCTGGGAGAGTAAACCACAATATTTCCAGCGAAAATCCTAGCTGTAGGGGTCTGCGCAGATGAGATCCTGACTAAAGGTCTCAAGGGGAAGCAGATCTATATCTTCTCGGACAGCCACGCCGCCTTAAAGGCTGTTGCAGCCCACACCTTGAGGTACAGGCTGGTATGGGAGTGTCTTCAAGCGCTCAAGCAACTCGATGCTCATAATAGGCTCTCTCTTATCTGGGTGCCAGCTCATATCTAAGAATCTGAGACTTCTGTTTAGCTTCCTCACCAGACACTGCCCACTTAGGTATCACCTCAACAAATGGGCATCTCAGAAGCAATGGAGTGCAGATCGTGCAATGAGGAGGACGAGACCGCAGAGCACATCCTATGCAACTCCCCTGCATTGGTAGTAAAACGCTTTGAATGCTGTTCTCCGCGGCTCATTGAACTCCAAATTGTTGTGCAGTTTGCAGCAAAGAACATACTCGGCTTTCTAAGGGGGGTTGGGTATGTACGACGTCTTTTATTAAGGTTGGGGTATCACAATAGGCCCATGTTTGCCCGCAGTGGTAAAGGGACTTTGTCCCGTGTGCCCTCAGAGAAAAAAAGAGCGTCCGGCTTTCATGCAGAAATACCATGCATGATGGGTGCTGTGCATCTTCTAGAGTGCTATCCATCTAGTCCCGTTGGTGTAGGGGACTGTGGGAACTTCATGTCTGGGAGCTGCACTGGTTAATGCGAAGATGGTAGGAAGGGAGGTCGAGTGTCGCTATTGTGCAAGAGAATCGTTTGCTATAAGCTGTACAAAATGATGATGCGGTGATAAGGTAATACAAATTCCTGATAACAGCATAGTGGCAGGGATAAAAGGAGAGTTTTACACTGAGAGAACAGAAATGATTAAATTTAAAAATAAGAATTGGAAAAGTATTTAGAAATTACAGCTTCTAGAAATGGCCTTACTGAAGGCAATGAAACGAAATGACAGATTTTCATTACACGCTAACTATAAATTCGTAACCTGGCCAGTTCCAGAAGAGCCGCTTTTCTTGTAGCCCATTTTCCACAGTTATCTCCCTGGGAATCCACTCCACGGTTGGGTGCCAAGGTTATTTGTCGGTTCCTTCAGGTCGAATATTCTCGCATGCTTCATCTATCGCCCAACTTCAGCATCGCTAATTTGACATTCCATGGACTGAAGCCTACCGTTACGTTCCATGATAACTTTTAATTGTGCCGAACGACCGTTGACTGTGGGTAGTGCATCGAATATAACGAATAACAACCAATATTGAGACGACCCAAATATGCCCGGACTGCAAAACTTAATTACGATTCTCTTTATTGCAGGCACGATGATGCAAGTATCGACCTTAGTTCAGCTTTTAACTCTCTGTGCCTTCGCGCAGGCGATGTCTTCCAGCTTGATGGCGGACATAAAAGAATCTCATCTCCAGTCGCCGTTGAAAACCAATAAAGGTAAATACGGCCTTTCCAACTGGCACGTCATTCGATTCCTTAAAGTATCAATTTGGACGAGACGGAAGAACTAACAATAAGTACGACATTAACTGGTGACAGTAGGAATTGCGCTGCTCGAAGGTCAAAGAGGCCATTCTGAGCCTTTGGTTGTTCCTTTTTCCACTGGTTGGTAAAACTCGTTAAACAAGAGGCTTCACTAACGCATCAATCTCTGTCGCAGGTAGCCTCTTAGGTAAATTGAATATTTTCAAGGGCGTTTAATCGATTAAATTCACAATTGGTTTATTGCAGTGAAGAGAGCTCAGGAATTCATCATGTTTGGGAATCAACAGAACCGCGCCAGCGCTGCCTTTGGAAATCCCAAAACTGAGAAAAGAAGTAACGCTTTATCAGGTAATTACGTACGATTTGGCTTCTTGTTTTACCCTTGTTATCAATGAGCACGTTGTTCCCAATTTATGGCGACAACGTCTAATTTTAGAAATGCGTTCAGTCTATTTCTGGCTAACGAAGGCCTTGATGACCTCCCTCACTGGCTGGTGTGCCCCCTTTCTTAACCCTGCAAAATGTGCAGTCACTTCCTTCCATTGTTCCCTTGCACCAGTCTCCACAGCGCTGGTTGAACCAACCTCTGTTGTAGCCGTTCACACCATCCTGAACGTCCACTACTACAGATGACATCGTCCCGTCTATTGAGATATGCATCGTTTCTTAGCGGTCTCGACTATGTTGTTCGCTGTAAGAAAGGCAAGGATAACGGGAATGTGGACTGTTTATCCCGGGCTCCCATTACTCATTCAGCAATGTCACCTCATAGGTGGAGAAGTAGACACGCGTCTGTATGGTGAGACTCTGCTGCAAATATCTAGTTCGGCAATTACAGCTGACACTATTGCTGAAGAAACAGCCAGAGATCCTGATCTGCAAGCAATCATGAACGAGCTCAAAGACAGTGCATTCACAGTTTCCAGTAGCATGTTGTTCCGGTCTGATAGGGCAGTTATCCCAAAGACGCTACAAAAACCCATTCTGGAGGAACTCCATGCAACCCATTTGGGTATAACTAAATACATTTACTGGGAAGGGCTAGATCGGGATATAGAAAGACTCGTCAACAGTTGTGAGCCGTGTGCACAGGTCCGTCATAATCCTCATAAAGCACCAGTACACCCATGGGATCAACCAACAGAAAATTGGGAGGGGGTGCGTATAGACTATGCAGGCTCCTTGGATGGACACTTTTTCCTAATGTGCATAGACGCAAAGTTTAAGTGGGCAGAAGTGCGCATGCTCCGAAACGCGCCTGCCTCTTCTTCAACCATTGCCCTCCTTGAAAATATATTTAGCGTCCATGGATACTCATCAGTTATGGTGTCTGACAATGCCACTATTTTTAAGAGTGACGAGTTTGTAAATTATTGTAAAGACCGAGGTGTGTTCCAGAAATTTAGTGCCTTCAACCACCCAGCAACCAATGGTCTTGCAGAACGGAGCATTCAAACATTGAAGAGACGCCTTAAAGCAGCTGTAGACGACCCAGCTCCTCTCTCAACAAAGTTGCAAGGCATACTGTTCGGCTACCGGGCCACACCGCTCAACTCCGGACAGTCTCCAGCCGATCTCTGTTGTACCTGAAGAGGAGGATTCGCATTCGCCTAGATGCCTTACGGCCTAACAGCAAGGCATGCGTTCCTTCAAGCCCAGTCTCTGCTTGTGTTCAGTCTCTTCAAGTTGGAGAGCAGATCCAAGCAAGGATGTTCTTAGGAAACCAGAATGTGTGGCGTTTTGGGACCATAATGAGGAAGCGTGGCCAGTACCATTACATGGTCGAATTAGATAATGAGCGGACCCTGAAGAGGCACATTGATCAGCTTGTTTCTTCGCTGGTACCGAGGAGGAATGTTGTGTCCTCGCTCCCCCAAGCTCAGCGAGGAAGTTGTGGGGTCCCATTGTCGGGAGTTCCTGCAAGTACTCCTCCCTCTCGGACTTCTACCCCCGTCTCCTCTGTCACCAACTGGAGGTTCATCGCATTCTGGTCAACCAAGCGACCTTCCTTCACAGCCAGCCCCCTCGGGCAGAGAAGACGTCCGTTCTACTTGAGTGACTATGTGGCTCATTAAGTGATTTTTTTCTTTTTTTCTCATTGAAGCGGGGGAGAATATTGTAGCCGTTCACACCATTCACATATTACATACTGTTACCGTTGTTCCTAAGTAACTGTTCGATCCATTGTCAGTCAGTCAGTCAGTCTCTATCTCTCTTGTCACTCGTAATCGCGTTATCTTTATCATCCAATTATTACTATATTACACGTCTATAGTCTCATTAATCGGGTGCATTTATTAGCATTGTAAGTTCCTCGTCACAACACAACCCCAGTTACGAACAAATTTTCATACTTCTCATTCTGTCTGGACGAGAGCCAGTAACAAACGAATTGAATGCTTCCCCACAAATACATAACAAATGGTGGAATGGAACACTTTGCACTACACTCCTTTCTTGTCATCCTCTTCCTTTTCATTTTCAACTTCCTACTTCTCTTGTCCTTGGTGCCATTCTTCTGTCTACTACTTCTAATTATAAATGTTGTTTAAGAACGGACGTCTATGTATCTCCGTTCTTCTTCTGCCCCGATACCAACAAATTGTATACTTCACCACAAATGCTGGAACAAGCAGATCTTGAGGGCAGACATTGTCCAACAATTATTCTTCTTCCTCCACATCCTCTTATCCTTATTCGTTTGCTTCTCTCTCTCTCCTTCTTTTCGTCTTCTTTTTCTTCTGTCCAAAGAAGGTCCAGTTACCAACAAATTTTATATTTCTCCGCAAATACGTCACAAGTGTAGGAACGAACAGATTGTATGGGTCAGGGTAGACTTAGCCTTAAGGTCGTCTTGTTCTTCTCTTCTTCTTTTTCTACTTATTCTTTGTCCTCTTCTTTTTCCTTTTCCATTTCTTCATATTCTGTCCGAGGGGATCCAGTAACCAACAAACACTACTGCCCCAGAAACCCTACTTAAGCAGTCACCTTAAACAATAATCACAAACTTTTCCTTACAATTCTTCTTTTTATTTTATTTTTCTCCTCATTCTCCTCATTCTCCTCTTCTTCTTCTTCCCCTTCCTATTTTTTCTTTCTCTTCTTCTTTCGTCTGAGGGAGGTGCAGTTAGTGACCCGTCCAAAAAAAAACTCCATATGTCGGCACTGGAAAGAACAGATCTGGTTGACCAAATTTCGCCTGAAAACTCTTCTTCTTCTTTTAACTCCGTCTTTTTCTTTTTCTTCTTCTTCGTCCTCATTTCTTTTTCTCTATCTACTAGCCTCTTTCTTCCTTCCCATTATCCTCTTCTTTCGCATTGAAAAGAATTAGGTTGTTCATACCTGATTTAAAAAAAAAAAAAACTTTCATTTATTCAGCGCAATCGTGACAAAGTATCCCACCAGGGAACTCTGTTTATGACGTCGTTAATTAATTTGTTCTAGCTTCATCTTTGGACGAAAATGGCTTGGTTGACGACGAAGAACCTGTGCGCAATTACGAACAGCCCGACGAAGATCGTAGCATTGACAACAACCAGTTGTCCTCCTTGGAACAAGAGCGCGCCAATTACCCACACATGCTCCGAGACCTCTACTACAACCTTCTTCTAAGAAACATGGAACTTGGACAAGGCATTCCCAGAGAATCAGGTGTAGACTTCGTACAATTTGTTTATTTTCTATTTAAGAGGCCTTGCACCTCAGTTGCCCCAGCTTTATTTACGTGCTGAACCAATTTTAACAAAACAAAAAAAAGCAACCTAATCAGTTAAGTCGTTCTCCTGCAGGCAGTTATAACAGCTGGCTGTCATATGTCATTATCGTAGTTCACCAACTAAACTTTTGTTACAATAAGACCGGAAATGCATGCAACAAGTCATACTTTGCTGAATAAAACTAAAAAATGTGATAGTACAAATAATAATGTTCACTCATCAAGTGGTCGTGTCGTGAACCCATCGCTACAACACTGTCACAATCAGCCTCTTCTAATGCTCCATTTCGTTCTTCACAGGGTACATGGATCTTGCTCCGTTTTACGGATTAGTCGAGGACAGGCCTAAAAGAGATACCAAAAATCAAAAAACGACGATGAAGGCTAAGCCAACCTCGATGACCAAAGTGAAGCCTTCTCAGCAATCCAACAAGAAAGGGTGAGAGAAGCAGTCGGAGAACTTTAAAAAAACATATTGTATATCGTAGAACGAAGTATCGGAAAAATACGAATAAAACAAAAGAAAAACACTTCTGTGTTTGCAAAAAATAAAGCGCAATCACAATAAAAAAGTAACTATGGGAAAAAAGTATGGTGCGACGCATCACACAATATTCCTCAGCCTCACGTACATATTGGCTACTAATCCAATATCTTCTTCCCTCAGTTCATACGAACTTTTAAAACATAACGCTCTAGGTTCTAGAAACTAGAAATTTATCGTGCAGCCACTAACAATGTCATAACCATAAATTAAAACCCAACGTGTAGACAATTGGTAATACTGTTAGTATGATTTTTGGGAGTGGTCTGTATTCACAGTTCAAGAATTATAAGGGGAAAACTATTAGAAATGGTAGTAAGTGAAACTAGTGAGGTTCGAATTCGGACATTTGCGAGGTTGTTCATAACTGTCTTATGCACTTCATTGAACTACCGTTCGGATGCTTTTTTAAACCAAGTAGCGTCATACAAGTGAGATTTATTACGAAACAACTGAGATTAAACTGCATAATTTATTGTACAGCTCTCGCGATTTTCGCGCAAATGAAAATTGTACAGTACTTTTGTAGCGACAAACATAAAAAATGTCATCAAACTTTGGCGTTTCCTAATGACTCGCAGACTAAATATCAAGTTGAGTCGATTCGATTCAGCTGTTCTCTCTTAATCGCGTTCACAGATGGTGTGACTCAGTAGCCCATAAAGATCAGTAAAGAACCGAAGAAAACTTCTTTCCAATGAGAACTTTTAAGACGTAATTGGTCTCTGCCCTGCAGTGAAACATTGAGAATTTCAAAAAGCATAAAAAAACCAACATGCACAGAATTAGTGTCACTCGTTTTGATTCTCCACTTGGCTGTTTTTAAAAAGTTGAAGATAGATTGTTGTAATTTACTGAGAGGGCACAAGACGTAAAAAAGCGGTATATGGACAAACAGGAGAGGAAAGTTCAGTCACACAGAAACTTGCCTATAAACTTCATCGAAGCTTTGCACAAACATTCGCTTTGATTCAAGATTCGCATTTTTTCTTGTCTTTAATTACCTATCGTAATCGATATTTGTGACTACGATAGTTTTTTTCTTCTTCTTAGAGACCGAATGAAAAGAGATTCATTATCCGATCTGCTGGCACTCATACGAATCATGGAAGCTGAAAAAGCGAACAAAGAATATCAAGATCCCAGGTAATTAGAGTTTTGTAAATGCCAACTTTACGAAACGTTTCTATTTGTTGTTTAGCTCTTTATTGACGAAATCTTGAAAACAGAAAAAGAATAAATTTTAGAGAATATAAATAAATATTAGAAAACAAATGAATACAACTTTTCACGCAGAAAGACTAAGTTCAAATGAATTTGTGCTCTCCGGTGGAGTAATCAAGCTCAAGTCAAAAAAGAAAACACCATTTTTCACAAGAATGTAATTCGGTTGTGGGGCCTGCACACAACTTTCTCAATCAATTCTTAATAAAATATACACTCAGGGCGCAAAAGTAGGACGCTCGAGGAAGGGTGAGAGAACTTTCCCTCACCTGTGAGGCCAAGGGTGGAGCGAAGGGCTCAAAAACCCCCGCTCTCTCCTTGAACTGGAGGGGGTCAAAATGAACCCCATAAAACCACCGGAAAGAATATCACTTACTTCATTCAGAGCCCCTGCTCAGCTAGGAACTAATAAGAGCTACTTACCACTGCACCAGCGTCACTTAAAGTCAAGTTTAAATTTGTTCATATCCTCCTTACTGAAGCCCAGTTAGGGAGCCGCGGATTCTACTTCAAAGGAGAAGCTGTGTGGAAACCCAATCAGACCTCTCGTGTGGGATATCCTGGGGATTGCGGTTGCCCTTCTGTGTGCGAAATATATGCCATCATAGACAGGATAGCGAGTAGTAAAAACGGTTGCTAAAGCGATTGGGTTAGATTCGCCAGTAGGCAAATTACTAAAGTTAACGTACCTGTTAGGTGAGTCTGTCTCCTCTGGCTGGTGAGATACTGTTGGCGAGAGCCTGATGTAAAGACATCATCATCTGGCCATTAAGTCAGTACTAGAGTCAGTCAGTTGGTCGTGGTCTTTACATACGAAGATGAAAGTAAATGGGATGCCGGAGCGTCGTGGCAGGGGGGAGGGAGGAAGGAGGTCATGCACCTCGGGGGAAACCCACCAGAAGTGAAGGGAAAGAATGTGAGTACTAACAGGTACGTTAACTTTAGTAATTTGCCTACTGGCTGATCTAACCCAATTGCTTCTCGTGATGCGCGTATTAAGTCACGCTTCAGAGACTGTTCATAGTATACAAAGCGCGTCGTAATCGATGCCAGTACCTTCGAGGTTGTACTTTATTTTGGCGTAAGGGTGATGCATGTAGAACTAAGCACAGAATAAGCGCGTCGTTCAGCGGGTGGGGACTCACAGCCGAACCTTTGGAATATTAATTTTGCACACGCAAGGCTTGAGAAAGTGGCAGCTAACCAGAACCATCAGGAGTCAGAACACAGGTAAAAAAGAGAGAGAGAGAGAGGAGCATACAAGTTATAAAAATAAAATATGAGTTGACTAAACTATTCAATTTCGTACTGACAAATTCCTTAACACCACAAAATGAATTTATTTTATTTTGGGAACAAAACCTTAAGGCCAACACGTAAGCGTTTCTTTTAAGAACTCTGTGCGGAACTTAGGTTATGAAATGTGGGGAACCTAGTATTTTTATCCAAAATAACATTGAGCAAACAGTTTTGAACAATTTGAATTTTTTCGACGTAATTTTTACAGGTCCCTCCTCATAAAATAAAACCATACTTGACAATTGACGAAACCAAACCAATAAAAATTGTTCTCAAATTATTCTGAGATAAAAAATATTGAATTGGTTTTGATAAATGAAATGATTTACGAAGTCTATAGGTTAGATTATGAATATAGAATAGACTAAATGGCAGTCAGTTGTGATTCCCAAATATTTACGATGATCATTAGAAGGTAATAAAAAACAAACACAATTACGTTTTCCACTGAATCAGGACAAATCCTGGTGAATTGAGATGTTACGGCATTTTGGATAAACGTCAGGGGTCTTCTCTATATTTAACCCTGATTCATCGACATTAAGCCGATTTTAACCCCAAAAAGATCAGAACTTGTGGCCATTGATATCCAGATTCAACGAATTATTAATAAAAAGCAAAAACAAAATAGATTCCAAGACGATACCCTGAGGTACTCCACTGTTGATGGAAATTTCCCCGCTAAGAGCCTGGCCCACTCGAGTAACTTGAGGCCAATTCGATAGAAAAGACAAGAGGTAAACCACGTATTCCATAATTACGGAGCTTGTTGGGCGAGAGGCGGGGGTGTTTGAGTTGAACATCAAAAAGAAAAGAACTCTGTGAGCGTTGTGTACAAAGGGGTGACCGATTCGGAAATATGCGTGAAACTGGCGGGAGTTGTAACCAAGCACACGGACACGAGTCTTCCACGATAGTTCGTAACTGAATGTATGATGAATTTTGGAAGGAGACGTCTCTTGTGGAGAGGTATCTGAAATTGAGGAGAGGGGAATGTCCAGACGAAGGGGAAATACGTCGTCAATTGGAATTAACTCAAAAGGTGGAATTTCCGTAGGTAACCAAAGGGTTGAGGACTAAGGTGTTTGCGAAAATAATGACTTTGCCATTGTAAGTCCCATTAGAGCAGGTACGGAAATTGCGAGATCAAAAAAACTGGACTGATTTGACGCGAAGATGGTTAACTGAATCAAAAGCTTTCTTAACGTCCAAGAAAACTCCAAACACGTACAAACCCTCAAGTTTCCGAGACACTAGATTATTCAAGTCATACTGTTTTGCCCCAAATTTAATCGAACCAAGGCGAAAGGCGCAGTCATATTGGCGGAATATGAGAAAAATAAACGCAATCGGGAAATACGGAAAACTCAAAATATATTGCTTGCAAATAAAATTAATAGGGCGGACCGGGAGAGGGAATCTGAAATCGGGGAAATAAAAATAAACTAAATAACACTTCTTTTCATTAGCCTAACTACTTCCCAGTTCGACAGTTCAGATCCCGATGGATGCAGCGGAGAATTTTCGATGTCTTCGGGCCCAACTTCAGGATTCGCAGTTAAATCGCGGAAACAAAGGAAAAACCCTGCAAATTATTACACAATGGTTTATTATTCTCATGAACAGCTTGACCAAGTATTACTGCTCCGAGACCCATTCCATTCGATTCAGCATCGAAAAATACTAGTAAACCATACGAAACATGACCTGACTACAGTGGAACTATGGAAACTAAATATTCCCCCGGCGCCAGGAGCCCGTATACGTGTGTAAGCATTTATGGTCCGACGTAGGGGAGTGCGGAGGAAGTGCCGGCCTCACCAACTCTAACCTTCCTCCGCCCCGTCGGGCAAAAAGAGTCGGAGAATTTGGGACGGGGACTTCCAGCGAACCCACACGCAATTGGCACGACGTTGCGAGGCGAGCGGGCGGGTGGTTTTTGATGAGACAGGAGAGAGGGAGTACAAACGACGAAACGTTGACTTCTGCTGTAGTTCCCTCGAATTCGTTCAATTAGTTGACTCCAATAATTACTGTGATTTCCCCCTATACGCAGGTGTTCACGTCTGATACTCCTTCCATTTGACCCAGGATGTAAAAATACCTTGAAAATGATACGAAACTTATTTAGCTTATTTGCGATTATACTGCGTTTCGTTAATTTTTTAAACTATTTTTTGTCCATAACAACCATGGGCTTCGTCCGATCGGATTGCCGAGATGGCGGGCACAACTAGATACCAAATGGGATTTTTGTGCGAGAGAACGGATTTTTTAGACCACGTTAAGGCACAAAACGGCCCGGACGGCGGAAGGACATTGCAAATTTGGAATCCCCATGTCTTGAAACGTAAAGTATCAAAATGAAACTGAAATGAATGTTCAGAATGAATAATAAACCAATAGCGGTGGTGCACAAGAACTGAGATGATGTTGGGACAAAAAAGGACAGAAGCGGCCGAATCACGGTAGTGGGAAGATCAACAGACGAAAGGTTGATCCTTTGATGCGTGAACAATGGGCAAGGCGACGATGGTTATCGGAGATGTGATTCCACAATTGCTTCATTGAATTCGATGATTGATCTGCACCAAAAACACACACTGCATCGTTTTTTGTTTGTTTCAGGAATTACTACCATTTGTACGGCGAGGAAATGAGCCCTCGCGAGGATGTCAATGATATCAACATGGGGCCTTACGACGACGACGGTAATTGTTTAATTAATTGACCCGAGAAATTAAAATTATCGGAGGCCGCTCTTCACACAACTTTTCTCGGCTCTGCGTGCATTCAACGATTTTCAAGACTCTGACCATCGATCAAATTTATTTTACCATTCGGAGCTTAACAGAACTTTCTGCATTGGAAGCAACTGACTGCGCATCTGGTGCGAAGGGTTTTGCGGAATACGTTCACACTCGTGGGAATGAAACGCCGAAGTGAGGAAAGAATGTCTTCCTCCAACATCTTGCCCTCCATACTGAGGAGACAAACGGCCGCAGAGACAGTGGCGGTCAGACTGCGGTGTTCACCCTTCAGCCCCATTGCCCTTTTTAAGGAGTTGAAAAATAAATATTTGCCACGAAACCGTGCAAAAGTATTTGAGAAAAATAATTTAAAATAATCGGGTACAAAATTATTGAGAAATTGTTGAGAACGGGTAAAAAATTGAAGGAAGCCCGTAATATAAAATGAAAATGGTTAGAAAATTCTGTAAAAATGGTTGAATCGTATTTTTAGAGAGAGTAAATATATTTGAGGGGGAAGGGTGGAAAATTATAAAGAAGTTGAATACAAACAAAATATAGAATCAAAATTTTCGAAATTTCATTAAATTGGGTAAACATGCAAATCCCAGTTATATTTGTCAAGAACGAAAGGTAGTGCAAGGTTATACCTAGATCCTGCGTTTGTCTATACATTTGATGCAATAACTCGGTGTGCTCTGACGCGACAAGATGTAGATTGCGAATCTGCCCGCGACAATGTGAAAACCAGACCATGAGTTTTTTAACGTATTTGGTTTTTTTATTTACAGGAGGCTGGTACGAGGCTCCTGAGCCATCGCACGCTGCCAGGGAGAGAGAGGGCCTTTGGGTTTCTCGCCCTCACAAAAGGTTTATGGTGTCCAAACGTCGATATGTAAGAGACTTTAATATTGATATTAGTTCGTAACAGCGTAAAACTTAATCCAACGTTAAACGTGACCTGAGGCTATTAGTTATTTTTCCGTTGCACCAATTATTGTTAGCGTTATCAGTTAATTGGCTTAGGTGAGCTAACTAAATCGCTGTCGGGGCTCAATCAAAATCCTAACATCGCGTCAAATAAAACCTTCTGACCGTTACCTCGAGTTATTTGCCTCCCGTTTCGTATCTTGTTGGACTATTGACTCTTTCTGTTCGGTTTACTGTTATTTATTCGATCTTGTCATCGAATATCGATAGAAATGTATTAATTATAAGCTGCAAAATCGAAATGGAAGTTGTCAAAGGGGTTGAAAACACAACAATTCGTCTAATAGAAGAGTCAAGTTTTTCCCTTCAAACATTATTACGGCCATAACGACGACTGTAAAATATGCTTCTGGCCAACCTTAACGTAAATCATTTACTTCCTCCATCAACTAATATTTTTCAGAAATTTGCGATCAGCAGTATCAGAAAATGTATGGGGCATCGCACAACGTTCCTTAGCCCACGTGCAATTTTCTTCACTCTTAGGAATGTATCACATCTGTTTTTCATTCAGTTTACAACATCGTTCTACGTGAAAACTGAAACAACTGGTGGCGCTTGAGGGTCCGGAATTTATTGTGCTCCTTCTATTTGTGCCACGACTATTATTGAGCAATCAGGGCACAGATGATCCATGTGACTGTCAACGGGCTTTATTTAGTTTTTTTTTTAGTAAAATCGTGTGTATTGGGCGCAAGAGAGGGAGAGTTGAAGTTCGAAATAAAGAAACTCGGTGAGCATGAGGAGGACTGTATTATACGTATGGAATTGAGTTGGGTTAGAACTGAGCTGAGATCGTGTACAAAAGGGCGGCACAAGGGTAGTACTCGGAACGCGTGAACTGGCGCGGGAAAGTGTCTCGGATGGAGAGAGCGAGAAGTTATCAGGACAAGAGTTGATTGCGAAATGACTGTGTGACCACTGGGCACTGAGCGTCTCTGGGAAGAGCGGTGTGTCTTGAAGGAGGAGGTAAATTGAGGGAAAGTACGAAAGGAGAAATTCGTTGTCGTTGGAGCAGCCGACGACTGAAGGGGCAATTCTCGGACTTCCCCGCGGCATCATGTGAAAAGGGATGAAACCGTAGGGTTGGGCGGACGCACCAAGTAAAGGAATCAGCCTTTTAGCATGCGCTGAACGTACTGTTTCAGAATTATCGTATATTAACTGTGAGAAATGGTAGTAAGTGGTTGGGCGGTGGTTGGTTGTGTTATGCGTCCCACTAGATATTTTCTACTCCGGCCATTATCTTGACTGCTTTCGTTACGGAGAAGCCCCCAGGAACTGACGGTACGAGTCAGCACAATACCCACTCAGATCCGCAAAAACGAATTGAATACCCAAAACTGAGTGACGTTAACGCGTCACTTCCCATTGAAAAATCTTATATTATCGTAATGAACATTAGAACTGCTACTGCTACTTACTGGGTACTCCATAATTGAATCGCTCACTGTGCTATCATTTCAGGACGACGCTTCAATGTATGGCCCTGATTCTTATTACAATTACATGGACGGAACCCAAGCACACAGAAGGTTCTTCATTTAATTCGGTATGTACACTCTAAAATACATAATTCACATCTATCCTGTAAGTTCCTAAAGACGCAAGATGCCCACGAATGATTCGGAAGAGGGTTATATGACGGCTGGTTGTTAGAAATGTCGCGCTTTTTATTAAACTTTCAAATTACTCTCTGCTAATCAGGACCTACTTTTGTTTTCCATAAATATCCTTTGGAAAACCCGGTGAACAGAGACGTAGCCTGTGCAACGAAACTAGTTTTATTTTTGCTTTTTAGAACAACCGCTCTAACGATTTTAATTAATCTCACCGAGAGTTCCCTCTTTGCCTATACTGAACCAAATCAGCTCAAATTTGATATTCAGAGTACAGATCAGCATGAGGCGTCTTGACAATCTATGCCCAAAATTCGGCTCAAAATAGACTATTGTGATACAAACTGGAAGCAACGATAACATTTTGGTTCTAAATGTCATAAAGGTACTGTCAAATTTTCGTCCGTCTCAAAATTACGAGGGCAGCACAATAAAATATCAAAAATGTCCAGACAACACATTTCTGTGCGGCTTTCCGGCTTAATTCATAAATAAAACGTTTGCAGTCTCACAAAAATCATGCTATAGTACGATGTATTTAAAGTTTAACAGTCGTTATGAGATATTTAGGAGCAGCTCGATAAATTCTGTCATTCAAACTTTTTGTTTCATTCTATTTTTTTTGCCGTGCTTATCCGCTATCTTCAGAATGGCAAACATGAACCTTCCCACAAACAACACGTTGACAGTCGCATAAATTACTCATACGCTGGTCACTCAATGAAAGTGATGACGTGAGTAAGAGCGACGCAATAAATTTCGGAACATTAAACACTACCAGTTTCTGGTTGAGTTGAGTTCGGCCAAGTTCATATAAAGTGAGTGGAAACGCATCGAATTGATTAATATAGCGATAAATGCGATTGAACGGAGGTACTAGAAAAGTTACGGTGTGCGCCGCACAAGATATTTTCAAACTTGACCTCTTTTTGTTGAAAATTTCCTTCGATAGCGAGGTTTCGTTTCACTTGTGTGATAATACAAGTCAAACGTCTTCCGCAGAAAATTGTACTCCCTGTAATCGCTGAAAGAACTATTTCGGTTTGAAGAAGAGCTGACGCGCAGTGAGTTATTTTTCGGACAGGAACCACATTTCTTTTTGAGGGCTCAAGGTTGAATAAAATGTTTTAAAAACCAAAAACCAGGCAGACCCTTTTTCGAATAGTTATTTTTTTCGGACCTAGTAGTCTTTAAAATATAAAAAGAACCCAAAACATTTTTTTCCAGCCAATCACGTAAATTTCCATTCCACTTCGTAGAGCTAAGTAAAGTGAAAAGGCGGAGTCATTCATTAATTTCGTGAAGTACTGATGAATGTGACTGATAAATGAACGAGAACGAATTAAATGAACTAGTTCCATTTAGTGAACGGCTCGTTCATCTTTCGATGAGTCGAACTAGACGGTCACATCTTTGGGACAGCGCGAAGTAAAAATATCTGGAGTGTAACAACAGAACTTTCCGCAACCCCCGTTAATTCGAGGACCTGCGTAATCTTCGTTCAACGCATTTCTACGCAAACATTTATAGAGAACAAAGTGTAGGTACTAGTTAGTTGAGAACCCAGTCAGTTTGATTGAACGGTTAGAGCCGTTTTTGAGAGAAATGGAAAAACATATTCCACACATTCGGTTTTCCGTCATATCATGGCTTACATATTCGTTCAACAAGTAGATACCGAAATAATTACGGAGAACAAAGTGTGGGTATATGTTGCTAGAAGACACTCGGCAAGATTGATCAAATCCAATAAAGCGGTTATTCATGAAATTATCAAAATGTTCAAAAAACCTGTGTTCGATGAACTGTCAGAGAACAATATAAATGTAATAACTATTTGATAACATTCGGGGAGTTTGGTGAAAATAGTTTTAGCCGTTTGGCCAAAAAACGTAAATCCCCCTATTTTGGCTTCATATGCCTCTACCCCTGTCCACCGTATTTTCATAGACATATTTATTGATAAGAAAAGAAATATTGAGTACTGACTAGCAAAAGATAAATGTAAGTTTCATCAAATCGTTAGGGCCGGTTTCGAGAAAAGTGCGACAGGTCAACCGGTTCAGTTGTTCTCCCGCACGCCCCATTCAGGACACGAGTACTTGATTGAACCAACCACTGTAGAACAATACTTTCGCCATGCACTTGATAAACTTGATGAGCTGCAATTGATAAATCAAACCTGCCGAAAAATTGCAAAAAACGCGAAGAGAACAGTGGGAAAAGCACTAAGCGGAGGAGGTGGCAATATCGTTCAGAAAACACATTAGCGAACACTTTGGCTCCAAGTCGAGAACTGTCGGTAATAACGCTTACATGAAGAAGCGAGCGATGATTCCATAGTGCAAATGTGCATCTTTTAGAGCGATTCACTTCGACCTGAAAACGACAGTAGCTAATCAGATAAGTTGAATGTAACGGCTCTCGGCAAGTGAACACTGTGGTCCGGACAATGCAATTCATCCTAAAAAACCTTGTTTCCATGTTCCCGATTGGTTTATTGCACCTTTTGGAGGCAACTCTCGATAATATTTTCTCAATCGCGAGCAGTCAGCGCGTTGTAGTTTTGGCGTGGGATGATGGCGTTACAACTGCTCGGAGTACTGTGCTATTTGGGTCGTTTGAACGCTCGTGAACGCCCAGCTTTAGCCCTACGAAGCTCGACGAGATCGGCCTGGCTCAGTAGAAATGCAAAAGTACACTGTTGGTTTTGTTCTGGAACTATTCCCACGTTAGTCCCATCCTTGGTAATCTCCAGAAGAGACGAAGACTGCGATGGGAGTTGTTTTTCACCAGATTTGCACTACTATCACCACGTTCTCAACGACTAACACTGTAATCGCCGCAAATTAGCGCAGAACCGTTTATTATTCTCTGACACAGCATGGCTACCCAGTTTGACGCAGTCTCACGCCTCTCTGAGCCGACCCATTCGATTCAGCTTCGAAAAAGATTGGTAACGATACGAAACGCGACCTGACCACAACAGAACAAAGATAATTGACATTTTCAAGCCTAGTGGTGAAGTTGTAAGGTAGTGAGTCTGGGAAAAGAGTGTAGGCCGTGGAGAAACGATAATTTTCGCTAGTTCCTTCATGTAGTGGACTTTGGATTTACTGTGGTTTCACTGCTTTCCACCTAAACACATGGACCTTTACTACACCTCTGAAATCCGGTGTATTCAACTTAGTATCGACAATACCAAACACGACGTAATTGCAATAAAACTGGCAAAATTCTGTGTTTGGCTAACATATTTTGTCAAAACAACCTGTTGAGAACAATGAAGGGGAAGTTGGCCCTCTTTTTTGTGTTATTATTAAGTGGAGGACTGTAATAACATTAAAATAAAACCGTAGGCAAAGTGCCCCCCAAGTATCGTACTGGGTTTACTCTCAGAAGCCCCCATCTGAAAACCAATCACCCGGAGAACCCCCCCCTAGTAAAGCTACAAACTAGGAAATGAATTATGGGACTCACCAATCTGCGCCAAACCTTTAGTGTGTGTTAGTAGTTTAGTAAAACTTCGAGTAAAAATTTTTTTGCGATGCGTTTTTCCACTTGTCCGTTGCGATTCGTTTTTGCACGTTAAAGTTTCACTTCTACCATGTGTGACTGTCACACATTTCTTTATTCACAGGTTTACTGCAAATTATGATTTGGTTAGGGTAGGTAAATTGTGATGAATGCATTTTTATATTATTTAAACATATTTTATTTTATTAAACAGGAAAACAGAATTCAATCCGGAAAAAAAAACATCCATAGTCTACTCTACAACGCGGCGCACTCTATTGATGCCGCCAGGCGAGAGCACACAAGCGAATTAAGAAGTTAAGGAGAGCGAACACGACAGGCGGAGGCAACGATGCCCAGCCACGTGGAAAGCGGAAATAAGAAAATAACCGTTGAGCACACGCCGCCGGGACCTTGGTGGAGGACATATCACACGAGAGCATCTGCTCAGCTGTCCCTCCTATCCCCACTCTCCGCACGCAGCTGCGCATTACACAGTTGCCCTCTCTCCACCGCCCCTAGCCTTCCCTCTCTCTGTCGCTGCTACGCCTGCTCTCGCCGTCGTCTTGCCCTACCACGTGACTGGTAACGGATTTTCGTGACTCAAAAATCCTAAGACCCCCCCCCCCCCGTCTATATAGAAGTTTCACTTCAAAACTCCACAGCACGATGCTGGCGAGCGGCAAACGACGAAATGGGAAGGAAAATTGGAAGTAAAAAGATAAGATAGGGGACACGGGGAAAAGGAAAGGGATTGTTTGTAAATACAGAGGACGACTCCCTGGGCAAAAGACACCGAACTAATCGACCTTCAAGAACAAAACCCAACACAACCATAGGCTTCGTCTAATCGGGTTGTCACGTAAACGATCCTAAATAAATTTGTGTGTGTGTTTCGTTGTTTTGTTTTTAGACCACGTTAATGGCACAGTATGAACTGGACGAAAGGACGGACATGGGAGCTTTTGGAATTTCCAGGCTGTCAAATGTTTCCCGACCAAAAACATTGGCGTCTTATTCAAAAATGTTCGCCTTACAATTAACGTCACATTAAACGTTTTTGATGTTTCAGGTTTGACGTGGAAGAAGAAACTGTTCAATTATGATGTCCTGAAAGAGTGAACAATAACACAGAAAATACTGACTTGCTCTTCAAGTACTGTTCGTAATAGAAATAAAATATAACCACGTTATAAATTCACGCGGATAATTTTATATTAAACAAGTTTTTAAAAACAAACCTTCTTTCGATCATCTCCAGAGTAGAAGCTGAAATAGAACGTAGAAATTGGTGTCGCAGCGCATCTACCCGGCGCTTCCTCTCTAATTCGAAACCCTCACTCTGAATTTATTGGAAGACGGATGATTGTCGCCGAAAAGCGAAAAGCGTATTATTTTACTACGGCTTCGATCTTGAAGTGTCACACGGCGAATATTGGTCAGTTGAACTCAGGAAAGCGTCCCGAATTATTATTAATATATTTACAAATATTATATGTATCACTATTGACCACTGAATGTCCTATTGAAGTTGAAAATTTATCTCTAAATAAACGTTTTGTGTGCGTGTTTGGCATTATTTTGAATTTGACAGGGCTAATATTTTGGGTCCGCCTCAGATTTGTTTACTCTCCCAACGACCGCCGAAGGTTCGTTTCCATTTCAAAAAGTAATTTTGAAGATGTGTTATTGAAATGTAAATACCACAGACGACCTTTGGAAGAAGTACCGCTCAAATCTTCGTGAGTTACTTTCATTTGTTTCTCCGTTCCTTTTTCACCTTTCTGTCTCGAGTTTAGCGTATTTCGTTCGCACTCTTCGAGATTAGAAAAGAGTTTTGGGTGCAGACATATCCTTCATATTGTATCGTACTAGCTGTGTAATTTGCAATCGAGCCCCGTAGCATAGTCTTAGCGCTTCGAGATTTCTCATTAACAAAACTGGAATACCAACTTTCAATCTCAGCTTATGAGACGGCACTCCTGACAGCTCTAAAGAGTTTAGAAACTCTGCAGGATATGTGTCACCTGTTCACTGTCCATGACAATATCTACTGACAAATATTCGACAACATCGCCTTGCACATGTGACATTCGTTCATTGATCTGTGCCACGATTTCATTGGTCGGTGCTAACATTGCCCCTGCACACTGCCACTCTCTATTCCTCATGTTATATTCCAAACCGGGATGGACGTTGTTTTTAAGATCTTCAAAGTTGTGGACAGCATTGCAAATTTCTTGATTTAATGTAATGATGCCGTTAGCGTCCGTAGTCATTCGACCTTCACCGATTTTCAATAGAGCTGCTGCATATTGCCCCGATAACGCATTGTGACGCCGTGGCGTCAAATTGTAACGTATCCATGTGAGGGACCGTTGTCAAGGAAGAAGTTGTTGTCGTTTCCGCCTTAGTTGTTCAGTTGTGTTTTTAAATAACGTTCCGTTTGACTTCTTGATTTCTGTTACAATTATAAACCCTTTACAAAGTGTTACAATTGGTGTCAGGTGTGGGGTAATGGGATAATCATTAAAATTGACTAGACGAACAGGAATATTCAAGGAAGGCATCACAAGTGACTTACCAATGAGGATCCCCCTTCCCACTTCCTGATCATGGTTTCTAGGCTCCACCATGGCTGGAATGTTTTCCTGGATGATTCGTTTAACGTGGGCAGCAACAATAGTTTCACTCCTTGCAGGAAGTTCCACCCCTTCAGGAAGTGTACTTGCTCCCGGTAAAATTGTAGTGCAGCTGTTGATTCCCCTTCAGGGGTTCGTACTTGCTCCTACATTAAATTGGTGCAGCTGTTGGCCCTCTTCAAATACCGTACTTGCTCCCAATTTTTGTATGGATGAGCTGTTGACCCTCCTTCAGAGGATCGTACTTGCTCCCACATTTTTGGGAAATTGGTGTAGCTGTTGATTTTATCATACTTGCTCCTATTTTCCTGTGGTGTAGCTATCACCTCCTTCAGAGGTGTACTTGCTCCCACACGAGGCGTAGCTGTTTCTCATAACGAGGGTACTTGCTCCCTCCAACTAGGGACACCTCCTTCAGGGGTGGACAAGGTGGAGTCACATTTTACAAAAACTAAATATGAAAGTCGGACATGCCAAATCCAACCAAAAAAATTATTAACTTCAAAAAAGTCAAAAGTTCCACGTCTATGAACCCTATTTCGAAAAAACGGTTCTACAAATCAGCTCAAATTCGATATTTCGCCTGCAGATCAACATAAGATGCTAAAATCGCGGTATGAGAATTATCGATCAACAAATTTTTTCCCTCAAAAAAGGCTTTAACGCTTTTGGTTATATTATTTGTACGGACAACTCCAAATGACTCGACGATGCCATAAAATTCTCATTCGTGGGGAAATGAGAGCAGCACCATAAATTATCAAGTATTTCACCAATATCGAATTTACCGCAGTTTTTTCCTTACGTCGTGAGTTTAATAACGCTTATAAGATAATAAACAGCGCGGCCAGTCATTCCGTAGTTCAAACCATTTCCCTTTCTCACTATTTTTACCCGATCATTTTAAAACAATAAACGCCACCAACATGAAACGTCAAAATAAGGGCATGAGCGAAATCGTTCCAAAAGTAACTTAGTAGTTGTAGTGATTGAGCCACTAAATAGTTTTTAGAGCACTTCTTTCATCATTAATCTCGCTCGTATAGTACTAGGCTTTTTATAAAACAACCCACGTGGTAGTCTAATAAGCTTAATAATGCTCTCAAGAACAACAAGAGTAACCTTTGAAATTCCGGTTCAAACTAACGTGATCTCGTTGGCTTTTCCTCAGGGTACCCTTACAAATCCTCAACCGTAAGCACGAACCTTCCCCTCACCACAATCACGTCGATAATCCCATTTATTACTACGCAGCCACGGAAAGATTTTTTTTGTCTGAATCTGACGAACTGTGCACCATCCTTCCCGTAGTGTGGGACAGTAGGATGCCAACTGTCGGTGTTGGGTGCACAAGAGGGGGAGCTGAGGATCGCAATAAAACTGAAACTCGGTGAGCATGAGAAGGACTGTATTATACGTGCGTGCGGAAATGTGTTGAGTAAAATTGAGGTGAGATGGAGTGCAAATGGGCGACACAAGGGCAGTACTCGGAAGGCGTGAACTGGCCCGGGCAACCGTGTGAGAGAGTGAGAAGTTACTGGGGTGGTAGTTGGAAGCAGAATGATTTTGGAAGAGCTCTGTCGTCGATAGGAAAATGAAATTGGGAGAAAGAAATAAAGAAAGGGGAAAACCTAGAAAAGGGGGCGGGGGGGCCCGCAGGTGAGGGGCAGGTATAGAAATAGTTGGAGACAATTAGGCGGTCGGAGACAATGACGCGTGGAAGTCCGAGGTCAAAGACTGTGACAACTTCGTCGCTTTGCGTCGAACAGTCGGCTTTCCTAGTACATTTCAGGCTCTCCGTTATGACGGGTACTATTCCTTCGTTTTTTGGGGCGCTGTATATTCATCACAGTGTCTACGGCCGCACATTGCCATCCCGGGAACCGTAAAAAACGGGATATCCCGAGTTACTTTTGAAAACCGACAGCGGTATCGTATTCAGTGCCCTAAAAAGAGATAAGATAGTGTTACGGGGGAGATTAATATTGAAAGCGATATCGCACTAAGAGAGTTGGGGAGTTAGTACGATATCAAGCCGAATGCAATTGGAACAGAATTGTATTCTCAATTACATTCGGGGGAGTTTTACCATCACCACAGACAGGGAACTAAGGGGGAGCGAACGCGAGCCCAAACGACAGGGCGACGAGGGAACCTGCTTGGTTACAACAGACGGCAGCAAAGTCTCGAGCGAATCGGGGCATTTGAGGTGCCCAGTCAGTATAAATGCCCCGGACGAGCCTTAGAATGCCGAGAATTTAGAACTATAAATAAACAGTCAGCTCACAATGTCTCTGACGTACACATCTTGGGATGTGTGGATCGTACGTCTTCGTCCCACACAGCTGCGACATCCATGGTTCAGAGAATCGGTCGATCTCTTGGCGAAAGACGATTCTCTCAGTGAGGGGAGTCGTAGTTTCCCTTCTCCTCAGAGGACACCTGCCCTCAGGTGTTCCAGAAGGGGTAGTGCAGAGCGAAGATGCTGCGTCTACCATGGAGTGATTAGTTGCACTTCTGGGAACAAGTGCGGCGTCCTGGCTCAGGGGGTGGGGCAGGGTGTGATGCCTATGTAGACAGCATTCACACATGTACATTGAGTGGCAGCTTTTGAGCGAGTGTGAGGCTGCCAGACAATTCGTAGGTTCTTCCACATAGGTTCTTCGAGCCTCCTGGCTGGAGTTGAAGAAACGTGGGCACTTTTTTTTTACCCCATGATGTTTGCCGCAGATAGGGCAGGGATGTGGCTCTGGCGATGGAGTTTTGTGTTCACCAGGCCATTTTGAAGGCGTGTGGTTTCCCCAGACTGGTCGTTCGGGGACAGACACGTGGGAAGATGTCGATGTTGATGCATGATGAGGGATTGAGTGGTTGTGAGGTGTACAGTCTGTAGGTTTCTGCTGACTAGTAGATTTATGCTGCTGCGATGCTAAATTAGAGTTGACCTCTCTATGTAGATGTGCGAGAGATGCTGGTAGATCAGAAGCTCCTTTACACTTGTCCTGCTTTCCTCGAAGCAGGCGTCGTCGATTGAACACAAAGCTGTGTTCAACTGTTCGTCAAGAACGTCCAACGTTCAAACATAATGACGGGCGAGAGGGTAGGTCACAGCAGTAGGGCAGAAAATTTGAAGGCTGGGGGATCAATCCCATCGCATTAGAAGAAACTTCATGTTTTTCTGCATGGCCAGCATCTCAAACTAATGTAGGGGAAGTTCGACCACTAGTTGGGCGCCTATGTTACGGGTTGGGGGGGGGGGGGGATTAATATTGGAAGCGGTATCGCATTAGGTGAGTCGGGAAGTAGTTCGATAGAAGCGGAATGTAATTTGAACAATGAGTTTCATTTGTGAATTACATTCGGAAATGTTTTACCACCACAAACCGGGAACTGGGTGGGAGCGAATGTGAGCGCGGGCGACACAGCGACGAGAGAACCGGCTCAGTTACAACTGACGGCAGCAAAGTCTCGAGCGAATCGGGGCATTTGAGGTGCCCAGTCAGCATAAATGCCTCGGGCGAGCCTCCGCTGAATCGAAGGGTTTGGTTCGTCCCGTTACAATAATATATAGTTTGTCAGATTCAGACAAAAAATTGCCCACCCACCTACATGTGGGTTTTCAATGAAGGTTGGGGCATAAGTAATAGTCTCTACTAGTTTCCGCGTGAAGTAACGTTTTCCACCCGCGCTTCAGGGGTAATAACTGAATGTCCACGTGGGCGAAGAACGTGACGCTTCCGCACATTTTGTACTTGATGACACAATTTAGCAAGATATAAACCTAATTGGACACTCAACACAACGCAGCAACATGAACTTACCACGGGATACGGCGTCAAACTTTTAATGCCACTATTCGCTTAGTATGACACACCATGGAGCATTTTTGGTTTTTACTTTCGGCGTAAACCTTTTAATTCAGAAAATTGTCTAAAAACTGGATCACACCTGCCCAAGTGAGTAGAGCAGACTTGTTGCTCATCAAATCGCAGTTAATTACGTAACGTATAGCGAACTGTAACATCACGTAAAATGTTGAAGACTTGACACGCTGTTATCTGTCAGTGGTAGCTGCAGCTATCTTCTCTTATACAATATGTCCAAACATGGATGTATGAAGGGCCAATCGGCAGCCTTCGGAACTTGATAACTCAACGAAAGAGTATCACGTTTATAAGTCACGCCTTTGTCATTGAGCGCAGCTTCCTCAAATGGTTTATTGGTATTAAATTTGGTCTTGTGCGTCCCACCGAAGACGAGAGAAGAGTTGTAAATTGTAAAGCATCTACTGCGATGTATCTCACGATGGTATGCTGTATATGGGCTCTGTATCATCGTTTAACTCATTTTTTCCGAAACGCTTACGTTAACAAAATGTGAAGTTGCAGAACACTACTCCATCAGATGGATCGGATTACTTATTGATCTACTCTGACAATTTCAAAAATGAATTTTAAAAACACGTTTTTTGGCACAATGCGAATGTTATCTCCATTCAACGGACTGTTTGAGTAATATTTATGCATAACAATATCTAGGTATTGACTATAGGTAAAGACACCCTACGAGTAAAAAAAATCGTTTTGTTCCACAGGCCTCCACCTCCGTTCAACAGTTTTTCACAAAGATATTTATAGGGAACGATGGTTAGGTACTAATCAGTAGAAGATAATTTGAAAGTTTAATCAAAATTATTGAAGCTGTTTTCGAGAAAAATACAAAAACCCCAGTTTTTGGTACATTTTAGTCCTACCCCCACTTGCAGTCGAAGAAAGTCGCTAATAAAATAACCAGTTCAACAATTCTCCCTCAAATCTTACTATAAAGACTTTGTACTCATCGAAATCAGATTTTGTCGATTCAGTAGGCCTGTAGCTTCCAACACGTGAAGATCTGAAGGGAACTCCACTGCAGATGGCATAGTATCAGTTCTGTACAAATCCAAGAGACGCCTGAGTGCATGCACCGTTCCAGTTAGATGACTGCAAAGGAATGAATGAAATATAATCAAGTAAAAATGGCCGAGAGAGATGGAACGCTTGAGCCCTCACATTAGAGTGGCTTATGGATAGACGCACTAGGACTGTATCGTCAGATGCCTACCCAAACGCGTAATTCTCCTCACTGTCAAACTCACCTCCCGTCAATGAGTCCTCTGGGTTATCAATATATGGATGGCACAAAGCGTGCAACAAGTCCCTCATTATTCCAGTTGTCACAGAATGCCTCTAATGACAGGGAACGTTTTACAGGAAAATGAACAGCCTGCGGCCTATCACTTGTTTGACGGGAAATTACTTGAGACATTTTGGGCCATTACCCCAAAGGGAGAGAAGACTGCTGGGGCTTAGAGAAACTACTTCCTCGTCACACCTTGAAAGGCCTGTTCGGCCAGCGTTTGGCAAATCGCAAATTCAACTTGTAGTCTGTGATTTGCTTGGTAAAAAACATGAAGATCTACAACAGTCGTGCTTCACTACGAGGCTAGTATTAGATTGTAAGGCGTTAGCTCGTCAGTTGTATTAATATAGTGCAATGCCAAAGGAAGAGAGGAGATGATTACAGGAACCATACCCTTTCGTGTTGGATATGGGAACAATGGCTGAAGTTGTGGGCAAGTGAGATCCATATTCTTATTTTTACAATTCTGGATAGAGGAGTCCTGTTGCAGGTGAGGGCCAAGAGGGAGCATGCAGGCAGCTGGGAATTGCTCAAAGCAGTTTCTTCCTTGTCATCGTTGCCACAATTTCTTGCAATAGTGCTCTGATTGACATGGCAGATGCTCCTATTACCTTTGCAGATACAGATTAGCTCGTTTGCTTATATTCATTCCTAAGTCCTCCAAGGGACCTGTGACGTTTTACCCGCATTCAAGCTAGCTGTTTATGAACTAGATTGATATACCCATAGATCTGCAGTAGTGGAGTACTCCTTGGTACGGGATTATCTTTGCCAGGGTTTCAGTAGCCTGCAGTAACTGGATAGCTTGTTGGCTTTCTCCTTTGTTTGCTAGAATTGTGCTTGTAATGGGCCTAGTCACGGGTTTTTATTACTTAAAGGTTAGGTTCGTGGAGCAACTGAAAGGGTTGTGTGTGATACAGCGGAAGTTACTCTTGTGGGAGCTGCCCCTCAGGCATATTGACTTTGTCCTGTTTTACTGGTCTGCAGGAGATCACCAGGAAGGATGTTCTTGGGGACATTATTATTTTGATGCAAGCGCCCAATGGAAGTAGGTATCGTGGGAAAGGTGTACATATGCTACATGAAGTTTCCTTTTAATACATGGCCTTTCAGCAGTCCTGCAAGTGTCACTAACGTAACTGTGCGTAGAAGTTACAACCAATCATGTCGTGTTTGTTATTTTTTTTAGAGTGAAAACCGATGAACTTGGGAAAATTAAGCATGCAAGCTTGAGCAGCTTGGCTCAGAACAAAGAAAATCCTGTGATACTCATTTCCATGGTTTCGAGTTTCTTGAAAACCCCTGTCATCCAAAATGAAGAGAAAAAGCCAACCAGGAGTGACAGCTCTTTGGGGCGCTGGTTGCAAGCCGAGGAAAAAAAGAATGCTCCAGATAATGGAATTACTGCCTCATATTCAACAAATAAACTCCAACAAAATGGGAGGCGACAGTTGCCATCAAGGCCGAAACTCGAAAAATACAAAGAGACCTATGAACGACTGAAGCGCCTTGGAATTGATAACATAGGGCAAGCCAACCATACGACTACAATGACGAGCCCGAACACAAACCCCAGGCTTAAATGTAGTGGCAGGTATTCTATTAAAAGCCCAGTTGATAGAACGAAACGTCAAACGATTGTGAGGAAGCCAACGGAAATTAAAAGCAAGTTTTTGCAAAACAATCTTCTGCTCAAAATACAACAATTTTACAGCTCTCAAGGTAAGGAGGTACCAGAAGTTCTCCGACAACTTTCCAGAGGAAGACAGACAAATAGTGACCAGAAGGTGAGGTTTCAGAGGTATCAGTTGTACCCGTGTACAAGTCCATCAAGTGGTTTCAGTAGAAACACCAAACTACATAAATAAATTTACCAAAAATCGGCTTACACTTTTTAGACATTTATTTTAAAGTGAATCTGCGTTGTTGCATTTTGTCCGATTGATGACCACTGCTAACGTAAATTATGCATGGGATGTGTACCCTTCAAGAGAGCATCCAGAGTACAGGATAGAGAAGAAGAGTGATGTCCCTCAAGAGACTCAACCTAAAACAGGTACAGGACCAAAATGTCTTATCCCAGATCTTAGCCCACGCCTTCACTTTTGCAATATCTCGATTGTCAAGTTACCAAGTAATGGTAAGAGTTGAAAGTGCAAAGTAGAAAGCAGTTAGTTACAAACAGCAAAAAGAAACTCACTATTGGCAAGTTGTATAAAATCACAGAACTAGCCTCAATATTCATTTATTCAGGTTTCAAAATCCACAGCATTTAGTTATTAGTGGACTACAAGTTTGCTAATCACACTGTAGATCTTCCACCTACCGTCCAGTTCAGTCTAGAAGATTCTAAAGTCCATCACTCTGTGTATTTTTGTGAAATAAGTCCTACTTACTTCTACTCTTCCGCATGAGAATACTCGCTATTTCACATTGTAAGATGAAACAACAACAAAAAATGAGGTGTGCAACAAGCTAGAATTTTAGTATTGTGGATGCTCAATGTCAACTGGGTGGAGTCACTCAATCACGTCAAGTGGGTTGTATCTGTGTACTAATGGTGGCTGCTTCAAGCGTTACGACAGTCTTCACACAGGATGTTGCTGCATTGTCATCTAAGAGCTGGGAAGTGGGCTCTAATGGGTTGTCTCTGAAGAAGGACAGAAGGCTGATATCGTTAATGTGGATCCTGACTAGTCTGCAGTGGCCCCGGATGTTCATTTTGTCTCTGATAGCCAGAATATTTCGCTCACTTGGTATACTAAGAAGTACAAATACGCCCACCTTCACTTCAGCTACCTAGGACCATCACTCTGGGGCCTCCTACACAGATGTCGGATCGCTGCTGCCTAACCAGGCCCTACGCCACCGCTCAAGCCCAGCGACTCATGCTCCACCACACTCCAGTCACCAAGAACCTGATCGCTCCGTGCCCAGCAACCACAAGCGTACCTTCCCACCTGCTTGCGCCACCACTGTCGCACCTCCTCGATATCCGCTCAAGAAGAGAAGATGAGGACCTACCCTGGGAAAACGCCTAACCCCCCCCCCCTGTTACCGCCTGATCATGAGGACATGATCTTCTTGCAAGGGGGAGTGATGTTACGGGCACGATCAGATTGAGCTGTGACTTGGAACACCGAGCCATGTTCTTCTATCGGGCAGAGCCACTTGAAGCAGCTCCGATTAAATCTGAAGAGGAAGATAGCTGCTGATGAACATGGAGAGGGGGGACCGCATTGCCGCGATCGGAAGGTTAGGAAAATCGGGTCCGTGGCGCGCAACGAGGCACTCATTCTATTCCTCTTCCGGGCTCCGGCGGCACCACTTTGGTCCTCTTTACTATCTGTGCATGTGGGCTATTAACTGGAACGGAACTGAATATACGATTCTTGGAGGTATTGGAAGGAAGGCCTTATTATTGAGTGACGCCCGAACGATCCATCCTATAACAACAGGATGGATGTTCGTATGTTGGTGTCAGAATCTTTAAGAGTGAAGGTAGATAACATCAGGGTTGCAGCATTGACTGTATTAACAGCAGATGCCTTGGCTGTGGGTGTCAGCAGACGTTCTTCAAGGTATCATCACTTGCATGTTGCTTGGTTCTTATCTTCATCAGAGACCTTATTATTGCGAAACTTTCCTACCCCTTTCCCCCGATTCCTTTCACACATAGGACTGTTGTGGGGTGATCTATGCACCAACCCATTTCGTTAGTCGTAATTTATTTAGTTTTATTTTTTGACCACCACTGCTCCAAGTGTGTTTACAACTCATCTTGAAAAACAGTGAAAATCTAATTGTTGCATCAACTGTTTGTGAGAAAAACCAGACCATTTGGGATGAGCATTTCCTCACAATGACGCACCCCTAATGCGATTGATCATATTTTAATTGTCTAATTCAGGGGTTCCTAGTTTGAATCAAAAACGACCGAAATCCTTTGTTGACAAACAGCAATATCAGGGAAGGATCTGGCCTGACAACTATAGAACTGAAAATTATTGCTGCAATTAGGTCTCGCAATCCGTGTAAATGCGATTGCCATTCGTTTCCGAGCTTTCTGCAGTTCCGCAGCCACGACGTATCACGTACTTGTATTGAGCAACTCCACTTCCCATTATTTCTAGATCAGTAAGTAGCCCTCAGCTCAAATAATTCCATCATCTACCTATCAAATATACCTTCAACTCTCGTTAATTATTTACAGAATTCAACTCAGCTTCCAGAGCCCCGATTTCCTTACCTTTACCGACGGAGTTATTTCAAATTCTAATCCAATGCCATTCGATCCAATCTTCACTCATACAGTCAGATCCTTCCTTTACTGTCTAGTACTAGCATTTTTAAGTATATTATAATATATGTATAAGCCCCTTCAATTTATTTATTTGCATATGCGACTCAATTTCATACTGTCTATTTTTTACTACATAATACAGTCCATTGATTTTATTTATTGCTATTTCTATCTAACAATCCGAACAGCCTTCATCAACTCGAATACCTCTGTCTGCTGCCACCTCATAAAAACAAATGAAGAAGAAGTAAATCAAATCTAAGCAACAACAACAACCAACTAAGTTAAAAGAAAAACAACCGATTGACGTTGGCTCCAAATTATTTTAATCTTCATCTATCAGCCAAATTTACTTTACGTCATAAATTGGTTCCTCACATTCGGCCCAACGTTCGCCTAAATTTACGTGACAGTGAAGACCGCACGAACAGAACTGCCGACTGGTAATTTCTTCATTTGTCGTAACGCAAAGTAGCTGTCAAAGTTGTTATCTACTGTTCTGTTAATTTTCTTCCAGGGTATTTCGTCTAGTCGTACTTATGTCCAAAGCAAGTGCCAACCCTCCGAAGACAGTTTGGGATTGTACGGAAACATGTAGAACCGCCGAACACGCACGACAACTCCAGGCTTGCGTCACTAAACGAAATTTGGCTGATCAACAAGTCGCCCATTATTTGTACCAAACTTGTAGAAATTTCGCGAAGGTAATTTATTATTGGTGAATTTGGTGTTTTTACAATTTAGATTCGAAACAACTGTCTGGTCATTATTATTAGAAGAGGCTCAACTCGTCAGGTTCGTTAGTTACATTTTAAAAGTACTTTTAGTATTATAGACGATAAATTTGAAAAATATTTTGAACCGCACGTCGGGTTTTCAAATTTGAAAGAGAACCTGAATAGAATCTGAAGTTTTCAAGAAGTTACTGCAGCTTTTTAAGATTCCGGGTTGTTTTTAATGTAAAACGATGGAATACATCATGTGAACCGTGGCGTTTAAGTTAGTGGGCTTTATTATTTCGAATTTTAGCTTAGCCAATCATTTTTGGAGCGACACCCCATGATTGAGTGACGCGTACATCTTTTGGCATGCCCACGAGCAGTAGTTGCATTGTGCAACGCATATTCAACATGCGAATTGCTTGTCCATTATTGACTTCAGATTGCATAGTGGGTGGCAGTATTTCCAGGTTTCTTAGTTTAGTGAATGAAACCACTGCGGTGGTCTTTGCTGGTTTGTAAACACTGACAGGTGTTTGTGAGGACAGGCTTGATTGTATAGCTTGTTTCTTTAGTTCAACGGATGATGTTTAATTTAATTGTTCATTTGTTGTAAGTTATTATGCTGTAGTGATTTGTCTTTTAAGTGCTCGAGAAGCCTGGTTCAAATCTAATAAGATTGTTGCTTGGTAAAAGATTTGTTCATCAATGGAAGGTCAAAAAACAACATATAAACAGGCAAAGATGGTAGTAGAGAAACGAAATAGGGGAAAACGGCGGTGGAACTGCATTGCGATGTTGGAGCCAGACAAATGGTGCCACTGCCCCAGTGACGACATTCATAACTAACCCCAGCTAGTCCAACCATGTACAATAAACAAACTAACCCATTTTTACTCTACTTTTCAGATAACTGACCCTCTTGGAAAGACTGTGCTTCACATAGCAGCTGCTTGCGGTCGCAAAGATTTGTGCGAATGGCTCGTTACAAAAGGAGATGCCGATTTGAACGCTGCAGATTTGGAATCGGGTTACACGCCTCTGCACTCAGCTTTGTTTTATGGCCACGTTGACGTCGCTGTCAAACTCATTGAGGCAAGTTCTCTGTGAATCAAGACAAAAAAGTTCTGAAATCTAAGTTTAATTTCATTATTTTACGGTATCAAAAACCAAATTTTATTGGTTATCGAATGGTTAATATCGTGTAGACTCTTTTAAAACTCCAAGAGGGGCTGCTATCTGAAAGCGAGGTGAGTTAGGCTCACTTATTAATAGCAAGGGTGATTAAGACTACACTTACAGCACCATGTAGAGAATGTTCTACCTTCTTCCCCTGGACATTTATGTCAAGGCAGAGGCGATGAAGGTGGCGTAGTCATCAGTTTTGGCCTCCTAATGGCATCAACATCTATACAGGTGGATCGAAAACTCCGTAGGGTGTGGATAAGTGGCTCTGAAAGGAGTGGGACGCTCATTGCCCTAGGCCCCACTCCAATGGTTTTTCAAGCAGAGATCTATGCTATCATCGCCGGGGCAATAATAATGCATGAGAAAGGCTGTAACAACAGAACTGTCAACATATTGAGTGATATTCAAGCGTCCTCCAAGGCACCGATCAACTACTGCACAATGACGGTAGAGTGAATCATCCAGTATTTAAAATTGTTGAAGGATCGTGGTTTAAAGCTGATAGCTTAGAAGCAAAACTTAATCAAAACGCCAGGGCAATTGCACAGATCGTCGCTCGGAGAGACAAATGACATTTGCGTTGTATTTTTGAGCGTTAACAATGATGTTTAGATGATAGGTTCAAATTAATGGTAAAATACCTTATGGTGTGATTTACAGATCATTGTGTAAGAAATAATGCCACTTTTGAATTGTCGTATTTCAGTTTGGAGCTAAACTGTTTAAAAAAGACCGAGAGCACATTTCTCCTATCAGTCTGCTTTCGTTGGACACTCTGTCTGCAGTTCCTCTGACATCGGCTCATACTGAAGCGTACGTATGGGGATCCAATCTCAACTACACACTTGGTTTGGGTACCAATGATTCTAAGAAGACTCCCGAGTTGCTGGAATTTTTTCGTCGGTCCTCTCTCTCGGTTAAACAAGTGAGTTTTTTTTTGCGTTTTCCAAAATTTCCAGGAAGGAGTCGTGTAGTTGGAGAATGTAAATGTGATGGTCTACGTATCGGCAGTATTCGACCTTACCTCATCATTCACCTAATCTGTGGTGATCTGTTAATATGGTTTGGATTATAACCCTGTCTGGTTGGTTTACCAGTTTAGCAGTAAAAAGAAACCAGAGTGAGCTGTTTGGAAGAGCCCTTCAAGCTATTCTGCAAGCACAGGGCATTTAGGGACTGCCCATGGAAGACGCCTTCCACATCCTGTATGACTGCTCGGAGGACTGGACACATGGGAAACACATCTAACCGACTAAGAGACACACATCGCACAATAGAAGAGGGAAGAAAGAGAGAGATAGAAAAAGACCAGCCCATCGAAATCATTCACTTGTAACTCAAAAAACGCCATTAACGGTCATGGCACACCTGTGAGCCTGTACCCGTTCACTCCAGAACACACCAGGATGACAATCTCAGTGGCATGTCCAATGAGCTAATAGGCTCCCAGATGGCCTGGCCCATTTCCCCCATCAGGTTTGGAAAGCCCTGAATGTCGATATTCCAGAAGGCTCTGTTTGGTCAACGCTCATCTGCGTCTTGTATGTGGCAGCATTGCCGAGAGTTTTCGCTGAGAACAATAGACAAACGTCTTACGCAGACGACCTTCAGTTTTATTGGTCTTTTGTTTTACATAGTTTGAGGAAATCTATACATTGAGATAAGGCCTTGTCTGGCTATGGGATGACGCCTCAAGACAGAAGACCTGAGAGGCTGGTAATTGTTTCATCAATAATCCATGACCACCTGTGATGTCTCGTGAACTCTGGTTGTGATGACTGTGCATACAAGTAATTTCACATTACAAAACCTTACAGTCGCCTAGGCTGAGTACCCTCATGAGACAAGCTGGCAAACTTGTTTTTTATCCACGACCCTTCCTCATCAGTGTAGAGGAGCTTCCACTGAGACAGACTCCAGAAATACTGAGTGAACGTGAATGTTAGCTCCTGGAAGTCACCCCATCTGGCAGAGTCAAGCACAAGAAATGCCCCCAGGCAGCTGAAAAAAGAATCGAATTTATTAAAAAATATCTGGTGCGTAGCAACACACAACTTTCCGCCACCCCTTTAAGTTCGGACACCACCTACATAGGCGGGCGCTATATCTTCGTTCAACGCATTTTTACAGGAACATTTATAAAGGACAAAATGTAGGGACTAGTTAGTTGAGAGTACTACGTAAGTTTGATCGAAATCGTTAGAGCCATTTTTGAGAAAATTGGAATTCCGATAAATCAATATTCGACAAATCTCCTTTTCTGAGTTAACTTGGCTTATATCTCTGTTCAACATATATATACAGAAATAATTATAGAGAACGAAATGTTGGTATGGGTGACTAAAAGACACGTCATTAGGATTTATCACATCTGGTGAAGAAGGGACACTGAAATTTACGGAAATGTTCGAAAAAACGTTATTTTCGACACATTTTGATTTTTATCCCTGTTCAATGGACTGTCAGAGGAACATTTATTGGGAACAATATGTAGGTATTAACTATTTAAAAACATCTCTAAAGTTTGGTGATAATCGTTGGAGTCGTTTTGCCAAAAAGCGTAAAAAACCTATTTTTGCTTCAGGGGCCTATATCTCCGTTCACCGTATTTTCATGGAGATATGTATAGAGAGTAAAAGTTAGGTATTGGTTAGGAGAAGATAATTTGAAAGTTTAATCAAAATCGTTAGAGCCGTTTTCGAGAAAAATGCGAAAAACCCTAGTTTTTGGTACATTTTCGTCCCCCGCCCCCCCTTCCCATCGGCCGAAATCGTCCATAACCTTATTTTGGTGTCTACAAAAAATAACAAACAAAACAAAAAAAGAACCAGCTCAATCGGATCAGCCGTTCTCCCGCAAATCGAACTACAGACACACACACACACACATACACACACACACACATACACACGGACCACGCGCCGAAATTAGGTTTTTTAGACTCAGTAGGGTCTGAAACGTAAAGATCTGAAGAAAACCCAATTTTTTTTTTTGGGCCGATTACTATACTTTCCTTCCCTTCGGGTAGCGGAAAGTAAAAATGATAAACTAGTGTAATTTCTCTGATCATCATAAACAGGTAATACAATGATGATGCACCACTGAGTGGCACTCAGCCACGCTGTCAGCAAATTGTGTTTTTTCGGCCAAAGCCTTTTTGTTGAAAACATTCTGGGGTAGCCAGCCCTATCATTAAATATCTGGTGCGTAGCAACACACGACTTTCCGCCACCCCTTTAAGTTCGAACACCAGCTACATATGCGGGTGCTATATCTTCGTTCAACGCATTTTTACAGGAACATTTATTCAGAAGAAAATGTAGGGACTAGTTAGCTGAGAGTACTCCGTAAGTTTGATCGAAATCGTTAGAGCCGTTTTTGAGAAAATTGGAATACCGATAAATTAATATTCGACAAATCTCCTTTTCTGAGTTAACTTGGCTTATATCTCCGTTCAACATATATATACAGAAATAATTATAGAGAACGAAATGTTGGTATGAGTGACCAAAAGACACTCCATTAGGATTTATCACATCTGGTGAAGAAGTTACCCTGGAATTTACGAAAATGTTCGAAAAAACGTTATTTTTGACAAATTTTAATTTTTATCTCTGTTCAATGGACCGTCACAGGAACATTTATTGAGAACAATATGTAGGTATTAACTATTTGAAAACATCCTGTGAGTTTGGTGGAAATCGCTGAAGCCGTTATGCCAAAAGCGTAAAACCCTATTTTTGTTGCAGGGGCCCATATCTCCGTTCACCGTATTTTCATGGAGATATGTATAGAGAAGAAAAGTTAGGTATTGATTAGGAGAAGATAATTTGAAAGTTTAATCAAAATCGTTAGAGCCTGCTTTCGAGAAAAATGCGAAAAACCCTAGTTTTGGTACATTTTCGTCCCCACCCCCTTCCCATCGGCCGAAATCGTCCATAACCTTATTTTGGTGTCTACAAAAATAACGAACAAAACAAAAAAGAACCAGCTCAATCGGATCAGCTGTTCTCCCGCAAATCGAACTACAGACACACACACACACAGACATACACACAGACATACACACAGACATACACACAGACATACACACGGACCTCTCTCCGAAATTAGGTTTTTTAGACTCAGTAGGGTCTGAAACGTAAAGATCTGAAGAAAACCCAAATTTTTTTTTTGGGCCGATTACTATACTTTCCTTCCCTTCGGGTAGCGGAAAGTAAAAACAGAATAAACAATAAATTGTCTATATTTCCACAGAAATAATGAGCAAAATTGTTAAATCGATTTCGACGGTTAGGTCATCATCAGTAACAAAAATGAACTGAGTTCCCTAACCGTCGAAATCGATTTAACAATTGTGCTCATTATTTCTGAGGAAATATAGACAATTTATTGTTTATTCTGTTTTTAATGAAATGGGTTTCCACAATTTCCTCGCGAATGATTTAGTTCATACCCAGCCCTAGTTGTCCTGAATTAAAAGTGGACTGTATTACCCAATACCCCGGATCCAATTGAATTAATTTCTCCCCCCTTGCATGAAAACTGTGCCTCCCCCGATGCCGAGATCTCGCCGACCTGGAAAGGGAATAAATACAGGAACGGAAAATAGGAAATCGAGGGGCTCAACTTTATGAACATGACGGACGCTTTTCCCTGGCTGGGAAACACTGGACATAGTGACGGGAACCACTTCGTCGCGTCAGAACGATACTTAGCGGAAGCCTCACAAAAGGGGGTATAAAAGATTGTTAGTATTTGCAATTAAAACCACGTAAACTTGAGGGCTCTGTCTTGATCGACAGTGCGATGGAGAGGAAATCGATAAGGGTTGGCCAGCAGGCCCCAGAATGAAACGGCATAGGGAACTGAACAAGCTGGATGTGGCTAATGCAATAAAGACTGTCAATCCCTTCTTCTGTTGTGTCCTCGAGGTTGTTTTACTTTCCGCTACCCGAAGGGAAGGCAAGTATAGTAATCGGCCCAAAAAAAAATTTGGGTTTTCTTCAGATCTTTACGTTTCAGACCCTACTGAGTCTAAAAAACCTAATTTGGGTGCGTGGTCCGTGTGTGTGTGTCTGTAGTTCGATTTTCGGGAGAACGGCTGATCCGATTGAGCTGGTTCTTTTTTTGTTTTGTTCGTTATTTTTTGTAGACACCAAAATAAGGTTATGGACGATTTCGGCCGATGGGAAGGGGGGTGGGGGACGAAAATGTACCAAAAACTAGGGTTTTTCGCATTTTTCTCGAAAACGGCTCTAACGATTTTGATTAAACTTTCAAATTATCATCTACTAATCAATACCTAACTTTTCTTCTCTATACATATCTCCATGAAAATACGGTGAACGGAGATATAGGCCCCTGAAGCAAAAATAGGTTTTTTACGCTTTTTGGCAAAACGACTCCAACGATTATCACCAAACTTTAGAGATGTTTTTAAATAGTTAATACCTACATATTGTTCCCAATAAATGTTCCTCTGACAGTCCATTGAACAGGGATAAAAATCAAAATGTGTCGAAAATAACGTTTTTTCGAACATTTCCGTAAATTTCAGTGTCCCTTCTTCACCAGATGTGATAAATCCTAATGACGTGTCTTTTAGTCACCCATACCCACATTTCGTTCTCCATAATTATTTCTGTGTATATATGTTGAACGGAGATATAACCCAAGTTAACACAGAAAAGGAGGTTTGTCGAATATTAATTTATCGATATTCCAATTTTCTCAGAAACGGCTCCAACGATTTCGATCAAACTTACGGAGTACTCTCAGCTAACTATTCTGTACATTTAGTTCTCCATAAATGTTTCGGTAGAAATGCGTCGAATGAAGATATAGCACCCGCATATGTAGGTGGTGTTCGAACTTAAAGGGGTGGCGGAAAGTAGTGAGTTGCTACGCACCAGATATTTTTGTTTTTTATTAGAGTCCGTTACAAATAAACGTTCCTCTTCGAACAAAAACTGTACTCAATCACTGCTACAAAAAAACATAAGCTAACCATAATTTTAAGCTGATTTTAGTGTGATGAGTTATGAAACTAGAAATTCATTATACAGCGAACTCCAAAAGAGCCATTAGATACTTGTAATCACTTGTTATAGTTCGGGTAGGAGGTCCTGCACCTTCTGAGGACGAGTCAAGTGGTTTGTGTGATTAATTCTGCGATTATGGCATGTTGCTGCGCTCTTTTCATAGGCATTTCACTGGAGAGTCTAGGTTAAAATCGTAATATAGGGTTTCGTTGCGTACAAAATGGGGTGTTTGAAGGACAGTTTTCTGGATCATGCTGTTCTGTTGTCCTTCCGATCTCCGAAATTGGGAACGAGAGCAGGTACCCAGCAGACTGAGAGGCCATAGGTCCAGATAGGACGCACCAGCACCTTGTAGATAAGGATTTCGATGGAATGGCCGATAGTTAGATTGTTAAGAAGAGATAACAGGGTCTGTTTCTTTGGCGTTGAAAGAGATAATTCACATGGTCTGCGAACGTGAGGCGTCTGTCTAGGATAATTTCTAGGTAACTTTGGAAATTTGGTATTCAGGATCTGGTGTTGGAGGTACAGGAGCGATGGCCAGAGTATCTTGTTTTATATGCGTAGCTGACAGCTGCAGACTTGTTTGTGTTAATTTTCAGTCTCTATCTGCCACACCATTTGCCCAGTTCCTCAACGAGCAGCTGTAGTTGTATGTGAGCTTCCTCTCCATCCTACTGACACAGAACATGAACTAAGTCGTTGGCATAGAGTACTGAGAAATGAGGTTCCGATGGGAGTGGCAGGTCGTGGAAGTAAAATATGTACAGGTAGAGGCACAGATACATTAACCTTTCTGACCGAAGAGTATTCATTCTGTACTCCAACAACAAGGTTTCTCTTACAGAATTAGCTTTTTATGAACCAATACAGGTGGTTCAGAACGTGAGGACAAAGTTTATGCAGCAAGCCCTTATGCCACACCCTGCTAAAAGCCTTCTCTGCATCAAAATATACACTGCAGCAAATTTGTCCTCTGTGGAAGGCATCTTCAATCTTCGATACATTTTCTGTCGCATTGGAGTTACAGAGGGCAGGGCAATGATTTTCTGAACTACTGATCTGGTAGGAGGCGTTTTGTGCAGGTAAGTGCGGGAGAATCGGTCGTTCCAGAATTCTACCAAGAAGTGACAGCAGAGACATTACGCGATAAGAAGAGATTTGGACTTCTAGTTACCTGGTGCGTTGGTGACGATCTGATGGCTGTTGAGACCTGGTCCAATGAGAAGGTAGTTGGACAAGAAATGTGTGGGGACGTGGCTCTGTCGCAAGTTGAAGGTGTCCTTTCGACCACATTTGGACATTCTAGGGAGTTCATTTGTTACTTTTTCGCTTTGTAGAAGTTTTGTTTGCTTCTTTTTCTTTTCTTTTGGTTTTGCGTTTGGCTGGCTGTCTAACCTGTAGTATATATATTGTACCGGGACAAACCAAACCCTTCCATTCAGTGGAGGCTCGTCCGGGACATTTGTGCTGACTGGGCTCCACAAATGCCCCGATTCGCTCGAAACTTCGCTGTTGGCAGTTGTAACCGAGCAGTTTCCTCGTCGTGCTCGCTCCCACCCACTAACTTTTTGTGTCCTGCTGTGATCTACTCTCTCGCCCGTCATTATGTTGGAACATTGTCCGTTCTTGATGAACAGTTGTGTTCAATCGACGACGGCTGCTTCGAGGAAAGCTGGACAGATGTCAAGAAGCAGGATCTACCAGGATCTCCCTCACATCAACATAGAGAAGGTCAATGCTTAACTAGCAGCGCAGCAGCGGAAACCTTCTCAGTGTTCACCTCATAACGACTCAGTCCCCTAACCTTCATCAACAGCGACATCTTCCCACATGTCTGTCCCCGAATGACCTCTCAAACAACGAGTCTGGGGAAATCGTGCGCTTTTGAAAAGGTCTAGTGATGACAGAACTCCACCACCAGAGCCACATCCCTGCCCTATCTGCGGCAAACATCATGGGGTAAAAACGTGCCCACGTTTCCTCAACTCCTGCCAGGATCCTCGAAGAGCCTATGTGGAAGTGCGCAATCTGCGTACGAATTGTCTGGAAACTTCACACACACTCAAGAAGTACCACTCTACGTACACGTCTGAATGCTGTCAACAAAGGCATCACTCACTGCTACACCCCATGAGCCAGAGTGCTTGTTCCCAAAAGTGCAGTTAATCAATGCACGGTAGTCACAGCATCTTTGCTCAGAACTACCCCTAGTGGAACACCTGAGGGCAGAAGTTCCCCGAGGAGGAGGGAAACACTGACCTTCCCTACGGATAGAATCGTCTTTCGCCAAGAGATGAACCAATTCTCTGAACCCTGGATGTTGCAGCTTTGCAGAACGAAGACGTGCGATCCACAGAAGATGTGTACGCTAGAAACGTCGTGAAGTGCATGCTTATTTGTATAAGTTATTTCACCACGCCCACCACAAACATAGGCACCCTTTAGAAACTTTAATCTAAATTCTCTTTCTCTCTCTCTCTCCCTCTCCCTATGCTCCAGATTAGGTTCCCCTTTGTTGGGTGAACAGCAACGCATTGCGCCTGATCGCAGTACACAGCAAGAAACTGCAGTTTTCATGAGCTTCATTAACGAAGGCTCGTCCTGGGCATTGGTGCTGATTGACCACCTCAAATGCCCTGGTCCGCTCGAAACTTCGCTACTGAGCAGTTCCCTCATCACTCGCGCGAACTTTCACAGCATCAGCGAATCTCGACCCCGGGAACTCGTATCATTATTTTCTCTCTTAATTTTTTTATTTTTTTCTCTCAGGCCCTCTTCTTTTTCTTGGAATGAAGGAGCGTGGACTTGTTCGTATATCGCTGTCACCAATGTAATGCTCCAACGTGGCTGAAACTGAGGGGTCAGAGGATTAACGATATTAGATAATTAGGAAAAGGTGCGAAGAGATAGGTGATGATAGAGAAGGAAGAGAAGGTGCCTGGAAACTTTGGAATGAGAAAAACTGTGGAGACCAGATAATTATAATTGGAGTTATTGAAGGGCAGCCTGCTTCCTCAGGGGACGGAAATGGAGAGAGAGCTCGGGTTTTTGGTGGAAGGCTCGGCGATCGTCCTCTGCTGAGCAAGCACTCAGCTGAGCTTCGGCTAACTCCGTATTTGGGCTACTCACCACCTCGAATTCGGTTCTCAAGCCGGTACCTTATCTAACTATCACTCCTCGTGCCGGTGATATTGTGAACGGCAAGGAGGAGAAACGATAGTGCAGCCTTCTCTCTAGGGGGGAATGCTGATGCTCCCTGTTTATAAAAACTGTGGCAAAACTTCCCCGAGTGTAATAGAAAATAAAACTCCGTGTTCCAATTGCATTCGGTTGGTATCGTACTTATTCCCGAATCACTTAGTGCGATATCGGTATTATATCGTACCAATATTTTGATTCTTATAATAATTTGCTCAACATTCGTTTCATATTTTGAATATCCATTTTTCCATCCTTTTTTTTCTATCGCCTGTTTCAAAAATCCCAAAAAGAGAAGCTCTTCACATTATATGCAACTTTATTCTTCACGAATAAAACGTGAAAACGTTAAAAGTTGTCATCATGCGTCTTTTGTTCGTAGATATGCATGGAAGACTTTCACACAGTTTTTGTTACGGATTGTCAACACGTTTACGTTTGCGGGCACGGACAAGGAGGACGTTTAGGGATCGGGAAAGAGAAACCTCTTCTGATACCCACGCAACTACCTACCAGAGGAGAACCCTGCGTGCAGGCTGCAGTTGGCCTAAATCATACTCTTCTTTTATTAACCAATGGAGGGGTAAGTATTTATTTAATTGTGGGCAACTCTGTTGTAGTTCTGCTCGACGAATGACATTTTTTACGGGTCTGTTACGTCATTTGCCACTTTCCACACAACATAATAATCAAAATCGTAATCCGCAGTTTCTATCCGTACTGTTTTCACATACATAGTCATAAGACTTGTAAACCTTGAAGTCTGCCGAAAACTAAAAACAAGAGAATTTTGTTGGGTTACTTAACTTTGAGAGAGAGAGATTGGTTGATTAAGATTTTATTTAACAATCAGGGAAGAGGTAGGGCCATGAGGCTCTCTCTTCCACTCTCCCTGAAACGTATTAAAAGTTCTCTTGTTACATGAATAAACTATTACTTTAACAATCTCTCACTAACTAAAACAAACAAACCAGTTCAACAGAAAAAAGAAATCAAAAATCCACTTCACTACCAATTCTGATCTTAAAGAAATTGGGTTGTGTCCGCCAGTAGGCAAATACTAAAGTTAACGTACCTGTTAGGTGAGTCCGTCTCCTCCCTCTCCGTAACTCACAAGCCAGAGGAGACGGACTCACCTAACAGGTACGTTAACTTTAGTAATTCTGATCTTGTCCGCTTCAGTTTCTCTTTTACAAAACACACTTCCTTGAAACATGAGTCTTCGTATTTGATCACTGGGGTGCATACAATGGGAGTCAGTCGGTACACTAGTGCCTTCATTTTGTTCTATATGTTGCAGCCGAGTCAGGATGATTCGGGTGATCTCCTTCACTTATCTCGCCGTCCTCGAATTCCCGATGCATGACAAAGAATTTGAAGAAGAAACTAGTTTTAATGACAACTGAAGAATTAGATTTTAAAGTGAAATTGGTAAACGGAAAAGTAGCACGTCAAGAAGGCGAAGCTCCCCGTCCGGACTCTTGCCGTAAACTGCCCTGGCGTTGGAGAGGGTGTACCCTTCCCCCTCCGTCTGACAGGGTGCGACGCTAGAAGATCACACTGATAATCTTGACGTAGGTAGGGAGGCGAACTGCTACACGGCCATCCTGAGGAACGTCGTCCTCGACGGCAGCAACTAGAACAACTCAACAGAAACGGGTGTGGTGAGTTCTCACCAAAAACCACTAAGGACCCTACTAAGTGAATGCACAAAGGCAAAGAGCAAATCAAGCTCAAACTTTGGGGGATGTGGAGACAACCACAATCCATAAAACTCTGATCAAATTGACTGAATACACACACTCCTGCTGGCCTGTCAGATCACTGGGCAAAACGACCCATCGTCATACATGACTGTACAAAAACACGTATGAAGAGAAACGTGAATACAGGAACTTTAAAGTGTAATAATTATTCACTAATGTCTGCCTCGTCTTCACTGACAATCAGTGATGGGCCACGTGTTGAATCAGGCACACATCGTACTCGATCGTACTTATACTTATACGCGCCCGTCAATAGATACTATCTCGTATCTAACATTAGGCCAGAGTTTTCAATGGAAACCCATCAATAATGACAGAACAATGTACTTGACTTGTACATGACACTGTGGATTCACCTAATCCATGCAACGTTACTGAGTTTCCAAATCGTGTATCCTCAAATTTAGAATCTAGACTTAGTCTCAAGAGAGAGTACTTTGAACCAATGTCAAATCAGTAACAAAAACGCTCACCCTTATGATAGAGCTGGCCCATAGGATTGACTTGGCAAAAGGCGACTCGCTTATCCAGTGAACGGGTGACTGCTGGCTCGCCTTTCTTCTCTGAGGTCTTCAACGGACATCTGGAGGAGAAATGCCCTGGGCGCTTGCAGTTGTAGCAGGAGACATCCAGCCTGGGGGATCCAGTCGTTGATCTCGATGATGACGTAGAATGTGAGGTAGCCACTGGGCGGCAGCACCCTTCAGAGCGCTTCCCAACGATAATAGCTGTTTGCCACCTTTCTGCGGACTTTCGTTCATGAAAACGTCGACGGTAGAGCACCTAGCGCGAGCGTTTATTAAGGACACGTCAGGGTCGAACTCAGGTAGCGAGAATGGAGCTTGCGAGGGGTCGGAGTTCCGCCTCTCGGTCATCTCGTTTCGTTCGGTGCTCTCCGCATGCACCAAAAATTGTTGCATGGTTTTCATTTGCTCTCGAGCAAAATCCCTCCACGAATCATCTTCTTGAGAACGAGAACAAAATCGACGAAAACCATCGTTGATGACGCTTGGGACGTCGGGGAGATCCCACTTTTGATGTTGCAGCCGAGTCAGGATGATTCGGGTGATCTCCTTCACTTATCTCGTCGTCCTCGAACTCCCGATGCATGACAAAGACTGAAATGAAGAAACTAGTTTTAATGACAACTGAAGAATTAGATTTTAAAGTGAAATTGGTAAACGGAAAAGTAGCACGTCAAGAAGGCGAAGCTCCCCGTCCGGACTCTTGCCATAAACTGCCCTGGCGTTGGAGAGGGTGTACTCTTCCCCCTCCGTCCGACAGGGTGCGACGCAAGAAGATCACACTGATAATCTTGACGTAGGTAGGGAGGCGAACTGCTACATATATGTAATGTTCGGGGCCAATCTTTTTCTTCCCAATTTGAACTAATTGCTTACTCCTACTTCTCAGGGAAGGGGGCGGACAACCAACCAGGGATATTTTGAAACAAAGGGGGAGCCTGGTCCGTGAAGGAGGGCGTCTTTCCGCACAAATGGGCTTAATGAAAAAAACAAATTGAAAATTTATAAAGAAAATATACAAAATAAAGATTTTTGCGGCTCACCTTGCTCTCGCTTAGTAAAATGGAGCGAGATAATAATGCGAATTATGCACAATATTTCTTGATAGTTAAATCTCCTTTTCCGATTTTCTTATGTAGTTCGAGGCGACAACGGGCGACGACGCCGGCAACCTTCTGAGGCTCCGCCGGCCTCTTCAACCGCAGGGCCCGGCTTCTCCTTCCCTTGGAGGGGCTGGCGCTCAGTGGGGACGCGGCTTCCCGCGCTTTTTTCGCCGCGTCCAAAATTGTGCCTTCACAATATATAGATTTCCATGCATTGAACACCGATATATAGCATTTCATTGAATTTACGATATTGACGGAAATATTTTGTTAATGCACATTTCATATTCCAATTTTACTCTTCCACATAACATCGATATTGCCATCGTTCTAAGTGATTCTGCCCTCTTTCCAGGTTCTGAGTTGCGGCTCCAACATACACCATCAGCTGGGAATTAGCCCCTACACTGAGTATAGTTACACTCCACGATACGTCAACTTGAACGCGGTCAGAGGGCACGGAAACGTTTCTTTCATTTGCGCCGCCAAATATCACAGTGTGTTCTCTACGGATAAAGCCATTTTTGCTTGCGGTTTGAACGCGGGGCAGTTGGGGAGCCGAGATCATCACATGGATTTTTTCACGGTCCCCCAACAGGTCAGACAGTATTCGTAGAGGTATTATTTATGTTGATCAGTACGTTTAAGGGTTGAGTAATGGAGACCCATTGGAATAGTCGTCTGACAGTTGTAAAAATCGTGTGTTTCGAACGTTATCACAGGTCGTCAACTTGAAGTAGTATCTTCTAGCCACCTACCCCCACATTTTGTCCTTGCGTCTACTTCTCTAATTAAACGGAGATATCAGGCCAAATACAACGGAAAATAATATGTTGTCGAAAATAGTGTTGTTTAAACATTTTAACTGCTTCACTGGATTTGAACCATCTTTAGGCGACGTAAACATATATTTTGAACTCCGCAACTATTTCTGTATCTATCTGTGAAGGGAAACGCGAGTAGCCGATGATAGCTCGTAAAACGAGATTTGTCGAACATTAATTTATCTTTTTTTTTTTAGTTTTCTCAAAAACGGGTCTAATGACTTTGATTAAACTTACAGCGTACTCTCAGCTAACGAGTACTTAAATATGGTTCTGCATAAATGTTTCCATACAAATGCGCTGAATGAAGATTGCTCGTTTGTATAGCAGATTGTTGAATTTACTACGTGTGCTGCTACTCGCACGCTTTTTATTTTGCCTATATTTCCCTTCCAGTTACATCCTAATTGCCATAACTACTTACATTACTTTGTGGCTTAAGGGGGCATAATTCTCGTTGAAATTGATGGGTTACATTTCTGTTTTAGCTAGCCACTGTCGGAAAGGACAGCGATCAGATCATTCACGTATCTACCAGTTTAGGAAGCATCACGTTCGTCACCAGTTCTGGAGACATATTTTCGTTTTACAACTTTCAACATCGGAAAATAATGAGGTGTCCAGACATCGTCAAGTTGGAGTCACAAGGAGGCCGCCTCGTCTCACTCGTTAATGGTATTGAAAGCGGCGAAGATTTGAAATTGGTGTGGCTAACTAAAAAAGGGTGTGTGTTCGTCTGGATGGAGAAAGCTGGGCTGACCAAGTTAGTTTACCTGTTGCTATTGAAATGTTGAGGATCGCTGAATAGGTAGAATCAAGGTTTTACAGTACTGGACTGTTTCAGGTGTTCTGTTGGAGCTGGACACACTCTATTCCCTTATGATATCTGTTTAAGAAATGACGTGTTGTGGTTTGTGACTAAATTTGGAGAAGCTTTCTCTGGACAGTTGAAGAGCAAAGACTCAGGTAGCCGCCCTTCTTTCTGTTACAACTTGCCATATTTTATGTTTTCGTAAATAAGGTATTATTATTGTTAACGTCATAATGTCTCATGGATGCCTAGCTTCCTATGGAATGCCAGATATTTCCTGCAAAAGTCTCCTCGGCCTCCTTTCCGTTTCAAGTCTCTGACATTGGGCCAGGACGTGTTAGGGAGTTTCCACATTTGTACAACAACACATGCCCCAAGGAGTGTCGACTACGTCCACAACATGTGTTTGTTCATTTAGCAGTGTAATGATTCCCACTGCACTTCAGTCCTTCCTCTCCATCATCATAAGGCTACGTCATATCTCGTGTGTTGGTCCTAAGATAAAGCGTTTTGAGTGCCTCAGGTCTATTTCCTGATCAAAACTGTCCCTGAGCCCTCGAAGACACTTATGTGAGTCAGTTTTGAGTGCCTCACTCCCAAAGTGTTCCAGATAGTCTGATGCATTCCTCTGGTATATTCCTCAAATAATGTTTTGTGGGCTCCATTGTTTGTAATTGTTTTCTCAGTTGATTACATAACAACAGATTGGTATTTCATACTTCACATACTCAATAGTAGTATTCTAACGGTTATACGATAAATAGGGGCAATCAAAGAACTCCGAAATTCATGCTTTGTCGTTTCACTGACCAACTTTTTTCACAGTTTTCGCCACAACCCCACAATTACGAACATGAACGTTCACGAAAAACGTCATCTTGACAGACTCATGAATTAATTATGAAATGTCCATTCAATGAAGGTCGTGACATAAATCAGGGGCAACCTAATAAATTCTGAAAACTTGAGCGTTACCAGTTTCTACGTATAACACTTAGCTGAGTTCTACAAAGTTTGTATAAAGTGAACGAAAAGTATATTTGATTAGTTGCTAGAGTAGTAAGCACTTGTGGGGTGATTGGTCGCACCATATGTTTTTCCTATGATTCCAGCTCAGTTGACACAGGAGGTGCAGTACTGAACTAGAAGTATGTGCAGTAGTGTCTGGGCTAGAAATAATTTTGAAAGGGGAGGGTGGTAGGGGGTAGGAAGGAGATCAGCTTCTAGTGGCCCAATGAATTGACTCCTGTGCATTGAGAACCATTTCGCAAATTGCGTCAGGTTGGCCCTCACAGCTTTTCTTTCTCGTCCTCTTTACCCTAATGAGAATTTCGCAGCGCGCCACCATTCCCAGCAGTTCCATATCCTCCAATTCATCCCCCCAGTTTGGGAGTTTCAGGAGTTGTCTTCATTATTTATCCCTGAGAGGTATTGGCTCCAGATCAGCGAGCTCCATCCTCTTCTGGCTGAGCACAGCCCAGGCAGCTTTAACCGCGCACCTCCAGTTTACATCAGAATTCAACAAGAGACGGTTGAATGCCTCTCGTGTGGGCTGGCCAACTGTATCCTCCATCAGTGCAGCCAGTTTGGGCTTGCAGCTTTACCTGTTTGATGGGGGCATGCCCTAAATGCTCCATACTTCGTGATGAGTCATGGACCAAGTGCTCAAATCAGCTACCTGGTGCACCTGCCATTCTAGGCTGTGTTCCTCTCGTTTTGCCTCCTCTCAAGAGTCACAGCCTGCCTTATTCTCCTGTGACAGCCGTTCTCTGGTTGCCCCCTTGATGAGTACAGCTTTTTCTACTCGGCTGCCAGAAGGTGGATTTGATAGCACTCTTCTACTACCCACACTGCCCTGAAACTGTGCAGTACGAGCCAGCAATAACAAGAACGCGACTCGTCGCGAGTTATTTAGTTCGAATGCAGAGGCGTTATCCACTGCACAGCTGCCATCACTTGTAGCACGCTATCCAAACTTTATTCAATAATTACGTGTGTACCATTTCACAAGGGTTCACTCAATTTTCCAGGATTTTCCAGTGAGAAAGCGGGGAAGCACAGCAGTATGTCATACGGGTGCAGCGTGGATGCCAACCGAATTCCTAACGTGCATCGAGCCACTTCGATCACTGCAGACCCTAAAGGGAAGAACCTCGGAGTGATTCAAGTGAGTAATTCCTTATTCGCGAAAAATCCGATACCTGCGTCAGTTTTTGTAACATCTTAATTTCGTTATTGCAGGCACACCCTACAAATCCCGTTAGCAATTGCTGCACCAGTCCGAAACCAGGAAGAGTAGCGTTTCACATGAATGCATTTTTGGAACAAGCGACGGAAAATGACAGTCTTCACGATGTCGTCTTTTTGGTATGATTTCCAGAATTTGAATTTTCTTTAGAGGATCCAAAATGTGTAATGGCACAAAAATAAATCCCTAGTCCACTTCGTAACCCTTAACTGTTCCCTTAGCCCCTGACGCATTTTCATAGTTTTAGCAGCTAATCAAGTTTTTCATTCAGCGTTTTTTTTTCTTCTAGGGCATAAGGGACAAAGTCCCTTTGTCACTGCGGCCACGCGTGGGCTTATTGTGACACTGTCCCTCTCTTAGTCGAAGGCGTCGTACATTCCCCCTCTCGTTAGGAAAGTATTCAAAGCGTTTGACTGCCAAGGCAAGGCATTTACATAGGATATACTCTGCCGTCTCGTCCTCCTCACTGCAAAGTCTGCATTCCACCTCCTCTGAGATGCCCATCTTGTTGAGGTGCTACCTGAGTGGGCAGTGTCTGGTGAGGAAGCTAGTCAAGCCTCTCAGATCTCTTCTAGAGAGTGTCAGCATCGCCTTCGCCCTTAGACAGGAAGGCGTAACAAGCTTGTCTCAGTAGTGGCTGGCGATGCCAATGGGGGCTGGTTTCCTGTATCTCCCATTGAGCTACCAGACGATTCAGGCTTCAGCTACCAGACTTATTGTCATACCTACGTTGGGTTCAGGTCCGATGGGTAGGGATTCTGTGCCCCTTTTCGCAAGGCAGTCAGCCTTTTCATTACCCTCATGTCCCCTGTGGGCCAGTACCCAGATAAGGGAGAGCCTATTATGGGCACAGAGCTGCTTGAAGACATTCCCATGCCAGCCTGGACCAGTCTGAAACCAGGAAGAGTAGCGTTTCACATGAATGCATTTTTGGAACAAGCGACGGAAAATGACAGTCTTCACGACGTCGTCTTTTTGGTATGTTTTCCGGAATTTGAATTTTCGTTAGAAGATCCAAAATGTGTAGTGGCCCAGAAATCCAGCCTGGCTGACCGAGAATATGTAGATACGCTTGCCCTTGAGTCCTTTTGTCAGAGGATCTCTTCTATGCAGATCTTTATAGCTAGGATTTCCGCTTGAAATATTGTGGCCTACTCTCCCAGCAGCTTAGCAAGACTGTAGTTGAGCCCTACAATGCCCAGTCCAGTTCTGCCTCTCATTGGTATACCACTGCAGGGGGCCCACCTCAGTCTGGAACGTCTCCTTCTCCCATCATTCCAGTGAGTGGATGCTAACACCGAATGGCAACTGAAAGTTCTTCCACTCTGGCATGACGTCAGTCCATCTAGTTTGAACTGTCTAGTTATTCTTTGGAGGCTTGCCTTGGTCCTGGTGGAGATATTTCCTGTCTGCAAAAGCCTTACCGCTTAAACAGTCCTCTGAATGTGTATATGAAGAGGTGAGATGAGGATTCAATAGGACTTCCATTGCAGCAGCAGGGTAGGTACACATTGCCCCTGTAATAGCAAGACACGCCTGTCATTGTTGGAGCTCCCCCTGAATTGCTAGCCAGCCTGTTGCCTTCCACCACACAGTGGGGACATATATGGCGTGGGGTCTTATTAGAGCCACTCCATCATTTTTGGAGCTATGCCCCATGATTCGTGGGATGCTGTTGAAAGAAACAAGAGAGAGAATTAGATGAAAACGATTTTTTCTCTAGTTAGGTTAGTTTTATATCCCCCCAGCCTGCCCTTTCGCATTTGAACGCGACTCAACCCCCTAGCTTGAAATTCACCTCGGCTGCTAGCCAGAAAATGGATGCCGCCATATTGAAAAAGGAACATGGTTTAGCGGAGGAAGAAAATGTTTGTCCTGTAGGGAGCGATTACAAACTTCTCAACGTTTTCCTTTCGCATTTCAGGTGGGGCCTGAAAGAATCGCGGCGCACAAATTCATCTTGGAATCACGCGGTTGCTCTATTTCTAAATTGTCGACCAACTCTACCGTTCGAATTCCTTCAGAAATACCTCCGTCGGTCTTCCAACAATTTTTGAAGTTTGTTTACTCGGGCTGTTGCGACTTGATTCAACTAGGAAGGTGCAATGAGGTGTAAGTTGTTCATAAGTGTACATTACAACTCGTGAAGTGCCTCTTAGTTATTCAAACTTAACGATAATATTTTCTTTTCAGATTTCTCGACGTCGCAGATCCACTGAAGAAGCTCTCAGAAGTATCAGCTCTGTTTGGTTTTGAAGAGGTGGAAACAGCCTTGAAAAACCTCAGGTGATTTCAATTCAGCGTTGTATTGCGTTTCTTGATAGTGTTTTATCTATTTGTAACTGGTAGATACCACTCTGAAGACAATTGAGGCATTTATTGAGGACAGATGGTAAACACGAAATGCTGCAAATGATTACACAACGGTTTATTATAATATTACACAGTTCGACATATATGACACCTCTGAGACCCATCCCATTCAATCCACCATCGAAAAATACCTGTAAACCATACGAAACATGACCTGCCTACAATGGAACGACGATAATTGACACATTGTAGGCGCCTGTAGGCAATAGACATGATCTTAACTGTGACCATGAGCTGTTATGTTGAAATGAACTCTTTTCTTGTGAACTGCACTCGAGCACCCTACGATCCGGACGATGCAATAATAGATGGAGTTTCAACCATAACAATAACTATAATTAGTTTTGTATTAATTTTGCTCATACCATTATTTCAGTATTTTGTGGTGACGTACAGGGTAATTACGTAACTCCTTTCTGAAATAAACGATTGCTCGAATTGATGATAAATAAAGTCTTTCAGTACGAAAGTTAGTGTAGGGAAATAAGAAGCAGCTCTGTCGAGGGGAGAGGAAACAGATGCGCTGGTTGCCGACAGAACGAATCAGCAAAATACCTTGTCAGCTACAACCACTATTTGTTTCGTTCGAGCCAGCATCGAAAAATACCTAGAAAACAATACCAAACACAACGTAATTGCAATAAAACTGCCAAAATGTCGTGAGTTTTTCAAACGATTATTTGCCCATAACTACAGTGGGTTTCATCCATTCGGATTGCCGAGTATGCGAGCACAAACGGGATTGCAATGCGAAAGAACGGATTTTTTAGACCTCATTAGGGCCAAGTATGGCGGATGGATCGTACAGGGTTCGAATCCCGAAGTCTTGAAACGTAAAGCGTCACGATGATGATGTGCGAGAGAGTAGCAAATCATTGTTCAATAATTTTCAGCGTTTTTACCAACGAAGGGGCATGAGTCGAAATTTGTGGCAAAATCATCGAACGCTTCAATGTTGTTTCCCCAGTGTGCCCAGACCTGGCCCTCTGTGACTTCTTTCTGCTCCGAAGAGTCCCACGAATGGATGGAGCATGCTACGATTGAGGCGATAAAAATGGCATCAAGGAGGAGCTGATTCCAACAACAAAAAATTTGTTGTTTGTGTTCTTTGAGGATTTACATAACCTTGGTATATCCAAGAGGGATAACACTGAGGAGGGCAAAACTTATTTTAGTGAATAAATAAATACTTTTAGGACGGACCTCGTAAAATTATAAATTTCTAGCTGATCTGATTCAGCTGAATCTCTGAAAAACGACCACAGACATGTAGACCATTTTTTTCAAATGGTGTTGAAGCGAACTATATAATTTGGACTTGCCAAGTCGAATTCGGGATACTGCGAAAGCTCGTCCGTTCAGCTGTTGGAAAGGGAAAGAGAAAAGAGAATACGAGGAAAGGAAGAAAACAGCATATACGAAATGCGCGAAACGCGTGAAAAACTAAAGAACGAAAAAACAACCAATAACTGGACAGGGCCGAAAACTATCAAACGAAAGTTCGTGAATGCTAGACTAAGAGAGTAGTACAGGTTTCCGCTTCGTCAGGTTATACTGCACGCGAAATCAACGACATGTGGGATGGACATGCTCTCTATTGGCCTTGCCAGAAACGACATTGGAGAGAATGTCCTCACGCATTGCAGCCATGTACTCACTTAGCCTAATATTGTGAGAACGTCGCTAACAAATGGTGTTTCAGACTTAAGAGCATTTGAAATGTAAATATCATGAGGTACATATCTGCCCTGAACCTCAGGTTTCTGTTCAACAGATTCGTCCTGACTGTCAGTCTGATTCTCGTACCTTCTCCCTTCAACTGGGCCAGTCTCAGGAACAACCATCGGTTCCAGAAGTTGTGAAGCAGTCTTTGTCTACAGGGAACGTGAAAAGCTGCCTTTGCATTGTGTGTCTATTGTATCTCAAGACGTCAATTCAGATAATACTAGCCTGGTCTCATTCACCAGGAAACGCAATTCCATAATGTGGGAACTCCTGCTCGGGGGGAAAGTGGTGACGATCCAGCAGGAAGGGGTATACTTGGGGTTCTTCCTAGAAAGGATGCTCACGGGGCCACACATGTAAGGAGATTAATACAAAGGGCTTCATCCATAATGTGGGCCATCCAGACAATGGTTGGTAAGACATGGGGACTGCATCTGAGAATGGTATTGTGGACCTAGAGGTCGATTGTTAGGTCTGTGGTCACCTAGGGTGCCCTAGTCTGATGAACCAGGGCAAAAAGGCAGGAAGAGCCTGCTTGGCTGTGATGGGTTGCATGCAGACAGCCCCATTGCTGCCTATAGGTTCCGCTGGGTCTTGCACCTCTCCAAATACATGTATCCTGGAACTGGGTCTTGCCAGGTGGGGAAGAAGGGTGCTGCATCACTTGACATTCGATAAGGTGCGTGCAGAGAGGCCTGCTGTGCATATCAGGAACTTGATACACATGAAGTTTAACTTCAGGGTTCGAATTCATGAAAGATCCAAATGGTGGTTCCACTCATGAGCCTGGGGTCATAGTATATTGCCCTGGGGCCAAGGTATTGGTGGAATGTTCCAGACCAAATGCAGTCAAGGTTGTTTATTGAACTCTCCAACAAGTGAACAAGAGAGATCCTCAGTATGGAGAGAGATAGTATACGGATGGTGTGAGGCCTGTTACAGATCATTGTCCACTAAGCCACCACCTGGCCAAGATTGCTAAGTCAGAGGTACAGAGTTGTAGGATCTGGGAGATGGAGCTAGTCAGTGGAGCATGTACTGTGTACTTATGAGGGGCTGGCTGGGCAGCGCCTCAGTGCTTGGGATTCCTCAGCTGCAGCCAGGTCCAAGCTGGACCAAGGTCGTCTTGCATTATATGTGAGAGTGGTGGGGACGTATTGAGGATGCCGCATCAGAGAACACCAGCTCGTAGCTGGGGGTAGAACTGGGAGAAAATGAGGTGGCTCATGTACGCCCATCCAATGTTAGGCTCATTTGGAGTTTTCGCAGTTGCATCAAGGCCAAAAAAGTATATATAGTTCAAGACGTTTCGATTGTTGGCTTATATCATCGTTGTTCTGCTGGGTGCACTTGGCCAAATGCAAGGCTGTGGGCTTTCACGTGACCCTTGTTGAAAGACAGCAAAATCACCAAATTATGGCTGGTATTCACATTATCTCGCAATTCGATTTCAGGGAGAATGCGAAATCTAACTGTAATTTGCTGACCTTTTGATTAGATGGTGTGTCTTGACAGTAATAACATGGTTTGACCTCCGCTTTTATTAATGTCAACTTGTCATTTCAGGTTTGAAAATGGTTTCGTCGTTTCCGCCACTGCTCACAACCCGTATACACCAACAAATGTGCAATTTACGAGGAGCAGCTTCCCAGAGTTATGCGACGTCCTCATCGTTTGCGAGGATTCAATTACTCTCAGCGCGCATAAGTGCGTATTGGCATCCCGAATGGAGTATTTTTACAACATGTTCATGAGAGGATGGACTGAGGTGAGCTATTTTACCGTTTATTTACTTTTTGAAGAAAAAAACCTCGTGTTTAACGCGTTTACTTACTTTTTAAAGGCAGCCGCTGGTCGGAAAGTTCACATGCAGTGTTCGTCTCGGATTGTTGGATGGATATTGGATTTCTTGTACACCGACAGAATGCCGGAGTCATTTGGTTGCGACGATTTGGAGAGTGTGGTGAAGTGAGTATATTTGTATGTTGGCCGGGGTGGTTCTTAGAGGGAGGAAACGCTCTAAAACGCCTTTATTGATTGTTTTCCTTTCTGATGGTCTGGCAGACCTGGAGGACACACCATTTAGTGCTGTCTACGCTCCAATTTGCATCGCTTTCAATATGTTCCACTGAGCAAATAATCATTCATTTCCAAGTGCAGAAAACGAAACGAAAATGAACTAGCTATTTGTCTTCAAGAAAGGAATTATATCTCCTCGTGACTGGATACTCAACTCCCTGCTCCACCGACATGACTTTAGCTGAAGGGGTGTCTTCTTCTCATATTGACTGTTCCTGAACCCACTGACAGTAGAACCCCAGCCTCCATCCTACCAACAAGCCTGAAAACTCGATAGCTAGGGCAAATGTGCGAGGCCCACAATCATTAAACATTAACCGCTTTCAGATAGCCCATGTTGCTTCTGTCATTGTCCTCCTAGTTAGCAGCGTCATACCTCCACAGTATAACACGTAGGCATGGTGAGACTGGCTAAACAGCTGTACATTCACAGGTCGGGATTTGGTGGATGCTGAGCAAGTGCCCAGGCTTTTGCATGACTTTCAACTGGGTTCTTATGAGTCATTCATATGGAACAGTCATTTTGATAAGTGAGAGTTAACAGACTCCTGAAGTGAGAGTTAAATCAGAATTAGCTTCCAACTCTAACTTTATTTTATTTTTCTCGTAATTTGATACTGTTTTCCTTTTTTTTATGTATCCTTTTTTATTTTTTAATTGTGTTGATATCAATGGGTAAAATGTTTCCCTCCTCCAGATCTGACCCTGTTGAGTCTAGTTTAGTTGGAGTTCCGTTAATTTTACAATTTAGTTTGTTGCCGTTGTTTTATTGTCGAATATGTGTTATGTGTAGAAATAAGACGCCTTCAGTAACCCGAATTACCTGCCTTTTTCCAGGTTACTTATTGCAGCTGATCAATACTTGATCGACGATCTCAAAGAAGAATGCGCTATATGTTTATCGAACATGCTGAGTTTGAAAAACTGCTCGACGATTTTACAACTTGCCAACACGTACAACGAAAGCAGTTTGAAGTTGATGGTCATGGAGTATATTTCGTACAATCTGAACGCACTGCTCGAAAATAGGTAATTAGATATTTTATTAAAATGTTATTTATTTCTTCAGTCTGTCGTGTTTTCGTATTGAGACTCAATATGGACTCATTTACTACCCCAATTATTGCCATTTGAAGGCTGATCACTTCACGGTTGTGACAAAAATGACTTTTAACTCACCTTTTGTTAATCTTGGTTGAATAAGGTGCCTGGAGTTACTCGACGACGCCCTTTTGGTGGGTTTGAAGGAATATTTCAAGACGTTATTCGAGGATAAATATAACAATCGAATGATCTGTACGCACTTTGACGCTCCGTCAGATGAGGAAGTTCTTTCTGCCTCAATCGAAGGAAGTGGAACAGGTAATAACTGCTCGAAATGTTTAGTTTCTTTATTTCTACAAAGTAGGAGGGAAAGCTACATAGTCGACTGAACAATAAAGAAAGTTTGTCAGATAAAATTTCAGCTCCTGAGTCTGAAAAACACCGTTTAAGAAAATGGTCCTGATGTGTGTGTATTTGTTACACACAGTTTGTTGGTACAGAGAAAACCAAATTGGCACAGACTTCATAATTAAACTGCAGCTGTGGCATGAATAATTAGGGCGGAAGCGGTTTAACAATTTCCTTTCCGCATGTGCCAGTATCTGCCGACCACGTAGTTGCGGCTAAACTGCAACTCCTCATTCATCGTTCGTCTACGGTCTTGTCTACCGAAAATATTGACATTTTATGTCTTTACTTTGCTACATAAACTCGAAAAGTGTAACGGCCAAGCGTTACGAAATTTAACCTTGAGGCCGATTGGACGAGGCAATGTTTTAACCCAAGTTGCAACCACACCCCCTTTGGCATAATCCATAAGGCATCGGTCCCCTAAACCGGAGGTTGTGGGTTCGAGTCCCACCAGGGTTACGATTTTTTGTTGTTGACATTTTATGTCTTTACTTTGCTACATAAACTCGAAAATGTAAAGTGCGATATGTAACGGAGAAGCGTCACTAAATTTGTGTTGGGTTAACTGCATGGTAACGTCTGTTACAAAATCTAATGCTTGGTAACATCACACGTTTTAATAACCTCAGTGACCCCAATAACCACAATTTTGTTGATTCACCATGCCATTGAGATGGAAGTGAGCCTCATCGCTCAGGAACTAAATGAGATCCTCATTTTGTTCAATAAGTGCTTCCATCTCACGGACGAAGGTCATTCGTAGTGCATATTCCCCTGGGTGTAATTGTTGCGCAATGGACAACTTATAGGGATGAAACCTAAACTCTAGATGCAAAATGCGCCTAACCGATCGATCACTGAGGCGAAGTTCAGCATTATGCAAGCGAGCTGATCGACTCGGGCTGCTAATTAGTGCTTGTTGTACACTTTCAATGTTCTCTGTTGTTCGAATTGATCTTCTAGCTCCTGGTGGTCTGTTCCTCACCAATGAACCTCGTCTGCGAAGTCCTTCAACCCAACGAAGAATGGTGTTTCTAGAGGGAACAGCCCGATTTCAGTTGATATTAAAATTACGACGAAACTCACGCTGGACTGCCGTGACGGACTCGTTATTACGAACGAAACTGTTGTAAGCAAAAACGCGGTGCTCTACTGTCCACAGGTCCATGACTTCAACTGGTAAAAAAATGCTAAGACCTCCCGATTACAATGGTCCCTTCCTCACGTTGGTCGACCCATTAGGGGGGAAGTACTGGCCATTTCAAAAACGTCCGACCTTTATGCCACACCCTGTACTTGCTGCACTGGGGTAGGAAGGGCTTGATCTACCCCATGATCAGTACAGTTCTGCAAGCGAAGTAGTTGGAAGGTTGTTACAAGAAGTGTGGTTATCTTATTGGTAGTCCTTGGTGGGAGGGGGGGGGGGTTCTGGGAGGTGTGGCAATATCCGATTATGAATGGGCAAGTAGAAAAAGGTGAAGCGATCAGGTGTTAATAATAGGTCGATGATAATGGCAGCTGCACTAAGATGACAAACACACTAACATTAGAGTGTAGTAATAGTTCCTTCCAGTATACTTCTCTCCTCGCTACTTGTTCTGCCCCACGTTAGGCGCCAATGTATAAATTCGGGAGTTAGGCAATAATTCCTTCCTTCAATATAGATGTTTATATTTAACAGGTTCGTTCCAATTTGTATATACAAGGTAGCCCCTCTAATTTCTGTCGACTTCATTTACCTTCTCGGCCTTTTTCATGCAGAATGGCTCGCTACTCGTAGTCGCCGCATCATCCAATCGCGCCCGTAACACCTCTGTTGCCATCACCTGTACTTATTTGTCACGTTTTGAAGAGTTGATAATATCAGTGTTGTCCTTTTCAGGTTCTCCGTTAGATTTCCCCATCATCGAATGTGATGGTGACCGACCTATGAAAAGTCTCGGGAGCACCAAGAAGAGAACCCCCAAGAAACCGGTATCAATAACTGAAATGACTTCCCCGTCGCCTAACACGTCTTCGGATTTACTGCTGGGATCGCCGGCGTCTTTGTCCTCGTCAATAGACGCGTCGCCTCTCAAATCCTCGTTTAGCGAGTACGAATTCCCCGGATTGTCTCAGTGCTATTCTGCCAGAAGCCCTCCGTCCAAACCTGGGTACACCACTTAATTCTTAATATACGCGTTCTACAATTTTAAGAAGATCCTGAGTCAACGTTGTTTGATTTTATTTCTATGGATTTTCGTGATCATTTTTATTGTTGACGTTTGACTTTCGTACAGCTCAATGCCGCGGAGAATTTACCCACCCAGACTGTCACAGAAGCAAAGAAAGAAACTCTCAACAGAGTTCGAAGAAAAACTAGCTATAGACGCCGACGCGCCAAAACCATTCAAAGGCTGGGCAAAAATAGATCCCCTTCCTGAATCGCCTCTGGTGCTCTCCCGATCTCCAGCTAATGATTCGTCAAAGTAAGTCTCAAACTCGCATCAACTCATGCGTAACAATTATTGTATGAGCTGTTAGTTTTTATACCACAAAGGAGGGGATTTTCCAAATTTGGAAATCATCGATGTTGCTGAGGTGAAAGCAAGGAAGGGAAACACATGACATTAAGCGCCTGGCAGAGCAGTTTCCCTCCAACAGTGCAGAAGCTATGAAAGCCCTGCTCTGGATGTTACATGTTCGGTTTATTAGTAGGTGATGTAAAATGAAGACGGCCTTAATTGCAACTGGTTTAATATGTCGCGCTTCTGAGCGTAAAGCGCTGCAACCTACAACTGTTACATCTTTCTCTTCTTGGAAAATAAAATTAATTTTCATCTTAAAACCAAATATTAACTAATATTTACTAATTAATTCAATCACCTTGATCACTTCTTTGACTCAACACTTATATTTTTTTTACGTATAGCATAACGAAACCAAAACAAACCAAATTTCACCGAAAACAAAGGCAAAAAAAATCAACTCCTGTCCTCTTATTCAGGTTGCAAAATACACTGTGCATAAACTTAAAACGTCACTTCTTCTCGGCCTCAAATTATCTCTATTCTGCTTGGTGGTTGGAGTTGTTTCCAATTGCGTAGTTGATAAGATTGGGGAGGAGATGAATAGTGTACTGTTCCGTTTTCTACCTTTTCACTCGTGTTATGGTCGTCTGATTTTAACACAACAAAATCCCTCCTATTTTTCCTGTCCGTGGTATCATTGTCCGCCTTTACAAACCATGATCTAGGAGTCTGACCATATTGCCACGGCACCAAGAATTCTTATGCCGATAAATTACTGGATTGGATTCAGCAACATCCGGTAAGTTGTTGGTACCACGATCAGTATCGTTTTTGTCGACTTTGGGATTGAGCGCTGTTTTGTCGTGTCTGTGTAGCTGCTATTGGATTGATTATTACATCCAATTCCTTAAAATGGAGGCGATCTTTGAGCAACCGAATCTACGCTAGGAATCTGTGTATTTCTGTAATGCAGTAGATGAGTATGAAGATTTTGACCCGTCTTTTCGCACTTACTCAACATGTTTTTAATGAGCTTTACTCCAGTTTCTGCTGGAGCGTAATTAGGGCTACTAGCCATCAAAATGACATCATTATCAGTCAATTACTCCTTGAATGTTTTACTGGCGAATGGATTATTGTCTGTAACAATTTCGTCTGGGTGTTGTAACGAGTTACTTTTCAAGTTCGAACACCACCTACATATGCGGGCGCTATATCTACGTTCAACGCATTTCTACGGAAACATTTATTGAGAACAAAATGTAGGGACTAGTTAGCTGAGAGTACTCCGTAAGTTTGATCGAAATCGTTTGAGCCGTTTTTGAGAAAATTGGAATTCCGATAAATAATTATTCGACAAATCTCCTTTTCTGAGTTAACTTCGCTTGTATCTCCGTCCAACATATATATATATACAGAAATAATTATGGAGAACGAAATGTTGGTATGGGTGACTAAAAGACACTCCATTAAGATTTACCCTGGAATTTACGGAAATGTCCGAAAAAACGTTATTTTCGACACATTTTGATTTTTATCTCTGTTCAATGGACTGTCAGAGGAACATTTATTGAGAACATTTTGTAGGTATTAACTATCTAAAAACATCTTGAAAGTTTGGTGATAATCGTTGAACCCGTTTTACCAAATATAGTAAAAAACCTATTTTTGCTTCATAGGCCTATATCTCCGTTCACCGTATTTTCATGGAGATATGTATAGAGAAGAAAAGTCAGGTATTGATTAGAGGAAGATAATTTTAAAGTTTAATCAAAATCGGTAGAGCCGTTTTCGAGAAAAATGCGAAAACCCCTAGTTTTTGGTACATTTTCGCCCACCCCCCTTCCCATCGGCCGAAATCGTCCATAACCTTATTTTGAGGTCTACAAAAAATAACGAACAAAACAAAAAAAGAACCAGTTTAATTGGATCAACCGTTCTCCCGCAAATCGAACTACAGACACACACACATACACACAGACCACGCGCCGAAATTAGGTTTTTTAGACTCAGTAGGCCTCAAAACGAAAAGATCTGAAGAAAAGATGAAGGGGAGGTAAAGTAAAAAGGGGAGGTTTTTTACTCGTTCCGACTCTCGTTTTGGTTTATTATTCATTCTGAATAATAACCCTATGTTTTCGGTCACGAAAAATTTTTTACAACCCCCCCTCAAAATTTGATACTTTACGTTTCATGACATGGAGATTCCAAATTTGCAATGTCCGTCCCCCGTCCGGGCCGTTTTGTGCCTTTAACAAAGTCTAAAAAATTCGTTCTTTCGCCCAAAAATCCGATTTGGTATCTAGTTGTGCCCGCCATCTCGGCAATCCGATCGGACGAAGCCCGTGGTTGTAATGGGCAAAAAAACGGTTAAAAAAATTAACGAAACGCAGTACAACACGGGAGCTACAGCGTTTCGTCGATTGAATTCCCTTCTGTCCCGCCCGTCTCGTTAAAAAAGCGAGCGAGCGCGCCCGCTCGCTTCCCTCCCAACACTCAACTCCCTCCGGGTTCGCTTCGAGCGCCCCGGTTCCAATTTCCCCGACGTTTTGGTTTTAATACGATTCAATTTTTTTAGATTCTTTCGTTTCATTCTCATTTTGGTTTTTTTCATAGATTTTTGGTTAAATTTTGATATTAGTATTTAGCGTGCATGTTTTCGTATTAAAATTCAGTTTTTTCTGGATACTTTCATTTTTTATTTTATTTTAATATTACGATTCAGTTCTTTTCGACCTTTTTTTGGGTTTCATTATGATATTTTTCGATGCTGAATCGAACAGGATGGGTCTCGGAGCATTAATGCTAGGTCAAGCTGATTATCCGAATAATAAACCGTTGTGTAATAATTTGCAGGGTTTTTCAAGTTGTTTTCCCGTTTTTCGGTTCCAATTCCTTATTGGGTTCTTTTGGAGAGCTTCAGGTTCAAACGAAGAACGAAGATCCCTGGCCACAAGTTGCGTTTATTTTCTTCCGTCTCTTCTTTTTTTTGGCATACCAGAAGTAGGGTAGAAAGACGTTTTAATTTAATTCTTATTTTCTTAAATATCTTTTGGTTGAGATTTTGATTGGAAGGAGAAAACAGTTATTTTATTTTAATACATCTATATTTCTATTATTTTTAGTTATTTTCGTTCTGTTTTGTTTCTATTTTTCTAAAGAAATATCTCGTTGTTGTGGGCTACATCCCCTCGTGGAGTTGTACACAAATTTTTAATCCCATCACAGCGTTCGGTTTATTAGGAGACGATATAAAATGAAGACCGCCTTGATAGCAACTGGTTTAATCTGTCGCACTTCTGAGTGTAAAGCGCTGAAACCTACAACTGTTACACTGGAAGCCCGAATGTAGGCAGCTTGTGGTTCATCAAACCTCCAATAATGGCGACAATTCCACGTGTTTTATTAGAGGCAACCCTTTTATCATGTCCTTTACACACAAGACACCACAGACCTGGTGTTGAAAACAAATCAGGGTAGCTAATCCTAAGTTTCCGTTAATTGTATACCTCGTAAACTGATGTGATTTCTCGCCCACTTGTTGAAAAATGTTCTTCCACCGGTGCCGTGACCTCGCCGACCTTAAAGGGGATGTAGAAGCAGGGATGTAAAATGAAAGAAAAACGAGGAACTCCCTTTTTTCATGTGTCAGAGGTTTTTCCCTGGCTAGGAAGCACTTCGCCCCTTCAGACAGAAACTCAACAGAAGCTTCACGTTCAAGGCATCAGCGAGGCGCAGTTCCAACACGTGCGCAAGGTGATTCATTCTTATCGCTCGACGTGTGAGTAATTGAGCTGGGTGGCACACTGAAAAAATTATGAAGAGCTGTGACACAGACCTACGTTATCATTAGGGTCATTGGGAAGTGTTTATTGCAAATTCGCATCGATACTAACTCAGTGTTAACAAAAGCTTATAAATGTTCATGTGTAGCTCATCTTTGATGTTTTGTGTGCGTTCTCTGTGCGAATGGTACAACCACAATTGCTAGCTTCGGAACGTATTTAAAGTTTAAAAATAAATTTTGCATTGTACGTGGAACGCTCCTGCATGTTTGCTTTTGGTCCTTTGGAAATCTTATCTCGCCTTCCAATTACATGTTTAAAGTACCCATCACGTGTTTCAGAGTACCTGTTGAGGGGAGCCCGAATCTAGTTGATATTATCGCTTATGAGCAACAAAAACGAAGCAACTGGCAAAAGATGACTTCGAAACCGTTTCATTTGACGCAGGTATTTATTATAATCCACTCAAACTGCATTGTGTTGGCGTAGCACGATACGTTATTCAAAAAGAGCTAATCCCCCATCCCTGTTCAACATTTCGGCACTATTTATCATATATTATATGTTTACTATTATTTATATTTTTTCATCCTGTTGGGATTGAAAAAAATTGAATTGGTAGAACCTTAACGACTAGAAATGGCGTGGGTTTCTTCTTTGCTCTGTGCAACTTGCTTTCCATATTTGGAGGTATTTCCATTCTTGCTTTTCAGTTTATGAGCCACATATTTTAGTTCACACTCCAAATAAGAATGTTCTCCAGAAAGAATTTTAACGACTCAAACTATTTGCAAACGCTCAAATATCAACCATAAGTCGTGGCAACTGATTACAAGTGAACACCACGTTAATGGTACACCGATAGCATTTCAAAAGCAGCAGAAGAATCACATGTTCTCATCTAGGGTGTGAAACTGTAAAACTTCTACTAGATTCTAGGGTAAAGCAAATGCTTGCGCAGACAATAGTGGGAATCCGTCGCTGTAACGATCCTGAACATTGAAGATAGTGAGAGGACAGTATTGTACGGGACTGGCGAGTCTGATATTCACAATGAGACACGAGAGAATTAGAGTTATGTTTGTTCTTCTCCAGGAACTGGAGCATTGGCGTTTGTTCTTTTCTTTCCTCTAAGTCTGACATTTCTAAATTGTTCCCACTGGGAGTTTTATTTGACTGTTATTGCTTCCAACGACCAACAAAATTCGAAATTTCAGGAAAAATTAACATATCCTGTACTTCCCTCATACTCTTTCATACTTAATTCGTAAAATTCGCCGTACACATACTATTTTTACATTTCTTACCTCTACGAAGTAGAAAGGAACCAAGTTCATATGAACTGAGTGAAAAGTGGACTGTGTACCAAACAAATATTTTCGCATGTACTCCACGCTATTTTTACTTTCCGCTACCTCAAAGGAAAAGGAAAGTAGAGTAATCGTATCAAAAAAAAGTTGGGTTTTCTTCAGATCTTTACGTGTTGAGGCCTACTGAATCTAAAAAACCTCATTTCGGCGCGTGGTCCGTGTCTGTAGTTCGATTTGCGGGAGGACGGCTGATCCGATTGAGCTGGTTATTTTTTTGTTTTGTTTGTTATTTTTTGTAGACACCAAAATAAGGTTATCGGCGATTTCGGCCGATGGGGAAGGGTGAAGGGGGACGAAAATGTACCAAAAACTGGGTTTTTCGCATTTTTGTCGATAACGGCTCTAACGATTTTGATTAATCTTTCAAATTACTAATCAATAGATTTTATACATATCTCTATGAAAATACGGTGAACGGAGATACAGGCCTATGAAGCAAAAATAGGTTTTTTTACTCTTTTTGGCAAAACTGCTTCAGCGATTTTCACCAAACTCACAGGATGTTTTCAAATAGTTAATACCTACATATTGTTCTCAATAAATGTTCCTCTGACTTTCCATTGAACAGAGATAAAAATCAAAATGTGTCGAAAATAACGTTTTTTGAACATTTCCGTAAATTCCAGGGTAACTGCTTCACCAGATATGACAGATCTTACAGAGTGTCTTTTACTCACCCATCTTAACATTTCGTTCTCTATAATTATTTCTGTCTGTATGTGTTGTACGGAGATGTAAGCCAAGTTAACTCAGATAAGGAGATTTGTCGAATATTAATTTATCGGAATTCCAATTTTCTCAAAAAACGACTCACACGATTTCGATCAAACTTACGAATGTCCCTCAACTAACTTGTCCCTACATTTTGTTCACTATAAATGTTCCTGTAGAAATGCGTTGAACGAAGATATAGCGCTCGCATATGTAGGTGGTGTTCGAACTTAGAGGGATTGTGGAAAGTTGTGTGTTGCTACGCACCGCTCGTTCACTCCTATCGTCCCCTCCCTCCTGACCTACTCGTGAAGCTATACATCCAGAGTAATTGCCAAATATGGCTGGATGTCTTCGTGTCTGTTTCCTTATCAAAATAACGGTTCCTTAACACTTATAAGAGAGTTATACCAGTTGAAAGTCAGGTAGGTTGCAGTTTCACTACCAAGCAAGATTGGTGGAGGTACGGCTAGTTGTCATTTAGCCAGTTTCCTGGTAGAGAGCTGTTTCCCATGAGGAATCCTTACTATTTGGGAGGAGTTCTGAATTTGGTTTCTCACTTGATCCAACTATTTACATGGGTTGCAATTTTCGAAGGGAGAGATCGTGGCCACATTTTTATCATAACTTTCTTCATAAACTGGGCAAAATGGTTATGAGCGTGCTTAGTAGCAGTAGACACTGCAGGGTTTACTGCCGCTCACATTTGTAGGAACTACAGTGGAGCAGCCCTAACCAGCCCTGGCCTCTAAACGGTGCAACAAAAACCTAACTTAGGATTGTTATTTCGTTTATCAGAAGCAGAGTGAAATGGGACCAAATGCGAGTACTCAACTTCAAGAATAACAGAGGGGAAAAAGGTTTATTAAAATAAAAACAGATAAACGAAGGTGAAAATAAATCTTTCCTACTCAACAGGCCCTTCGAAATAAAGACTTGTCTGGATGGTGCAAAGAAGAATTGGAGTGGAAAGCTTCTTTTCGTGGAAGGTGAGTTGGTGAGGAACGGCGTTGGGCGTTTGTTGAAGTCCAGGGATAAACGTATCCAAATGGACGAACCAAAGATCCAAAATGCAGATCTTAGTCGAACCCACAATCTCGACGAGGATTCCAGCTCGTGGAAATATAAAACAGAGTCAGCGAAAACCTGCAGCAATGCGGGTAAAAAATAGATGGGAGTTGTTGGTTTTATCGCAAACGAGGTAATAATTGTTTCACCCTGAATTTTGGGGACCTGCCATATATGGAAGGGAGAGGGAATTCCTTGTTCTTTCCATGTCTTCTCTTTTCGTAAACAATAAGGTGCGAACTAACTCGAGCCAATGATGATGGCTACGACAAAGGTCTTCTTAAATTGATATAATAAAATAAACATTGCTGTCTGTCTCGAACAAGTGGTTTCTTGTTTATTCTGCACTGATGACGCTAGATGTGCAGGATGGAGAGCATTTGAGAGAAGGGAAGTGGAGCAACGCATTGAAGTTGCCTTGTTTCCTTGTTGAACTGGCTCATTCAGTGGCTGGCTCAATTCACTTTCTTCTAAGACGTTCACAGATGTTTGGAAAAATTCATGTGTGAATTCCCTTAGACGAGGATTCCTACCTCGCTTATCTAGTGCAGCAAATTTTCTTTCAGTGGAGAGGTCTATATGGAGTTTGGCTCAGAGCTCATTTCACTCACCACTCGCACTCAACGAGTAACTGGCCCGTGATCACTTGAGTGAATCAGTGGATACTGTCTTATTGGCCTTGGTGATCCACAGGAGCTCTCTAGGATGGGGCCAGTACTCTCCTTTGACTGAATGTGAGTTTGCTACCCCAGACAACAAGTCGTGTCTACGTAAAGTAAGTAAATGGCCTCGTGCATGAGAATTGTGTCACGGTAACACACACCTCAAGAGGCTTTGCTAATTACTTGTAATGTGGCGAATGCTACGAGGGTAATGCCTTTGAGTGACTGGAGATGTTGGCTCTTAATTACTTGACTTGCTTCTCAAGGAAACTGTGGCTGCCAAAACCACCAACCTGTTGTCGGTTGACTATTTACTTTTCCCTTAAGAGGATTAACTGTGTTTAGTACCCAACCACCACCAGCTTGACGTGCTCACACCATCGAGTGACGGTTCGGAGCACTTGATGAAGTTTTGCTTCGATTAGGTGGATCAGTCAAGTCATCCGCTTAGGTGCACAGCTCGCAGTCAGTCTCTATGAAAGAAGGCATTCCAAAGTGCCAGTCTGAGCACCAAGCCCTATGGGCACCTGCTTCTGTATTGGTCTCCAGACTGAGACTTCCCTAAATTGCGGCAGTTATATTTGTCAGGTAAATTCTGATGCGCAAGTATAGGTTACTGGGAATTTCCTGACTTTTAGGCTCATTGAGGAGTACTGGCCACCACAGGTTATCAAACGCTTCTCTGACGTCAATGAAGACTGCTACATGATACTTTTCATCAAATGGTCACCCAATGTCGATCCATCCGATTCAATGTGCATAAACAGGTTTGTTTTACGGATGTTTCAGATGGAGGATGCTGCAATTCTCTACCTCGAAGAGTTTTACGGGGCAAGCAGCTGCTTTGAGGAGCGTATCACCATCACTCGAGTACTTCCACTCAATGTGGCACAGCCCACCTGGGCACCATCCAGGAGGCTACCTGTTCTGTGATAATAATATTTTTAATCTTCAAACACCATCGTTTTAATGTAATTAAATTACATGAAAGCCAATTGCTTTATAACTTCTTATCTAATGGTTGTTCTAGCCCCCCCCCCCTTAACCTTATTCACCTCGTGTACTGAAATCCTCCAATTTTGCAGCTAATTTAAAATAATTTTAAGACGGGAACAAACCCTCAGTTTTTCCATTTTGTTAAATTCTGCTGCTAACAACCGCACCTTGAAACCCTATATCCTGAAAATCCGATGTGGCGCTCTGATGGTAACAAACACTCACCCTTCAAAAATGTCTGTTTTACCATTAACAAGTGGGATTGACCGATTTGTCTAGTCCAGTGTTTGGGCGTGACATTTTAACATTCCTACCCAAGGAATTGCCCTTTTCGTTTGCAGGTTTTATTGGATTGTGATTCAAGCTCACATTATCTATTAGTGGGAGCAAGAGGGGGAGGTAGTCTATCGCTTCTGCAGAATTAAAGTGGATTGTATCAAAATTCATTTAGTGCTAAAAAACGCATTCGATGTTACGCAACGTCCCTGTGCCCCACATGCATAGATTTTTATCACTACTTTATCGCTATTCGAATCTGTTTTTCATTTGTTAGCATGAACTTAGCTCGACTTTCTACATCGAAACTGGTAGCACTTGAGGTTCAGAAATTCGTTGAGTGAGTCCTACTTATGCCGTGAGTAACCAATGTTTAGGTGATTTTTAAGGCTTCTCAGAAAGGTCGAGTTGCTTGGTAAAAACTGTGAGAAATGTGAACAAATCAAATGGCAGTTGTTTGCTTTCCAAAATTACAGGATTTGTTCCTAATTATCTGATCGGCGTTACTAAACTCTCATCGTATAGGTAGTTTATTAAGCTATCACCCTAATTTTTCTGAGAACACTAGTATCATATGAGCGAGATTTCTAAGGAAAGAACTGCACTAAAATCTATCACCTCATAAAAATAAACTGTTATTTAAGATACTGAACATATTCTGGCTATTTTGCTGCTGTCATCATTTTCCCATACTGTCATGTTATTTGGAGATGTCCAGACAAAAAAGTTCATCAAATTAATTGGGTTAGTTCCACCAGTAGTACTAGTAAGGTAGTACTGACTTAACAGCCAGATGATGATGTCTTTACATCGAGCGCTTGCCCACATTATCTCACCAGCCAGAGGATGTGGACTCACCAAACAGGTACGTTAACTTTATCAAATTCGTTAGAGTCGTTGTAAAGGACGAAATATTTGGCATTTTGATAACTGTAGTTAGTTTTTGGTCAATTGTGTTCATACCTGTTTGACATCCCGTCGCAACCTGCAAGCTAAATGTCAAATTTGAGTTGATCAGATTCTGCCATTTTCTCTACATCATTTAGGACTCAGTAGACCTTGAAACGTAAAGGTCTGAAGAAAAGTTAAAAAATTATCAGTTGACTACTTAACTTTACTTTCAACTAAGCAGAGCTAAGGACTGTGAACAGTTGTGTGGTGCAATGCTCTAGATATTTTTATTTTATTTATTGATTTAGTTCCTGGGACAAAATCCGAGATCAAAATTGTGATTTTTCCACATTTGAACAGTAGTTATTGAATATAAAATACTTATGAAATCATGCTTTCTAGCTATTTAGTTAACGCCAGTAGCTGCACACCAAAGTGGTTGGAAAGAAAAACGAAACCTCAAATGGGAGTTTCAGGTTTAAATCGCTGTAATAAAAAATTCCCTAATTCGCGACTGAACGACTAATAATTGAATAAAATATCGTTAAGTGCTCAATTTTACTCGTGATGAGCTTCCTTCATGACGTCACGTTAATGTTTTCTTCATTTGCAATGTCTCCGTTTCGTCAACCGGGACGAAGAAGAAGACGTCAGCGGCAGTTTCCTCGCTCGGCGTCGTGTGTTTTCGTGATAAAGCTACTGCACATTTGTTCCTCTGGCTGTGTTACTCTCTTATTAATATAAATTTTGTAAGGAATCGATGTTGCTAATTGAGTATTAGTTCTGTTTGAAAGTCGCTGGATAAAGTAAACCGCCATGGCTGATGCGGCAGCACGTCAGCTGCAGTACGAGTACAAAGCGGTACGTACTCGATTCTTTTCTAAATGCTTAGCTTGTTTCTGATATTCGTTTTAATCGCGCTTCGTAGTCCTAATTAACTCCTATTAACGCACATATTTGGAAGATTTGGGGAAGGTGGAACCGTATGAATTTTTAGTGTTGTGCTTGGAGGGAAGTCGCAGGTGACATTATGATGTATGTTGTGTCAATCTATCGCATGTGAGCTAACATCACATTTACGGTTGAATTGAATGGATATGAGGTGTAGTTACTGTAGGGATCTCAATGACAATGTTTGACAACTGATCAGTGAGCATCCAGGAAATCTCGCGTTTTTCAATCGTTGTAGAGCGATTACACCATGTTTGATCAACATTATGCCGTTCTAGAATTAACTGGTGTACCTTGGTGTCAAGTAGTGGAGACCCTGCTATAGTTTCACTTCATGGAAAACTGCTTGAACTGGTGAGAAGTATCATCCTTGGTTAATTTTCTTGTTGCGAACATCTCTCCTTCGGAGCTTGTGAGCGGGATTTGAGGTGGTCCCGACCAATACGGTTTTCATTTATTGAACAATTTGGTAGTTAGCGCCAACTTTTCGCGTTTCCGATTAAATCCCGAAGTTCGGGTTTTCTATTCCTTCAGTTATTTTTGCTAAAGGATTTCAGGTTCCATTAAACAACGTGTTACCGTACACCAGTTACCTACTCTTGCTTTAGTATTCCCTCATAGGCATGGGCACGGTAAAAGCTAAGTAACAAATCTTCAGAGCATGGAGCTTGATAATAACTACTTTTTCTTACCCTTTTCTTCGTACCGTTCTGATGAAAGACTATTCAACTGTCGTACTCGTAGTGCTTCAAGCCTTGTGACCTCTGTTGGTATAGCGTAGCAAGCCCGGATACCAAAAAAAAAAAAAAAAAATGAATAGAGAAATATCTATTAATGAAATATATTATTGGAGAACGACAAACAAAAGTGTGGGCGGCACAGTCTAAATTGTTCCCGATTCTGACTTTTAAGGGGCATGGTGAAAAATGAATCCATGAGAAACCAATATTGGTGTAGAACGTTTTAATGGAGTTGTTATGGACTGTGATGACAGTTTTCACTCCTAAACGCCGAGAGACTAAAACTACAACTACGAAATAGCACGGAAAGTTAAATACAGTATTAAACAAGAGAAACATTAAATTAAATTAGTCCCTTTCGTTGGCTAGGTGAATTGTGGTCCCCACAACGTTCGCAGGAAGTATGAAAAAAATTGAACGATACATCCAGTTTTGTACAATTACGCTTCGGGAAGGTGTCGCACAAAGTAAAACCCTGCAAATTATTACACAGCGGTTTATTATTCTCATGAACAGCTTGACCTTTATTACTGCTCCGAGACCCATCCCATTCAATTCAGCATCGAATACTAGTAAACCATACGAAACATGATCTGGCTACAATGGAACTATGGAAACTAAATATTACCCCAGTGCCAGGCACCCGTAAACGTCTGTAGGCATTTATGATCCAATGGAGGGGTGTGCGGAGGAAGTGGCCCTAACCATCCTCCACCCCGTCGGGAAAATTGGGACGGGGGCTTCCAGCAAACCCGTTGCGAGTCGAGCGGGTGGGTGATTGATTTTGATATGACGGGAGGGAGGGAGTACTAACGACTAAACGTTGACTTCCGCTGTAGTTCCCGCGTTATACTGCGTTTCGTTAATTTGTTAACCATTTTTTGCCCATAACAACCATGGGCTTCGTCTGATCGGGTTGCCGAGATGGCGGCACAACTAGATACCAAATGAAATTTTTGTGCGAAAGAACGAATTTTTTAGACCACGTTAAAGGCACAAAACGGCCCAGACGGTGGACGGACATTGCAAATTTGGAATCTCCATGTCTTGAAACGTAAAGTATCAAATTTTGAGGGGGGGTTGTAAAAAAATGTTCGTGACCGAAAAAATAGTGTAGTGAAAAAATGTAGATAGACACGGCGCAGTACCCACTGGGACTAAAATTGATTTTAGTGCAGTTTTCTTTTCACAAATAGGTACCGAGAATATAAAGTTACTCTTCTCACAAAAATAGTGTAAGTAGTTAAATGTGCCACCTGTACTGGGTAAGTTTAATGGTGGTCGTGAGATAATTAGGAGCAACCCGGTGAATTCTGGAAATCAAACTACCGTCGTTTCGACGATTAACTTGTTTCACAGTTTTTGCGCTTTAACTTCAAAACAATAAACACGAACGTTTCCAAAAAAATCACTTTAGCTGCCCCATAAATAATGGTCGTGATATAAGTAGGTGCAACTCAATAAATTCTGGAACGTTAGCGCAACCAGTTCACCACCGTAGAACGTTGCGTGGTGCGGAGGCTGAGGGAAGTTTTTTGATTCGTCGCATCGGATTTTTTTTCTGTGTTCCCCGAACTAGTTTGGTCACACTGGACACCTCGAAGAAATGAATTAATGAACTGCCTTGAGCGGTCATTGTGGCATCCCAAAATATTAATTGGTGGCGTTTATTCATTTACAGAACTCGAATCTCGTATTGCAAGCTGATGTTCGGCTTATTGAAAGAAGAAGTCGAGATGAAGCGACGGGAGAAGTCATGTCGCTCGTTGGGAAGTTGGATGGAACAAAAATGGGCGATAAGTTCGAGAGAACGAAGCCTGTCAAAGCAGAAGAACGAAAAGTCAAGTAAGTTGCAACAAAGATGACCTCATGATTGAAAGAACCCTTCCTTATTCTGTTCCATTTCAATCGTGGGGCGACTAATGTGGTCTCTCTTTAGGTTAACGTGTCTAGTGATTAAAAATGTAACTCAACGACAGACCCTCAGTATTGTGTAACTACTGCATCCTGTAACACTCCTAAAAACATACCACTTTTATGGCTAATAATGTCAGGCGCCAATCAATCTTGCAACAACTTTGGGGATAATTTTTCAAAATAACATTCTAATTACTTATACGAATATAAAAGTGTGGCAAAATGTTATGTAGTGCTTCGCATCATTTTTTTTTCGTTTGGTTAGTGGAATTGGAAAACCGTTTCTGCCCCAAAACAATGCATTGGCAGCAATTCTTTAACAAGCTGAAACTAAGTTGACCTCAGTGTGCAGGCTCTCAACACTTTATCGCTGGATGAGGCGGTCTAAGCTCCAGAATACAATAAAGTATTATCTTTATAATACTTTAATAAGCTAAAGTTAACGTACCTGTTAGGTGAGTCCGTCTCCTCTGGCTGGTGAGTTACTGTGGGCAAGCGCTTTCGATGTAAAGACATCATCGTCTGGCCGTTAAGTCAGTACTGGAGTCAGTCGGTTAGTCGTGGTCTTTATATACAAAGAGAAAAGTGAAAGGTGTGATGGAGCGTCGGTGAAGGGACGGGGAAGGAGGTCATGTACCTCAGGGTGAATACCCCCTAGAGATAAATGGGACGTGTTGGATGGATGGTCTGTCAATTGTGGAATTTACGTCTTTTTTGTGTAGGGTGGTCTGTAAATCCGTCAGTTGGTTGTTTTCGTTTGTGTAGTGTTTTGAGTGGTGTGAATATGGTGTCGCATTTGTGTTGATTTGTTCATTTATGATTTGTCCATTGAAGTTTTTGTTTATAAATTTCCATGTTTTCTAATATGTTTGGTTTTCGTCCTTTGTATTGTTTGTGTAGTAAGGTGGTGCAGTCCTGTATTTTGGTGGGTTCATGTCCAGTTGTTTTGAGGTGGTTGGCAAAGTTTGAATCGTACTTTGTTCCTACTAAGAGATTTAATGTGTTCTGAGTATCTGGTCCGTATTTTTCGTCCTGTCTGTCCTATGTATGCGTTTTTACAAGTACAAGTTATTTTATATACCCCACTTTGGTCGAGTGGGTCTGTCTTTTTTTATATATATTTTTTATTATATACCCCACTCGACCAAAGTGGGGTATATAAAATAACTTGTACTTGTAAAAACGCATACATAGGACAGACAGGACGAAAAATACGGACCAGATACTCAGAACACATTAAATCTCTTAGTAGGAACAAAGACGATTCAAACTTTGCCAACCACCTCAAAACAACTGGACATGAACCCACCAAAATACAGGACTGCACCATCTTACTACACAAACAATACAAAGGACGAAAACTGAACATATTAGAAAACATGGAAATTTATAAACAAAAAACTTCAATGGACAAATCATAAATGAACAAATCAACACAAAATGCGACACCATATTCACACCACTCAAAACACTACACAAACGAAAACAACCAACTGACGGATTTACAGACCACCCTACACAAAAAGACGTAAATTCCACACTGACAGACCATCCATCCAACACGTCCCATTTATCTCTAGGGGTATTCACCCTGAGGTACATGACCTCCTTCCCCGTCCCTTCACCGACGCTCCATCACACCTTTCACTTTTCTCTTTGTATATAAAGACCACGACTAACCGACTGACTCCAGTACTGACTTAACGGCCAGACGATGATGTCTTTACATCGAAAGCGCTTGCCCACAGTAACTCACCAGCCAGAGGAGACGGACTCACCTAACAGGTACGTTAACTTTAGTAATTTGCCTACTGGCGGACACAACCCAATTTCTTTAATACTTTAATAAGCGTATAGTTCTTCTCAGTTCTTCTGGCCAAAATCTGAGTTGTCAGACGTATTTGTGAAGAAAGAGAGGCAGATTCCCTAAAATGTGCGGTGACATATCCCCCCTCCCCCCCAAGATCTGATAGCCCCAACCCTATACATTACGACTTCCACCGGCGATATAAAATGTAAAGATCTCAAGTCTTGAGTTTAACAACGTTTTCATTTCTTGCAGACGTCAAAAGAGAGATGAAGCACAATACGATTTCGCCCGGATGAAGGGAGCCACTCTCCTCTCAGACAGCGCGGACGACATGGTTGGAGTCGTTTACCGACCCAAAACTCAAGAAACTCGACAAACCTACGAAGTGTTGCTCAGTTTCATCCAAGAAGCAATCGGCGATCAACCGAGAGACATACTCTGCGGAGCGGCTGACGAAGTGCTTTTCGTCCTTAAGAATGATAAATTGAAAGACAAAGAAAAGAAAATTGAAACAGAAACTTTGCTCGGCGGCCTCACAGAAGAACGTTTCGCTCTTCTACTTAATTTGTGCAAAAAAATCACCGATTTCGGAGCTGAAGACAAATCTATGGCAGTTGGTAAGAATTCTGGTTTGAATTTACGGTTCATTTTATTTTTCGTGGATTAAGAGTTGGGACAGTGTTTGATTCGTTCGTTAGTCTGATTGCGCCAAATAACAAGCCTACTATGTAGAAAAACGTGTTGTAATTAGGTGTACAGAAATATTCTTAAATAATAAAAGAACTGCTTGTTCCCACGAGAGCAAGATGAAGGCTATTCTCAGCTTGTAGTCTTCAGGCATGCTACTCATGGTTGATGATTCCTACATATTTGAGACATGATACGGAAGTTGGGTGAGGACTTGAGTCTCGTGTAGTCTTAGGTCAGGAGTTAAGGGTCACAAGTACCCTTCTCCATGTATAGGGGACAGTCCTGGAATCCGCGAAGTCAGGTCCACACCTTGTAGTCTTCAGGCGAGCTACTCAAGGTTGATGTTTCCTACATGGTTGAAATTCCGACATAAGTCGGGTGTAGTACTCTAAATCTCTTGTGGCCTTAGATCGGGAGTTAAGTCAGGTCACCAAGTTGTGGTAATTTTATGAAAAGCAGTATTCTAATATAATGAAAGAACTACTTGTTCGCACAATGACAAGCTGGTGACTGTACTTATTGTTAAGGAAGACAATACGTATGAAAACAAAGAATTAAAATTAACGTGCGAGTTACCACAAATAACAAATGTAGGAGCCTCACGCGTTAAAATTGTACACACATTGTTAAAACTAAAAAAGAAATAGTATTTTCACAGAACAATGGGTGAGATTCTTTGGAATCGTCAACTGTACCAATAGATGACACTTCATCCAGTTTGGCAGCGCCATTCCCATTGTTAAATCTTAAAAGTTCTCAAATATTACGTAATCAATTAGTAATCAACAAGAAACTTAAAGTCAGTGTAATATAGTGGGGGGGGGGGGGGGCTACCAAAAACCGGTCGTTGTTCATTTTTTTCACAATTTACAACCGTACTTGATGTATCGCACGTACTTTCTTCAGTAAATAGGAAGTTTCGTCTCCAGCTTAAATCTTGTTATCTTCATGTACAATTTAATCAGTTTCAACTCTACCCATAATTTTTTTTTTTTTTTTTTATCAGTCGATGAGAACATTGACGAAACGTATGGCATCAACGTTCAGTTTGAAGAAAGTGAAGAAGAAGACGGGGAGGATATGTACGGAGAAGTCAGGGAAGGCGAAGGACATGATCAGTTCGAAGAGGGAGAAGACGCTAAACATAATACGGCAATACATGCTGAAAATGTAAGTTCGTCATGTTTGGGTGTGTATTCTAAAAGAGAGCGTCAATCAAAGCATCAGAGAATGTGGGTGTGGGTTGATCAAAGGCACTCAGTCATGTTAATCAAATTTGGCATTTACGCTGGAAAACTTTCGAAGACGGTATTTCCTTTCCTTAGTCCAGTGGTGAGGGAAAGAAAGTTTCTGTAATCGGTTGGAACAAAAAAGAAAAAAAGTCGTTCTCATATGTTTATGTTTTGAGTCTGTTCAATATTGTGGGTATGGGTGAAATGAAAATGTCAGAACTCCGAGAGTTAAAACGTTGTGACAATGACGTTCCTGGATGCCCACAGTACATACAGTTCAAGGCACAACGGACGTTTGTAAGTTCGGGAAATTGGTTGACCCAAAATCGCACTAAACTGGAAACTGGCAGAGTAACTGTAGAACTGTAACGGTTGAGACAGTGTCTTGTGGGAGACATTGAAGGTTTTTTAACAATAATGTAAAAGAAAATGTCTGTGAACTGCGCAAGCGTATGTTGCATGTTAATCTCGGTTGCGCATCCGGATCTTGGGCATCCTAGATCCGCGAAAAAATTTGCGACTTCAGCAGGTGGTAAATGGAAGTCGCAGTTAACCGTAATAAGACAAGAAAACAGTAACAAAACTCCAGGAACTGCAAATTTCAAACAATTAAGTTCGAGCAGAGTCTGATGAACACCATTTGGAACATCTTTTTTCACGAGCTGTCGCCATCTTGAGAAATTTTCTTTGTGGTTATGGGCTAAACGCGCTGGGTTCTCAACTAAAATGTGTCCTCGTGATAAATAGCTAGTTTCTGAGCTGCGTATTCAAAGTTTGTCTGTTTGTGCAGAACTTGTGGATAGTCGTATACACGAGTTTGAAATCAAGGAAACAATGATGAATGGTTATTGGTCAAAATTGGTCACCTCAAGATGTTGACCAGCTGCCTAGAAGGCGTGGATGGTTGCAGACATGAATGTGGAATAAATTTGAAATCATGGAAACTGACATTACATTTTGGTGGCCACAAGCCCCTTCTCAAGCAAAGACTTATGAGTCAACATGAGTGAGAGGTGGCGTTTTAGCCAACACCTCCAGACTATCAAAGGCGCTAAACTTGCTAGGTTTGCCTCATTATGAGTGATTATAGAGGCCACTTGGGGTGTGTGTTACCGTGACACAATCCTCAAGTACAAGGCCATTTACTAGGGCGTGATTGGCTACTGCCCTATTGTCTGGAGTAGCAAACTCACTATCAAAGGAGAGTCCTGGCCAATTCCCAGAGAGTTGCACTCGTGCTGTTCACCTAGGCCTACGAGATGGCATCGACCCAAGTGATCACTGGCCAGGTACCCACTGACTTGGCCATTGAGTGCCTGGTGGACAAGTGGAGAGTAAAAATGGACTGACTGACTCCAGTACTGACTTAACAGCCAGACGATAATGTCTTTACATCGAAAGCGCTTGCCCTCAGTATCTCGCCAGCCAGAAGACGTACTCACCTAACAGGTATGTTAACTTTAGTAAATATCTGGTGCGTAGCAACACACTACTTTCCGCCACCCCTTTAAGTTCGAACACCAGCTACATATGCGGGTGCTATATCTTCGTTCAACGCATTTTTACAGGAACATTTATTCAGAAGAAAATGTAGGGACTAGTTAGCTGAGAGTACTCCGTAAGTTTGATCGAAATCGTTAGAGCCGTTTTTGAGAAAATTGGAATACCGATAAATTAATATTCGACAAATCTCCTTTTCTGAGTTAACTTGGCTTATATCTCCGTTCAACATATATATACAGAAATAATTATAGAGAACGAAATGTTGGTATGAGTGACCAAAAGACACTCCATTAGGATTTATCACATCTGGTGAAGAAGTTACCCTGGAATTTACGAAAATGTTCGAAAAAACGTTATTTTTGACAAATTTTAATTTTTATCTCTGTTCAATGGACCGTCACAGGAACATTTATTGAGAACAATATGTAGGTATTAACTATTTGAAAACATCCTGTGAGTTTGGTGGAAATCGCTGAAGCCGTTATGCCAAAAAGCGTAAAAACCCTATTTTTGCTGCAGGGGCCCATATCTCCGTTCACCGTATTTTCATGGAGATATGTATAGAGAAGAAAAGTTAGGTATTGATTAGGAGAAGATAATTTGAAAGTTTAATCAAAATCGTTAGAGCCGTTTTCGAGAAAAATGCGAAAAACCCTAGTTTTTGGTACATTTTTGTCCCCCCACCCCCCTTCCCACCGGTCGAAATCGTCCATAACCTTATTTTGGTGTCTACAAAAAATAACGAACAAAACAAAAAAAGAACCAGCTCAATCGGATCAGCCGTTCTCCCGCAAATCGAACTACAGACACACACACACACACACACATACACCTACACACACACACACATACACACGGACCACGCGCCGAAATTAGGTTTTTTAGGCTCAGTAGGCCTCAAAACGTAAAGATCTGAAGAAAACCCAAATTTTTTTTTTGGGCCGATTACTATACTTTCCTTCCCTTCGGGTAGCGGAAAGTAAAAATGGAGCTTTCCTTGCTCTGAGCCAAACTCTGTATAGACCTTTCCGCTAAACGAAAACTTGCTGTGCTAGATGAACGGGAATTGGATAAATGACAAGCCAGATGGAAATCCTCCTCAAAGGGAATTGACATGAGTTTTTGTCAAACAACCATGAACGTTTCAGGAAAAAGTGGGTTGGGCCAGTTCATTAAATAACATGGTGAATACATTGCAAGGCTCCACGTCTTTTCTCCCATCCTGCTCACCTTGAGCCCCTAGTGTGCAGGAAACAAGAAATCACTTTGTGCTTCAGTGTATATTCCTACAACCCTATAACTAACTATACAGTTAGATCAGGTGGGTCACCATTTTAAGAACCGCTCCACTTCTTCCTCTCAGGTAGTGCAGATTCCCCAGTGTCATACCTCCACATGGGCAACAGCTCTTATCGGGAGACTGACCAAATGACAGTGTGCTGTATCTCCAAGGGTCTGATTTGGTGGATACCGAGTGAGTGACCATGATAGTGAAACTGCAACGTTCATTTCGTCAACCTCAAAACATTACAGTTGTAAATCACTCACTGTAAAAGGGCCACAAATTACTCCTTCGCTCATCTCTCACCATTGAGCTCAACGTTTAACACAAATTTTACGTTTTACAGTTGAGCGGAACGACCGAAGAAACGGCAAAAAAGGAAAAGCTTCTCCACCCTTTGGATATCGACGCTTACTGGCTTCAGCGACGGCTGTCCAAATTCTACTCTGACGCCATGACGTCTCAGGCTCGTGCCGCCGAGGTTCTGTCAATTTTAAAGGACACGCCTGATGACAGGGAGTGTGAAAACCAACTGGTCCTTTTGCTTGGATACGAATGCTTCGACTTCATCAAACTAATTAAAAAGCACCGCAATATGAGTAAGTTGGTGTTGTATTTGTAATTTTTGTTACAATTTGCTTTTTGGAATGTTGAAGGTAGGAGAAAGAGAGAGAGAGAGAGAGACTAACTGACTGACTTTTATTCAACGACCAGGGAGAGATTTACAGCCATGGGGCCACCAGAGACAGCCATTTCCCTTGGAACAACAAACAAACAATAACAATCAAAAGTAGTTATATACAAAAATAAATGCAAAATGAAACACTGAAAATAAATACAACTTTTCTAAAATAATAATATCATGAAACGCACTGTGTCACTGTGTAAAAACTTCACCCCACGTCATATTTCGGCTCTGGTTTCAACTTCAAGTCAAACAGCGCCATACTCCAATCATAGAGCTTCGTCGCATGCACAATAAGAGACTCTTCTGGGTTTTCTTCAGATCTTTACGTTTTGAGGCCTACTGAGTCTAACAAACCTAATTTCGGCGCGTGGTCCGTGTGTGTGTATGTCTGTAGTTCGATTTGCGGGAGAACGGCTGATCCGATTGAGCTGGTTCTTTTTTTGTTTTGTTCGTTAATTTTTTTAGACACCAAAATGAGGTTATGGACGATTTCGGCTGACGGGAAGGGGGGTGGGTGGGGGGACGAAAATGTACCAAAAACTAGGGGTTTTCGCATTTTTCTCGAAAACGGCTCTAACGATTTTGATTAAACTTTCAAAATATCTCCTACTGATCAATATCTAACTTTTCTTCTCTATACATATCTCCATGAAAATACGGTGAACGGAGATATAGGCCTATGAACCAAAAATAGATTTTTTACACTTTCTGGCAAAACGGCTGCAACGATAATCACCAAACTTTCAAGATATATCCAAGTAGTTAATACCTACATATTGTTCTCAATAAATGTTCCTCTGACAGTCCATTGAACAGAGATAAAAATGAAAATGTGTCGAAAATAACGTTTTTTCGAACATTTCCGTAAATTCCAGGGTAACTTCTTCACCAGATGTCATAAATCCTAATGGAGTGTCTTCTAGTTACCCTTACCAACATTAAGTTCTCTATAATTATTTCTGTATTTATGTGTTGAACGGAGATATAAGCCAAGTTAACTCAGAAAAGAATATTTGTCGAATATTAATTTATCGGTATTCCAGGGTAACTTCTTCACCAGATGTCATAAATCCTAATGGAGTGTCTTCTAGTTACCCTTACCAACATTAAGTTCTCTATAATTATTTCTGTATTTATGTGTTGAACGGAGATATAAGCCAAGTTAACTCAGAAAAGAAGATTTGTCGAATATTAATTTATCGGTATTCCGATTTTCTCAAAAACGGCTCTGACTATTTCGATCAAACTTACGGAGTACTCTCAGCCAACTAGTCTCTACACTCAAATAAAACCAAATTCTACGTAGAAACTTCTATAGCTTAACTTTCCGAAATTTATTGGGCTGCTACTACTCATACCACGATTCTCATTGAAAACCCAACGCATGGTTAATTGATCAATGTGTTTTTGTTGTTGTATGGACAGTTATTGAATCACGCAGTAAAACTGCAACGTCAAGTGGTCAACATTAGTTTGAATTCGGGCGTTTTTAAGGTGGATCGTGAGTATCCTATGGCCATAGTTATCGTATCTACCTTATTGGTAGCTTATTATACTACGCTCATGAATTTTTTGAGAGCGACAGTGTCATATTACTGTTATTAGCGAAATTTTTAACGAAAAAACTACTTTCAAATAGATTTTCGCCGACACAATATTCTTAATTTCCCCACGATTTTTATGTTATTGCGTTATTTGGACCTCTTCACACAAAAAATTTAACTCAACTCGTAGGATCCGTTTTTGATTTATAAAATCACTAAGATAACTATAGTTAGTTTTGGACTGACTTTGCTCATATTCTTATTTTAGCGCACCATATTGATTTGGAAGCTGAATATCAATTTGAGTAGATTTGGTTGAACTGTTCTCTCTCTAGCTAGTTCCCAGACCGTTTTATCAAATTTTGTGTTTCGGACTCAAAAGCCCGGATTTTACTTGTTGGTTAAGCAATGTAAAAAGTGCTCACTTCAACTGGCACAAGTAAGGTAGTCTATGCTTTGCATGGACCATGCCACGACCATTTGCCTGTGAAAAGGACGTAATGCCCACTTTTAACGACCTGTGCCGTTGGTGCCCAAATTAGTGTGGTCTCTTCCACAGCCATACGAAATGTTCTAGTATTTCTACGTTATTGTACCTAAATTGTTTGGCATCACGGGTTCCTATTTCATTTTCCAGTTTTGTACTGTACTCTACTCGCTTCGTCGCAAAACGAAGCTGAAAAAATGAAGATCCGCAATCAGATGAACAGCAACCCAGGTCTTGCCAAAATCCTTCGGCAACTGGATGTCGGCAAATCTGATGAAAACGGAGACACTGAAATCACGAGGATCTCACGCAAAAAAGACACTGCAAACAGCAATGGGGGTTTAAGCGACGGCAGTTTTATGAGCAGCAGCCGCGACGTTCTTGACCTCGAAGACTTGATTTTCTCTCAAGGCTCCCACTTCATGTCCAACAAAAGATGTCAGCTGCCCGACGGGTCCTTCAGGAAACAACGAAAAGGTAACTTTCAGTTTTCATGCATATTCTTTGGACATTTTTGAGTCGCGGCGAGCAATTTAAATGAATATTTCGTTGCAGGTTACGAAGAGGTCCACGTTCCAGCTCTGAAGCCAAAGCCGTTCGACCCTCACGAAGAGCTCATCTCAATTGACAGACTCCCGCAGTACGTGCAACCCAGCTTTGAGGAGTTCAAGACTCTCAACAGGATCCAAAGTAGACTCTACAAAGCTTGTTTGGACAGTGACGAGAACCTCCTGCTTTGTGCCCCAACAGTTAGTTTCATTCTAATCGTAACTATTAAAAAATAAAAATACCGAAACTGCTTTTGGTTGACAACGTTCTCGCAATTTCAGGGCGCTGGAAAAACGAACGTCGCTCTTCTGTGTATGTTGAGAGAAATCGGGAAGCACATCAACGAAGACGGGACGATTAATGTTGACGAATTCAAAATCATCTACGTCGCTCCGATGAGGTCATTGGTGCAAGAAATGGTTGGAAGTTTTGGCAAGGTGAGTTGAATTGTTAATCAGAGGTTGTACTCGAGTCTTTGAACGCCAAGTGGCAGGTAATGTCAATAGAAACATCAATTTACGTGTTGTGCACACTCCAGACTTGCTGTTAGGTCTTTGGAAAAAATAAACATGTGAGGGATTGTGGACTTGAAAGGACCTTTTAATGAAAGAATTAGTATTTCTCAGGGACATGAAAATGTTTATACGTTGAATGAAGGCAGCAGTTCGTCGAAAAAAGTTAAATTAGTTAATTTATTTTATTGCTGCTTCTGTACGCGATTATTTGCTGCAATAGTTATTATCTTTTGGGACCACAACTCGAATGTAAAATATCTGGTGCGTAGCAACACACAACTTTCCGCCACCCCTTTAAGTTCGAACACCACCTTCATAGGCGGGCGCTATATCTTCGTTCAACGCATTTTTACAGGAACATTTATGGAGAACAAAATGTAGGGACTAGTTAGTTGAGAGTACTCCGAATGTTTGATCGAAATCGTTAGAGCCGTTTTTGAGAAAATTGGAATACCGATAAAATAATATTCGACAAATCTCCTTTTTTGTGTTAACTTGGCTTATATCTCCGTTCAACATATATATACAGAAATAATTATAGAGAACGAAATGTTGGTATGGGTGACTAAAAGACACTCCATTAGGATTTATCACATCTGGTAAAAGAAGTTACCCTGAATTTACGGAAATGTTAGAAAAAACGTTATTTTCGACACATTTGATTTTTATCTCTGTTCAATGGACCGTCACAGGAACATTTATTGAGAAGAATATGTAGGTATCAACTATTTGAAAACATCCTGTGAGTTTGGTGGAAATCGCTGAAGCCGCTTTTGCCAAAGCGTAAAAACCTATTTTTGCTTTCAGGGCCCATACCTCCGTTCACCGTATTTTCATGGAGATATGTATGGAGAAGAAAAGTTAGGTATTGATTAGAGAAGATAATTTGAAAGTTTAATCAAAATCGTTAGAGCCGTTTTTGAGAAAACGCCGAAACCCCCTCGTTTTTGGCTCATTTTTGTCCCCCACCCCCCTTCCCACCGGCCGAAATCGTCCATAACCTTATTTTGGTGTCTACAAAAAATAACGAACAAAACAAAAAAAGAACCAACTCAATCGGATCAGCCGTTCGCCCGCAAATCGAACTACAGACACACACACACACAGACATACACACAGACATACACACGGACCTCTCTCCCAAATTAGGTTTTTTAGACTCAGTAGGGTCTGAAACGTAAAGATCTGAAGAAAACCCAACTTTTTTTTTTGGGCCGATTACTATACTTTCCTTCCCTTCGGGTAGCGGAAAGTAAAAATGCTCCTTTCTCAATTGAGATTGAGCCTTTCAGTTATGTGGTGTATCAGGGAGGTATTTCAAGCTATTATCTATCTATGCCTGTCCAGTAGAATGAAATCGGAGTGAATAAATTATGAAACAAGGAGTTGCTTGTACTGGTTCGTTCAACTGTCATTGGTTGGGTGGCTTTCTACTAGGAGACTGGCTAACGACCAAATACCTGCCGTACCTCCGCAGGTCTGAGTTCTGTGGACGCTGCAGAGGCTGGCCTCTTGCATATTAGCGAAACCGCAACTTCCATGACTGATATAACTCCTGTCGAGGGTTTAGGTACGGTCATCAAATAAGGAAACAGACCTGTCATTGGTTGGGTCGCGGGGAAGAGCCCAGATATGTCGGGAGAAGTCCCAACTCAGCCACTACTGGTCATTATAACCTCACCTCCATACGGTCTTTGCTGGAAGTAATAACTAACAAAGCTTGACTGACTGGGCAACACTGTGTACTTTCACCAGCCTATGCTCACCCTGCAGTTGAGGGTTCTGAGTTATATTGCTGTATTCCATGCTCTTTCGTGAGAGGCAGACTTGTAAGGGCACAATTTTACACAACGTACTGCAGAACCCCCTTCTTTGAAGCGGGGACTGCAGAACACACTCCTGATAGGTTGGGGGACAGAATTCTCCTGCTGTATCCTTAATGTGGCTGTAGAAGTCCAGCCTCCTAGGGGTCCAGGCCTCCATGACACTGATATAACCAACGTATCCTGGACAGGACACTGCACAGATTGCACATTGCTGGCTGACACAACAAATCAACGACTCAAATACAATCGTAATGAGTGAAAGTTCGGGGGGCTCTCTAACATCTATGAGCGATCCCCTACATTGGTGTAGGTGTAGCCTTCAGCACGAGGAGGGGTAAAACTGGGTTTGAGCATTTCCAAAGTGGCTGATAGTGCGCTCATCACACCACTAGTGTCCGAGGGATGACTGGCAGCAGCCCTCCACCTCCATTAGGAAAACCAGAAATTCCAGAATCCAAATCACTGCTGTTTCATAGTTTTTTTGCGATAATTCCAAAACTGTCAACATAAACATTCTCAGAAAAATTATGTCGACAGTCTCATGAATCACCTACGCTCTGGATGTTCAATAACGGTCGTGGCATAAGTAAGAGCAACTCAATAAATTCCGAAACTCTGAGTGCCACCAGTGGCTAAGTAAAACGTTGATCTACGTTTTCCCTAGTTCATGTAAACTGAGTGAAAACCCGATTTGATTAGTTGCTCTGGCGATATAAATCGCCAAATGCGCTTGAGACCGAGGAAAGCTCTGTGATGCTTTCAGATATTTGAACCATCACGAATTTTAGGCTAACCATACGCCTATTGTTCCCTGTACGTGTTACGAGGGGGGTTTGGCAGCGATCGCGAGCTCCTATCCTTTATTGCCCGACTAATGGATAATAATAATCGCGACCGGCGATCGCGAGGGTGCCTTTTAATAGGAGTCAGTTGGTACATATATACACACTCCCCTTCCTTCTATCAACGTACTTTGTCCCATTCGATAGTCATGAAGTACTTTTCTGTTTCAGAGGCTTGGCTGCTACAATCTCACTGTCTCTGAGTTGACTGGAGATCATCAGCTGTCCAGAGAGCAGATACAAGCCACACAAGTGATAGTTTGCACGCCCGAAAAATGGGATATTATTACGAGAAAAGGAGGCGAGAAGAGTTTCACTCAATTCGTCAGATTAGTCATCATCGTAAGTTTACTTTCAACTTAGTTCAATTTTTCGAAGGCCTTTTATTGTCATATTTAGCCTGCTGAAACTTCTTTGTCTTGTTATTGATGGTAAGGAAAAATTATTCATCAGTGATATTTACTCCGCCCAGTGATGTAAATGGGGAGTACAGACCTTCGAGAAAGGCACATACGAGGCGCGTTCATAAAGTAAGGGTCGTTTGGTCACAGAAAAAAATATACTCTTAAGAACAGGACATTTTATTGTCGTATTAAGTTAGGTACATACTTACTTTGCTCCTCTACATTATCGCCGTTCATTTTTCAAAAATGCTTAGAAGTGAACGGCGATAATGTAGAGAAGTAAAGTAAGTTTGTACCTAACTAAATATGACATTACGAGCATATTTAGTAGTATTTTTTCTGTGACCAAACGGCCCTTACTTTATGAATGCGCCTCGTATTATGGGATGGAGCCTGGTAGTTAATAGCTTTGGTCGTATCGTACAAATCTGTGTTTCACGAGATTCCGGTCTTGGGGCTATTTTGGCGAAAGCCTACAGATGGAGCATATCCGAGTACTTTCTGACAGCCCCTGATCACTCCCAGGGTGGTGGGGCGGTTTACAAGCCCATTCTGCTTCGTCAATGGGCAATAATTTGAATAAGTGGCGGGACAAAGGAGTGTTGTGAGTTATGAAAGATAGAGAGGTCATTTGAAATCGCTCCAAGTTCTATAGTCAATTACGTTATTCAAGGTCAAGAAAAACCATTGGTATAAATTGATTAACACGCGACGTCTGTCAACAGGAGGCCCAAAATAATAAATTAATTAGATATAATTACAAAATAATAAACTATAATACTCGCTGGCTAAATGATGCAGAATCACCATTGTAAAGAAAATAAAAATTTGTTACCTCGTCAATTGAACACCACATTTTTTACAATCGCACGAACGAGTGAAAAATTAACTTGAAAAGGAAAACTTGTGAACTTGTGGAAATTCTAGACTTTTTTTTTTCAGACGCTCATAAGTTCCAGTAATTCGGAATGGTCTTGCCACTCCTTGCCATAGATACACATACAGACGATGTCGAAATTAAATATTTTCTATTTTTCTTATCTAAAGAAAACATTTGTAGCAGAAAGTAGTAAAAAAATGTATCACGTGGAATAGTGTGCGAAATTGTTGCCAAACTTAATGTTGATTGCCTCATTCCTGTTATCCATTGCAATCGTCAGGTGACATGAAGGTGATTGTGCAGATATTCAAAGACTGTAGATAAGAGGAATGAGGGTACATCCTACTGTTGAGTTCCTCTGAACCATAGTTGTGATGAAGATCTTATTTACTGTCCCTAACTCTCAATCCCCCTCCTTTGCTGTTTTGTTTCAGTACAATGGCTAGTTTCCAGGAGCTTTGGGGCGATATGGGAGGATTGAAAGTAGTAATTGTTATTTCGTTTTGCCGAAAACAGGTCGGTTTCCTCATCAAAACGACTGTATGGAGAATGAAGTGAATGCGTGGGAAGCCCCTTCAGTCGTGACTGAATAATGGTCTGTGTTTATTGAAGTGACTGTTCCTTAACACTCGTAAGAGAGTTATATCAGACGAAAGTAGTGGAGGTTGCTGTTTCGCTATTGTGCAAGAGCCCTGCCACTCACTCAGTATCCATCGAACCCAGGCCTGTGGAGGTATGGCAGGTTGTCATTTAGCCAGTCTGTCTATTGCCCATACGTCACCACACGGAGGTATGACCCTAGGGAATAATTACTATCTGGGAAGAGTTCTTAAACTGGTTTCCCGCCCAATTTAACTATTTACTTGGGTGGAAAGTTTCGAAGATAGAAATAAACTGTGACCTTGTTTGTTTGTCATGATCTTTCTCACGAACTAAGCAAAATGGTTACAAGCTTGCTTCGAAGCTGTCAAAGCTGGAAGGTTGGAAGATTTGCACGCTCTTCCAAGAATTGCTCACTGTCGTAGTAACTGCAGTGGAAGTTTTTATTAATCCAGCCAAGACCACTACAGTCTCGTTTACTAACCGCAAGGAACAAAACTCCAGCTGATGACAGAAGTGAAATACTGCAGGGTTATACTAGATGAGCAGCTCACATGGAACTCGCACTTGAAATATGTGCTGCACAAAGCAACCACAGCTCTGTGGGTGTACAAAAGGCTATGCAGCAAATCATGGGGCATCACTTCAAAAATAATGGAGTGGCTCTACAAGGGGATAATACGACCCTGTGTCACATAGGTGACAAGCCATTAGGCGGTGCATGGGAAACTCCAGCAACTACAGCTATTACAGTGACAAGGAGTACTTGCCCCACTGCTGCAGTAGAAGTTCTCTCGAACACCTCACCTCTCTACATATACATTCAGAGGAAAGGTTTCCATCAGGACTAAGGCAAGCCTCCAAGGAACGACTTGACAGTTCAAGCTAGAAGAGGCGGCAGTCCTTGCTACTGACATTATGCCAGAGTGGAAGAACTTTCAGCTGCCATTGAGCGTCAGCGTACACTCACTGGAACAATGGGGAGAGGGTTGTACCAAACTGAGGTGGGTGCCCCGCAGTGGTACACTGACGGATCTGTGATGGGGGGGGGGGGCATTGTAGTTCCCAATTTTAGTCTTGCCAAGCTGCTGGGATGTACGTAATGATATATCAAGCAGAAATTCTAGCTGAAAAGAGCTGCGCAGAAGAGATCCCGAGTAAAAGACTCATGGGCAAGCTGTTTTACATACTCTGGACAGCCAAGCTGCTCTAAAGGCCTTGCGACCTATAGCTTTAGGTCCAGTCTGGTATGGGAATTTCTTCAGGTGCTCAAACGACTCAGTGCCCATAATGGGTTCTCCCTTATGTGGATGCTGGCTCATAGGGTTCATGAAGCCAATGAAAAGGCTGGCTGCCTTGAAAAAGGGGGTACAGAATCCTTGCCCATTGGGCCTGGACCCCACGTAGGTTATCAGATAGTCCGATGGGAGACACTGGAAAATAGTGCCCATTTGCATCAACAACCACAACTAAGACAGGCGAAAAGGCTCATTACGCCTTCTTGTTTAGGGGTGAAGGCATTGCTGACACTCTCCAGACCAGGATCTAAGAGTCCTTACTAGCTTCCTCACTGGACACTGCCCACTTAGCTATCACCTCAATAAGATGGACATCTCAGAGGCAGTGGAGTGCAGATTGTGCGGTGAGAAGGATGAAACGCCAGAGCACATCTTATGCAACTGCCCTGCATTGGTAGCGACACGCTTTGAATACTTCTCCCAGGAATTCACCGAACCCCAAACCATAGCGGAGTCGACAGCGAGGGACATACACAGCTGCCAGGTGCTGGTATTTACGATGTCTTCTAGTAAGCAAGGGATAGCATCATCATAGACTCGGTCCTGTCTGCGGTAAAAAAAAACTGCAATTGAACAGCATGTGGTTTCTTGTTTCCATTGCACTGGAGGCGCAAGACGTGTAGGATGGAGAGTTGGATAGAAAAGAAGCGAAGCTGCGCATTAAATTCGCCATATCCCATAAGGAACTGTCCCATCCAGTGGTTTGGCTCAACCCACATTCTCCTGTGACGTTCATGGGTGTTGAGAAAACACTGTCAATCCCACACTTTGAGGAATGGGACCTCATAACGAAGGTAAAGCATTTCAAAATGGGGTGGTGGTAGGTTACATAACCCCCTGTGGGACGTGCATTACACTATTTTTCACCCCCTTCTTGTTACCAACAGCAGCAACAGACTGAAAATAACTACTTTTATGTATTAAATATTCTCCAAACACTCAAGATATGTAACATATTTCTGTTCCTTGATTGCAGGATGAAATCCATTTACTTCACGACGAACGCGGTCCTGTTCTCGAGGCTCTCGTCGCTCGTACCATCAGAAACATCGAGCAGACTCAAGAAGACGTGAGGATTGTAGGCCTCAGCGCTACTTTACCCAACTACCACGACGTTTCTACTTTTCTCAGAGTTCAACCCAAAACGGTTAGTCTCGCATCATCTTATGAGTTTTAGGTATTGTGAGATTAAGTGAAAAGTGCGCTCATTAATGTTGATGCCTGTTGTTTAGTGGGCGACAAAATGTTTTTTGTTTTGCTTTTTTCCAAATAGTTTGGTCACTTTAGATGTGAAATCAACTAATTGTGTAGTTATTGCTGAATTTTGATCGATGATTAGACCATGTTTTGGGCCAAGAATATGAAATAAATTGCGTTTAACAGTTTGAGTTGAGATACTGAAAAAAAATTGGAGGTCTTTGGTTACGAAGGGTCTTCTCTCGATTCGGATTCTGGATCGTCTACACAATTTCCACTGCGTAACTGCCCGGAATAAGGGACATCGGTGTTTGTCTCGCGGCGTAAGAATCGCCTTTATGACGAGAACGATTGAGCATTTATCTTGCTCTTTCAAGGAATTGTCATCGATTCGATTAATGATCCTCCTCCTTTCCTTATCGTTCTTAGTTAAACAAACTGGTTCTACAGGAAAACAGGTTATTCCAGTGCCATCACCGTTTGACACAGGGTCTAGTTTGTCTTTTATTGGCAATTCAGGACTCACCCTTCTGGGCATCAGGGAGGAACATCATGGCCCAGATACAAAGAGACAAGACATAATCCAATTTGAACCATTTATCGCACGAATGGCCAACGGGAACAGTGAAATAATAATTACTGCGCACGCATTAAAATTTGCCTTGGGGTCACGGGAAAAGCAATTCCGGTTTTTTTGAGTACTCTATCATACCCTATTGTGTTAGGACACGACTTCATTGATGGGTATTGTTGCTGATGCATTTAACGATCCAAGTAAAGCATTCTGTTTTTCTGACCCCTCATCAATGAAGTCATGCTTGGGGTTGTGTGGTAGGCTACCTTCACTCCAACAAATAAGTTGTGGGTCCTTCTCATTCGCATCAGACTTGGTGAAATTGTTTCCGAAGGTTCAATCATGATGGAAAAGACTGCTGGGCTTACTTCTAAAATAATCCACAAATTGATGCAGGTGATGCCCTACCTATCAAACAGCATATAATTACTCTCCTAAAGTGCGGGAAGTAATGTACAGTGAACTCGATAAGATGATAGATAGCAGGATAGTCGAGTCTAGCCATACAGCATGGGCCTCACCAGTGGTGATGGTTCGCAAAGGTGAATCCTGTAGGTTCTGCATTGACTTCCGGAAAATTAATAACGTTACTAGGAAGGAGTCGTACCCCCTTCCTAATATTAATCAACTGCTCGACCGCCATGCTGCTTATCTATCTAAAATAGACATGAAAAAGGCGTTTCCACAAGTGCCATTAGCAAATGAAGCCAGCCGAGATCTGACTTCATTTATTGTTCCAGGAAGAGGTTTATTCCGTTTCAGGACCATGCCATTTGGGCTAACCAACGCTCCTGCCACCTTCCAACGCCTTGCTGATTCCGTGTTTCTGGATCTGTATTATCTAGTAATCGTTTTCTTTCTTGGACGATATTTTGATTTGTACCGGTGACTTTTCAAGCCACTGCGCACTGTTGAGGGAAGTTTTTCGTAGGTAGAGTGATACCGGATTAAAGATCAACTGGGAAAAATGTGTGCACTGAAGTCAACTACCTAGGATACCCTGTCAAAGAGGATGGAGTTCCTGTTCAAAGTACAGGCAGTAACTTCCTATCCAGTTCACTCGTGGAAACAATGTTACAACTTTAACTTCCTCTAAATAATCTAGTTTGACCATCTTTCGAGCGTTCACTGATTCATTTTGTGTAGTGAAGATGCCAGTCTGAAGTTCTCGCTAAGTCATTCAATCGGTACCATTTCTTGACATTGCATTAAGGCTACTGATATTAACTTCCCTTTCCCCTACGAAATAGAAAAGAAAGTTTTGTAATCGAATGAAAATTTGTTTTCTAGTCTACTTCAGATCTTTATGTTTCAAAGGCTACCGAGTCTGAAGAACATCATTTGGAAAAATGGTCTGTGAACGCGATTGAGGGGAAACGGTTCAACCAAATAGGTTAAAATAACGGGAATATGTTCAAAACTAACTCATAATGTTCCAAACACCTTCTTTTTTCTAAAACCCACAGTTTCTGCCGAAGTTAGGTCCCCCTGTTGGCCATGAAGGTAAAGAGCCCTTCGCTGTCCTTGGGCGAATTATTACTTATCGAGCTCCCGTGTGAACCGCTCTGCTTCCTTTTCTTTTCGTTTCCCGCTCCCTCAGAGTGAATTAACACAAATTTGACGAAGTGAAGTCCTTTTTTAATAAGTTTATTTTTCGCTAATGAGTGTTTACCGCATACCAATTATTATTGTACGATGAACCAGCAGCAGGGCTCCCAGCCGAGCTTGTGGTCTCTTCCTCTCCGTTTGGTGAGTGCATTTTCGTAATAATTTGCCACAGACCACTAACGATTTTCAACCCCGATTTCCTCTCCGCCGCTTTCTGTGTCCCGTTCCTTGAGTTGACGGGTTCATTTCCAATTGATTGTATACACCCACAAACCTCAATAAAGCGCTCAGGGTTAACTCCTGCTCAATCTCGACAGGGAAACTTTGACGCGCGAACACCCACCATAATGATTATGATTAAACTTTTTGTGTAATCCAAACACTATAACGGCACTGAAAGTTTCATCTGTGAGAGCAGCTCAATGAATTGTGTTCGACGTGTTGCAATGTGTTTGTCAATCTTACTCATCAAATGGTAGAGCTGGCCAACTTCTTCAGAACGTGGTTTCAAGTCTTCAAGAAAACCGGTGTGACTTCTGCCGTGTGACTTGCGCAGTATACCTACCTTCAACCTTTTATTGGCTCATGGGGTGTAGTAAGGTGAGGAGCTGAGGAGTTACCACTTGTGCTACGAGTAAACGAGTGATGAGATGATTGTGTGAAATGTGAAAGCACATGGGTGCACTCTACGCTGAAAATGTCTTGCAAATCGTGTGAAAACTCTATTCCGGTAATTCGACGTACTCGCAATAATAATAATAAATGAAATTCAAGGTCTTTACATTTTCGTTCATTTCAGGGGCTCTTTTACTTCGACAACAGCTTCCGTCCTGTGCCACTCGAGCAGCAGTATATCGGGATTACTGAGAAGAAAGCGTTGAAGAGATTTCAAATCATGAACGAAGTGGTTTACGAGAAAGTGATGGAGCACGCTGGCAGAAATCAAGTTCTCGTTTTTGTGCACTCACGAAAAGAAACTGGTTCGTATATGACCTTTGCGTTGATGTTGAATGTACAGGCCTGTAATAATAATTGTTGAATCCCGTTGGACCGTTTTTTTTTAGAAAGTATAGTCGTGCTGTCCTAATGAATTGAAATTTCGTGGATATCGCCAGAATGATTCGAGCTGTTGATGCAGAGGGGGTTTAATTTTATTTGATTAGAAGTGGTGTCTTGATAGCTACAATCTCAGCACCCACAGGGAACCAATTGGTTGCCTGGAAGGTAGTAGATTGTCTTGTTATTTGTGTACTGATTCGTGTTTCGCTGCTTTCAATGTATTTAGGCTGTTCAGTGTGGTCATACCGCAGTTACGAGTTTACTGAAGCGTTAGTTTCATTCTGACAGAGGCAAATTGTCGAACGAAAATATTATGGTTTTCTCAGTGTTCTTCGCAGGTAGGTTTCCCGCATTGAGTGCTTTCTTCATTCTTCACCAAGGCGGTTGATAGGGACTGCAAGACCTCACGAGGGCTTCAAATGCACCGAGTGCATAGTGGATTAGTTTGTTGCTATTGATCCTAAAGGGAAATCCCGAGCGTGCAAATCCAGCCTTCTATGACCTAAGGCTTTTGAAATGGTAGCTGTGTGCACCTAACTTGTGAGTGAAATAATCCCACGGCTTCAGTCACAGAACAAGGATTGCGAGAATCAGGAAAAGGCCCAGTCTTTCCACCTTTGGCTTTAGGTTTTCCTTATCGCTGTTGGCCACTGACTCGTCTCAGCTGCCACTGGGAGATATTCGCAAAGGTTCGAATCATTCAGTTCCGTTGTCTTCAACAATTAACTGCCTCAACCTACCGTCTCTCCTCGTCCACCTACTGAATTCCCTTTTTCCTTTTTGGCAAACTTCTTCCCAAGGAAACTACAAATTTCCTGACTCCCGTACCGGTATGTAAACCATTATTTTCTGCAGTCCATCTCTATAGTTTCTGAACGTCGTAACTGAAGTTCTGAATCCATTGGTTTCAGTTTTCGTTACGCTTTAATTTGAAGACCAGTTGTCATTCTTCCCTTTTCACTCTTCGTTTTGAGAAGTCTTTATTTTGTTTGTTTTGTTTCCTCTTGTAATGCTTTCTTAGGTTACTTATTAGTTTTCTTGATTTGTTTGTTTGTAGGTTAGTGTAAATAATTTATTTGTGTCATTCTTATTTCGAGCTGGAGATAATGAATTATAACCTTTGTTGTTTGAAGTTTTCCATTATTTTTCTAAATTTGTTTTCGTGGGATCAATCCCAATTTCGGCGTAGCAACCTCCTTGGCACAAATTATGCATTCAATCCGCTTCAGAAGAGGAGGTTCCTCTTCACCTTGTTCCTGGTCATCACAGATTATGTTGGCTGTCACAAAGCTATATTCTCAGGCACATTTGAGCTGTAGAAGCCAGCCGAAGGTCCCTCATTGGCTCCTCTCTGTCAAACTCTGCACAAGCTAGTTCATTGAATGCGCCAGTCCAGTTCCAGTAACGTGTTCTTTCACTGAAGGATTCGAGTCGACGAAAACAAGAAATTGTTTATTAGTGTTTCATCCACCTCCTCATTGATCACTGTTGGACATACTTTGACAAGATTTGGTGGAAAAGTGGAGACGTTGACGTTTGATTCCCTGGTTTGTCTATTGACACGACATTGGTGAACCTTCCTCAGAGCCAAGTGTGGTGACTATTGCACTAGGCCTTGACGAACTTACACCCCACCCCACTGGTAGCACTTCTCGTTACTATACATTGAATACTAGTGATGTTTAGGATGGGCTTAAGGTTTATTTCTTTAGATTCGAAGTCTCAGTTATTCCCAGACTCGACCCAAAACAGTCCACATTCATCATTCAGCTCTCTATATTACTTACTCGCTCTCTGCTCTCGTCCCCACAACCTACTTCACCACCCATCCAGAGAAGACCCTCTTGTGTCACGTAAATTCTCATTCACACTCATAGCGCAAATTCTTTTTTCGCTACTTTATATTGAAGTGTAATTACAGTCTTGTTTAACGCCTAACTCATTCGCCTGCTTTCATCTGGCCACCAACTCCTCTTGTGGCACCCAACAGAGTCAATACCGACGCATTATTTTGTATGTAGTGAGTGGATAACGATCGTAGTCATTTTTCGATTCACGTCTCTTCATTGGTTTTTCAGGTAAAACTGCCCGCGCCATCAGAGACATGTGTTTGGACAAAGACTCCTTGGGACAGTTTCTTCGCGAAGGGTCAGCTTCGATGGAAGTTTTGCGCACTGAAGCGGAGCAAGTCAAAGTGAGTTTGAGACGAGTTTTTACTATTATGAGTTCAGTGCACAGATTGTCGTGATGCTAGCAGCAATACTGTTTACACCTTACCAATACTTTAGGAGTGGAAATGAAAGTTTTACTTTCATTGTTCCAAGAACATTGCAGTTTGACGAGTAAATAACTTGTATACTACTTGTCAGCTATACTCGTTCATGGTATTCAGTGCAGTTTAACAATAGGTGCATGCTCAGTGGGGGAAAGCAGGTTGTTCTCTCCAACAACTTATCAAAGGACTACGACAAACATTGATAACAGGTTGTGTGGGTGAATAACTTCTTGTTTGAAATGTCAAGAAACTGAAACTCCCCTCATTAAAATGGTGAGTACGTGGGCTGTATAATTCAGCGAGGCAAATTAATGTTTTTTGGGCACTTAACAGTTTCACTGTTCCTTATAGTTTACCCCCACTGGGTACTTCGGCTAATACTACAAAGACTTGCAGTATTCTACGGTCTGTACAACTAATGTCGTTTACAGCAAACAAATTGAAGACAGGCAACGCACGTTTTCTTACAATGGAGATTGCACAAATTTCTAAAGAGTGACAATATCTCTTTTTTGTAGGTTTATCCTCCCGTAAGCACACGGGATAGATCGATCCAAACAGTGGAAAAGGCTTAACATTTTTTAATTTACAACAGTTTTAAGAGGGTGAATAAATATAAACCAGCCTGTTAGGCGCAAGCGAGGGGGAGGTGCAGAACAAAATGAAAAGAAACTCGGTGAGTGTTTGGAGGACTGTACTATATGTGCAATGAATAGAGCTGAGCTCGTGTAAAAAAGGGCGATACAAGGGTAGTACTCAGAATACGCGTGAACTGGCATAGGAAACTGTATCAGAAGGAAAGTGTGAGCTGTTACTGGTACGAGAGTTGATAGCAGAATGTCGGTGTTACCACTGGAAGACGAGTGTCTTTGGGAAGAGTGGTGTGTGTTGGAGAAGGACGTAAATCGAGGGAAAGTACAAAAGGGAAAATCTGTTGTCATTGGAAATTAACTCGAACTTAAACCCTTTGTCAGAGGAGAAGCTGACGACTGAATGGACAGTTCTCCAACTTCCATGAAAATGACCGAAACCGTTGGGTTGGATGGACACACCAGATAAAGGAATCATCAGCCTTAGAGCCTTTTTTGGCCAGTTAGTAGCCTTAACTCTTGAGGGTAAAAGTGGATCACTGGACTCCAGGCGCAGGCAACCCAAAATCCGACTTTGGCAGCCATTATTCTGACCCGGCTTAGAATGAAATAATTGCGCATGGAGGCCTCAACCTCCTCGTCCCTGTCTAATCTTTGCCCTCCCAGGGCTATAGAGTCCAAAGTGGTGAATGTTACAGGGTGATAGGACACGGCTATAGGGAAAGTATGTTCTACTCTCATCTTAATTTCTCCAATTTGGATAACCACCTTGCACTAAACCTTACAAACCCCTTGCTTGTGATGATCGAAAAAGTGCTTCCGTAACTTATCCCGACCTCAGTTGCAACGTCATCGATCGTCAGAGACTCACTGTCACTTTTGAGAAGTAGTATGAGAATCGTGCTTTCGTTGTAGACATTGGTGATTGCAGCTCTCTCATAATCAACTTTCTTACGAGCGTCAATGAACTGTTTATGCGATGCAAATACTCCAGCTCGTGACAGTGTCTGTTCGTTGAACTGCACAGTCAATCCCCTCAGGAGCTTAGCAGGTTTTATTCCTTAAGCACCTACTCAAACATCATCACAATGGGTGTTACGGCCTATAGGGCTCTTTATTGATAAAGACGCATACCATTCGGCCTTGAGAAATATAATATAAACTTAAAGTTATGTATTGAAAATAAAACAAACTCCTTGGTAAATTAAAATGAAGATTTTTTGGTAAATTGTCCAACTTCAAAATTAACTAAATAAATCCGACCTGGAGACTTCGTAGTGGTAGACGACGACGATGCCAGTTAAACTTCGATGACCACAATTTTGGTGGATAGCTGCGCAAATGGGATCGGCGATGCAGAAGAGAGATGCATGTCGTGGAATCTCCCAGTATATTCTTTCGGATGCCGAGCGGTACAGCTCCACTGAAGTCTGTAATACCAATATTTAGCGAACAATCCAGATGCCAGATGTTATGGGCTCCCAAGTTTTGGAAATTGCGTTGCGGATCCGCGCATGGCTAACAGATGTAGGAACAAAACAGGAGAGAATGGCTAACAGATGGAGGAACAAAACAGGAGAGAATGGCTGAATGGCTTGTCCTCTGCCGAGCTGGGCAAAGCCTCCTATGCACTGCCTGTACCTTCTGGATCCCTTTGCCCGTTGATTTAATATAACATAAAATAAAAAATTACGTAATCCTGGTAGAATGGAAATTATAAAAATCGTATAAAATTAAGAAAAAGAATATAATTGTAAGGTGTGCCAACAATGGGTACTGAAAGCAACTGAGTGGGCGCCTAGTTGCTTCCCCTCCCCCTCCCCTTCTTGGCATCCCAACTCAACACCCCCCCTAAGAGGGAATCCCCATGAGAAAATGATGAGAGAAATATATTCGTCAACGAAATGACCACAACCTTATTGCGATAATCAGATATACCTGGTGTGTGAGTACGATAGCCCATGTGCAAGCATCGCCTGTCTGTGACTAAACCACAGATTTTCTGGCGAAAGAATAAATTATATGGTTGTTCGGCGCAGGCTGAAGTAGTTGGAACGTCACCTATGCGCCCCCACCACCCCCGCACAAAGCGGAGGATATCCGCAAGTTCTGCATTTGCCACCTCTTCGGGCTGAAGAAAGGGCCTCCCAAACACAGAACGGCGCGATGCCGCGAGTCCATCGCATACGCACAGCACGTGCTCTGCCGTCTCTAGCCCTACCTCGCAGAACCTGCATACCTGTACCTCGCGCTTGCCAATATTTGTCAGCGGACAGTGACCTGTGAACAGGCCACATATGATCCTCATAAGTTTGAATCTTAAGCTCGTGCCTTTCCCTGGTGAGTTCAGTTCAACTATTTCTGACCTGGACCCTTTTTCATGTTAGTCGTGGGAAAGCCCGAGAACTGCCCGTTCAGTCAGCCTATCCGTCAGACGAAGGGATTGAATTCAGTTTAACTTCTGAAGCGACAATAGATTTCCCCTTTTTGGAATTTTCCAAAATGCCCTTCCCTCCTTCTCCAACACACTCACCTCTTCCCAAAGATTCGCCCTCTAGTGCTCACTATAGACACTCCTCTATCAACTCTCAGGCCAGTCACAGCTCTACTCACTCTCTCTCCACACTAGTTTCCTGTGCAACCAGTTAGTTCATGCTCACCGAGTTCCCTTTTATGTAAGTTACGTACCCACAAACTGTTAGCCTAAGTCCTAACACACTCATGTAAGCACCCTCCCAGGCGCTAACTGCTAACTACGCATCTTAGTCTCTACAAATTGTAATGGTTCGTGGCGGGCTGCAGGAGGTGGCAACACTGACTGCCACCTGTGCAGCCCGCCGCTGTTTATATTAGCGACGGAGCCACGTTTCTCAATCAGAATGTCAGCCGGCTTCGTCAACGAATCTCTCCCTGTTTTAAGCCAGTGTTTAAATTCCCCGTTAGATTGTGTGAAGTAAGGTAAGCGATCAGAGCTTGGTGTTTCATTTTCCCCATTGTCCCTTTATTGTTATTAATACAATCCGAGCATAGGTTATTTATTTCATTCTAAAAGGAGTTCGTTTCATTACATTCATTTCGAGTTTTTGCTGATTAAATTCAAGTGGGTCTTAATTGCTTTATAATTTCATTTCCCATTACTTTTCTTGAGAACCATTATTTTATTCATTTCATCAAGTGAGTATTATTGAGCGTATTTGATTTGTTGTTTTCTTTTGGGCCCAGACTCGACTTTCACGCGTGTTATGGTACGCGGGAATTGTGAGACAATTCCCCAAGTACGTTACAAAATAGAAGTGGCCAAACACCAGCTCCTCCGTTCTCTCTAGCCCTGTCTCCTTGCACGTAATTAGTGTATTTTGTAAATAAAGTTCAAAGTTTCTTTTAAAAAAGTAACCCCCCCCCCCCACAAACTTGACTTATATCAACTACATTCTGAAGCTCCCTCTCTCGTGCTCCCAACAACGGTAGTACTTCAAAAATGTAAATTTTCTAACGTAATTACTAACATTAAACCTCCAAAATGCATAATGTAGGTATTCAAATCACAAACTTTTATTTATGATGATGCCTTTAGCACTCTCTGAACCTAGGTTTATCAGCCAGGAGAAAATTAATTTCTTGTAGGCAATCAGAGCTCCTTAAGTCCCAGTGGGAACGAGATGATGACTGGATAGATCAAGTATTGAGGGCTTCTAGGGGAGAAAGGTAAATTTTTAACGCACTGGTCGAGTTGAAATCGAGTAGAGTGAGGGTGGCCATGTGGTGGGTTAACAATTTCAAGATGATTGTAGAAATATGGCCAAACCATTAACAAAGAGTGCTGTGCACACCATGGCATCTTAATGAATCAAATCCGTCTGATATCCTAAAGATTTCCTAAGATCGCTTTCGAAATGATTCGTTGTTGTAGAATTCATTTCATTTCTTGCATTTCTGAACTATAGAAAGGTATACCAATTTTGTACACTCTCTGGATAGCTCGGGCATTGCACGATGAACGACACGAACCTATAGAGCTTGGAGTAAATGTGAGAATTATGCTCCAGCAAGACTGACTAGCTTCTTATATAAGAGCACAACCACAGATGGAGACGTCCCAGTAGAGGAAGCGACGCAGGCCATGTGCATTAATAAACAGGCGGTGATGTTCGCTGCAAGAAAGCCTAGATACGTAATGGCCTAAACATAGAGCTGATGAAAGTTGTGTACCGGGACGAACCAAACTCTTCCATTCAGCGGAGGCTCGTCTGGGGCATTTGAGCTGACTGGGCTGCTCAAATGCCCCAATTTTCTCGAAACTTCACTACCGTCAGTCCTCCGCACCCTCGTTCACTCCCACTCAGTTCCCTATTTGTGGTGGTAAAACTTCCCCAAGTGTAATTGTGAATAAAACTCCATTGTGTTCCAATTGCATTCGGCTTGACATCGTACTTACTCCCCGATATCGCTAATTCACCCCGTAACAATTATCTGGTGCGTTGCACCAGATATTCTCCTCATGAAGGGGATCTTGCGCTTGGTTGTCCATGGTAGACATCGCCCACATCTCTGATTCAGTGAATCAGGGCTTCAGCAGTTCGCTCGTTGTGATACTTTTTCTTATTTCATAACTAATGGTTGACTTAATTTTTCAGAATGGTGAGCTGAAGGATTTGTTGCCGTATGGTTTTGCGATACATCACGCTGGTATGACTCGTGTTGACAGGACTTTAGTCGAAGATCTGTTTGCTGATCGACATATTCAAGTAATGCGATTTTTGAACATTTGTTTAAGCCCCGAATAAGCCTTTTCAATACGACCTAATCTCATCATTCCGTTCGTTCCAGGTTCTAGTTTCAACCGCCACGTTGGCCTGGGGAGTCAATCTGCCAGCTCACACAGTCATAATTAAAGGAACTCAAGTCTACAACGCTGAAAAGGGTCGATGGGTTGAATTGAGCGCTCTGGACGTATTACAGGTAAATTCCCTCCCCCTCCCCTTTCTGCCTTCTTGCTTTTCCCTCCTCTGAACATTTTGATTTCTTGTTTGCAGATGTTGGGTCGAGCTGGTCGTCCTCAATATGACAGCAAAGGTGAAGGTATACTAATCACGAACCACAGCGAGCTTCAGTACTATCTCTCCTTGCTCAATCAACAGCTCCCCATTGAATCTCAGCTCATCAGCAAGCTCCCGGACATGTTGAACGCTGAAATCGTACTTGGATCCATTCAAAATGTACAAGATGCTATCAAGTGGCTGGGCTATACCTATTTGTATATCAGGTCAGTTTTTGTTTGGCTCTTGGCCTGTTACCAATATTTTAGCTTGAGTTGTTGAAGCCACACCCAGTAGTAAATGAATTGGGTTTTTAACTGACGCAGATTCAGACCCTCAGAACACAAACGATGAATGTTGCAGTATTTCCTATCAAATAATATTTCATTTAAAAAAAAATTACTTGTAAGGCTTCGAAGTTTTTTGTACAAAGTCACAGTTAATGTTGAACTTTCTCCACAATGAGGATCATTCATTTTCCCTACGAATAGAACACAAAGCGCCCCCAAATCATGAACTGCAATTTACTAACCACTAAACAATATAAATGTGATAAAACGTCAAATCAAACTGTTGGAAATTAACTTCGTTTTCACGCAGGATTGTTTATGGCTAAGTGACTAAATCGAGAACGATAATGTTATGATATTGTACAGATTGTGGAAGAGTTTGCATGATAACGACTGAATGTAAGTGGAATACGTGATGTTGCTGTCCCTCTAAGGTGTCTTTGGCCTCAACCTCACAGGCAGACAATATAGGGCACCAAAGGAAAGTCCCCGCTGGGCATTGTTGATATCTACAATGTTTCCCTGAAAGCACTGGCCTAATAAGTCGTCGCAGTTTCCATCGACATCAGAGGAGTGTTTGACAACCTGTAGTGGTGCTCCTCAATGAGCTTAAGAGGTCGAGGAATTCCCCGTAACCTATATGCACACTCATCAGAAGTTCTTTGACAAATAGAACTGCAAGGATTGAATGCAGGGATGTCTCAGTCTAGAGGTGTCCGTAGGGCAGCAATCTGGAACGCCTTCTTCGAAGACATCTTCTCAGGAGCCTTGTGGAGACTGACGGCGAGCCATTCGAATATGTGTACTACCTGACTGCGCTGATCCGTACACAGTGAATCCACTAAATGGAGGCGAAAACCCATCAAGTACTCCAAGCTGTCACACAATGGTGTGAGTGTGTCAAGCTTCAAGCGACTGAGAAAAAAAAAACCAGCTAATCCTCTTAACACTTTCGCTGCTAACGACCAAACCTCTGTGTAAGACCACTGCTACACAAAACCCGCGTAAACCCGCGCTTTCGGGCATAGTCACTCTCATGGAACAAAACGTTATTTTTCTTTCCTACTAGTACTGCGCGGTAATACCGCGCCTGCTGTCCTTCAGGGCTCGAGCAAAGATTTTTCGTTTATCGTCTTACTTTCATTTGTATCAAATATGCATTGCCTTGAATGGTAGGCATTAGCACTTAGCATTAGCTGGATATTAGGTATCGAAAACGACCTAGACATAATATGTGATAAGATTATTATTCTGGATATATGAACCAAAAAGGAAAATATATTTTAATTTTCTTCGATTTGTTTCAAACGTGCCGGAAAAACTACATTATTTTACGATTACACCTACGAATAAGTAGGTTGGGAGGTCAGCAGGTACATACTAGAAATACATATTACAGAAAAATACATACATATCACAAAAGAATATAAATAAATTAATGATGAATAAATTTAATAAATGATAATAAATTTATTGTCACAAACCATTCATATACCACTTATTCAAAAGTTTTAATATATTAGTAAACTTTTGGGAGGGAGCAGTCGAGGAACTTGTGGAGGGTTGAGGCTCTTCATCCTCATTACGGGGTCTTTTGAGACCCCCCTCGAGTTTTAACCATGTTTATTCTGGAAAATATCATAGATAAATAGCATGATGGGCGAAGAATTGAAACATACATACGTATATAACATCTAAGGGGAAAGCACAAAAAGTAGGTCAGTTGACAAGTGAGATGGGTTTAGACATCCATGTCCAGGCGTGAAATAGGAAGGAGGAACTTTATAAGATCCTAGTTATCCTAGTGCCTTTCTTAAATTTGGTAGATGGTCAAATTAGGTGAGACAGACAAGTTCGTGTGGTAGGTTTATTGTATTCAGAAATATAGACAATGAAATGACAGTGGAAGCATACGGATAGAAATATGTGATTAAGGGTCAGTGTCCAGATTTGAAATTGGTAGGCGAGTGGATGTGGCGGTTGTAGATTGAAACGGACTGACCTCGAAACTTCTCCTGGGGTAGTAAAGCAGTGGGGTAGATGTGGTAGCTTGATGGGAAGTATTTGGCCAATGATGTCGGATTTCCAATCGAGCAGCAAGGCTGAATTCGATAGTTAGCGATCGAATAGCGTAACGCGGCGTAGATGGCGGAACGTAGACTTGCGTATTGCACGTGAAAAATAGGAAGAAAATGGCACAGGTTTCGGAAGGCAGTCTAACTCGCAACTGAATCATCGGTTGAGTCATTCATGATAAAACGGAGCTTGAAGCAGGTTGTAGAGGTGGGCGTAGACCTAAGAAGGGATCAGTAGACGCGGTGCTTGGGTTTGACCTCCTCTGCTGTCCGTTGTTTACCATTTGGCGTAAACATGGCGCTGACCAAATTTGTTCCACAAATTTCAGAAGATAGTGTTGAGATTGCTGAAGCTGTGGGGGTGTCTTGTAAAATGAAGTGATGACTCCTGGGTGAAGGTAGTTGGTTAGAAAAGGTTCACAGCATAGTTTTCATGGCTCAACTGCTGAAGCGTATGGAGACTGGATCAAGAGGCAAAAGAGGTGCACACTGAGAGACATGGCGACGGAGGATTGATCCACTTGATGTGCGTAAGGATACTACTCGAAGCAAACCATCCTCACCTGGATGGACATCCACTACTCTAGCAGTTGGCCATAGGAGGGGAATGCAGTCTTCTTTCAGGAGTACCAGAGTTCCAATCTTCAAATTTGGGGTTGGATGTTGCCACTTTGTCCTTTTTGGAGAGATGCCATACTCTAGTCTCCAGCGCCTCCGAAATTGATGGTAAATTCTGCGCACTGTCTGCCATCGATCCAAGTGATTTTGTCTTTGGTCCAGTTCTGATGGTTCTGGTATTGAGTGTAGTGCCCCGCCGACCATAAAGTGACCAGGGGTCAAAAATCAGTATCGTCTGGATTGATGATACAGGGCATAGGGGCGAGAATTCAATGAGGCCTCAACCTGAGCAAACAGTGTCCCAAATTCTCAAACGTCAGAGGAGTTTCACCAGCAACTAAACGTAGACGGGTTTTAACAGACTTGATCCCAGCTTCCCATATTCCCCCCATGTGAGGTGTGTATGGAGGTGTGAAATGCCAACATATACCTTTACTAGTGGAAAAGTCTGTAATTGCCTTCGTAGTGCAAGTGTCCTTGAGCCATGTATATAGCTCCTTTAGGTGTCGAGCTGCACCCACGAAATTAGACCCATTGTCTGAGTACACATCACTAGGCAAGCCTTGACGAGATGTAAATCGGACAAAGGTGGCAATGAAAGCTTCAGTGGTCAAGCGAGTCACAGGTTTTAGGTGAACGGCCTTCGTCACCATGCAGACGAAAAGGCATAGGTACAATTTGGAATGTTGTGTCTTTCTTCTAAGTGATTCTCGCATTACAAATGGTCCCGCGAAATCCACTCCAACGTGAGCAAAGGCACGACCCCCTTCCAAGCGGTAACGAGGTAAATCACCCATAAATTGTTGAAAGACCCTTCCTTTGGATCTATAGCATACCATACAAAAGAACCCGCGTTTGCGCACCACTCTTCTAAGGGATGGCACCCAATAACGCTGCTGTATCAATGCTTGTAATTGTGTTGGGTAAAATGATAGGGTGCTTGGCATGTTCAGGTAGAGTAGATTGGGCTAGGCGACCACCCACACGCAGGACTCCTTGGTTATCAAGATATGAAGCTAGTGAGCGAAATAGATTAGCGGCAACATGGGTGTCTGGAGATTTGTTTTCAAAAAAATAATGTCTTTGCACAGCCTTGATGCACGCAACAGTAGCGCCCTGAAGTTCAACGAGGGATAATGTGCCAGTAAACATCCTGCAACAGCAGCACTTTACATGTAAAGTGTTGTAAGTCCATCGCTTCATCCATGCCACAGATCGGATAAGGCGGTCATAGGATGAGAAGCGGGACATCCAATCGATTAATGGATTGTAAATTACGGTTGCAGTAAGAACAGTGGTGGACTTCAGCTCTGGAAGCTCTGGATTGGGTGTTGTTATTGATACCGCCATTCCTCGGGAGGGGTTATAAGCCATGATGGACCAGTCCACCAAAGGTTGTTTGCCACAAGATCTTTGGGAAGGAGGCCCCTAGAACCCAAGTCAGCTGGATTTTCATTGGACCTAACATGTCGCCAATCGGAGGTAGGTATCCGATCGGTGATATAGGCCACTCTGTTACATATGAATGTTTTGAGTTGATGAAGAGGTGTTTTAAGCCATCCAAGGACGATTGTAGAGTCAGAATAGAAGACTGGACGAACAGCCTGGCCTGTCATTGATTTGAAGATCTCTGAGACAGATTTGAAAAGGTCAGATAGCAAAACTGCTGCACACAACTCTAGTCGTGGTATAGAAATCGTCTTCACTGGTGCCAGTTTAGCTTTGCCCGATAATAGGAAGACGTGTGTATCAGATTCTGTTTGAAGGCGCAGGTAGATAGTTGCACAATAAGCCCTTGATGATGCATCAGCAAACCCAATCACTTGGTAATAATAGTTACCAGTAGTTCGAATGAATCGAGGAATTTGTATGGAGCATATTTCTGGTAGTTGCCTCACAGAATCCGTCCATAGCCTCCTCAAACTGTCAGGTAGAGTCTCATCCCAACCAAGTCCAAGCTTCCACAATTCCTGGATGAAGGATTTGAGCAACAAGGTGACTGGAGTCAAGAATCCTAATGGGTCAAATATTCGAGCAACTGTTGAGAGTATTGCTCTCTTAGTGTAGACAATTATTGGTTCTTGAATAGTATATCGGAAACAATCGGTAACCGGATCCCATTGCATTCCCAATACCTTAACAGAATGATCTTCCCCATCATAGAGTGAGACTGGCTCATTGCTGCCTTCAGAATTTACTACACGAAGAATTTCATCACAATTAGAGGCCCATTTACTCAGTTCGAAACCACCAGATCTCATCAACCCAACCACCTGTCTCTGCAGCTCACACACTCCTTCAATCGTTTCCGCTCCAGTTGCAACGTCATCTACATACAAGTCCTCAGACAGCACTTCCTTGGCCAATGGAAAATGTTGGCCTTCGTCGAGACAGAGCTGCTGGATAACTCTTAGCGCAAGGAATGGAGCGACCAAGCCCATAGGTGACAGTTTTAAGGGCGTAAACAGCAATTTCCTCAGTGGACGATTCACGCCAAAAAATGCACTGGTAGGGGTGGTCCTTTTCATCTACCAGTATCATCCGAAACATTTTAACAGCATCAGTCATAAAAACGAAACGATGACGACGAAATCGTAGGAGAATAGTGAAGATGCTTTTTTGGAGTTTGGGTCCTGTAAGAAGTAGCTGGTTCAACGAAAATGGGGACACCTTGACGCTGCCATCAAAAACGACCCGAAGTTTTATGTCCAAGCCACTTGGTTTCGTTACACAGTGGTGCGGGATCATAAATTTAGGAGCAACAATTGTCTTAGCCATATGATTCATTGACCGATATTCGGACATGAACTCACGGTACTTGGATTGAATGAGTGGATTGTGCTCTAATTTACGCTCAAGGTTCTTGAAGCGCTGGAGGGCAATCTTCGATGAGTCACCGAACTGTGGGTTATCACAAGTGAAGGGCAGTCGTACAACATACCGGCCATCTTGTAGGCGATAATGGGTCCGCTGGAAATGCTCCTCACAGCGAATGTCTTCGTTGCTCATAGGGTATACAGTGGGTATGGGTTCCTCTAGCATCCAGAAGCGCTGGAGATGCTCATTTATGTCTGCAGGCTCTGTTAACGTAAATAGCACACTAGAAGAGCCAGTGTCATCATGGCTGGCATAGCGACCCATCACAATGTGGCCAAAAACAGATGAGAGCAACGTTGGGTAACCTTTCGTCAAACATAACTGTACGACCAGTTAAAATTTCAACAAACAGGTCAGCACCCAGTAGAAAGTCTACAGCTCGTGGCTTCCAAAACTCAGGATCAGCCAGAGAGTAATCACTATATCGGGAACGCATGTTGTGTGATAGAGTCATACTTGGCAAGAAGGAAGTGATATTGGTGACCACAATTGCCTCAGTAGTCAATTCAGGCAAGGGTGCTTGTAGAGGGCGGATCTTGACAATCGATTTCCCCTTGGCTCCTTCGAATATGGTCTGCCCAATTCCTGAAATTTTCTTGGGAAACTTGTTCGATTGGAGGCCTAGTCGGTCCAAGCACCTTTCGTAATGAAAGAATATTGACTTCCTGAGTCAACTACCATGCGAATCCTTTGGAAACAGCCCCTCACGTCTTGTACTTCTGCAACAACTGTACCCAAGAGTACATTATGTTGAGCTGCTATGGTATTGAGAGCAGAACCGGCAACATTGCTATCTGTTTTGGCTGAGTCAATTACATGGACTGCGGTGGGAGCTGTGTGTTGATGAAGACTAGCATGGTGTCGTTCTGGACAAAATCGACAGTGCCAACGGGATTTGCAATCAGAAACTCGGTGATTGGAGGAGAGGCAATTTACACACCCCAGCCAATTTCTTCAACATGGAGATCCGCTCAGTGGTACAAGCTGTATCGTATTTTGGACAGCTCAAGAGGTGGTGACAAGACCCATCCTTACAAATAAAGCATGGTGCTGGACTATCACGCTTCAACTTTGGAGTGCCCTGGCTGTCACGTGAGGAGGTAAAATTATTGCCTGCAAGTAGTGACGTTCGTTTTGGTATTTTATGCCTTGAGTCACTACGTAGGGGTTTTGCAGATGAACTGGTAGTTCCTGTACCTGTGGCAGATGGCACTTGAACTGTACAACCAGAGGCCAACTGTAAAGCAAGGCAGCGGTCATTAACGAATGTGTCCAATTGTTCGAACGTGGGAAATTCTGTAGTGCACTTGGAAACTTCAAATTGTTCACGTGTTGAAGCATCTAGTGCTTTAGAAGCTAGGTGGAACAAAATAAATTCGCAGGGTGCCTCAATTTTCAGCAATTTGAAAGCTGCTATGGAGTCGGAGATGGTAGATCTGAAGGTTCGCAATGACTCAACAGTGGCCCTGCCCTGAGCAGGCTTGAAATCAAGCACTCGATTGAGATATGTGGTAGCCAGAATGCGCTTGTTGTTGAACGTGTCTGTTACAGCCTTCCAAGCAAGTTCGTAGTGAGCATCGTCCTCAATAGAAAAACGTGCGATGATGCTGGAAGCGGATCCACGCAGTGCTGATTTCAAATATTGAAATTTTAAACTTGGCACAATTGAATCATCATTGTGAACAAGAGACAAATAAATATCCCGAAATTTAGGCCACTCAGTCATCTCTCCATAAAATTCAGGAACCCTTATAGATGGTAACTGCTTAGGCAAATGCTGAGATGTGTTATGAAAGCTAGAGGATGAAGTATGAGCTGGGGGCGACAACCTTTCAAATAGTGTGTTGGACTCGTAATAATATCTTTGGGCAGTTGATTTCATTGTCGCCTCTCCTGCGCTTGGAAAGCTAATTGCTGCACCAGACACATCGTACTCATCAACTAGCTCATCCCAAATGGACTCAAACTTCGTGAAATATTTTTCGAGTGCTCGGAACATGCCCTTGAAGGCATCAATATGTGCAGGATCCTTGATAGCTGCACGACCCTTTATCGGTGATATTCCGAACTTCAGTATAAGCCGCATCAAGTCGTCGTTTTAGCTGATTAACTCTCCTCAGAAATTCAGGATCGCCTGAAGGCCCTGGGTTTTTCGTTTTATCTTGTGAGGAGGTGTCTGTCATTTTGACCAACCACGCTCTGCTACCAATGTCCAGGCGTGAAATAGGAAGGAGGAACTTTATAAGATCCTAGTTATCCTAGTGCCTTTCTTAAATTTGGTAGATGGTCAAATTAGGTGAGACAGACAAGTTCGTGTGGTAGGTTTATTGTATTCAGAAATATAGACAATGAAATGACAGTGGAAGCATACGGATAGAAATATGTGATTAAGGGTCAGTGTCCAGATTTGAAATTGGTAGGCGAGTGGATGTGGCGGTTGTAGATTGAAACGGACTGACCTCGAAACTTCTCCTGGGGTAGTAAAGCAGTGGGGTAGATGTGGTAGCTTGATGGGAAGTATTTGGCCAATGATGTCGGATTTCCAATCGAGCAGCAAGGCTGAATTCGATAGTTAGCGATCGAATAGCGTAACGCGGCGTAGATGGCGGAACGTAGACTTGCGTATTGCACGTGAAAAAATAGGAAGAAAAATGGCACAGGTTTCGGAAGGCAGTCTAACTCGCAACTGAATCATCGGTTGAGTCATTCATGATAAAACGGAGCTTGAAGCAGGTTGTAGAGGTGGGCGTAGACCTAAGAAGGGATCAGTAGACGCGGTGCTTGGGTTTGACCTCCTCTGCTGTCCGTTGTTTACCATTTGGCGTAAACAATCCACATACTTGTTTTCAATCCTCCTCTCAATAAATTCCATAAATATATGCTCATTAGTAACAGTAAAAAAGAATGGTGAAGTAAAATATATAACTTACCACAAAAAAAATTGCTGAAAACGCAGGTGAAACGCATTTCATTGAGGCTTTCGTCAGACTTGAAAATAGAAAACCGTTGCTACCTGAACTCCTCGGTGGGTACTCCCCGCTCATTTGCAAGGTCATTCCCACTACTACCTGTATTGAAAAGGGCTTATGGAACTACTACCTTCTCAATGCGGGCTTGGATTGTACAGGGTTTTCGCAAGGTTTGAGAGCGGTTTTACCGCTCTAGTCATGGGGAGGAACATGAAAGCGTGGAAGATGTTAAAGGGAAAATTAAATAGGCAACCGTCTTTGCACTTTGGCGGCCAAAATCTCCTTAAGAGGGAAGTCAAGTACTTAGGAGGTTACTTATTGGTTAGAGGTGGCGTTTCAGCCAACACCTCAAGTCCCTCAAAGACACTGTCCCGGAAAAGGTTTGCCTCATTATGAGCAATCAGTATGGCCACTTGGGTTGTGTGTTATGTAACGCAATCCTAATGTAATTAACCTCCAGAGGCTGATTGCCATGAGAGCAACCTTTCCTTTCGGGATAGGAGGTATTGATAGAGACTAGATTGACTACAATTGGCCGGTTGATTCCAGGGCCGATTCTGGACCTCGATGAGTCATTACGTGACTTTGTACACGTTAAAACGAAAAAGATTTTGAGTCGTTATCACCATTTTGAGAAGGAAACTTAATAGGCGCTGGAATGTTCTAGTTGCCTGAACCCTGTGCCATCGAGGTACGAGTTATTTACCCTCGTGGGGAAGAACCCATGAGCCAATGATTAGCAAAGTCAAATAAAAACATTAACGGGTTATTGAATAAATTAATAAAATGAGTGAAGCTAATTTAATCAAACAAAAAAAGAATATAAGTCTGTTCGGAAAGTAAAGGAAATAGCACTAATAATAAAAATATAGAAGAAAGTAAACAACTAATAATGAAAATGAAAACAAACAACGGCTTAAGACATGCCTGCCTTCTGCGCCTACTTATTTGGCATGCCAATAAACGAAACACCTCACTGGAGGTGTTCAGTTCCAAACGAAATTCAATGAATTCGGGATGAAGGAAACTGAAAGGGGCTTTGCCATACGACAGACGAGAGCAGAATAGCCGGAAGAAAAAAAATGATATATCACCCGGTTTCGCTGCAAATAGTCCAGGAGCCGAGGGCAAAAAACGTTGACCGCTGAGTTGAAAGTTGGTTACTACTTTTTCTGATAGTTCCCTCAATATTTGGTTCAACCCCGGTTCTCTGAAGTACGGACTAAGAAACTAGAGGGTCATCAAAAAATGCAAAATTTGTAAAATTTTGACTGATTAGTTGATAGTTACAATATTTACCACAGTTGAGAAATGAGCGTGTACTTCCGGATTCACAACTCTGCTACTTCCCATGCTTGCCCATTAAGTTGCAGAGTCAATCAAAATTCGTCGAATTTTGAACCAAATTTTGACTTATTAGTTGGCATCTGAAATGTGGTAGTGGATTCGCATCAAGTAACTGAGTCGAAAAAATCCGTCTCTGCCACAATAATTTCGTGGACTTCGACTTGCAGACAAGATCCAAATTTTGGTCAAAAAATGACTTGCGTAGTTGAAATTTGAAACTATGTAACGAATAGGTGAAGTGGAGTACTTTAAAAATTACCTAGTCTGCTTTCCTCATTTTGAGGACTTACGGAGTTGAAACTTGCAAACGACGTGAATGAGTTCCACATTAACCTACATCACTATAAAATGTTATCTGCCACCTCAAAAAGGTGGCATTTTCGTAGCAGAGTCGCCGAAGTAGCGTTTTGTAGAAATCGTTGTTTTTTTTTTTTAACTGAATAGTTGACAGATGAAAATGGCCTGAATCGCACCCACAATTTGAAGATAGCAAATACTATTTCATAGTTTACTGACTGGCTGAAGATGCGATTCAGGCCATTTTCATCTATCGATTTGTTGAATTTTGTCTGCTAGTCGAAGTCCACGAAACTATTGTGTCAGAGACGGTTTTTTCGACTCAGTTACTTGATGCGAATCCGCCATACAAATTTCAGATGCGAACTAATAAGTCAAAATTTGTTTCAAAATTCGACGAATTTTGATTGACTCTGCAACTTAATGGGAGGTAGCAGAGTTGTGAATTCGTAAGTACAAGCTAATTTCTCAACTGTGGTAAATATTTTAACCATCAAGTAATAAGTCAAATTTTGACTTTTTTGATGAGACGCCATTTTTTTAGTCCATACTTCAGAGAGAGCAGAGAACCGGGGTCGTACCAAATGTTGAGGGAACTATCAGAAAAAGTAGTAACCAACTTTCAACTCAGCGGTCAACGTTTTTAGCCCTCGCCTCCTGGACTAAAATTGTTGCTGATTTCGAAGGGCGAACGACTGACAGCTCCAGGATGCTCTCTGGCGCTAGCAATTTACTGTCCACTGATCTGCGCATTCGTCCTGGTTCTTTAATTTCGTGTTACAACACGCGATTAGGCGAGAAGAAATTGGCATGTGTTGAGAATTCCCCTTTGAGTTGTTTCAACTTCTGCTTGTAGATAAGTTTGGTTTATTTAGTGCGAAATTGGAACAGCAATTGGCTCTATATGAGTGCTCTATGTGATACGTGGAATTAATTGATGAATTTTGTAACTGTTGGGACGGCGAGAAGGATGGCTTCGATTTCGATGGTTTATATAAGACTCAAGAGAGCAGAGGTGAATGAAGGGCTGCTGAGATAGTTAGGTTAGTAGATTTATCTGGAAGGCCATAGCAACACCAGGCGGATAGCAAACTTTGTCAAAACACTACTTGGAGCATAGGTATAAACTCTGGTCAGATGTGAAGGGATGTTTTTTGATGATACAGAGTTAACCTAAACTATTCACATTTTAAAGTGTGTATTCTCAATTTCCAGGATGTTGAGAGCTCCAAATCTATACGGCATTTCTTCTGATAAATTCTCCCAAGATAAACTGTTGGAGCAGCACCGGGCAGACCTTATTCACACAGCGGCTATTCACCTCGAGAAAGGCGGCCTTCTCAAGTATGACAAGCGCAGCGGTCATTTTCAGGTAACTGCCGCCGCTTTTTGTGTTAACTATTTTCACTTTGCTTAGCCATACGTAGCAGAAAGGAAAGTTATTTGTAATATACTGTAAGAGTTTGAACGCAATTGAGAGAAAATGGCCGAACCAAATCGGCTCAAATTTGATATGTACCCCAAAAACGACGACGAGACGCCAAAATAAGAGCATGAGCCTTAATCAGCTCATTAATTATAGTTATCATAGTGATCAAAACTCTAAATATTTCTGTCTCAATAAAGGCTCCAACGATTTTGATTAAATATTTTATATGAGCTGCTCCAAATGATGTAACAATAAAATTCTCATTCGTGTAAAATAACGAGAGCAGCATAATAAGTTACAGACCATTTTAATGAAAATCAATTTTAATCATTTTTGTCTTTTAAATCGCGCTCATGTGATCAGTTGTGTTACGAGGGGATTGGTAGTGTTGGAGACCCGCTGACTCTGGCGAAATGGCAGACTTTCCAATCTCACCCAGGCTGGCACTATTTTCCAGCTGGACGACCTCTGCCCTTTGTTCTTCCTCTACACTTCTTCCTACGTATTTTTGTATCTTCATTCTTTCTTCTTCTCAAACGCTCTTGAATTGAGTCATAAAACAGCTACCGCATTTCGCGACAGGAAACTCTGGGAACTAACTGGATTGGGCTGCAATGGATTCCTTTCCACGATGAGCAGAATTTTGAGAACGTACTGTGGCCTTAGTATTCCACCCTCAGCCACTACTTCAACTATTTAGATCTGACTACTGTCACCTAATGTAATGAAATACGAATGAGTAAGAAACACGAACATACGGAAAATAATGTCACACAATCTTAACTCTAATGCATTCGAACCAATCGTGGCTATAGTAATATCCCAGAAGTGAAGCGTTGCCAAACTACCTATTCACAACGACATATATTTTGGGCTGTCGTTATTGATTTACACCAGGGTTTCTCTCAAAAAGGGTTTGCAGACAGCCATTCCATCCTAAACTAAGTTCACTCCCTAAAGAGAGAAAGCTCTAAAAAGGCAACATATATTTTTGCCGCTATAATGAAATATGGAACTACCCATTTGTGCATAATGCAAACAATACTGCTCCGCTATGCTGAATACGTCGCACTTACATTCTAATCTACAAAATGGGACAGACAGGGTGTCAGGCGGTACTTCTCTACTCTTGCTGTTATCCACTGCTCCTGGAGCGGACGACTTCAATGAAAGAATCTTTGAGAGTTGGAGGGAATCCCGAGGAAATTCGATCAAAGATTCAAAGAATATGTATAGAAGCTTTTAGTTAGGCTAGTCAAAGAGGCGGTGAGAAGGGAAGAGATCACTTTCACATTTTAGTAGGTGACCCCTTCACTCTTTTCTAGCTTTTCTAGAATTTTACGCCACGCAATTGAATCTCGTGCTCAGAATTCTGCTCATTATTGTGGCGGCTGGCCACCCTTTACCGACAAAAGGCGCCTCACAGCGAAGTCATCCCGACAGAGGGCGCTAGCCTAAGCCACAGACTACTCTGGAGGGGATAGCATGTGGCCAATGTGAGAGGACTACCCCCTCCAAGAAAACGTACATAAGGGCCTGCCGCAAGAACAAACTGCTTTCATTCCTTCTTCTGATTCCTTCCTCGCTTCTTCTGACTACAAGCAGCCACCATCAGCAGCGCCGGCGGAGGCGACGAGTCCCTCATCTCGCGTCTGAAGGAGAAGGATCCCCGACTCAACCGAGTTCCTCGCCGTGAGGAGCTACAGCTCAACCGAGCCCTTCGACCTACGCTTCAACGCCTGAGGAACTCGTCCCTCGCTGTGTGGAGCCACAGCTCAACCGAGCCCTTCGACTCAACAGAGTCCCTCATCTCGCGTCTGAAGGAGAAGGATCCCTGACTCAACCGAGTCCCTCGCCGTGAGGAGCTACTGCTCAACCGAGCCCTTCAACCTACGCTTCAACACCTGAGGAACTCGTTCCTCGCCGTGAGGAGCTACTGCTCAACCGAGCCCTTCGACCTACGCTTCAACGCCCGAGAAACTCGTCCCTCGTCTCACACTCGCCAACTGGCAGAGACAAGACCCACAACAATTTCGTCGGCCCTTTTTAAGGCCACACCCTTGAAAAGGGGACCCCGACAATTATTTTCATCATAAAACCCCCATTTGTCATAAATTACAAGATAACGACACGAATTCTGAGATTTGATGACGTGGTGTAAAGTTCCAGCGAAGAATGAAGTGATGAAAGAAAAGTCATCTCTTTGACTCGGCTAAAAGCTTCTCTACGAATCTTTGATCAGGCTTTCTGAGGGTTAGCTCCAACTCTCAAAGCTCCATTCATTGAAGTCTTCCACTCTAGGAGCAGGGGGTACTGTCTGACTCCCATTGTAGGCATCCCAGTGATCGCGGTAATTTTCGCCTGAGTCAGCGGCTCCCCCAACGTTACCAAATCCCTCATGACAGTTACTTGTTTTCTTTTTTTCTCAGAAAAATTTGAGTGGTAGTTCAATAAACTACCCATGCGATGATAGTTTAATAACGTTCTTACGATAATTAGAAGCATCTCCAGAAATTCTGGAACTCCAACCACTGCAGATTCGATAACTACTATTTCTTGTCAATTCTAGATCCTTCTAAAAAAATCGTGTTGGCAGTCTCATGAGCCACCTGTGCAATGATTGCTCAATAATGATCGTGGCATGAGTTGGAGCAACTCAAGAAATTCCGAAAATTTAAGCACTGCCCCATCCTACGTTTAAACAATCTGAAATGAACTGTGTAACAAATATATTGGCTTAGTAGCTAAAACTATGAAAATAGCTGAATATACATGAGGTTGATATTTCATTAATAAAAATATGTGAATAGAAAATCACATGTGTGTTCGCTTTATTTTGGCAGGTTACAGAATTAGGGAGGATAGCGAGTCATTACTACTGCACGTTTGAGACGATAGCGACGTACAATCAGCTGCTTAAACCTACTCTGAGCGAAATCGAGTTGTTCAGGTAATGTTTTTAAATTAGTTCAATTTTTGTTAATTATTTTTAAAGGGAACCAATGTAGACATTCCTGCAAAGGCCACCAAAATTTCGAAGAGAGGGGCTTAAGTAGACATGAGGTCCTGTCCCACGTTGGGAGCCCATATCTTGACACAGCGCTCCATTCCTGCTGTTTGTTCTGCTTCGCAGGGTTCTCGAGCGCCCAGCCTTATGTCTATTATGTTGAAGCCATTGCCTAGTGTATGGCTTCATACCACCTCCAACATTTGACCCTCAGTATCAAACAGGTGCCATTGAAGTGGAAGAGCAACCTCCCTTTCTCTTCCCCATATTTACACGTACATATAGAAATCTTTCCTTCTTCCATTTGAATGCGCCTCCTCGGGTTCAGTCAACTATCATGCTTCCTGTGCTGCTTTATCTTGTTACTTATACGACTGTCGTTCATTCAGGGTATTTTCGCTGTCTGGAGAGTTCAGAAATATAACTGTGAGGGAAGAAGAAAAATTGGAGCTTCAAAAACTCATGGAACGCGTGCCAATACCCATTAAGGTAATTGAATCGTCGTTATTTCGTCTCAAATGAATATTATACCTACATGTCGTCACACTTAGCTTATTGAATGTTCCAGGAGGGAATGGAAGAGCCTTCAGCGAAGGTAAATGTTTTGCTACAAGCGTACATTTCTCAACTCAAGTTGGAAGGGTTTGCTCTCATGTCTGACATGGTTTATGTCACTCAATCTGCTGCTCGACTCGTCAGAGCTATTTTTGAAATCGGTGAGCAGTTTTTTTATCAAATGAACAAATTTGACTGAATTATTTTAAATGAGTAACAAATTTGACTGAATTATTTTAAATGAGTATTAAGCGGGCTGGCGTTCGTCTCTAGCTTCGGTGGGGAATAATTATGTATAATTACTGCTAAAGCATTCACAAAGTGAATTAACCCTTTCTCAATTACGAGTGAACCTTTCACAAAGTTAATGATCAGAGGACGTGGAATGACTGTAATACCCAAAACCTTGTGTGCAGCTTCAGCCTTCTCTTGTTCAATAGTTTGCCACGACAGCAATCATTTTCGTCATACCAGCGTTAGTAGGTTTTTTGTTTGGTTTGTTGAGGAACTTAGTTGTAGTGACAGATATTCAAATAGTTCAGTGTGCATTGCTGTGAATGTTCGAAGGAGGGACGGTCAAATCAGTGGTGATTGGAAGGCAAGAATTACACTATTGTGGAGTCTACTTAGAGTCCCCATAAGCGACAAACCTAATTGTTCAGCTCATTGAGAACGCTCATGAAATGAAGAAAGAAAATTAATACGACATTGAACCTTAGTGTAATGAAACATAAGTCGGAACGTGAACACTTCAAGAAAAAGGCACAAAACTAAAACGTTGCAAAGCATTACTCAACAGTTTATTGTTGTCTCGCTTAGCATGGTTGCACAGCTCGGCGCAGGACAGCATCGAAAAATACTTCTAAACGATATGATCTGACAACTATGGAACAACGAAAATTGATATTTTCTAGGCGGTGCTAGGCAAGGCAAATGGTACGACATGACGAGTCGAACTTACAGGTGTGAGACGGGAGGTAGAGTAGGAAATGAGCGCCAGCCAGGGGCAAACGATAACTTTCACTATATTTCCCCATGAATCCCTTCAAGTAGTAGAACATCGCCTACATTTATTCACTATATTTACTATTGTTACAACCAATATACGTAACCTCTAGCTTCAAATAACTCCCTGGCACCCAACTTAGCTCGGACTTGAAAAGGCAAAAGGGTCTTGCGTCTTCGAAGTCTCGTTCTTGGTTCCGTGACATGAACAGCGTTGGTTGGCAGTCTCCTATTACCCCAAGCCAGAGGAGCGAAATGCCAGATGGTTGGGCAAATTATTAGGAGCAGAATGAAAATGTGTGTTGGCGATTAAAGCGAGCGTCGGAACAAAAGCGTATTAATCACTTGCCATGCGGCGTGTAGTGAACGGAGGAAAAAGAAGGTGAACAATTCGAGTCTCCGAGACCTAGTTTATCTTTTGCGATCGCTGGCGATAAGGGGCGATCGAGACTGAAAGATTCGCCGACAAAAAGGGCAGGAAATAAGATGCCCACGACATCTGTTTAACTCCTTACTAGGTTTCTCCAATTATGATTCCACTGTTTTGAATCTAGGCGCAGTCTAACACCTCTAAGATCCGTCTTATTCTACTTAGCTAGCATCGAAAAATACCTAGGAAATGATTCCAAACACGACGTAAATGCAATAAAACTGCCAACATTTCGTTTTAGGCTAGTTTTTTAACCGCTTTTGCGCCATATCAACGATTCGATTGCTGAACAGGCGTGCACAACTGATACCAAGTGGTTATGCGAAATAACGGATCTTTTGACCCTGTTAAATATAAAATATGGCCTGGATGGTGGACAGACTATGTAGATTTGGAATCGCCATGGCTTGAAAAGAAGTGTCAAATTTTGAGTTCCTTGGGGGGGGGGGGGGTGTAAAAAATGTTCCTGGCCGAAAACATAGGTGTATGAATAGTTAAATGTAAGACAAATAACAGATGAAACGAGTGTTAATTGGACCGTGGATCCGCCTTCTCAACAACAATGTGCTTTTAGGCAAACAGTTCCTCGTTGAAAAGAGGTGTACGTTCCACTGCACAAATGGTGACCACCGAAACTGTAATAATCGTTCTAAACGAGAAATAGTTCAAACCGCGTGCGTGGAAAATGGCCTGAGCCTTTCAGTCTTCATTGAAGATTTCACGACGAATGAAGCAGATGTTAGGGGGGTCGCCAAGTACAAAAAAGAACCAACCTGGTGATGTGATTCCAACTGGCAGGTGCATGTGGAGAAGCTGAAGACCCAGCAGGACCTCAAGCGCAACTGTGGGGGCTGTCTGCATGCAACCTGTCAAAGCCAAGCAGGTCTTGCTCTGCAGTTTCACAGTCTTCTTTACTGCCTAACATCCGTACGGGACCAGCCTCGGCTGCAGTCCCCATGTCCTGCCAACCTGGGGATTTTCCGGGTCTCAATCACCGTATTCAATTGCAGGTTTGGGAGGCTGTACAGCAATATACGTGCGCTGCACACACCCGACCCCAGTTCACTGTGCGTCCTCTTTCAACAATAAACACGTACAATTGTTGGGTATTTAAACAAGTGAACTGTGCAAAAATTTATTGTCTTTTTCTTTTCGATTAGAGATGGCAGAACCTGTGCTCATGGTGGCTTACCTCGTGTAGTTGTAGGCTGTTCATGGGCGCCCTTGACCCTGAAAATCTGGGAATCCACTCTGAAGGTGGTGTGTTGAGTTTGCCACAATTTCCAATGTTGATGGTTGCGAACGAATGCACAATGGTTGAAAACCACTGATAACTAGGCCAATCCGATTGCACTCACCTATTAAAAGGAGCTGCCAACTTGGACCAGATGAAACTAACATCTCCAAAAAGTGTATAGACAAAATTTCAAACAATTGTTGCGCTAACAACTCTATTGGAGTATTAACTATATGTTGGAAGAAATAACTATTGGTATAACGAATGTTGGAACAGCTAAAGCGACGATTTGAGCGACAAAAAATCCGTGTGCTTGAAAAATTTATAATTCTCGAAAAGTTCTGATTACGAATGGTATAATATATAATAATAACATAAACCGTTACGTTTTTTGCAGTACTTTACCGAGGATGGGCTCAGCTAGCAGAAAAAACGCTCAGTTTGAGTAAAATGATCGACCGAAGGATGTGGCAGTCGATGTCCCCGTTGAGGCAGTTCAAGAAACTCCCCGAAGAGGTTTTGAAGAAAATTGAAAAGAAGAGCATCCCTTGGGAGAGGTAAATATCTTTTGAAAGCGCTAAGAGCTGTTTTTACTTTCCTTAGCTCCATGAAAGTTGTGTAATGGGCAGAAATTTTAATTATTTTCCACCAGATATTCACGTTTTACTGCCTACTATTTGAGATACTGGTGTGTGTTTCTGTAAACGTGGTTGAGAGAAAACGGCCAAATTAGCTCAAATTTAAAATTTAGCTGGCAGATTACCCAGATACGTCAAAATTGGCCCATACCTATAGTTATCATAGTGATCAAAACATTAAATACTTTTTTTTCCCAAAACATCTCCGGTTATTTTCTTTCAATTATTTGTGCGGACAGCTACAAATAGTACTGCAAAACCATAAAATTCTGCGGGAAAATGAGAAGCACAATACATAATCAAACATCTTATAGTAAATCTATTTTGGGGCGGTTTAAAAAAAAATTATAATGATAGTTGTCAGGAAGATTACGGTCAAATAAAATGCCAATACGTCTCGTTTAATAATTCTCATAAGATAATTAGGAGCAACCCGTGAAATGCCGAAATTCCAACCACTGCCGTCACTTACTACCATTTCTCATTGTTATCACTTGATAATTCCAAAACAGTATATATCCGGGCGCTTGCCAAAATTATTGTTGTCAATTAATAACATAGTCAACACAATTACTCAACTGACTTCATCAAGAGACTATGATACTCTGGGCTGTTTTCACCAAAACATCACTGATCGCGATCCAACTGATCATGACTAGATAAGTAAATCAAGGTTAACCTGTTTCATTCCCACCACGCTAGCTGAGATCACTGTGGGATGCAGTTAGGATAGCCATGATTACGCTGCGATTAAACCATATTTAGAAGGCAGTGGACTAACGAGGTACAGTAGAGTAAGGAGGACGTTTATTCAACATCCCATCCCGTAAACAAGTGGCAGACCGGTGGAGTGGTGTTGTGTAGACCGTACATTTCGTAGATGTCCAACCCTCAAATATCCAGATTTGAGCAAATTATTGTTTATTATAATTGTCAGAAGTCCAAGTGGTCGCATTAACCTCTTGCCGATGTGATACTGGTGAGGAGCGTGAAGTGAAAATACGCGTTCTCCAACTGCAAGAGCTGCAGGATAAAACCAAATTAGCATAGGAGAATGCTTTGTGTGAACAGGGGAATCGGAAGTGGTACATACTAGATTATCATCGTAGTGGAAAAGCAACTGCAATAACTGCGCACTAGTTAGCAGCATTTTTTTAAAATTATTATTATTCCAAAACGTATGTAAATTATTCACAATAATAGAAGAGAATGGAGCACAGTAATGGCGGACAAATATCAGGATAAGATTAAGAAAGATAAAAGCTAACCGGCCCTAACCGCCCAATTTTTACTTTCCTTGGCTCTACAAAGTAGAAAGGAAAGTTATGTAATCGGCTGAAGAAAAAAAATTTGAGTTTTCTTCAGATCTTTACGTTTCAGACCCTCCTGAGTCCGAAAAACACTATTTGGGAAAATGGTGTGTGTGTGCGCGCGCGCCTGTGTACGATTTTTAGAGAAAACGGCCGTACCAAATCAGCTGAAACTTGATTGAGCCCGCGGGTTACCGTGGGACGCCAAAATAAGGGTATGAACAAAATCCACTGTAAGTTAACTATAGTCATCACAGTGATCAAAACACCACTTTTTTTTTCAAAAACGGCTCGAACGATTTTGATTAAATTTTTTATATTGATAGCTCTCAATATGGCAATTATACCATAAAATTCCCATTCGTGGGAAAATGACGGGAGCAGCTCAATAAATTATCGGTTTTAGCGCGGATTTTTTCCTTATAAACTCCGCTGAAATGTTACTAGAATGTTAAAAATTATTGGTGTAGTAGTCCAATCCAATACCTATAGGGTGAGTGTTTAAAAACGCTCATAAGATTCGCTTACTACCAGTTCTAAAAGTGTTTACCCACTAACTCTGCAAAAGTGAGAGGACAAAGAAAATCGTGTACAAAGTGAATTGACGAAGAGCTAAGTTTTAAATAGTTATCGGGTGAAAACGTTTAGAAATAGTTATAAGCGAAACAGTGGTAGTCGAAAATCATGAATTTCTCGAGTGGCCCTATATATCTTATTAAATAGACACTACGTTTTTCCGTCAAGTTATTTCCTTTTTACTTTCTTTGGTTCATTTTTACTCAATAACTTTGCAAAAGTAATTATATCCTTCAAAAAATATCTGGTGGGTTGCTACACACAACTTTCCTTAGCTCAGGAAATTCAGAGTTGAAGGGATTAAAACTTGGGATAGTGAAATATCCTGAAAACTTCCAGCACAAAGGAAAGAAGTGAACGAACAAACGAGTCGGGGCTCACGTACGTGCAAAGGGAAGAATGCTCCCGACAACACCAACCATTGGACTTACTCAGCGTCGTGTAAACAAACGGGGAAAAATTATGTTCAATTCCCAAACTATGGCTTTTTTTCTACTTACTCAATTCATTTATCACCCAGTTCATTTGAACTTGGTCAAACAACACTTTATGGCAGCAGGAAGCAGAGCGCTTACAGTTCCAGAATTTTTAGGGGTCATTCCCGAACGAGTACGAGCAGCACATTACATTCGCCATGTACACTAGTGAATTGACGTAGAGCTAATTTTTGAAGAAGGATCTAATAACTTTTGCAGAGTTATTTGGGGTTAGCGCTTGAACTCAATCTGGAGAAACCCGTTTTTGCGGCGGGATGTCTAAACGGGATCAACGTAGTTGGTGAAAACGGCCCTCAAAGAATCTTAGTTTTGGTTGTGGTCTCAGCCTCGGCTCATGATCAGCATGATCAGTGCAAAAGAAACCAAGATTATTGTCTCACTCTCTGGTCTTAGTAATGGCGTCCGCCACCCTAATTCTCTTTAACGCTAGTTTTGAGCTCTAAGGCCATAACAATTAAAAATTTGAAGAAACGTTTTAAAAATTGTTTTCTTTCTATAATGTTGGGTTAAGTGTAGAAGTCACCTTTTTTTTATCAGCTTTGTCCAATCACAGTGTGTTATTCTGTACCTTCTAATTCCAGGCTCTTTGATCTCGGCCCGAACGAAATTGGAGAGTTGATTCGTATACCCAAACTCGGCAAAACAATACATCGTTACATCCATCAATTTCCGAAGTTCGAGCTTTCGACTCACATCCAGCCTGTCACCAGGTACATTATAACCTAATAATAATAATATTACGTCGAAGAAGGCACATTGAGTTTTAAGAAAAATCGTGAACATTGGAATTGCTTTGTTCCGCTGATTTTGAGCCAAGTGTTGCACGTTTCCTTGGTTTTGTTTGGGGGAAAGGTCGAATTGTCGCACGAAATAGTAACTAGTGCTCAATTTATTCAATGAGATTCAATCATGATTATCAATAGCTGTGTGTATTCGGAAAACCATTTGTTTACTTCAGGTTTTTGGCTTCAGGTCCACGCTCAGAGTCGAATTGATCATCGCTCCCGATTTCCAATGGGACAACAAAGTTCACGGAACGTCGGAAGGATTTTGGGTGCTCGTCGAAGACGTTGACTCTGAAGTGATTCTCCACCACGAATACTTTCTCTTAAAAGCCAAATACGCCAAGGATGAGCACATTTTGAAATTCTACGTCCCCCTGTTTGAACCCGTCCCTCCACAATATTTTCTCAGGTTTGACCAATTTGTTTTAATATAATGTGACGTTATCACCAAAAAATTGAAGTGAAGGAGGACTGCAATTAAATTGTAGTGGGCTTTAGAGGCAAAGTCGCTCCTCGCTGAGCTATCAAATGAATGAGAAATTAGAAACAATGAAGGACAAGAGGGTAAAATGTTTTTTGTTTTTTTTCTTCCCATGGAGGGCATGTGGGGCAAAGTCCCCTTGTCACCGCGGCCTATTGTGACACTGGCCCTTTCTTAGTAGAAGGCGTCGTACATAGGTGGTCAGCCTTTTCATTGCCCTCATGCCCCCTGTGAGCCAGCACCCAGATGACGGAAAGCCTATTATGGGCACCGAGCTGCTTGAGCGCATGAAGGCATTCCCATGCCAGCCTAGACCTAAAGCTGTGGGCTGCAATGCCCTTTAGTGTGGCCTGGCTGTCCGAGAATATGGAGATCCGCTTGCCCTTGAGTCTTTTGGTCAGGATCTCTTCCGCGCAGATCTTTATGGCTAGGATTTCAGCTTGAAATATCGTGGTGTACTCTCCCAGCGGCTTAGCAAGACTGTAGCTCTGCCTCTCATAACTGAACCATCGGTGTACCACTGCAGGGCGCCCACCTCAGTCTGGAACGTCTCCTGCTCCCATTGTTCCCGTGAGTGGGTGCTGACCCCGAATGGCAGCTGAAATTTCCTCCGCTCTGGCATAACGTCGGTAGCAAGGACTGCTGCCTCTTCTAGCTTAAACTGTCTAATTGTTCTTTGGAGGATTGCCTTAACCCTGGTGGAGATGTTCCCTGTCTGCAAAAGCTTTACTGCTCTCATATAAGCAGTCTTCTGAATGTGTATATGGAGTGGTGAGATGTTCAAAAGGACTTCCATTGCAGCAGTAGGGCAAGTATTCATTGCCCCTGTAATAGCTGGGCATGCCTGTCGCTGCAGTTGTTGGAGTTTCCCCTGAACTGCTAGCCGGCATGTTTGCATTCCACCACACTGTGGAGGCATATGTGACACAAGGTGTTATTATCCCCTTATAGAGCCACTCCATCATTTTTGGAGTTATGCCCCATGATTTGCTGCACAGCCTCCTGCATGCCCACAGGGCTGCAGTTGCCTTGTGCAGCGCATATCTCACGTGCGGATTCCATGTGAGCTGCTTATCCAGTATCACCCTGAGGTATTTCACCTCTGTATTTATGTGGGGCCTTGCTCCTTGCATGGTGGGTGATACTATGTTTAGGTTTCTTCGTTTGGTGAATGAAACCATGGTGGTCTTGGTTGGGTTTATGTAGAGTCCCTCCTTGTCACACCATCTTTAGATGATATTCACAGCTCCTTGCGTCCTTTCTGACACAGTGCAGGCAAATTTGCCTCTTACCTGAACTGCAAGATCATCCGCATACGTGACCTCTACCTAGCCTTCAAGCTGCAGTGTTACCAGCAGCTCGTCAGCCACCAGTAGCCACAGGAGGGGAGGGGAGGGTAAAATGTTACTAGAGAACCCTGGGATATATTACCAACTCAGATATCATACGTTCAGCTTCGTTCTTTCTAGTAAAGATTGCTGTTTAAAACTATTTCTCCGTCCCGAGTTTCGTTGATATTATAGACGATGAAAACTAACTGTTCTGTGGCTGATCTGGGAAAGCTTATCTTATTTTCCTTAGCTCTAAGCTGTTACATTCTGACTGTCCCTCAGGTGGGATATGCGCCGCGGCCAAACGACCTATTGTGCCACAAGAAGTAATAAGGAGAATTGTGTAATTGGCTGAAACAAATGTGTTCTCTTCAGAGCTTAACGTTTGAAGCCCTACTGACTCTGAAAAATACTATTTGGGAAAATCCTGTGCTAACCTTAACTGTATAGCCTGCATGTCACTATAAAAAGATAAGGATATCAGCAAAGAGTTGACGTCAAAATACCTAAGTTTTTTTAAATCAAACCACCGTTACGGTGTGATCAAATTGGATAACTCCATGTCACACAACAGTAGCATAAAATTCTCATTTGTGGTAAAATCATGAGAGCAGCACAATAAATTATCAAGCATTTCTTCAATAAAAAGTTAGCAAAGTTTTTTTTATAAATCTCGCTCCTCAGTAAAATTAGGGTAGTAGTCAATTAATACAATGCTTCAGGATGAAATTTCGGTCTGATTAAGCCCCTGTCCACCGGTCACTCTTTAATGGCCCTAGTATGAGTAGCAGCGACTCAATGAATTCACGAACCTTAAGCACCACCAGTTTTCACGTAGGACGTCGTTATAAAGTGAATGAAAAACGGATTTGATTATTCCTTAGCTGTGGCAAAGGAAAGTTGTGTGATGCGTCGCACCATATTTGCATTGAATGACGTATTCTCATGTACGCGATACAAATTAATTGCTTTATCAATCTTCTTATCAAGAATCTTATAAACACCCAAGTTGTCATCAACGAACCTCCTTGGACAGTCCAATTGTCCTTGTCAAACCGTTCGTCGTGTTTCTTCTGTTCACTAGTGTTCTCTTAATGAAACAATTTATTTGATTTCAGAGTCATTTCTGATCGTTGGATTGCCGCTGAAGCTCAGCTTCCAGTTTCGTTTCGACATTTGATTTTGCCAGAAAAGAATCCGCCTGCTACGGAATTGTTGGATCTTCAACCTCTTCCGGTGAGACACGACAAATATTACTATTACTTCGAGCCTTTCCTGGAGGAATACGAACGAATGATTTAATAGGAATGGGGTCCCACTTGGGGAGCGATATAAGGCCTGAATGGCAGTTTGCCTTGTTCAGAAATGTCCTGATGGAAAGACAATCCGGAGAAATCCTCGGATCCAGATACCGTTGAAATAGAACAAACGCTGCAAATTATTACACAATGGTTTATTATTCTTTCGCACAGCTCGACGTAGATCAACCCCATTCGAGCCAGCTTCGAAAAATACCTCGAAGGCGATACCAAACGACGTGATTCGATAAAACTGCCCAAATTTCGTATTTGTTTATTTTTTACCCAAAACAATCGTGGGTTTCGTCCGATCGGATTTCTGAGCAAGCGGCCACAACTGTTTACCAAATGGGATGTTTTTAGGTGGACAGAGATTGCAGGTTTTGAATCCTGATGGGGTCGTAAAAAATGTTCCTGAACGAAAACATAGGTGTATTGGTGTATTAATCAGAATGAATAACAAACCAAAATCGAGTTGAGGCAGCGATCATGTTGATTGTAGACGCAATGAAAACGGCAATGAGGCTGGAAGTTGGGATTGCTGTGGTAAACTAGTTCGTGGGAGTGGAGAACTGGGGGATTTTGTTGGGGTCCCCAGGCAGTCTAACAACTCTGACTGATTCGTCTTCAACAACCATAATTTCGTTTTGGTATATATTCTTTCGATTCCTCCAGTTGTTAGGTCCTCCAGAGCCAACACGCTGAGGCTTATATTTCTTTCGAATCCACAGTGTCACAAGCAGCCTCAGATCACGAGAAACTACGTCCCTCAGATATGGCCAATTCAATTTTCTGAGGCATCCAAAATAATTGTATCTGGTTTCAGGGCACTTTGAACAGAAAGTACGCCGCTCTAGCGCTTAATTTGCTTTTAATTGGTTACTAAACCCGAAAACTCCAGATTTTTCTGACAATGTACCAGGGCTTGTCGAGAGTGTATGGAGGGGTAAATATTGCCCTAAGAATGGGATGAACACCGTGTACTAAAGACCTATTGTGCCCAGTCCTAATGTCTCTCTGGTCCATCCTTAGCCTCCTAAGGAATGACAGTTATTTCCTGCAAGAGTCTTCTTTGGTGTCCATCCTTGGAGAATTAGCACCAAAGACCAGAAATATCTCCCTCCCAAGTATCTGGCACTGGACCAGTACGTGGTAGGAAGCCTCGTCATTTGTGCCGCAATCATCCCCACGATCTGCCTTTAGGCCCTTCCTCTCCATTCATAGTGAGAATCTGGTGTGTTACCCCTGTGACACAGCGTTTAAAGTGCCTCACTCCCGCAGCATTCCAGACTGTCTGATGCATTCTCGTGGTATATGGGTAGGTGGTCCTATCAGTACAGTAGACGAACCGTGGAGGGGGAAATTATCAGCTTTGCGGTGAAAGTTTTTTTACAATCAAACACGGCAAAGATACGTTTCTGTAGCGACAGTTCGGTTTTATTGGAAATCATTAGAAAAATGTCATAACAATTTCAGGGGCCAGCTTTTGCGTGGTAGGTCCCGGTTAAAGTGTGTTCAACGCTAACAGAAACTCCTTGCTATTTTTTTACAAGAAAGGTAATCCAAAAGAATAAGTTGAACAAATAAAATAAAAGTGTCTTATTCCACAAAGATGCTAATGTGATGGAGTTAAGAAATGAGTTAGGCTGCTTAGGAAGTCGCCCAGAAGAGTCCACTGGGTTGCCAAAATGTCCAAATGACTTTCTGAGGTCCACGTCTATAGAAATATGTGCTGAAGTTTCCCCGATGAGTCCTCCTCTAACGGGCATCTTTTGTATTTTCAGGTTTCAGCTTTACGTAACACGTCCTTTGAAGCTTTATATAAATTCACGCAGTTCAACCCAATTCAAACTCAGGTGTTCAACGCAGTGTACAACAGCGACGATAACGTGTTTGTCGGAGCGCCCAACGGTTCAGGTAATTAACTCCCGTACATCCCTTTAGCCAGTCTTTAGATATTGGTTGCCCTTAGGTCACATTTTCGGGAAAGGAATATCTAGTGGGGAGCCTCACACAACTTCCCCCCACAATTCAATTGGTATTTATGAGCCGTGTATCTTCGATTGATGCAGATCTAGGGAGAGATTTTGAGTTGGTGAATTTAGTCACCTGGAAGAATTAGTGGCTCTCTCTTCCACTCCCCCCAGACACATTTATTACAAATCTGCTTAACTTACTGCTTTAACAAACTACGAACTACTTTAATTGGTGCCATTTTCTATTTTCCTAAATTTTGTGGGAGAAGCAAAAAACTTATTGCTACGTCTATAATTCGTAGATTAGTTGAGGATCCTTTTTGCTGTATTAGTGAATGTTCTCTTGGATATTTACAGGAGTTTTTGACACTTTCAACCCTTTCTTGTACACAAAAAACGTATTTTCCGCATAAGAGATGACCCATTTTCACAATGAACTAGGTTCGTCAAAGCATCACGCAATTTTTACTTTCTGCTACCCAAAAGTAATCGTGTCAAAAACAAAAGGGTGGGATTTCTTCAGGTCTTTACTGATTGAGCTGATTTTTTGTTTGTTTTCATTCGACATTGTAGACGCGAAAATAAGGTTATGGGCGATTTTGGCAATGGGAAAAGGGGAGCGGGGCGAAAATGTACTAGTTTTTCACACTTTTATCGAAAATAGCTTTAACGGTTTCGATGAAACTTCTAAATTATCTTCTACTGGTTAGTACCCAACTTGTCATCTCTATAAATATCTCCACGAACATACCTATACAGGTGTTAGGGGTATGGTTGGATTATGCCGTTCCTTCAGGGAGGAGCTGTTCCACATGAAAGGGACAAGAAGACAAATGAAGTCGCTTCCCTGCGGGCTATTTCGTATATATCAATTGGAACGGCCTTGTGGAATACAGACGACTACATTGGAGGAAGAACTTATTATTGCGGGGCGCCCGAAATTATCCCGGTACTCAGGTCTAAATAGGAAAAAAATAGGTTTTACTCGCTTTTTGGCAAAATCGCTTCAACAATTTTCACCAAACTCACAGGACGTTAATAAATAGTTAATGCCTATTTATTGTCCTCAATAAATATTCCTGCACATTTGTTCTGTTCATTCTGACAGATATTATGGAAATGCAGTTAACGTACAAGTATTTTAAGAATTCTATTTCCTTCAATTTTCAACAGCAATTAAGGCGTCGTTAATGGATTAGCTCTACGCGTGTGGGAAATTTAATGCTAAATCCGAAATTGTTCAGAAGTTGAAGAAAGTGGAAGAGCGTGTATTTTTATGACAAAAACTGTGTTTTTCTCAAATAAAACTTTTCTCGGTAGCGAATTGAGATAGAAAGGTGCAGTTGGCGGCGTTCTATTCCAATTTGCCATAGTTTTTGTTACAGTAAGTTCGAATCGCCCTGTTTAAAAGATGCTGGTGTGGGTTGAGGAAAGTACTGTTTTTTGAATGCATATGGACTTTTTTTTAAAGGGAAAACTGTGATCGCGGAGTTTGCGATACTTCGAATGATAAGTCAGGATCCTGACTCTCGGTGTCTCTACGTCGTCTCTAAAGAGTCTTTGGCTCAAATCGTCTACTCCGAGTGGCATCACAAATTGAGCCCTCTTATCGGCAATAGAGTTGTACTTTTGACCGGAGAAACTGCTACGGACTTGAAGGTACTTTTCCTTTTTTGCGTGTTTTGAAATTCTTTCGTCGTATAGCTATCGCCCGCTCACGTTTTGTTCTTTTGGCAGCTCTTATCACGTGGTTTGGTGGTGATATCCTCGGCAGAGAAGTGGGACGTTTTGTCTCGACGGTGGAAGCAGAGGAAGAACGTGCAAAATATTCAATTGTTCATCGTTGATGACTTACAGGTAACTTAGGAGATAGTTAATTTACGCGTTGTGTTTGTATTTGCAGTAATTTGTTTTTAATGAGACCGAAGAGATCAGAGCGACAGTCGTGACTGAGTGACTCGATTTTTGCCTGCCCTCGAGTTTTTGTTACCTGTTTGTAGCGGTTAAACCCCCATCTCAACCACAGCTCGATTTAATGTTTGTATGGGACGATCCTCAACTACCCATGGGAAATAGATCAACAACACTACGCAAAAAAAACCCTATTTTGTCTGCATATGAAGATATAGAAATTAGTGGCAGGATGTACTTACTATCGCCAGGTCTCAAAATCGTCTCTCCCAGGAGGCGTCAAAATTGTGGTCTTCCGCGAAAGCGCATTGTTGTCGTTCTTGGAATAAAAGTGCAAATTCCGAACATAACTTAGGTGTAAATGTAAATTTGAGTCCGATTTCGGTATGAATTTAAAAAGAAAGACATTTCAACTGAAAAAAACGCTGCAAATTATTACACAACGTTTTATCTCTTGCTCACCCCCGATACCCCAGTCGATTCAGTATCGAAAAATACCAGTAAACGACCCTGTACCCTAAACATGACCTGACCTCAACGGAACGACGAAAATTGACATATTCTATTCGCCTCTGCGCAATTAGTACGACGTGACGAGTCGAGTTCATGGGTCGTTGGAGTGGATCGGTTGGCAGTGCTGGAAATGAGAAAAGGGCAGGAAGAAACGTTAACGGTTGTCTTTCAAACATTAGACTTTGGCTCACTTTATTTACTGTTATTTCTATTCGTGATCTAGGCACAGACTGACACCTGGGAGACTCGTTTCATTCGGCCCAGCACCGAAAAATGCCTAAAAAACGGTACCAAACAAGACGTAGTTGCTATAAAACAACCAAAATTTCGTTTAGCTTTTTTTCTTGCCCATAACAACTAGCGGTTTCGTCCGATCATGTTATCGAGCAGGTGGGTACAACTAGATCAAAATGGGATTTTTGTGCGAAAGAACGTATTTTTTAAACCGCGTTAAAGGCAAAATATGGCCTGGAAGTCGGGTAGACAATGCAGCTTTGGAATCCCCATGCCTTGAAACGTAGTGCCAAACTGGGAGGAGAGGTTGTAAAAAAAATATTCCTCGTTGAAAACATCGGTATATTATGAGTATTTGGTATGAATAGTAAACCAAAAGGGACGAGGAGATACAGGTGTGTTGAGAGGTAGCGTTAGTAGAAGAATAATATAAAGAGGCATATCTGAGCTAAAAATGGTGTGAAGGGTGAGGACTGGGTAACACAGACTAGGACGTTGGGTAGATACAAGGACACGAGGTAAGTATTGTGTCCACGTCAACCGACCCCCAGGAGAACACCTCATCTCAAACAATGTTTAGAAATACCTCCACGTCACCAATATTGAAACACTGCATAAGAGGGAGACTTCCAGAGAGTCATCTTGCTAAGATATTTTTGCTATTCAAAAGGTAATTAAAGTATTGTAACCGTACAAAAAAAAATTCTTCAGACTGTTGCGTTTTGGGGTCTACTGGATCGATAAAACCTAATTCCGAGTGTGGTCTGTGTGTCTTTTCAACGTTATCGATTGAGCTCATTCTTTTTACTTCCTTAACTTTTTGGTCTAAAAGATCCCTTCTTTAAGATTCTATTTGGGATCTAGTTCTGGCCGCCTACTCAGCAAACTATCAAACGAAACCCATGGTTGTTATGGGCAAAAAGCCACAAATTAAATTTTGGCAGTTTTATGACAGTTACGCCTTGTTTGGTATCGCTTCCTGGGGTCTCAACAGTGTAGGACTACGCCTAGATGGAAAACAGTGAATTGTCGGTAAAAATCGTTGGGCAAATTCTACTACTTTAAAGAACAATTAGCAAAATTTATTGTTTCTCTCTGCCCCGCACTCATTTCTCCTATTTCATACCGTCTCACTCGAACCATGTGTCAGTTCAACTCGTCACATTGCACCCAGCACCTAGCGCCACTTCGAAAATGTCAATGTAGTGTCAACATTGTAATCAGGTCAAGTGTATACGAGGCACGTCCAGAAAGTAAGAATACTGAGGCCCATACGTGTGGGGGGTTTTCGTTTCCAATGTTCGTCACTCTGCGTGATCTAGGGGGTCCTCTTGAACACAATGAGCACTGAATGACCTCGGTAGTATCCAAACTGCCTTCGCGGTGACCGTTTGCCAAGTGTTAGTTGTGCTTCGTTATCCAGTTCCTTGTCGCAGAGGGTTAAGCGAAGACGGAAATTTTTTAACTGATCAAAGGGGTTTATGGCGAAGGTGCAATGAACGAACGAACGTTTTCAAGTAGTGCTGTGAGTACATTGAAGGAAGAACAAATGTTTACGACGGTCAGAGGAGTGGGAGGCTCCAAGGGGTCCATTTTGACTGATGAGTTGGTGAAACAAATCGAGGACGTTGTTCGTGAATACCACCGATTGATAGTGGATGAACTTGCTGCAATGTTTCCGCAACTCTCCAACTCAGAAAATTGTGTGCAGGGTTGGGTGCCAAAACAATTGTATCAACGGCGCAAAGTGAATCGGGTCGCCTGCACTCGCGAGTTCCTTGAGCAGTTTGAATTGGAAGGATGAGGATTTCCTTAGCTCCATTGTGGCTGGAGATGAGACGTGGGTGGCTCATTACGCTCCAGAGTCGAAAAGACAATCATCTCAGTAGTGACAAGCGTCCCACGTGGCCATTTCAGGCCTCACGTGGCCATGTTTTGGGATCAAAAAGGAATAATTCTACTCGATTTCCTGCCCCAGGAGGAGACGGTTAATGCAGTTGGATGTCAAGAAAACAATCCAAAACAAGCGGAGGGGAATATTGACAAAGGGAGTGTGGACGCCTGCCCTCACACAACCATCACCAAAGAACTGTTCAATTCATTGGATTGGGACATTGTGACCTTACGATTTTCATCTTTTCACCTCTCTGAAGACTCACATGGATGGAAAACGCTTTTCAACCGACGAGGAAGTGGAGAAAGAGGTCCTGAGTTGGCAGGAGAATTCTTCGAAGAGATCAAACAAGAAGCGCTGAAACTGAATGGAGAGTTAGAAAAAGAAGAGTGGTCGAAGTGATCGTCCAACTGATGAAAAATTGATTTTGCAGTTTGAGTTTGAACGAACGGAAATGAGCGTACGACAAGAAAATTGGTAGGAACGAAAAAGTGACAACAGACATCCAGGGCCCTTGAGCTGCAACGACCAAGAAGAAGGGGATGAGGATGAGCGGCGCGATTACTTCGAAAGAAATTTGAATAGCTCCTCCTCGCCAAGGAACTCGCATCCTGTCGAAGGCGGTCGAAAATACTTTTCACATCAAATTCTTTTGAATTTTGCGGCATGTCACAAGCCTGCAATCAATTAACAGCCAAATCTCACCAAAAATAAATTAGATAAACACAATAGAATTGGCGTTAATCCATTTCTTCTGCGCAGGCGTGTGAAACGAGTGGCTTTCCTTCCGAGGCCTCCGTTCTTTTTTTTTTGTTTTCCTTATAGAGGCACATGAAAGCTTTCATGCGGTGATAAATGAAATACTTCGCTCTTTTGGGTTGTGCAAGCCCTTCATTAAAAAGGTTGTAGACCGGCAAGCGTCTGGTGTAATTGGAATTGCTTACTCGAAATTCCAAGGGGATTGGAAATGTAAGAGTTGACTCAGACGATTATGTCACTTTCTCTTATACTTCTTAGAGCTAAAGTGAGTAAAACTCGAACCCACAATCTCCGGTTTAGGAGACCGATGCCTTGTCCACTAGGCTACAGGGGATGTAGCTTGCAACTTGGGTTAAAACACAAACGGTGGGTACAGCTTTCGTACAAGTACGCAACCACTAGGGACATTTTGTCTTTTATTTTTGTTTTAACGCAATGATAACTACGTTTGATTGTGCTCGTTGATGGTTTCGATATAATGGCCGCGTCAATTGCAATTGACTTCATCACTTAGTCACTGAGGTTATTAAAACGTGTGATGTTACCAAGTGTTAGATTTTGTAACAGACGTTACCATGCACTTAACCCAACACAAATTTCGTGACGCTTCTCCGTTACATATCCCGTGTTACATTTTCGAGTTTATGTAGCAAAGTAAAGACATAAAATGTCAAAAGCTTGTGCCCACGCTCAAAACCTGCATAGAATGGGAAGACGATCTGTAGACAAATAATTGAGATGTTAACCTACATTACCCTGTCATTTTTTTTAACGCAATTTTTGTAACAAATAGAAACATCTAGTACTCTTACTTTACAAGTATTTTTCGGTGCTGAATCGAATGGGGTGGATCTCGGAGGTGTGAGAGTGCGTCAAGCTGGATAATTATCGGAAATATTTAATGGTGCTCATAGTCGGCAATGTTGATTGAAAGAGAAGGTGCCGAATAGGTTAGCTCGTAATCACGCTGTGGAGCACTGTTATAGATCGTTGTGTAATAATCTACTCTGGTAGCACTCTCGGCAACTCAACTTCTCTGTATTACTGGCGGCATTAAATATTGATAATTGACCATTCTCATCTGTGCAGCTTCTTGGCGGAACGGACGGCCCAGTCCTCGAAATCATTTGCTCTCGAATGAGGTACATATCTTCGCAAATCGAGAAACCTCTTCGAATCCTCGCCCTTTCTTCGCCGTTGGTCGACGCCCGAGACGTCGCTCAGTGGCTCGGCTGCTCCAGCAACTGCACATTCAACTTTCACCCGTCTGTCCGTCCGATACCTCTCGAACTTCACGTACAGGCGAGTTGAAAATGGCGTGATTTGTACTAACCCCTCGTATTTTAATTTGTCGTTCTGAGCTCGTATTACGCATGACGATTCTCTTACCAAACTTAGGATAATAATTTGCCTGTACTTGGGCAACAGAACAGTACATTGTAGACTTTGTACTTCTACTTATTAAGAAAGTTTTCTAGCCACTAGTGAAAAGTAGTGTTTTCTTCAGATCTGATTCCAGAAAATACCGTTTGGTCTGTGGGGACGATACAAATCAGCTCAAATTTGATATTCAACGTACGCGAATTAAATCACCCATTTATATAAGTTATATTGTAACTATACCACAACATAATGCTGACTATGTGACCCTTCAGGCAACCTGCTGAGTCTGCAACTCAGAGGCTATAAGTAGCTGTGCCTGAACCGCTGCTCTTCAGTCCTCTTTCACCTCCGTCTTGAGTCAAGTTTGCAGTGCTTTAATTCTGTGTAAATAAAAGTTTTTGCTTTTTAAAAAGCCCCTCAGGCTTATACTAAACATAACTTGTATCTTAATAGCTCTAATAATAATGAGGGTGGTGGTTGTTTGATATTGGGGCGAAAATGCTGGCCCTCGAACTCTGTGCTGTCCTCATTACGGGCCCTGCTGCTTCTTTGGCTAACAACAGAAAGGAGCAGCAAACAAACGTAGCCTTGAACACTTTGTCCATCTAATACCCATCAAGACACACCAAAACTGGCATCACCCCACCAACTTTCCTCTGCCTACTGAGCTGCTCATGCGATCAGAGGTTTCTACCTCTGCAGTTTCAACCACGTTCCATCCAACCCCATAAGACGCGATCCATCAAACCCCTTTTGCTGCGCGTCACCTCCCTTTTGCTTCATCTCATATTTTCCTTCCGGTATCATCTCTGTTGCTTTCCGACCACTGGTAAGATCCTTCCAATTTTCATCTACACATTCACCGTATTTGCATCAACACTTCATCACCTCATCAAGGGCCCCAACGAAAACCAAATTCATTTTTTTATTTTCTTTGCTCGAGCCTTCTTTGTATATACATTTTCTCAGCAGAATTATTTATTTGGTGGTCTTCCAAACCAGCCCTATGTGTTAGGTGTTACTGGGAATCCCGAAATTTTCATTGCAGTACACCTTAACAGTGGTCCAATAAGCTGCCTGTAAGATGGAAGTTTTGAAGATGATCAGGAGCAACCACAAATTACGTAGACTAACGTCGTTTTGTTGATTAACTTTAGTAACAAAAGTATGAGAATATCCATGTATACGATGGTATATCATACCCATTGCGCATTTATCAAGTAAACGAATTAATTATTCTTCTTCCTCATCGCAGGGCTTCAGCATAACTCACAACGCTTCGCGATTAATTGCGATGAGTAAACCAGTTTACAACGCCATCTTGAGGCACAGCTCGAGGAAGCCGGTTATTGTTTTCGTTCCGTCGAGAAGGCAAGCCAGGCTGACGGCCATCGATTTGCTCACTTACACCGCGGCCGAAGGGAATATATCGAGGTTTTTCCACGCCGATCAAGAAGATATCGTTCCGTTTTTGGATCGCATGTCTGACAAGGTTCGTCTTAACAACTTTTCATTATAAGTATTTGAATTTAACGCGTTCGTTGCTCAAAACGCATTGAGAGTACTCTGTAAGTTTGATCGAAATGGTTAGAGCCGTTTTTGGGAAAATTGGAAAACCGTAAATTAATGTTTGACAAATCTCGTTTTCCGAGCTACCATGGCTCTCCGTTCAACCGATAGATACAGAAATAATCACATGGAACAAGTTGTAGGTACAGGTTGCTAGAAGACACTCCATAAGATTACAAAAATGTTTAAAAAAACGTTGTTTTCGACACGTTTTCATTTTTATCTCTGTTCAATCGACTGTCAGAGGAACATTCATTGGAAACAGCATATACGTATTAACAAAAATCGTTGAAACCGTTACGCCAAAAGACGTAAAAAACCTATTTTTCGCCGAATTTTCGCGGAGATATTTATACCTAAGAAACGTTTTGGGCAAGAGCAAAGAATATGGACCGCTCCCTCTGATAAGGCAATATATCACGACCGAGGTCAGGTTATATCGATATGCCCGACATCGTAGGCTTGACTCGCCATGTTTGAAATTAGAAATAACGACAGCTGTACGATTATGCCAATTATTTAATGTTCATTATGTAATACCCCGTTATATAATTATTTTAAATGTACAAAGACTATGAAAAGGAGTTAATTCAATGAAATTAAGCATGGGTATTTGAAATAAATATGAGATAACTAACGGATTGATATCGATACGTGCAGTCGTAGCGTTATCAAGCGGTCGGTCCATGTTCTTTGTTTCACCCACGTTTTGTACTAACTAGTAGAAGGTAATGTGAAAGTTTAATCGAAATCGTTAGAAAACCGTTTTCGAGGAAAATGCGAAAAACTCCAGTTTTTTGTAAAATTGTGCCCAAACCCCCCTTTCCCGTCGATGGAAGTCGCCCATAACCTTATTAAATTAGTTTTCTTGGATTCAGTAGCTCTCAAAACGTAAATATCTGAAGGAAACCCAACTTTTTTGACCCGATCACTATACTGTCCTTTAGGTAGCAAAAAGTGAAAAGTACTTTAATCGAATGTCTATTTTCAATAAACTGGCCATAAATTTCAATTAGATTTCGATTAGATAGATACTGTTTTTGTTGATACGAATCTAATAAATTCTACTCAGAGCTCAAGGAAATGAACGTCAGATGTGACGCAATACATCACTTTCTTTAGATTCATGTAAATTCAGTGGTTTTCATCGGTTTTGCTACTAATTCAATTTATTACTTTCCGCTACCCACAGGAAAAAGAAAGTATTGTAATCGTGTCAAAAAAGTTTTTTAGTTTTCTTCTGATCTTTACGTTTTGAGGCCTTTGACTCTTAAAACCCCTAATTTCAACCTGCGGTCCGTGTGTGTGTGTCTGCAGTTCGACTTGTGGGAGAACGGCTCAATCGATTGAGCGGGTTCTTTTTTTTTCGTTTTGTTCCTTATTTTTTGCAGACACCAAAATAAGGTTATGGGCGATTTTAGTCGATTGGAAAGGGGGGTGGGGGACGAAAATGTACCAAAAACTAGGGTTTTAAGCATTTTTCTCTAAAACTGCTGTAACGATTATGATTAAACTTTCAAATTATCTTCTACTAGTAAATACAAAACTTTCCTTATCTGTACATATCTCCGTGAAAATACGGTGAACGGAGATATAGGCCCCTGAAGCAAAAATAGGTTTTTTACGCTTTTTGGCAAAACTGCTTCAACGATTTTCACCAAACTCACGGGTTGTTTTCAAATAGTTAATACCTACATATTGTTCTCGATAAATGTTCCTCTGACAGTCCATTGAACAGAGATAAAAATCAAAATGTGTCGAAAATGACGTTTTATCGAACATTTCCGTAAAGGCAGAAAGTTAGGTTCACCGCTCTTTTTTCACTCAGTTCGTTTGAACTTGGTAAAACGTCACTTCATGGTGGTAGCGCTTACAATTCAAGAATTTATTGAGCTGCTCCTGCTCTAGTCCTGACCATTATTAACATTCAGTACACCAAGAATTAATGGGGATTTAACACGATTTCTTTGAGAAGGATAATAATCGCTGTTCCAGAGGTGTCGGGTGAAAATTGGTGAGAAATGGTGGTAAGTGAAATTCCGGAATTTCTAGAGTAACTCCTATATATCTTACGACTGTTATTAAACGCTCATCGTACGGGTACACATTCAATATGGACCCAGAAAGTTCCAGGAAAGCGGAATTGACTTTTTTCGATTTTCTGTGAGGGGAAGGTGCGAGAATGTGTAAAATGTGGTAAAAGTGGTGTTCCGATGTATAGAAAGTTAATTATATATCAATTAATAAATGACGCACGTTCGAATCATGGCGTTGTTTTGGCGAGGACACGACGCGAATTCGCATTGTGCCGTATTGAATGCGTTAACTAGACGACCACCTAAATTTTTCCGAAGCTTATAGAAACATTTGAACTGAGTGTATAAGGAAAAAACTGGGCTAAAATTTTCGTCGAAATTGTGATGTAATTTATGGTGCTGCTCTCTTTGTTTTCTCAAGAATGAGAATTTTACGGTATTGTCATGTCATTTAGGGCTATATATGCCTGTCGTTACTAATTCATCCTTCACTGTTCTTGTTATGTTGCAGGCGTTGAAAGAAACGCTCCCTCAAGGCGTCGCTTATATGCACGAAGGCTTAAGCGTGAACGACCGACGAGTCGTCGAACAGTTGTTTGATTCCGGCGCTATACAAATCGCCGTAGTCACTCGAAGTCTTTGCTTCTCTTTGAACATCAACTCTTACCTCGTCATCATCATGGACACCCAGTTTTACAACGGTCACCTTCACGTGTACGTTTCATCTTGTTACTTCGTTAGTTTTGGTTGATAAATTCGTGGAGTGCTGTATTGTGATCCCCAGGGGTGATGGAACATGCATTGTGCCTCCTCTCCAACGGCTTTCGTTCTGAGGTCTACTCTTGCTCGATTGCTGCAGTCATTAGAGTGTGATCAGGGCAAAAGGCAGCTACGACCCTTCAACGAATTGTAAAATCGTGAACTTTAAATTACTAGCCTTGGGGATGTAGTAAGTAGTCAATGTGGCGAGTTGATAATATTTACCACCAATTGGGTTTAGTAATATTCTAGCCCATTCAGGTGAGTCCACCGCGACTCCGCATAGTTTTGAAAAATGTCTTTGCCCTGTACACCTCTAATATAGTTTCTTAACTGGTCAAAATTTACCTGTTTTTAGCCTATGCTTTCGGTCAGGAAAAATGTTTTATAAATCCCCCCCCTCAAAATTTGATACTTTACGTTTCAAGGCATGGGGATTCCAAATCTGCAATGTCCGCCAGCCGTTATGTTGTGCCTTTAACACGGTCTAAAAAATCCGTTCTTTCGCGCAATCCCATTTGGTATCTAATTGTGCCCACCTTCCCAGCAATCCGATCGGACGAAGCCCATGGTTGTTATGGACAACAAATCGTTAAAAAATGAACAAAAACTCAATTTTGGCAGTTTTATCGCGAATACGCTGTGTTTGGTGTCGTATTCAAGGTATTTTTAGATCCTGGGTCGGATGGAATGATTATCAGACGTATGTAACTGCTTATAGTGAAATGACAGTAATTATAGTGAGCCAAAGTCCACTAATCGTAAGAACTCGTGGGACAATAAGTACAGCGAAACTAACTCATTGTTTCTATTCCCTCCCTCCCGTCTCATCAAAACTACCTGCTCGCTCGACTCGCAACGTCATGCCAGTTGCCTACTGGAGCTTATGGGCGCCTGGAATATTTAGTTTTCGTCGTTCCGTTGTAGTCAGTCCCTGTTTCGTATGGTATACTGGTATTTTTCGATGTTGAATCAAATTGGATGGGTCTCGGAGCTGTCAGACTCCGTCAACCTGTTCAACAGAATAATAAACCGTTGTGTAATAATTTGCAGCGCTTTATTTTTTCTTGCTCAGCACTCTCATTTGCTTTGACTGCTTTCAATTTTTCCTATTCGAACTATGCCCCCCCTTCATTTATATATATATACTGGTGGAAACCGAAAAAAAAAACACTGCAGCAGCTGCAGTTACACAAGCAGATGGGCTTATTGTGTGGCGTACGTGAGCTGTCTCATGTCCTCTCAGTCCCCTGATGCGACTGCTCCACCATTTTCATGCAAAACGTATGACTGTGTTGAGGTCCATCCCTGCAACCTCATCCAGCCACAGCTGAGGCACCACAAGCATTCAGAGGCGCGCTGCAGACAGCCTCTCACAACTGCACAGTATGCGTTCTTTGGACCCCAGCTCTGCCTCGCAGACTTAACAAATCTGTACCTCTGACTTATCAATCTTGGCCAGGTGATGCCTTAATGGACAGTGTCCTGTGAATAGGCCACATACTATTCATATACTTTTTCTATCCTGAATAAGATTGCCCCCTGGGAAGTCTAATAAATAACCTTGACTGCCTTTGGCCGGGTTCATCCAGCCAATAGGCAGCCCAGCACTTTTCCTCCCATTTGCCAACCTTCTTATTCAAGAGGCTCTCGATGGTTCCTACGAAGGACTCTAGAACACTGGAAGAAGTGTAGATCCGTCTCTCTAGTTCATCAGCCTCCCCATTTCCTTCTATTCTTTTATGACCTGGCACCCAACACAGTGTTGAAGCATTCTCCTGGACTAATTCAGCTCATTTGTACTTCATGCTCCTCACCAGTTTCACCTACGGCAAATGTTAATTTAATGTGGCCACTTGGGGTTCTAATAATTATTAGAAATTATAATTTGTCCAGTCTGGTCTGTTACTGGGTCGCTTATGTTTACGCAACAATTGTTTATTTGAAGGGATGTTAATTGGGTAATCCCATTTGTCCATTGACTTCTCAATGTACTTTATATCACAGCTTGTCACACTTATTGCGATTAAGACGATGACAACTAAATCAGTGTCCTCGATTCATTTGATGTATCATGGTTACTGCAGTTTTGGTGAAAACGCCCCCAACTTTTTGTTTCGCGATCCCAATACTTCTCTTACCGTTTTTTTGGATAAAGTAAACAATTTTTACATCTCGTATTAAAAACGTGAACTAAAATGGAAATGGACGGTCCGAAAATAGGGCAACTTCTAACAAATCATCTTCTGCTGCTTGCGATTGAATTGTCATCTTTTCATCGTTTTTACAGGTACGACGACTACCCGATAGTTGAGGTCATTCAAATGGTCGGCAGAGCGAACAGGCCTTTGGAAGACGACGATGCCAAATGCGTCGTTTTGTGTCAAAATGCGAAGAAAGATTTCTTCAAAAAGTTCTTGAGCGAGCCGCTTCCGATCGAAGTGAGTTAATTTTTGATATTTTTGTACCAAAGACTAATACTCCCCTTGCTGCACGCCCGTTACGATTTATTTAGATTTCGAGAACCAGGAACGAAGTCAGAAACACGTAAAAGTTGTACGGTTTACATTGAGGTGGCGAAATATTAGGGTTTTTTTTTCTTCTATTTGTGTGGTGATTGGAAGCGATTTCTTGTACTTCATCATACAAGTATCGCGTGTACGAGACGAAGACGAATCTCTGTAGCTCACACGTAAGATGTTCAACGCCCCAAATTCTCCAAATGGACATTTTTTGTCTCAACTGTTTTTGCGTTAATTTTAAACGAAAGTTAGTCTGCTCGATACGTCCCAGACAAGCATTTAATATTTGTAACAAGGTGAGCAACGTCAATTGAATACGATAACACGCACTGGTAATTCACTATTGTTCTTCACCGGTTCACTCGGTTGGACGAGATAGAGTCGTGATGCGCTAAATGAAACTCTCGCCTTACCTGGCACCGAGGTAGTCGGTGTTGATGTCCTACCATGCAAAGTTTCAAACGATCATCTATGTGTGTCGAACTTTATGGAAACGAAGACTGTGAAGATCCTCGAGACAGAACGTGGCGCACAAAAAAGAGACATGGGGTGTAGGAAAAACGGCGCGCGATGGAACGGCAAAGAATTGAATAAGCTGCGTTTTCAAAGTAGAGTGGAGGAGATGAGGTCCCCCTTCTTCTGGTAAGCTGATGCACTCTCCTCTTGTCTTCTCTCAGGTGAGACTTCAACTTCAGATAATGAACAGAATGACTCAACTTGCGATAAAGCTGCAACGATTGGGAGTTGAATGAAGGAAAGTAAATGAAAAGATCCAATGAAAGGAAATAGTTCACTGCTCCCTGTTAACATCAACTATTCGGCAAATAACTCATTTTTATAGCATAAGTAGTCAAAAAAAAAGAATAAACAAGTTTCACGGGTTTATAGATTTATTTTCAGGGGTATGGGACTGTACATAAGCCCCGCTAAGATGTTCATTTTACCATTCACTAGACAAAGACAACCGTTGTGACTGATGCGACAGAAAGTAATGGCCGAAGTATTTCAGCTCAGTTAATGTCAAGTATTTGGACGTGAAAAACTGACCTGGAAATAGCGCATCAAATATCTGACCAAGAAGTCAGCGACTATTGTACAGTTTCAATGAGCACAACTCACTTGAGGAACCCATCACCACAAATAGATAAATAAATCAATAGGAACACGCGAAGGGAATCGAAATGAAAGTTGCAAATAAAATGTAACTTATAACGAACAAAATTTAAAATAATAAAAGTACAAATAATTGGACAACTAAAAGCTGAACTTTTCGGCGGATTTTACAAATAAAGTAACACAAACGACGAAAATAAACTTAAGAGCAACTTTGACGTAATAAAAGACGAAGGGAATGAAACTTTTCTCAATTTTAGAAGAACGAGAGAGTTGAGTGGCATAGAAAGCAAAATGATACGTTCGGGGGTGAGCCTCGAACTGCGAAACAGGCTCGGCCACAATGAGAAAGGGGTTCGCTTTATGTGAGAGTAGTAGTGGGGATTTGAATGAGGATGTAACACACGGTTCTGTTGAAGTATGCTGGTGTTCAGCAGACAAATAATAAATGGGGCAGAATTGACGAGTTGTAGCTCGATGATTCTCCTGGGATTCATTGATGGAATGGAGCTACCTTCTATAAAAATGTCACAGTCGGACCCCCCCGCCCGCCCGCCATTTCCGTTCGGTATAGCAGAAAATAATAAATTCAAGAAATACTGTCGTGAAAGTGGCACACGTTTTTTGTTTTTTTTTCATTAGTCAGTTTTGCGATTCATTTGGGAACTAAGTGGTGCTCGCATTACTCAATAGAAAGAGGAAATAACCCCAATCCAAACTTTCATGCCACACTACGTCTCTGTGCGTGAAGGACCGAAGGAAGAATGCGTGGGAGGACATGGGGCTTAAAGCTCAGAATGGCCTGTTGGCTCTACGAAGCCATTGTGAGAGCAATCACTTCATATGGGTCAATAGTGGCACAGATGTATCAAGGAGGATTACTGACTAGAGTCCTCTAACTATTGACATATTTGACAAGGCAGAGGGTATTCAGGTTGCATACAGGCTAACTAAACTTAGAATGTACTAAGTTGCCACAGGCTAGTAATGGGCGTTGGTTATCACTCGGAAACCATTACAGAGCTCGACATGATCACCGATATAATAGTGCCTTCATATGAGTTTGACAGCCAATGCATACTGCAACCAAAAGGAAACTTTTTGAACAATGAAAGTCGTCAGTTTTGGCCTCCTAATGGAATCAACATCTACACAAAATAATCTAAAACCGTGGACAGAACAGGCTCCTGGGGCAATAGGACGTACATTGCCCTGTGTTTTATTCACAAAAGAAAGATCTATCCTCGCTGAGCATGTTATGATGCACGGAAAGAGATATAACAATAAAACTATCAACATAATGTTAGTCAGGCAAAGCACTGAAGAACTACTGTACACCAGTAAAACTGTTGGAGAACAGCAGGATGTGTCAACTTATAGCAAAGTTTAATAGAATCAATATTTACTGGATTCCTAGGCAGAAAGGGATCTCTGTGAAAAAGAGGCCAGGCCACTTGGGCAGAGTTTGTTTTTCCACTTTGCCTATTGGGCCACTTCCTCGTTGTATGGCAAATGCACCACTAGTGATAGAATACGCCGAGACTGGACTGTATAAAACGCTGTAGGAATGAGGCCCTCCAAGTGCTTTATCTTAGGACCAATATGCGAGATAAAAACCTGGCCTGATTATGGAAAGGAAGGACTTGAGGCAGGTAGTGGGAGTCGTCTTCAGCTCCCTTCTACATCCTGGGCTATAGGGTCCCTGGGGAATACCTTGGAAAGCAGAGTTTCCACCGAGCCTTCGATGCTACAGGACCAGCCTGAGCCTGTTGGATCACAGTTAAAACCTGCTCTACATTAGCTTTTTCTATCGGGCGCGAAATCGAGTTTTTCAGGTAATATTTTTGAATTAGTTCCATTCTTTTTCAGTATTTTTAGGGGAACCAGACAAGACATTCTCGCGAAGGAGTTGAGAGACACAGGCCAGGCCCCCTTCCCCACACTGCTGTGGACTTGTGCTGCTCATTCTATTTCGCAGTGTTCCCTTGTAACTAGCCTTATGTCTATCAGCTGTTTAGCGTCACCTGGCTTCAAAGCCGTTCATCTACTGCACCTCCGCACTGGGGAACTTCTCTTTCATTAGTCAAGAGGACTGTGGGAGAATATGCCAGGAGAATGCATCAGACGACCCGGAATGAGCCACTCGACCAACAGACGAGATAAGACCTGGCGAGGGAGAGGAAAGACCTAAGGCAGATTATGAGGATCGTCACGGGGCACTGCAAAATGAACAAACGCATGTATGTTATGGACATAGTAGGCACCCTTTGGTGTAAGTGCTGTAGCACAGATGAGAAAACTCCTAACCATGCTCCAGTGCAGTGAGCGAAAGAGCGCCTTGATAGAGAGCGATTTCTGGTCTTTGACGTAACTTCTCCGAGGATAAGCGTTGTTGCGGCTAACAGCTACAAAGAAAAAAGGACTGAACTATGAACTTGTAACAGCCAGCTAGACATCAACGAGAGATTGACGACATCATCTCGACTAAGCCTTGCAGTTGATTTGGACCTTTCGACTCTTAATCTGGCTTGCCAGGGTTTTGGCCAAATCAACTCAAGCATTCTCGTCCATAGGAGGGGGAGGGTCTCCCAGCGCCTGCTTCAGGAGCTGAGTGAGTCAGTTGGCTGTGTGTTAAGCGAAAAAGAAAGGACTCTTTTCACTCGATCACATCGTACCACAGTGCCAATTTCTATACATCGGTGTTCGCGCACTTGACTATTATAAGTGTTTTGTGGAGCGCATGCTCGATCACTTCGCTATCTACTAGTATTGAAGCCGTCCAACATCACGTCAGCAGCAGCAGCATCTAGCATACCAGCGACTGTTTCTACATAGACGATACGCTCGGCGACCCAGCAAGCTCAGCCAATGTCAGATCAGCCAATTTTATTTTATTTTCTTTCAACAGCAGAAGACACTTTAATTTAATATTTTTTTTGTACATTATACTCCACCTATAATTCCATCTTGTTATTTTTTCCAATCCTCGGGACTAAGAGCCGACCCACAAACGTTGCTAGGTTACGATATTTCCGCAAATCGGAATCGCAAGAGGGGCTCTAAAACACACTCAACATCTTTATACACACACAACAATTTTACAAGCGTCGAAGATGAGTTGCAGAAAATATCTGGCATTCTAAATAAATATCTACAGTAATATTTACTTGTAACGTTACGTAAGCACTATTTATGAAAACCAATCGCATAAATAACGTTCCAAGACGCAATTTTATATAATTAAATGATTTATAAATGAACGAATAATTTCTGCCACCAGAGTCATCTCGACCACAAGCTGCACGATCATTTCAACGCGGAAATCGTTACTAAAACGATAGAAAACAAACAGGATGCTGTTGATTATCTGACGTGGACGCTGTTGTACCGAAGGTTGACTCAAAACCCCAATTATTACAATCTCCAAGGGGTCACTCATCGGCATCTTTCAGACCATTTGTCCGAACTGGTGGAAAACACGCTGTCTGACCTCGAACAGTCTAAGGTGCGTTATTTCGTGTTTAGTTTGCTATGTTAATTATAAGGTTGCTCTGAAGATCCATAATGTTGGCCAAAACTTGATATAAAAAATATAAATTTCCCGCTTAAGTAAGGCGAGCGTTCTAGCAAAAATGCTGCCACAACCCCACACGCTGTATGATTTCAATTTTGCGAACAATCCACCTTAATAATTGTTACTTTCCTTGTCTCTACGAACTAGAAACGAGCAAACACATTATTTTGAAAAGTGGTGAGGGTGTGTCGACCTTGGTGGTTATTTTTGGATAGTTGAAAAGGCTCCACTGAAGCCACAGCCCTTGTTCAGGCGTGTTTGCTCCCAAAGCTGGCTCATGGGCAATACCTGCTGTTTGTCAGGGGTGGACCGTCCAAAGGCTAATAAGTCTAGATAGAATGGTGCCTTCTGTTGTGCATGCTTGGCTAGGCCTCCCACACAGCGTCCCATGCGCGTACATTCACTGTCTGGTTTGATTTGGGGGACTCTGTGTTCTCCACCACTGTTCCGTTCTTGTGCTGGAAGGCATGTGAAATGTCAGCCTACCTTCAGGAACTTGTGGCGTTTTGGGAGTCTCATGAGTGCTTCCAGCCACTTTCCTGCTCTCTCTAGGGAATTCTTAGCCAGCGAAATGTGTTCCTTGGCCCTGGAAGATGAGGCACATAAGTGTCGTGTCAGCAACCCGTTTCCAACTGTTGTTGGTGGTATTTCACCCCTCAGATGAAATAAAGCCCTGAAGGCTGTTGAGCTTCTGGTTCTCAACCCTCTTCTCCTAATGAAAAAACCTTCCACTGAATCGCCACATACCTGCACTGTCTTTGTTCCCAAGAAAAGTGGTGATGGGCCAGGGAGCTACAGACCTATTTCAGTGCTATCTGTGGGCTTCCAACACTTCCAAAAAGTGCTGTGGGGTCGACCCTAGGTGGATGGTGTCATTGGTGACGTCCAGAGGGCATTCCAATCAACGTCTCGATTCTGCAGACGGTGTTCTCCCTGGTTCAGAAGAAAAAGAAGCAGCATGTATGGTTGCCCTGGATGTTGCTAAGGCTTTTGACACAGTAAGCCGCCAGACCATGGTATATTGTCTCCATAGGGTGTGAGGGCTGTTTTACTTATCGATTATGTGAGCTCTCTGTACTCCGGGGGTATGGCAGCCTTGCAGGTTGCAGGTAAGATGTCTGGGGTTGTGACAATAGGGCGAGAAGTTTGTCAGGCCCCGTTGTCTCCCATACTCTTCAACCTTGTGATTGGTAGTGCGCTGGGTAAGCTGCCTTATGGCTTGATCTCGCCCCAAGTGTGGGGGTGAGCGCAATAGCCTTCATGGATGATCTCATCTTCCTCGCAGGTACCAAGCAGGGCTTGCAAATTGCCCTAGACAAGTTTGTAATTCAACTTGGCATGTGTGAATCCTGAGAAGTGTGGCACAGTCTCCTTGGTACTGTCCTAGCGAGGTTACTATGTGAAGGTCTTGGATGTGGGTTCCACCATTTGCGAATCCTGGGTTCTGGCTAGAGACGTCCCTGAGATGTGGCGGTACCTTGGGATCGAGTTTCTCGGTGCAACCTCCTCAGCTGGAACCTTTTTATTATCTTCGCTAAGTTGCCAAGTCCCCACTGAAGCTACAGTAGAAACTGCGCCTCCTTCGGTTGTACTTGCCCCCAAAGCTCACCTACTGGTTGGTTTTTGGGCAGTTGGCTCGATTGAATGGGGCGCTCTGCTGTGTGTGCTTGGCAACTCATCCCATGTGAATACATTCACTCCCCAGTTCGATCTGAGGGACACAGTGTTCCATCTCATTCTACCACTATTCAGACATCAGGTGGGGATTGTCAGGGACTGTGTCTAGTCTTGGATTCATTCAGGATCAGCGGCAGTGTTGTGACACGGCGACTGCACTTTCTCCTAAGCCCAGTAAGCCTTCGAAATTTGCAGCTGATTTGCGTGGTTCGGTTGACGTATCAGAACTGAGGCAGTTTCCCAACTCCCCCCTGGAAGGGATTATCAGCACATTCACGCCGTTTGTGTGGCATCACTGCCTACAGCGATGAGCAGCAGAAGAGGCTGGGATCGTAATGTTTTGAGTGCTCGCTGTCGTGTTGTGGTAACCAGTTTGAGTCATTGTGTTGTGCCGTTGCTTGGCTGCTGGTGCCTTTGCATTTGCATCTCATGACTAGGAATTGGACTGGGATCCACACTACTAGGTTGTCTGTGAAGGAGCACTGAACCTTGACATCCAGCCTCTCCACAGCTTCGAATTTAATAAACCTTTTTGATTTCAGTGTATCACGATAGAAGATGACATCGACGTGACGCCTTTGAATCTGGGGATGATTGCCGCCTACTATTACATCAACTACACAACCATCGGTGAGTACTGAACCAGAATAATGAACAACTGGGTATCAGATTTCGTTAATGATCATATTAATCACATTGTCAGATTCATACGACAACCCTCAGAATTCTAAACTGGCTCGAAATAATTTTAAAAAGCATAACTTTCATTAGTTCAACGTGGTAGGAAAAACAGCCTGAAATATCTTCTTTTTTTGGCTTTTCTCCTGATCTTTACATTTTTATGGTGTCTGAACGCGTTTGTGAGAGAACAGCATTGGCTCAAATTCTATGTTTGGCCTAGAGATATACATGAGACGCCTAAACACGCGCATTTGGCCCATAACTAACTACAATTATCATGGTGATCAAAACACCAAATATTTTGTTTCTCAAACACGGTTCTGAGGATTTTGATTAAATTTTTTGCTTGGACAAATGCAAATGACACGAACATGATTTAAAATGTTCATTAGTGTAAAAATAACGAGCACTGTGGCGTAAATCGTGTAGGCTGTGGCCGGGCTACGCTCAATCTGACGCCACTTAATATAAGAAAGAGAGAGAAAAATAAAACTGAAAATGTGAGAAAAATAACTGACAAAGTTAAAGGTAAAATGTACTGTATTGATATAAACGCGCAGTGGTATCATAGGCACTAAAGAAAAAGGGAATTTAACTAAGTGCTCTGCACAGGAAATCTTAATGAAGGAATAATGCTCTCGTTTAAATTCGCTATGGGGTAAAATAAATGATTCTGGAACCAAAAGAAAATAAAGACTGAATGATCTGACCAGAACTTTGGGTAGGAGACAATTGAAGCCGAGGGAAATCCCGTTGTTCTTCTCGCTTTCGGCTGTTACTACAGGAATACGAACAAAGTATTTACTATGAATCGAGCCCCAATCGGGAAGCAATATACGAAGTGTCAGGGTTGAATAGCGCATTACCTTGTCCAGTAGTAGCCGTCGGATCCAGAGATCATGAAATAGAAAGAATGGAGGGCAATTGAAGCACAGACCGACCAACATTGTCCATCATAGGCGCAATGAGACGGGGGGCTTACATTATTGTGGCCAACGGGTTACTGCGAGTAGCGAGTTGTTGGGGATCGGAGACATTGAGGAGTTTAGTTGGGGTCGCCAAACAGTCGAACAACTCGACCAAGATCCATTGGTGTCAACAAGCGCAATAAATCATCAAAAATATTTTTTTGATTTTTAGACCAGTTTTTGCCTTATAAACTCCGCTTTTGTGATTGTGAAGATGTAATAAAAATTGTGTTAGCAGTCCAATAAGCTACCTACACAATGGTAGTTTAATAACCGTCATGGGATAATTAGGGGCAACCCACAGTATTGCAGAACGCTAAGTATTGTCCTTTGTTTGACTAACTTTTTTTCGGCGTTTTACCTTTAATTCCTGAGCTGTGAACGTCAATGTTACTGAAAAAGCAGTGTTGACAGTGTTGTTCTATAGTTAACTTGCATTACTTCTTCAGCATCAGAATCTATCTCAACCAAATTTTTAAACTCCCAAATGTCAAATACTTGTTGACGCTTCTCGTGTCTAAGAGCGCTCCCCTCAGGGTAACACCAGATCAAAAACCAAGGAGGTTTCTGTGTGTTACTGATACTTGGCGACTTTCATCCTTAGTAGGCCTGATCAACACCGTTGTATAGAATGGCTCCAAAAGGTGATTGGAAATTGTAATCTTCCACTGAAAATCAGCGCTTGGAGAAAACCTAATGACATGTCTTCAGTTATCGATTGTCCTTTTGTAACCCCCCCCCCCAAGCCTCATTTTATAACAAGAACTTGAAAAGGTAACAAAAGTCAATGTTTCCGTCGTATATTTTACCAAATGGAACTCACTCAAAGCCGCGTTCTTCTCTAAACACAACTAGGAGCAGTGCTATCAAACTGTTTACATTCGTTATCATTTGCCATCATTTTTCGTTTGAACCTTTATTGCAGTAGTTGTTGCTGTTACCTTCATATTATTATTCCCGTTTTGGCGATTGTTCCTGACCTCGTGTTTTTCCTTGCGCTTCGCAGTATTTGTCTTCCTGAATCCTGTTCCTTTAAACCTTCTAGTTCCTCACGTGGCACCATTGTCATCGTGCCATCTAAGAGACTGGTTGGAACATTCTTTTTTTTCAACATTTTTAAACTGGCTATTTGTTCGTGTTGTGCCTGGACCAGAGAAACACTATGTCGCGATGAACTCATATTTGGCCGCATTTATATCAATTTATTTATTATAAACTTCCATTAACGCTTCAAACCCATCAGGTAGAAGCTTTTATTTATTTCCAAAGGGTGCAATATCCAGAACGTGCACAGTTGTTTATGTTAACCATCACAAATCCACCAATTGGGTGCTCATCCGGATAGTTTAGAGATCTAGCTAACCTATACGTTACAGTCAACAATGTTTACAAATATCAAAAATTGATCTTATATAAGCTCAACTATTGATCTTCTTTTAAGCATCACGACTCATCGCAACTAAGGACTAACACAACCATCTTGGATTCCACATCCCTTCCCTCTTGAATTAGCCCACCCACTGGCAGAACTTCACCTCGTGAGAGTCTATAAGCGTGTAGAAGTCGCTTTTATCTGCCTATTGTTATTTGGAAGAGAACATCCCTCTTCTTTTGACTCACGGCCCATGGTCTTGTCTATCTTCTAGCTTTGGGCGTAGTCCACAGACACACTTTGGGCAATGGCCAATACTGAAAGAGGGGCTCCTTGCTCGACAGTCGTGGCTTATTGGAGCCCTCATTTTCTGTTCAGTCCTGTACAATGCAAATTTCTCGAACTCTCTCTCTGGGTTGGGACGCAGTTGTAATGGGTAATTTGTTGCTGGCGGTCTGATTAACGTGTCAGGCAGATGTGAATCCCTTCTAAATAGCAGTTGGGCCCTAATTGTACTGATGCTCCTGGATGAAAATTGCTTGGAATTTAGTAGGCGTGTGATTGAGTCGTTCCACTAAACCACCTGATTGAGAGTGTAATGGTGTCGTCCTTGTGCACTGAGTTCCAATTAACACCCCTACTTCTTTCATTAAATTGGCCTCAATGTTGCGTTCCTCGTCTGTGTGGTTTGGGCTGGGAATCGATTCTCCATCAATCAATTCACAGTTTTGCCCCCATGGCAATGTACGTCGGACTAATGAAAGTTGTGAAATGCGTCCGATTAGGTGTGTTAGAAATAAAGCTAACTTGTATTCTCAATTTTATCGAGAATAATCGATTTAATTCATTTTCAGAACTGTTTGCTCTCTCGCTCTCGAGTAAAACGAAAGTGCGAGGTTTAATCGACATCATTTCGTCAGCGGCCGAGTACGACAGCGTTCCAGTGCGTCAGAATGAGGAGAGCATTCTCGAACCTCTTTCGGACAAAGTGCCCTACAAAATCGCCGCCGGATCGAAATTCAACGACCCTCACGTCAAAACGAATCTACTCATTCAGGCTCATTTGTCGAGACTCAACGTCGGTCCCGAGCTCCAAGGGGACACTGAAACTATCTTGGAGAAAGTAAGTTTTTGAATTCTTGGCAACAAGGGCTCAATATGTTAATGGTAATGCACTGCTGACGTCAAAAGTAAAGCAGAAATGTAATCCAATCAGCTACTTATACCGTAATATTTTAATAATGTTCCTAAAAATCAGGACCGACTGTAGAAATTACAGACTTTGAACTAGCGTCGCTTTGTTGACTAATTGTTCTCACAATGTTTCTTATGGGTTGGATTGATGCATAACTAGCCGCAGCCCAATAAATCCAAGTTGTTTTACAAGTTCGTATAAAGCGAATTGATGTAATTTGTAGGGGGAAAAGTGCGAGGGAATGAGGAAAGTTGGGTGTTGCGTCACACCAGATATTTATTAGTTTGTCACACGCTGAATTATATTGTGCAACCTTCCTTCATTCACGTTTCAAAATAATTTTTTTTTTCTTCCAGTCAATCAGGCTCATGCAGGCCTGCGTCGACGTCCTCAGTTCCAACGGGTGGTTGGCCCCGGCTGTGGCTGCTATGGAGTTGGCTCAAATGTTGACTCAGGCAATGTGGAGCAAAGAGTCCTACCTTCGTCAATTGCCTCATTTTACGCCCGACGTTATCAAAACTTGTTTGGACAAGGTGAGCCGCTTGGATTTTAATGTTTTAAATTTAATGTGAGGTGATGGGCGGCTGATGATTGGACGAACGACATGTTTTGTGTGGATAACAAGACAGTGCTTCAAAATTTTCATCCGTGGGTAAATAATAACATCAGGGCAATGAATTATCAAAAATGCTGAAGTTAAATGTTAGCCTCTTGTTCCCAATGCGTCCAATGAAATATCTGCAGAGTGGAGAGTTTAATCGCCTTCAGAAGGTAATTAGGAGCAATGCTGGCAACTGATATAATAGCATGCAGGTCAACAGGAATACAAAGTGGAGCCAGAAGGAAGCCCATGGAATAGCGAAAGCTGTCGATTTCGGCTCCTGATGGTATCAACATCTACACAAATGGACCTATAACTCTGAAGGGTACTGGCTCTGGGGTGTGGATAAGTGGCTGTGAGAGGAATGGGACGTACGTTGCCCTGGGTCCCACTCCAACAATGTTTCAGCCCGATATTTATGCTATCATCTGGCAGGAGCTGTCATAATGCATGAAAAAGGCCTTAGCAATAAAACTATCAACGTAATGACTGATAGTCAAGCTTCTTGCAAGGACTGAAGAACTACTGCATTAAGTCAAAACTGGTGAATGACTGTGGGTTGTGGCTCAACACTAACAGACTTTTCCACTTAGGGGCATCTCCGTCACTAGTCTGGAGGACAGTGAGAGGATATGCCAGGAGAAACTCTTCATGAGCGAGGCACCCCAAGTGCTTTATCTCAGAACCAACACACGAGATAAGATGTAGACTTCTCTCTCTCTCTAATGATGGAGAGGAAGGACTCAACGCAGACTGTGGGAATCATCGCAGAACACTGCAAAATGTACAAACCCGTGCATGTCGGTGGTACGAATGAGGAAACTGCCAGTAATGAAAGGGTGCTATTTTTGGTCTTCACTACAACTTCTCTGAGGGTGGACATCAAATAGGACTCATGTAGCAAATGCCTGGTATTCCTTACAGAACTAGGCGTGGACTTATGAGACACTAAGACTAGGACAATAGGAATTAAGGTTGCAGTGCTCATCCCGCATCATGAGAAACCGTCAGAGTTTTATTTTAAACAGTTCCTTGGTGGCACTGGAAAATCTCTACTGCAGCCACAACTGGACCTATTGTGCCAGCGAGGTGCCCACAAAACGTCCCCAGAATTCTCGCACAAAACGCAAGACAGCCTTGAGGTTCATGCTACCACCTCTTCTGGCTGCAGTTAATGAACCCCAAGCACTCTGAGGCACGCTGCAGCCAGCCTCTTACACGTACACAGTACATGCTCTGCTGACTCCAGCTCTGCCTCGCAGCATCTACAATGATGTACCTCTGACTTAGCACGTTTAGCCAGGTGTTACTTTAGTGGACAGTGACCTGTAAACGAGCGACATTCCATCTGTATTCTATCTCTCTCCTGGCTGAGGATCTCTGTCATTCACTCCTGGAGAATCTGATAAACAGCCTGGACTGCCTTTGGCCTGGCACATCCCGCCAATAGGCAGCCCTGCACTTCTCCTCCCACTTACCAACCTCTTTCATCAAGTGGCTCTTGGTGGTCCCTACGAAGGGCTCAGATCCCACCATGGGAAGCACAGATCCTTTCCTCACCAGTTTGTCGGCCTCATTCCCTTCTATTCCTGTATGGCCTGGCACACAACACAGTGTTAATGTGCTTTCCTTTGCTAAGGTCTTCAGGCCAGTCAGGCAATCCCAAACCAGCCCTGATGTGATAGTATAGGAAGCCAGAGCCTTAAGTGCAGCCTGACTGTCCGACATGATCTATATTCTTTTCCGCTTCAGGCCCCAACGTAGGAGGTGCTGCACCCACACTGTCACAGCGAAGAGCTCTGCTTGGAAAACTGTTGCCAGCGCACCCCTATGGCTGTCCGAATCCCTGGCCCATAAACACCTGCACCTGCTAGGCCACCCCTCATTGATCCATTCGTATAATGTACCGTGGCTCCAGCCTCAAGAGAGGGATCACCCCCTTCCCACCTGGATCTTCCATGATATCCTTGATATCCAATATCAAGTGGTGCGGCGCCCTTCTCCCTCACCAGGATGCGAGCCGCCTGTAGGTAGGCAGCTCTCTCAACATGTATACAACCCGTCACAGCTACACAGGCCCTGCCCAACCATCAGTCATTTTAAAAATTAAAAAAAATACTAGCCACTCTAGAGTTCAGTGTTTGATAATGTCGAAATAGTAAACAGTTTTTTCCCCCTTCTAATAAGAACGACATTGATATCATTTGTTGTACTGATTGCTCAATAATGGTCGTTGCATGAGCAGGAGCGCCTCAATAAATTTCAGAACGTCAGCACTACTTCTTACTCTAAAGTTAACGTACCTGTTAGGTGAGTCCGTCTCCTCTGGCTTGTGAGTTAGCCCACAGTAACTCACAAGCCAGAGGAGACGGACTCACCTAACAGGTACGTTAACTTTAGTAATTTGCCTACTGGCGGATATAACCCAATTTCTTTAATACTTCTTACTCTCCTTCCTGCTCCGTGTTGCTAAGAAAAATGGCTGAATGTTCTTCCTAACTGTTAACAGGGCGTCGAAACTGTCTTCGATTTGATGGAATTGGACGACGACGAAAGGGCCAAGCTTTTGCAACTCTCCGATTCTCAAATGATGGACGTGGCCAAATTCTGTAACCGCTACCCGAATATCGAGCTCACGTACGAAGTGCAGAATAAGGACCGAATCAAATCCGGCAACCTCGTCAACGTTGTTGTCAATTTGGAACGAGAAGACGACGTCACTGGCCCTGTCATCGCTCCTTTCTTCCCTCACGTAAGTAACCAGAGCGCCCCTTGTGATTTAATTGTGCGCGTGTAGAAATGGAGAGCTGATGGAATGTTGTGAATTTTCAAGGTGGATGCAATCATGTTTCATCTGCTGATTTGGGTTTTGCGTCACTTCAAAGTATAACGCGAAATTTCCCATGGTTAAGCCGTGAAAGGTGAAAAGTAAATAAGTGTTGAGTTGTGGAGGGTCTAGAATCATCTCAGACTCTCACTACTGTGTTGCTGGAGAGCTGCTGGAGGTTGACGCTCTCCCACTGGTCTCATCTTTGGTGCCTTAGAGTATTGCAGCACCTTCAGTTGTACTGGAGCTCCATGACTGGTATTATTTATACAGCAAGATAATACTCCACATTTCTACATCTGTACCCCAGTGCTAGTTGACTAACAACCATAAAATGGCAGTTGCGTTTCATCTCCTACACATATGTTTGAACGTGGACTGGTTTGAAAGAAAAGCTTGAAATTCTGTACGACAAAATAAAATAGACGTACGGAGCTCCAAAAGGGGGAAATAAATTCTTAATTAAACAAAAGGCAATTTTTAGGCACAACAATGTCAAAAGTTCAATGGGCAGCTGAGATCTTGAGACTTTCGTCTTGAAGCAGTGGAAATATTGGAAAGCCTGTTAGCGAGTTAAATGAGATTATCGTGTTCTTGTCTGAAGCTGTAATGAAATTGGCACGCGTAGGTTAAAACTGGGATAGGGACGGATTGATTGAGTGTAACTAGATGAGAACTAAGAGCCAAACGACATAAGGAGAGGTAAAGAAGAGCTTGGGTAGTGGAATGAGGGAGAGAGACTCCAGAAAGACAGCAGCATGGGGCAATGGCAGTTGCCACGGCCCTCATGTTGGGCCCATTTCCCAATTCCTCTTGATAGACCCTTGGGAAGTCTGCGCCTGGTACCCCCAGTTGTATCGCTCGTCTCACCCCTTGGTACCCATTGTTGTTGTCTTATGTTTGGTGGAGGGGGGCGCCTGGCCAGGAATCGAGCCAGAGTCCAGCCCCATCTCCACTTGGCACGGACAGCCTCATTCTCCAACGCACTCAGCCACTGTGCTGCCCAATGAGGGAAGGGGGGTGGGAAGAAACTCCCACTAGGGAAATCTGTTAGAGGAAAAATACGTTGTCAGCCGGGTCACTAATAGTGTCGGCAAGATTTGAAGGGTTTCAGAGAGAAGTTGATCAACAGTTACTTCATGTTGGCTGTACAGAACAAAGCCCCCTTCGCCTTGAGCAGAGGTAAACAAAATTTAATGTCGGGAAAGTGTGATAATTGCAAGAGTCAAGCTCAGTAACCTATATCATCCGAAAGTGTTGGAGTGAGCTACAGGTCAGTGACAGCCTTCTCAGCACCCTCGTGGCACCACCTCCTTGAACCATGCCTCTACCTGATGTTCGAAAACGTTAAAGCTAACGTCCGTCTACTCTGGCTGGTAGACTGCTGTGACCGAGCGCTTTCAGTGTGAAGACATCATCGTCTGGCCATTACGTTAGTGCTGAAGTCAGTCAGTTAGTCGTGGTCTTCATATAGGAAGAGAAAGAGGTGAACAGGCTGCTGGTGCTCAGTGCGCGGGGAGGGGGAGGGGGGGGGTGAATAGAAAGGAGACTGGTCTTTAATAGTCTGTTGATTGTTGATTGCAAGTCTTTTATGTACATGGAGGTCTGTAAATTCGTTTACAGACTGTTTTGAGTGGCGACACATTTTGTGTTGATTTGTTCGTTTATGATCTGTCTACTGAACTTACTACTTTCCTTCGCTCTACAAAGTAGAAAGGAAAGTTATGTAATTGGCCCGATGAGTCCGAAAAACACTATTTTGGAAAATGGTCTGTGTAGGATTTTTAGAGAAAACGACTGTGCCAAATCAGCTGAAACTTGATATCTAGCTCGCAGGTTACCATGGGACGCCAAAATAAGGGTATGAGCAAAATCCACCGAAAGTCAACTATAGTTATCATAGTGATCAAAACACCCAATATTTTTTTTCTCAAAAACGGCTTTAATGATTTTGATTAACTTTTTTATATTGATAGCTCTCAATAAGGCAATTATACCATAAAATTCCCATTTGTAGGAAAATGAGAGCAGCATAATAAATTATCAAAAGTTTCGACGGTTTTAGCGCGGTTTTTCCTTATAAACTCCGCTGGAATGTTGATAGAATGTTGAAAAAAAATTGGTGTAGTAGTCCACTCCAATACCTATAGGGTGAGTGTTTAAAAGCGCTCATAAGATACATGGGGCTCACTCCAGAAATTCCTGAATTTCAACTACTGCCGTTTCGCTTACTACCAGTTCTAAACGTTTTTGCCCAATAACTCTGCAAAAGTAATTACTATCCTTTTTCAAAAAAGTTGCGTTTACCGCCTCATTAATTATCTGTGTACGAATTGCTCAATAATGGTCCTGCAATGAGTACGAGCAGCACAATGAAATCTGGAACTGTAAGCGCGTGATAAATGAATTGAGTAAGTCGAAAAAGAGGAAAGATGTGTGGTGCAACGCGCCAGATATTCTGTTTATAGATTTCCGCATTTTCTTTCGTTCTTTATATTGTTTATGTACTAAGACGGCGCAGCTTTGTATTTTGGTAGGTTCGTATGCAGTTGTCTTGAGGTGGTTTGCAGAACTCAAAGACCCCTTTGTTTACAGTTAAAGGCGCTCATGGGGTTTGTAGAGCATGTATGAATGTTGCGCTGTGATGTAAATGCCAACGGTAAATAACAATAACTGCAAGAAGTTGTTAATGGATGAACTCGCGAGAAAAAGACATTTCCTTAGTATCCGGGAGTGTATAATAAATAAAATGAACGACTCTCAGGACTACAGCCCAAATATTACAAATGCCAACTTAATGACATATTTTTAAACACGAATAAGAAAGGAAAGAATTCTCTGAATGAACGAGATGGAAGGGAATTGAAAGAATCCTGCTGGATTGACCTGGCATGTGTTCTGCCTTGACCGCAATTCAATGGGAAACAGTACGACCAGGAACGGTTTGTACCGAGCGTTGAGCTAAATGAAAACATTCTTACATCTTCGGCGATAGAAAGTTCATGACAGTAGTCGCTCCTACATGCGACACGCAGACTGGGAGAGCACAGTAGAATCGACTGCCCGAGGTGGAGTTGAGTGAGCAGTTCTGACCATCCGAAACCACAATTTCTAATTTATTATTCCCCTCCTTCTTCACGTCACAGCTCACGCATTGTTTCCACTCGCTTATTATACTTGTTGTTTCATTTTTTCCAGAAAAGAGAAGAAGGTTGGTGGGTCGTCATTGGTGAGCCGAAAGCGAATTCTCTTCTGTCGATCAAACGGTTGACTCTCCAGCAAAAAGCCAAAGTGAAGTTGGACTTCGTCGCTCCTGGTCCAGGTTCGTACCACTTGAAAACGTCTATTTTATGTGGGGATTGTGCTCTGAATGGGCGAGTTTCCTCGGAATACTAGACTACGATTACTGAGGGTGCCTTCGTTAGAGATTAGGGCTGCTGCTCATTGGACTTTTCTTTAGGATGAGTTATTGATGGCCTTGATTCTGGAGGTGTAAGTGTGGGCGATCTATCTGCAGCAGGCTGGATGGGCCATGCTGTCACAGGGTATTCAAGGAGGATGAGCAAGTCGGTCCAAATGTCGTCAAGTGGAAGCCATTTTGGGTTTGCTGTTCTGCGGTGATGTGTCATTCATAAGTGGTACAGTCCTGCACCTTACGTAGTTGGTCAACACGCCTTCCTTGAATTTTGTTTGCTACTTGAAAGCTGACTGATGACTCAACCGAAATCTCATTATGGATTTGGTGATGAGTAGCTTCTGGCAGCAGTTTTTTCATCTGGTAGGTCAGAACACTGAGTTGTGGTCATGGAAGGACGCTCTATGTTTAAGTCCCCCCCCCCCCCATTAATCTATTTGGTGTCCTATATTAAATTATCCAATCTCTAGCTGATCCACCAAAGCTCTGATTTGCACATAGGTGGGGTGCTCTAATTGTGACCAATTACCTATGGTTAAAGGAAAAAAGAATGAAAGATTCAGCTTTGGTTGTCGGTCATTAAAAAATGATGTATGAACATAAAATGAAACTTCATAAAATAAATTAGGGCTCTTTTCGAAATGTAAATTGAAAAATAAAAGGCAATTTCAAGTTCGCAACTTGCGGAAAAGATGATACGGGGGCGTCTCGTAGGAGAAGATGGCGGTTCTTGATTGGAGCACACTCAGGCCATTCACATACGGGCTCGCAGTGAGTCTACATGAACCTCCTGAGAGGACATCCGTTGAGGGCGTTCCAAAGTGCCGGTCGGATGACCGATCCCTGTGAGGTTGTTTTGACCAGTAATGACTGAGTCTAGATGGAGGAGTGTTTCTCCCACCCTAGTGTATTCGCCCTCCCCTGCTCATGATGACATAAACTACTTCAAATGCACAAATCAACGACAAGTACAGCAGCTCATATTTAAAACTGACAATGAAGAACAAATCATTCTGCGCACATGGTGTGACAGGAATAAGATTTATAGGGATTCAGCTCTGACACAAAACACACAAGAGAGCTCAATAGATAAGAATGAGAGAGTGACACCTGCAAATGTGAATTGATGCTTGTGATATAGGGAATCGGAAATGGAAGGGCTGGTTAGATCTCCGCCATACTCCTAAATATTAATATAATGAAAAATATTCATCAATATTAAATGATGGACATGCTTGACGCGTTATGTTGGTGTACTAAACACATACGAGCAATTAATTAATTACCGATTTCGGCTTTCGGTACTATGAGTTTGAGGAATCACAACTGCTATTTTTGGAGTTCTCTGATTCCAGGAGGATCGGAGTTATCTCGAAAGGGCTATAGGGAAATGGATTCGCCGAGGCGAGAGATCAGACGAGAAAAGATGGGAACTTTGTATGAGTCATCTCTTCATCAAATGGATGGAGGTGTTTATAATGATGAACCGCCTTTCCTAGGTGCGCTAACACTCTGTAACCCAAATAGGTGTATAACATCCTAAGAGTCGACATTTAGGATCTAATATATGGGGTGGTGCGGAGGCAGTGCTGGTCTCTCAGTCCTAACCTGCCAAAAAAGAAGAAGAGAAGGGGACTGGGACAGGGACTACGAATCCTCGACCACTGCGATATCAGCAGAACCCCAACCTCTGGGTTTCTATGGATCGGCGGATCACTCCACCTTTACCCTAGCGTCTTGCAGAGGCTTTTGCTGCTGGCTGTCCATTTCGGGAAAGATATCTGTTAAGTCTAGAATGGTCGCTAGCTCGCCCAGAGACTTACGGGTTTCGGGACCTCTGTCGTGGAGGGGTTTGGACTTGCCCCTCTTTGCCAGAGGACCCCAGGTCCCTCCCCCAAGCCTTGCCCAGCAGCTTGATTTGGGGGGGGGGGGGGTCTGGGACCCGCAAATGACAGTTTTCCGTCCCCTTCCTGAGAGTCGACAGGGAATTATGATACCTTTCCTCCCCCTGGTTGGCCTTGTTTCAACGCACGGAAGTAAATTAGACCTACGAGTAACACAAATTTTACCAAAATTGGACTTTCCCCTCGTTTTCCCCCTGTGCTCTTCATGTAACGAGAGTCATCCAACTGCTGGGTACTTTCAATTAACGTGCATCTTCATTTTGTTCTCTGTTGGCGTCAGACTCGCTTCTGCCTTCTGCCCTTCTCCACAGAGACCACTTGGCACACCAAATTCAAATGATCCTTTTTCCACATCAAGTTCCCAGCCTTTTTGCTGTCTTCCTTTCATATGTATTTTCCATTTGACTGCGGAGCTCTCAACGATTAACGATTCTGGCCGATTGATGTCTAAAGTACTTTCTGCGGCTATTTACCTCTTCTACTTTCTTTGTCACCAGCCCTAATTAGCGAGAGATTTGGTTATAATTGTTCAAGCCGGCCAGTAACAAATCCTTGTGCACTCTGTGGAAATCCGTTGAAGGATGATGCAAAAGCCTGTATATAGTTTCCTAGGGTTGAGAGTCTTGTGATGCTCCTCAGTAGACATTTTCGATTCAGTTCTGCGCCGAAAAACAAAATGACAAGATACAAGTTCCGAGTAATTTCGGGCATTGGATCCAAACATTTTCAAAACCCCTCGTAACTAATGGTATCAGTAGTTCTGAACACCAACACGCTCCTTCATTCCAAGAAAGATAATTAAAGAGAGAAAATAAAGTGATGAATTTTCGGGTCTGAGAGTGAAGTCCCAGCGAAGATTAAAGGGGTGGCGCGTTTACTGCAGCGTGACAGAAAAGTAGGCGCTTCGATATGGTTATGCATCTGGGGATTTGCTCCAACCCTCTCAACATATCCGTTCATTGAAGTCGGCACCAGGAGCAGCGGCTAACGGTGAGGAGGGAGAAGTACCCCCTGACTCCCATTGTAGGCTGCGTTATCATATTTCGAAGAAATTCGGGCATTGGATCGGAGCTTGGGATCAGTGGAGTCAGCGACTCTCCAGACCCCTCGTAACAACTGCCTGGGCCCATCATAAAACGAAATGAAAGCAACGTTCAAACAAATTAAAGAAATATTCTAGATATGAATAACACAATGCAGAGTTTGAAACTAAGGATGAATTGTAGATCTCTGGCGCGATGTTGCAGAACAGAAGAAGGGGGTGAAATGTGGGATCGAAGGGCGTAAAATAAATGCTGAGCACAGTACTGTACTGACTCCCCTCGCGATCATCGTCTAGTGGTTAAAATTGTCTGTTTATTGGATCAGAGCTCCTCGCGATCGCTGTAATTTTTGCCTGAGTTAGCGGATTCCCAAACATCTCCGAAACCCCCTTCTAGCAAGTGGCGCAGTCGGTAGGACGCGGAAAAAAAAAATTAAGACAAATAATGAGACGAATTCTCCGAGATTCGCTGACGCTGTGAAAGTTCCAGCGCGAAGGGAAAAATGGGAAGAAAAGACTTTTTTTGTAGCCCCCCCCCCCTCGTTCCACCAATCAAAGATAGTTTTTTCCTGGGATTGCTCAACTCTCAAAAATCCGTTCATTAAAGTAGTCGGCTCCAGGAGCAGCGGGTAATGGTGAGAGGGGAGATGTATTGACCCCTCAATCGTAGTCCAGTGGTTAAAGACGATGGCTCATAATCCCGACAAAAGTTGGGCAATGGATCGGAGCTCCCATTCGCAGTAATTTTAGCCTTAGTCAGTGGCTCGCCAAACGTCTTCAACCCCTTTTCCCCAGTAACAGTACCTTGTGTCGCTAATACCGGGCAATGTGCCAAAGGTACTTGACGAAACTCCACCTGGAGAGCGTAATAATACGCTGCGAAGGACCTGGAGGAGAATGGGAACGATTGGAAAAATTGAGAGAAGATGAAATTCGGCCTTGAGACGAGGTAGCGATGGTAACGACAGTGTTGTGATGAATCATGCTTCGATCGACTGAAAACTGAAATGACAGAAGTCAGTCCGCAGTCATTCAGCTCAATATTATTGAGTGAACAACTATAAAATTGAATCGTAAAGACATGGCTAGAGTGATACATCCAGTAAAACAACTTGTTAATATTGCAGGTCACTACTCATACACGTTGTACTTCATGAGCGACGCGTATCTCGGGTGCGATCAGGAGTACAAGTTCAGCATTGACGTCTACGAATACGACGGCTCCGGAGACAGTGACTCAGATTAATTATTTCAAACCTGATTGTACAAATTTGTAACTGTATTAATATAAGTGTGATTTTTTTCTTTTTGTAATTTCGGTGTTCGATTCATTCATTTCAGTGTTCAGCTCACCCAATCAAGTTTATCTTTAGAACCCGTAGAGTTTCAACGTTTTCGCGAAGTCAACACCCCTCCTCGGACGAAACTTGGTTATTATAAATGTAATTTATTTGTGCGTCTCCAAAGCACAATCGATAAAACAAAATATCTGGAGCGTAGCAACACACAATTCTCCACCAGCCCTGTAAGTTCAGACACCAGCAACAAAATGCGCTATATCCTCATTCACTGTATTTTCATAGAGATATGTATAGAGGAGAAAAGTTAGTATTAGTATTGATTAGTAGAAGATAATTTGAATGTTGAATCAAAATCGTAACAGCCGTTTTTGATAAAAATACTTAAAACCCTAGTTTTTGGTACATTTTCGTCCCCCACCTCCCTTCCCACAACAACAAACAAAGGTTTCTACAAAAAATAACGAACAAATCAAAAAAGAACCAGCTCAATCGGTTCAGCTGTTCCCCGCAAATCGAACTACAGACACACACACACAGACCACGCGCCGAAATTAGGTTTTTTAGACTCAGTAGGCCTCAAAACGTGAGGATCTGAAGAAAACCAAACTTTTTCCTTTCCTTGGCTGTAGAATGTAAAAAGTAAAGTTATGTAATCAGCTAAAAAAAATAAATTTGAACCTAGACTTTCCAACCCTCAATTTTGATTCCTCTCGTCAACAGACAGCTCCTTCCAAGTCAGTCATCCTTCAGCTCTCGCGATACAGTCGTCTCTCAGTTCTCTCAACAATTTGTCTCTGAGCTCGTGCTACTCCTAACTCAACTCCATCTCTCTCCCTCCACTTAGTATCTCACAACCAGTTCCACATGTATTGAGAGTCCCTTGTGAGAACTGGGGGATGACTGTATCGCGAGAGCTGAAGGGTGACTGACTTGGAAGGAGCAGTCTGTTGACCAGAGGAAACTAAAATTGAGGGTTGGAAAGTCTAGGACAGGGGAAGTCCATTGTGACTTGGAAATAACTGAGGAGCTGCGCTTTCCACAGGTACAAACTAAAGGGTTGAGGGTGCAGATATTCCAGAGTTCAAAGACCCATCTAATTTGGCCTGCCGAACACTGTCTACCAAAAAATTCGTGAACAAAACAAAAAAAGAAGCAGCTAAATCGATTCAGCTTGTAACGTACTTGGGGAATTGTCTCACAATTCCCGCGTACAGAACACTCGTGAAAGTTGTGTCTGGGCCCAAAAGAAAAAACGAATCAAGTACGCTCAATAATACTACTGAAATAAATAACCTATGCTCGGATTGTATTAAATGACAATAAAGGGACAATGGGGAAAATGAAACACAAAGCTCTGATCGCTTACCTTACTTCACACAATCTAAAGGGGAATTTAAACACTGGCTTATAACAGGGAATAATTCGCTAACGAAGCCGGCAGCCGTTCTGATAATGAAATGCGGCTCTGACGCTAATATAAACAGCGGTGGGCTGCGCAGGTGGCGGTCAGTGTTGCCATCTCCTGCAGCCCGCTGCGAACCATTACAAGCTGTACACCGCAAATCGAACTACACGAACAACGCTCTGAAACGCCTCAACTGTAGGCTCTACAAAGTAGAATGGAAAGTTATGTAATCGGCTGATTCTGAAAAACACTATTTGGGAAAATGGTTTGTATGTGTGTCTCAGAACAATTTTTAGAGAAACCGTCCGCACCAAAGCAGCTCAAACTTGATATCTAGCCCACGCATTACCATGAAACGCCACAGGAAGGGTATGAGCAAAATCCTCTGAAAGTGAACTCTAGTATCATAGTGATTAAAACACCAAATATGGGGGGGGGGGGGCTCTCCTTTTCACTCTTCACTTGTCCACCATCCACTCAATGACAAGTCAATGGGAAACTGACCAGTGATCACTTGGAGGGCTTCAGTGGATACTGTTGCCTTGGTGATCCACACGAGTGCAGCTCTTTCACCCATTGATTGCGAATACTGGGCAGTAGCCAATCACGACTAGGTAGATGGCCTTGTACATGAGGATTGTGTCACAGTAACGTACACCCCAAGCAGCCTTGCTAATTGCTCATAATGATGCAAACCTTGCGAGGGTAGTGCCTACGATGGACTGAGTTTTTGGCTGAAACGCCGTTTCTCATCTATAATTGACTCATTAAGCACTGGACTTCCTTCTCAAAACCCTGCAAATTATTACACAATGGTTTATTATTCTCATGAACAGCTTGACCTAGAATTACTGCTCCCCCATCCCATTCGATTCAGCATCGAATACTAACTAGTAAACCATACGAAACATGACCTGACTACAATGGAACTACGGAAATTAAAAATATTCCCCCGGCGCCCGTAAACGTCTGATCCGATGGAGTGGTGGGACGAGGGCTTCCAGTGAACGTCCAAACGTTGCGAGTCCAAAGGGCGCTGAGAGTCGAGCGGGCCTTGAAAATGATACGAAACACGGCTTATTTGCGATTATACTGCGTTTCGTTAATTTTTTTAACCATTTTTTGCCCATAGCAATCATGGGCTTCGTCCGATCGGATTGCCGAGATGGCGGGCACAACTAGATACCAAATGGGATTTTTGTGCAAAAGAACGAATTTTTTAGACCACGTTAAAGGCACAAAACGGCCCGGACGGGGGACGGACATCGCAAATTTGGAATTCCCAAGTCTTGAAACGTAAAGTATCAAATTTTGAGAGGGGGGGGGGGGGTTGTAAAAAATTTTTCGTGACCGAAAACAACCAAACCAAAAGAAGCCTGTGGCTGTCAAAGAGTATTGTCTGTGCTTTCCCCTTTCAGAGGATTAACTGAGTTTTTTCCTCAGCCACCTATAGCTCGACGTGCTCACACTATTGGGTTCAGAGCACATGATGGGCTTCTGCCTCGATTCGGTTGATCGACTGTGCATGGGCCAACAAAATAAATAAATAGCCTCTTCAGAAGACCTTTGAAAAATCCGTTTCCAGAATGTTGATCCAAGTTCTAAACGTTTTTACCCAATAACTCTACAAAACGAATTACTATCCTTCTTCGTTTTTAGCGCGGGTTTTTCCTTATAAACTCCGCTGGGATGTTAGTAGAAAGTTAAAGAAAATTGGTATTTTAGTCCAATCCAATACCTAAAGTGTGAGTGTTTAAAAACGCTCATGAGGTACATGGGGCTCACTTCAGAAATTCCTGAATTTCAACTACCGCCGTTTCGCTTACTACCAGTTCTAACAGTTATTTTCCAATAACTCTGCAAAAGTGATAACTATCCTTTTTTTTAAAAAATCGTGTTTACAGCCTCATTAATTCTCTGTGTACCAATTGCTCAATAATGGTCCTGGGATGAGTACGAGCAGCACAATAAATTCCGGAACTGTAAGCGCTACCGCTTCCTGCTGCTGTGAAGTGTTGTTTGATTAAATTCAAATGAATTGAGTAAGTAGAATAATCCATGTACAAAGTGAATTGACATAGAGCTAAGGAAAGATGTGTGTTGCGACGCACCAGATATTACTTTCCGCTACCCGAAGGGAAGGAAAGTATAGTAATCGGCCCAAAAAAAAATTTGGGTTTTCTTCAGATCTTTACGTTTCAGACCCTACTGAGTCTAAAAAACCTAATTTCGGCGCGTGGTCCGTGTGTATGTGTGTGTCTGTAGTTCGATTTGCGGGAGAACGGCTGATCCGATTGAGCTGGTCCTTTTTTTGTTTTGTTCGTTATTTTTTGTAGACACCAAAATAAGGTTATGGACGATTTCGGCCGATGGGAAGGGGGGTGGGGGACGAAAATGTACCAAAAACTAGGGTTTTTCGCATTTTTCTCGAAAACGGCTCTAACGATTTTGATTAAACTTGCAAATTATCTTCTCCCAATCAATACCTAACTTTTCTTCACTATACATATCTCCATGAAAATACGGTGAACGGAGATATGGGTCCCTGAAGCAAAAATAGGTTTTTTACGATTTTTGGCAAAACGGCTTCAGCGATTTTCACCAAACTCACAGGATGTTTTTAATTAGTTAATACCTACATATTCTTTTCAATAAATGTTCCTGTGACGGTCCATTGAACAGAGCAAAAAAATCAAAATGTGTCGAAAATAACGTTTTTTCGAACATTTCCGTGAATTCCAGGGTAACTTCTTCACCAGATGTGATAAATTCCAATGGAGTGTCTTTTAGTCACCCATACCAACATTTCGTTCTCTATAATTATTTCTGTATATATATGTTGAACGGAGATATAAGCCAAGTTAACTCAGAAAAGGAGATTTGTCGAATATTAATTTATCGGTATTCCGATTTTCTCAAAAACGGCTCTAACGATTTCGATCAAACTTTCGGAGTACTCTCAGCTAACTAGTTTTGAGAAGCAACGCGTTCACTGTTTTGGAATAATCGGGTAAAAAGTGTGAAAAGATGGATGTAACCGACGGGGGGTTGGAATTCTGGCATTTCTGAATATCTTATGAACGTTATCAAATGCTCATCATATAGGTACTTGATTGAACTACCTCGTTAATTTTTCTGAAGGTTCTGGTAACATTTGGGCGGAGTGAATAAGGGGAAAAAATTGAGCTAAAATTGATTTTGGTCGAAACGTTTGGTAATTTATTGTGCTGCTCATGTAATTTTCCCGCGAATTAGAATTTTGGGGTATTGCCCTGCGATTTGGTGCAGTCAGTACAAAAAGTTTATTCAAAATCGTCGAGTAATACGTTTTTCGTTATTAAATTTAATTTATTATTATTATTATTATTATTATTTGAGGGGCCCTCCCAAACGTCTCAAAATCGTTCGGAGAGGCGTCTGGAGGTATTTTTAGGTGGACGTCATTTTGCACGTCTCACTGGACGATCCGAATATTTTTAGTTCACGGGATATTCTCTTCGGGCACCAGCGACAATTCGTACATTTTGCCCCTTAACTGAACCTTTCGCACCCCGGTGGACGTGGCGTTTTTCTCCCTTGCTAGCGCCCACTCCCAAAACTGGCTTCAACTGCGCTTTGTCGGCGCTGCAGTGAGGTCACAGTCCTGGTCCAAAGGATTAAAGCGCCTTTGTAGGGGCTGTTTTGCCGCCGCTAGTTGACCGTTGAAATAAGTTGTGAGTTTATACTTCTGAAAAATTATGCGTTCGGGATACGAAGCAATCACTCTCTCGTCTTAAGGCTCGTTCTCACGACGCGTGACTTGCCAAGTCACAGACGTCCTTGGATCTGCCACAGATCGACGAGAAGTGTCTGGAATTGCGAGCCAACAGTTCTCACGGCGCGGGGTGGCTCGGTGGGACTCGGGGCGGCACGTCGTACCTCAAGCCCGTTCGGACTGTACGCGAGCACCGTGGTCTCTGGGTCGGTGTCTAGTTGTTGTTTGTTGTGATATGATCGGTTCCTGCTCGTATAAATCCAAAAACTCTATCACTGTTTCATTAGTCCACTCCATTTTTAACTAGTTAAAAACCACCAACCGAACTCAACAACAACACAGTACAAAAGGACATGCGTTCGACATGCGCTCGGCTCGGCGAACGGTAGGCCGTGAGAACGGGTACACAAGCCAATGCGAGGCTCGCGTCTGCTCGAGCTCGCGCCTTTGATGTTTCATGAGTTTACCGACAAAAGTCGGGAACGGCTCGTGGCGGCGCGTGGCTCGGTCGAGCCACCTCGAGCTAGGTCGAAAAGCAACGGATGCAGTGTTCTCACGACGCGTTACTCGACGAGCGGCAGATCAAGGCCGTCTGTGACTTGGCAAGTCACGCGTCGTGCGAACGAGGCTTTACGGTCCATATCCAGACGAGGCAAGTTATCGCACGCTAGGATGTGGTTTTAACTATTTAGTAGGCGTTACGAATACTACGAGTAGGCTGTAAGTTACGAATGGGTGGGGGTGGTAATCAAAATTCCTACATCACGTTCTATTCTAAAATTAATTTTTCCGCCCTTTTTATGAAGGAATGTAAACTGGTATTATACTTGGTGATGATGGGGATGGGCTCCTCATTGAGGGGCAGGCCAATGATATTTACTGCCGAGTTTTGAATTTTCACAATCCGCGATCAGTTCGGGAGGGGGTTAATTATCAAATTCTTTTTACTTTCCTTGGCTCTACGAAGTAAAAAGGAAAGTTATGTAATCGGCTGAAAAAAAAATTTTGAGTTTTCTTCAGATCTTTACGTTTCAGACCTCCTGAGTCCGAAAAACACTATTTGGGAAAATGGTCTATGTGTCTGTGAACGATTTTTAGAGAAAACCATTGTACCAAATCAGCTCAAACTTCATATCTCACCCGCAGGTTACCATGGGATGCCAAAATAAGGGTATGAACAAAATACACCGAAATTTAACTATAGTTATCATAGTGATCAAAACACCAAATTTTTTTTTTCACAAACGGCTCAAACGATTTTGATTAAATTTTTTATATTGGTAGCTTCCACTATGGTAACTATACCGTAAAATTCCCATTTGTGGGAAAATGACGAGAGCAGCACAATAAATTACCAAAACATTCGACGAAATCGAATTTAGCGCGGGTTTTAGGGAAAACAACCGTACCAAACCAGCTCAAACTTGATGTCTAGCCTACAGGTTACCATGGGACGCAAAAATAAGGGTATGGGCAAAATCCACCAAGTTAACTATAGTTATCATAGTGATCAGAACACCAAATTTTTTTTTCTCAAAAACGGCTCCAACGATTTTGATTACGTTTTTTATATTGATAGCTCTCAATAAGGCAATTATACCATAAAATTCTCATTTGTGGGAAAATAACAAGAGCAGCACAATAAATTATCAAAATTGTCGACGAAAAGCGTCTGTAGCGCAGTTTTTTCCTTATAGACTCCGCTAAAATGTTACTAGAATGTTTTTAAAAAAATTGGTATTGTTGTCCAATCCAATACCTATAGGGTGAGTGCTTAAAAACGTTCATAAGATAGACGGCGGTTACTCCAGAAATTCCGGAATTTCAACTACCGCTGTTTCGCTTACTACCAGTTCTTAACGTTTTTACTCGATAACTCTGCAAAAGTAATTACTATTCTTCTTCAATCATGCTTGCAGCCTCATTAATTATGTGTGTAACAATTGTTCAGTACTGGTTCTAGGATGAGTACGAGCAGCACAATAAATTCTGGAACTGTAAGCGCTACCGCTTCCTGCTGCCGTGAAGTGTTGTTTGGCCAAGTTCAAATGAATTGATTAAGTAGACAAAGCCATATAGAAAGTGAATTGACGTAGAGCTAAGGAAAGTTGTGTGTTGCAACGTACCAGATATTTTCTTTATAGACTGAACTCGGTGGCGAATTTACCTACCAGCGCTGGAAGTAAGGACGTTGGATCGACAGCCAGCGAAACACGAATGTTCAGCTGTGGGATTGACGCGTACAAGTGTTTTCTCATCATACGAGAAAGTGTGGGAAGAAACCATATATTGTCCCCAAACGCAAGGTACAGGGTTCCCCAGGTGTCAAACCTCCATACGGTCGCACACAGTGACAATCTCTCCAGAGAGCTGGCCAAATTACTAAAACCTGCAATACCTGCACAAGTCTGGTTCCAATGCTCCTAAATATAAACTAAACGCGGACTCGCGTGAATATTTCATAACTTACTGCCTAAGGGTGGGTACAGTCACGAGATGAAACAGATCTTTGTGTGCACATACATGTGATGAGTGGGATCTAGCAATCTACAAGCAGGATTTAATGAGGATCAATATGGAAATCGCCAAAGTGAGTTTTCTAACAATATTTTGGATTTTAGAAGGGAATGGGACCGGCCATTTTTCAATCGGAGTTCCGGGGGCGCCTTTGTTTGCTCAGACCGAGTGCCCTCACCCCTACGCGCACGCCCTTCCAACTTTTCTGGAAACCACAGAATTGAAAGTGAAAGTGGGACCCTTGGACGCACCGCTATCCCCTCCGCACCCTTCTACCACCCTGACCCATTGCGGGAGTTTTTGAAGGAACAAACGATGGCAATGAAAGCTTTGGCCGAGTCTTTTCAACTAAGTCAAGGTCACACCCCCTCACAGGATTTTAAACTCACACTACCCGAATATGATCCCAAAAATAAACAAGTTCAGCCCGAATCATGGTGCAACACAGTTGAATGTTATTTGACTCCACAATATCAACGTGGAAGACGTTTAATTATTACCTTGAGTAGAGCCTTAAAAGAAGATGCTGCTGATTGGTTTTCACTATTGTCCACTCTCAACTCACATGGAACGAATTTAGATCACTATTTCTTAACCAATATAACATTGCCACAACACCAGCTGGAACCTCACGAACCATCAATCAGTTTATTGCTCACTACCGCCAATCATCAGTGGAAGAAATCGCTGTATCAGTGGCTCTCTCCCAAATCGCACAAATAGATCCAAGAGCGCGTCATCTTTGCTATACAGAAATATCTGGTGCGTTGCAACACACAACTTTCCTTACCTCTACGTCAATTCAGTTTGTAAACGGCAGCAGCAGGAGCTTTATTGTGCAGCTCGCACTCATTCCAGGACCATTATTGAGCAAGTGGAACACAATTAATTAACGTGACTTTGGCAGAGTCATTGGGTAAAAACTTTTAGAACAGATAGTAAGCGAAACGGTGGAAGTTGAAACTCAGGAATTTCTGGAGTGAGCCCCATGTACCTCAGGAGCGTTTTTAAACACTCACCCTATAGGTATTGGATTGGACTACAATACCAATTTTTTTAAACATTCTACTAACATTCCAGCGGAGTTTATAAGAAAATAACATCCCAGCGGAGTTTATAAGGAAAAAACTGCGCTAAAAACGCTTTTCGTCGAAAGTTTTGATTATTTATTGTGCTGCTCTCGTCATTTTCCCACGAATGGGAATTTTATAGTGTGATTGCCATATTGGGAGCTATCAATATAAACAATTTAATCAAAATCGTTAGAGCCGTTTTTGAGAAAAAATTTTTGTGTTTTGATCACTATGATGACTATAATTAACTTTCGGTGGATTTTGCTCATACCCTTATTTTGGCGTTCCATGGTAACCTGCGGGCTAGATATCAAGTTTGCGGGGATTTGGTACGGTCGTTTTTTCTAAAAACCACTCTAAAATCGATTACGTTTTGGCAATTTATTGTGCTGCTCTCGTCAATTTCCCATAAATTCATTTCTTCGTCATTTTTCATGGTATAGTTGCCATATTGGGAGCTATCAATATAAAAAATTAAATCAAAATCGTTAGAGCCGTTTTTGAGAAAAAAAAATTTGGTGTTTTGATCACTATGATAACTATAGTTAAATTTCGTTGGATTTTCTTCATACCCTTATTTCGGCGTCTCATGATGACCTGCGGGCGAGATGTGAAGTTTGAGCTGATTTGATTAGGTGGTTTACTCTAAAAATCATTCACAGACACACAGACCATTTTCCCAAATAGTGTTTTTCTGACTCAGGAGGGTCTGAAACGTAAAGATCTGAAGAAAATTCAAAATTTTTTTTTCAGCCGATTACATAACTTTCCTTTCTACTTCGTAGTGCAAGGAAAGTAAAATATCTGGTGCGTAGCAACACACAACTTTCCGCCACCCCTTTAAGTTCGAACACCACCTACATAGGCGGGCGCTATATCTTCGTTCAACGCATTTGTACAGGAACATTTATAGAAAACAAAATGTAGGGACTAGTTAGCTGAGAGTACTGCGTAAGTTTGATCCTAATCGTTAAAGCCGTTTTTGAGAAAATCGAAACACCGATAAAATAATATTCGACAAATCTCCTTTTCTGAGTTAACTTGGCTTATATCTCCGTTCAACATATATATACAGAAATAATTATAGAGAACGAAATGTGGGTATGGGTGACTAAAAGACAATCCATTGGAATTTATCACATCTGGTGAAGAAGTTACCCTGGAGTTTACGGAAATGTTCGAAAAAACGTTATTTTCGACACATTTTTATTTTTATCTCTGTTCAATGGACTGTCAGAGGAACATTTATTGAGAACAATACGTAGGTATTAACTATTCAAAAACAGCTCTAAAGTTTGGTGATAATCGTTGAAGCCGTTTTGCCAAAAAGCGTAAAAAACCTATTTTTGCTTCAGGGGCCTATATCTCCGTTCACCGTATTTTCATGGAGATATGTATGGGGAAGAAAAGTTAGGTATTGATTTGTAAAACACAATGTGAAAGTTTAATCAAAATCGTTAGAGCCGTTTTCGAGAAAAATGCGAAAAACCCTAGTTTTTGGTACATTTTCGTCCCCCACCTTCCCATCAGCCGAAATCGTCCATAACCTTATTTTGTTGTCTACAAAAAATAACGAACAAAATAAAAAAAGAACCAGCTCAATCGGATGAGCCGTTCTCCCGCAAATCGAACTACAGACACACACACACATACACTCGGACCACGCGCCGAAATTAGGTTTTTTAGACTCAGTAGGCCTCAAAACGTAAAGATCTGAAGAAAACCCAAATTTTTTTTGGGCCGATTACTATACTTTCCTTCCCTTCAGGTAGCGTTAAGTAAAAAATATCTGGTGCGTAGCAACACACAACTTTCCGCCACCCCCGTAATTTCGAACACCACCTACATAGACGGGCGCTATATCTTCGTTCAACGCATTTCTACAGGAACATTTATAGAAAACAAAATGTAGGGACTAGTTAGCTGAGAGTACTGCGTAAGTTTGATCCTAATCGTTAGAGCCGTTTTTGAGAAAATTGGAATACCGATCAATTAATGTTCGACGAATCTCCTTTTCTCAGTTAACTTGGCTTATATCTCCGTTCAACATATATATACAGAAATAATTATGGAGAACGAAATGTTGGTATGGGTAACCAAAAGACATTCCATTAGGATTTATCACATCTGGTGAAAAAGTTACCCTGGAATTTACGAAAATGTTCGAAAAAACGTTATTTTTGACACATTTTAATTTTTATCTCTGTTCAATGAACCGTCACAAGAACATTTATTGAGAACAATATGTAGCTATTAACTATTTGAAAACATCCTGTGAGTTTGGTGGAAATCGCTGAAGCCGTTTTGCCAAAAAGCGTGAAAAACCTATTTTTGCTTCAGGGGCCCTTATCTCCGTTCACCGTATTTTCATGGAGATATGTATGGAGAAGAAAAGTTAGGTATTGATTAGGAGAAGATAATTTGAAAGTTTAATCAAAATCGTTAGAGCCGTTTTCGAGAAAAATGCGAAAAACCCTAGTTTTTGGTACATTTTCGTCCCCCCCCCCTTCCCTTCGGCCGAAATCGTCCATAACCTTATTTTGGTGTCTACAAAAAATAACGAACAAAACAAAAATATCTGGTGCGTAGCAACACACTACTTTCCGCCACCCATTTAAGTTCGAACACCACCTACACATGCGGGCGCTATATCTTCGTTCAACGCATTTTTACAGGAACATTTATGGAGAAGAAAATGTAGGGACTAGTTAGCTGAGAGTATTCCGAAAGTTTTATCGAAATCGTTGGAGCCGTTTTTGAGAAAATACGAATGCCGATAAATTAATATTCGACAAATCTCCTTTTCTGAGTTAACGTGGCTTATATCTCCGTGCAACATATATATACAGAAATAGTTATGGAGAACAAAATGTTGGTATGGGTGACTAAAAGACACTTCATTAGGATTTATCACATCTGGTGAAAAAATTACCCTGGAACTTTCGGAAATGTTCGAAAAAACGTTATTTTCAACACATTTTCATTTTTATCTCTGCTCAATGGACTTTCAGAGGAACATTTATTGAGAACAATATGTAGGTATTAACTATTCGAAAATATCCTGAGAGTTTGATGATAATCGTTGAAGTCATTTTGCCAAAAGCTTAAAAACCTATTTTTGCTTCATAGGTCATTATCTCCGTTCACCGTATTTTCATGGAGATATGTATAGAGAAGAAAAGTTAGGTATTGATTAGGAGAAGATAATTTGAAAGTTTAATCAAAATCGTTAGAGCCGTTTTCGAGAAAAATGCGAAAAACCCTAGTTTTGGTACATTTTCGTCCCCACCCCCTTCCCATCGGCCGAAATCGTCCATAACCTTATTTTGGTGTCTGCAAAAATAACGAACAAAAAAAAAAAGAACCAGCTCCATCGGATCAGCCGTTCTCCCGCAAATCGAACTACAGACACACACACACACACACACACACACACACACATACATACACACACACATACACACGGACCACGCGCCGAAATTAGGTTTTTTAGACTCAGTAGGGTCTGAAACGTAAAGATCTGAAGAAAACCCACTTTTTTTTGGGCCGATTACTATACTTTCCTTCCCTTCGGGTAGCGGAAAGTAAAAAGGACCAGCTCAATCGGATCAGCCGTTCTCCCGCAAATCGAACTACAGACACACACATACACACGGACCACGCGCCGAAATTAGGTTTTTTAGACTCAGTAGGGTCTGAAACGTAAAGATCTGAAGAAAACCCAAATTTTTTTTTGGGCCGATTACTATACTTTCCTTTCCTTCGGGTACCGGAAAGTAAAAATAGATGGACGTGAAAAATTGCTCCAGGAGTTAAGGGCTCTATTATTCAAGAGACCAGAAGGTCATGATAGTGGTCCTGGAAAGGTCAAAAAGAGTCGACCAAACTATGACATCCCTCAGCATTCATCCTATCAAGATTATTCTTCTCGTTGTGGGAAGTGTCGCAGATCTGGCCATAAAACATTTGAGTGTCGATCATCATCAGCCTTGACCTCATCATATCAGTCAAGGAAGCTGTCAAGCTTCAGCAACACGATAGAGAAGGACAGTTATGTGAGGATGAGGGGGACATCACATACACATGTTGGGGATATCAAGTTTAAGCTGATTTGATACGGTGGTTTTCTCTAAAAATTGTTCACATACACATATACACACACACAGACCATTTTCCCAAATAGAGTTTTTCGGACTCAGGACGGTCTGAAACGTAAAGATCTGAAGAGAACTCAAAATTTTTTTTCAGCCGATTACATACCTTTCCTTTCTGCTTTGTAGAGCCAAAGAAAGTAAAAAAAGTCCGAATTAGTGGTTACGGTGATAGAAACTGTTAAATATACGTAAAACAAATTACAATTTTACCAAACACCACATGAAAAAACATGTGTTGCTACGCATCACACAACTTTCCTTGTCCTCACGTACATTCCACGATTTTTACCCCCCCACGTAACTAATTAAATATGCTCTTCATTCATTTTATGTAAGCCTGTTTCAACTTTGTTTTATAGAGCTAGACATTCGATAAGACGAGGCTGACAGCTTTTAACGGTCCGGACTTCATTAGGCTGTTAGTATACTTAATTGGTGGGACTAGAAACATAAGTATTTTGGTAACGCAAGTCGTTAGGATTCTAAAATTATTGACGTAAATCTGAGAAAAACGACGTTAGGTTGAGTTCCAAAATTTCTGCGGATGCTCCTGATTTTATTATGCTATTAAACTGCCATCTCTTGTACATTAACTTTTGACATTTATTTATACCCTTCTCTTTTAAGGCTGGCCAATTCAATGTTATATAAGAAAGCTAATGAACCACGTAAAATCCGAAACTGTTTTATTCATAATTTCCCCTTGGATTGATTTCCTCCGCATGTGAAGTAAGTGTGGATACGCTCCTTCACTGGGGCCGGCGGTTATACCTGCCTCTTGATGTTCTGCCGACGAAGGGTTTTCCGACATCTTCGGGAAATACCGGCCGACCTTTGGAACAGCGCGGTACAACACAAAGGGACTTGCCACGACCGACTTATCTTGGGTTTGGGACATTGCGAACCTCACGAGTGCTCAATTGAGAACTGGAAGAGGAACAATCAAGTGCGTTAGCTCGTCTCCATATTTCTAAGCTCTCATTCTGTTTAGTCAAATCGCACCGCCGCCGAACCGTCGCATTTTGAAGAGGAGCATCTCAATATATATCTCGGACAGCTCAGGGTTCTCTAGTTTTGGACCAGCATTTGCGTAAGTTGCTTTTGATGTTGCCTGAATATTGTTGCTAAATGTCCTCAATATAAATATTGATATAAATTTATATATAAATTTACGAAGCGGAGTTTCTCATGTTGCTCCTGATTATTTAATGGTCATCGTTTAATTTGTATGGTGTAGGTAGTTTTATTGGACCACTGTCGGGATTTTTACTTTCCGCTACCCGAAGGGAAGGAAAGTATAGTAATCGTGTAAAAAAAAAAATCTGGGTTTTCTTCAGATCTTTACGTTTTGAGGCCTACTGAGTCTAAAAACCCTAATTTCGGAGCGTGGTCAGTGTGTGTGTGTCTGTAGTTCGATTTGCGGGAGAAAGGCTGATCCGATTGAGCTGGTTCTTTTTTTGTTTTGTTTGTTATTTTTTGTAGACACCAAAATAAGGTTATGAACGATTTCGGCCGGTGGGAAGGGGGTGGGGGGACGAAAATTTACCAAAAACTAGGGTTTTTCGCATTTTTCTCGAAAACGTCTTTAACGATTTTGACTAAACTTTCAAATTATCTTTTCCTAATCAATACCTAACTTTTCTTCCCCATACATATCTCCATGAAAATACGGTGAACGAAGAGATAGGCCTATGAAGCAAAAATAGGTTTTTTACGCTTTTTGGCAAAACGACTAAAGCGATTTTCACTAAACTCACAGGGTGTTTTCAAATAGTTAATACCTACATATTGTTCTTAATAAATGTTCCTCTGACAGTCCATTGAACAGAGATAAAAATCAAAATGTGTCGAAAATAACGTTTTTTCGAACATTTCCGTAAATTCCAGGGTAACTTCTTCACCAGATGTGATAAATCCTACTGGAGTGACTTATAGTCACCCATACCCACATTTCGTTCTCTATAATTATTTCTGTATATATATGTTGAACGGAGATATAAGCCAAGTTAACTCAGAAAAGGAGATTTGTCGAATATTAATTTATCGGCATTCCAATTGTCCCAAAAACGGCTCTAACGGTTTCGATCAAGCCATTTTTGAGAAAATTGGAAAACCGATAAAATAATATTCGACAAATCTCCTTTTCTGAGTTAACTTGGCTTATATCTCCGTTCCACATATATATACAGAAATAATTATAGAGAACGAAATGTGGGTATGGGTGACTATAAGTCACTCCAGTAGGATTTATCACATCTGGTGAAGAAGTTACCCTGGAATTTACGGAAATGTTCGAAAAAACGTTATTTTCGACACATTTTGATTTTTATCTCTGTTCAATGGACTGTCAGAGGAACATTTATTAAGAACAATATGTAGGTATTAACTATTTGAAAACACCCTGTGAGTTTAGTGAAAATCGCTTTAGTCGTTTTGCCAAAAAGCGTAAAAAACCTATTTTTGCTTCATAGGCCTATCTCTTCGTTTTCATGGAGATATGTATGGGGAAGAAAAGTTAGGTATTGATTAGGAAAAGATAATTTGAAAGTTTAGTCAAAATCGTTAAAGACGTTTTCGAGAAAAATGCGAAAAACCCTAGTTTTTGGTACATTTTCGTCCCCACCCCCCTTCCCATCGGCCGAAATCGTCCATAACCTTATTTTGGTGTCTACAAAAAATAACGAACAAAATAAAAAAAGAACCAGCTCAATCGGATGAGCCGTTCTCCCGCAAATCGAACTACAGACACACACACACGGACCACGCGCCGAAATTAGGTTTTTTAGACTCAGTAGGCCTCAAAACGTAAAGATCTGAAGAAAACCCAATTTTTTTTGACCCGATTACTATACTTTCCTTCCCTTCGGGTAGCGGAAAGTAAAAAGATAAGAAGTGATAACGACTTCACCCTCTCAGAATTGTATCACATCACACCCCCTTCGATTGATCTCTTTGCTTTATAAAATGGAACGCAGTTCCATGTTAATTAGAGTTCTAGATAGATCTTCCTTGATTCACCAGCACATGGAGAAGAAGATATGACAACAATTACTAACAAGTGACGTCATATGTAAACAAAGATCCAATCGACCATTAAACCTGTTTTTCTTCCTTTTTTTTTCAAATTATTAACTTGTGAACATAACAAATTACAAGTTGAGAACTCTGTCTCTGAAATAAACGAATTTCTCCCTACCTAGAGCTTTTGTGAAAATATCCGAAATATTATCATTTGTACTTACATGCTCCACGAATAATTTCTTGTGCTCAAACAAATACTTTATATAATGTTACCTAAGTTCAATACGCTTTGCACGTTTTGTGTTTTCACAAGTTTTAATCGCGGAAACTGCCCCTAAGTTATCAATTTTTAACAGCGGGAGAACACTTTCACCACAAATTCGGACACTATTCCACTCAAATTCACCAACTCCTGGCCCCCTGCAATGTATTCAGCCTCCATGGTAGATAGTGCAATGCAGTCCTGTTTTCTGGAATACCAAGAGATCGGATTCCCATCAAGGTAGGCGACGAATCCACTAATAGACTTTCGTGTTTGGCGGGCGCCACCCCAGTCAACGTCCGAGAATGCTTGGAGTCCAAGAGTTGGACATGGCGTTGTTGTCGGACTGGAGGATGGAGTTTTCATAGGAGTTCGCATGTTTACGGGACTAGGAGGAGATGGTGGTGTTACACCCGATGTTGTATTCTTTACTGGAATACCTTGTAAGCGATTAAACTCGGAATTTTCCGGGGTTTCATTTTCGTTCGACTTTAGTAGGTACTCGAATACGTTCTCATCAAAAATTACATCACGTGATTTTACTCTTTTCTCGTCGGGTAGCCAGATCCTGTAGCCGCCTCCTTCTAAGGCGATCCTTCCTGTAAAAAGGCAACCAGAAAACGTAAAATGTGGAATGTCCAACCCTCACCCGTGGTGGTAATGTTTGGCGGCGATGACAGGCCTTCTCGAAGCGACTCAACAGCTTCAGTTGAGAAACCGCTACAAAATACGACATTTTCGATCGCTGCGTCTAGTAAACCCGTAGTGAAGGACGAAACTTTTGCTCGAGCTTGCGAACCTGAAATCACCGAGGATTCTTTAGAAGTTAACGATCATCATTTGGAAAGTGAGAAAGAAAATATTGTAAGTGGGCTGTCCAACAGCATTCAGGCTGTAGTATTGGAAAGATCTATCAAGGAATAAAATGTGATCGAAGAATTTTATCTTCATGAATCAAAACGGGGGCCTTTCGATTTGACTTTCAACGAAATCAACTTCGATAATGTCACACCTCAGGGTAGAACGAAAGAGAGGAGAAGATGTTTTAGGAGCTTAGAGAACATTTCTCACACCGCCATGGCAAGTCCCAAAGTAGGGTCTCCTCATCATCGTACAAAGGCCAATCGCAATCGTTCGTCATATCGAGAGATGGGCGACGTGAAAATAAAAGAAGAACCTATTACCCCACAAATCCAAAGACTAACCACCAACCAACGTGAGCCTGCCCGATAAAACGTATTTTCGGCTTTTCTCGATATTAAGATAGAAAATTTCACTCCCATCCCACAAGAAGAAGATATCAGGGCACCAGCCAAGGCCGAGGGAACAATGACCAAAGTCGTGGCCATTCAGGCCCATTTCCCATCTCCCCAGAGTTATTGGGAGTCGGCTTGGCTTCTTTAAAAGGGGTTACGGAATCTACCAGTCCCCTCTACGAATTCTAGGATCTTTTTCCACTCGGTTTCTCTCAAACTAGTGCTGTTTATTATTCTCTCCCTTAATATGTTGAATCTAGTGCCAAACCATAACGGGCATTCCCTAAGATAGTGATCTACTGATTCTATTTCTCCTCATGGGCACCTAGCGTTGATGTTCGGATTTATCCTGTTTAGGGTCTTACCCACCGCATAGTGTCCAGATAGCATTCCAGTGATTCTTCGTAGTCTTATCTTGCTTAAGCCCAGTACCCAATTGGTTCTTTGTAGGTTATAACTAGTTATACCCATAATTTTGGAATGTTGGTACCCTTCATTGTTGTTTATTTCATCACATTTTCTCATTTATTTTTACTTTCAGTTGTTGCATTGTGATAGGCGAGAACGGTTCTGGTCCACAGAAGTGTCCTTTGGCTCCCACCTTGGCTAGTTCATCCGCTCTCTCATTCCCCGCATACCCCCTATGCCCGGGTATCCATTTTAGCGTGATTGTATTCCCTAGTTGTGGAAGTTTCCCAACCTTGTGCTTTGTTTCTTCTATGAGATAGCTCCTGACTATTGGGTGACCCAATGTTTTTACCACAGATTGGTTGTCAGTGTAGATAGCTATACTCGTGTTCCTAATGTTCTTTGTTACAAGTGTGCTAATACATAAGTTTATCGCGATGAGTTCACTTTGGTACACTGAGGTATTGGTACCTAGTGAAAGTGATTCTTCCCATTCTAGTGCAGGAATGTATATTCCCATTCCTGTGTTACCATAAGTGTTTGGAGCCATCTGTGTAGCAGATGATTTCAGATTCATCCGCCACCGATGGCCTGGTCTCCCACACTTGTCTTGAGTCTATTCTATCATATCTATTCTATCTACCCTGGAACTGATATGTCGTTGACCTGTCATCCATTGGCATGTTTGCCTGTGGTATGCTGCTTATGACGGTTGTACAAACAGATCCGTGGCCGTGATTGTGTGGATGGTTCCAGTCGTTGTTTTTTCTAAGTCTTAGTGCCCCTCTCATTGCCTCTTGTGTGACCTCCCATTTCATTGGTAGCACCCCTGTCAGTACGGTTATTATGACACTGGGTGTGCTGTGAAATGCACTTGAAGGGTTATTTTTAAGATGTAATATTTGCGTATTTAGCGAGAACTTTATTATAAACAGAGTTAATTATAAGTCACGTTGTATAATGCTTTATCAGAACAGAACAGAACAGAACAGATAACCTGGAATTGGGGACAGCACACAAGGAGCCGCCAAAACAGTCTGACCAACATAAACTCACAATGGCAATTACAATAACAGATCCTATGGATCTTCAATACACCCCCTTAATTGGCATTGTGTAAATATATCAATAGTAATTTTACAAATCATTAGTCAAGCACAATACCAATTTAATTAATGTTAAAGGAACAGCACTATTAAGTTTAACAGAATCTTCAATAAATCATTATCTCATAAAACAAGAACGAAATTTTTCAAATTTAGGAACATTTAAAGGTTTAGTGAGTATGTCAGCAATTTGGTGATTTGTATCGCAATAGTTTAAGATAATTTCGCCATTCTTTACTCTTTCCTTCATAAAATGAAACCTAACATCAATGTGCTTGCTCCGACGATTGATCACACCATTGTTAATTAAATCAGTTGCGCTTTGATTGTCCACATTTAACTCCACATTCACATACTTTCCCGTCAGTTCCTTTAAGAGACTTCTGAGATAGAGTAGATTCTTTGTAGCCTCTGCTGCCGATACATACTCTGCCTCTGTTACTGATGTAGTCACAATTGGTTGTTGCCTTGATGCCCAAGATACAGGTCCTTCATTGTAGAAAACAATGAATCCACTGGTACTCCTTCTATTGGTTGGATCATTAGCAAAGTCTGAATCACAAAAAGCAGTTAGTTTTTCTTCTTTAGTAGAGTGCAATGCATATGTAATTCCCAGTTCCTTGGTCGTGTTCACGTATTTCAGAGTCCTTTTTAGTGAAATTAGGTCAGAGTTAGAAGGATTTTCAACACGTCTTCCACTGACGCCAACTGCAAATGCAAGGTCCGGACGAGTCTTAGTGGAGAGGTATAAAAGACTTCCAACTGCCTCTCTGAAGGGAAATTTCACATTACATTCAGCATGCCCTTCAGCATTTTCTCCAACAATCATAGGTGTGTGAGTTGGCTTTGAGTTTGACACATTGTATTTTTCAACCACCTTTTTGGCATAGTCATATTGAGACAATTTAAAAATATTTTTATCCCTTTCAATATTGATTCCTAGGTAAGAATTTGGATTAGTTTCATAGGAAATCTTGAAAGTCTTTTGCAATGAGTAGAGCAGATTTATCATTTCAGTCTTATTAGATCCAGTTAAGAGACCGTCGTCTACGTGAATTGCCAAGAACATAGTTCTTCTCTTATTTACAAAAATGCATTGTTCAGTCTTTAATTGTGTAAAACCATTAGTGCTCAAGAATTGAGTTAAACGTGCATTCCATTGAGCAGGAGATTGCTTTAGCCCATAAAGAGATTTTTGAAGCTTGCATACTTTTCCTTCTTCATCAAAACCTTCAGGTAAGTACATATAAATTTCTTCATTCAGTGAACCATGCAAAAACGCATTTTTAACATCAAACTTCATGATTTCATGTTTTTCTTTGGCGGCATGAGCAATCATGATACGCAAAGCGTCACTTCCAATTACTGGACTGAACACATCATTGTAATCAATACCAGCTCTCTGTTGACATCCTCTTACAACTAGCCTTGCGCGATATCGACCATCATCCTTCAGTTTGAATACCCAGCGAGAAATAAGTATTTTCTTGTTTTTAGCTTCTTTGATATCTACCAGCTTCCATGTATTGTTCTCCAATAGTGCTTGTTTTTCTTCTTCAATAGCTTTCCTCCATAGATAACAGTCTTCTCCATTAGTTGCTTCTTCAAAAGTAATCATGGCATAGTCTTCGAGATGTTTTGGTTTAGTTTTCTCTCTGCATCCTCTTCCTGATTTTTCTTTCTCCTTTTTGAGTTGTTTTCCTTCTGTTTCAGGTTCTTCGGAAGATTCATTACTATTGTCTTCTGAGTACTCTTTGTTTTCACATATGTCTAAATTGTCTCGAGGATTTTTATTGTCATTATCTTTGCTTTGTAGGTCACTGTTTTCTCCATTGTTTTCAGAATCTGTATCTTCTGGAAATAAATTGTCATAACTCACATTTGTCTTCTTTATTTCTTCAAGTGCAATCTTCTGGTCTTGAGGAACAAATTTTACATTACGAGATGTAATGACTCGGTTTTCTTCGAGAATATATATACGATATGATTTGCTGTCTTTCTCGTATCCCACGAAAATTCCTTGTGTTGCTTTTGGATCCTATTTTCTCCTTTTCTGGTCTGGAACGTGTACAAATGCCTTTGAACCAAATATCTGAAGATCTTGTATTTTTGGCACTTTCCCAAACCACAACTGGTATGGTGTCTTTCCTTGAACTGAGCTATTTCCAGTCAAGTTCAGTACATGAACTGCTGTATTAGTTGCCTCAGCCCAATATTTCTTGTTAAGTCCTGAAGATATCAGCATGGTTCTCGCAGACTCAACAACCGTTCTCATTTCTCTTTCTATTTTCCCATTTTGTTCAGGCGTATAAGGTGATGAAAGCTGGTGCCGAATACCATGATCTTCCAGGTAATTTTCCAGTTCAGCATTGAAGATTTCGGTTCCTTGGTCTGAACGAATGCATTTAACATTCTTTCCAGTTTGTCGTTCAGCAAAGACCAAGAATCTTTTCATGACGTCTTTAACTTCTGATTTTTCAGTGATGAAGTAACAAAATCTGTAATGGGAGTAATCATCTTGTATCAACAGGAAGTATTTAGCACCCCCTATACTGTCAACTTCCATTTTGCCACAGAGATCTACATGTAGAAGTTCACAAGGCTCACTAGTCTTCGATTTACTCGGTTCAAATGGTAATTTGTGCATTTTCCCCAAATTACAAGCATCACAGTTGAAATTTTCAACTTTGGGAACTTCAATGTTATAGTTTGATAAAATTGACTTTATATTTCTGACATTCTGATGAGCAAGTTTCTGGTGCCAATTCTCTAGAGTACAGTCAAAAGCAGTAGCACAAACAGTTTTTTCCTTGCTTCTGTTAGCAACCATGTCCAGTACAAATACTTTCCCAGTCAGCCTGGCTTCAGCAAATACAATATTTCCCTTTTTCAGCTGGCATGTATCACCTTTTCCAATTAATAAGTGGCCCTTGTTGAGAGCCTGAGATACTGAAAAGAGGTTCATCTTTAAGTCTGGAACATGTAAAACGTTTTTAAGAACATTTTGTACTGTTTTATTGTTGACGTAGGTAGAAACATAAATGTCACCAACCCCTGCAGCCTGAAGACAGTTTCCATCACCAATTCTTATTGTCTTCTGACAGGTTTTATAGTTTTCAAAGAGATATTTTGATGGGCTCATATGCTCACTTGCTGCTGAATCAAGATACCATTTATCACCTTCCAGGTGTTCATTGTTAATCAGTGCAACACTTGAAAAAGCATTGTTGTTGCTTGAAAAGTTATCATTTTGTTTCCCATCTGACTTATTCTTGTTCTTACGAAACCAACAATTTTTCAAAATATGACCTGGCTTATGACAGAAATTGCAAGCAAAAGAGTTAGAGTATTTATTTTCCCTTTTTTGATTTTGATTATAATTTCGATTAGTTGAATTATTTTTATTAGCCGGATTTTTAAAACATCTGTAGCTGGGATGAGATGATAAATTGCAAAAACAACATGGTTGTGCTTCATGAGAGTAAAGAGCCACAGCATTCTCTCTATCCTGGCTCCTAGCCTTCATTCTTTGCTCTTCTATAATCAACCGCGAAGTGAGTTCATTGATTGTTTGCTTGGTTGATTCAACTGACTCCCAAGATGATACGAAATGCCCCAGACTGGACGGTAGGGACATCAGTATCTTGGTAATAACCTGCTTGTCTGAAATAATTTCTCCCTGCAGCTTAAGCTTGGTAACAATGTCAAGCAAACCCGAAATATAGGTAGCTACACCTTGATTTTGGTATTTATAGTTAAAGAAAGCAGTATGTAAGAGATGAACGCTAGTTTCAGACTGTTGTTCATAAACCGCAAGTAGCCTAGACCACATTTCCTCAGCAGTAGTACAGGTTAAGATATGAACCATTGGTTCTTCTTCCAACCGAGACACTAGAAAGTCTTTGGCTTTACTATCTCGTTGATTGAACAGCTCAAGATATTTATTATAATCAGCTTCCTTACCTTCTTCTACAACGGGAGGGTCGATTCTACCTTGTAGATAAGGGGCAAAACCCTTTGCTTCAGCTGCAATCATTATCTGAAACTTGAACATATTCCAGTTGGAATCTCCTTTCAGCTTAACGTCCGTGACCGCTTCCATTTCTTTCGTCTTGTGACCGTAATATTCGACGGAGCTACCGATTTAACGACAAAATTTGTCTTTACCCGCAACGAGAATGCGTTATCACAACCAGACACAACCGAACCGAAATTCGCAACCGAAAGAAACGTATTAACTCACAAACAGTTACTCACTAAAGTTACTGGGCCCATAACCACTTGAAGGGTTATTTTTAAGATGTAATATTTGCGTATTTAGCGAGAACTTTATTATAAACAGAGTTAATTATAAGTCACGTTGTATAATGCTTCATCAGAACGGAACAGAACTGATAACCTGGAATTGGGGACAGCACACAAGGAGCCGCCAAAACAGTCTGACCAACATAAACTCACAATGGCAATTACAATAACAGATCCTATGGATCTTCAATAAATGCCCCTGTAATTGACATAGTTATGACTCTGTTTAACTTGTACAGGGCACTGTTTTTGGTGACTCCTGTCCACCTAATCAGTGCTCCATACACAACTCTAGGTCTTACTATCGTTTGGTATATCCATTTCACAAATGTTGGTTTTAGGCCCCATGTTTTCCCTATCAGGCCTTTGATTAGCAGGAGAAGTTTCCTTCCTTTTTCTAGTTGACTAGCTATCTGATGTTTCCACCTTAATTGTCTGTCTAGTATGACTCCTAGATATTTCACTGATGATGAGAGAGGAATATTGCATCCTCCCATCATCAACATAGTAGCCAGTGGTCTCAGTTCTTTTCCTACTGAAAATTGTTGCTGTCGTTTTTGTCGGATTTACCGCTAGTCCGTGTGTAGGGCACCATTCCATAACCAGTTTCATCCCCTTGCTCGCCAAATGGCAAGCCGTGTTTTGGGTTTTGTGACTGGCTAGTATGTCACCATCGTCAGCATAAAATTGGCAGTAAAGGCCCGTGTTATTTATTCGGTTAATTAGCTCATCTATGACTAGGCACCAGAAGAGGGGGGATAGGCACCCACCCTGCGGTGTCCTCTCGTAATGATAAATTTTTTCGTGGTATTACCTGTTGTGCATTCGACCTCTCTACTGCTCAGTGCACCATGCTGTCAAGTTCCCTACTTTTCTTGCTTGCATTGTTCGCTGAATGGATGCAAATTGGACTTTGTCAAATGCCCCCTGTACATCGAAAAAAACAACCTACCACATATTCTTTACTATTTATTATTTTTCTCTCTACTCTTGTAATGAGGTTGTGAAGTGCTCCCTCGGTCGGTTTCCCTATGCAATATGCATATTGTTCTTTATGTAGTGGTGAGTCGGTTAGTACATCATCCCTAATATGTCTATCGATTACTTTTTCTATGATCTTTATAAAAACGCTACATACACTTATAGCCCTATAATCCTTAGGCGAGGTGTACTCTCCTTTCCCTGGTTTGGGAAGGAAGAGGACATAGGCTTTCCTATGCTCTGCGGGGATGTATCCTAGTTTTATCATTGCATGTAGAATGTTAGATTTGTGTCTGCAATGTGCTGTTACTTTTCTGTATTAGGACAGGGAATATTGCATCCGGTCCCCCTTTTTACTTTCCTTGGCTCCACGAAGTAGAAAGGAAAGTTATGTAATCGGCTGAAAACAAAATTTTGAGTTTTCTTCAGATCTTCACGTTTCAGACCCTCCTGAGTCCGAAAAACACTATTTGGGAAAATGGTCTGTGTGTCTGTGAACGATTTTTAGAAAACCACCGTACCAAATCAGCTCAAACTTCATATCTCGCTTGCAGGTTA